>CATIUR010000001.1:117679558-119088724 GCA_949592205.1 Helichrysum umbraculigerum
CAAAGAAACTTACATTAACATTAAAATTAAGATCAAAATCATCAACTTCTTCCATCTTCTTGTTGTTTTCTTCTCCTTTCCGTCACTAATTCCCCTCCTTGCTCTAGGGTTACCGGATGATGGTGACGGTACAGTGATAGAAAAAAAAAAACCTAGCGCCCCTTGATGATGATGGTGACGGTACAAAGTGATAGAAAAAAAAACCCTAGCGCCCGGATGTGAAAAAAAAAAGGGTGTAAAAAATTATCCGGCGCCCCTGAATTATTTATGGACCACGAATGTTTTTTGATAGGGTTAATGGCGCCAATGATAGTGATGTGTGTGAGACGTGGGGCGCCGGATTTGATATGCATGGGGCGTCGGATGTGACTTATGAGAAATAAATGTGAAGCTTTTCTTTTCCCAAACACGAGGTCTGCATATGGTACTCCGATTTAATTGTGAGTGGGTCCGGCGCCAATGATAGTGATGTGTGTGAGACGTGGGGCGCCGGATTTGACTAGGGTGGGGCGCCGATATGACAGCTTATTCTTTCCCAAACACGAGGTCTGCATAAGGTGGGGCGCCGGGCCCATAAGTTGGGGTGCCGGGTCCATTAATGGCGCTTGGTGCAGGGTTTATCCATGTGGCGGTATTTAAAGGGTGGGGCGCCGGGTCCACTCCATTTGGCGCCGGGCTAATCAATTATTCGCGATTAAGGTTAATTAATGGTGATTAAATGGGTTTAAATATTAATAAATCTTTGACTTAAAGTTTAAAAACTGATTAAATATTGGTGGGGCGCCGGGGCGCCTTTTTTGGCGCCAAATGGTGGATCATTTTGTTAAAAGGTATGGTCAACGGATCATTTTGTTAAAAAGGGTTGGGTCAATTGATCAATTCTGTGATCTTCCCTTTACATAATTTCTTTAGTATTTTGGCCGATTTTGATCCGGTTATCAAAATTTTGTTCGTGAATAGTACATTTTGCAATTGGTCCAATGAAGCCACGGGGATCACATTCACATGGATGGCAGTTAATTGGATCCATCCAAAAATTTACAATTTCCATGACATTGAGCCTTTGTTCAACCTTCTGTTTATCCGTTCATAATTATATATGTTGTTGAATTTACATAATCAATACTCGAAGAATGTATATTTAGATATTGAATGGGAATTTATTTTAATGCACGATCGATGATATTGCTACCGATAGATATAATCCGTTTCTTGGGACCATAAGGCATAGTGTAATTGATCCTGGCGTTTATAATGGTGTTCATACAACTTGTTTTTAATTTGAAAACAATATATAAATATCTCTTCTTTTTGGAACACATAATAACATTTCATTTTATGGGATTACACAGGATTGGAGGTTAATGCTAAAAACATGTTTGCAGTTCTTATGGGTGATGAAGATGTTATGGGCGGTCGTAGAGTGCTTCGACCCACTTCCAACGATTACATATATTTTTACTTCTTTAGGCATCGAAAGTAAGAGTACTTCATCGGTAAGTTGGTGTTTATTAAAATTTCATTTCTCACCAAATGAGTTAACCTATCTAATAATAAATCTTGTGCATTCTTGTTTGTAAAAATATATAATTGCCAAATGAAAATAATCCTATTCGGAAAGATGATCTCCTACAAGTAGTTACGATGATTGGGCAATTTCATATATGTCCCTGGAAAAATTAAATATTACATATATATCCAAAACATGTTTTAAAGACTATCTATATCATGCACTAAAAATTTATATTTTGGATATATATGTAATTTTCACATTTTTAAAGGATATATATATATGTAATTCTCCCTTATGATAATAAAACTTGAAAAGAAGTTCACGGTAAGTTAGATTTTAGGGAAAAGTCCCCCGAAATGCTACTAACTTTGGCCAAAAAACTATTGTGTGTAACCAACTAACACATGGGTGTAAGAATGCAACCAACTTTCAAAAACGGGTGTTTTAATGTAATTTGCTGACGTGTCGCTCGTTGAAAGTGACACGTGGCGTACGGATGTGCCACGTGGCTTCCGGAGAGTTTGACAACTCATCGACACGTCAGCAAATTACATTAAAACACCCTTTTTAAAAGTTGATTGCACTCTTACTCCCATGTGTTAGTTGGCTACACACAATAGCTTTTTGACCAAAGTTAGTAGCATTTCGGTGGACTTATCCCTAGATTTTAATATGATTTGGTTATATACATGACACCCTTTCTAATATAATTATTAAATTAATGTTTTTTCATTGATCAGTTTGTGTATATTAAAAGGATCACGTACATTTTATAGGTCGAAATTTCACTAACACATTCATCTCGTCTTGATTTTTACGTACATATACATTTAACCCACCACTCCACTTTTGCACATACTAATGTCTCCAATATTTCCAGTTTCAAGTCAACAAGGAAGAGCTTACTTTTTGGCTGCAAAAGGGAAAGAAACATAACGATGTGGAGAAGCATTTCATCTTATTGATGTTTATGTAAGTATCGTTTACTTAATTTCTTTAGTATTTTCGCCGATTTCGGTCCAATTTTCAAATGGGAATTTATTTTAATGCACCCTTTGTTATGTTTATATGTTTTAATTTATCATTATTTGAATTGAGAATAAATTATTACTTTTTATTATATTAAGACTTTATTCAATCATTAAAACCGCTTTTTAGAATTCCATAATGACCTATAGTGATTAGTGACTGAAATAAATTCAGTCAGTCAACCTTCTCTGGCTCTACAAATGTACTGTAAGAATATACTGTTAGTGATTGCTTTGTTATGGACCTTTTTTTCATGAGTAGGAGTAGCTATTGAGCCCCTTTACTGATTGAATTTATACTTTTAATTACTCGGTGATTGATCCAGTCAGTAAATGACACTAATCTTGTAGTGTATAAGGGTTATTGTATTCATTTGGTTATAGCTTTAAAATTACTTTCCTATAGTTGTTAGAACTTGATTGGAATGATCTATCCACACGCTATATACATATAGTTGGATTTAAAATAAGTATACTAATTGATGTTCTCGATCCAATAATAATTAAGATGATAAGGAAAGCAAATGGTGACACTACAAGAAAAAAGGCCAATTGCAACTACAAATGTCGTCTCAAAAAGGGCCGAATGTCGTTGCAATATATCTTTTGCAACGACATGTCGTTGCAAAAGGGTCGTGTCAAGGTCCTCGTCCTTCAAACCTTTTTGGGACGACATGTGTCGTTACAAAAACCGGGCCCACTCTTTAATTTCCGTACATCTTAAGTAATTCAAAAATAAATACCTTTAGGAACGACAAGTGTCGTCGCAAAAAGTATTATTAAACAAAATAAAAAACGAAAATTAAATACAAGTAGCAACGACAACTGTCGTCGCATAAAGAATTATTGAAAAAATAAAAATAGAAATATAAATAGCTATAGCAACGGCCCTTGTCATCCCAGAAAGTGTGAAAATTAAAATATAAATTGGCCTTTTGCAACGACATATGTCATCCCAAAAAGTTTTTTGTCGTTGCAAAAGGTTACTGTAATCTACACAGCTTTTTGCATTTTTTCGATTTTACCCAGGTATGCGCCTGTTTCAGATCTGCAGATTTGCTACAATGTTACAACATATATTTTGCAGTTTTCGCATCCAAAACACACCAAACAAACAATTTTAACATCCCGATAAACCATCAATTGTTCAAACACGATATATAAACAAAATGAAATTTAAATACTTGCTCAAATCATATCCAAACATATCGGGTCATAGTATGCCGACCCATCAACATTTGTGTTTAAGACAACTAAAACCAAAACTAGATAGGCTAACGTAAATAATACTGTGAAGTTTGATCTATGAAGAATGGACTAGCTCATGAAAACTTCTACTTCTAATATACGGCTGACATCTTGTTTCAAAGAGCCAAGAATGTGACGCCATAATAATAGCTCTGATGTCCACTTCTGTCCAACTCTCTGGCTTTTCTGGTTTTTAAGATATCAAACTACATAGGGATAAAAATACCATCAATTTTCAAAATTATGCTATAACAAATATATACATAAAACAAATTGGAACTAGAACTTCACTTACCACTCGATAGCCTTCCCCTTGTACCGTTTAGATAAAAGACGTATCTCTAAGAAGAGGAAGTAATACACTACCCAACAGTTAAGGAAGATACAATTAAAAACGTTAGTTAAGTTATTGAAAAAAGAACAAAATGGCAATTTATATATGTAAGTTATAATGTTGAGTTGGTTTTGCTTTTACAAATACAGATTGACGAAGCATGGATATAGGTATGTACCAAAGTTTCATTCCTCTTTCCCATTCAAAAATGTAGGGACCTGTAGAATATAATGAGGGTAATTTCAGCTAGCAATCATAATATATCATATTAATTATATGAATAATAGAAACTGTATAAAAAATGGTGGCATGTGTATTATATAGGAATGTAAGACATAGGATTAAGCTTCATTACTTTCACAAGCGTAGGAAGAATCAATAATGATTTATCACTTCATTCAAATCAAATACTCGAAACTTTGACTCAACGGGTCTCTGTTAGCTCCATTGAAAAACTAGAAACCCAAGGAGCATGATATGTATCAAAAAACTATTTCTTAATGAACTACTTCTAATCCTATTGAAACTATGGTTTTGATTATCGGCAGGGGTCAATTAAACAGTTTCTTACTAGCTGCAACAAAACAGATTATCAAAGGTAACCAAAAATGCCTTATTGCCCCTTCTTTGTATTTCGCTTAGAACATATACGCATTCTACTCATTACTTTATAATGTAGTGAATGAACAAACCTACAAAGCTCTCTGAACAGGAGCTGCTCCACGGTATAAAGGCAACAAGCTGGGATGTATATTAACAGTCCCTGAAATTATTCTAATGCTTTGTATCAGACTCAATTAAATCATTAAAAACTTGGAGAATACTTTATGCTTCTGGTTGTGTATCTAAAATAACCATAACATCTTTACAAACCCGAAACTGTTGAAAAGGAAAACCAACCTAATGAAGGAATCTCCAAAAACTTGGAGGGCAATATATTCCCATATGCTGCAGTGATGCAAAGTTCTGGCTCAAGTGCATTAAAATCGGACAAAAATGCTTCCTGCATAACATTGAAACCCAAATTTTAAGCTGATAAAAGAATATAGAAAGGGAAAGAGATCATTGGCTTCTATGAGGCGTAGAATTCTCATTTGAGGTACAAGATGACCAAGTTACTGGTTTCTATTTCTTAAAGAAACCACAAGCCAGTTAAAACCGTTTCAACTAATATGATACAAAAAAGTAGGAAAACAAAGATTAAACATTCAACATTACAGCCTTAAATGAAATAAATCTTTAAACGACATTTCGAACTTATATTTTCACAAAAAGGGGAAAAAATACCTTAAGTGAGGATATTGTTCCCATCACTGAACAACCAATGCACGTAAAACTGTAGAAGCTATCTACATGACCTCATTCATAAGGTAAATGTTATATGAGAAAGGGTAAAAAAAGATGATAACAATTTAACACACCTTAGGAAATAAAATACAGTTAATGAATATGATCTCCTCTTTCATAAGGTAACCTGGTAAGTGGCAACCAAATCATCAAGTTAAAATAAAAATACTCCTAGTTTTCACGAAGCAAGTACTCCATCGACATGGTCTAGTCATAAATCTACAAAAAAACATTTATATTAACCACACAATAACAAATAATCACCCAATGACATACATAAATCTACAAAAACGTTTATATAAAAACAAACCATACTCCTAATTTCTTACTTCTAGCTTCATATCACAAATTGACACAGGAAAACATATATTACCTGTATTATATTAATTAGCTTTACATATACATAGATCCATCAACATATACTTACATAAACTATACAAATCGAAAACATGAAACTTTCAACAATAAACCTAAATTAGTATCATCAGTTCACTAATTTCAAGCAAAAGTATTATTGGAAGAAAAAAATTACATAGCAGAAGTACGATCTAATATAGTTTCACTAATTGAAGAACTGATTGAACAATTAACAGAATCTAAAATTGGTGATACAAGTAGAGCAGAAACAAATCACGAGTAAACTTCAGGAATTATAAACTGTCACCTGAACTGTGTAATTCAAAATTCTCTGTGACGATCGAGAAGCTGTGGTGTCGACGGAGCAGCAACGATGACGATCGAGCGGTGGCGGAGACGATTGAGCGGCGGCGGAGACGATCAGAACGGCATCGACGATTAAGAAGGGCGGCGACGATCGAGAACGGGGGTGACAATCGAGCGACTGTGGTGATGGTGTGGTTTTGGTGGTGGTGAAGGAGATAGGTGATGGTGAAGAAGGTGGTTTCGGTGGTGGTGAAGGTGGGTGGTGGTGAAGGGTGTTGGCGGCACAGATCTGGAGAGGAGAAGGGTTTGAATATGCTTTACTTTTGGAGAAGTCACCCGGGAAACTAAAACTTATGGTGGGTAATAATTAATTTTTTTTTGGAGAAGTTATGTTTTAACATTAAAGTAATCTTTAATTAATGCTTGTTTATATATATACTATATTACGTGCAAACTATAAACTATATTTATATTTATTTCTAATTAAATTATATGAGGCTATAAATAGTTCCTAAAATTTTATGTTTTGTAATTAGTGTTAAATTAAATTATATAATATCATAAATTAATTCATAATTAGTGTTAAAATTTGTGTTTGATTAGTATATAAAGTAAGTTATACTGTTGATTATCTATTATCTTGATCATTCGAATGTTCGAACATGGTTAACGCCTAAACCCATATTGTAAACGCTTTAGAGTTTATCTCGATCATTCGAATGTTCGAACAGGGTTAATGCCTAGACCCACAATGTAAATGCCTTAGAGTATATCCCGATCATTCGAATGTTCGAACAGGGTTAACGCCTAAAGCCATACTGTAAACGTCTTAGGGTTTATCCCGATCATTTGAATGTTCAAACAGAGGTAATGCCTAAACCCATAGTTTAAACTATAACACCCCTCTTTCTATTACAAGAATATTATATTATTTACTCAGAAGCGTATATTACAAAATACATTTCATTACGATATGTTAAATAATGTACATAAACAGTTTACATATTCAAAACACACCAAATTCAAACTGTTTAATAACTACATAAGACGGGGTATTATATATTACAAAACAAGGTTTATAACAAAACCATATCAGAGTCACAAGTCGTCAAACTTTCCCTGCTGCAGCATCCACTTCCTGACCACCCACATAACAAACATAATCTGCAGGAAGTTAAAATGAGGGATTAGCACGAAGCTAAGTGAATGAACTTATCACACACGATTCAACTTAGCATAACTATGAGTTTACAACAAATAATCGTAAACACATTTCTTATTTCAATGAGGATCGGTAGCTCTGGAGATATCATAGTACCCGGGGATTCTCCAAGAACACTTAACGTCAATCTGTATGGCCAATACAAAATAGACCGATAACTATTGTTATTAAACTCATACACAGATTTCAAACACAACAAATGAATCAAAACCTGTGTAAATCACATAATAACCGAAAGTCCAACTACACGTTGACCTCAATAATCTGATACACATAGATTCACATATCATGTAGATTCATAATCAGTAACATAGACTAAGCAGTCTTATAATCAATCTACGTTTACTTGTTGCAACCAAACAGTTACAACTAAATCAAAAGGTGAGCTTTAAATCCACTCACTGATACCTCTGTAGTCTCCACACTCAGCTTCTACTCACTGAGTCTTTGGGGTATCAGGCTACTGGAGAGGATGTTACATAAACGCCTTAGGGTTTATCCCGATCATTCAAATGTTCGAATATGGTTAACACCTAAACCCATAGTGTTAACGCATTACGGCTTATCCTGACCGTTCGAATGTTCGAATAGGGTTAACGCCTAAATCCATAGTGTAAACGCCTTAGGATTTATCTAGATTATTCCAATGTTCGAATAGGGTTAACGCCTAAACCCATACCGTAAAAGCATTACATAAACCTAAGCACTAACCCTAAACAACTAACTAATAATTATTATTTATGACTGATAATAATTAGTCATTTATTAATAATATATCATACATGTGTTATTTGGTTATATTCGAGTAAGTAATATGGGGATAATTTTTTTTATTTATGAAGCAGAGAAACCGCGTTAGAGTTTATCCCAATCATTACTGTTAATGTTTATTTTATTGTCCTCGAATGTATGCCTGTTTTGACTCGTTCGTTTATCAACTTTCCTATCTTTACCAAATATTCTTTCGGGGTTTCATCTAACCCTCAAGGGTTGAATTTGCAATGTTAATGGATACATATTTTAGAATTCATCCAGTCAAATCTAATGACCCTCCTGAGTGGTATCACCAAAAGCTTCACTAGGCTAACTTGGCGATGGTTAAAGACGGTGTTGCCAGCTTTTCTAGTAGTGTTCTATATCTTACAGAAGCTCGTCAATATTCTCGTAAACACCTTCGACAAAAAAGTCATTAGTTTATAAAGATAACGTATTATTAGCAAAGTCGTTTCGCAACTAACACAAACCGTATAACATGTAATATATTAGAGTTAACATTTACAATCTAATTAAAATGTAATGTAATTAAACTTCTTTAAATTTATACTTTAACTTATATTTATTTCATAAGCTATTAAATATTAAATAGTTTTATAATTTATAATTTATTTTTAAATAAGTATAATTTTTTATTCAAATAATATAGTTGAACCAAAATACAAATAGAAAATAAAGTAAAAGCCTTTAGCAACGACATTTGTCGTCCCAAAAGGTAGCTCGGGAAATATTTTCATCTACGAGCCAAAACAAAAAAATCAAAAATGAAAATAAGCTTTTAGCAACGACACTGTCGTCCCAAAAGGTAGCCCGGGAAATATTTTTCATCTTGGAGCCAAAACAAAAAAATCAAAAATGAAAATAAAACTTTTAGCAACGACACTGTCGTCCCAAAAGGTAGCCCGGGAAATATTTTCATCTTGCAGCCAAAACAAAAAAATCAAAAATGAAAATAAACCTTTTAGCAACGACACTGTCGTCCCAAAAGGTAGCCCGGGAAATATTTTCATCTTGGAGCCAAAACAAAAAAAATAAAAATGAAAATAAAACTTTTGGCAACGACAGTGTCGTCGCAAAAGGTCGCACATGAAATATTTTATTTTTGGAGCCAAACAAAAAAATAAAAAAGAAAATAATAATATCTTTAGGAACGACATGTGTCGTTGCTAAAAGTAAAGTCACGAGTCAAAGTCAAAAATGGAGAATTTTTTGTCTTTTAGCGACTTTTAGGGACGATATCTTGTAGTTGCTAAAAACCTTCATTGCAAAATGTCTTTTTTCTTGTAGTGTGATGGTTTTCGTGATAGTAGAGTAACTTGAAAAAATAGTCACTGATCTAGAGTTGAAGACGATTTTTCATTGATACTAGTTTATTAGTAAACTAGCTTTTTAATCCGTATATACACACAAGTTGTTTCGACATATATAAAATAAGTGTAGAAATAGTGAAAGATATTAGAAGTTAAGATAAATTGCATTTTTTTCCTTAGTAGTTTTTGTTTTTCAATTCGTTGATTTTGTAACTGCATAAATTTTCTCGCATTTTTTTTCCTAAATTTTCTTGATTTTTATTAAAAACTATACATATGTAGTTATGTTGCAACTCTTTTTTCTCTCGTGGGATTAGACAATCCAAAGTTTGTAACAAATGTGAGAGTATTAGGATTCCTAATTAATTAATAATATTAATATTAATAATAATAACTAATAATAATAATTTTGAATGAAATAAAAGAATATTATTAGTCATAGAAAGTTCAATTAAGATGATGACATCATGAAGGTGTTTCTTATAAAATATTTTTGATGGTCATCTAGTTAAACAAGATTTCTATGATAATTTATTATTCAATAGAAACTTATACTTGTAAAATGTCATTCACTACTAGAAATATGCGGATTACCCACGGATATTTCCCACGGAACTAAATCGTGGGAAATTCCCCACGCATTTCCCATGGATTTCACACAATTAGTATTTTGTTATTAAATTTTGACATTTCTCACAAAATACCCACGGATTACCGACGGCACTACAATGCGTTGGTATTTCGTGAGAAATCCGTGGGAAATTTTCCATAGATTACTCATGAATACTGAAAATCCGTAAGTAATCCGTGGGTAACTACATCCATAGGGATTTCGTCGCAATTGCCTAATGTTTCCCACGAATTTCCTACGAAATATATTTTATTGAATATTTATATTTATTTCAAAGCATTTGTGGGGAATCCGTGAAAAATTTGTGAAATTACCCACGGATTCCCCACAAATTTCAAGGATTAAAAAAAAAAAAAAAAAAGTGAAGATTATTTGCAGGAAATCCAACGGAACATGGATTACCCATAAGTTTTAGGGATTAGGGATTAGCAAGGGTCCTGAAGGGTTGTATTTATGGGAATTCCGTGGAAAATCCATGGGAATTTAGATTCCCCACTGATATCCAACGATTTTTGTCACATACGTTAATTTTGTAATATTGAGTGATACATGTATTTGCAATTCAACATATATACATAAACGCATATATGTTCATGTATGTTGGAAATAAATACGTAATCAATAAAATATTGAATTAGGACGGACGATAGTTTGCGATATGTTGGAAGACGACGGACCAAACCACGATGCGACAACCTATTATCGTGAAGCGTAGTGTGGTTTTTTGAGAAGATCGCTAGGCACGAAGTATGTGTCGGCATAATTTACAGTTTTTTTGGGGGCTAAGTTTCTTGTTTCGTATATAAACAAACCCTATGTACTTGTAATCCTTGGAACAAAAATAATAGTGAAACTCTCTCGTTTTGGCCCCATGGACTAAATCGGTCTATGAGTTGGAGATCGGACAAAACCATGCTAAATCCTTGTGTTCGTATTGTTTCGTTTATCTTGTTTTCTCGTGTTTACTTATCCGTTTACTGTTTGTGGGTGTAACCTCGATTACACGAGTGTTACTTGGGTTGTGTTTGCTAACGATTGACATCATACTGATCAACTGATTATTGTTAGTTGTTTCCGCTGTAAAACTTAACGAATGGTATCAGATCTATAGATTGAACGATTTGGGAACGATAGCATGATCAACATTGGTTTTTGATGGTTAGGGTTTTAATTTCTTGGAAGGTAGAGTGGATGTTTGGTTTAATGATAGAGCAGATCTTTTGTAGTAATCAATTGGGAATTTTCAAGTGAGTTAGAGGCGGATATCCCTGTAAGTCCTAGTGTTTTAAGATTTTAGATATTGATGAGAGTGTCGAAAACTCTAGAGCGTTTGGATCTTTGAACAGGTAGTTAATTAATTATTGACATTTACTGGGTTTTGATATATTTAATATTTGAACTATTAGCAAGTTATTTGTAAACGGTAAACACTGTAGAACAATACATTAAATATTCCAAAGAGTATAAAAGTCAGATTCAATATCGTTCTTTATATATGAATTGGTTATCCAATAGTGTGATGAGTACCTATAAAAATGTCTAGACATTCATAAATGATTGTACAATATCTGATGTTCATAGATTATAGATTATAAATATTATAACAATATGAGTGCAAATATATTTAGTATGTCTTGATGCCTTAATGACAACCATTAAAATTGTCGTTATATAAAAAAACGTTTAAGTTTTTGTATTCAAACTTTTTTATTATGTATTTTTATTAGAATTATTATTATTATATCAATATTAACATATTACAAAATAAAAATTAAAATAAAATTAATAATATAAAATGAAAAATTTTAGAGTCCCGCCTTCTTTAATCCTTTTTACACAAACATTTTCCCTTCCTCCCAAATTATCCCCCAAAAATAATTCCGCCCTCCTTTTTGCCCTAAAAATGACCAGCTCCCAAATTATCCCGCCCTCATCTTTCGCTCTTAAGCTCACACTCCCTTAGCGATTTAAACCTAAAATTGGTCCAGTCCTATGTCCAAAGGAGACGATTCTGCTTTACGGTTGCCATCCGAATCACATCATCACGAGAAGGGTGTGTTCAATGCGATACACCATACCCGTTTCTACCTGCTTGTGAAGTAACTTACTACGACGAACACGACGTCGTTTAGTTTCTCGATCTACCAAAACAACTCTTTCGGCTAGACTTTTCTTATCTCTGGTATATTATTACATTTTTATGATTATTTTTATATATGTTCTATTTGTCGAATTGAATATAACAAACCTGAAAGACTGTGACCTAACACTACCATCTTATTATGAATTAAATAATTATAGAATAGAATGCGTTTAGAATTTGGAGACGTATGTCAAGTAGATATAAATTCTTATGTGATGGACTTATTAGCTTGTTGTTTGTGATAGACTTCTATGATTTTATATGTCTGAACCTATATTGTGTGTATATATAGGGCTTTTTACATGTCTGACTCTAAATTATATCTATGTATGTATGTTCAGAGGCGAATCTACCTACAATTAAGGTGGGTCATTGGACCACCCTTACAAAAAATAAATTACTACAAAACTATACAAAATTCTAACAAAATCTTCTTGCAAATGAGTTTGGACCCCCTTGCAAATGAGTTTGGACCCTCCTTGTGAGTCTTGAACCTCTTGAACTTGATCAATTTTTAATGAAATAAGTACCGGAAGGTTTGTTTTTCTTCATTCATGGTAGAGTTAACCTAATTAAATTGGGGAAGATGAAGTTCCTGTTTTAACTTGATGGACTATAAATAGTTTGGGCTTTGTAATAAATATATAATAAACATGGGTGCTGTTATATTTTATTGCTTGGGGCCTAGTTCAATCTTTATTCATAAAACACTTTGATTATTCAAGTACTTCCTGATTCTTTTGCATAGTTCTTTTGCAACGGTCATTTTGACTAAAAGAGAGTTCATAAAATAAGCACATTTTATTTTGAATTTTACCTTAGAATCATATTAAGTTAGGACCATATTACTTATTTATGTGTCTTCATTAACTCCAAGTGAGTCTTACAAACATTTTTAGCAATAAAACTGTTAGGTATATTTAATCTAACCCGACCCGACCTGACCCGGTACCCAACTAATATGATCTAGTTGTTTTTGCCTAAAGAAAAATCTAAAGGAAAAATTGACCCACCTTAAATTTAGTCCTGGATTCACCACTGTGTATGTTTAGGATTTGTTTCAATATTATTACATCATCAAATTCGTTGATGGAGTTTCTTATTAATATGACAAAAGATATCGAGACTCACCACCTTAAGCCATGAAACTACAGTTCTATCGATCTGTGTAAGAATAAACATCATACATTTGATGTACTGCACATATACTTCTATTTGTAACTTTCTTATGGTTCTCTTATCGTATGTGTGATAAAATGGTATAGTTTCGATTGTTCATGTCACTACTTGATCACTAATAATCGATGTGATGTATATCTGTTTAATAAAACTGAAAAGTTGTTTGTTTTATTTTATTTCTTCCAATATTGGTTGTTAACTTTGTTAGTATTACTTTCGAACTTTAATAGTAGCCAAAATAATTCTATAAATTCACTAAAATTAAATTGATAAAGTTAGATAATTGTCTTCACAATGCAATATTGTTACCTACAACTCATGTTTCATGAAAGTAATGTACCCGGTGCCGTTCACTATTCGGATATAACTGAATTGTCCAATTAAATAACTTGGATCGTTATGTCAAAAAAAAATAACTTGGATCGTACCATATGATTTAGGTAATTGAATTTTCAAATTGGTTTTGATCAGAATCAAAATCATTAATTTAAATTTTGGATTGATTTTAGTTAATTACTGTATCCAAAAAAGCCCGAATTGATTTTTATATTTGAATTTGAATTGACTTGGACATATTTAGATTTATCCGATTGTTTCATCTGAACTCTCCTAAATGTATCGATTACTAATTAACTATTACTTTAGATATAAGTGAAATTTGATCACTCAATTATATATCTACATGGATCCGTGACACTCCTAATACGTACAATTAGTTTTACTAAATATTCAAAACTTGATACCCTCACTTTATATTTCTACATTTTCGCAATCTACATACAACTAAAGATCTCGTGTTTTTAATTAGATGCTAAAACGGTGATTCTCGACTGGTGTGATCTCTATTTGCACCTCAATTTGACCGCTTTCAACATCTCTCAATTGTAGAACCATGTCTTGTGTGATTGCCTCTTTATTCCAAATAATATTGCTCTCCTCTACTAAATGGTTATACTCGTTAGGTTGAACCGTTTCGAGTTTACTACCAACCGGAAGGTGGTGAAAGTCCGATCCCATTTGCAAGCACTCGGCGTACGGGCTTAAATCTACATTTGCTATGCCCATGTTATCATCTTCACTAAATGTATCTTTATCATAAACTGTCTGAAAGATAACAACATACAATCATTTATTAACTTAATAATTGTAGACGTTTAGAGACCAAATTGCATATAATTGGTGTTCAAATTTAAGTATTGAAATGGATCACTTACAAGTTTGATCGGAACCTTCGGGTCTTTGATGGTCATTGTTAAAACATCATCCCATACCGGATTACAATTGTCCCTCACCACTTTAGTCTTTGTTTTCTGCATCAAATGACAATGCTTTGCTTTTATTATATAATTTCTCGATCGTTGTTGTGTTCGTACGAAATAAAAGCATGGACGATGAAAGTGGGACGGATGGAGTAAGTTGAATAACAAGAAGTTACTCCCTCCGTCCAACTTTCATCATCCACCGATATATATTTTTTTGATCAATTTAAGATAGACTACATAATTGTCATTTTTGCCTTTTATATTACAGACAAATTTGATTTTCAATTTCTAGACATAGGACAGGACCAACATGTAAGAACGGACCACCAAAGGAACTACATTTGAATGATTAACAACTTGTTCGAGATAATAGATTAAAACTTTACCTGATGATCTAAGGTTGCGACTACATATGGATCACTGGTACCACTGGTTACATCACGAACCGCGAGATTTGCCCCTTTCTTTATTGTTAGCCTCATAATTCCCATAACTCCTTCCATTCGGTCTCTATAATTTTGTTCATGAGTTTAAAAGATCTTGAATATGTTGATAAAAAATGGTAAAATGATGGATTTTCTTAGGTAAATTATTTGTTGATAGATGAGAACAGAGAGGCTACCGTAAAATTGGTTGATGGATAAATAAGGAGACTTTGTCAAAACCCTTATTCCATCTCTTATACATGTGAGGTTGAGACTTTATCAATATGTATTTTTATGTACCATGTTCGTTATCCAATTTCTTGTGACCAATGTTTAAGTATCAATGACATTGAAGTAATTGTACATAATGTGTTGTATATAATAGGTGTGTTGGGTTTGATATTTTCACGACAAAAAGAAATGGAATAGTTCGTATATATCTCTAACAAACTTGTTAATTACATGTTCAAAATATACTTTTTTTGGAGCCTAATGTACAATGGTGTTTAAAATTGAATCATAAGTTCAGGAAAGAAGATAGAAAATTTTGAAGTTTTATAGAGAATAAATAATGCGTCTATCTCTAGTGGTGGACCTAGAAAATTTAGTCGGTGGTGTTACAAAAAATTTGAAGCTCACTCCACTTACTTATTAAGTTTATTTAAACAATGACTTGCACCGACTAAATATAAGTGGTGTCGCACCCCCAAATTATGATGCGGAAGCGGGTCGGTTCGGGGCGCGACTAATCAATACACAAAGCACCAGATTACATAATGAATGACCACTACATGCGTCGTTTACAAATACATTGATAAAATAAAGGTTTTACACCGTTATAATATAGTTTACAAAAGCCCTTGAGTTCAAATGATAGAGATTCTATGGCATAACTAAATTATACAAAATATAGTAATGCATGAAAATCTCTTGATGTCTGTATGCGACTCGAACTAATGGGCATCCTGAATGGCAGTCCTACTGCTGCTGAGAACCTGAGAATACACGCTAAAAGGTCAGCTATAAAGCTGGTGAGCTCACAGGTTTAATGATAAGATGTAATGCATGAACCACAAGATTTAATAATGATGTTTGAAATTAATCAAATATAATGTATATAAAGCCATGAGCACATAGTCTGAGCTTAACTGAGGTGTCAGGATCACAATTAAGTGCCTGAGCGAGGGTGCCTCTATGCGTATGCCTAATCAACATACGTATGAACAAATGATAATGCGTCCGTTTTGACCAGTCAGTGCTTGCTGACCCGGACGGGGATTGTCAGTCCCATATGGATCCATACACTAACATTCAGGCTATAAAGTATTACCAAACTATGCTATGAGGACTTAAAATGATTAGATGATTTACTCATGTAATATATAGCGATGTTTTGATACTTGTGTTCAGATGTAAAACAAAATGAGTATGTATCTCACCCCTAGGTAAAAGCATTTAAAAAGGGGCTATGAGACTCACCTGAGCCTAATGAGATGCTATGAAGCACTAATGAGATTTTACAAGAGATTTGATGTCGTTCAATCGACTGAAACCTGCAGGGCGTCTTAGACGTGCAAGGTTTTGATAAATGATTAGATTATTGAAACCTGCCGGGCGTATTAAACGCGCAAGGTTTAATTGATTAGATGACTTAACAGACCATCTATGCTAGTTGTTCTCTCAACTAGTTATGTCCAAATACTTTGGTTAATGTTTATGTTTGAGTTTGCGAAAATGTATACGGCCCATTGGTGATTGATTGAAATTGAGATTTCTATAACATAAACATGTTTGTTTCATATAAATGAACTTTGTTTTGAAGACGTATCGTATCGAGTATAAATAATTTGAGTTCGTATAATTATAATACGTTGTGAAAATTATTTATAGTTATTTGCATTTTAAATGTCCCGTGTTAAGTCCCTTGAAAGAAATCGTGACATGAAAACGTTTGGCGAGGTAATGAGTTTAAAAGACTGAGTTTGACTATGTTGCACTGTTTTGGCCATAACTCCTTCATACGAACTCGGATTTAGGCGATCAAGCTGCCGAAACGACCGTGACTCAGAGGACTACAAAATCCAAATGATCCGTCCGGGTGAATACTTATACCCGTCCGGGTGGATGCTCATACCCGTCCGGGTGGGGCTTGTCTACCCGTTCGGGTGGATGGTTATACCCGTTCGGGTGGGGCTTGGCCACGCGATCGGGTGAGGTTTGATACGCGATCGGGTGAGGTTTGATACGCGATCGGGTGAGATTTGGCACGCGATCGGGTGAGGCTTGTTTTCCAGTCTGTTCGTGCGATTTTTAGTATAACCAAGTTTTAATTCGGTTTTTCGGACATAATCAGTTTGTGGGACAATCAAGCATGCTAATATATGTATTTTAAACACGAAAACTTAAAGAAAAAGGGGACGATTTCTTACGTACAAATATGGAGCCGGATGTTGATGATGATGATGAAGATGATCACGATGATGAAGATGAAGATGGTGATGATGATTGATTTGTTGTTGTTAATTGTTGTTGTTGTTTGTGAGATCCGAGAGAGAGAGCCGAGAGAAAAGATGGAGAATAGATTGAGAATGAAATGAAAATAAAAGGGTGCGTTCGGTTGGTTTATGCCCAGCTCCAATAATTGGAGTTGGGTGGCTCCAATGCGAAGTACAAAATACCCGTGTTTTTGTACCCGATCGAAAAGTAGTATAATGTTTTAAATTGATAAATATCTAAATATGAAATCGTACATATTTTAATCGAAGCATTTTAATAAAAATACTTTTAATGAGATATAAAAATATATCTTTGTTTTATGTTTCTGAGACGGACACGATTTAAAGGGTTTCGTCGCGTTTGAGTAAAATGTTATAAAACGAAATATGTTTCATTTTATCTAAGGTAAATAATAATTACTATTCTCAATAATAATACATTATTTATAAGTTTTTGTCGTGAACGTTTTACGTTTGTACGATACGAATACCTTATATATTATTAAAATAATATATAATAAAATATGTGGATATTAAATAATAATTTTATATTACTTAATATTTGTTTTTCACCAATGCCGTATAAATGAATCGGAAATTTGGCCGATTTGAAAATGAACAATTAATTATAATCGCGTACTGATATATATTCAACAATATATATATTGATACATACAATTAGCCTAATACATAGAACTAATTACACGTATTTCTTAATGATTAGGAGCTAAAAACTAGTCCTAATTTGACGGGTGTCACATTCTCCCCTTGTTAAGAGAATTTCGTCCCGAAATTCAGCTTTGAGTTGATGCGTGAGTGGAGTCTGAAAATAGATGTGGATATTTGAGTCGCATCTGGTCTTCCCGTTCCCAGGTGAATTCCGGACCACGCCGAATTCCACCGAACTTTGACTATAGGGATACGACTTTGCTTAAGCTGTTTGACCTCACGGTCCATGACCTCCACTGGTGTCTCGACAAAATGAAGTTTGTCGTCGATTTGAATTTCCTCGAGCGGGATAATGAGTGTCTCATCAGACAGACATTTCTTCAGGTTAGAAATGTGAAATGTGGGATGCACGCTACTGAGCTCTGGAGGTAGCTGCAATCGATATGCTACTGGACCAATCCTTTCAAGGATCTCAAAAGGTCCAACGTATCTAGGGTTTAACTTTCCACGTTTGCCGAATCGGATGACACCTTTCCAAGGTGATACTTTGAGCAATACTCGATCCCCAACCTGGAACTCGAGATGCTTGCGTCTCACGTCAGCATAACTTTTCTGACGATCACGTGCGGCTTTCAGCCGTTGCTGGATACCAACGATCTTCTCGGTGGTTTCATGAATGATTTCCGGACCAGTGAGTTGACTGTCTCCAACTTCGGTCCAACAAATAGGCGATCGGCACTTACGACCGTGCAGTACCTCGAACGGTGCAACTCCAATGCTGGTATGATAGCTGTTGTTGTATGAGAATTCACACAATGGCAAGTGATGTTCCCAATTTGCACCGAAATCAATTACGCAGGCGCGTAACATATCTTCCAGTGTTTGAATAGTCCTTTCACTTTGGCCATCGGTTTGTGGATGATAGGCTGTACTCATATCTAAACGAGTACCCAATGACTTTTGCAATGATTGCCAAAAGTTAGATGTGAATCGGCTGTCTCTATCAGAGATAATTGAGATTGGAACGCCGTGTCGGGATACGATCTCCTTCAAATAGATTCGTGTGAGACGTTCCATTTTGTCGGTTTCCTTCATGGCAAGGAAGTGAGCAGATTTGGTTAGACGATCAACTATTACCCATATAGTATCGCAACCACTTGATGTTTTCGGGAGTTCAGTGATAAAATCCATAGCGATTTGCTCTCATTTCCATTCTGGAATGTCCGGTTGCTGTAGCAAACCGGTGGGCTTCTGATATTCAGCTTTCACTTTTGAACATGTGAGGCACTTGCTGACATACGTGGTATTCTCTGCTTTCATGTTTGGCCACTAGTATGATCCCTTGATGCCATGATACATCTTGTCAGATCCAGGATGTATAGAATATTTGGACTTGTGAGCTTCATCCATCACAAAGTCTCGAAGATTCCCAAACTTGGGTAACCAAATTCGGTTTGCGAAGTATTTGACCCCATTGGGTTTGGTTTCAAATTGATTCTCCATATTTCGCAAGGCCTCTTCCTTGATGTTTTCAGGTTTCAATGCTTCGAGTTGAGCGGTAAGGATTTGAATGATTAAATCATTATAAATGGTCATGCTCAAGGCTCGAACTCGAAGTGGTTTGGTGTGCTCTTTTCGGCTTAGGGCATCGGCAACTACATTTGCTTTGCCCGGATGATACTTGATCTCGCAGTCATAATCGGTGAGTAACTCGACCCAGCGACGTTGCCTCATATTGAGATCCTTCTGATCGAATATATGCTGGAGGCTTTTGTGATCGGTGAAGATGGTACATTTTATGCCATACAGATAGTGTCTCCAGATCTTGAGTGCGAACACTACGGCTCCTAATTCGAGATCATGAGTTGTGTAGTTCTTCTCGTGAACTTTGAGTTGTCGGGAGGCTTAGGCAATAACCTTGTCTCGTTGCATCAACACGCAACCAAGACCTTGGTGTGAGGCATCGCAGTATACCACGAAGTCTTCATTGCCTTCGGGTAATGATAGAATTGGTGCACTGCAAAGCTTTTGCTTCAATAGCTGAAATGCTGACTCTTGTTTATCAGTCCAATCGAACTTCTTTTCCTTCTGAGTCAGTGTCGTGAGAGGTTGAGCCATTTTGGAGAAATTCTCAATGAAACGCCGATAATAACCTGCCAGTCCTAAGAATTGGCGTACTTCGGTCGGCATCGTCGGTGCTTGCCAGCACTTGATAGCCTCAATCTTTGATGGATCTACGTGAATTCCTTGACTATCAATCACATGACCAAGGAACTGAACGGTTTTCATCCAGAACTCACACTTGAAGAATTTAGCATATAAATCTTCGTGTCTAAGAAGCTCTAGAATGACTTTGAGATGCTGCGCGTGCTCTTGCTCATTGAGCGAGTAAATAAGAATGTCATCAATGAAAACAATGACAAACTTGTCGAGATATGGTTTGCACACTCGGTTCATAAGGTCCATGAATACAGCCGGTGCGTTAGTCAAACCAAATGGCATTACTTGGAACTCATAATGTCCATAACGAGTTCGGAAGGCATTCTTTGGGATGTCGATGTCACGAACTCGTAACTGATGATAACCTGATCTTAGATCTATCTTCGAATAGAAACTTGACCCTTGAAGTTGGTCGAATAGGTCATCAATTCGAGGTAGTGGGTAACGGTTCTTGACGGTCAATTTGTTCAACTCTCTGTAGTCGATACACATCCTGAATGAACCATCATTCTTTTTCACAAACAGTACTGGAGCTCCCCATGGTGAAGAACTCGGTCTAATGAATTCCTTATCCAGGAGTTCCTGTAACTGAATAGACAACTCCTGAAGCTCTGAAGGGGCTAAACGATATGGTGCTCGTGCAACAGGTGCTGCCCCTGGCACAAGATCGATCGAGAACTCAACTTGTCTCGGTGGTGGAAGGCCAGGTAAGTCTTCGGGAAAGACTTCTGGATAATCTCTAACAATGGGCACATCCTCAAGTCGTTTCTCTTCCGACTTTTTCTCCAAGACATGTGCGAGGATCGCCTGGTACCCTTTCCTAAGGTACTTGCGAGTTTTCATGCAGGATATGATATTCAGTCTCGTCCTACCGGTCTCCCCTTGTATGATTAGAGTACTACCGGTGACAAGAGAAATACGGACGATTTTGTCATAGCAGACAATTTCAGCTCGGTGCTTGGATAACCAATTCATTCCAATAATGACGTCGAAACTTCCAATCTCAACAGGTATAAGGTCAATAGAGAAGATCTCATCGGATAGATTTAAAGTGCAATTAGGTATCACACTATCGGTCTCTATGAGTTTACCATTAGCTAACTCTACAATATACTTAGCATCTAAAGCAATATGGGCAATGTCAAGCAATGGACTAAACTCATCAGATATGAAGCTCCTATCAGTACCAGAATCAAATAGAACAGAAACAGTAAGATTGTTGAGAAGAAACGTACCCGAGACCACATTCGGGTCTTGACGGGCCTCCCCTGAGTTCAGAACGAAAGCTCTTCCCTTCGCAGTGTTGTTACCCTTGTTCTTCAGCTTTGGGCATTCATTCCTAAAGTGCCCAGTTTCTCCACACTCATAGCAGGACTTTGGTTGGCTGGTGGTGGTGTTGGTGTTGACGGTGGTAGACCTACAGTCTTTGGTCAAATGTCCATACCTTTGACATTTTCCACAAGGTGTACCGCATGGACCATCATGATGACGGTGACACTTTGAACAATAGGGCTTATTTCCAGTGTAGCCCTTGTTGGAACCAGAACCAGTGTTGGTGGTCTTATCAGACTCAGACCTCTTTGATGATGATTGGTTTTGAGTGGTGTTCCCAGACCACTTTCTTTTGTTGTTGTTACCAGAAGATGGAACAGATGTCTCACGGCTGACAACCATTGCCATAAGTTCATGAGCAATTCCGATAGCTCTATCAAGGGTGGTTGGTTGAGCAGAGGCGACATTCCCCTGGATATTCTCTGGAAGGCCGCGGATGTACTTCTTGATACTTTTTCCTTCCGTATCAACCAAACCTGGGCACAACAGAGCGAACTGCTGGAACTTGGTGGTGTACCCAGCAATATCGTTCCCTTGTACCGCCAGATGCCAGAACTCGACTTCCAGTCGGTGTAGTTCTTCCTCGCGACAGTACTTCTCCCTTAGCTTTTTCTTCAATTCAGGCCAAGGAAGTCGGTTTGCGATCTCGACGCCAATAGAGTTTGCTTGGGTGTTCTACCATGTTAGTGCACCTTCTTGAAAGGTGTAAGCAGCAAACTTGACCTTACTATCTTCAGCACAGTTACAAAGACTGAAGACAGATTCCATTCTTTCAATCCATCTGATCAGGCCAATGGCACCTTCTGTGCCCTTGAAATACAATGGTTTGCAGCTGAGAAAATCCTTGTAGGAACAAGGTTTGATAACAGGAGTAGGAGTGGTATTGACGGTCTCTTCATTCCTTTGAGCGTCTCGAGCAGCCATGGCTTCGGCTACAGCTCGGGTAACCGCAACATTGAGTTCAGCTTGACTGAAACCTTTCTTCTTTGGCGGCATGATTCTGACAAAAGTAAATAGAGTGGATGAGTTGTTTGCACCAAAACATGATACATCACATATGCATATATATATTTATGGGGTAATATACAATGACACAAGTGATAATCACATTTGACAAACAACAGAGTTGCATACTAGATGCGAGTTTGCGAGTGGGTGGGGTATGGTTTTACTTATGGAACCTAATAGTCCTTCAAACAATAAGTTCCACTTGTGATTCCTAAGAAATAGGATGATGGAGGAAATACGAAATGATATATTCCTCGCGAATATGTGATTGTACAGCGGAATGTGTTGTGAGATGTTATGTGCGTATAAAAAGGATAGACGATAGTAATTCATACGCATCGTCTTTGGTAGTGAAGATGTTAACGAGTGTATTATCGTGTGTGATCTATATATATTCGATATATATAATAGCTTAGAAGATAATACGCGAGTGGGGCTTAATCATATATCTTCAATACATAATAGCCTATAAGGTAGCACATAAATGAGGCCTATGTATGTATATACGCCTATATCACATAATAGCCTATTGATTGTATAGCAAAAACCAAGTATAAATTTCGGTTTCTCTCGTGGTCAGAGTCAACTATCGCATTCCTGTTCAACATAACCCCTTTCAGCTTTTACATCGTATTCATTTAATTGTACATAGTTAGCTAAGCTATGTTAAATTAAACTCATATGGTGACATCACTAAACCAGTTATATCTAATAAAGAATACTGCCTAACGGTCATAGTTTAGGCCCACTAAATGCAACCTAGTTCACTATAACCTTAGGCTCTGATACCAATCTGTCGCACCCCCAAATTATGATGCGGAAGCGGGTCAGTTCGGGGCGCGACTAATCAATACACAAAGCACCAGATTACATAATGAATGACCACTACATGCGTCGTTTACAAATACATTGATAAAATAAAGGTTTTACACCGTTACAATATAGTTTACAAAAGCCCTTGAGTTCAAATGATAGAGATTCTATGGCATAACTAAATTATACAAAATATAGTAATGCATGAAAATCTCTTGATGTCTGTATGCGACTCGAACTAATGGGCATCCTGAATGGCAGTCCTACTGCTGCTGAGAACCTGAGAATACATGCTAAAAGGTCAGCTATAAAGCTGGTGAGCTCACAGGTTTAATGATAAGATGTAATGCATGAACCACAAGATTTAATAATGATGTTTGAAATTAATCAAATATAATGTATATAAAGCCATGAGCACATAGTCTGAGCTTAACTGAGGTGTCAGGATCACAATTAAGTGCCTGAGCGAGGGTGCCTCTATGCGTATGCCTAATCAACATACGTATGAACAAATGATAATGCGTCCGTTTTGACCAGTCAGTGCTTGCTGACCCGGACGGGGATTGTCAGTCCCATATGGATCCATACACTAACATTCACGCTACAAAGTATTACCAAACTATGCTATGAGGACTTAAAATGATTAGATGATTTACTCATGTAATATATAGCGATGTTTTGATACTTGTGTTCAGATGTAAAACAAAATGAGCATGTATCTCACCCCTAGGTAAAAGCATTTAAAAAGGGGCTATGAGACTCACCTGAGCCTAATGAGATGCTATGAAGCACTAATGAGATTTTACAAGAGATTTGATGTAGTTCAATCGAATGAAACCTGGAGGGCGTCTTAGACGCGCAAGGTTTTGATAAATGATTAGATTATTGAAACCTGCCGGGCGTATTAAACGCGCAAGGTTTAATTGATTAGATGACTTAACAGACCATCTATGCTAGTTGTTCTCTCAACTAGTTATGTCCAAATACTTTGGTTAATGTTTATGTTTGAGTTTGCGAAAATGTATACGGCCCATTGGTGATTGATTGAAATTGAGATTTCTATAACATAAACATGTTTGTTTCATATAAATGAACTTTGTTTTGAAGACGTATCGTATCGAGTATAAATAATTTGAGTTCGTATAATTATAATACGTTGTGAAAATTATTTATAGTTATTTGCATTTTAAATGTCCCGTGTTAAGTCCCTTGAAAGAAATCGTGACATGAAAACGTTTGGCGAGGTAATGAGTTTAAAAGACTGAGTTTGACTATGTTGCACTGTTTTGGCCATAACTCCTTCATACGAACTCGGATTTAGGCGATCAAGCTGCCGAAACGACCGTGACTCAGAGGACTACAAAATCCAAGTGATCCGTCCGGGTGAATACTTATACCCGTCCGGGTGGATGCTCATACCCGTCCGGGTGGGGCTTGTCTACCCGTTCGGGTGGATGGTTATACCCGTTCGGGTGGGGCTTGGCCACGCGATCGGGTGAGGTTTGATACGCGATCGGGTGAGGTTTGATACGCGATCGGGTGAGATTTGGCACGCGATCGGGTGAGGCTTGTTTTCCAGTCTGTTCGTGCGATTTTTAGTATAACCAAGTTTTAATTCGGTTTTTCGGACATAATCAGTTTGTGGGACAATCAAGCATGCTAATATATGTATTTTAAACACGAAAACTTAAAGAAAAAGGAGACGATTTCTTACGTACAAAAATGGATCCGGATGTTGATGATGATGATGAAGATGATCACGATGATGAAGATGAAGATGGTGATGATGATTGATTTGTTGTTGTTAATTGTTGTTGTTGTTTGTGAGATCCGAGAGAGAGAGCCGAGAGAAAAGATGGAGAATAGATTGAGAATGAAATGAAAACAAAAGGGTGCGTTCGGTTGGTTTATGCCCAGCTCCAATAATTGGAGTTGGGTGGCTCCAATGCGAAGTACAAAATACCCGTGTTTTTGTACCCGATCGAAAAGTAGTATAATGTTTTAAATTGATAAATATCTAAATATTAAATCGTACGTATTTTAATCGAAGCATTTTAATAAAAATACTTTTAATGAGATATAAAAATATATATTTGTTTTATGTTTCTGAGACGGACACGATTTAAAGGGTTTCGTCGCGTTTGAGTAAAATGTTATAAAACGAAATATGTTTCATTTTATCTAAGGTAAATAATAATTACTATTCTCAATAATAATACATTATTTATAAGTTTTTGTCGCGAACGTTTTACGTTTGTACGATACGAATACCTTATATATTATTAAAATAATATATAATAAATATGTGAATATTAAATAATAATTTTATATTACTTAATATTTGTTTTTCACCAATGCCGTATAAATGAATCGGAAATTTGGCCGATTTGAAAATGAACAATTAATTATAATCGCGTATTGATATATATTCAACAATATATATATTGATACATACAATTAGCCTAATACATAGAACTAATTACACGTATTTCTTAATGATTAGGAGCTAAAAACTAGTCCTAATTTGACGGGTGTCACATTCTCCCCTTGTTAAGAGAATTTCGTCCCGAAATTCAGCTTTGAGTTGATGCGTGAGTGGAGTCTGAAAACAGATGTGGATATTTGAGTCGCATCTGGTCTTCCCGTTCCCAGGTGAATTCCGGACCACGCCGTGAATTCCACCGAACTTTGACTATAGGGATACGACTTTGCTTAAGCTGTTTGACCTCACGGTCCATGACCTCCACTGGTGTCTCGACAAAATGAAGTTTGTCGTCGATTTGAATTTCCTCGAGCGGGATAATGAGTGTCTCATCAGACAGACATTTCTTCAGGTTAGAAATGTGAAATGTGGGATGCACGCTACTGAGCTCTGGAGGTAGCTGCAATCGATATGCTACTGGACCAATCCTTTCAAGGATCTCAAAAGGTCCAACGTATCTAGGGTTTAACTTTCCACGTTTACCGAATCGGATGACACCTTTCCAAGGTGATACTTTGAGCAATACTCGATCCCCAACCTGGAACTCGAGATGCTTGCGTCTCACGTCAGCATAACTTTTCTGACGATCACGTGCGGCTTTCAGCCGTTGCTGGATACCAACGATCTTCTCGGTGGTTTCATGAATGATTTCCGGACCAGTGAGTTGACTGTCTCCAACTTCGGTCCAACAAATAGGCGATCGGCACTTACGACCGTGCAGTACCTCGAACGGTGCAACTCCAATGCTGGTATGATAGCTGTTGTTGTATGAGAATTCACACAATGGCAAGTGATGTTCCCAATTTGCACCGAAATCAATTACGCAGGCGCGTAACATATCTTCCAGTGTTTGAATAGTCCTTTCACTTTGGCCATCGGTTTGTGGATGATAGGCTGTACTCATATCTAAATGAGTACCCAATGACTTTTGCAATGATTGCCAAAAGTTAGATGTGAATCGGCTGTCTCTATCAGAGATAATTGAGATTGGAACGCCGTGTCGGGATACGATCTCCTTCAAATAGATTCGTGTGAGACGTTCCATTTTGTCGGTTTCCTTCATGGCAAGGAATTGAGCAGATTTGGTTAGACGATCAACTATTACCCATATAGTATCGCAACCACTTGATGTTTTCGGGAGTTTAGTGATAAAATCCATAGCGATTTGCTCCCATTTCCATTCTGGAATGTCCGGTTGCTGTAGCAAACCGGTGGGCTTCTGATATTCAGCTTTCACTTTTGAACATGTGAGGCACTTGCTGACATACGTGGTAATCTCTGCTTTCATGTTTGGCCACCAGTATGATCCCTTGATGCCATGATACATCTTGTCAGATCCAGGATGTATAGAATATTTGGACTTGTGAGCTTCATCCATCACAAAGTCTCGAAGATTCCCCAACTTGGGTAACCAAATTCGGTTTGCGAAGTATTTGACCCCATTGGGTTTGGTTTCAAATTGATTCTCCATATTTCGCAAGGCCTCTTCCTTGATGTTTTCAGGTTTCAATGCTTCGAGTTGAGCGGTATGGATTTGAATGATTAAATCATTATAAATGGTCATGCTCAAAGCTCGAACTCGAAGTGGTTTGGTGTGCTCTTTTCGGCTTAGGGCATCGGCAACTACATTTGCTTTGCCCGGATGATACTTGATCTCGCAGTCATAATCGGTGAGTTAATCGACCCAGCGACGTTGCCTCATATTGAGATCCTTCTGATCGAATATATGCTGGAGGCTTTTGTGATCGGTGAAGATGGTACATTTTATGCCATACAGATAGTGTCTCCAGATCTTGAGTGCGAACACTACGGCTCCTAATTCGAGATCATGAGTTGTGTAGTTCTTCTCGTGAACTTTGAGTTGTCGGGAGGCTTAGGCAATAACCTTGTCTCGTTGCATCAACACGCAACCAAGACCTTGGTGTGAGGCATCGCAGTATACCACGAAGTCTTCATTGCCTTCGGGTAATGATAGAATTGGTGCACTGCAAAGCTTTTGCTTGAATAGCTGAAATGCTGACTCTTGTTTATCAGTCCAATCGAACTTCTTTTCCTTCTGAGTCAGTGTCGTAAGAGGTTGAGCCATTTTGGAGAAATTCTCAATGAAACGCCGATAATAACCTGCCAGTCCTAAGAATTGGCGTACTTCGGTCGGCGTCGTCGGTGCTTGCCAGCACTTGATAGCCTCAATCTTTGATGGATCTACGTGAATTCCTTGACTATCAATCACATGACCAAGGAACTGAACGGTTTTCATCCAGAACTCACACTTGAAGAATTTAGCATATAACTCTTCGTGTCTAAGAAGCTCCAGAATGACTTTGAGATGATGCGCGTGCTCTTGCTCATTGAGCGAGTAAATAAGAATGTCATCAATGAAAACAATGACAAACTTGTCGAGAT
Organism: Helichrysum umbraculigerum; assembly: GCA_949592205.1. NCBI lineage: Eukaryota > Viridiplantae > Streptophyta > Magnoliopsida > Asterales > Asteraceae > Helichrysum > Helichrysum umbraculigerum. Next base: position 117,708,060 of record CATIUR010000001.1, read on the forward strand.
ATGGTTTGCACACTCGGTTCATAAGGTCCATGAATACAGCCGGTGCGTTAGTCAAACCAAATGGCATTACTTGGAACTCATAATGTCCATAACGAGTTCGGAAGGCAGTCTTTGGGATGTCGATGTCACGAACTCGTAACTGATGATAACCTGATCTTAGATCTATCTTCGAATAGAAACTTGACCCTTGAAGTTGGTCGAATAGGTCATCAATTCGAGGTAGTGGGTAACGGTTCTTGACGGTCAATTTGTTCAACTCTCTGTAGTCGATACACATCCTGAATGAACCATCATTCTTTTTCACAAACAGTACTGGAGCTCCCCATGGTGAAGAACTCGGTCTAATGAATTCCTTATCCAGGAGTTCCTGTAACTGAATAGACAACTCCTGAAGCTCTGAAGGGGCTAAACGATATGGTGCTCGTGCAACAGGTGCTGCCCCTGGCACAAGATCGATCGAGAACTCAACTTGTCTCGGTGGTGGAAGGCCAGGTAAGTCTTCGGGAAAGACTTCTGGATAATCTCTAACAATGGGCACATCCTCAAGTCGTTTCTCTTCCGACTTTTTCTCCAAGACATATGCGAGGATCGCCTGGTACCCTTTCCTAAGGTACTTGCGAGTTTTCATGCAGGATATGATATTCAGTCTCGTCCTACCGGTCTCCCCTTGTATGATTAGAGTACTACCGGTGACAAGAGAAATACGGACGATTTTGTCATAGCAGACAATTTCAGCTCGGTGCTTGGATAACCAATCCATTCCAATAATGACGTCGAAACTTCCAATCTCAACAGGTATAAGGTCAATAGAGAAGATCTCATCGGATAGATTTAAAGTGCAATTAGGTATCACACTATCGGTCTCTATGAGTTTACCATTAGCTAACTCTACAATATACTTAGCATCTAAAGCAATAGGGGCAATGTCAAGCAATGGACTAAACTCATCAGATATGAAGCTCCTATCAGCACCAGAATCAAATAGAACAGAAACAGTAAGATTGTTGAGAAGAAACGTACCCGAGACCACATTCGGGTCTTGACGGGCCTCCCCTGAGTTCAGAACGAAAGCTCTTCCCTTCGCAGTGTTGTTACCCTTGTTCTTCAGCTTTGGGCATTCATTCCTAAAGTGCCCAGTTTCTCCACACTCATAGCAGGACTTTGGTTGGCTGGTGGTGGTGTTGGTGTTGACGGTGGTAGACCTACAGTCTTTGGTCAAATGTCCATACCTTTGACATTTTCCACAAGGTGTACCGCAAGGACCATCATGATGACGGTGGCACTTTGAACAATAGGGCTTATTTCCAGTGTAGCCCTTGTTGGAACCAGAACCAGTGTTGGTGGTCTTATCAGACTCAGACCTCTTTGATGATGATTGGTTTTGAGTGGTGTTCCCAGACCACTTTCTTTTGTTGTTGTTACCAGAAGATGGAACAGATGTCTCACGGCTGACAACCATTGCCATAAGTTCATGAGCAATTCCGATAGCTCTATCAAGGGTGGTTGGTTGAGCAGAGGCGACATTCCCCTGGATATTCTCCGGAAGGCCGCGGATGTACTTCTTGATACTTTTTCCTTCCGTATCAACCAAACCTGGGCACAACAGAGCGAACTGCTGGAACTTGGTGGTGTACCCAGCAATATCGTTCTCTTGTACCGCCAGATGCCAGAACTCGACTTCCAGTCGGTGTAGTTCTTCCTCGCGACAGTACTTCTCCCTTAGCTTTTTCTTCAATTCAGGCCAAGGAAGTCGGTTTGCGATCTCGACGCCAATAGAGTTTGCGTGGGTGTTCTACCATGTTAGTGCACCTTCTTGAAAGGTGTAAGCAGCAAACTTGACCTTACTATCTTCAGCACAGTTACAAAGACTGAAGACAGATTCCATTCTTTCAATCCATCTGATCAGGCCAATGGCACCTTCTGTGCCCTTGAAATACAATGGTTTGCAGCTGAGAAAATCCTTGTAGGAACAAGGTTTGATAACAGGAGTAGGAGTGGTATTGACTGTCTCTTCATTCCTTTGAGCGTCTCGAGCAGCCATGGCTTCGGCTACAGCTCGGGTAACCGCAGCATTGAGTTCAGCTTGACTGAAACCTTTCTTCTTTGGCGGCATGATTCTGACAAAAGTAAATAGAGTGGATGAGTTGTTTGCACCAAAACATGATACATCACATACGCATATATATATTTATGGGGTAATATACAATGACACAAGTGATAATCACATTTGACAAACAACAGAGTTGCATACTAGATGCGAGTTTGCGAGTGGGTGGGTATGGTTTTACTTATGGAACCTAATAGTCCTTCAAACAATAAGTTCCACTTGTGATTCCTAAGAAATAGGATGATGGAGGAAATACGAAATGATATATTCCTCGCGAATATGTGATTGTACAGCGGAATGTGTTGTGAGATGTTATGTGCGTATAAAAAGGATAGACGATAGTAATTCATACGCATCGTCTTTGGTAGTGAAGATGTTAACGAGTGTATTATCGTGTGTGATCTATATATATTCGATATATATAATAGCTTAGAAGATAATACGCGAGTGGGGCTTAATCATATATCTTCAATACATAATAGCCTATAAGGTAGCACATAAATGAGGCCTATGTATGTATATACGCCTATATCACATAATAGCCTATTGATTGTATAGCAAAAACCAAGTATAAATTTCGGTTTCTCTCGTGGTCAGAGTCAACTATCGCATTCCTGTTCAACATAACCCCTTTCAGCTTTTACATCGTATTCATTTAATTGTACATAGTTAGCTAAGCTATGTTAAATTAAACTCATATGGTGAAATCACTGAACCAGTTATATCTAATAAAGAATACTGCCTAACGGTCATAGTCTAGGCCCACTAAATGCAACCTAGTTCACTATAACCTTAGGCTCTGATACCAATCTGTCGCACCCCCAAATTATGATGCGGAAGCGGGTCGGTTCGGGGCGCGACTAATCAATACACAAAGCACCATATTACATAATGAATGACCACTACATGCGTCGTTTACAAATACATTGATAAAATAAAGGTTTTACACCGTTATAATATAGTTTACAAAAGCCCTTGAGTTCAAATGATAGAGATTCTATGGCATAACTAAATTATACAAAATATAGTAATGCGTGAAAATCTCTTGATGTCTGTATGCGACTCGAACTAATGGGCATCCTGAATGGCAGTCCTACTGCTGCTGAGAACCTGAGAATACATGCTAAAAGGTCAGCTATAAAGCTGGTGAGCTCACAGGTTTAATGATAAGATGTAATGCATGAACCACAAGATTTAATAATGATGTTTGAAATTAATCAAATATAATGTATATAAAGCCATGAGCACATAGTCTGAGCTTAACTGAGGTGTCAGGATCACAATTAAGTGCCTGAGCGAGGGTGCCTCTATGCGTATGCCTAATCAACATACGTATGAACAAATGATAATGCGTCCGTTTTGACCAGTCAGTGCTTGCTGACCCGGACGGGGATTGTCAGTCCCATATGGATCCATACACTAACATTCACGCTACAAAGTATTGCCAAACTATGCTATGAGGACTTAAAATGATTATATGATTTACTCATGTAATATATAGCGATGTTTTGATACTTGTGTTCAGATGTAAAACAAAATGAGCATGTATCTCACCCCTAGGTAAAAGCATTTAAAAAGGGGCTATGAGACTCACCTGAGCCTAATGAGATGCTATGAAGCACTAATGAGATTTTACAAGAGATTTGATGTAGTTCAATCGACTGAAACCTGCAGGGCGTCTTAGACGCGTAAGGGTTTGATAAATGATTAGATTATTGAAACCTGCCGGGCGTATTAAACGCGCAAGGTTTAATTGATTAGATGACTTAACAGACCATCTATGCTAGTTGTTCTCTCAACTAGTTATGTCCAAATACTTTGGTTAATGTTTATGTTTGAGTTTGCGAAAATGTATACGACCCATTGGTGATTGATTGAAATTGAGATTTCTATAACATAAACATGTTTGTTTCATATAAATGAACTTTGTTTTGAAGACGTATCGTATCGAGTATAAATAATTTGAGTTCGTATAATTATAATACGTTGTGAAAATTATTTATAGTTATTTGCATTTTAAATGTCCCGTGTTAAGTCCCTTGAAAGAAATCGTGACATGAAAACGTTTGGCGAGGTAATGAGTTTAAAAGACTGAGTTTGACTATGTTGCACTGTTTTGGCCATAACTCCTTCATACGAACTCGGATTTAGGCGATCAAGCTGCCGAAACGACCGTGACTCAGAGGACTACAAAATCCAAGTGATCCGTCCGGGTGAATACTTATACCCGTCCGGGTGGATGCTCATACCCGTCCGGGTGGGGCTTGTCTACCCGTTCGGGTGGATGGTTATACCCGTTCGGGTGGGGCTTGGCCACGCGATCGGGTGAGGTTTGATACGCGATCGTTGAGGTTTGATACGCGATCGGGTGAGATTTGGCACGCGATCGGGTGAGGCTTGTTTTCCGGTCTGTTCGTGCGATTTTTAGTATAACCAAGTTTTATTCGGTTTTTCGGACATAATCAGTTTGTGGGACAATCAAGCATGCTAATATATGTATTTTAAACACGAAAACTTAAAGAAAAAGGGGACGATTTCTTACGTACAAAAATGGAGCCGGATGTTGATGATGATGATGAAGATGATCACGATGATGAAGATGAAGATGGTGATGATGATTGATTTGTTGTTGTTAATTGTTGTTGTTGTTTGTGAGATCCGAGAGAGAGAGCCGAGAGAAAAGATGGAGAATAGATTGAGAATGAAATGAAAACAAAAGGGTGCGTTCGGTTGGTTTATGCCCAGCTCCAATAATTGGAGTTGGGTGGCTCCAATGCGAAGTACAAAATACCCGTGTTTTTGTACCCGATCGAAAAGTAGTATAATGTTTTAAATTGATAAATATCTAAATATGAAATCGTACGTATTTTAATCGAAGCATTTTAATAAAAATACTTTTAATGAGATATAAAAATATATCTTTGTTTTATGTTTCTGAGACGGACACGATTTAAAGGGTTTCGTCGCGTTTGAGTAAAATGTTATAAAACGAAATATGTTTCATTTTATCTAAGGTAAATAATAATTACTATTCTCAATAATAATACATTATTTATAAGTTTTTGTCGCGAACGTTTTACGTTTGTACGATACGAATACCTTATATATTATTAAAATAATATATAATAAATATGTGGATATTAAATAATAATTTTATATTACTTAATATTTGTTTTTCACCAATGCCGTATAAATGAATCGGAAATTTGGCCGATTTGAAAATGAACAATTAATTATAATCGCGTACTGATATATATTCAACAATATATATATTGATACATACAATTAGCCTAATACATAGAACTAATTACACGTATTTCTTAATGATTAGGAGCTAAAAACTAGTCCTAATTTGACGGGTGTCACAAGTGGTGACACTCTTAAAAAACCAATAACTTTTCAACTATTTTATTTAAATAGTGACATACTTTAATGTAGTAATATCTTCCATTTTCAAATTATATAAAGAAAAAAAACATATGAAGGTAGGCATGTAAACGAACCGAACGAACACGAACGGAGTCTGTTCGTGTTCGTTCATTAAGGTTTTGACGAACAAACACGAATGGATAAGCGAACAGATTTTGTTGTTCATGTTCGTTCACTAAGAAAATTTGTTTGTTCACGAACACAAACGAACGTATACGAACAAACACATAATTTAATGCATTTATTCGTTAATACTTTAAACGAACCTCAACAAACATAAACGAACATATATATATATATACATACATACATATATATTATATGACTTGAAACTTTGCGATGCATATTCAACATTACAAAACGATCACAATATGAAGATAAACTCATTTGCTTGGTCCGATCGTTGGAAAGAGGAGCAGATCTGGAGAGAGTGGAGGTGTGTTTAGAGTGGAGAAAAATGTAAGGTAAAAATATCTAAATGTTTAATATTATTAAATGAAAATATCAAAATATTAATAATATTCTATAGAGAAATGCTACAACCACATAAATTGTACAAAGGAAGTTTCACAAAATGACATGGCACATTTTGTTTGTAGGCTGTAGCTGTAGGCTGTAGGCTGTAGGCTGTAGCTGTAGGCTGTAGCTGTAGGCTGTAGGCTGTAGGCTGTAGCTGTAAGCTGTAGCTTTTATAAAGAGCTATAAGCTGTAGCTTTTGTATATATGTATACGTTTGGCAAAGTAGTTGTAGCTGTACCTTGACAATGTAAAATTACATAAAAGGGTATGAAAATGTATATAAAAAAAAAAAAAAAAAAAACTTTAATGATAAATGCAACTACTAAAATAAAACCATGATATGAATAAAAATATTTGTAAAAATAGTTACTTTTCACAATATGTTATATGACTATTTTATGACACTCGAATTCTATATGCTTAATAATGGTCATATTAATATGACATGTAAAATTTGTGTAAGAGTATACAAGATTCTAAACGTACTTATGAATTTAAGCTAATGTTGCAATAAATAAAGAATCATCTTAACTGTTGTATGTTACTTAAATGATTTATTATTGAAATGAGTCAATTAAATAATTTTATTACTAGAATTAAAGGGTCTATTATTTGAAGAAGAAAAAACACATTTAATATATCATAATAAAATAATAATAATGAATGAATGGTTTGGATTCATGTGCCTGTTCTGTATTTACATCAAAAATATATAAAATAATAAAACGTAATATGAGGGGTAATAAGTAATTTGGCTTGTTAAAAGCTCCACAAAATTTGAAACGCTAGTTTTGATAGCTTTTAGATTTGGAGCTTTTCAAAGAAACTAAAAGCTTAAAGCTTCCCTATCCAAACAAAGCTTTTATAAATGAGGAGTTTTTCAATTTGAAAACAAAAAGCAAAAGTTCCCAAAAGCTCTTAAAAGCTCTCCGCCAAACACACCCATAGTATTAACCAATCAAATTCATTTATTTTTTCTCTCTCATGATTCTCTTGTAAAAATCATATGAGTATATCATTTCTCTAATATTTAGCTCAATCAAAATAAGATATACAAACATGTATTAATTTAATTAATCTACTAGTTAATAAATGAACATTTAAACGAATGTTCACGAACATGTTTTCAAACGTTCACGAACGTAAATGAACGAACGAGACATGTGTTCATGTTCGTTCATATAATTAAACGAACGTAAAAATTTGTTCATGTTTGTTCGTATAATGAAACGAACATAAACGAACTTTCCGCCGAACGGTTCGTGGATAGTTCTCCGAACGTTCAGTTCACTTACAGACCTATATGTAGGTAAAAAAAGTTTAGAAATACAATAAACATGATATTTTCATTAGTTTAAAGGGTTTAGTACCTGAAAATGCAACTAACTTGTACCTGATATCTATTGTGTGACCCAACTTACGTATGATATTTTTAATGCATCAAACTTTCAAAAGGGGTGTTTTAATGTAATTTTGTGACGTGTTGATCATTTGTCAAACTCTCCGGATGCCACTGGCACCTTCAACGAGTGACACGTCACCAAATTACATTAAAACACCATTTTTGAAAATTCGATGCATTAAAAATATCATACGTAAGTTGAGTACACACAATAAATATCGGGTACAAGTTAATTGCATTTTCAGGTACTAACCCATAGTTTAAATCTTCTGTATAATAATTAACTAGATTATATCTCGCAAAATTTTTACGGGCTACTTCATGCTTTTAATACGAAGGTTTATATTATATAAACATTTATCTTTTTATGTAAACATCATGATAAACAAATCAAGAAAATTTATCAATCCAAAATGGCAAAATGTAAAACTTAAAACAAATACTATTATTACTTCAAATAAGAATTTATGGTTAATAATAAGAAAACATCAATACCTGAAAACCGAATCGCCATCACTAATGAACAATATGATAAATCACGTCTGTTGTCAAAATGGTAAATCTAATTGTTCCGATTCAATTGACTAACATCGTGTATCTCTGCATATAATTCGATTACGTGCACGTTGGTGTGAGCATCCGTAACATAAGACCGCTTACTATGGTTGACACAAACTGACACATCAGTTTGTGCCACATCAGCGCCACGTCAGTTTTTTTCAAAACTGACACAAACTGATGCTTCAGTGCCTACAGTGAACATCACTTAACATCACTTTTTTATGGGCCCACATTTACCAATATACCTTTATTATTATACACTAAACAAATTAAAAAGAAAAAAAGTCGCTGGTCCCACACAAAAGAGCCGAAGCTCGTCGCCAAAGCGACGGATCCAAAACCGATGCTCAACTGATATTTTGGTGCCTATGGCGTCAGTTTCTTTTACTTCATCAGTTGCTAACTGACGTTCGAACCGAAGCACTATAGTGAGCGGTCTAATCCATAGAATTGAATTCTGGTGGGAAAAAAAAAAGTTGAATAAAAAAGAAGAATAAAATACTATTTGATTTGAAAAGCGAATTAAAATGAATTAATTATACCCTAAATTATAAGATTCTACGATTTCTTTTACATAGTTTTGTCTCTTAATTATTTTCTAACCTAACCCGGATGAATATATTTTCGATTATACTTGTAAGTCTAGTGTATGTGCATAATGAAGGCAACATGGAAAAATGAATGTCATTACAATGCAGTTAACTTTTCAAAATTCAAGTTTAGTTCGGACTAAATTTAGATTAAGAAAATTCGTCAAATGAAAAAACCAAATAAATGCAATAAAAATATGTTACATTAGGATAATTCAAACTTTATTTGGAAGTTGATCTTACTCGGTTGATGATTTTGATTTTGAAGTAGTTGCTTTTTCTACTACAAATTAAAGCCTAATTATAACATAATTAAAAATTGTAGTATAACGTTATATATGTCTCTTAATCAGTTTATTAATATTTCTAAATAAGTCATCTAACAATAGTACTCTAGTAGAAATGATATACAAAATATAATAATATGTAGTTATGTAATATGTGAAGTAAGCTCTAAGTTTGTCAATAATAATAATAATAATAATAATATATAATAACAAATAAGTTAACGAAAAGTAAACACCTTATATTTTACTTAAAGACCGATGCCTTTAATAATTAATAATAGTTATACTAAAAAAAGAAATAAAAAAGACGAAGTGAATGTATATAAATGGTCTTGAACTTAGGTCTCCAATTGTGAGATTAGTAAGTTTTTTCCATTAAGCTAGCTTCAAATACATTAACTTAATGCTAAATTAAATTAATGGTTCACAAATTGTTTGAGAACATTAAATGTTGATTATTTTAAAAGATTTTTAATTGATTGCTTATTAAAAGGGTAGGGGTAATTTAGTCGATTTGTCACCTCATCTTCACGATTTAGGTAGTCATCTTTTTCAATTTAAGATCAATGGTTCACATTTAATATATTAAATCATTTAAAGGGTGAGATTAAATTTGACTACCTAATTAACAATTTCTTTTAATATATAAAAGAAGATATGATGCGAATTTATAGTATCCTCTGGGCCGAGTACTTGATTGGGCTAGTACTTGGTTGTGCAGACCATTAATGTCCTGGCCCATGTAGCTAATTGGAATTTGGAAATAAAAAATGCAAACTACAAAGTACAAACATATCTTTCATATATTTGCAAAGAAGAACGAATGATAATAACAAGACTTAAATACATGAACAAGAAAAATAAATCTGATTCATTTATCATTTGACATATCATCTGTACATCATTTAATTTCCACATATCATTTTATCACATCAACAATCAAATCCTTTGAATCTATTTAAACTTACAAGTTTAGTTATGCGCATCAGTTCTCAATGATAATACTAGCAGACGCAACACAACTATTGTAGAAAACAATTCGTTCAAAAAAATAAGAACACGAACATTCCTTGTAATTTGAGTAAGTAAAAATTAAATATCGTTATAAATAAAATATAACTTGTATAGTACCCCGTAGTACACCATACATAGAAGATGGTGGTGATACATGCGATGGTAGGTAAAAATAGCAAAGAGGGAGGAGTGAGTACGAGGTGGTGGCTAGAATTTAAAATTAGTGATACATTATTAATTATTAAAGTTTATGTAATGCAAAAGTGAAAATTTTCATAAATATAAGAATTTTGAAATGAATGTAGGTTGCCTATCAAGATAAAAGTAGATTATTTGTGGAATTATCCATTAGCCTCCTTGACATTCAAATAATTGGAAATTTTATATATATAATTATAGTTACCATTTAACTTGATGAATTATTAATAAGTAGTTAATGAATTGCCAAAGACTAATCAAGTTACCATAGATTATTTGAGGAACAAAACAGTGATTATAACAATTCTAAGGTATTTGGGTGAAAGAGGACGGAACCTCGGTAAAATTAAGGTCTTAACCCAAATATGCAAATGGTTTATAATAGTGTATAGATAAAAGAAGTTTAGTTTAATCTTAATTTTCTTTTTTAATCTTCTGTAGAGAAGTTGCATGCACTGCACGAATTGTCAATTGATTTCATAAAAACAGCGTGTGGTTTCATGTTCACATTGTATGCATGTTCAATGCTATTATATGATCCTCAATTTAATTATCATTTGCGACTTAACGAATACTATACCAAGTTAATGAGGATCTTGTTAATGAATATCTATCTTTTAAATACTGTGACCGAGTTGACAACCTAAAAATTCCGCTTCAAATTAATTTTTCACGAAAAAAAACACCAATTCAAAAAGTATATTTATTAAACTCTATTTTATTATTATTATACACTTTTACCCTTAACTTTTTACACACCCTTTTAGGGTTTTGTGCAGGGAAATGCATTTAACTTTAGTCCGATGTTTATAGTATGTACCTAACTTTTTTTTGGTCTATTGTGTGTATCAATATTTCAACTTTGGTCTATTGTGTGTATCCAATGACTAATTTGATAGCGTGGCAACGGTATAATGTGCCACGACATCTGACACGTCATTGATACATCATCCAAAACGGGTGCCACGTCAGTCGGATATACACAATAGACCAACATTGAAAGGTTGATACATACAATAGACCAAAACGAAGTTTGGTACACACTATTGACATCGAGCTAAAGTTAAGTGCATTCCCTTTCACTAATCCCCACTCTTTTAAGTCATGTAATTTATTCGTTACAGATAATAAAGTAAATTTGATTAATTATACTCATATATTTTTAAAAATGGATAATTAAATTGGGAAAATAAAAAAAGAAATGTGGGCTATAAATTTGAGATGGACAGGGTAATAACTGTCAACCAAATGGAATAAGACCTCTTCCAATGGTGAACACCAACTAACGTATCAGTTGGTGCCACATTAGCGTCACGTCAGCTTTTTTCAAAACTGACACAAACTGACGCTACCCTGCCAACAGTGAACATCACTTCAGTTTTTTCTGGACCCACATTTACCAATATACCTTTAATTCTATACACTAAACAAATAAAAAATAAAAAAAACTGACGCTGTGGAAATCACTTCGGTTTGGCGACAGAACTCTCAACCGATGGAAATTGATGTTTTGGTGCCTATGGTGTCAGTCAACTGATGGAAAGTGATGCTCCTCACTGACGCACCATTGAGAGAGGCCTAATAATACGGAGGAATGATGTTCCCTTTCTGGTTTGACCAATGAATGTTGCATAATTAGTAATAGGTTCGATGCATACTGAATTTGTTCAAAATGGAATAACTTCTTTTTGTTTAATCTTAATTGTTTCCAATCATTGTGGTTGAAAATATGCTTCTTTTTTATTCTTTTAAGAAAATCAAAGAGGCAAAAGACTTCTAATAATGTATTCATAGTACAATGTTTGTATGATATTCCAATTCAAAGTTTCACTCATTATTTAGTCCACCGAGAAATCAAAACTCTTTCTTCTCACGTAATATGCGAACAAATAAACAGATCATCATACTAGCTAACAACAATTACGGTTTTAGCTTAATGGTATCATTCTCCCGACGCAAACGTTTCGTGAGTCGTGAAAGTGAGTACTTTTGAAAAATAGGTCATGGGTTCGATCCTAACTTCTAGCGATTTCACATGAAATAGCTGAACATTACACAAGGTGTGATCTTTGGATAAGAGTTGCTCGAAATAACCTTTTCAGAGCATGCTCTCTAGCATAGCGCAGTTCAATCGTTTGTAACTGTGTATGGGTATGTTTGGCGCAACTAGTTGAAACTGGTAGCTTGTAGCTGGAGCTTTTGGTGATATTTGTGTTTGGCAGAGTAGCTGGAGCTTGTAGCTTATGAATGTAAAATGACATAAAAGGACAAATATATTAATTTTAAAGAATGATATATAATTACTTGGAGGGTATTTATGTAATTTCATTTTCCATAAGCTACAAGCTACTTCCATAAGCTACTTTAAGTAGCTTATGGTTTTGGAGCTTATGGAAACCATAAGCTACTTAAAAGTTTGGTAGCCAAACGGAGCTTATGAAAACCATAAGCTACAAGCTCTCATAAGCTCCTAAAAGTAGCGCGCCAAACACACCCATATTATTTTTGCACGTAGGAATAAATTAGTTAACTATTCAGTGATTTCAGTCGTTTATATTTACCGACTTATAAGTTTATTACTACATAATATCAATTGAGTAGTTGTTATGAATAGTAAGTTTTTTGTTTTATATGGATTATCTTATTTTATATATATTTAACATGCAAAAGATATTAACATGTGTATCATTAGTTTGGTGGTCTTCTTTGTGTGTTTTGTTTCTCATGGTTGGGGGTTCGAGCCGCATGGTTAGCATATTTGTTTTACTTCTTTTTAATTGTTATTATTATATTTTTTATATTATTATTTATTTATTTATCAAACCTTATTTATTTGTTGGTTTTTTTTTTGTTTTTATACTCCTTATTTTTGTACATTAATAATTTGTTTTTTTAACCTTATTTATTTATTGTTTATTTTTGTTTTTATATTGCTTACTTTTGTATATTATTAGTTTATTTTTGTTTTTATTATTACTTTGTTTCCATTGTTATTATTATTTATTAATTTATCAAACCTTATTTATTTGTTGTTTATTTTCGTTTTTATATTGCTTATTTTTTTATATTAAAAATTTGTTTTTGTTGAACCTTATTTATTTGTTGTTTATTTTTGTTTTTATATTGCTATTTTTTGTATATTAATACTTTGTTTATGTTGTTATTATTACTTTGTTTCTATTGTTAATTAACTAAGCTATATTGTTTATTACTTGTTTTCATATTTTCGCTTTAATAACATCAGGATATTTAGATTTGACCCCATTTGTATAAAATGGTGCTGGTTCGTGGTTAGCAGCTGCCATTATTATTTTTTTGTTTTGTTTATGCGTTATAACATTTCGATAACATTTTATTTTTCTCCGATTAGCTGTTTCTGATTGATTGAAATTGAAAGTCAACAATTACTTTGAGACATCTCAAAAAGGATGCTTCTTCTCCGTTCCAATTAAATGACCTTTCAATATGTACACATTTTAAGAAAAGTGCACTGGTTACCGTGCTAACCAATAAAATTTTATTTTTCTCCGTTTAGCTGCTCTCCGATTTGTTGAAATTGAAAGTGAACAATTACTTTGAGACATAACAAAAAATGAACACTATAATTGAGACGAAGGAAGTAGTATCTTTCATTGGCCTACATTCAAATCCATGTTGTAGTTATTTTTTTTTTTTAAAAATTAATAACTAAATTCAAGAAAAGAATCACTTTTTCTCCTTACTTGATGATTATTTTTAGTGTAGTCTAAAATTACTCTACCTTTTATAATTAATTTATATAATAATGAATTCTAATTTTGTAAATCTTTACTTAAATATATGTTCTTTAAAAACTCTAAAATTCAATTTGCAATTTTTTTTATTAACCCTTTGTTTAACATTTTACAAATTGAAATTAGTTAATCAAATTATATATGTAATCGAAACTACTATTTGAATAAAACTTAAATATTTACAGTTCTTTCAAAAAGTTAAATGGATCTATATAAGAAAATATCTCAAAAATTATTGTTGATTATATCATGTCAACAAAAGAGTGGTTATAATTTTTTTAAAACGCATCGAACATGATCCAAAATATAATTATTTCTCGATGCAAAAGTTGGTAATAAAAATCTATTATTATCATCATTTCTTTAACAATTATATATAGCATACGAATATAGCTTAATAATATTATATTCATCCCGTCGCAACGCGAAGGCATACAATACCTCGTTAACTTCAATTTATGAACTATTAAAATTGATAAGATCTGATTGATAATTACGTTACAATGAAAAGAGACAAATACATTAGCTTAGATGTAAATAATAAAGCTACAATACGTCTCTTTTTCACTTAAAATAATAAAAGGATTTACTAAATACGGAGTAGTAAATATAATCAATTTTATAATATAAATTAATTAAGTAACAATTTATAAAATTGAAATCTATCTTATATACAATTAGACAATACTGCTGACATCATATAACTGATTTGGCCCCATCTTAGATAGGTTTTGATGCTGAGGTGGCATCACCAGATTTCTACGCTGATGTAAGTATGACTTCGTAAATGGGGATGAAAAATATTTAATAAGTTTTTATTATTTTTAAAGTACCAATGTTGGCATGGATACAACAATAGCATTTCTGCGTGCCTTCTTTTACAATATATTATTTGATTGGGTACACTGCTACCAATATTATGCCTTTTTCTACCATTGGCTTATTTGTAACAAATGCCACTTCCCCATAAATTGAGCCGCTCAATTTATTTACTCTCTGTTTTATTTTTCTTCTTTATTTTGTTTCTTCACTTATCTTATTCATCCATATTGAAGTTAGATTTTTGCTGCAAGAAGATCCAGATTGGATGAAGAAAGGTTCACTACTCATCAAGAATCTACATTGAAAAACATCCATCCACTTGATGAGCTCCATAAACAAGAATTTGAATTTTGAACTATCTCTCTACTTATTTTCATATATGTGTGTTGAGATTCATACTTTCTCTCAATTTTGTATGAACAATTCATGTTTCAATCTATCGGTTCCTCTACATCGGATAATTTTCATTTTCTGTTTACAAACCCTTCTAATTTTATTTTTGTTTAATTCGTTTTTTTATTAGATTACAATGTGTTTATATTGATAGTAGGATTTTTGTTGAATTTCAGATCTGGTTTTGATTCGAGAGTCAATTTAATTGAATCATTTTAGTTTTGGATTTTGTTTTTGCCTCACATGCTTCAAGTACGGCCTTCGACTTTGATTTTGGAACCATTTAAGAGATAATCCAGCAACTCCTAAAGATAGAAGCTAGATATCAATGAAGATGATTTCACCATTATGTATGTCACTGGTATGTCATTTTTTATAAGTTTATCATATACTTATACGTCTTTTTGCTCTCTTTTTTAAGTAGTTGTGTTGTTTTTATTGTTGTAACAATGGTGGAAGTTATGGTAACTTTTTTCTGTGCATTTTTGTATTCGCATTTCAAGTGTTTGATGAAATGTATAAATGAAAGGATTAATTTTTTTTTAATTTGATGGATTGGTATTTTGTATTATGTGATTGTTGATGTGTTAGAATCAAGGGAGGTGATCATTACATCAAATAATTTTGATTTAAACATCAAAATTATGCTATAATAAGTTGTACTATGAGCTGTAACTGTTGTACAGTATTTTGTAGTAAACACTTTGTGTATTGTATCTATCAACTCCCTAGAATCAATATACACCAAACACCACTATGTGCTAAAAAAGTGAATTTTAATAGAGTTATAGTCATAGTGCGGATGTTGAAATGGGTTTAAGCACTTCGGATGTGCATTTTTTCATTTCCTATAGTTATACTTTTTTTTCTTTTCAAATAGTCTAAAATTATATTTTTTGTCAAACTCGTGTTATCACGGGTCAATAAACTAGTAAGGTTAATTAATGGAACACAGGATTACAGGAATGATCAAGTAGGACTTGTGTCGGCAGGTTCCGCCCATATTCTATAAAACCTATATATACACGCCCAAATTACACCCCCAAAACAAACCCTAACCCTAAAAATATCACCTCCAGCAACCATCGGCAAAAAGGTTTAATTTTCCTAAATAATTTCAATTGTGAATGGTGGAAATCTTAGTTCATCGTCAGTTGATGATCTCCCCCTTTCCCTTCAGGGGGATCTCATTCTTTGCTTCTTGCAACGAAGGCTGGTACTACCGCTGCATCGGCGTCGATCCCTGAACTTCATAAAATTCATTGATTACGTCGTTATCGTTCAATTCAAATTGTTTTGTTCATTCAATTTACGTTTTTATAGAAAAAATATATACATATTGTTAAAATTTTGAAGAAAAAGGATGTTGATATCGAAACATAAGAAGAATCAAGCTGTGAAAAGCGGCGGAAACCGTCTTTTAATTAGCGTTACAGTCGTTGGAAGCGCGGGACCAATTCGTTTCGTTGTTAATGAGAAGGAATTGGTGGATGTTGTTATCAATATCGCGCTTAAATCGTATGCTCGCGAAGGCCGGCTTCCGGTTCTGGGATCCAATGTTAATGATTTTGTTTTGTATTGTCCTGCTGTTACAACCGAAGGTACGTTTTCAGCTTTTGTAGCTTTTTATAACTCGCTGTTTGAATTGCAATTGAAATGTTAATGAATACGCGTTATGCAGCAGAATATAATATTTAATGTAAAACGCTCCTTGTGCAGCAGTGCAGCATCATGAAAATAATAATAGTAAAGCATATGTTTTGCAACTTGATGTATAATCTGCTATCAAACTTGGCTATTTTGATGCTGATACGTGTTAGTTGTTAGTTAAAATGTAAAGTAAAATGATGCATCATGACCCGTGCCACTATAAACTAACAGCTGGTTATGGTTATGCAGCATAATGTAAAATTCCGTTGTAAATTACGAATAGCTGATGGTTTTATGGATTGAACTGATGTGTTTGATTTCTGTGTTACAGCTCTGAAGCCATGGGAAACAATTGGATCATTTGGAGTGAGGAATTTCATGCTGTGTAAGAAACCGAAGACAGTGGTGGATGGTGGTGATGTTGATGGAAAGGCGGTGGCTGTTGGAATAACACGAAAGAGCTCCAGCAGCTGGAAGGCGTGGTTTAATAAATCACTCAATCTCAAAGTATCTTCTCATTGAATTGCACGATACAATCGAATAATTTCGTTGCAATTTGGAATTTGTTCTGTTTTCGAATTTGAATTTTGTTTCAGTTCTTTCTTCTTTGTGATGAGTTTTGCGATGAGATTTGTTATTGTGTGGTTAGGCTTTTGATTGTTGTTTTTACAAATCAATGATATTCAATGCTGTTATATTTTTTGATGAATTTAATAGTGTTATTGTTGTTTTGTACGTAGTGCAATTAATAGGACAAGGTATTGTACTTTTTGATAAGAGCCTATTAAATGTCAATTATTGTCCAACTCATTTGATGTTTGATCTGTTTGGTGAAAGGTGTTTTTGTTGTGATGCGAATATACTTGAGAAGATTACAAAAAGATGCCAAGTGCTAAACAGCACATTGTACGGACCACCGAATTGTTGAAATCATTGTTAAGAGCACACGGAAGTAAATACAAAATATAGTGTCGTCGGTTACATATCGTTTTTTGAGTGAAGTGTATGGAGTATCAAAGGTGATTTTTGTTTGAATTGGAGTGTATTGGTGACAGTGTACTGGTGGTGTAATTTAGGGGTTATTTTGTTCATTTTCGTAGTAGGGTCAAAGGCAACTGGTTGTATGGTATGGTAAGGTAAGGTATGGTTGTAATTCCTAGCATCTTGCTAGATTTTATTGGTAATATTAATTGTCTGCTTTTCAAAAAAAATATCGTTTTTTGAAAAACAAAATAAAGCGAAATCAATAAATAGAGGAAAAAGTGAGTGAGAGTGAATGAATGAGTAAGTTTTTAAGAAATAAAATATGAAATGTTTTATAGGTAAGTAAAGATATAATCTTCGTTTCTTTATAAATAAATTAACTTCAAACATATACCGAAGGGTTATTAGTCTAGTGATCTTCAATTCATCATTTTGTGTATTGTAGCGAAATTGTGACGAAGATTAATACTCTCTTAGCTAGAATGTTTGTATGAGTACTTGCATTTTAAAATATGTTTAAGTAATATAATTAAATAGCAAAGTTCTCCCGAATACGGTTTCATATTAGGGGTGTTCATCCGGTTTAAACCGAAAACCGAATAATTGATTTTCCGTTTATTTTAACGACGACAACTAACGTTATTTAATACGTTATTTAATGCTTTAATTTATGTTAACCCTATATTCAATGTTCTCTGCTTTCCATTTAATGTGATTCATTATGTAGCAAGGGTCTCATTTGGATTAATTAGCTGTTTCCGATATGCTTTATAGATTAAGTATTAATTCATCTATATTATATGCGGAATTGTTTTCTATTTTTTCTTCTAATATTTTTACTTTTTTATTTAATTTTTCCAACTCTTGTTTTAACTTATTATTTTCTTCTTCTTGAGTTACTATATATTTTCTTTTTACCTTTTCTAAACAATCTAAAGATGATTGCATATCTTCTATTATTCTAGTTCTGTATGAACTTATTGAAAAATTTTCTTTTATATGTTTTCTAAGTTTTCTTAATTCTTCTATCATTTCTATTATTTCCTCATTTGTTGATTTTCTTTCCTTTCTTTTTCTATAAGGACCTCTTTTATTTGTATTTTCCATTTTTATATCCTATTATTCAAATCTGTTACTACTGAATTTAATTCCATAACTTGATCTTTTAGTTTATCTAATTGGTTTTCTTTGTATAAATTAGTTCTTCTAACTGGTGCTTCTATTTCTGTATTTATTCTAGGTATCATCGAATTGCTTGACTCACCGATTATATTTCCTAGTTTTAGCTGTTTAAATCTTTGACTATGATTTCTTAAAAACTCTCTTTGTATCTTATCTTCTTGTATTAAAGTACTTGTCTTATTAAATAATTTTTCCGTATATAATCTATCTAAGTTTTTATATTGTATACTTAATGAACTATTTGTTAGTGCATAAGCTATTCGGTAGGTTACTACTAAAGGTATATCTCCTTGTTCCATTAATTTTTTATTTTTAAAATCACATGTTATTCCTATACAATTATTTATACTTTTTGTTTCTAAAGGTATTGGGTATTGTAATGTAACGTTAAACTTAATACATCCATATCCCAGATCTTCATCTATTCTTCCTAAAATACTATATTCTTTTTGTTTTATCCTATTATCATCTACTTGTAATTCTACTGGTGTTTTAATTCCTTCTCTAAAGGTTGATCTTATTATTATTTGTATAACATTTATGTGTATATATCCAATCTTCCTTCTATGTTCTTCTTTTATTTTTTCCAGTCTTTTTGCTATTTGTTCTATTCTTATTATAGGTGCCTGAAATCTTTTATTAGCTTGTTCTATCATAACGTTTTGTTCTCCTTGCATAATTCCGTAATATATTATATTTTCTCTATTTAATCTTTCGATTAATGATCGACTTATACCTTCCGATTCTTTTAAACTAAGAATTCCATGATTTTTAACTTTTGTTACTAGTTTCTTATCTAATAACACATCTGATAAATAATTTCCTGCTTCTTCTTGATTTTCTATATCCTGATATTCTTCAGACATTATTAATGTTATTTTCTATATCCTTATAGTATAAATTAATTCTTGGTATTCTGAATTCATTTAATATTAATTCATTATTATTTATTTGATAGTTAAACTGTTCTAAGAAATCTATTCCTAGTAAAACACTTCTTTTTTCTGGCTTCTTTCTATTATCTATCATTATTTCCATTTCTACTTTTAATTTCTTACTAAATATTATATCTATCGTTGTGTACTTGGTATTAGTTACTTTTTTATTATCATATTTAATTTCTTCAACTAAATCATATACTTCTGTTACTATATCTGGACTTATATGACTATTACATGCTCCTGTATCTATTAGTATAACAATTATTTGATTATCTATACTTCCTATTACGTGATACTGACTGTAATTTTGTGTATCCAATTGGATTTTAAAACTTTTCATTTTTATAATATTTCTAGTTATGAAATGATAAAATTTCCTTCAGAATTTAACAAGGTTATAAGAGTTATTAATATACCTGACTTTCTTATGATGACTGTTGTTTGAACGGAATCTCCAACCCAATACCGGAATTTGTCCTTGACGCTCTCCTAGAAACAGTAACGAACGAAAAGCGTCGCTAAAATCGTCACTATTTCAAATAAAAAGAAAATATAAAAGTTTTGAATGGAAAAAGGTCCATTAGGATTAGCAAACTCTTATACACAAAGTCTAATAAGAACCACTCTAGAAAATTTAGAAGTAATAAAAAGAAATAAAAAATTAATTGAAATTAGTATAAAAATACATAAAGAACATTTATGGTTAATGTATCAAACTTTTGTTGAACAAAATACAATAAATGACAAAATAAATCAGATTAATTTATGTTTGCAAGCAAAACTAAGATACGAAGATGAAATTTTAGATCTCAAAGAAAGGCTTAGAGTCTATAAACAAAGAATACATTCCGCCTATCCCTATTAAGTTTTAATTAAACAAGGGACAGTAAAATTTTGGTATCAAAGCTAGAAAGCTAGAAAGATAGAAAAATAGATAAATAAAAATATTAAAAGAATATGAGTGATCAATTGCGAGTTTCAGAACAAATAAAAATAGTAATTGAAATATTAAAGAAAAATACGGATGAAATAGACAATAGATTAGGTAAGCTAGAAACTAGTCTAAAGCATATTAAAGAAGCTATAGAAAATTCATTTACACAATCAACCGAAGCATTAACATTATTACAAAAGTTATTGACAAAAGAAGATTTAATAAATTTCTTTAAAAGAAAACAATCAACTAATTACACTTTAGAACCACCATTTTAAAATGAACGACATAGATAAATTAACAAAATTAGTAGAAAGATTACAAATAGATAACACACACATGGCTAAGATAAATGACGAAGATACTCAGGGAATAATTTATGGAATAGATAGTGACAACGAAGATCCAACATATAGAATGGCAGATAATGAAAACCCCATAAGCCCAAAAAGACCTAGATCACCAAAACAAGAAGGTCCAAGTAATACGTTTAGTCAAAAATTAGAAAATAGTTATAAAGAGTACACTTATGGAAATGGATATTTTGAAGATGAAGGAAAATTAAAAAGAAGTATACCATCAAAATTTCAGGAAAAAGAGCGAAGTATAATAGAAGGCATATTAAACATAGATTGTGCGTCAAATGCAGAAGATCTAGTTTTAGTATGGATAAATAAACTAAAATTACTAATACAAACAGGAGAAGAATCAATAAGTAATTTAACATTAGGAAATTTTATAATATACGTAAAATATAAAGCGTCAGGAACATTAGCAGATTGGATAACAAACACGACCATCACAGTAAATGCACAAGGTAATGACACATCAAAATAAGTAAAATTAGTATTTCTAAACACAATAGCACAAGAAATATTCAATGAATTCTTTGGATATGGTCCAGAGGAGGCTAGACAAGAAGACAAACCAAATATAATAAGAATACTAAGTAATATGAAGATATGCGATCCATGTTATATAGAGAATTTTTTCTGTCAAGTAAAAGAGAATTATTATAAATCTACAGATAGAACAGGATTATTAGAAATAATCTTAAGTAAATTACCCTATCCTATGACACAATACATAGAAAAACAAATAGTTGATCCAACAAGAAAAAGAAGAGTTCAAACATTAGGATTAATAGAACGATTTGCAAAAGAATATAGGCAAGAGTTATGTTTAAGAAAAATAGAAAAGTCTTATGTTAAAAACGTCAACCCAAAATGTTGTAAACAATTAGACGATGTACCACAAGAATATGGATGTACAAAACCTTATAAAAAGTATTATAAAAAAAGAAAGAAAAAATACTATAAATATACACCCAAAAGATATTTAGGAAGAAAATGGAAACCCAAATATAAGCAAAGATTTAGAAAAAATAATACAGATAAAAGTAAAATATGTCCAAAAGGTAAGAAAAATTGTAGATGTTGGAAATGTCAGGAAATAGGTCATTATGCTAATGAATGCCTGATAACACGTAAAAAGTCAAGTTTTTAAGTGTTATTATCTCACCTTTTTAGCCCGATTATGGATGAAAACATTTGAAATATATATTTTATTACTAAATTTCATAATGAAGGCTAAAATATAGATGATGCTTCAAGAATCAACCAAAAAGGCCTAAAACGAATAAAATAGAGCACAAACGATCATAAGCGTTCTCGTTCACGCTTTCAAGCACTTTTTAAGTTCTAATTGAAATTATGACCTCTAACTTATTTCATTTTCTTCATTAGGAAATTACGATCGCGTGGATATAAAAAACGCTGAAAACGGACATACGGTGAAGAAGTTACGCCTAAACGAAGAATCAAGGCAACCGAAGACCGAGATACGGGGGAGCACAGACCACTACTCATTTTAACCTTTTAACCATCAAGTGACCCATTGGGCACTTTTAACAACCCATTTGGGTTTCAACCAATATGTTCACTAATTTAACACCCATTTTACACTTCTTTGACTTTACCAAGTCAAACAACTTCACTTCCACTATCGGTGTCACATTATAACCTTGAAACACCAAATTCACATAAAATCATCAAATTCACAACAATTACAACAAGTATTCAACCATGACTTTTTCACAACTTGTCAACGCATATATAGACTAGTTGACCACTTTGACTTTTCTAAGTTAACAACACACATTGTAACAACTAAACACTTTCACATTTAAACAACCACATGACTCCAAACCTATTATTTGAGATATACCAACATCTCTTTAATTTCACCACATGGAGTCATATTAGTTCAATTTATCATATGTCAAATAATTCCATAGCAAGGATCTATAATTACACCTTGCATTTATTAACTTATAATCACACATATTTTATTTTCATATTGTAGATACATTTAATTTCACATAACATAACTATTACACCTTTGTCAACCATGTATCTACACAATTTCAACACTCTTCTAAAATTTAAATTTTTTCCTTCTTAATTACTCATTATATCTCTATCATTACATTAACAAGTAATTATTACTAATAATTCAATTTACTTTACTAACAATCATATCATAGTAAAGTAAATAGTCAAAGCTTATTAAAATTCACCAAGCTTATCGAAAATTACCTGGCATATCTAAGCCCACGAGTATTGAGGAATCATTGAGAATACCAGACGGTTCCTCATGTTCCTCCGTCTCTGCCATCAAAACAACACTCAAGCATCTTGTTATAGGTTAGTACACATTCAATAACAACTTTCTCATACAACTATTAATCCCGCACTCTCAGAAATGTTTGACTTGACACTACCATAGATTTGGGATTGAACACATTGCAATGTCCAATTCGCCCAAACCTATGCTCTGATACCAACTTATAACACCCCTCATTTTTCTTGTCATTTAAATATAATAAATCCGGAAGCGTTAGTCCAACTTTCAAATATACCAAGTTACATTACAATTTCAATCCAATTTAAAACATATTTCATCAACATGGGTGTTATTTCAAAACTAAAAGATAACAATGATTTATTTAAATCAAATAACAGAGTCACGCCAGCATGTCAAACATTCCTTTCTGTTCAACTCCTTGCCCACCCCTATCATATCTATAACCTGCAAGGAGGGTTAATGTGGAGGATTAGCATAACGCTAAGTGAGTGAATAATTAATCAACAACTTAACTTAGCATAACAACTTTGTGTACAACAACTGTGACACCCGGTCAAAAAGGGCCAAAATTAGGGGCCAATTTAAACTTTAATTATTCGTACTCGGTGCGAATCAAAAACAAAGTATTCGGATAATATATGTATAACTATATATATAACACGAAATGATTATTTAATAATCACAACGCGAACAAATCTGAAACCACTCAGGAAACATAAAAATAAAAGTTGTCCCAAAACATTTCCAAATAGAATATTATTAACAGAAATAATATTACGATACTCGGAAAATTTACAAAACTCTTTTTGGATAATTAAAACTATCCGTAAGTTCAAAGTGAAACAACGATATAATTTAGTATCACACTAAAAGTATTTTTGTGAAATACTTCAAATAAAAACTTATACGATTTCAATTTTAGAAATTTACCATCTGAAAACATTTTCACTATATAACAATCGGATATCAAAACACGGGTCAAAATACCACGTAACGGATCGAAGCTCGGTCAACCACCTCCAATAATTGGAGATGGCCGATCTATTCATTTCATTATCTATCTATCTATCTCTCGGCTCTATCTCTCCCTCTCATTTCTCTTTCAATCTATCAAACAACAACAACAAAAACATTAACAAGATCAAGAATCAGTATCATCATCATCATCATAATCTGGATCATCATCATCGTCTTCATCGTTCATCACCATCAAACTTCATTTTCGGTTCCAATTTCAATTAGTAAGAATCATCAACTCTTTTTTCGTTAATTTCATGTTTTTAATACGTTACATATCATGTATTAGCTTTGTATTAAGTTGGTTATATGCGAAAATGGTTTTAAAATGGGTTTGGGTGTGTTTTGGAACGAACAGACTCGAACCAGACCTCGGAATACGGCGTATTCAAGGGAATACGGCGTATTCCCGCCCAGAAAACATGAACACGGCGTATTCAAGGGAATACGGCGTATTCCCTCTATTTTTCATGAATACGGTCGTATTCAAATGAATACGGCGTATTCCCTCCATTTTTCATGAATACGGTCGTATTCAAATGAATACGGCGTATTCCCCACAAATGCCACCAATCCGGCGTATTAAAACAGGGTAGCTTCTCGATGAAAAATTTATTGTAACGGATTGGGCTCAAATTCGCTCGGTCATTCAAAAACAACCCAATGATCAAAGCTAAGTACCTTAGCCTTGTCAGTTTTAGGTCATCCGGGGTCGTTTAGGGGCCGAAAATGGCAGATTACTGTTTTCATACTCATACCAAATTTTGTAAACTCAAACATAAACATTTAAACAATACATTGGATAATCCATTTACTCATTAGAATCTCGCGTGTTTAGGACTCTAAGGGATTTCAGAGATTGTCTATTCCACGTCGAATATATTCATTTGCTCGGATTGACTCAGGTGAGTCTCACGGCCCCATTTTCAATGTTTACATGTTTTAATAATTGGGGGAGATGCAACACAATTTGTTTTCGTGATCACTGTTATTCGGTTAGTTAATTTAGTATTAACTCAAGTTATCTGCATTGTTATTTAATTCGGTTAATCACATTGGTTACATTGCTCGGTTATCATTGTTGTCTTGATTTTCATTGTACGGTATATGCACGAGTGTTTTTATTCGGTAAAGTCCTCATCAGTGTATGATTCATTAACTTAATAAGGCGCGATTGCTAAAGGATAGTACTATCATGGGAGTGACGTCCCCGTCCGGGTTGCTAGCTACAACCAAGATTAAAAACGGGCACTTTAGTAATTGTCATGGGTGTGTCACCAAATCGGGAGGCAAAGATCGGGTTAGGCTTTGAATCATAGCTCAGTGCAATACAAATGTCATTATCGGTAAATCATTGTTCGGAAACCTTAATTGGTTTAATCATTGGTCGGTAACCCTAATGGGTAAATCATTGTTCGGTTACATTGTTGCTCACTGTTCGGTTTTCATTGTTTAATTATCGTCGGATAATCATGTTGATCACATCAATGTTTATTTAAACCTGTGAGATTCACCAGCTTTATAGCTGACCTTTTAGTGTTGTATTCTCAGGTACTCATCAACAGTAGGAATGGCCTACAGGATAAGCTAGCTATCACGAGTCGCATGCATCCATTTAGACATGAAGATTTTCTTGCATTATATTTTGTATAATGGTTATGTATTAAAATCTTCTGAAATCATTTTGCGAACTCACTACTATGTTTCAAACTTATGACTTAAACTTTGTACTACTTTTGAAAACTTATGTAATGTAATGTATTTTCTACAACGTCTCATTTAGAGTCGTTTGCTTGTACTTTGGTGTTTTGATATTTGATTAGTCATGCCCCAAAACAGTCGCTTCCGCAAAGCATGAAATTGGGGGTGTGACAACAACTAATCGGCAACACACAAGTACACAATACAACTATTTAGCAAAACAACGGGGCAACTGTTCAACAATAACACAACTTAATAATGAGGATCGGCGGCTCTGGGGATAACCATAATACCCGGGAGGCTCCCCAAGAACACTTACCCAACCTATCCGTATGGCCATACGGACGAGACCGATAGCTAGTGATTATCTTCAACTAACACAGGAGATGTGTTAAACTTTGGATAACCAACTAGCCCAACCAACAGTTCAACAACTCGTTGCCTCATTAACAACTGATGCCCGAAGGCCAATTAACTCAAGTGATCACGTAATCAACAAGTCACATATTCAACTAGTCAACATATCAACAGTATTATTACTATCCGCATAAACATCAATGCAAATAATAAAGTAATAACACGTTACTTGTTGTAACCAAGCTTGTTACAACCAAGTTACGCTGAGGATTATAGATCCACTCACCGAATACCTCAGCCATCCACTCAGTAGTCTAATATCACTGAGCCTTCTGCACATCTGAGAATACAACAGGATACACAAATTAGTCACTTATTCCAATGTGGATATAACATCATATAATTGTATTTACATCAAACAACTTATTTAAGTAATTACAACCAATTATTCAACTAATCAAAATTATCAATTTATCACTTCCATTGGATTGATCATACTTAATTCATGTTAACCACAATCATCCATCATATACCACTAGCATAAGCTTAATACTTTCATATTCATTTATCAACTTTATAATCATTATAATCACCTCATCACCTTAATTCTCATTAATCATTGTTAACTAACATAATTATACCATTAACAAGATTATCAACTTTCAACATCAACAATTCATTAGAACTCAATACTTAACCACATAAGTTATAACTTTACTCTTTAGTTCTCAATTAAGTGTTCTAATTAGTGAACCATACCAAATTTATCATATACTCCATGATAATCATAAAATCTCAAGAACACTTAATTAAGTTATAACTTTTAACTTGTATATTGTTAATCATCATTACTAATCAACCATATGTTAGTCATTAACAACACTTATCAACCTATTTCTCATTAACTCAAGCTTAGAATTCATTATTCATGGATAATCAACTAACCCATAAACTATCCATATGATCATATATGGAATTAATCAACTTTATGCTAGGGTTTAACTTATTATCATATAGTAATCATCAATTAACAATCCTACAAGCAATTCAAGCTTCAATTTTAACTTAATCATACTAATTAAATCAAATACACCAAAACCCATTTTCTAGGGTTTATAGAATCAAAGAATTAGAACTTACAAAGTGTTTATGATGATGATGGAATGCTCAAATCACGATTTTGAAGCTTAATCCATAGTTCTAAAGCTTCAATTTCACCTCAAACCTTGTTTCAAGAGTTTAATATTGTCCCTGTGGTTTGATACGTACGACTAAACCAAGAACAGGGGAAGAAAGTGTGATTTAATTCCAAAACTTTGACGATTGATGATGAATTAGGGTTTTGAAACCCTTCTCTCGCTCTCACGAACTCACTGGAATGTTTCTGATATTTCGTACGTACTTTTACACATATATTAGATAATATGTGTACTAGTTTTGTCCCCCGTACTTATCATTGTCTGGAACTTAGAAACCATTTGCGGGGAAACATTATTTTATTTTACCGTCAACTGAATTAAATTAAAACAGTTAACAATTTACTAGTCACAATAAATTATGTGACTCTTTAACCAATTATTTTCAAATAATAACACAAAACTATTTTCTGACACGCGATAAATATTAAAAGTCGGAAAATATTAAAATACAACTAGACCCGAGGAGTGGATGTTACACCCCGTATCGTCCTCCTCCCCCGTACAAGATGAGATTTTGATACGGTTGAGCGATACGGTTGAGCATTTGAGGGTTAGAATACGGCTGGACGATACGGCTGAGCGACTAGTATATATATGGGATCAAATCATCTCATTTCTCATTCAATTCATTTTTCACACACACTTCTCTTTACACTTCTCATTTTCATTTTCGTTTTCGTATTTAGATTTTAGTTTTAGTTTCTCTCTCTAGGTTCTCTCTCTAGTCTCTCTCTCTAGGTTCTCTCTCTAGTCTCTCTCTCTAGTTTCTCTCTCTAGAAACTAGTGAGAAGATTAGGGGGAGAATCCGTCGCTTTAGGAGTAGCTATGTAATTTAATTCGTAGAAGCTAGCATTTGTAATACTTGGGATATTATTCGGAGAAATACAAGTGTTATTCTGCTCACAATTATTTACGGGTAATATCTATCCTTTCTTATATTAATTTGTCATAATGTTCTTGTTTGATGTTTGTGATTTATTAATGTTTGAAATGCTTATTGCCATGCTTTGTGAGTAGTTTCTTGTATGTTTGCCATGATTTAAATAGTAGTGATAATGTTACTTCAAATATATGATATTGGGATAATATCATTATGAAACAACGGAGGTAACGTTATACGGCTTTCATTTGTATAGCGCCGGAAACATCACTAATGTGTGGAGTACGGAACGTGGAAGCTATGAAAGTCGTGGGCACAATCCGTTGTGGAATAATGGTCCCGATATTTATATAAATGGAATTGTTAAACCTTGTATCCGTCTAAACTTATCATGCATCTAGACTTAGTTTACGGATCACCCTTTCCAGTCCTTCACGTGACTATCACCTTAGCTGTAGGCCTAAGTTTTGGTAGATTGTTATCTGTGTTATCGTACGGAATCCATGTTTGTTACTGTAATCCGGCTAAAGTACTGGGTATAGCGATGGAAACACCACTGGTGGAGTACAACCGTGGAAGCCTGAGGAAAAGCCGTCGGTACCGACATTGTGCCCTACCTAGAAACCCTAGAATATGGTCTAGGCATCATAAAGTTGTGGAAATTCTAAGTACACCGTAGGACTACCTCTGGTTACAACAAACTGTGGAAATACAGTAACAAAAGTACACCGTATCTATAGTCAGAGTTGGTGAACAGGTGGAAAAGCAGTCATACATGGTGAAATCAACTCTAGTTACAAACGCCGTGGAAATGCGTCAAGCACTGTACACTGTAACTGTACCTAGAGAAGGTTAACCGTGGGACAGCTGGAGTACACGGTATATTGACCTCGGATTATAAGATATTGTGGAAAATGGTTACAGTACTGTACACCGTAAAGTACCTAGGGTTAGCAAAGCTGTGGAAAAATGCACTGTACCCCGCTAAGCGTGCCTAGGGATGAATGACTGATCGCAAAGGAGAGTTCTAGATCATGATAGAAGTAATTGTGCTAATAAAACCTAAGGCATGAGTCTGGAGATGAAAGTCAAGCCCAGCAGTGGTTCAGGATTCTTAAAACCCCTAGACTCTACAAAACCGACAGTTTAGAATACAAAGTTAATAATCAGTATGCAATTAGATAATAACATTTAGACTTAGGTGTTAAGAACGGTCAGAATAACCTGAGGGCGGTCTGTTACCTTATTCCTGCACCCTTCATGGGTCACTTGTCATAACCAGGCAGTGTGGTGGGTCGAATAGCCTGTTCTGATCAGAATCACGATAGCCTAGGTACTCAGTGACATACTAATTTGGAATCTATTTAAAGAAGTAGGGTCCTAGTGTTTACACCTATAGTTTGCTTGTCTGTTATCTAAATGTGTCCCATAATGAACATCATCACGTAATGCACTATCCTAAATCATGGTGAACCACGTCTCCGTCATCCTTAAGTGTTGCATATATGCTAGCTTCCCTTTTATTTTATGTTTTATTAGTTTAATAAATTAGAAAACCAAACACAAACCTATCCAACTATCCAAAACCTAGCTTAATTACTAAGTTATCCGAGTGAGCTCTGTTTCAATTCTACCGTCGTGAGAAACGACCCTGGATCATCCTTGCCACATACTAGTATCAGGTACTCGTACCTAGTATCAGTACGTTGTTCGGAAGGTTTAGGTCCCGACAAAATATAAATTTAAAACCCCTGATCGCCCCGAGCTTGAGGTCCGCAACGACAGGGAGCGATTCCTGGACCTACCGTTTGGCGCGCATCAAGTTTTTGGCGCCGCTGCCGGGGACGGTAGTACGATTTTGAGCTTGTTTAGATAAATTAGTTTTTAAGAGATCCTTTTGACTAGGATTCACCATCCCTGTCATAAGTTACTTTATGCCCGTAGATTAGCGTTGATTAAGTAACTTAGCGTAGCTTAGAATAACTTCCCTCCATACTACCACTTTAATTCTTAAACCTTCTTCGTGTGTTCTCTAAAAACTTGGGAAATGGCAAATGTACAACAACTAATAGATCAATTTAATAGTCTTGTTCAAGATAGATGTAGAAGTGATTCCCACTTAGATAACGAATGTCAAGGATATAAAAGGAATCATTTGGATAACGTAGGGTACCTAGAGCCTCAAATACAATATCAATATAACCCTCACACTTTCCAACATCAATATCAACCCTATTATCCTAAACCACTCGAAGTCTACCCATACTCATCTTACCCTGTATCTGAACCCCAACCATACGAGAGTTCTGACTTGAGAGATACGTCTTTGACCATTCTCAGTAGTAATGCTGCTTTCTCACCCCCTTACAACTCACTTGAACAATTATTAAAAGAACAAGAGGACTTGCTTAAACGCACCTCTCATAACTTAACTGAACAACAAGTAAATAGTAAGGGAGATAGGAATCAAGTTAGACCCAACATTAGGCTACGGGAAGATGATAGGAACACCCACACCACATCTACTTCACTTGACACAGACTCTCATGAGTCTGGTTGCAAACTACCTTCAACTCCTACACCTAACCAATCTTCTAAATCCTCATTTCCACCCATTCTTAACCTATCAACGTCCGAGACCAACGAAGAGTTCATTCTAGAGGAGCTCTCCGAACCACTGCAACTCGAAACTACTGGCCAGGGTGACGAGTACGACGAGGTAGACGAGGAGATAGAAATGGAGAGCCCGGAAGAGAAGATTTACATAGAAGATTTAGCTTCAGAAGGACAGAAGGAATGTGCGCCAACTTTGAGAGGTGATCTCATCCTAACTCAAACCGACATGGTTGATGCTATCCCACAACTAGTTGTGGTTGATAATATCCCACATATCTTTCCGGATGAATCACCCTTTGATCCAGTTGAACCCTCGATTGCCTTTAATAAACTAGTCACCCAAGTTGTTGATGAGAATGTTGCTACAAGATTGGAGACGTCAATGGACTCTGTCCCACCTCCATGCCCAGAGTACAACATTATCATCAACCAAGAGACCATAGGAAGTAAGGTGGGTTCGGCGTCAAGGTTGTTCTACAAACCATCTCTCCACTACATAATGACATATACGTCATGGAGTGATGAGGACCTCTTTGACCGACCCATCCAACCCATCCAAACTGAGAAAGTACAAGAAGTTGAGAGATTTATTATACCTCATGTAAAACAAATCACTTACTTCGGTGCACCTTCTCATCTTATTGGACATACCCTAGGAATAACCTGCTTTAACTATATAGGTATGTGCCAATACTACCACTTGTGTCTACTGATGGATACAAGTGAGCTAGGATTTTCTGAGAAATAGAACTAGAGTCAGGCTCGAGACTCGAACAAAAACAAGCGCTTCTCGGGAGGCAACCCGTGTCTAACATAGTATCAGTAGTAATTAACTAACCCCAATAAGTAGAAAATGAAACCCTAAAAAGCATGTTTAAAAGTTTTCTTAAGTTTATATGAACAAAAAAGGAATGATTTTCAAAAATAACTTGGAACTTAAATTTCATATTCACTGAAGTTATGGTTTTTTGAACTTTAAGGTCAATCTTTTGCTGAAAACCTGAAACTTTCCTTCTCCCACTTGTTTGGACTACATTGCTATATCTATTTTACCATTATCTAAGATCTCAAGTTCTTTGCATCCTTTCATTTGCAAACATGGAACCCTGCCAGCAACTTGGTTATCTAGGTGCCTTAGTCATCATACACACCCGCTCACATATTTTGAGCATTTGAGGTACTTGCATATATTTCTATAAACATACATAAGATCTTTAAATGAATAACATGATTTGTATGTCTATGTGTGTATTATGCTCGAACTCGTTTAAAAATATGTGCTTTGAAAATCTTTATACTTGGCTACCTGATTAACTGAATGTGCTAATATTTTCATATCTGCTATTTGTGCTAAAATGAAATTATAGGCGGCTGACTCTTTTAGCATGTGATTAGACTCGAAGTCATACACTGGTTTGTTTTTCAAAAACCTTCACTTTTAAAAAAAATCTTTCAAAAATCAGTGAGTCTATGACCTAGGGAATAATCACATGTCTATTAGATCATGTTTGTCTGCTTTATTGCTTGTACAAATGCCTAACAGACAGGGACCAACGCCTATGGATGGAGAAGCTTTGAGTATAATGGAGAAATGACAAGGGGAGCATTATCGTTCATTAGATTTGGAAAATTTGGAGCATTGCTTAGGGAAATGATATATCTTTAGGATACAATTGATGATCACATTCTAGCCCCTTTCAGAATTGTTCATCGAGCAGATAACCTCGACATTCACCATATGTTCCCACATATTCCATAAATCCAACCATATTTTACCACATTCTTGGTTGCTAGTAGAGTATTTCATGGAACCTAAAACCACCATTACCACCACAACCACATCCACCTACCCATCCACCCATCATACTTATCATTACCGCCAGTAGGGACCATGAAGCATCACAACGCTAGCAGTTCTTCCAGCTTATATGTGTCCACTGTTAAACCTTAGGAATATAAGCTGATCAAGGAATGGACATTTAGGTATTGAAGACGGAATTGAATGGAAGATGTAGATCTCATCCGACAAGAACAACATTACATTTACCCCATTAGTTCGTCAGAGAAGATCTTGGGTGATAGAATTTTTATGGTCAATAGATTCAGCACTGTCAAATCATTGTGAGCTGTTAAGTTACATCAGTGGCTCACGATGATTAGGATCCTTGTCCATCATCTCTATCCAACATTTGGTTCATCTTGGTTGATTATGCCTGCATCCTGATGGTGTTATCACTTCATTTTCTACAATCTATCCTTTTATTCTGAGTTATGAGAGAAGTTGGTGGATGGTTTGAATGAAGAGTATCCCGCATGAGCTTGAGTGCACTTTATGAAGACGAAGTCTGACCCAGCATACACTGGTGCCGACATAGTCTATTTTTCTGATCCTCAGCTCACAGCCGTATAGGGGAGTTTCCTCGTTCTTATCTCTGTTTTGTTATGATCGTATTTGTTTTACTTTTACCGTTTAATAATCTATACCATATCCTAAACTTATCACTAAGTGTGGGATTCCAGCCCAAAACAAACACTTGAGAAACATTTTCCGATATGTTCAAACTCTAAGTGTGGGATTTTACTTTCAGTAAATTCTCAACTCAAGAGAACATTAGGGACAATGTTCCTCTAAGTGTGGGATAGCGGTATAGAATACCATAGGTTGGATTCTTATTTCCAAAAGCAAACTCGGAAAATGTTCCTCAATTTTAAAAAAAACCTCACTTTTGCTTAAAAATTTTCAAATTTTTTGAATTAAAATGTCTTGAGGGGAATCATTTTCATATATGAGTAATGTATTTTGGAAAATAGGATTAAATAAGTTAGGACTTTCTTAAGCTGAAATAATGATCTAAAAGGCATCGCATGACTAGACACATATAACCCATACTTGTAGTGAGGTATCTTGAGCCCATGAAAAGCATTCATTTTTAATGCTTCACTATTCGTTTGATGAGTGTGTGCCGATGCTTGCATCCGGAATTAGAACTTGCTCCTGCTATACATGTCGAGACCACATTGGTTGAGTACCGTACGCGGTATAGGTGCAATCAGAGGACCTTGACATTCCTTAGGATTAACCCTTTTCTTTAAAACCTTCTTTTCCAACCCAAAACCCTTCCAACACTCAATTTTAGTGTTGATGATCCGCCTAGAAAACTCTGTTGAGCCTTAGCCTTTTCGTTTCTTTAAAACCCAAACTTTAAACCCATTTCACTTCCACACCCACCAAAACCTTATCTTAGAAATTTTTAAATTTTTTGAAAAACGCAATTTAGATATTCTTTTTGCTTTCACTCAAAAATCCACAAATTCATGTTTACTCATAACTTCTCGCGTGCGTTTCATGATCAATACTCAAAGATCGAGAATCTTGTGGTGCGAAAAATTGGCACCAAGTAAATTCGAAGTTGTCAATATGTCTGAAAAATGAAAATAAGAAAGGATCTCAAAAAGGGCAATAAAATTAGAAAAAAAAAGCCTTAGAAGTTCCTTGGCAAAGAAGTTCTAAGCCCAAAAATATAGAAAAAAAAAAAGAAAAGAAACGAAAAATATGTAATAAAGCTAAGTGCTTCGATTCTCCAGAAAAACTATGTTCTCTAAAGATATAAAAAAATCTTCCGTGTGTTTTCAAAGGGATAGAAGTCAAAATAGCTATCTCATTCCCTTATCGTTATCCGTTTCCGTTTTCATTAAAAAGTTTATCTAAATAAAATTTTTCATGAGTTTAAAAAGGCCTAAGATAAGCAAAACCCTTTTTATTTAAAAGCAATTTCCCACTTATCCATTCCCTTTAACCCTCACCAAATATTACAACCCATTTGAATGTCCTGGGATGATTAGCGCCGTCCTCACCTAAGTGGTGGAGATGTGATTCTCGAGCAAGCATATGACGATGGATGCTGCATGACTGGCTTATGAGCGATTTCGTTTGATTAGAATGATAGGTAACCCGAAACACTTCTGAGTGAATTGAGTGACCACCTTGTGAGATCGCCTAGTCATGTATATCCCAAAAGCATGCCCAAGAGAATTATTTCATGCTTCTGAAACGAATACCTTATTTTCTCTCAGTTTCCAGGATATGTTACTTATATACGAGATTGTTTGCTCTTGATATGTTTTGATTCACCCAAAAATGCATTGACACTTTCAAATATTTTCATTGGGAAAGCAAGTGAGAAATTTGAGTTTTGCTTGAGGACAAGCAAAGTCTAAGTGTGGGATATTTGATAACACGTAAAAAGTCAAGTTTTTAAGTGTTATTATCTCACCTTTTTAGCCCGATTATGGATGAAAACATTTGAAATATATATTTTATTACTAAATTTCATAATGAAGGCTAAAATATAGATGATGCTTCAAGAATCAACCAAAAAGGCCTAAAAACGAATAAAATAGAGCACAAACGATCATAAGCGTTCTCGTTCACGCTTTCAAGCACTTTTTAAGTTCTAATTGAAATTATGACCTCTAACTTATGTCATTTTCTTCATTAGGAAATTACGATCGCGTGGATATAAAGAACGCTGAAAACGGACATACGGTGAAGAAGTTACGCCCAAACGAAGAATCAAGGCAACCGAAGACCGAGATACGGGGGAGCACAAGCCGTATACGGCTGAACACAACCGTATACGGCCATGCACAATCCGTATACGGCCTGGCATGCCCGTATACGGCCATGTTCCAGCCGTATACGGTATCTGTCCGCCCGTATACGGCCTCGTTCTCCCGTATCTGACCCGTGTTCGCTCGTATCGTGCCATTTCCACCCGAAATACGAGAGGTCCCCCCGTATCTTCCTCCTCCCCCGTACAAGATGAGATTTTGATACGGTTGAGCGATACGGTTGAGCATTTGAGGGTTAGAATACGGCTGGACGATACGGCTGAGCGACTAGTATATATATGGGATCAAATCATCTCATTTCTCATTCAATTCATTTTTCACACACACTTCTCTTTACACTTCTCATTTTCATTTTCGTTTTCGTATTTAGATTTTAGTTTTAGTTTCTCTCTCTAGGTTCTCTCTCTAGTCTCTCTCTCTAGGTTCTCTCTCTAGAAACTAGTGAGAAGATTAGGGGGAGAATCCGTCGCTTTAGGAGTAGCTATGTAATTTAATTCGTAGAAGCTAGCATTTGTAATACTTGGGATATTATTCGGAGAAATACAAGTGTTATTCTGCTCACAATTATTTACGGGTAATATCTATCCTTTCTTATATTAATTTGTCATAATGTTCTTGTTTGATGTTTGTGATTTATTAATGTTTGAAATGCTTATTGCCATGCTTTGTGAGTAGTTTCTTGTATGTTTGCCATGATTTAAATAGTAGTGATAATGTTACTTCAAATATATGATATTGGGATAATATCATTATGAAACAACGGAGGTAACGTTATACGGCTTTCATTTGTATAGCGCCGGAAACATCACTAATGTGTGGAGTACGGAACGTGGAAGCTATGAAAGTCGTGGGCACAATCCGTTGTGGAATAATGGTCCCGATATTTATATAAATGGAATTGTTAAACCTTGTATCCGTCTAAACTTATCATGCATCTAGACTTAGTTTACGGATCACCCTTTCCAGTCCTTCACGTGACTATCACCTTAGCTGTAGGCCTAAGTTTTGGTAGATTGTTATCTGTGTTATCGTACGGAATCCATGTTTGTTACTGTAATCCGGCTAAAGTACTGGGTATAGCGATGGAAACACCACTGGTGGAGTACAACCGTGGAAGCCTGAGGAAAAGCCGTCGGTACCGACATTGTGCCCTACCTAGAAACCCTAGAATATGGTCTAGGCATCATAAAGTTGTGGAAATGCTAAGTACATCGTAGGACTACCTCTGGTTACAACAAACTGTGGAAATACAGTAACAAAAGTACACCGTATCTATAGTCAGAGTTGGTGAACAGGTGGAAAAGCAGTCATACATGGTGAAATCAACTCTAGTTACAAACGCCGTGGAAATGCGTCAAGCACTGTACACTGTAACTGTACCTAGAGAAGGTTAACCGTGGGACAGCTGGAGTACACGGTATACTGACCTCGGATTATAAGATATTGTGGAAAATGGTTACAGTACTGTACACCGTAAAGTACCTAGGGTTAGCAAAGCTGTGGAAAAATGCACTGTACCCCGCTAAGCTTGCCTAGGGATGAATGACTGGTCGCAAAGGAGAGTTCTAGATCATGATAGAAGTAATTGTGCTAATAAAACCTAAGGCATGAGCCTGGAGATGAAAGTCAAGCCCAGCAGTGGTTCAGGATTCTTAAAACCCCTAGACTCTACAAAACTGACAGTTTAGAATACAAAGTTAATAATCAGTATGCAATTAGATAATAACATTTAGACTTAGGTGTTAAGAACGGTCAGAATAACCTGAGGGCGGTCTGTTACCTTATTCCTGCACCCTTCATGGGTCACTTGTCATAACCAGGCAGTGTGGTGGGTCGAATAGCCTGTTCTGATCAGAATCACGATAGCCTAGGTACTCAGTGACATACTAATTTGGAATCTATCTAAAGAAGTAGGGTCCTAGTGTTTACACCTATAGTTTGCTTGTCTGTTATCTAAATGTGTCCCATAATGAACATCATCACGTAAT
The DNA here is from genome assembly GCA_949592205.1 of Helichrysum umbraculigerum. Taxonomy (NCBI): domain Eukaryota; kingdom Viridiplantae; phylum Streptophyta; class Magnoliopsida; order Asterales; family Asteraceae; genus Helichrysum; species Helichrysum umbraculigerum. Next base: position 117,745,882 of record CATIUR010000001.1, read on the forward strand.
GCACTATCCTAAATCATGGTGAACCACGTCTCCGTCATCCTTAAGTGTTGCATATATGCTAGCTTCCCTTTTATTTTATGTTTTATTAGTTTAATAAATTAGAAAACCAAACACAAACCTATCCAACTATCCAAAACCTAGCTTAATTACTAAGTTATCCGAGTGAGCTCTGTTTCAATTCTACCGTCGTGAGGAACGACCCTGGATCATCCTTGCCACATACTAGTATCAGGTACTCGTACCTAGTATCAGTACGTTGTTCGGAAGGTTTAGGTCCCGACAAAATATAAATTTAAAACCCCTGATCGCCCCGAGCGTGAGGTCCGCAACGACAGGGAGCGATTCCTGGACCTACCGTTTGGCGCGCATCAATGCCCTAAAAATGATAAAATAAAAGATGCAAAACTTAAAATGATATATAGTATAGGATTCGAACCTATAGAAGAAGAATATAGTGAAAATGAATCAATTGATTTCGATACATATAGTTTAAAAACTGAAAGTGAATCAGAAGGATACTATTCAAGTGAAAGTGAAGATGAGTAAAAATAGTACATTTATAAGAGTAAGGTTGTATAATAGAAATGTATTAGCATATTTAGATACTGGAGCAACCATATGTCTAGGAATGGAAAAATTATTACCTACTAGTTACTGGAAGAAATTAGAAAAACCATTAATAGTAAAGATAGCAAATGGTAAAACAATTTTAATTAAAGAAAAATCAGTAAGCTTAGTAATACTAATAGAAGGAAAAAGATTTCCTTTATCAGGAATTTATAAGCAAAATACAGGAATACCATTAATTATAGGAAATAATTTCTTAAAAGATTACCAACCATTTATTCAAACATTAGATACAGTTAGTTTAACATGTCCACCATTAAGGAACCAAGAACAAAAGCAGGTAACAACGAAAATTTATACAACAATGCATTTTCTAAGGGGGAGAATTATGAGTAATGTAAAAAGTTTTTTATCAAATGTAATTTTCATGCATATAGAAGCACAAATAGATACTATGTTAGAATCAATTAGTAGTCAAAATCCTTTAGACCCAGAAAAGAATAAAAATAATATCCTAGTACATATAGAATTAAAATACCCAACATAAGAAATAAATGTAAAAAATACGATACCATATACAGAAAGAGATGTTGAAGAATTTAGAGAAGAAACTAATAAACAACTAGAATTAGGAATACTTAGACATTCAAAAAGTCCACATAGTGCACCAGCATTCTATGTAGAAAATCATAATGAAATAAAAAGAGGAAAACGAAGATTGGTAATTAATTACAAAGAAATGAATGCAGCAACAAAAGGTGATGCGTATAAATTACCAAGACAAGATTACATTTTTAATAAAATAAGAAATTCAGACTGGTTTACCACATTGGATGCAAAATCAGGTTATTTTCAACTAAGGTTAGATGAGGTAACAAAACCCTTAACAGCCTTTAGTTTTCCACCTCAGATGCATTTAAAATATAATGTAATGCCAATGGGGTTAAAACAAGCACCAAGTCAGTTTCAAAGATTTATGGATTTTAATCTAAAAGGTTTAGAATCTATATGTCTTGCATATATTGACGATATAATTATATTCACACCAGGTACTAAAGAAAATCATTTAAAGAATGTCGCTAAGGTTTTAATTCAACTTGGCGAAAAGGGAGTTATTCTAAATAAAGAAAAAGCAAAAATTGCTTTACAAGAAACAGAGTTTTTAGGAATGAAAATATTAAAAGGAGGATTTATCGAACCTCAGAAACATTTATTAGAAAAAATAAACGAATTTCCGGATCAATTAAATGATCGACAACAAATACAAAGATTTCTTGGATGTTTAAATTACATCGGAGAAAAAGGTTTTATAAAACATTTAGCAAAAGAAAGAGAAAAATTGCAAAAAATGATTTCAGTAAAACTTCCATGGAAATGGGATAATTTGGCCACTTTGGCTGTTCAACGATTAAAAACAATTTGTAAGAACTTACCAAGGCTGTATGTAGCAAAGCCTAGTGATTTGCTAATATTAAACACTGATGCAAGTAGTACTACTTGGGGAGCAATCTTACAAGCAGTACCGTATGCATATGAAGAGTTTAAGCAATATGTCACGAACAACAAGCCATCAGATCTTAAGAATTTTCTTAAGAATTTTGACGGATTGGATGTAATAAGGACCAATCGGTCAAAAACAAGGCAGCAAGGAACAGATGAACAATCTGTTATGCAACAAGAATCCCTCGGGATCAAACAAAAGGTTTTATTATCAAAATGGACATCTGGAACGTTTAAACCAGCGGAACAAAATTATACAGTCCATGAAAAAGAACTTTTAGCATTTATAAACGCATTAAAGAAATTTCGACTGGATTTACAACCAGTAAAATTTATTTTTCAAACAGACAATACTTATGTAAAAGATTTTATAAATATCAAGCTAAAAAAATCATACAATAAGGGCAGACTCTTACGATGGAGTTTGATTATACAACAATTTGACGTTGTTGCAGTACACATACCAGGAAGTCAAAATTATTTGGCAGATACTCTAACACGGGAATGGAAGCAATAGGACAAACCATTATGGAGAAACAAAAATCACTCAAAGATCAAATTCAGCAAAAACATGAAGCTATTAGACAAATGCAAAAAGAAGCGGCAGCCCTTCAAAAAGAATACGAAAAAATAAATGAAGTTATCAGTCTATTAGGAATAAAAGAATCGTTTCCTTCATTGGTGGGGGAGAGTTCAAGTGCAACAACAACAACAATTTCAACGAAACAAATGAAGACTGAAGTAATAAAGCAAGAAATGGACAAAGAAGAAAGAGCAAAGACATACTATGTAATCTTTAATGGTCCAAATCAAGGAATATTTGATCAATGGAGTAAAGCAGCAATATTCATTACTGGACAAACAGGTATTATACACAAAAAATACTTAAGTCTAGTAGAAGCAAAAAAGGCACTCGAAGATCATTAAAAGACAGAAAGCTATGCTCAGAAAGTAACAAGCCCAGTTGAAGCAGCAAAAGGAGCAATTCCACAAGAACGAAGAATGCATAGTTTGGGAACAATTAAAAAACCAAGCTTGACAATTAGTGGCATTCAAACCAGGCAACAAATTGAAGAAAATAACCGGCTAACAAAGAAGATCATGGAAAAGGAATACAATTTCATTTTAAATTATAAAGAAGAAGATAAAGAAACTAGTGTCTATCCAATAGATACTGGTTATCAAGGTCCGAAGGCAGTAATACTTCCAGAAGCAGAACCAATAAAGGCTTACATGATGTTTCAGGTAGGGTTAGCAAGCAGTATATACTTCAATGGAGCAGATATGTTCAGATACTTCCCATCTAAGATGAAGACAACAATAACAAATTTCATTAATAAAATAATAAAAGAAAAGGAAGGTTTTCTGAGAATCTTTGGTACTATCCCAGAATTCAACGAAGACGGTGAAGTAACGCAACCAGCAATTCAGCTATGTCAAATTGGTGTAAGCAATCAGAATTATCCGGCAATTGGAAAAGCAGTAATGCAGGGTGATGAATTAGATCATCTTGGGAACAATTATGTATTAATCCTAAATAAAAGTTTTAAAATAGATGGTAGGATTAATTATGCAGCAAGTTCAACAATAATCTGGAGCTATCAGTCCAAGGAAGCATCGGAATTAGATAAAAGGATTCTTAAGGACTTTACATCTAAGGTCATATATAATCAATTCAATTACAGCAAAGCGGTTAAGGAATTTCTATGTCACAAACTTAAGGGAGAATTCCTTGAAGAACACATGTGTGAAATATGTGAAAAGCCAACAAGCAGTGACGAAGAAGCAATTATTGAAGCTTGAAGAACGTCAGCGCTTACATCACACAGCAATAATGTAGCCAAAAGCAAGAATGTGACCACAACGGTCGCCTTTATGTACTATTAGTTAAATAATTGTACCAAGGGATAAGAATCTTATCATCTTGGCGGAAATAATTAAAAAGTGGCGTGAATAGCATCCACTTTAATGTATTATAAATAGGGAAGCTATTTCCCATATCTAGTGTGCTTAATTTTCGAGTCAAGTGCTCAATTGTAATCTCATTCTCTCTTGTAAAATACTTCTCAAAGTTTTAATAAAAATCATTATCTAGTACAATAATGTGTCACTAAAACAAATCCGCAAGGATTTAACAAGAAATAAGAAAAATATACTACTTGTTTATGAGTCTAAGTTTGAAGAAGGAAAGATTTCCTGGAGCCCTGGAAAGCCGTCGAGAAGTCCGTCAAAGCTAGGAGAGCGTCAAGGACAAATTCCGGTATTGGGTTGGAGATTCCGTTCAAACAACAGTCATCATAAGAAAGTCAGGTATATTAATAACTCTTATAACCTTGTTAAATTCTGAAGGAAATTTTATCATTTCATAACTAGAAATATTATAAAAATGAAAAGTTTTAAAATCCAATTGGATACACAAAGTTACAGTCAGTATCACGTAATAGGAAGTATAGATAATCAAATAATTGTTATACTAATAGATACAGGAGCATGTAATAGTCATATAAGTCCAGATATAGTAACAGAAGTATATGATTTAGTTGAAGAAATTAAATATGATAATAAAAAGGGTAAATGACAAAAATCGGCAACGAACTGCCAAAATTTGTTCCAAGTATGCAACCTACCAAATAATTTGCTTAGGTATGCAACAAACCGGGAAGTTTTGTGTTTGGATCTTTGAAAGTTCAAATGTTACCTTTTATTGAGTAAAACTCATGACTGGACCTCCACGTAAGATGACACGTCGATTTTTAACACGTCATAGGTGTCACGTGGCAGACACGTCATCAACTCTGTATCTCTGCTTCTTCCTTATAGCGTGCTCATAATTTCAGTAGCAAGTTCACGAACATCGGAGGACTTCAATTTACCATTTCGTTTCATGAATTTATTATTCTTAAAATCAACACCGATTTGGTGATAATTTCAGTAGCAAATTTTTGAATTACCCGAAAACAATAATACTAACAAACACCGATTTGGTGATAATTTAATTGGTGAATAAAATATACTCTATCCTATCCGTTTTAAAAGGTCAATGGACTAAGACACAATAAGGAAGATAGCATAAATCAAAAAGTAGAATCACATCTGTATATACATACACCATAGTACCGCTTACCTGTTTACCTTTATGTTCAAAAAACTAACAAAGACATGATATAAAATAAGTACTCGTAACAGATTAAGCTGTGTAACACCCCCTTGCTCAGATTTGTTTGATAGTTTTCGGGAAGTCAGATATCCGAAGTGAAAAAGTAGACGTACGATTATCTCCGGTGTCTTTGTCGGCAAGGTTCCGGGCATCTACAGCATCGGTCAGTCCCGGCGATTCTGTAATTGCCAATGACCCACCTCTCCTAACCCTACAATAATATACCTACAATAAAATTCCAATCACCATCTCAAATTCGAAACATCAAAACATGTCAGTCGGATTATCAGTCCTAATCGGATTAAAATCCATAACATTATTTTTGATTTTCATATACCTAAAAACCCTAGGGTTTACTTTAATCTCAATCCCCTTTCTATACTCATCACTCGTATCATTATTAGTTTCACTCGCATCACATCCATCCATCAATTTACCAATGCTATTAAGTAAAAACACCGACGGATCCTCCCCAATTTGGTCGCTAATCATCTTCAGTCCCTACTTATATTTCGTTCGATTGTTTTCGGAAATTAGAAGATTAAAAAGTAAGGAAGAACCCTACAGTGAGGTTAGCAAGGGTCTGTATGTCGGTGGGTGGCCGTCGTCGCCGGAGAGAATGCCGCCGGGGAACCCTGCGGTGGTGGATTGTATCTGGAATTGGCTAGAACGTGATCCGATTTAAGCAGGGGAATGAATGAAGGTTATAAAATTGGTGTTTGTTAGTGATAAAATTATTAAGGGTGGCGGTGACATTCCGGAGATGGTGATCGGACCAATATTGAGGTTGCTGGAGATATCGATCTATTGGATGTGTCCTTTGTAATTTGCAGCGTGTTGTTTATATTATTGTTTAACATAGTATTATTGAAACTGATTTGGTGTTGTTTCCGATCTCTCATCATCATTGTCGTCTACACCGGAATCATATTGGTCGGAGAAGGTGTTGCGGGTGAAAAGGGTGGGTGGAACACTCATTTTCATGTTGGTCGGAGAAGGTGTTCATGTTTACCGGAGAAGGTGTGTGATTGGAACGCTCATTTTCCATGTCACATTTGATAAAAAAAATAAAAAGGTATGAAATTCATGTTGACCGGTCAAACAGGTAACCGGTTACCATATTACCAACCTAAGTATAGATTTATCCGGTATGTTGCATACCTGAGCAAATTATTTAGTAGGTTGCATACTTGGAACAAATTTTGGCAGTTCGTTGCCGACTTTTGTCATTTACCCTAATAAAAAAGTAACTAATACCAAGTACACAACGATAGATATAATATTTAGTAAGAAATTAAAAGTAGAAATGGAAATAATGATAGATAATAGAAAGAAGCCAGAAAAAAGAAGTGTTTTACTAGGAATAGATTTCTTAGAACAGTTTAACTATCAAATAAATAATAATGAATTAATATTAAATGAATTCAGAATACCAAGAATTAATTTATACTATAAGGATATAGAAAATAACATTAATAATGTCTGAAGAATATCAGGATATAGAAAATCAAGAAGAAGCAGGAAATTATTTATCAGATGTGTTATTAGATAAGAAACTAGTAACAAAAGTTAAAAATCATGGAATTCTTAGTTTAAAAGAATCGGAAGGTATAAGTCGATCATTAATCGAAAGATTAAATAGAGAAAATATAATATATTACGGAATTATGCAAGGAGAACAAAACGTTATGATAGAACAAGCTAATAAAAGATTTCAGGCACCTATAATAAGAATAGAACAAATAGCAAAAAGACTGGAAAAAATAAAAGAAGAACATAGAAGGAAGATTGGATATATACACATAAATGTTATACAAATAATAATAAGATCAACCTTTAGAGAAGGAATTAAAACACCAGTAGAATTACAAGTAGATGATAATATGATAAAACAAAAAGAATATAGTATTTTAGGAAGAATAGATGAAGATCTGGGATATTGATGTATTAAGTTTAACGTTACATTACAATACCCAATACCTTTAGAAACAAAAAGTATAAATAATTGTATAGGAATAACATGTGATTTTAAAAATAAAAAATTAATGGAACAAGGAGATATACCTTTAGTAGCAACCTACCGAATAGCTTATGCACTAACAAATAGTTCATTAAGTATACAATATAAAAACTTAGATAGATTATATACGAAAAAATTATTTAATAAGACAAGTACTTTAATACAAGAAGATAAGATACAAAGAGAGTTTTTAAGAAATCATAGTCAAAGATTTAAACAGCTAAAACTAGGAAATATAATCGGTGAGTCAAGCAATTCGATGATACCTAGAATAAATACAGAAATAGAAGCACCAGTTAGAAGAACTAATTTATACAAAGAAAACCAATTAGATAAACTAAAGGATCAAGTTATGGAATTAAATTCAGTAGTAACAGATTTGAATAATAGGATATAAAAATGGAAAATACAAATAAAAGAGGTCCTTATAGAAAAAGAAAGGAAAGAAAATCAACAAATGAGGAAATAATAGAAATGATAGAAGAATTAAGAAAATTTAGAAAACATATAAAAGAAAATTTTTCAATAAGTTCATACAGAACTAGAATAATAGAAGATGTGCAATCATCTTTAGATTGTTTAGAAAAGGTAAAAAGAAAATATATAGTAACTCAAGAAGAAGAAAATAATAAGTTAAAACAAGAGTTGGAAAAATTAAATAAAAAAGTAAAAATATTAGAAGAAAAAATAGAAAACAATTCCGCATATAATATAGATGAATTAATACTTAATCTAGAAAGCATATCGGAAACAACTAATTAATCCAAATGAGACCCTTGCTACATAATGAATCACATTAAATGGAAAGCAGAGAACATTGAATATAGGGTTAACATAAATTAAAGCATTAAATAACGTATTAATTAACGTATTAAATAACGTTAGTTGTCGTCGTTAAAATAAACGAAAAATCAACTATTCGGTTTTCGGTTTAAACCGGATGAACACCCCTATTTCATATGTTAAAAACTTAAGATTATTGTTTAGTTTGTAAATTTTCAAGAAATAAAAGGACACACGAAAACGTGTAGAAATAAAGATAAATGACAAAAACTTCCTTACCGATTTCTAAAATCTTTTTTAATGAACGGAAGGGATCTTGAACATGTATGTTTTTTTATCAATATAAACTTATACTCCGTAGTTGCCATAAGTGTATTCACTTTAAAGAAAGGGGGAAACATATATGCTTTAAAAAAGGTACAATTTTATGTGTCGTTGACCGATCACAAGCATTGCATATTACAATGTTTACCTTTCAACTTTATTAAATATATACACTTAGGCCGTCCTTCAAGTTTAAAAGTATCTTAGTTAGGTGCCGCTAACTACACCAATCATTGTTTTATAGAAACTAGAAAGATAGGTATGTTTTCGGATATGATCAGCGATCTTGGTTTAGCCCATGTAGTAAATTGGGTTGTGACTTGTGACTTCAGATCATTGAGAAACATTTTCCCCCTCTGATTTAGCCCAAACCGCCACACATAAGCAAATGGTTGATTTAGCCCACATATGTAAATCTGAATATCAACTATTTATCATGTGATTTATATGTCTCAACTCTCACCTACTAATTATTTGTACGTGTATTTACATAAAACGTTATTTATTGCTGACTTATTATATTTAGAGATATATGATAAAATCTGGAAAAAAAATGAAAATGAATTATAACTTATAAGAAGTAGAACTCAGCCTTTTTTGATGATGATAAACCATTCCTTAACAATATTGGACCAAGTTTTAACCCGAGTTATAAGCTACAAGCCTACAACTATTAAGCCCACTTCATCGGCATAAAGCCCACTAGGCCACTATCAGTTTACCAAAATTCCAACCATGTACATCTTAAAAAATTATGAATCTCAACTTCATTAAGTTGTAATCATACAAAACACTAGTCTTGTACCTGAAAAAAGGGCTTCAGTAAATAACATCGGACTGTTTGGGATTTTTATTTTTTATTTATTGTTTTCATTATTGATGTTGTTGAGTGAAAACTGAAGTCGCACACCGAAAAAATGTTATAAACTCTAAACATGTATACAAGCTCATAAACCACTCTCACTATCACCAATTGGTTCTAGAGAGTAACCTCATTAGGCTTATGTAATGGCTTTATGCAAGTTGGGACGTAAAAACTTCTAAAAAGCGATTATTAGCCGATTTTAATGTGGATAGAATTTTTTGGTAACCCCACCTTGGGTTCAACGATCACGATGGATCAAGCCTTTTTATGGTTTAAAGGAGTTTTAGTACCATAAGGTGGGATCTCGCGAGAAATCAGTGAAGGGAGGGGAGGCTCAGTGCATAAATGAACAATGTGGTCTTGAAAGGGCTTTGTCACAACGGTTGCCACCGAATTAGCCGATTTGACCTCATCATGTATGAGCTCACAGAGTTCGCCAATAGAAAGAGTTTAGTGCTACTTTTAAGGCCACAAAAGATATGCAATAGCACTCCCCTTATCCCAAACTTCTTGGTCAACCAGAATCATTGTAAAACCAGCTGAATCACTAAAAACACAATAAAAATGCTTCATAATGTCATATGCAAAACTCTGGTTGTACATGGAGCAAAAATAATGAGATGGCGATTTTGACCCTTTACTTATGAATGGGTCGATTTAGGTTATGTTTTAACTCTAACGGGCCAAATGGGTCAAGTCAAAAATTTAACTAAAAAAGAAACTGGTTAAATGGGTTGAACAGGTCAAGCAAGTCAAAGGTAGCTTACAGTGTATTTGAATCGGAGAATGCAAAATCATGGAAATGGATTATCGTCGTATTCATGTTTTTTGTTCTATGTGAAATCAGAAAATTAAACAAAGAAGAGCATCAGAGGCCAAGAGCGCTCACGTCTGCCCAAACTGCAGCAATAACTGTTGCTCAACAGTTTGTAAAGTTGTGTAAAGATTATGCCTTCGAAACCTGGTTCTGAATTGCTTTTAGGAGGTCTATATAAAAAATATATATTGATTGTGTTAATATGATTTTTAAAAACACATTCATTTCATTTCTGGCCTGGATAAGGTAAGGGTATTAACTTCTTGGGTTGTTAACTCTTTTCAGAAAATGACACTTGGAGACAAGCTCAAGTGATCAAAGTATTCCTTGAGCAGTCGTCTCAACTGAAAATGATGGTAAATTCACTACTTATACTGATATTACCTTGTTATTCACCATTTGTAGTTCCATTTTTGTTTACTCGTTAAAATAACATATCGAGATCATCTCAGAGTCCAATGAATCTTAAGACAAAGATAAGCCTGAAGAGGAATCCGATGAGCTTACAAACCAGGTAAAAGTACTACTCCCTCCGTCCCACCCAAAGTGTTATGTTTTGACTTTCTGAAGTCTTTCTTTTTCAACTTTGACCTTATATATTTTTGGTTGTGTTATATAATATCCGATGAAAATTATACCAATGAAAATATACTTAAAACCCGACCCATTCATATATTTTTCATCAAGTATTATATAACACAAACAAAAATATTTAAGGTCAAAGTTGAAAAAGAAAGACTTTAAAAAGTCAAAACATGACACTTAGGGTGGGACGGAGGGAGACATTACATAAGCAAAAGAGTTTTGGTGTGTTCGATTAACCTAATGAAACGCCCCGAAATTTTTAGAAACTTTTTTTTTTTTTTTTATACATTCATATCACATTTATCCCATATTCAACCTTGAACTTAAAACTGATTTTCTGATGTTACACTTGCTTACGCGATCCAGATTTTACTCCTGGGATCGCGTAACCAAGACCAAAACTTTCTGATCACAATTTACACTGACTTACGCGATCCATAAATTATTTCTGGGATCGCGTAGCTAAGCACAAAACCGAAAGTCAGCAAAAGTCAACTTTTTAACCAATTTCAAATGCGCATAACTTTTTACTCGTTACAAGTTAGGACCTGAAATTTTGCACACACATCCACTATAACAATATGAAACTTTCCCTTTTAACACTTTTTCAAATTTTACAAAAATACAAGATTTGGATGTGTGGCTCATTTTCGGCTATTTTGACCACTTTTGCTCAACACCTCAAAACACAAACTACATGAAATCTGACCAAATGCTTTTGCACACTTATTTAGCATACCGAAACATACTTTAAACACCAAACAAAAGCACCATAACACTAACTCATTTTGAATTAGCACCATGGCATTTTAACGACTCGTTTTGACACTTTTTGACCCGTTTAACATTCTAACCTCTAATTAACCCAAACCAATATTCATTTACACATATTTGACAATTTCCAACATAGTTGATTATTTGTCAACTCTCACTTTGACCAACCAATCACAAACTACTTATATGCAACCCATTCTATCTTTAACCACTTAAATTCAAGGTTTTACAAAACATGAACATAATTTACATCATAGTTGACTCTCAAGTCTACATACATATTAAAACCAACCCATAACGACTTGTTTATCTTCCAAAATAACACTTGGGCGTATTACACAAGTTTTACACAAAACGATAATTAAAGGGAAGAAACTTCACTCACTAACGAGCAATCCACTCTATCACTTCATAATCTCTTTTCCTTCCCAACACTACCTGAAACATGAAACACTTGAAAGGCTAAGCACGCATGCTTAGTGAGCATATAGGCAATCAACCAAATAATTCACCACATTATACACAATAACACTTAAACTCTTACACAAATAACTACCGGCATAACATGTAGAGATTTAAACACTATGCGGATCCGCGGCCATAAGAAACAAGGCATATGGTACCAAATCACATCGAAATGGATACCAAACACTAGAAACAACTCTATGCTAGCATCGCTAGCTAATCTCTACATTATTGCCCATCCACATAATAAATCACTAGAAACAAGTTACTTCCACTTGATCGTATGATCCATTTGCTCGGAAGCAATCCGGAAACACATACAACCAATTCATATCCATAACACAATTATAAACAAGAAATACAATTAACTTCTACATGATTGTATGATCCTCTTGCTCGGAAGCAATCCGGAAACACATACAACCATTCATTACTTGATTAATCCCTACAATACTCACCTTTTCTCTTGATTGTTGAAATACAAAGTATGATCACAATGATTTATCCAACTCTTTAGCACCTATCATAACATATAATCATATACAACATGTTTAGAACACATACTTCATCACTTTAAACTACTAACCACATGTAATTACTCCCCCACTTTGATTAGTTTAGCTAATTCGATCCTTACTAATTAAACAAAATTATGTTCTTAACTCTTTATAATCACTACTAGCTTCATTTACATATTCACTTAATATCATTAATCATATTCTAGCTATTTAACATCATAACTCTAAGATTTAGTAAAACCCTAGAAATCATCCAAGAACACAATTGATTAATTCATCACTTTTAACATGTTATTTGATTACTACTAAGCTCATAAATACTAATTAACAACAATTCTAACAATTTGAAACCCTAATTTCGTGTTTAAAATCACTAATTTTACTAAACCCTTGAAACCCCAAAAACTAGGTTAAAACAATAGAGAAATCACACTTACAATGATTTGAGATGACGAAGAAGATGATTATGGAAGATTTCTAGCTTGAATCATGGATTAGAAATGAGTTTAGAGAATTGAATTAAGGTTCTGTGTTCTTCTCTTCTTCACGTATCTAAAAACCTAGAATGTTTTAGAATGAACAAAGAGAACACGTATGTATCTATATTAAACCTTATACTTTTAATTCTTACAGTCTGGAACTGAGAAAGCTATTTACGTTTTCTATTATAACTCATTATTTAAATCATAATACTTCATAATAAAAATATATCCCTGTACGAAATTAAAATCTGAAACTTTGGGGTGTTACACCTAACTTGACCTGTTATTGTGGTAAGTGTTGTTTAAAAGATTAGAAAAATAGAATGCCACGTATTATTATTATTATTATTATTATTATTATTATTATTATTATTATTATTATTATTATTATTATTATTATTATTATTATTATTATTATCTCCTTTATAGTAAAAAGTGCATCCAGTAGGAATCGAACCTACGAATTTGCCCGGTTGGGCGCTTTAACCATTCAGCCGGTCTTTTTCCAGTCAAAATTGACTAATAGGCAATCCCCTTTTTCCGTGATAATGTGAAAGGACTCAATTCCTTCTTTCTTCCCCAGCTTGCAGCGAGAGGAGAAAGTCCTCTTCCAACAGGGTTGCCCTTCAAAGAAATAAAAAAAGCTCTACCGCTTTTAACCCAGTTTGCATAGGCTCGTGCACAGATTTACGTTCAATAATCCCAGGGGCTTTCACTAGAGTACTTATATTGTTATTTTCTTTACAATCAAATTAAATTGCCTGTTCATGATCAGATAAATCATGAAGTTTGAGAACTAGTCAAAAGTGTCGGACTCAAGGTATGGTTCCAATTCTTGATGTTTGCACAAACCAATGTTTCCAACTTAATTAGAGAGAGAGGTGTTGCAAATGCATTTTAAAGAAGTTGTTTGTGTGACCTATATAATGATGCACCTTTGGTTCCTTCATTTGTATGGTTCTGAAACTTTTAATAACCCGTTCTGAAACTTTTCCCTTACGGCCTACATTAAAGTAAGTTTAAGGCTATATGAAATATTACAGATGTTGCTCTATTTCTTGGTATGTATTAATTGGAGGTATTAAAACTGAGGGACAGAATCAAATCCAGTTTTTGGTATGGGTCGAAATGGGCAGGATCGGGTTGTCATTTCATAAATATTTTATACAATCTAATAGGTAGATGTATGGGGGCATACGAGCTTGCTTATGCAACTAGAGCATCAAGAGTGCGTGATGGTGCGTCTAGTACTGGGACATCAAGAAATTACGTTCTTGAAGATGATGTGGACGCTAATGTTGCACTGTCTGGGGATGAGGGGGATGGACCTGTGCTTGTGGAGTCTGATGATGATTATTTTGCGGACTTTTAGTTTATAACTAGATATTACTAGAGACTACTTATTTGCTTGACAATGTGATGTTTTATCGTACTTCGGTTGCTACTACCTACTACTACTTATTTGCTTAGTTGCTTAATTGCTTTTGATATTGTGGCGAGCTGTGATACTTCAATTGTTTGACTACTTTTAGTACGAAAGTGAAGTATTTGAGATGCGCAAACATTTATTAGGTAGGAAATGTTATGAAGAAGCAAATTTATAATTATTTTATGCATTATATGCATTTTATTTTCATACGGCTCTCGCCTTCGTGCCTAGCACCTCGGTCTTTGGGCCCTTGGCGCCTTGGAGAGCCTATCGCCTTTTTAAACCAAGTTAAACATTGAGATACTCGAAAATGGTGCATGTTTGTTGTATATGCTTTGCAAGGATTTATCTACAGATTAAATGCTAACGAAACATTATATGATTTTGAAAGTACAAAATGTGTGATATAATGAATTCCTGTAAAGTTGCCAAAGCGTTTTTTTAGCTAGACGACTAAACGTAGTAACTATAATTATTACTGTAATCAATACATTAAGTACTATGAAAAAGAAAAACGAGGTTTTACGAATAACAAATGAAAAGACAAATTGGTGATCATGAGGATTGGAGTTTGGCTCTCAGATCTCTTCTTAAGATTTTTCCTGATGGAGATTTAGGAATGGAGGTTACAAAGTACACCTTGTGCAGTTTCTTGTAAAATACCACCTGCATACATGCATCATACTTATTTATAAATTATCCAAGACAAACAGACAGTCACACAATCTTAATCATCCGTGCAATAAACTGCTCAAATTGCGTTCAACAAGGTATTAACGTGTGAACATTTATGTATATTTCGAAAGCTTCAGGATGATATTGTTTTGCTACGAAGGTTCAACTCAACACCGTATATAATTATAACCCCATTACAAAAAATTAACTTTTGTTTTACCTGCTTTGCAATGTAATCTTTGATGCTTTCTTCAGTGAGCTCCATTCCGGTATTAGATAATACTACAAATGCAACTGGCACCTCCCCTGCAGCAGCATCTTTTTGCCTGTTTTCATTTCCATTTACTAATTAGTACAAGTATATATTAGTTTCATTTCCATTCCGGTTTTATAGTTTTATAATACAAGACCTAGTTACATATATGTACTTTATATAGTACTAATATAATTATTTAATTGATACTTACGGGACAACGGCAGCATCTGCGATGCAAGGATGACTCACAAGAAGGGACTCCAGCTCTGCAGGTGGTACCTGATCATTTAAACTTAGCATTTACCATTTGGTTTGGTCAATACAATGATTTACTAATTTATGTCTTACAACCTTATTAACAGCCTTAATTAAAGGCTATCGTTATATTTTCCTAAAAAGAAAAAAACATGGGCCATCTGCATAAGATAAAATTTATGCAAATTTGATGTACCTGAAAACCTTTAAATTTGATAAGTTCCTTCACTCTATCCACAATGAAAACCTCATTCTCATGGTCTACATACCCAATATCACCAGTGTGAAGCCAACCTTGTTCATCGATGGTCGCAACTGTCGACTCGGCATCATTCAAGTATCCTATGGTACATACTTATTAAATCAATTCAGTATTATTATGATCAAGTAGGTAGGAAGCTAAGTTAGCGCATATCAAGTACGCACCTTTCATGATTTGAGGACCACGGATACATATCTCACCAGGTTGATTATATCCAAGCGAGGATCGAGTATCAGGGTCGATGACCTTGAGCTCTGCATTCCTAACAACACTCCCACAAGACCCTGATTTGGTGGCCAAAGGTTTTTTAGCGAAAGCTGCACTCATTGATAACACAGGGCCTGCTTCTGTCATCCCATAGCCCTGTCTTGCATTTTGATTTTATAGAACAAACACTTGTTATACAATCACCACATTGCTATGCACATGTAGTAACCTTAAATCTCTAAATTATATGTTTGTTTAATCAACCTACAATGCTAAATGACCTAAATAAATCAACAATATTTGATTACTATCCTTTTGTGTTGATAAAAAGAAACTTCATTATCAGTGTGTTCTCCAACTAATCATATATGGTACACAATGGTCTATTATTGTATCTTCATTCGGACTCAAAACAATTAATGTCTCGATATATTTTATCATTTGATTTGCCATAAATAAACTTTGAGCTAATTTGAAACTACTTCCTAACCAAAGATTTTTTATCAAAACCAATTTGATGGCAACTTTATATATCACAACTTTGTTACCTTGACAATCATTTTGATTACACGGCAAAAAAATGTGCTATTTTTCATTCTTGATCAATTAATTCGAGTAACTAATTACCTGACCGAAAATTGCCTGTGGGACTCTAGCTCTGAGACCATCTTCCAGCTCCTTCCCGAGAGGCGCTGCCCCTGACAACACCAACCTTATAGAGCTTAAATCGTAGCTCCCGACCATCGGATTCTTAGCCAAAGCCAACACCAATGGTGGCACCACGGCAGCCACCGTGACTCTATACTTTTGTATATGCTCGAGTAGGGATTTTATCTCAAATTTGGGCATGAGCACCACTGCAGCCCCTGCTCTCAGGGAACACAATAATACAGAATTAAGTGAATATATATGAAACAATGGGAGGACGCATAAAACAACGTCGTCGTGTTTGAGATACAGGTTCGGGTTATCGCCGTCTACTTGTTGTGCGACATTTGTGATCAAGCTTTTGTGCGTCAAGATAACACCTTTTGGCAGCCCTGTAGTCCCAGAAGAAAATGGTAATGTTACAGCGTCGTCAGGATCAATTGTGACTGAGGGAAGATCATGTTCATTTGTTTGGCAAAGAACGGAGAAATGTAGACAACAATTGTCGTCGTTTGGTGGTGGTTCGTCGATAGTAATTATAAGTGGACTCATTTTAGGGTGTTTACGCAGCTTGTCCACGTATTGGGCCAGTGTTATTATCATTTTCGAGTTTGAAGAATTAAACTGTTTGAAAATTTCACCAGCAGTGTACAATGGATTAGCAGCAGTGGTGACAGCGCCAATCATGGAAGCTGCCATGAAAGTTAGCGCGAATTCAGCGCAATTTTGGAGGAGGAGCATGATAACGTCACCTTTTGAGATACCAAGGGTTGATAGTCCAACCGCTATTTTGCGACACAAAATATGGGTTTGGGAATAAGTGTAAGTCGTACCGGTGGGGCCCACAACAAGACATGGTCTATGAGAGAATTGCGAAAGATTCTCGAAACAGTAGGTGTGAAGAGGTATGTGGTTTGGGATGTAAGGTAAGTCTGGTAACTTGGATCTGAAGACAACATTTCTACTCGAATCATTACTAGTATTATTAGTAATAATACAAGTGCTCGGCGCGATCGAAGAAGGCGAAGAGACGACAGGTGGAGGTGTTTCTGGTTTTTGAGCTTCCACGGACAACATGATGGATGGTATCACCTTTTTTTGTGTTTTTGTTGGTTTGTTGATGCTTGTAATTAATATGTTATTCTAAGCCGAAATATTTCTTGAATGTGTTGTAAAATATTGTGAAAGAAGAAAAAGAGGTGCAAGAGGGTGATCGGTGAGTTAGCTGGTTGTCTAAGTTATTACCCCCTCGTTTAATTTCTAAGTGTTTATTTTGAAAATGCACATAATTTTTAAATTGTACAATCGTTAATCTGTTGATCAATAAATTTGACAAAATATGGACCCATGCGTGAAATCGAAGGTTGTTCCAATCCAAATTCGAGGAATGTTATGGTAAAACTTTGTTAAACATGGCAAATATGGATACATTTCTTTATCAAGTAATTTGAAAAGGAGATGAAACAAAGATTATCGAGTAATAAGGTAGATTGAGGAGAGGGACATCATGCAAATGGAGTGATTGTATGAATCCATCAACAAGACTTTGCGTGTGCATTAGATTATACATTTCATTTAAAATGCAACAAACACTTTGTTATACGATCGTCACACCACTTTTATGCATGTACATGTACATACACACTCAATTGTGATACTACTAAAGAAGCAAGTCAGAGAAAATAGATCTATAAGTTCCTGATACATTAATTAATTAACTAGCTAACGGATTATATTGAAAGTTTCATTAACAATTAACAAATACATCATACATTAAGGGTAGGGTTGAAATGAGAATAGGAATTTGTGTGAGAATGAGGGAACCAATGATATCAAGCCATGTGTACAAAGAGAATGTTCCACATGTACAAAACCCATTTACCCCCAACATCAATTATCTCACAAACGACAAATCGAAAAATTATTAAAATTGCACCATTAAATTCGTCGTTTTCTCCTCTTCGATTTGCCGTCCCTCAAGACATACTTTCGAAAAGTTTTTTTTTTTTTTTTCATTTTTTTGATGGGTTTCACATTTACTAACACATGTGTTAAAGTGTTGCGTTTAGGGTTTAGGGTTTGGGGTTTATGGGTTAGGGTTTAGGGTTTAGGGTTTGAGGTTTGGGGTTTCTCCCCGAAACCCCAAACCTCAAACCCTAAACCCTAACCCCTAACCCCTAAACCACAAACCCTAAACCCTAAACGCTTTACAAAACGCTAAACCCTAAATCTTTCTAAACCCTAAACCTTGAACCCCTTCTAAACCCTAAACCCTTATAAACCCTAAACCATAAACCCTACTAAACCCTAAACCTAACCCTAAACCCTAACCTTAACCACAAATTAAATGTACAACTAATCACTAACACATGTGTTATTAATTTGTGAAACCCACCAAAAAATGAGAAAAAAAAATTGTCAAAAGTATGCCTTGAGGGACAGCAAATCGAAGAGGAGAAAACGCTGAATTTTATGGTGCAATTTTCATGATTTTTCGACTTACCGTTTGTGAGATATTTAATTTTTAAAAATGTGGAGGAGAGAGAATAAAGTGTGGAGGAGAGAGAATAAAGTGACACATGGCAGAAATCTGTTGGTTCCCTCATTCTCACTCAAAATTGGTGTACTCATTTGAACCTTACTCCATACATTAATCAAATAATATAACCTCAAAGATGATGATGATTAACCAAAACACAATAGTCATTCAATTTAGGGTGTGTTTGGCGTAACTAGCTGGTAGCTGGAGCTGGAAGCTTGTAGTTGGAGCTTGTAGCTGGAGCTTATTTTTGGAGCTGGAAGCTGGAGCTTATATAAATTTTTAGAAGTGTTTGTTAAAGTAGCTGGAGCTGGAGCTTAATATGTGAATAGACATAAAAGGACAAAAAGTTTAAATCAAAGACATGTAGAGAGGGGTATTCATGTAATTTCACACCCAATAAGCTTGTAGCTTATTTTAAAAGCTAGTTGAAGTAGCTTATTATTCTAGAGCTTATTTTTTCAATAAGCTCCCAATAAGCTCCTACACTTTTGTATGCCAAACAAAGCTTGTTTTGGAAAAAATAAGCTCAAGCTCCAACAAGCTCCAACAAGCTCCTACAAGCTAGTTTGCCGAACATAGCCTTAATGATACGTACCTATTAAGCAATCCTACCTCGTGAAATTTGATCGGCGTCGAAGTAAGAATCAAAAGTAAACCTAAATACCTTTTACTAGATAGGGTAAGTGGCTATCAAATCCCTGAGAACTATAAATGTAAATTTCAAAGTTGGTTTGAGTTACTGATACTATATTGCTATTAAGAAAACTAATAGTAATGATGTAACTTAAACTTAATTAAGAAATTGAAAATTGAGTTTATACCAAGTGCCATAGATTGGTGGAGAGTGAGGAGTGAAGACACCATAAGAGAAAGGAAATCACTTTCAGTTTATAGGATTTTCTACAAAAGATGCATCCCTTAATATATTGATTATCACTATTGTAGTAAATACAAATTAATTCAACACATTTTGGGTACAAGTTATGTTTCCAAATCACCATCTTAATCCCTAAGCTAACTCGACTTGGCACGAATGGTTGAATTGCCATAAATTGTCTTAGAATGATCAAATCAATATGTATTAATCAAAAAAATAATTATAAGTTCAAATCATATTTAATCAATATAAACTCACAATTCACGTTCACACAAACTATGTTTCCAAATCACCATCTTATAACCTAAGCTAATTGGACTCGGTACGAATGATTAAATTGCTATAAATTGTCTTACAATGATCAAATCAATATTTATCAATAAGAACAATGATTATAAGTTCAAATCATATTTAATAAATATAAACTCACAATTCACGTTCACACAAACTAGAAATCGTTAAAAAGAAATCTTGAATCATAAACACTAGTTTTACCGAAAGTGATTACAAGGGGTTTAGTTTTCCATAACTATAGTAAAAAGTATATTGATGAATGATTGCATCTTCATAGTCTTCAAAAGCTAGATGGTTGATGAATGAATGATTTGATAGTTATGGTGGATTGAGGTTTTAATGGAGGTGGGAGGAGGAGAAGGTAAAATCACCAAAAGTGTGGAATGAATGGAAATAATTCTCCAGGTAGTGGTTTTTTTTTAGAATATAGGAGAAAGATAACAGCTCTGCTCCTTTTGCCTTCAATTTTGTCTTGAATTTATACTCATGTTACTCCCTTTTTGAAAGCCCTTAAGAGTAATGTTAAATAGTTCTACTTGCACCGTTATTAATTCTATCTTCATCACGTCTAGTATTGATCTTTTAGCGTATTTCTTCAGTCTCTTATATGCTCGCATTGTCATTGAATTTAGCACATTGAAACATCACTTCATCTCCTTAACAGTCGTACCTATTACATACACAAAAGTTAGTCAAAGCACTACCATTCAAGCATAAATAAATACATTTGTGTATGAAAAGAAACTATTGATTAAAGTAAAACTACCATTTATGTTTGAATTGTTGTTATAACGAAATATAATTTATATATAATTTTTTAAGGATTGAGTTTAAATCTTATATATCTACAATACTATAATTTTTTAGTTTTGTTACAATAAATGATTTACTTAATGACTTTAAATGATAGTTTTTTTCAAGATTAATGATTTACCTATTGACATTAGATTGTACTATATATGTAATAAGTATAATATTATGTCATAAATGTTGGCCTTTTGAACTTTGGCCACGAAGGATAATGATTATTTGATTAATGATCTATATGATGGGAAACTAAACTATGCTTATCTAATAATGATTTGCATCGTTTCATAACAAAAGAAGAAAAAAAAGCTCAACGTTTTTTTATAGGTTAGAATTTTTCTCTTGAACTCTAAGCAATGTAGCCGGTCGTTGAGTATTCCCGTACATTGAATGATAGTCACAGAATTTGAGTTAATTATAATTATAATTATAATAATTATAATTATAATAATAATAATTATAAGCATCTCACAAATCATGTATTTTTAAGGATTTTTTTTTACTGTAATTGTTGGTCACCATAAATACTATTAATGCAATGTGACGATAATTATAACAAAAATAAAGTTGAGTTCATCCTTTCATTTCTTACATTGATTAAAATGAAAATGAAATGTAACTCTTAGAATAATAAAAGAAGAGAATGTCATAGGTCATTTTCTTACACATTATATAACTCACTTTCATACTCATCACCAAACACAAATCAATTCCAAGGCTAAAATAAAATGTTTAATCTGAAAATCAAGTATATTTACTAAACAATGAAGATGAAGTTTCAGAAGATCGGTGTTTATGAAGATTGGTGAATGTTACAATTTTTGAAGATCAATGAACATGAATATTTCGAGGTACTTTTGTTGTTTTACATAGTTACATGATGAATATGTATATTATGGTGATATTAAGATGTTTTCTTTGATCTTGGAGTTGCAGATGAAAACAAGGAGGTAACACTCAATACTAACACTAGACATCTAGGCCATATGAAGATGTTGAACCGTACTATAAAGTTATTTATACATTTTGGACTTTATTGGTTGCAAAAATTTCACGAGCATCTAAATAATCATTTTATGTCATGTAATTATTATGTACAAATTGTAGTTCATATTCACCAATTCTGATTCCAATCATTTCGAACTCAAAGTAAATTAACTATAAGTTGCACGTTGATGTAATAAAAATGTTTATTGTTGAACATCGTTGAATTGTTGCACTACGAGAGTTTCCATATTGAGAATTTTTTTTAGGCTACAATAATTACATAAGGGATTATTTTTATATATATGGATTAAAGAAGGTTATGAGAATATGGGTATATTTGATTTGATATTTTGATTTTTGAAATGCTAAATACGTTGTTATGTTTGCACGGAAAAGAAATTCTTCGATCTAACTCAACTTTCTTAAAAAAAAAAAATTGATATTATTTGCCTACATTCAAATGGAATAATGTATTTAAGTTAATTTGAATAATGATCTTGCTATAAACTTTATATTTTAGTCAATTTGAATAATGATCTTGCTATAAACTTTATAGAGATCGAGCAAAGAAAACATACGACACTTGATGCATGACAATGTAATAAGACGGATGGTCGCATGTGCAAGACTACTGAGTTACAAAAGTTAAATTTTAGTTATATGTATAACACCCGTCTCGAAATACAAGGACATTTTTTTTTTTTAAACATATCGGAAGCGCATGATTAATAGGAATCAGTAGATTGCATACACACATTTCAAATAGCAATCCACTTACATACAAACCTTTAAAACTAGATTATTCTAATCATTATACACATTAAGTTTAGGTGTTATAGAAATCCAAATATGTTGTTAAATCATTAACGTATTATCCATTTCAGAGTGAGCTTGTCAAACATTCCATTCCATATGTACTTCTTGCCCACCCACATACAAAAGTAAACCTGCAAGAAGTAATGAGGGGTTAGCACGAAGCTAAGTGAATAGATTTCAAGCTATCAATCTAACTCAGCTTAACACATGCCTACAGCAAAGCAATGCACAAGCAACATAGAAGGATCTGTGGTCCTTGAGGTACCCTCATGCCGCGGATGGTTCCCCAAGTAACACTTACAACCAACTGACGGCCAAATCAGAGGTTAAACCGATAGTTTAGTACTATTACTACATACGACGCAATTTCAGTGTCCAACACATGTACAAGGCACTTGCGAAGTCCTAGTAATAGTACCCAAACCCAACACATTAGTTGACCTCCACCAAATCAAATAGTCCACAACTATCATAGCATGTTGGACGCCAATAATCAATCAAGGGTTAGCCATCATGGCAATATAATATTAAAGCAATCATTGCAATAAATCAAGTTTACCCGTTGTAACCATGTTGTTACAACTAACTTAGACTGAAAGTCCAAGATCCACTCACCGACAATCATAGTCGCCCACTCAGTAGTCTAATGTCACTGAGTCTTCTCCATATCTGAGAATTCAATTAAATAACAAGTTAGTAACTCGTCCATAACAATCAACTCATGTTAAAGTAGTACAACTTGATTCATAAACTCAATTTCAGTGAGTTATTACTCTAATCATTATAGGCCTTTGTTTCAAACTCATTATCAATATGTCACACATTTAGTAACTACAACTTCATAATTAATTACTTATGATCGTCAACTTTTCATTAATCTTTTCAAGCTTACGAATAATCGCATTATCCTTATTAATTCACAGTCACTTCTCAATTCATGATCATTATGATCACAACATCTCTTTAATCCATTTACTTATCACTAAGTAGCATGATTAAATCATTACAAGGTCATTAACCTTAATTATCACAAATTCATCAAAACATCAAGGCTAGGTTTTATGAATTCTTATTCCCATGAGTGCCAACTTTACTCATTGATTACTAATTAAGTATTCATAACCACTACTAATATCAAGTTCATCACAATCATCCATTTTTCTCCAAGAGCACATTATGAACACTTAATCAAATTCTTAATTTCCAAGCTAGGGCTTAGGTTATAATCACAAATTAAGCACTAACTAACCCCTCTAACATGACTACAAGTTTTATTTCAAGATTAATCCTACCAATCAAACAAATACCCAAAACCCCAATTTCTAGGGTTATATCAAACACTAAATTAACACATATAACATGATTAAGATGATGCTAGAATGATTATTACATGTTATTGAAGCTTAGTTAACATCAATTTACACTTTTTAAACCCTAATTTCGGATTTTATTCAAGAACATCAAAACCCCCAATTTCTAGGTTTATAGAAATCAAGAACACATGATCATACCTTGTTTGTGATGATTAAGAAAGCACGAATTCGAGTTTTAAAGCTTCAATTTGATGTTCTTCATAATCTTGATAATGATTTAGGGTGAGATATGTGTGTGTGTGTAATCGTACGTATGTATGTATGTGTGGATAGAAAAACCGACCCATTTCATATAATATACCATATAAGTGTTAATTTTCATTCCCCGTATTTATTATTGTCTGGAACTTAAAAATCATTTGCGGGGAAATACAATTTTATTTTACCGTCAACTAAATAAATTTAAAACAGGTAATATTTTAGTATTCACAATAAGTCATTTAACTGTTTGACCTATTATTTTAATTGTCCAATAATATAAATCATTTATATCACAATATAAATAATTAAATAGAATAAAGAAATTATCGATTTCAACTAGGCCCAAAACGAGGATGTTACAATATGTAATACAGTAGATGATAGTAAATTAAAAATAATTAAACACATTTGATATTATATAATTAAACTGTAACAACCCCAAATTTAGGGCCAATTTAAAATTTCCATAATTACGTGTTTATTACTTGTATATAATATGAAATATGGTTATATACATTATTTACTTATTATATATATATGGATGGAATATATATATATATATATATATATATACGCGTATATGATTCGTACATATCATATAAAACAACAATCGTACACACATACGGACGTTGGAAAAACAATTATTAAATAATGTGAAATTATTTAATTACTTTGACTATTACTTTATATTATGTTTATAATATAACGGAAAACGAACGTTTTAATTAAAACGCTACCGAACTCTCCGAAAACTCGACCAACCGACAAAACTAAACTAAGTTATATTGTTTAACTTGAAAACAAAATATTTTATTAAAATACTTCAACTAAATTATCGGATATTATTTCGTATTTTAAAACGTATATTTAATCGCGTATAAAATAATTTTAACGTTTAAACGACCGGGGAAACGAACACCGCACGGAGCGCATACGCGAGGGAACAACATTTGGTGAGACCACACCTTGTGGCCCCACCATGGGCCGGCCTAGGTGAGGGGGCATTAAGCCCTCACCCTTTCTTCCACTCCAATACACAAACACATACATGCATCCATCTTTTCCTCTCCTCTCTCTCTCCCACGATTTCTCTCTCTCTCTAAAACCGTCAACCGAACACCCCAAAAACACCACGAAAACTCCCTAAACCACCTAGCTCGCTTGGAGGAAGTTGCACACGACAACGAGGACTACAACTTCATCTTTTCGGTTTCTTGATTCGACAATTTTGTAAGTTTTCCGGCGACCCGAAACTTTTCCGATTACTTTTATTTTGCTAGATTATTGTTCCCCTAGCTAAATGATGTCCGAATATGTAATTAAAACTCGTTTTTGAACACGTTAACGGAAATGTCGGTTTTGGTCATTTTAAAGAAAACGACACCACAAACCTTAAAAACGACCACCAATAGTTACTATGGGCTCATTATAACATATTAAAACTAGTATAAAAGTTCTAGACCCAACGGAAACCGGAAAATACGCTTTCGGAAACTTAAATTCCGAACAGACCTCTTGTGTCGCATCGGACCAAAATTTCATGCGACACAACACTGTGTCGCATGTTATGTCGCACGTTATGTCGCAATGTATGCGACACAACGCTTATGTCGCACTATATGTCGTATCATCTACGACACAAAGTTTACCTATCGCTTGATTGCGACACAACGACTATGTCGTATCGTTGTGTCGTACCCTTGTATGCGACACAACCATTGTGTCGCATAAACATCAAATCGAATTCAGTCCATACGACACAGACCTTATGTCGCATACGGTCTGCGACACAAGACTTGTGTCGCAGATGACCCAGATCAGAAAACAAAATATATTCTAAGTGTTGGAATCACTTTTCAACTACTAAATCAAATACGATGCTACTTATACATGAAAATACTATACTTTTGAGAGTATACAACAACACTTGAATACGTACAAGACTATGCTAAACTAACGTGAGATTTCACTCACACACGCACACGAGTTTACACTCGAAATACTTAGGAGATTACACTCCAACGAACTTACACTTGTACATTACACGGGATTACATCCGATACGAACTTACAAGTTCCATCACTAGTTACGTGCTGGATTACACGTTAACTGATACGATCATACACACGAATATTTACGAGGTTTCGCTCGTACCCTTTGGGGTTTAAGCCCATTGGAACTTACGCAAACGATACATGTTGTAATACAAACAAACGATCATACGAGTATACTTGACAACTGTACAACTACTATGAATATATAATAATAATGGATGGAATTATTATTATTACACAACGACACCAACGGACCGTACAACTTTTATACAAACTACGATTTACAAACGAATACAAACGTACAAACAAACTAATGGACATTAACTAGTTTGGGAACAACTAGCATGGATACTTTACAAGTATTCCATTTACTTACTAAACCTTATGCGTATTAAGACGCTAAGGGTTGCTAGTTCGGGATACTACTTGCTTACTTACTGCATTGTCTACCAGACTCAGGTGAGTCTCACAGCCCCTACTTTACTGTTTTTACTCAGGGGTGAGATGCATTACTGTTTTACATGAACACACACAACTTACTTGCTGCCATGATTTACTTACTGTACGAGATTACGGATACGCCAATTGCATGAGTTTTCGACTAATCCAATGAAATCCTCCTTAATCATAGTTGTTAGTTATGTGATAAGCGCGAGTTTTAGTATATGGATCCATATGGGACTGACAATCCCCGCCCGGGGTAGCACGCACTACCACGAACCGTTCCTGTAGAAACGGGCGTTTCTTACTCGTTTCATATGAATGTTTTGGATTACATTCATGGGGGGTACCTATATTTACTGTACGTTAAGCTTCAACTATGGTGGCTCATGGCAATTGTATCAAACGGTTTGCATAATCTGCAACCACCCACTTATTAAAACTTAAGTTAACGATGAGCATAACCTGTGATCGTTACTTACTGGCTGGCTATGATTTACAAATACTACTTGTGTGTTCAACTGTTTACTTACTTACAAACCTGTGAGATTCACCAACCTTTTTGGTTGACCGTTTTAGTAATGCTTCTCAGGTACACAGCATCAGTAGGGATGCCCAGCAGGATAAGCTTTCTTAGCTCGAGTCGCATGCATTTACAAGCTTGGAGATTTACATACATTACTTTTGTACTTACTGTTATGTATTAGAATCTCTAGGATTTTACTTGAACTCGAGCTTGTATTTTGAAACTACTTATGTATTAATGTAATAACTTTTCGAACGTCTCATTTAGAGTCGTTCACTGTATCCTTTGTGCTTGTGATTATTCATTAGTAACACCCAAAACATCGCTTCCGCAAACTGTTAAATTTGGGGGTGTTACAGATTGGTATCAGAGCCTAAGGTTATAGTGAACTAGGTAGCATTTAGTGGGCCTAGACTATGACCGTTAGGCAGTATTCCTCATTAGGTATAACTGGTTCAGGAATTACAGCATACAAGTTTAATTTAACATAGCCTGATCAACTATGTACAATTAAATGAAGATGATGTGAGTTCTGAAAGGGGTTATGTTGAACCGGAATGCATTAGCTGACTCTGACCTCGAGAGAACCGGGACTTTTACTTGATTGTGCTAAACACGAACTAGGCGGTTATGTGATATATATATATATATATATATATATATATATATATATATATATATATATATATATATATATATATATATATATATATATACATAGGCCTCTTTCCCCGATACGATACTCTCTCTCGACTACTACGAAATCAATATTCTTTAAAATTTCATCGAACAAACGACAACTCGATTCTCGTCATTCTGTCATTATTTAACTCTTATGAATTCACGAATACCGACATACGTCCGAAGATATCCACACCATTATAACCGACAACCATAGTTACTCGAACATCCTTCGATATGAAAATCAGGATTTTGTTTTTATTCGCTAACTCTACCTAATTCGACGTACCCCACTGTACCGTTAGGTGTAACCTAATAGAACCATTTTTAACTCAATTTTTCGTCAGACTTCAAATTATACAACCGACTTTTACTATCAAAATTTTATAACAAATGTATTTTTATCAAACATGTTACAAAATTTCTCACAAAAATGTTTTTATAAAATTTTCAAAAACTTCAAAACCGTATAAACTTATTTATAGTACACAACTTTAAACAACCTTCAAACTTTGGCGTAGTTTCTCTAAACTTACTAAAATCATCACAATCAAAATTCTTGTTCAAACCTTCACATGTTCTTTATTTGTTGTTTCAAGGAACATGCCTCCTCGACGACAAATCACACTTACTGAAGCCGAAGTCGCGGGTATTATTGCCCGTAGTGTGGCCCAAGCTCTGGCTGTCCGAGCAACCATTCCTGGTAGTGAAGATACGACTAACAATACACCTCCACCCAAAACTTGCACCTACAAGGACTTCCAAAACTGCAAACCCTTGAGCTTTGCAGGTACTGAAGGGGCGATCGGTCTGATTCGTTGGACCGAGAAAATCGAATCAGTATTCCTCATCTGCAACTGCAAGGAAGAGGATAAAGTCAAATTTGCCGCCAGTACCTTTTCTGACACCGCCCTTACCGGGTGGAACACCTATGCGCAGACTGTGAGTGTTGCCGAGGCTTACAAACTACAGTGGGATGAACTGAAGAATATGCTGAGGGGCGAGTACTGCCCAAGAGACGAATTGAAACAACTAGAGATAGAATTCTGGAATCACAAGATGCTGGGTGATGACATCACCGGTTACACCAACCGCTTTCACCAGCTGGCACTTTTGTGCCCATCCATGGTTGATCCCGAATACAAAAGGATCGAAAAGTACGTTGATGGACTTCCCGAACGACTTCAAGACTTAGTTACTTCATCCAAACCGGGAACTATTCAGAGCGCCATTCGTATGGATCATGAGTTAACGGCCAATTCTGTCCGTCGTGGCTCGACTTCAACCCCGTCTGCGAATAACAAACGTAAATGGGAAGTGAGTCCCCACTCATCCAACCCTACCTCTGACAAAAAGCCTGCAACTGTCAACGCTAATGACTCCAAGGCTTACAAGGGGAGCAAGCCTTACTGCTCCAAATGTGGTCGCCATCATAATGGCTCCTGTCCCTGCACCAAATGCAAGAAATTCGGGCACCTGACCCAAGACTGCCGAACCAACCCCACTGGTACTGATACTCCTGCACCCAAAACCTGCTATGAGTGCAACGGTACCGGGCACTTTAGAAAGGATTGCCCAAAACTGAAACTCCGGACCAACCACACGAGGAGTAGAGCATACGTAATTAATGCTAGGGATGATGACCCAAACCCGAGACTCTGTGATTTGCTTAACCCGGGTACGCTCATTCTTTGATTACCCGAAACTGTTTTTCCCATAAATCTCTCGCTTAATAATTATGTGTAACTGTCTATTATTCTGTGTGTTTCCTTTGATCCTAAGTACCCAATAGGATTAGGAAACGACCGACTATACGAATTCCGAATATATAACTTGTATTACACTTAGACTACCAATGACAAACTCTTTTCCAAAATATCTCACACTGGTTGAGATCGGGAACTCGTATATTATTCGTTACTTTAAACAAGTCATCCAATAGAACTTCACTTACTAGTAACAATTCTTAAAAAGAATAATTATTTCGTAGGAAATGACAACTCACTCCGTCAACAACCCTACCTTGGATGATGAACGGCTCAGTGAGGAACCAATAATGTTTCCTTACCTCCTCGAACTCGAGTGTGATACCGAACCTTCTGTTGAATCAGCAACAGCACCTGCCTCTCCTGTTGCTCTAACTGCTGCAAAAGCACCAGTTGATGTAACATTGACTGCTGAATCAGTCAGCCACCTCAACCAAACTATTGATTCGCTGCGAAAACAACTGACTGAAGCACGGGAAGACATTGATGACCTACGACGAATTGCTTTCCAAAATGACATCCGTATGCGTGAGTACGAGTTACGTTTGATAGCCTTAGAAAACCCTACTTCACCACTAACTTCCCAAAGTACTCCTACTGAAAAGGATGACGACCCTGACTGTACCCCGCCTCCAGCAAAAATGGTGAAGATTTACTTAGGAAATAAACCTTACTGCACCCGATGCACTCGGCATCATGACGAACCGTGTACCACACCCACCGGTCGATGCAAATTCTACCCTAAAAGTATGAACCCTCCTAAAGCGAAACTCTGCTTCAACTGTGGGAGTGCTGGCCATCTCAAGGCCCAATGCCCACTACCTCCAGGCAACAAAAATTAGGGTACGTTACCACCTGACGATTTCTTAATTTCAAACACTGTAGGACCTACCCTACTACTGTAGGCTACTAGTACACATTGTAGCTACCTGACTAGTATCGAACTACCGACTACTACTACAAACAAATTTCGGGACGAAATTTTATTAACAAGAGGAGAATGTAACAACCCCAAATTTAGGGCCAATTTAAAATTTCCCTAATTACGTGTTTATTACTTGTATATAATATGAAATAGGGTTATATACATTATTTACTTATTATATATATATGGATGGAATATATATATATATACGCGTATATGATTCGTACATATCGTATAAAACAACAATCGTACACACATACGGACGTTGGAAAAACAATTATTAAATAATGTGAAATTATTTAATTACTTTGACTATTACTTTATATTATGTTTATAATATAACGGAAAACGTACGTTTTAATTAAAACGCTACCGAACTCTCCGAAAACTCGACCAACCGACAAAACTAAACTAAGTTATATTGTTTAACTTGAAAACAAAATATTTTATTATAATACTTCAACTAAATTATCGGATATTATTTCGTATTTTAAAACGTATATTTAATCGCGTATAAAATAATTTTAACGTTTAAACGACCGGGGAAACGAACACCGCACGGAGCGCATACGCGAGGGAACAACATTTGGTGAGACCACACCTTGTGGCCCCACCATGGGCCGGCCTAGGTGAGGGGGCATTAAGCCCTCACCCTTTCTTCCACTCCAATACACAAACACATACATGCATCCATCTTTTCCTCTCCTCTCTCTCTCCCACAATTTCTCTCTCTCTCTAAAACCGTCAACCGAACACCCCAAAAACACCACGAAAACTCCCTAAACCACCTAGCTCGCTTGGAGGAAGTTGCACACGACAACGAGGACTACAACTTCATCTTTTCGGTTTCTTGATTCGACAATTTTGTAAGTTTTCCGGCGACCCGAAACTTTTCCGATTACTTTTATTTTGCAAGATTATTGTTCCCCTAGCTAAATGATGTCCGAATATGTAATTAAAACTCGTTTTTGAACACGTTAACGGAAATGTCAGTTTTGGTCATTTTAAAGAAAACGACACCACAAACCTTAAAAACGACCACCAATAGTTACTATGGGCTCATTATAACATATTAAAACTAGTATAAAAGTTCTAGACCCAACGGAAACCGGAAAATACGTTTTCGGAAACTTAAATTCCGAACAGACCTCTTGTGTCGCATCGGACCAAAATTTCATGCGACACAACACTGTGTCGCATGTTATGTCGCACGTTATGTCGCAATATATGCGACACAACGCTTATGTCGCACTATATGTCGTATCATCTACGACACAAAGTTTACCTATCGCTTAATTGCGACACAACGACTATGTCGTATCGTTGTGTCGTACCCTTGTATGCGACACAACCATTGTGTCGCATAAACATCAAATCGAATTCAGTCCATACGACACAGACCTTATGTCGCATACGGTCTGCGACACAAGACTTGTGTCGCAGATGACCCAGATCAGAAAACAAAATATATTCTAAGTGTTGGAATCACTTTTTCAACTACTAAATCAAATACGATGCTACTTATACATGAAAATACTATACTTTTGAGAGTATACAACAACACTTGAATACGTACAAGACTATGCTAAACTAACGTGAGATTTCACTCACACACGCACACGAGTTTACACTCGAAATACTTAGGAGATTACACTCCAACGAACTTACACTTGTACATTACACGGGATTACATCCGATACGAACTTACAAGTTCCATCACTAGTTACGTGCTGGATTACACGTTAACTGATACGATCATACACACAAATATTTACGAGGTTTCGCTCGTACCCTTTGGGGTTTAAGCCCATTGGAACTTACGCAAACGATACATGTTGTAATACAAACAAACGATCATACGAGTATACTTGACAACTGTACAACTACTATGAATATATAATAATAATGGATGGAATTATTATTATTACACAACGACACCAACGGACCGTACAACTTTTATACAAACTACGATTTACAAACGAATACAAACGTACAAACAAACTAATGGACATTAACTAGTTTGGGAACAACTAGCATGGATACTTTACAAGTATTCCATTTACTTACTAAACCTTATGCGTATTAAGACGCTAAGGGTTGCTAGTTCGGGATACTACTTGCTTACTTACTGCATTGTCTACCAGACTCAGGTGAGTCTCACAGCCCCTACTTTACTGTTTTTACTCAGGGGTGAGATGCATTACTGTTTTACATGAACACACACAACTTACTTGCTGCCATGATTTACTTACTGTACGAGATTACGGATACGCCAATTGCATGAGTTTTCGACTAATCCAATGAAATCCTCCTTAATCATAGTTGTTAGTTATGTGATAAGCGCGAGTTTTAGTATATGGATCCATATGGGACTGACAATCCCCGCCCGGGGTAGCACGCACTACCACGAACCGTTCCTGTAGAAACGGGCGTTTCTTACTCGTTTCATATGAATGTTTTGGATTACATTCATGGGGGGTACCTATATTTACTGTACGTTAAGCTTCAACTATGGTGACTCATGGCAATTGTATCAAACGGTTTGCATAATCTGCAACCACCCACTTATTAAAACTTAAGTTAACGATGAGCATAACCTGTGATCGTTACTTACTGGCTGGCTATGATTTACAAATACTACTTGTGTGTTCAACTGTTTACTTACTTACAAACCTGTGAGATTCACCAACCTTTTTGGTTGACCGTTTTAGTAATGCTTCTCAGGTACACAGCATCAGTAGGGATGCCCAGCAGGATAAGCTTTCTTAGCTCGAGTCGCATGCATTTACAAGCTTGGAGATTTACATACATTACTTTTGTACTTACTGTTATGTATTAGAATCTCTAGGATTTTACTTGAACTCGAGCTTGTATTTTGAAACTACTTATGTATTAATGTAATAACTTTTCGAACGTCTCATTTAGAGTCGTTCACTGTATCCTTTGTGCTTGTGATTATTCATTAGTAACACCCAAAACATCGCTTCCGCAAACTGTTAAATTTGGGGGTGTTACATAAACTGTCTACTATGCTAATTATTCATAACATACTTTGTCCGGAGACCTAAAACAATCACTCTAATTTGACCGGTAAACCATATTACACTTTGATAAGGAGTATCTCTTAATATCTAATTTTACATTTAAACTTTTGATTACTTGATTTTTCTCGACTTTCATGTAAATGTTTGACTACTTACATTT
The DNA here is from genome assembly GCA_949592205.1 of Helichrysum umbraculigerum. NCBI lineage: Eukaryota > Viridiplantae > Streptophyta > Magnoliopsida > Asterales > Asteraceae > Helichrysum > Helichrysum umbraculigerum. The sequence goes on from CATIUR010000001.1 coordinate 117,779,965, forward strand.
AACTATCCCATACCCGATCCTCAGCAGGATTGAATAAACATCATCATATGATTCATATGTACGTAAGTATATACATAAAAATGAGAAAATACTACATATGTATCTTAAGTGATTCTCGATAAATGATTATAGAAATAGGTCCTATGTATAGTAAATCATTAAAACTCAAACCCGTGCATCGCACGGGCCAAACTATCTAGTAATTTTTTAAGGATTGAGTTTAAAGATTTGATTATGGGAAATGTGTTTTTAAACATCTAAAATTGATACGTTTAGGCTAGACGTGGGGTAGTTGAACCGTGAATCGGTTCCAGATGTTAAGACTAGGGGTGTGCATGGGTTGGTTTGGGTCGGTTATGACCCAAAACCGAACCGTTAACCGAACTGTCGGTTAAGAGAATCTGAAAACCGAATTCTCTCAGTTAATGGATGGGTCGGTTTTGGTTAAAAAAATTTAGTCGGGTCGGTTTTTCAGTCAAAGTCGGTTATTAACCGAAAAGTGGCCCAACCAAGACTTGTATACAATAAATCTGGACTTGGGCTTTAACATCTTTTTAACAAAGACTGAAGCCCACAAAATGAAATCAGGAATCATTTAAAGCATGACGTACTTGTAGTGTCCTATTTATAAGGGATTGTAACTTCTAATTTTTCAAGCAGTGACCGATGTGGGATAAGTTTAAAATCAAAAGTTAGAGTGAAAAAAGTGTTGAATTTATAAAAGTTTATCACTTCTACTTCTGATCGAATTTTTTATGTCAACCATATACATTCACAGCAAACAATACAAGCTTCATCATTTAATTCCATCTAACAAATTTGTATTATATACATCTTTAAACATTGAGATGATGAGGAACATAAATATACATCAACTGAGAATTCAAGAAACATATGAAGGACTAGAGTTTTTCATTAACCACTTTCACATTCACCATAACATCATGCCCTCGAAAACATCATAACATCATGCATTACAAGTCTAGAACACAATTCATTGCAAATGTTTCTACAACATTACAAATTACTTGAGTTGGGTGTACACTTGTATCTTTTATATCTCGTGACATACATAAAAGACAAACGAGAATAGAAAAATAAAGCATATTATGTATCATTATCATAGCATATGTGAGTGTGTGTGTGTGTGTGTGTATATATGTATGTATGTATATATATATATATATATATATATATGTATGTGTTGGAACATGGATCCGGTTTGACCCGGATCCAACCCGCCCACTAACTAATTGCACTATTAATACTAATGAATAAAGTCATTAAGGTAGTACTTAATGAAGACTATTCGCCTGCTTAAGAGTTACATATGGTGACTATATATAGTGGGAGTATATGATGTTTTAGTGTTAGCACAAATGATATATACACACCACAAACACTAGAGAGAAATCGGGAGAGACGAGTTAGTACTAGTCAGATTCGTATATGAGAAATGCAACCGAGTCTATGGGAATCTTAGGTTGTGAATCATGTTAGCTTTCCGTTTGTGATCGCTATCCCGACCGGTGATATAAACAATGGTTCGATCGCTTCCGCTACGTGTATTCGGGTACGTACCGAATATCCTTAATTTCCAACATTGGTATCAGAGCCGTATGTTTATGTCCCGTTAATTGTTCATCAATTTGTTTGATGAAATTACTTAATTGCTCATTTGGTTTTATTTTGAAAACTATGTTCTGTTATGAGCAATAAACTACCGACTTTTATGTAATCATGTATAGTTTTAAGAGGATCGCTAGATTCATTTGTTATGGAACTTACTTAGAAGCATGCCTCGTACACATACATGATATTTGTTCAAGTTCTCTGTTTTCTTCCATATGATCACATGCGTAAAATGTATTAATATATTATTAGTGTTGAATACATTTGTGAAATAGAAGCATGTTTGGACATAGCAATTGCTGTATAAAATATTTTATGGTGGATTTGTTTGGCTATCTGATTCACATGAATAAAATATTTTGTTATGAGAATAATTGATAATCTTAATATGTAGTAGTACATGTTTCCGATTGTTGAATTGAAAAGTATGATGAGTTGTACATTGTGCAATACGAGTTCTACTTTCAAGTTGATATACATCCATACGTCTTTTTGGTTTCTTACTGATAACTGGAAAAAAATATTGAATATACGATTCAATTTGATATGATTGTGATAAACTGATAATGCATGAGGAAGAGATCTTTCTACATCTCTTCGGTTGCATCAATGAATAAGTTTCTGAATTCATATATGTATGAATTGAGTGGTTCTAAATTCGTTTTTGTAATAATCAAGTGATCTTCAAGTTTGAAAGCATTTTTAAAATGTTTTGGCCGATCACTTGGGCAAATATATGCTTAATATTATGTATACATGAGTTGTATATGGATAATTTTTGGAGATTTATCACAAGCACAAAGTACAATACTTAGTTATGCATCACAAACTGGATTCAATTTTGAGTTTGGCGATTAATGAGTCTTGCATGTTTGTGACTATTGTTTACTACTATATGCGAGATAGTGACTTCTCGGTTAATTTCGTTATGCGACATTGCACCTTAGAAGTACTATCGTAACTCACGTGTTTTTATTGAAATCCAAAACGGTTAATTGTACTCTGTAAAGTTATATGTTAACTTCAGTAATGGATGAACGATACAATTGCATATGGTATATGTATAGACACGCCTTCTTTCATGTTATTAATAATGGTAGTGGTCAATTCAATTTAAGCTGAATACCACTATGCGTCGCATGCGGGTCTCTTTGGTTGCTATGGTGTGTAATTAATTCATATGTTTGAATTAAATGATCCATATTTATTTGTAATAGATTATCTTGCATCTGTTGCGAGTTATGAAACATTGAGGCAGCTGACAATTCGATACAAACATTTTTTTTAATCGGTTATAATAAGATCAATTTGGTTTTTATAGTTGTACTATCGAATTAGTTTCGCAAATGATGCTAAAATTATTATTTGAATAATATTCTTTTAGCATTCATAGTACTAAATGATGAACCACATAAAGTTTGGATCGTTTGGTTTTAATGTTACATATTATCTTGGTGATAATTAGAAACTTTTTGTGAGTTATTATTTTTGTAATAATTATCTTACAATTTACATTTGTTATGAATCATGGAACATGGTAAACCAATTGAGAATTTGATCCAAAATGAATTTGATCTTTATATATGATGCATAAATTATCTTTGTGATAATTATTTTTTGGAGTTTTTTTTTAAGTTATTGTATATGTTACAAATAGAGAACAAAAGAAAAACTCTATGGAAAAGGAAAAACAATATAAGGGCCAAATGTCATTTAACCATTTCTTAGTGTAAATGCTAATGACTTTCTCGTCGTTGAAAGTCCAATTTCTTTGTGAGATTACAAGTCCTCTGGTTAATCGTTATTTAGTATAATGATTATTAGGAATTATCATAAGTTGATAGTAAGCCCTTTAATTGATCATTATTAAGTATAATGATAGTTTTTTCCTTGACCAAAAACTTGATGTTTTTGGTGAAATTGTATGCACTTGAAGTAATCATTATTTAGTGTAATGATTTTAGTATCAAGTATTGTTAATCATTTTGTGCCAAATGATTTTAATAATTTTTCATTACGTTTGAAAAATTAATTTCTGTGTGAAACTGTGAGCACTTTAATAAATTATTATTTAGTATAATGATTATACTGATTTCTATATGTTCAACATTGTACTCGGTATTTATTTGTAAAATTTGATCAAAATAATCGTTAATCATTCTTAGTGTAATGATTATACAAAAAAGGATTTTGTTTGAAAATTCTATTACTTTCATCGATATTAGTTAATCATTTTTTTTTTGGTAAAATGATTATATTGAATTTTCTTTATTTTTGAAATATTTCTCTCTAATTTTGATCAATATAAGTTAATCAGTTTTTAGTGAAATGATTATATTGCACTTTCTCTTTGTTTGAAAGTTAATTCACTGTCAAATACCGAGCATAGTTAATCATTTTTTTTGTAAATGATTATTATAAACTTTCTCTTATGTTTGAAAGTTATATATATATTTTTGAGTAATATTGAACATATTAGTTAATCATTTATGTAATGATTATGATCTTTCATTATGTTTGAAAGTAATATTTCTATGTGAAATTTAGAGCATATTAATAAATGATTATATTGCACTTTCTCTTTGTTTGAAAGTTAATTCACTGTCAAATACGGAGCATAGTTAATCATTTTTTTTTGTAAATGATTATTATAAACTTTCTCTTATATTCGAAAGTTATATATATATTTTTGAGTAATATTGAACATATTAGTTAATCATTTATGTAATGATTATGATCTTTCATTATGTTTGAAAGTAATATTTCTATGTGAAATTTAGAGCATATTAATAGATCATTCTTAGTGTAATGATCAAATTAAACTTTCTTTGCGTATGAAAGTTACATTTCTTAGTGAGATTAAAAATATATTTAATATGCATAAGTGCTCTTATTTGCTGACTTTGCATCTTAATTGGCTATGTTAATTGTGATTTCATGGTAGGCTTTATAAGCGATAATTGGAAACGTAGTGACCTTTTTCTCTATAAGCTATTGTGAACTACAATTGGCATAATTAATTATTTGCATAGTAGTTTGTATATACGGACGGATATTAAAATTTCTTGCATCGTTGTCTCCGTTTAGAACTTCGTGTTCAATATTCAATAGAACTTTGTGTTCAACTTGAAGTTTGTGTTCAGTCGAATATTATATTCATTGAATTTCGTATCCACTAAAACTTCATTATGTGTTCAATAGAACTTCGTGTTCAATAATGGTTTCACGATATTAAGACTTTGTTGTTAAATTTATGGGAGCATAAAATTCAATATGTTTGAAAGAGCAAAAGGCTCAAAATGCTCTTATGACATTAATGGAAGAATTAAGGGAAGGGAAGTCATAAGAACATCATTGCTCGCATTATGTTGCTGAGTGGTATGGATGATCTCATGGTTTGATTTAAACGAGTCTGATCTTGCTAAAGAGATGTGATCGGCATTGGCTGACTAGTTGAGAGTCACATCTATTATCAAAATGAGATATATCACCACAAAACATGTTCTTATTTTTGAACAATTGGTTCAATATATAAGCCTTTCCTAATCTAAAAGTTTGGAGCACAAGGAATTGCACCTTACTTATACTGAAAACATAAAGAATGTTAGAGCTTAAAGATAATCGGCTTGAGGCCTATAACCACATACTAAGTTGTATGTGACATGACCTAGCTCTAATAAGGTTTAACCATATGGTTTTGAACCTGCAAACACTGTGTTTGTAGTTTTGTTTTCATTGTTTTCATCCTTTGTGGATATAATTCTTCTTTCGTACTTCCATGATAATGCTATTAAATTGTCTTATTCAACAAGCTCTTATTTTTATATATACTTATATCCTAAATGATAATATCATTATGGATATCGGTTATTCACGTTATAACCCAAGTTTTTCCTTAGATACATTTTCAAATAAGTCTTGGGTTTGATGTAAAAATATTGATTAAGTGGATTTGTCCGCTTATGCACAATATTTAGTTGGAAAAACTATAAGAAAACCATTTGGAATAGTTATCCATTGCGATTGATCCATTATATATGTGGTCCTTTTAAATTTCCGAGTAAGACACGAAGCGTTTTATTGAATATAATTTCTACTAAATATTTCCTCGATTTGATTATGTCTATTTGATTCTTTACGAATATGAATAATTTTGGTGGTTTTCAAAATTTATTAATTTTCTTGAAAATCAGTTAAATAAATAAAACTGAAGAAGTTTTAATTAATCGAGGAAATGAATACCAATATGATATGTTCAAAGCACTCGGTGATGCTTACGGTATTCAATTTTAAGTTGTTTTTCCTATGACTCCTCAACAAGTCGTGTTGCGGAAAGAAGGAACATAACGCTTCTTGAATTGGTTATGTTAGCTATGAATGAGATAACTATGTCTAACATCTTTGCGATGATGATTTGTTGTTTTCTTATTCGTAATTAACCAAGTGTCTTGCAAATCAATATCTTCCACGCCATATGAGTTATGGGTAGGTCGTATGAACGACTTATATACCTTTAGATTGTATAAGTATATATTACATTCCTCATTTTTAAAGTTTTTGCAAACTTTAGACAACGAGGAAAGAAAATGTGTTTTCATTAAATACTTCGAACAATCCAAATATTATGTGTTTATAGGTAAACACGAAAGTGGGAGTGTAACTAGATTTGAATCTCGGATGCCACATTATTGGAAAATACGTTTCCAAGTAAAAGGGTACAAAATAAAGATTAGCCCTTATTTGTAAACCTATAGAATAACTTCATTCGAGTGGGAGAATTTGAGGAATGAAGGAAAAGAATATGTTTCTGTATGTCAATTCCTCAACATATTGCGAATGAGAGTAATTCTAATTTGAGTGGGAGAATATTGAGAAATCATGAATCCGTTTCATTGAAATCTCAATTCGAGTGGGAGTCATATGAGAATCCAAGAATTCGTTTCAAGGAAATCTCAATCTGAGTGGGAGCAATTTGAGAAACCAAGAATCCGTTTCAAGGTTATATTAATTGCGAAAAAGAGAACCTCTTTGTCGATATGCGATCGGAAAAGGTATACTTTGTGGTTCACCTAAAACTCCCACATATCCTACAAAGATAAAATGGATCAAACCCGTTGATGAATAAATAATTTCATGAGACTGAAATCATTCTTGGGAATTAGTTGAGCTTCCCAAATGACACAAAGCTCGGTTTGTGGCAAAAGGCTACAGCAACATGAAAATTATACTAAGGTATCCAGGTAGTACTTTGATTTGTTAGTGCTGTGAAAAAATGATCTGCCAGCAAAAGGCTATAGATATGCTGACTGAGTTGTTATCTCTTGGAGTAACAAGAAATAGTTGCATAAAGCCTCGTATAAATCGGAAGCTGATTTTATTTGGAAAATTCAATTGTGGTCCGATAAGTTGTGTGGCTTAACCACTTTCCGAATAACTTATGAGTTATTACTAATTTATCAATTAAGTATTGATATGGTCATATCGTATTGCTTCCGTAGCATATATGAAAAACCTTAAGTCTCTATTGTGAGACCAAGCACATTAATATCAAGTACCATTTTATGAGACATGGTTGCAAGAATATAAGAAAATATGTAGTACATATTTACACAAGTAGCAGATCATTTGGAATACCTAGAGAGATGTGTTTATGTAACATGTCAAGGCTCAAGGTTGCGTAGATGTCGAAAAATGTACTAACTTAATGTTTCCCAAACATAATAAGTTTTGATGTCCATGACAATTTGTTTGTCAGATCCTATATACAAAGGAATGTTGTGTTTACATTCTTAATTTGTAAAGTATGTTGGACAGATTAGAGATCAGCCCACTCACATGGGTGATCAACTTCACTATTTTAGTAATAAGTGGAGCAGTAGCGTATTTTAAGTATATTGTCTAAGTGACAATTGAGAGCACAAACTTAAAATCTTTGATGCTACAGTTGTAAAGTTTACAACAATTGATGAATTACTTAGCTTCACCGAATCTGTCTATGATACCAGATGCGAGTTCTTATTGAGTTTTATGAGTAGATGAGTGAACTCGGATTCGAACATTGAGTATGTTTGAATTATTATCTGTGCAACATTGATTGAAAGACATACCTCCATGGGAAAGGAGAAATGTTGCAGCATGTGATTCATACCACATGTGTATAAGACGGCCAATAAGGGAAATAGAAGAAACGATCTCTACTTCTATGCTATGTGAGTCCCTTGAGGTATGAGTAACCTCAATTTGAGTATCCTTATGACCTTTTCTTGTCTCTCAAGGATTAACTTGATGTTTGCTATCTTAAGGCGTTGCTTAAGGGTTATGACTGATTCGACCTGGCAGGGCGCTCTTAGAAAAGCGAATTAAGTTAAGTCCGAAAGAATCTAAGAAAAGGGAAGATCATCTGAAGTTCACATTAAGTTGTATTCACCGGTCGACCAATTATCTCGTCTTAGTGACATATCATAGGGATAAAAGATAATTGTGAATACAAGGGTTTTATGAGTAAAACTGAGATCATGAGAATTTATAATGTGATTAATGATCTAGGATATTGCATACCAAATCTACTCTTGACAAACGTTATTGAGCTGTTATATACTCCTAACAGATGTATAACAATTGAGCTCTCGAAGTATGCCGGTCGCACGACCTATTATTCCAGTATGAACTATTTGCAAGTTACACGATTGATCTCTCGAGATATAATAAGTATATCACATTAGTTTGTGTGCGAGTGGGAGATGTTGGAACATGGATCCGGTTTGACCCGGATCCAACCCGCCCACTAACTAATTGCACTATTAATACTAATGAATAAAGTCATTAAGGTAGTACTTAATGAAGACTATTCGCCTGCTTAAGAGTTACATATGGTGACTATATATAATGGGAGTATATGATGTTTTAGTGTTAGCACAAATGATATATACACACCACAAACACTAGAGAGAAATCGAGAGAGACGAGTTAGTACTCGTCAGATTCGTATATGAGAAATGCAACCGAGTCTATGGGAATCTTAGGTTGTGAATCATGTTAGCTTTCCGTTTGTGATCGCTATCCCGACCGGTGATATAAACAATGGTTCGATCGCTTCCGCTACGTGTATTCGGGTACGTACCGAATATCCTTAATTTCCAACAGTATGTATGTATATATATATCTTTATATGTTTTATGTCGGTTAAACTCGGTTAATTAGGGTCGGTTTTGATGCGTTAACCATAACCGACCCAAATTAGTCGGTTAATTTAAAAGTCATTAACCGAACCATCGGTTATTGGTTTGGGTCGGTTAATTTGGGTTGGTTAAATCTTTTATGGGTCGGTTTCGGTTTTTCTTGCTCACCCCTAGTTAAGACTTTTGTTATTTGCCTATATATAGCAAAATCATTTTAAACAAAAACCTTATCTTAAAAATTGTAGTTTTCTCTCGATGCAAAAAGTGATCTTATGTAATATTAAGAGTGTTGAAAGATTGGAAGTCAAAAAGTAAAGAGTTGATTTTGGTAGTGAGATATATATCGAGTTGTAATTCTGTTGTGCGACTAAATTGTGTTGTGTTGTTTGTAATTTATTCTTCAAGAGTGATAATAAGACCGATGCCAACGGTTTGTGCGGTTCAAAAACCGACGAGCCCATCCTTTCGTCACCCGATGGTACGGCCTCGTCCCCAACCCTCGTCGCTTGTGTTTCATCGGCTAGCCGAAGAAGGTGAGGATGGAGGTGGGGCCCACTTAAGTTATTTGTTTTTTTTTCCTTTTAACCGTTACAAAAAAAAAAAAATTTAAACCCAACGGCTATATCCCTTTTTTCAAATTTTTTTAAATTATTAAATATAACCCATTTTCACTATAAATATACACACTACTCTTTACAATTTTTTACACTCAACTCTACCACTTAATTACACACAACTCTTACATTTTTTTACGCACAATATACATACAAAAATGTCACAACATCCCAACAATTCTTTCCAAAATCATTCCCAAACACCAACATCCGTGCCATGAACCGAGAACGAGGTCAACGTCTTGATCGAAGAGTGGGGAAAGGCTTCCCAAAACAATCCGATTGGAACTTCACCAACGCAACAAAGTTTTTGCGAAAACATACGACAAAACTACTACTCTAGAGTTACGGTGAAACATACTACAAATCAACTAATCGCCAAGTGAAACAAAATAAAAAAATAGTTTATCTTCGTTCGCGTAATGTTTTATTTCCGTTGTCGTAATATTTTATTTCCGTTATCTTGATGTTTTAACTTGTGTTATCGTAATAATTAATGTAATGTTTTTATTTATTAATGTAATATTTTTAATTATTGATGAAATAATTTTTATTTAGTTTGTGTTGAATTAATTAAATTAATAGTTAATGGATCCCAGAAATGTAAAGAAAAAAAGGAGTTTTAGTTGTGCTAACATGACGCTGAGTTGGCACAAGGGAAGAAAGAAGGAAGAAAGGCACTGTTGGGAGTGGTCTAAGGAGACGTCTAGTCAATAGCGGAGGTAAGATTTACTGATGGAAGAACATTAAGTTAGTTTATAAATTGTAAGTTAGCGTTGTGTAATAATCACTTGTAAATGTCTAAAATATCATTTAAATTTGGGAGGTGATAAATATAACAAAGAAAATGATTCATACACCAAACTTGCAACAATATAATTTTGGTATATGAATTTTTTATTTTTTTTTATCAACTCCTTTAAATTTCCATTCTAACATCGGCAAATTGCAAATTGTGTGATAAAAGCTTTTTTAATTCTTCAATAAAATTTGGACGGTCACTTTTGCAAATTGTACATAAAAAACATAATGTTGTTTTCATATGTGTTATCATATATTATCACTTTGGAGTGTTGTAGCTATGTTTATGTACCTTTACATGTCAACTGAAATAACTTTTTTTCTCACTTGTCAAATCATTTAGAGACTTAGCTAACGATGTGTTTTAGAGTGATTATTTGATTATTGTGTTTGAAAACATAAATAAATTCATAATAAGTGTTTGGCGAAGAACTATTTATCTACGTTTAAACAATTTTAAAGGAGCAAGTTTAAGTATAATTTTACAAAACGTTAGTTTAAAAATGTAAAATCATTTTTAAAAATACAATCTCAAACACCCTCCGAATAAAATATTTCTTTTAAACTTTAAAAAACATTTTTTAAACTAAGGAATTTTTGTTATTATTATTATTATTATTATTATATTATTATTATTATTATTATCATTATTATTTTTTAAAAAAACAAACTTAAACCATTTGACCACTACAACAAATATATCATTTATCTACACTTTTTTTCTCCACACTTTTTAAAAATGTGTGGAATTATGTTAAATTATTCACTCTTACAAATGTGGTGACAATTGTTACATCAATAAGTGTGTAAATCATCACAATCTTCACATATATAAGTGTGAGAAAAATAAATTAACAATTAAAATTGTGGAGAATTTACAACATGTCAACACTTAAAAGTGTGGAAAACCATTTGTAACACCCAATTTATCCACACTTTCTCTTGTGTGGGAAAATCATGTGTTACAAATTTTTTGCCACACTTTTAAGTGTTACAAATTTGTAATTTATCCACACTTTTAAATGTGAGCTTTTCTTTCTTACATATATAAGTGTGGAAAATCATATCATTTTCAATAATTTTTACACACTTTTTTGTGTGGAGAAAAAAGTGTGGTAAAATGATATATTTTTTGTAGTGGACTCACGCCTTAAATGCTAAACGATCATCTGACAACATAATCGACCAATCCTATAGTCGAGGAAATTAAATCGTGTAATCCGCGTTTAAAGAAATATGGTGATAAGGTTGAACCTCTTACCTCCACGATTATATTGCATGTCTCCCACCACTAGGCTACCATCGTGAAGACAACTCACACGTTATTTACATCTACACGTACATCGGTACATATAAACAAATTAACACCAACGGAGATTGAACGCACAACCTTTAACTTAATGGAATCCTCACATAGCACTCGATTAAGGGTGTTCGGTCCATAAAAAGGATAATTTTTTTTTATTTTTTATTTTTATTGATTTTATTGGATGATATGAGTTTGGCTTTTCGATAGTTCTGCCATGCATCCATTGGCAACCGAAAAAAAAATCGTTTTAAATTCAAGATTCAACTTAATCATATACTCCGTAGTAATTTTAATTTGTATTTGTATATTACTTTTAAAATTAACAAATCATACAACAATATAAAAAAGACATCAATTATTATGGTGGCGATGTTTAATGGAATAGAATTTGGGTCATTTTCAGTATAATAATGTTTTTAATATTCCACTAATAATGCACCTAGCTACTAGTAACTAGTTTATTCATTTAAATGAAATGATAATTCACAATAATTTGTGTTCATCTCTATTAGTATTAGTATTAATTTTAAAGAAAACGTTTTATTTTATTTTTAGATTTTTCTAAACATAGCCCTTAGGGCTATCGTTAACACGCATAAAAGTGTTGTACATGGCGGTTATTTAATTATATTAGGGTGGTGGTTATTTTGCTGTACAATACTTTTATGCGTGTTAACGATAGCCCTAAGGGCTATGTTTAGAAAAATCCTTTTTTTTATTATTATTATTTTTTTTGATGAAATATACATTGAACAACATTACCCATTTTCATCTTAAAAGCTTGACCTTTATGGGCATGTGAGTTTGACTTTGAGTCGATTATAATTTTTAACTTAATTACTGAAACAATACAACAACAATACTCAATTTCACATATGCAGGATAATTATTGGAATAATTACAAATTAAATTGTTCAAGATTGTGCAAGACTAGTAGCTAGATCAAATGTTACTATAATTGCATCATGATTTGTGTATGTTAGCATAATTTGGTAGATTTGGCGCACTCATTTAAGTTTTTTCTCATGAAATCAAATAAGTATAACATACAATCATAGTTTTAAGATCCTCTTATACATATTTCCACATGAAACAATTTTTTATATCTCTCTTTATATTAAAAACTCAAGAAAAAAAGGGATTCCTATTTCTTGTCACACTTATATTCTTTTGGTTGTTTTACTTTGCATCGAGTTTATCATTCTAGAGATAGAGACATCTTCATTAATCAAATATACATAAAATCGCAATCATACCAATCGTATTGAAATGATATTCTATGTAATTTGACTATTAAACGATTACGTGTTAACTTAAATTGTTTATAATCTAAATTGAACTATACGTAAGTTATGTAACACAGATTCATCAAACGTTCGTTGTTAGAATGTATGGATGATCGATATACGAATTTAGAAGATGATTCTTTACGAATGATTAATTCTTCTTTTAAAAAAACGTATGGCCAAATTAACAAAAAAAAGTAATATACTATGTGTGCAAGTATATACAAAGTATTACTATTCGTAAACTCTTAAAGTAAAACGTACACATATTTAAAAAAAAAAAAACAAAGAATAGCGGGTTTTGAAAATTAAAAATATAAATATAAATAAATAAATACTGTCTTCCTAGTTGCATACATCTCATTTCCCCACACATAAATTTAAAATTTTCATATATCGATTAGATCATTGTATCATGTGAACCAAATAATTCCTTAATAAAATAACGTTGATACCTATAGAGATACATCGAACATATCAACTACAACAATATTATAATGATTTACGCTTTATATTATACAATGAAAGTCATATTCCTTCCTCTCAAAGTACGTGTTTTAACATAGTTAATTCGTTAATATCAACATCCTCGTTATGAATCTATATTTATCCACTTCTTAGAAAACCAATATTTATTCCTAATTACTACTCCCTTCGTTCCGATCTAATGGTCAACTATAATTTAGCATACTCTTCGTCCCGATTTAATTATCAACTATGAATTTGCATACTGTTTTTAAAAAGTACGGAGTAGGGTAAATAAAAAAAATTCATCATTCTCATCAAACACTTTTTGATTGGTAAAGTGAACGTAAACAATAATTTTGAAACATAAGTTATTTTAACGGAGGTAGTGATACAAGTATGCAATTATGTACATATAGCACTTACCATAATATAAATTAATGTATCACCATAAATATATAATACCACGTAGTTTTCATTGGACCACATACAACATTACAACATTATTTATTATATTCATTGTACATAAAAACACATTTTTAAGTTATGTACACATAAGTTTTGATATTTAAATGATTAAATTCTTACTTAAATCCCACAAATTCCAAGTTCGATCCTTTCCACATCACATGCACAACACAACACCACCAAAAAAAGTAACCCCTTCTTTTTTATTATCATGGAGGAGATTGAACGATAGCCAATCTTCTCAATTTTCAATTACGTCTTATGCCATTCAGCCCCTCACAAAACTACAACTTTCCAATACAACCCCCTCTACCTTCAACCAATTCCCCAATTTAACCCTTCAACTTTCAAAAAGTGAATGTTAAGAAAAAACAGATTAAACCTTAAAAAGTAAAAAACCACTTTTAATGAAAACTAAAAAGAAAAATCATCAGATGGCCCATCTTCAAATTTCCTTATTTCTTTAACCCATCTACCGAGTTGGCCCGAGTTACACCGAGTTAACTCGTCCAATACCGATACCGAATTCATCGAATCTTCCACGCCGAGGTTGTGATTAGCGGCCTAGTATGCCATCCGAGCATCAAACAACCATTGCTTTCTTCAACTCGATACCCTTCACCACCCGCAAACAACGCCAACAACATGCTCGCTTGCTTATACGCGTTCGAACCAAGATGAACCGGTTCAAACCCGGCCGTGTCAAGCCGAGTCTTCCACTGAGTCAATGTCTCGTGTCGTTCAACTCGGTCCATCCCTTCACAAGCAACCACATTGCAGATTTGTTTCCCCAAATACACCTCCGACATCATCTTATCTTCCTCAGTCGCCGGCAACATACCAACACCGCCGGCGACGGCAACATCGCCGGCACCGGTACCACTACTTTCAAGCGAATCAAATAGAGTTGAATAATAGTGTAACGACTCGGTAAATCGGTCTAAAAAAACGGAACCATTATGATTAGCTTCTTGTTCAACAACCGTTAAAATCGCCGGTTTAATCAACTGAACCGTTGATAAAACCTTCTCGAGCGCTCCCGGTCTAGCTAACATGCTATGTAATTCAAAACAAGAGTTAACCGCAACAACTTCACCGGTTCGTAAGTCAAACATATCCGGTTCAAGATCTGCAAAACTAGCAGCAACAAAACCTCTAAATTCAAATTCAACATGTATAGTTTCAGCTAATTGAGCTAATTTCCAACCAACTTCCTGTAAATAATCAGTATCATCACCGGACGGCGGTCCAATTCCGGTCAACCTGAACGACGGCGGACCACCAGGACGTAACGCTAACGCTTGCATCAACGCCGGCCACTGCATACCTTGTTTTAAACTAAAATCAATTACATGAACTTTCTTTTTACCTGCAAATGCTTCTAAAATCGATTGATTCGCTGTGAAATGAGCGAATTTGATGTACGGACACGTTTCGTAAAAGTGCATTTGAAGTAGATCTAAAAACGCCGGTGAATCGTTCGTGTTTACCGGCGACAACCGGTAAATTCGTCTAGCTAGAGCTTCAGCAAAATACGTAGCGACTTTCCTCATCGCACCGGCTTGAGCCACGGCTAACATACCGGCTTGTTTCACTAAGCTCTCAGCTAACACGAGATTCTCCTGTTGTATCGCTTCCGCGCACGCCATCAACGTGTGTACTAATCGTATTCCATTTTCCTGTGAATCAACAATTACAACCGGACCTTGAACCGGATTCGGATCCGGTTTATTCGGATTCGAACCCGGATCGGAAACGTAGTAAGGTGACGAGGAAGACGATGAAGATGCGATAGCGTTAGAATTGGAATTAGCTTTTAATTTCTTCGCCGGAGGAGGATAGATGGCGTTACCGGCGATAGAGTGAAGATCGGAATCCGGTAGATTTCCGGCAAGTGGATTCGGTGAAGGATTAAGTTCAGTGATCATAGATTCAAGCCACGAATTAAGTTCAGCAGGATTATAATGAACAGAATCAGAAGCAAGCTGTGATAATTCATCATCGTTACAAAACGCACCTTCTAGATGTTCAATTTTTTGAGCAACATCAAACATATCAGATGATTTAACTTTATAACCTAATACAGCTAGCAGTTCATCATCTTCATCAATCTGATTCCACATGTTTTTACCTTTTCCGTCCATGTCGCCGGAGGAAGTGGCGGCGCCGGCGGTAGTAGTAGAGTAGGGGATGGTAGTAGGTTTTTGAGGGTGATTTCTCTTCATGATGAATGGATGAAGAAATTGAGCATTGGAGAAAGGGATTGGATGGTGGTAATAATAATAAAATTCAGAGTTGCAGAGAAAAAGGTGAAGGTGATAGGTTGATAGGATAAAAATAGTACATAAATTACAACTGTTTTGTGTGTGGGGATTAATAGAGATATAAAAAGTTTGTATTGTGTTTGAGCCTTTGAGGGGGGAGAGAGAGAAGAAAGATGGCTCAAGCTCCGATGAAGTAACAGGCAGACACCAGAACACCCCCTCCTTATCCTACCACTCTTTCTTGTTACACAGGTTTTTTATTATTGAATATTTAATTTAATACTCCGTATAATAATTTTTTGGATTTTTGTTACAATAAAAAATATTTAAATTTGAATGTTAATATTATGGTGAAATTACGATTTGGATTTCAAAATTTTATCCACTTAATTAACGTTTATCAGAGTTGTAACAATGATAGGAATTTTTGCGTACATATATACTATCTTAAATTATATATAGAAAACATGGTGATGACATCATCAATTTAAATTAAACTTAATTAATCAATTAAGTCCCTCTATTTTAGTTAAATTAAAATCGGGACCTTTAATTTAATTAATTAATCAATGCCCCGTGTGTCTACACGGGTTTGCGATCTAGTATATCAGTAAAATAAAGTTGTAAATACGATATTTTTAAGATTCTCTCTTTATGATATCTAATTTGTAGTCTTTCCTACAAAAATTTTACTTGTGTTAGGATGGTTTTTTATGGTAGACAAGAAAGTCGATCACTCAGGACCTCCAAATAATTAGAGTATCAAAATGTGAGTGTTTGTATATATAAATATACATATAATTTGATTGTTAATTGCAAAAGAAAATATTAATATATTACACTTGTTTCAAAGCTAATGGAACCACAACAAAAGAAATATAGATAAATTAGTTTATAACAAGATATAGGGTGTGTTTGGCAGAAGAGATTCTTGAAGATTATAGGGGATTGAGATTATCATTCTAATATTTACAATCTCCATCCCCTAAAAATGAAAAGTCTTGTTTGGTAACAAAATGTAACGGGGGATTCTTGGAAAAATAATCCCTCAACAAGAAGCCATTTCAACTAGCTTATAAAAGAATTCCCAGCCACTACAATCTCCTGCTCCAGCTACAAACTTCAGATCCAGCTAGTTTGTTACCAAACTGAAACGCCCTGAAATCTGAGTTTTTTTTTTTTTTTTAAATACTAAACAACTATATATATATATATATATATATATATATATATATATATATATATATATATATATATATATATATATATATACAACTATTCATACTATTCGGAACTGATTAGATATTGAGATTTATTAACTATTAAGTCTTTTTATTTGCTAAATTATGAAGTCCTAATGACCAAGGGAATCCGCCGGATTCACTACGAATCCGCCGGATTCAAACAATGTTCAGACCCAACTTTCGACCAGAACTTTTTAAACGAATCCGGTTAGCTGAATCCGCCGGATTCATAGACAATCCGCCGGATTGTCACTGAATCCGCCGGATTCAAACACCTCCAGCAGCAGCTCCAGACTCTGCACTTTTTAGTACCAAAAACCGAACTTTGAACACGCATATCTTGCAAACTACAAGGAATGAGACCATAAAACTTTGCAGACACTTTCATATGGTAAAAATGAAGATTCCTATTTTCGCACTTTCTCAAATTTCTCATTATATCGGGATTTGGACGTATGGGTCAATTTCGACTAAAATGATCAATTTTACTAACATACTAAGTCTCAAACTATAAATATTTAGGAGCTGGGCTTTTAAACACATGTTTCTACTATCGAAACAAAGTTGTGAGGCTAATCACTATACTTTAAAACTTTGTTTAACTCAAATTGATTCATAGACGTCATTAAGACCCGTTTTGACCCATTTTGACCCGCTGATCCAAAAGAGCTAATTTAACCCATTCAATGGCTAAAAGCCCTTCAAATTGACTAATACCACATTTGACTTTCTTTAAAACTTTCAATATGTACATAACCAAAATATCACTTCTATTACAACTTGCAACTTAACACGCTCTAAAACCATATCTACTAATCATCTACAAGATTATACTATTACAACATAGTCTATCTAGTTATTGCTATCATAACTAAAACATGTCAAAACATTGTTTGGGCGATCTTTCAAGGTTTCAAAACGATAATTAAAGAGAAAGCTTGTGTAACTTACAACAAGCTAGCACTCCACTTCTACCCTTTCGCAATATCTTTTCCCTTTCCACTTTCACTTGTACCTACAACATAGCTAGACTAATTAAGCAATTTGCTTAGTGAGAATATGAAAACTAATCATTACATTGCATTATTAAATAAAACAATTAATAAGCAAATTAAAGAAATTACTTCCCTTTTCTTGCAATTCCACTTTCATAAATCTAATCATATGTGCACATAACTAATCATTTATTTAGCTAATATTTAGTAGCTAATCTAATCAAATTATTGGCTAACAAAAGTTAGCTACTAATCAAATCTTAGCTAACCTTGGTTAGCTAATCTAATCAATCCATGGCTAATTTGTCATTAACCATTCTAATCGTTTACTTTCATCATAATCATGTTATAAGAACAAACTAATCACAACTAGTTACATGAATATGATCTAATTAGCTCATAAACTCACCTTGATTTGTAGTACCACTTGTAACAAGATGATCAAAAAATAACAACTCTTCTTTAACACCTATTACACATATACATAACACATAATCAATAACTAATTACAATTCTAACTACTAATCATTTAGTTCCCCTTCTCCCCCACTAATTACATACTAGCTTAATTCTCATGATCATAATCTTAACTTTAAGATATGATTAAACTACTTTCTTGTAACTACTAACATCCACTAATACTCTACAATTACAATTTGAACTAATTCATGGGATTCATAAAAACCCCATAAATTCAATTCACTACCTTTCACTTTTAAATCATGAATTCAAGCTTCTAATCATTCTTTATATACTAAACTAACACTAACTAATCAATTACAAACCCTAATTTCGGATTAATTCATAACAATTAGCTAAAACCCATGAAAACCCAATTTCTAGGGTTCTTGGAGAAATTAAAACACTTACAAAGATTATAGGAAGATAGGAGATGATGATTCTAATAACTTGTAGCTTGAATTGAAGATTAAAATTAAGCTTGGAGACTTGTTCTTGATTTCTCTTCTTCCTGCGATTTTACTCTGTATTTTCAAGGTTCTGGAATTGTTTTGAAGTGTTACAGGAAGAAGGCACGTATCAGTGTCTTTTATTTCTTTTAATTTGCTATACTACACAGTCTAGAACTGAACATCTATTTACGTGTTCTATCATAACTTATTATTTAAAGATCTAAAATTAAAAAGATGCATATATTATTGTACACTAAAATGATACTGTAAAACTGGAATATTATATCTTATTTATATATACTAAAATAATACCTTGAAAACTTGGGTGTTACAACTCTCCCCCACTTATTCTGTTCGTGTCCTCACGAACCATTCTTGGTGTACCGCAGGGTAGTATATCATCATCCACTCCTCCGGTTCCCAAGTAAATTCTGAACCTTTCCTATGTCGCCACTGAACTTTAACTATCGAAACTAATTTATTTCTGAGCTGCTTTACTTTCTGATCAAAAAATTTAGCTGGCTCTTCTATATAATTTAATTTATCATTTATTTCTATTTCTGTCAGTGGCACATAAGAAGCTTCATCAACTAAACACTTTCTGAGCTGAGACACATGAAATGTATCATGAATACTACCAAGTTCTTCTGGTAACTGCAATCGATATGCAACTTTCCCAACTCTATCAATAATTTCAAAAGGTCAAATATATCTTGGACTCAACTTTCCCCGCTTTCTAAAACGTATAATCCCTTTTCAAGGTGAAACTTTAAGCATCACCTTATCACCTACTTGGAATTCAATAGGCCTTCTCCGTTTGTCTGCATATGACTTTTGTCGATATTGTGCCATTTTTAATCTTTCTCTAATCTGATCGATCTTTTCGGTAGTCAACTGTACTATATCTGTACTTCCAAGCTCTCTCTGACCAATCTCACCCCCAACAAATTGGAGTTCGACATTTTCTACCGTATAACATTTCGTAAGGTGGCATTTTGATCGAGGAATGATAACTGTTATTATAAGAAAACTCTACCAATGGAAGGTTAGTATCCCAACTGCCACCAAAGTCAACGGCACAAGCTCTAAGCATATCTTCAAGAGTCTGAATGGTACGTTCACTTTGACCATCAGTTTGAGGATGAAAAGTTGTCCTAATATGCAATCGAGTCCCCAAATCTTCTTGAAATTTATTCCATAATCGAGAAGTAAAACGAGTATCTCGATCTGAAACGATAGAAAGTGGAACTCCATGCCTAGCAACAACTTCCTTAACATAAAGATCAGCTAACTTTTCTGAAGAAGAAGCTTCTTGAATAGGAAGAAAGATAGCACTTTTCGTCAATCGGTCCACAATCACCCAAATAGTGTCATGTTGCCTAGAAGTCTTTGGCAACTTTGTAACAAAATCCATGGTGATGTGTTCCCATTTCCATACCGGTATATCTAAATGCTGAAGTTTACCGTATGGTTGCTGGTGCTCTGTTTTGACTTGCAGACAAGTGAGACAATTCTGAACATATTTAACTATATCATGTTTCATACCTGGCCACCAATAGTCACGTTTCAGATCACGGTACATCTTGGTAGCACCAGGATGAATTGAATACTTGGATTTATGCGCCTCATCTAGTAACACTTTCTTTACTTCACTCGTTCTTGGTATCCAGATTCTACCATAACGAGTCTTTAAACCTCTGGAATCGTCTACTAATTCATAAAGTTGACCCGCTAAGCGTTGATTATTCGGGTCATTAGAGGCTAGAACTTCAATCTGAGCAGCTTTAATAGAATCAAATAGCTGAGGAAGCACAGTCATTTGAAGAGATTTCACTGAAAGAACTAAATGACTAACTTTTCTGCTAAGAGCATCGGCTACAACATTAGCTTTACCAGAATGGTAAAGTATGTCGCAGTCATAATCTTTGACTAAATCTAGCCATCTTCTCTGACGATTGTTCAAATCACGCTGATCAAAGAAATATTTAAGACTTTTGTCGTTTGTATAAATAGTGAATTTAACACCATAGAGGTAATGGCGCCAAATTTTAAGAGCGAAGACCACTGCTGCTAACTCAAGATCATGAGTGGGATAGTTTTGCTCATGTGACTTTAACTGGCGTGAAACATAAGCAATGACCTTCCCACGCTGCATAAGAACACAGCCTAATCCGAGTTTTGAAGCATCACAATACACCACCATATCCTCGTTGCCCTCGGGTAAAACAAGAATAGGGGCTTGACTAAGCTTTTCTTTCAACTTCTGAAATGCTTTGGCTTGCTCATCTTCCCACTTCCACTGAACACTCTTTCTAGTCAACTGAGTCAAAGGAGTAGCAATTTTTAAAAAGTCTTGAATAAAACGCCGATAATAGCCAGCTAGACCAAGAAAAATTTTAACCTCAGTAGGACTCGTAGGAGGGTCCCACTTCATTACTGCTGCTATCTTGGAAGGATCAACTTGAATGCCGTGAATATTGATCACGTGTCCAAGAAATTGGACTTCCCGTAACCAAAATTCACATTTAGAAAATTTGGCAAATAACTTTTCACGACGAAGTGTTTCAAGAACTTGCCTGAGATGTGCTGCATGCTCAGTTTCACTTTTAGAATAGATAAGAATATCATCAATGAAAACTATAACAAAAATATCAAGCATGGGCCGACAAACTCTGTTCATCAAGTCCATGAATGCAGCTGAGGCATTAGTTAAGCCGAATGGCATAACTGTAAACTCAAAGTGACCATAACGAGTACGAAAGGCAGTCTTTGAAATATCTTCTTCCCTTACCTTTAACTGATGGTAGCCAGAACGAAGATCAATCTTTGAAAAGAAACTGGCACCCTGCAGCTGATCAAATAAGTCATCTATTCGAGGCAAGGGATATCTGTTCTTAATGGTCACTTTATTTAGTTCCCGGTAATCTATACACATTCTTAAGGAACCATCTTTCTTCTTGACAAACAACACTGGAGCTCCCCAAGGTGAACTACTAGAACGGATGAAACCTTTATCTAAAAGTTCTTGCAACTGTTTCATCATTTCTTGCATTTCAGTTGGAGCTAACCGATAAGGAGTTTTAGCAATTGGAATAGCTCCAGGAATAAGATCAATTCGGAATTCCACTTGTCTATCAGGTGGAATACCGGGAAGTTCATCAGGGAATACCTCGGGAAATTCTTTCACAACTGGAATACTAGAAAGTTTTGGTACAGCTTTAGAATTATCAACCACGTGCGCCAAAAAGGCTTGACACCCGTGTGACAAAAATCTTTTAGCTCGAGAAAAAGTACAAACAGGAATGGATCTACTAGAACATTCACCATAAACAACAATCTCCCTTCCGCTAGGTGCTTTCAGAAGAACTATCTTTTCATGACAATTTATCATACCCTTATTATTTCCCATCCAATCCATTCCTATAACTACATGAAATTCCCCCATTTGCATGAAAATTAAGTCTATTTTGAACACTTCACCTCCTATTTCAATAGTACACCCTCTATAAACATCACTAACAATAATTAATTTGCTATCGGCAATTTCAACTTCTAAAGGGCGATCTAATTTAACAATAGGAGTATTCAACTTTTCACAAAATGATAATGATACAAAAGACTTGGTGGATCCAGAGTCGAATAAAACATGGGCAGGTATAGTGTTAATTATAAAGGTACCTGTCACCACGTCATGTGACTCCTTCGCCTCATCAGCATAATCTGAAAGGAACGACCTTTTGCTCTCTGTCCACCCGCTTCTCTTTTCTTTTCAGCTTCTTTCTTTTGTTCATTTCTTTTCATATCTTCTAATCTGACTGGACAGTTAGCTTGTAGATGGATTTCCTTATAACAATAAAAGGACATACGATATGGATTAGGGCAATTAGCAGCGATATGTCCTTGCTGACGACATTTATAACAAGCTGTACTTCCCAACTGACACTCTCCTGGATGCTTTCTACCACAGTTATTACATTTGGGAAATTCCCGGGTTGGGGCTTGAGACTGACGGTTTGATTGTTGAGATTGAGATTTCTGTTGTTGGGACTGTGGTGACTGTTGTTTTCCAAAGGATCTAAATTTCTTGGTTTGCTGTGATTGAGAAGATGATTGTTCTACTTTTCTCTTATTAGCGCGATCCTCAGCTTTCGCTTGCAACTCCTTCTCTCGGGTCAACCCTTTATTCATCATCTTAGGAATAGAATCATAAATAGTCGGGTCAACTGCTACTTTGATATCAATATTCAAATGTCGGTAATAATGATCCTTCATTAACCCCAGATTCGAGGTATATTCGGGACAAAACTGAGATTTATCATAAAACATGTTAGTGTACTCAGTTACCGACATTTTCCCTTGATTGATAGCTAAAAACTCTCATTTCAATCTCTCTACTTCCGCCATTGGAGCGAATTCTGCTATAAACTTTTCTTTAAACATGCTCCAAAAAAACTTTGCAGCTTCTGCAGCACCATGTGTTTTAACTTGAGTACCCCACCAATCTTGAGCACTATCTTTCAACTGATGAGCAGCAAATAACACACGTAGTCTTTCTGGACAGTCACAGAGTAGAAAAGTTTCTTCTATCTTACTAATCCACCTATGACTACTAATCGGGTCTCTTTCACCATGGAATTCTGGGGGACTACAGTTTGCAAAATTTTTATATTCAAAACGTTCTTTTTCTTTGTTTATTTGCTGCTGTGCATTTAACATTTCACTATTTAACTGAGGGTTAACTAAGACATGATGCTTTTGTTCAAATTCTACTAATCGAGTATCTATAATCTGCTCCATTCGGGTATATACCTTGGGAGCAAATTCCTGCAGGGCTTGCCCAATAACTTCTTTTAATAGCATCCGGTCCTCATGATCAAAACTTCTTCCTGTAACATTCTCCTCTTGATTGGGAGAACGTACATTTAAACCCTCAGCTTATTTGTTTGGTGTGGATTCCATTTACTAAACAATATAAAAACACAATTAATAATATAGGAAATCTCTACTTTAACTATTAAATGATGATTGCCTTTATTTTCACATATTTAACAACTTTGAATCTCCCACATGCTTTAGCAAAATATAACCTCGTTGGCCAGACGTAGTTATATTAAACTAAATACATGTTTCTATTCAAAATTCTTAAATATATTCCAAATTCAAGCAATCATTCTTACTCTAGTCATAATCTACTAACCATATGCAAATCATTGCGAAACATAACAGTAATTAACTACTGCACATTTATAAGTGGTTTAAGTTTAGGCAATCCTACTGTGGATTGCTTAAATCTCTTAAACCATCGCTCTGATACCAACTTGAAACGCCCTGAAATCTGAGTTTTTTTTTTTTTTTTAAATACTAAACAACCGTATATATATATATATATATATATATATATATATATATATATATATATATATATATATATATATATATATATATATATATATACAACTATTCATACTATTCGGAACTGATTAGATATTGAGATTTATTAACTATTAAGTCTTTTTATTTGCTAAATTATGAAGTCCTGATGACCAAGGGAATCCGCCGGATTCACTACGAATCCGCCGGATTCAAACAATGTTCAGACCCAACTTTCGACCAGAACTTTTTAAACGAATCCGGTTAGCTGAATCCGCCGGATTCATAGACAATCCGCCGGATTGTCACTGAATCCGCCGGATTCAAACACCTCCAGCAGCAGCTCCAGACTCTGCACTTT
Organism: Helichrysum umbraculigerum; assembly: GCA_949592205.1. NCBI lineage: Eukaryota > Viridiplantae > Streptophyta > Magnoliopsida > Asterales > Asteraceae > Helichrysum > Helichrysum umbraculigerum. Next base: position 117,804,863 of record CATIUR010000001.1, read on the forward strand.
TTAGTACCAAAAACCGAACTTTGAACACGCATATCTTGCAAACTACAAGGAATGAGACCATAAAACTTTGCAGACACTTTCATATGGTAAAAATGAAGATTCCTATTTTCGCACTTTCTCAAATTTCTCATTATATCGGGATTTGGACGGATGGGTCAATTTCGACTAAAATGATCAATTTTACTAACATACTAAGTCTCAAACTATAAAGATTTAGGAGCTGGGCTTTTAAACACATGTTTCTACTATCGAAACAAAGTTGTGAGGCTAATCACTATACTTTAAAACTTTGTTTAACTCAAATTGATTCATAGACGTCATTAAGACCCGTTTTGACCCATTTTGACCCGCTGATCCAAAAGAGCTAATTTAACCCATTCAATGGCTAAAAGCCCTTCAAATTGACTAATACCACATTTGACTTTCTTTAAAACTTTCAATATGTACATAACCAAAATATCACTTCTATTACAACTTGCAACTTAACACGCTCTAAAACCATATCTACTAATCATCCACAAGATTATACTATTACAACATAGTCTATCTAGTTATTGCTTTCATAACTAAAACATGTCAAAACATTGTTTGGGCGATCTTTCAAGGTTTCAAAACGATAATTAAAGAGAAAGCTTGTGTAACTTACAACAAGCTAGCACTCCACTTCTACCCTTTCGCAATATCTTTTCCCTTTCCGCTTTCACTTGTACCTACAACATAGCTAGACTAGTTAAGCAATTTGCTTAGTGAGAATATGAAAACTAATCATTACATTGCATTATTAAATAAAACAATTAATAAGCAAAGTAAAGAAATTACTTCCCTTTTCTTGCAATTCCACTTTCATAAATCTAATCATATGTGCACATAACTAATCATTTATTTAGCTAATATTTATTAGCTAATCTAATCAAATTATTGGCTAACAAAAGTTAGCTACTGATCAAATCTTAGCTAACCTTGGTTAGCTAATCTAATCAATCCATGGCTAATTTGTCATTAACCATTCTAATCGTTTACTTTCATCATAATCATGTTATAAGAACAAACTAATCACAACTAGTTACATGAATATGATCTAATTAGCTCATAAACTCACCTTGATTTGTAGTACCACTTGTAACAAGATGATCAAAAGATAACAACTCTTCTTTAACACCTATTACACATATACATAACACATAATCAATAACTAATTACAATTCTAACTACTAATCATTTAGTTCCCCTTCTCCCCCACTAATTACATACTAGCTTAATTCTCATGATCATAATCTTAACTTTAAGATATGATTAAACTACTTTCTTGTAACTACTAACATCCACTAATACTCTACAATTACAATTTGAACTAATTCATGGGATTCATAAAAACCCCATAAATTCAATTCACTACCTTTCACTTTTAAATCACGAATTCAAGCTTCTAATCATTCTTTATATACTAAACTAACACTAACTAATCAATTACAAACCCTAATTTCGGATTAATTCATAACAATTAGCTAAAACCCATGAAAACCCAATTTCTAGGGTTCTTGGAGAAATTAAAACACTTACAAAGATTATAGGAAGATAGGAGATGATGATTCTAATAACTTGTAGCTTGAATTGAAGATTAAAATTAAGCTTGGAGACTTGTTCTTGATTTCTCTTCTTCCTGCGATTTTACTCTGTATTTTCAAGGTTCTGGAATTGTTTTGAAGTGTTACAGGAAGAAGGCACGTATCAGTGTCTTTTATTTCTTTTAATTTGCTATACTACACAATCTAGAACTGAACATCTATTTACGTTTTCTATCATAACTTATTATTTAAAGATCTAAAATTAAAAAGATGCATATATTATTGTACACTAAAATAATACTGTAAAACTGGAATATTATATCTTATTTATATATACTAAAATAATACCTTGAAAACTGGGGTGTTACACAAACACACCCATATATTCTTTTTTTCAACAATAAATCAGGTTTCACTGTGTGTTTGGCAACCAAATTGTAAGGGATTCTTGGGAATTCTACTAGATTGAAATTCTAGTTTCAAGAAACTCAATCCCCTCAAGTTTCACAATCCATGTTTGGCACACAATAAAATCTAGAGCTTCTCAAAATAAGAATCTCTTAAAAAAGAATCCTCTCAAAGTAGCTTCTCATAGAAACTCCATCTCTTAATTATAAATTTACCACATTACCCTTCTTTTATTACTAACTTTATAAAAAATGTAAGAGATTCTTGTATATTATGTCATTTCACATTAATAAGTCCCAACTCCAAATTGTTTGCCAAACAAGTATAAGATAATAGAATTATCCAGCTCTAACCTTAAATATAAGCTCCAACTCCAACTCCTAGAAGCCATCTCTATCTCCAACTCCATCTCCAGCTCCATCTCCAACCACTTTTACCAAACACACCCAAAACTTGCAAAAACTCGTAAACAATTTGTGTACGTTTATAATTAGAACTGCTTTATGTTTTTATTTTATTAAATATTTAAGTATTATAATCGAAAAAACGACCCAAGATTGTAAGCCAAAACATATGAAGTCAAAGAAAGCAATTTATGCAAGTGGGTGAAATATTTTATCCATATACTGTTTTTCTCGTCAAAATAATTTCACATATTTTTTAATCAATAAATAGAATAGAATTACAATCACATAATAAAATACACACATAAAAATTTAAGAGGAAAGGTCCGAAAGGAGGGATGGAGCTATAAATCCAGAATCATCATCATCATGTAGATATGGATGTAATTAACGAAAATACGAGATAATGATAATGATTGGGGATCATAGGGGAATGATCATATGAGAAGAAAGAGGAGAAGTTTTATTTGTGGCCATTGGATGATCTTTTGGGTTGGATCAATAGTTAAAAAAGGTGGCAATTTTGTAATTACTTTAAAAAATAAGGGTATTAGTTAACAAAAAAAAACATAACATTAATTTTCACTACACACCCCTTCCACTATTTAGACTTTTACATTTTAACCCTTCCACTTTATTTTATTCCCCCTCCTACCTTCTTCTTCCTCCAACCCCACCTACCACCACCCCCACCACTTGCTGCCACCACCTGACTGCCGCCAGCCACCGCCGGAAAAAAAAAAAATTTCAAAATTTTTTTTTTTCAAACTTTTTTTTTTTCAAATTTTTTTTTTCAAAAATTTTTTTTCAAAAATTTTTTTTTTCAAAATTTTTTTCCCATAAATATTTTATTAGATATAGTATTCCTTTTCCTACTACATTTTTTTATAAAACTATACATTTTTTTCACCGCATTTTTTATATTATTGTTAATTAACTAAAACTTTTATATATTTTACCACATCTTCTATACCCGACGTCAACAAAATACCGTACAAATGGATTATATATATAATCTAAAATGCAATAAAAAGATAACAATATGTCCTAAATGATGTATTTGTAAAATGCAATAAAAACAACAATATGTATTATACTTTAATATAAAATGCAATACAAATAGATAATATGTAAAATACAAAATGCAGCACAAATCGATAATATGTAAAATACAAAATGCAGTGAATAACAAACAATATATAATGAATGTAATATATGAAAAATGCAGCAAAAATAACAAAATGCAGTGAAAATAACAAAATGTAGTACAAATAGATTATGTATAATATAAAATGCAGTGAAAATAACAAAATGCAGTAAAAAAACAAAATGCGGTACAAATAGATTATATATAATATAAAATGCAGTAAAACGAACAATGTGTACTAAATAAATATATGCAAAATGCAGTAAAAACAGTAGTGTATATTATACTTTCATACAAAATGCAGTAAAAATGGATCATATGTATAATATAAAATACAGTAAAAAATAAATAATATGTAATATATGAAATATATGCAAAATGCAGTGAATAATAATAAAATGCAGTGTAATTTTAACAAAATGCAGTAAAAAATATATTATGTATAACTTAAAATGCAGTAAAAAAACAAACAATATATATAAGATTGAGGTGTATAAATAAAATGCAGTAAACAAATCAAAAGAATTATGTGTAAAATACAAAAATGCAGTAAAAACGAAATAATATCTACTAAACATATATACAAAATGCAATAAAAATAATAAAATGCAGTACAAAGTGATAATATGTAAAAAAAATTGGAAAAAAAAATTCTGAAAAAAAAATTAATTTTTTTTTTTTAAATAAAAATTTTTAAAAAATTGAATTTTTTTTCCGACGACCGGTGGCGGCAGCGGCGGGCGGCGGAGGGTGGCGGCGGGTGGCAGCAGCTAGTGGTGGGTGGTGGTGGGTGGTGGAGGGGTGGGTAGGAAGAAAGTAGGAGGGAGTAGTGTACACTATTAAAAAAGTGGAGGGGGTAAAAATGAAAATCTGAAAATTCTTCTCCTCATTCTCCTCAAATAATACATTCTCCTCTGAACCTCACCCAATGATAATATGAAAAATGGTAATGATAGTTTTTTGGGTAGAAATTATATTAGCGAAACAACTTTGAGACAGCTGATCATAAATGGTAAATATAATTATGACGGTGTGATAAATTTACCATCAATTTTAAAAAAATTCATCAAAAGTATGCATTAATACTTAATAGATTGTATAATACAACATCTTAAAACTATTTTGTATTATAATTTACATATACGAACATATAAACTTGCTAGCTAGCTAGTTGCTAGGGACTAGGGAGTACTATTTTTTCTTACATTATCTACTTCTGTATTGTACAAAGTTAATGCATTTGTTTGGTAACTGGATTAGTTCTATTAACTTACACTTTGAATATAAAATTAGTACTTTATTTGTGAATACACTCGACAAAGGGTACAATTGTACAAACACAAGGTACAACACAACATAATAACATTTTACTCCATTTAGCTTCCATCAGAACACTCCAACCACAAGGCTTTTTATGAATTGTCACAAGGTTGAGTGTAGAAGATGATCATCATGTGCAATCAATGATTTATCTTAAGAACAGAGAAATATGATATTTTCCTTATCTGAACTCATTATGGAAATATAACTTAAATAATGTTGGAAATGTATCAGAACTATCAAGCAAAAAGTTGTAGGGTCGCTTCGATTGGTAGTAGTTATCATTATCTATCGTTGTAATTCTTAATATCTTGCTAGTTTTTTCTTGCTAATAAAATGGTCTGCCTTTTCCAAAAAAAAAGTTTATAAAGACGTTTCTTTAGCAACAAAGTACCTCATTGATAAGATATTAATGAAAATAAGTTTATCTTATGCGTGAAAATCAATATCTTTGAATTAGTATTAATATTACATTTTCTTCTTTCTCTTTTTTTTTAACGAAAATAGCAGTGAAAAGATATTTGTGTAAATTTCTGACAAGAAATGTTACACTTGTTTGGAACCTATATCATTTGGGTTATGAAGTATGGAGCAATGTCTAGGAAAACCGGACCATCGTGATGTAGTTGGACCATTATTAACCGATATGATGATGTCACAAATATTAGTTTTTACTGTTACTAGTATTATTTTATTACTCCGTATAATGGAGTAATTCTATATTCGTATGTAACAACATATGGGTGATGCTAGGGGTGTTGTTCGGATAAACTGTTCGGGTTTCGGGTTGTTCGGATCGGATTATTCGGATTTTTCAAGTTTATAGTTTATCCGTAATCCAAACCGAATAAGATTCAGATTATTCGGTTTCGGTTTATTCGGATTCGGATTGGATTAGTTTGGATTCGGATATTACGTTTTTATCCAAATAAGAGAATATCTTAAACTTACACATCTTTGACATAATCTAAACTTCACAAAATAACACTAAAAACTTTATATAAATCATTATAAGTGATGTATATGTTGATTGTATATAAATATAGTCATATAAATCATAAATAACATATATATAAAATTATATTTCTAAATTTAGTACCTTCTTCGGGTTATTCGGATTATTCGGATCAACCGAATTCAGAATTATTTATCCATAATCCAATCCAAATAAGATTCGGATTACTCGGATTCGGGTTATTTGGATTCGATTAACCGAATAATCCAATCCGTTTTACCCAAATCCGATAAAAGTCGGATCGGATTTTCGGATTCGGATATTTTCAACACCCCTAGGTGATGCCAAAGGTATAGGAGATACAATAATATAATAACATCAAACGCCGAGGTAAAATAAGGATACCACCCACGTCAGCATCGGGTTATATTCGTAGTAAAATGTTTAAAATGCTATCCTCACAGGGATTAGGACGAGACTAGGCAATCAGAGTCGAGAGTTACCAAGGGTACCGTCTAACCGTAGCTTTGATACCACCTGTCAGGACATTTTTCAGTTCAACTCGTCCAAATCCCAGTATATAAGTGCATATGAGCTTCTACTCTAAAGCGAATCGATGATAGAGATAGTAGCACACAAACTTATATATAAATTTTGATTTCTTTATACTTCTGACGTGGGATATGAATTTGTAATATTTATAAAGTTAGTGTGTTGCTTATTGAGAGGGACAAAGTTACTATTTGATTGATATTTTCATAGTTAAAGTATGGAACATTTCTTATTTATTAATCATCTACAATTTTGTTGTAATATTTTATAGTGGATAATATGAGAAGTCATATTTGGTCTTTCACATGTTCTCTTACGTTTACGATAACAAAATCGTGTGCTAAAACAAGTCAAAAGTCATTTGTATTATTGTATATAAATCACTAGCTAGTAAAACTGTTGCATAAAATTTTGGTATGACTTTGGTCAACATGTCGACATCATTTTAGACAACACTTTATTAACGTGAATAAAATTGACAAGAAGATATCATTCAAGTAGAGAATTTGATACATCAAGTAGGCGTATTAGATCTCACATGGTCCACACTAATTACTTCGAACAATCACGCAAAAGAAGTAAAAGGAATTTGATATTTTTGAAGGTACAAATTCGGCATTATTCCATTTTTATATATCAATTTCTCATATTCTTTTCGAAATGAACTTGAAAAATAAACAAAAGAAAGTAAAATAAAGAAATGGCGTTCCATTAAAAACGTATTTTTATGACTCACGAGAATTAGTGACACTGTATTTACAGTGTTTTCGTGAGAATTCATATGTTCAAAAAATAGAGGAGTTTGGATATTGATTTTACCGTATTCTCAAAAATTATTTTTGATTATTTAAATCAATGTGTGTGGGGGAAAAAAAGTGAAAGTAGCGTCTTATGCAATACATTGTGGCCGGTAACACTATTGAAAACTTTGATGGGGAGTAGGAGGACATTGTAATGGTTCGATCAAAGGATATTCATGTATTGTGGATGTCAGTTGTGTGATAGCGATTTTAAGTCAAAATTAGTGTATACGGTTCTAAAATTCGCTACGTTTGTATACGAACAAGCAAGAGTACGTTATGCATATATGCCAGAGGATATCATTTTGATCCGTTAAAAGTGTAACACTACGATTGGTGGCGATATTTATCATTTTCATTCGGTAATAAAGTTGAGTGTTGTTTCTCGTTATATTAAGTCCTATCACCACTTTATCCGACTATTGCTAAAAAAAGGTGATATTGATCCTTTAGAGTGATTCACCATTTGTTTGTTATGTTACTTTTGAGTGATCCACCATTCCACCTTAACCAATTGCTGGTTTCATTCGTTGGTTTGGTGCAAAAAATAATACCGCAGTATATCTGTAATATTTTCACTATATATACAAAACAAATAAATAAAGGGATTAGTACATAAGAATACACTTAACTTTAGCGAGATCTATATAGTGTATATCCAACTTCATAAATTTTGGCTTGGTGTTGTGTATCAAACTTTCGGTTTTGATATATTGTTTGTATCTAATGACTTATTTGATGATGTTATAATTTATACCAATATAACTCGCCACGTCATCTGACACGTCATTGATACATAAAAAACGGGTGCCATGTAAATCGAATACTCCGATAGAACAATATTGAAAAGTTAATACACACAATAGATCAAAATGAAATTCAATACATACTATAAAGATACATCTAAAGTTAATGTATTCGCACACACTCATTCGAAAAGATAAACTATTAAAATGGATATAATAGTTATTATATGGAATTTAATTCTACATGAAACTCAGAGAACCATCCTGCCGTTCATGAGCATGACATATTTGTCAATACTCCGTATTATTTATTCAACACTTTTTGTATTCCAAGGTCTAAATTTTTATAATTTCATGCTAGAGGTTACTCGTATTTTTAATCTCACTAACAATAACATGTGACATTGTTTTGTTATTTTGTATCTCAACGTAAATAATTAATTACATGATAACATAGATTTCATACAAAAAAATTTGATCCACCAATCATTGTCGTGCTTAAGAAATTTTGGAAAGTGGCAATTTTTTTATACAACAACAAAGTTATTTACGCAAACTTCTTGTACCTTAGTTTATCCTATTTCAAGTCACTACGCATTTAAATAGTTTAATTATTTATTTATTACTATTTTATTTTTCTGAAAACAACGAAATTTTTATTTATTTATCTCATACATGTAAACTCAATAGCGCTATGCACAACCAACTTTTACTAGATGACACGTTCATCTTTACCAATCCCAACCTATTCAGAGACAGATCTAGAAAGACGCAGAGGGTGCAACTGCCCACTCAAAATATTTCAAACTACATCAAAAATGAATTTTTTAAGAGTATTAATGGTATTCAAAAATTTTGCCTCTTCAAAATTATATAAGAAAAAAAGAATTGTTTTCTCCATTTAAATTACCTAGCTCCGAGTCTCCAACCATACACTTATTGTCACTAACATTTATTTATTTAGTCGCCAGAGTTCATATGCTCGTAGTTAGTAGTCTTGCTTTTCAATTAAAAATTTGACATTTTCAAACAATATTATCTAATTGGTTAAAAATGACATATCATGCAATTATAAAAGGACAGGTAGCTAAATTCTTTTTGTAAGCCTTCAAACAAGACCGCTTAAAATAATTTAATCTAAAAAAAAAAACTAGTCGAAGCATAAGTTTCATCTGATATTTAAATAATAAAACCAAACAGAGCGATGAAAATAATTTCCATTATGAGTTGATACATGATTGTGCCGGCCAATCAATGTTGACAAAATCTAGTTATGATGCACGTTTACAAATAAAATACTACCACTACTATTTCAAAAAGACTTTAATTTAATTAAGATAAAAACAAATTATATCCACCTTAGATTAATTATGTTTCGCATATGCATCTTATATTCGTACGTAATTTTGTAAATTTCAGTGTGTTTTTGTCCTAGGTAGAGATATTTTGAGAGTGGTCTTAGACCACTTCCAATGGTGACTAAAATTGACAGAAACCGAGTGAGGCACGTCAGCTTTTTCAAAAATTGACTGAAACTGACGGACCTTGTTATCAGTGACCCGTCACTTTAACTTTTGGGTCCCGTATTTACCAATTTACCTTTAATATTATACACATAAAAAGAAAATGAAACAAATAAGCTAAACGTACGTCGGATATCCGACGCGAAAAACCGACGAGGCGAATCGACGGAGCCGTGCCATTGACGTCGGCTCCGTCACTTTAAACCAACAGGAACCGATATTCCCCGATGGGAGCCGTCTTATATGACAAGATGAAATGAATATAATATTATGCGTTTGTGTAAATAACAACCTTTATATGTCTTTATAATAATTAATTCTGTGCATTATTAATGGTATAGTCATCCTCAAATCATCAATGACTAGCAATTACCCACATTTTGTAGTTGTGATAGATGAGATAAAATGTAGTGATGATCAACACTGATAGCTAACAATATTTGAATAGATTAAGTATGTTTTTGTTGTTTAATAGTTTAAGATTATCGCCAAAAATGATAAAAGGTTAGTTTTTAGAAACACTTTAAATTAACGTGACAATTAGTTCATCATAGAGAATTAAATTAAAAATATTTGCTTAGTAAATGTTTCCATTTTCGTAACTTTAGGGGTAGAGATGTAATTTTCGATCTTGAATAATGCAAGGTAATGAATAAAAATGCTAAACAATTTATAATATAGTATAGAAATATAGATATAGATAATATGTAACATCCCAAAAGCTAAAAGTATTAAAATGAATAAAGTAATAGTAATTGTTTTAAATTATTATTACTTTAGGTGAAATAAAATAATTATAATTGTATATCGGTTTTAAAGTTCCAGACAATAATAATCACGGGAGTAAAATTTAAAAATATATATCTATTACTACACACATATGTACGTATCATTCTACACCCCCAGGAGGTTCCAGAAATGAAGAACGCGAGGAAGAAACTCGCTAGAACCTTAAACCCTAACCTAAAATTGTTCCAATACATCGAATTGAAGCTAGAGATATGAAATTCTTCATTGATTGATTCTTTCTAGCATGGGGTAATTATGTGTTCTTGATTTTCTTAACCTAGAAAGTGAGTAAATGGTGGTTTTGAAAAATTAATGATTTCTAAGTTGAAATTGAGATGTATTATGATGAATTAATGGTGTAGAGATGTTTATATGATTGTGGTTAACATCAATTCAACCTAAAAGTGGACTAATTGATTTGTATAATTTATGATCAAAATGGATTTTTATAAAATGATGTGGAATTGGTGTTAATATACCCTAATTAGTGTTTATAAAGGTTGTTAGAGCATGATTATGGAGAATTGAAGTATTGAATCAAGTAGTTAAGTAATAGAATAAATTATAATTATGAGAATGATTATGATTATGATAAAGTTAATAAAGTGATATTATGAAGCCATGATAAAAGTAATCAAATATTAAAAGTGATTATGATGATGATTAGTAATGTTTTAATGATGATTGAAGTATTATATAATGACTAAACCATGAAAATGGTTATGGCTTAATGAATGAAATGATGAACTAAGAGAGTAAATATGATGTTTATGATGATTCTTCATAACCTTGGATTGGTTATTGTTGAATTATGATAAGTAGTAATAAGTTAGATGATTATGTAAGTAGAGAGAGTTATGTATAGTTTGATCAAGAATCAAACTTGGTTAACCCAAAAGGGTGATGGGTTAATTATGTTGATTAGTTGATCATGATGATTATGGAGTGCTAAATATGTTGTATGTTGATATGTTGTATGATAGGTGATCAAGATTGGTGCCATCTATGTTCAAGTATTATGTTGCTTAAATGTCTACAAAGCAAAGGTGAGAGATATGGGGGTTAAATGGGTAATGATTGTGTGTTCCGGATTGCTTCCGAGCAAGAGGTTCACATGATCAAGTGATTATGTGTTATTTTATTTCTAATTGGGGACTATGATGATTGTGTACCACCGGATTGCTTCCGAGCAAGATGTTTGCACAAACAAGTAGATTATGTTGTTTCTAATCAATGATTGATTATGATGTGATTATAGCACATTATGTTGAATATGTGTTAAGATGAATCATGTGGATAAAATATGATGATATGTGAAAAGTTATGTAGCCTATGTGGATTATGTGGAATGAGCAGTTTGTAGGGATCTTATGAAGTTATAATATGCATACTATTGGCCGCGGGATTGCAATATGTAATTTAGCTAACTGCGGTTAGCATTATGATGTTGAGCTTGGTATGCATACCGACGTGGTATGGTGCCTCGCATATGGAGTTATTGGCCGCAGATCCGCATAGGGTTTTTATCTCTACAACCGCTCAGTAGTTAATTGCCTAAGCACTTATATGTTGTTTAAATATGATTAAAGTGATTTCTATGTCGTTTATGTGGATTATTCATTTAATTGCTCGTATGCTCACTAAGTTTTATGCTTACCCCTTTCAGTGGTTTTATGTTGTAGGTGCATGGTTTGGTTAAACCAATTGGATGAAATATGATTTCAAGAAGATAGCGTGGACTGGAGCTTGCAATGTGGTTAGACAAGCTCTTTCTTCTTTTAAATTGTCGTTATGTTTATCACATGTGTAAATCGCCCAAAGAGACACATTTAAGGTTATGTTGATGATTTAAGGTGTAAAGTGGTCAAGTGATTTAAAAGTGTACCTTTGACTTTTCAAAGTCAAAGATGAATGTGGCAGTGTCAATTTGGGTAATGGTTATATTGTAAAGTGATAAAAGTAATTTGATATACATGTGTATGGTGTTGATCATGATTTTGGTGGAATTATGATCAAAGTGTTAAAAATGGCATAATGGTTCATTTATGTAGTTATGAGTCATGGATTATAGTATGTTGTCAAATTGAGTTGAAATCAAGTGTCAAATGAGTGATATGGGTTAATTTTGGTGAAAGTGTCCAAATGGACACTAAACGGGTCAAAGGAGTCAAAACAAGGTGGAGTGAGGGTATGATGTTGATGAATATGCTCACACGTCACAAATGTATGTAGAAACATGTTGGCAAAAGGTTGAAGTCAGAAACCAAGTGGTTTGGAATATGACGTGTCACCTAAAATGGTCTAAAATGGTCATAAATTGGCATACGTTCGTTTTCTCGATAAACGCGTATTTTGAAAAAGTATAAAAAGGGAAAGTTTCATTTTGGCATATTGGAGGTTCCTGCAAAATTTGGTGGTCTAACTCTTAACGAGTAAAAAGTTATGCGCATTTGAAATTTGTATTTTGGTATTAGTTTGTGCAGCCCTGATTCTTGGGGAATGTGACTCATTCCCGGGGAGTCTGAAATTGAGTGTTAACAGCAGCCCCGATTCCTGGGGAATGAGAGTCATTCCTGGGGAATCAGAATCCAATTGTTAACAGCATGCTTGATTCTCGAGGAATGAGAGTCATTAATGAAGAATCTCTTGTAAATTCAATATTTTGTTATTTGAGTCATTATTTGATTAAGGGAACGATATAACGAGTCATATTTTGGATGTGGGACTCTACTAAATGAGTTTAAAAAATAAAAAATAAAAAATTGGGGCGTTTCATAATAACATAATGTAAGATTTAATAACACATATTTATGCATCAAGTTCATAATTATTAACGGTTATAAATGCTATAAATATCATTTCCCTTTACTAATTTCATTTTAATATTTCTATAGGCATTCAGAGTATAATAATAATAACACATCCACGTAATAATACTAATAGAAGATGTAATCGGGACAAGCATCCAAACATGAATATTGAATAGTCATATAACATGATTCAACTATGCAAAACCATAAATACATATGAACTCACATGATAATGTAAAACTACATCCAATCACTAAAATACACAAAGCGAATTGTTGACATGACAAATAAATGAAAATATGTCACAATCGAACTTATAGCACAAAGGAAACGTGAACTATAAATTAACAAATCTAACGGCCAAAATCCAATCCAAGTTCTTAAGTTAGTAAGTAGTGTTAAGTGTTATAGCAACTTTTAAGCTGCGTTAACACAAAACACTTAAAGATTACACTATTAATTAAAAAAAATAATCAAATATTGTCCCTGCAAGCAACAAGGGATAATGCGACAATTTATATACATCTAGAACAAAACATATACTGCAAATTAAGTACAACCTTAATCACACTAGGTACAAATGTCTAACTATATATTGAACATAACAAAGGCATTATCTATCCATACCACACTATTTACTCACCATACCCCATTTTGAATTTTCTTTAAAAAAAAGTGATAGAATAAAGTACAGAAAAGTACATAAAAAGTACAGAATGTAAGAATAAGTGGTGGAATAAAATACAGAAAAAGTACGAAATGTAAAAGTGGGAGGTATGAAAAGTAGCAACCCATAACAAATTGTTAGCAGGGTAAATAAATAAAATTACTTTCACTGTATTGTTTTTTTTACTGAAGATATGATAAGTTCCACCATAACTATGGTTGTACAATTTGACTAGACAACACCAAATAATAAACAATGCCACTTTAAAGACAACCTCTCATGCTTCTCTAATTGGAATAATGCAGTAAAAAAGATAGTCTCAACTTTTCAGTGTTTCACCTGGAAAATATATTAAAAAACTACTAATTATTAAATTAATAAAATAAAGTAGTACATGAGAAATTGAGAACTATAAAAGCACTGCATTTTATCATCCACCTACCATGAGGAATTTCATCAATTTTAATATTTTCATTGACTTTTATCAGTAACAAACTAGATGTTAGATTATAAAGTTATAGGACCCTATGGAACTATAAATCTACAATATATAGAGGTATAAATTGTTAATATATTCCCTAGACTAGATAAAATTAACTGTTTTTTAATTCATTATCAGAAATGTGTTCCCAACTGTTAGTGTACTTTTTATTTTTTTTTATTTGATTTTGGTGTTGTATAATTATTGAAGAAGCACAATTTATTCTATGGCAGAATCTTAAAAGAAAATTGTACATTATCACCACCCCCAGTCCCACTCCACTAACCCAGCCCATGGGTCCCTTGACAGCTGTGTGCAGACCACACCCACCCCAACAAAGAATGACCCTGAGGTCCACCAACCCCTGTCTGGGGTCACACCCTAACCCAACCTAAGGGTCCATAAAGACAGTTGGGCGCAGACCACCATGTGCTTGGGATTTTTATGTTCTTGTTTTTTTTTTTTTTTTATTTATAACCAAAAAAACATATACGGAGTATATTGCATTCCATCAATCAAGTAAGATGGGCTTCAGCCTTCTAGTTAGCAAATTGAGGTGATAATATGGACCAAATAATGCTATATTGCTATGGTTCCTTCATTCATCATCTGAACTGTTCATTTAATGTAGGGACTGCATGACTAAACACATTGATTGATAATTTGAGAAAGTGAATAATCAAAAGATGGATATAATTTCATCTGGCACGGGTTGAGAATTTAAACCGTGACAAATAACTACTCGTATTAACTAACAGGTGCAAGGTGGGGGCCTTGTAACGGGTCAAAAATCAAACAAGATTGCCATAAAATGGGTCTTTTTTACTTACTCAGTTGCGAAACGACTTTGTACTAGTGAAAAATTAAACTCGGCAAGTCTTTAATTAGAATTTTTCATCAAACGCAGTTATTACTACATGGTATGACTAACAATTTTGCTTTGTTATGTTTGTCCAAAAAGGTGCAAGAAACGCATAATTCAATAGATTTTAGAATTTCACAAGTAGAATGGTTGGTTTGGACAAAATTGAAAGTACAATGGCTATAAAATCATGTCACATTATATATTAATCCACAACTAATTTAGAGACATGTACGAAAGAACACCACATTATATCGAGTAAATTGCATGGATAGAGTCCTTGTGGTTCACACACATTCCAATCGTTAGTACTCCTAGTGCTTTGTTTGATGCATGGATAGTTCAAAAACTTAAAAGTTGTTGCACACTTGGTCCATCATCTACCTAAAAGGACTAATTTAAATACCCTTGGTTATACTATTTTTTTTGCTCATCAGAGGAGAGTATTTTAGTCATTTTAAGTAGATGAAGGACTAAGCGTGCAACAACTTTTGAGTTTTTGGATTGTCTATTCAACAAACAAAGCACAGAGACTAACAATGAGAATATGCGTAAATCACGGGGACCATTCATGCAATGTACTCGTTTATATCAAATATTTACCTCCTTGAAATCAGATACCGCCTTATCATTGAAGCGAGTGATTAAGAGATCAGTGGCTAATTATGTTTTCCAAAATCAGTAGTTACTTGAGAGTGGTGCGCATAAGCAAAACCAGAAGCCTAAAAGAGTAAAAGCATTCTAGTTGGAAGACTCCCTATTTAGACTTTTGGGCTCTTCAGTTGCTTAAAGATAAAGAGAAGGCTAAGAATATTGAATAATTAACTACTTCATTCGTTCCAAATTAAGTGTATCTTTGTATTTAGTTCGTCCGTGTTTACAAGTATTCAACTTTCTCATTTTACTCTTATTTACACTTTGTGATAATTTGTATGAATTCATCTATTGGATCAATTTTTGTGATCTGCTGGGTCATGTAAATGGTCAAATGGATAATTGGATCATTATTTGTTGGTCTAGGCTCCACGTACTTTGACTAATACGTAAACACCTTAATGGATCGACCAGATCAAGGATCATATATTGATCCGACTGATTGGGCCGGGTCGTCCTATTGGATCAAGACCAATTGATAGTTTTGCCTTTTCTTTTCAAAAATATAATTTTTAATTATTTATACAATGTTTCACAAGACCAAACTAGTACTAATAAACTACGACGAACATACTTGAACGAAGCAAAGTTTCATAGGTCAAAATCAATCATAGTTATTCAAAGGATACATGCTCTATATACCACCATATACCATTTATTTATTTTAAATTAATTTTTTTTGTACTTTTTATGTACTTTATTCCATCACTTTTTCTTACATTCTGTAATTTTTCTGTACTTTTCTGGACTTTTTTTTTTTTTAAATGCAAAAGTGGTATGGTGAGTAATTTTTGGGGGGTATGTATAGATAAAGCCTATTCAAAGTTTCAAACTATACAGGTGACAATTTTGACTTATTTATATGTATTTTATTTCTCTTAGGCTATACTTTTCCTCTAATAGGTTAATAAGTATTAAGTAAATATATAAACGTAACAACATAATTAATGGGTTGGGTGGATTGTCCATTTCATGAGCTCTCTTGTTATAAGCAGTTTGATAACAGATTCTTCAATCAGAAAAATATTTTTAAGTATCAAAAAGTTTGTGATGGAGTATAAAGATTAGGATTTTGTTATACGTAGCCTATAAAACTATATTTAAAGTGCCAACTTCAATCAAGAAACTGTGAACCTCCATAGAAAAATAGCTAACCACCGTGAAACTGTCAACCTATTACGGTTAAAAATGGAGTAATGAACTTTAACAATATAAGTTGATTATATAACCAACACTTGTCAACCATGTTTAGCAAAATCCAAAAGATATAATAATAATAATAATAAAACCGAACAACTCCTATAACCGGCTTTTGGACACATGTAAAATATCTATCTTATCTTATTTTAATACGATACGAAGGTATTATCCAAAGTCTAAACTCATCTGCCCACAATCCATGCCATATGTCACGCTATCGTATTAAGGTGTCATGGTTGGGAGTAGATAAACTAGCTATGTACGACCAATGACTATTTGGTGTGGATGTTCAACTTCCCATTTAAGGTTTATTATGACGTAATTATTATTTATTTATTATTATGCTTATATAACACAAGAATACTGTTCTAAAAATAAATACTTTATCTAATAACTATCCATTTCATATTTCAAAAACTATGTGTAGTAACTTATCATGCCCTAATTCACCACTGGGTTAATGATATACAGTTTTGTTAGCATGCTAGATTGCTAGAACACTACTCCGTATAACATATCCACAAAAGTCGGAATTTATATTGTTTGACCAAACGATGATGTGTGTTATTAGGTACTCCTGTATTTTGTCTCTAGTCTGCCTTTGTTACATTAAACTCTGCATAATGTTAGTAGCATATACTCGTATAATTTTTGTCAGAGATATTTACAGAAGCAGTTTCTATACTTTTGAGTAGATGTATGATCGTCTACCTCGTATCATATATTTGTCTGTCTTTGTCGTGTTGTTATTGTAATATTAGTAGCATATATATTAAAATTAAAAGTACGTAAATACATCATACACAATTCAAATAAGTAGCATAAACTTTTCAAAATTAATACGGAGTAGATAACTACCCAACATTTTAATATGTATACCCAAAATCAAAAAATCATCTTCGGTTATGGTATGGGTGTGTTTGGAAGAGGGCTTCTAGGAGCTTTTAAGGACTTGAGCTTCTATTTTTATTAAAATTCCAGCCCATAAGCTTTGTTTGACAACTTAAATAAAATGGTGCTTCTTGAAAAAATAAGTCTCCAGAAGCTCTTAAACAAGAAGCTTTCTGAAGGGGCTCTTAGATATAAGCCCAAGTCTCAGCTCAACTCTAACTCCAACTCCAACCCGTTATTACCAAAAACACCCTTTATCTCCGAAATAAAAGCATATGTTTTTATTATTATTACTACTTAGCTTATTATTTAAATAAAGTTAGAAAAATAGGACCAATGCATGATGATGGTATACCAACCAAATCTGAAAATTAAAAACATAAAATAAAAACAAAAAATGGAAATAATAAAATTAGTAACAACCGATTTTCAACACAGTTAGATTCTTTGGAACAAGATACAAGTAACCAACCAACTAACGTCCGATCACCATTTCTGATTCTGTATTTCACACAACACAACACAGACTACAGATCAATCGAGATACGGTCCGATCTAATCGGAAAAAACCCTAACTGTAATGGCTACTATGCAAACTTGGCGGAAAGCGTACGGCGCCCTAAAAGATCAAACCACCGTCAGTTTAGCACACGTTAATAGCGATTTTAAGGTTCATTTCTGATTTCTCATATATTTCTATAATTAGCGTTTTACTTATCTATGTATACGTACACACAAAATATCTATGCATATATATACTTGTATACTTGTATATATATAGTAAATAATATAATATACTTCGAATTTTATGTATACATACGCACACACGAGACACTCGCACGTGTATATAAATTATATAATGTAATTCGTGTTATAATTGTATAATTAGGATGTGATTTTGTTTTGTTATGTAAATTAGGATGTTGATGTTGCGATTGTTAAAGCTACAAATCATGTTGAGTGTCCACCTAAGGAGAGACACATCAGAAGTGAGTTTTTGTTATGATTTGTATATTGATTGATGATTTTGAATTGATGTTAAGATGTTAATTGTTTGTAGTAAATGTTAAAATTGAAATGTGTGTGTTTTATTGTAGAAATATTGGCTGCTACGTCTGCGATTCGGCCTCGAGCAGATGTACAATACTGTTTACATGCCTTGGCAAGGCGATTAGCGAAAACGCGCAATTGGACGGTACTGTTAGTTTTACACATTTTACAGATTTTGGATTGTGAACTATGGATAAATAGATAATGGATTTCATAGTAATCTGTGAAGGTTTGTTACTTATCAGGTGGCATTGAAGACATTGGTAGTTATTCATAGGGCATTGAGGGAGGGTGATCCTACCTTCAGGGAAGAACTTTTGAATTTTCAACAGAGAGGACGTGTTTTGCAATTAGCTAACTTCAAAGATGATTCAAGCCCAATTGGTAATTACCGAAACCTTATTCTTGTTTTTTTATTTGTGTTTATTGTGTTGCGTTTATATAATTTGAGATTTAAGGTTATGGTTTATGAGCTTTGAATATGTTTATCCAGCTTGGGATTGTTCTGCTTGGGTTCGTACATATGGACTGTTCTTAGAGGAACGACTTGAATGCTATAAACATTTGAAGTATGATATTGAAGCTGAACGTATACCTAGAGCTGCACAAGGTGATGATAAGGTATGCACACAATTTTCAACATTTTGAACCAAGCTACACTTGCACATTGTTAACTAGAGGTGGCAAAATGGACGGTTCGGATTGGTTGTGTAACTGGTCCAAGCAGCTTTTTATCTGCCAGTGATGTTGGGATGGGTTGGCCTGAATACAGTTTTTTGCCGTCTTTTTAGTTATTTTATAATAATTAACATGCTAATGATAATTACAAAAACTATCTTAGTACAATAATTTTCTGATTTGTTTCGATAAAGTGATTTAGGAGGTTTTATGCTCCAAATAGACACTTAAGGAGACTTTCGCCTCATTTACCCATAAGAGATAGAGCATTACGTAAACTGACAATACAGGCTGCATGTCACACATCATATTCGTGCCCAGTTGTAACTGAAACTATATGACTGCTCAGACCCCAGTGCATATCCAACAATCAATCCAAAAGAAACATAGAACAAAACATGAACAATAATCAATCTTGTTATCTCAAATTACCTCCTACAGATACACATGGTATGCATTAATAAGTTTTGTCTGGACCGAAAACTCCATTGGGGGCAGGCCTGTAATCAGTAATTCTAATTTTGCTTCATGGGCACTGCCCCTAGAAAACCTTACAAGGGGAATCCTCAGACTCCCACTACCCGTTGCGGCAGCTTATTCGTCTGGCTACAAGATGTTTTTGACAGAGTGTTGTAATATTTATGCTCAGAGTCCGTATATAACAGTTTCCCTATAAGTGCAGGGCTATAGCAGAACTAGGGATTTGGACAGTGAGCAACTATTGGAGCAGTTGCCCTCTTTACAGCAGCTATTGTACCGTCTTATGGGATGTCGGGTCTGTTACCTTCTCTTTCATAGAATCGAGCATTCAATAGTTTCATTCTATAAACTTAAAGTTGTTACTTTCCTAATGCAGCCTGAAGGAGCAGCTGTTGGTAATTATGTCATACAATACGCCCTAGCTTTGGTACTCAAAGAGAGCTTTAAAATTTATTGTGCAGTAAATGATGGAATCATAAATCTTATTGATAAGGTGATCCTTCATCATATACATTTAAAAAACACAATACTTCATTGTTGCTTTATTATTTTATCCATAACCATTGGTCAACCATTTATGATGCCAGTTTTTTGAAATGCCAAGACATGAAGCCATCAAAGCTTTGGATATATATAAACGAGCTGGCCAACAGGTGACATTTTGAGTTATAATTTTCAATTTACAAGACATAATTGTAATATCATTGTGGTGAACAAACGCAGAAAACACATTGTTATATTGCAATTCACAATTGTGGTGTATAATTGAATTTTCTACAGGCTGGGAGCCTTTCCGACTTCTATGAAGTGTGTAAAGGATTGGAACTCGCTAGAAACTTTCAGTTTCCTGTTCTTAGAGAGGCAAGTTTACTATGTTACCCACCATTTCTTACGTTGAATAAAGTTGGTAGATGGGTATTATTGGTAATCATCTAATTGTTTGTTTCTACAAATTTTGCAGCCTCCCCAATCCTTTCTTGCGACTATGGAGGAGTACATAAGTGAAGCACCAAGGATGGTATCAGTCACAGCAGAGACGTTGGTGCGTATGCTTTGATTGGTATATTTTTTTGATGTAATTTTCTCATAATGTTTTTTCCTTTCAGGAATTCCCAGAGAGGCTTATGCTGACATATAAACCGGAAGAAGACACTGAGGCTCCTGAAGATGTGAATTCACCCGTCTCTGAAGCTAAACCCGTGCCAGTGGACGATTTTTCTGTGTCAAATGACATCCCTGACCCTACGCAGCCGCAACCCCCACCAACTTTTAATAGCCAAGACCCTGATGATTTACTGGTAATCTATGGACATTCATTTATAAATCCCAACTGTTGTTTAATATTAATTGAGAAATCAGACATGTGTGATTTAACATATAGACTTGTATGGTTGGTTTAGGGGTTTAATTTGGATGCACCAAATGCGTCATCAATTGAGGAAAGCAACGCGTTCGCTCTTGCCATAGTTCCAACTGGTAAGTAATGGGTCTTTTTTGCCTTGTCGGTGTTGATTTAAATTTATTTTCTTTGGTGTAACTGAAGTCTGAAATGCCTATTCTCATTTGCATAGATGGCACGTCTAATGGTTTTGCTGGTGGTCAAACAAAAGATCTTGATCTAACTGGATGGGAACTTGCCCTAGTCTCCACTCCCAGCACTGATATTTCTTCATTTAAAGAGAGGCAACTGGTAACCATCTATGTGTTCACACTTCATTAGGCTTGTTTTGTTGTTAAACAGCTGGTTAGTAGTGGATAGAGTTTGCAAAATGTGCGGGTTGGGTAACTGGTCAAATCGGGCCAAGACCAGTAATCTTATGTTCAGTTCAAAATGGGCTGGGTCGGGTTGGGCCGGGCATCAACATTTTTTTTTTCTGTGGTCATCTTCACAACTTTTATATAGTTAATGTGTTTATATATGATTACAAAATACCATATTAGGGAAGAAATAAGATAATTTTTAAAAATAAAACGATTGAGTTCATTGTAATTTGTAAAGCTGTTGAATACTGGTTTATGGGACTTTTGACCCTTTAAACCCATCAAACCCATTTGGTCCTTTTCTTTTTAGCTAATTATTTACATGTGACTTGTTATTGATAAAATAACCCGAATTTACCTGTTTCCATATTAATGAATTGAAATTTGCTACCTTTGATAATGGAAGTAATTCAACCTGTTTGAATATTCCTTTATATTCTACAACATGAATATGAAGACTAAAAAGTTAGGTTTTACTGTGCAAATTGTATTTCTAATGTGTATAGCCTCCTATATTGCTTTATTGAGAAAAAATGACTCGTTACCGATAAAATATAGTTTTTGTAGCCATATGTACTGCATCGTTATATATAGAACATTTTTAAGAGGTACATATAGTATCTCGAGGTCAACCTAGCTTTGACTTGTTCATTAAAATTCACCATTTTGACCCATTACCCATATTGCGTACACTATGTAACTTAATGAATTTTTACTCTGACAATGTGAATAGAAAGACTTAGACGTTTGGTTTTACTTTGCAAAATTCCTTTTGTAATTAATAACTGTGTGGGCAGGCTGGTGGATTGGATTCACTCACGCTTAACAGTTTGTATGATGAAGGAGCATACAGAGCATCCCAGCAGCCTGTGTACGGGTCTCCAGCACCCAACCCTTTTGAAACAGGGGATCCATTTGTCGCCGCTCCTCAAACAGGAGCCATGGTTCCACACCAGGCTAACCCTTTCGGCCCATACGAACCTGCTCAGCCGCAGCAGAATCTGATGATGGCCCCTCCAAACCCTTTTGTTGATTCAGGGTTTGGTTCGTTCCCAGTCAGCAGCACTCATCCTCAAACCACTAATCCTTTTGGGACGACTTTAATATGATAATCTTGTCAACATACATGACGAAACTTGGAAAATTGAAAAACTACGTTGAATTTTTTTAGTGTAAATCCGTATTAAATGAAAGGTTCTTGTGAGTGTTTAGGTAGGTGCATACGAATGAGAGCTATTTTGGTTGTGGATTTACTATTATTATTTTTTAATAAACACAAATTCATCTGTAAGTTAATTATATAAGCATTTTTGTCCTTTTTGTTTCTTTCTCAGTTTGCACTTCATACATTACGTAACCCTTTCTTATCTTATCTTATTAGTGTATATATGTAATTTTAATCGCTACGATAATAAGAATATAAGTGTTTACAACTTCTATTCTTTCTAACATCTTATTAGTTATTATAACTTCGATTTTCTTTTTCCTAAAATGTATAATTTATAGGATATCTGCCTCATTAGATAGATTTATAACATACATAAAAATATGAGTGTAGTAATAATTAATAGGTATATTTTCAGGTCTATCTAAGCATTCAGATATAACGTTACTTAATAATAATTGTCTTACTTAGGTACAAAATATAAAGAGGTTCTTTGAACATTTTCCGCATAATCTAGTTCTTAATACGTAAACACCGTCTGTATTCTCTAAATGGTATGAGAATATGATTATAACATACTCTGTATAACTTATATCTTCGATATAGAGTTTTCATTTGAGAGTCCCAAATATAATATACGGAGTAGCAGGAACAAAAAAAAAAAAAAAAAAAAAGGTACTGTAGATGATAATGAGCATATGAAAAGCAACAAGAATCCCGCTAATCCCAATGATGTCTCAATTTTTTTTTAATTTTACCTTTAAAACTTTAACGTGTTTAAGAGTTGATTGGATCTACTTATTTGTTCTTCTTTTCGGGTCTAGCCTTTAAAGCTTTTCGTACAATTTTGTTCCATGACACGTATTAATATAGAATATTTGCATATTTGATTTAGCATCGCAAACTCTTAATTTGCGATACGTGTAGAAGGTTTTAGTTTGTATATAAACTACAAAGTAATTTAATCTTACACATTATAAATTGATAATCTTCTAAGAGTGTAATATATATACAAAGTTGATCATTAAATCATCTATTATTTTGTTTGTTGTGCATTTAATATTTGGATGTCATGTCATAAGAACAAGTTAATTACTTTGCATTATACTTTTCATGGTCATCAAGTGAGTGAAAAGACAGGGTAAAAAGATAAGAGTAAAGAAGGGTAGTACGAATTATGATGCCGACACATGGGGAACAATCGATATAAAACCTAACTATTTGGTATGAACTTTAATTTAGAACTACCGGAAATTTAAAAATTTAATTTTATTAATCTTGGTAAAAGTGTGTGTTAATATTAAATCATTATCCATCGTAAAAAAGTGAGAAATTATATAATCCCAAATGCATCTTCTTCTAATTGCATATACTACACGTTGTCATATTTACTGATTTATCGCTTTACAGGTCTAACAAAAGCTTAAATACGTGTTTATGTAACTCTTAAATTATACGATTTAATGAATTATATGGTTTGAATTCATGTATACTATTATAGAGTGTTAGTTTATATAACTTATAATACAATATAAGAAATGTACTGCTTGATTATACAAGGTAAGAGTTTTAACAGTGCGATTAGTTTTTGACCGTAATTTTGACTTTGTTGTGAAAATAGTACAATGAATAATCTTAAGTAGTGAATCCATATGAGAAAGTTTATACGATAAGAATACTACCTATGATCAATTCTAAGACCACATAATTGAACTAACAGATCAACGTCACGTCATCATTTTCTCTTAATGACTTAACACTACTTATGATGACATGAAATACTAAACTTTTGGGACTCACATTTACCAATAGTACATGTATTATATACACATAACAAACAAAAAGTTGGGCCACACCTTTCGTTCTCCTTTCGTCTCACACATGACGCAACCATTGAAATACGGGGCAAATAATTGATGGTGCCTATGACTTCCTCCGGAGGAAGCTTTGTCTTTGCAAGAAAGACTAACCATAGGCATTGATGAGTCCCATGTTTGGTCAAGAAGCTTATGATTCTAACATGTGTCTGGTTATTATAAGATAATAAGTTAGAATTTAAATATAAACTACAATTCTATTTAATGAGCGTGTGGATTATAATAATTATAATTATAATATTTGTGATTAGTATAGTATAGTTACTTATCTATACTAATATATAAAGCATCTTGTTATTTTATTTTAGGAAATTTTAAAATTAAGATTCAACACTTCCATATTTAGTTATCTAATTCTATTTTACAATATAACCCTATCAATTTCACATGTTTTTCACTTTTCGTCAATTGTATCTCGAATTTTGAACTCCACGTACAAACAAACTATTGTTAACAACTCATAATAATGGTAATCCGCCACTGAATAATAAAAATTATATATGATTATCGTTCAATGACTATTTACAATAAAACAAGTTTTAACTTCGTTAGATACCACGGGTATTCCGCTGCATGGCGCGGATATTGTGCTAGTTTTAACAATGAGTCATGTTATGTTTACGTCATTTTGACTTTGTTTATAGTATATTAATGTAACCCAATAAGGTGTCAATGCATCAACAAACAAACAAAATTCACATGATACATACATATGACATTTGCTAGATTTCTAAGACTCGGGTATTTAGGACATTGCATAGAACATATACATTGTATTTTTAACATGTACTGATTTCATTAGAAAAACTTAATGATTAGTTAAAAAAATTCAATTTTTGGTTAACAGAGTGTTGAAAGATTAACCTTAATTTTTCTCCTAAATTAGAAGTTAAAGGTAACATGTTACTACGTATATGATTAGGTCCAACATATGGCATCCTTAGTGGCACCCCACACCTTGCTTTTCTTATAACCCCACCTACTTATTTTGTGTTTCTCCAACTGGCTTTTTTAGTTTCCAATTATTTATCTCTTTTAACAAACTGGCTTTTTCATTATGTATCTGATCACAGAAAATGACATTTATATAGATAGATATATAAGAGTTGGTAATGTAAACTTATAAAGATTGGAAACACTAATTTTTTACAAGGGTTCTACAATCACCACCCAGCTTTTTGATGACTCCACCATACTTATGCATTAAACACTTGTACTGTACAAACAGTAGCTGCACAGTTATGATGGATTTATCAAAAACTTTGGTGAAAATATCACCACCCTTCTACAAAATGATGTATTTAGGACCTACAATCATAATGCTTGATTACATAATGTGTGTCTTCAAAACGCAATTTAGATCACTTGTGTGTATTTAACTATATAAAAGTTACGTGCCGTAAATATTTAATTTTTAAAAAAAATTATACTTTCAACTATCTAACTTGTAAATAGTATACATAATTATTGCATTTTATTTACGGGGTTAGTGTCTGCGAATGCATCTAACTTGTACCCAATATTTATTGTGTGTACCCAACTTAGGTTTGCTATTTTTAATGCATCAAACTTTCAAAAAGTGTGTTATAGTGTATTTCGGTGACGTTTTGATGACGTGTCAAACTCTCCATATGTCACGTGGCACCTTAAACGAGGGACAAATCAACAGAATACATTAAAACACCATTTTAAAAGTTGAATGCATTTTAAATAGCAAACGTAAGTTGGGTACACACAACAGACATCGGACACAAGTTAAATGCATTTCCAGACACTAATCCCTTTATTAATATTTAGATAAATGTAATTATGTTCATTTACCATTTTTCCACAAAATAACCTTGATAAATGCAAATTACAAGGATGATTTCTCCGTATTTAATAGTATCAATATAAATAATATTGTTGTATATATTTGCCTACTTTGGAGACATGTTCTTTTACTTATTTATCTATATCTAATATAATATAAAATTAAATTTAAATGTATACTTACATCCATAGGTATGCTGCATACAAGTCTAAAATCTGTTGCTTAAAACTCAGTCAAGACTACTAATTGTCAAAACCTTCAACAACATATTCTTCTTTCTGTTCATCTTTTTTTTCTTTATGTTTCTATATTTGTCAATCTTTATATTCATAAACCCAATTTCCACTCAAATCATTTACAAATCCAAACACCCTTTTCAATAATTGTTCCAAATTTACAATCTTTTTATGCTTTGTAAATATACTTAGAAATAAAACAGAGTAATGGCTGCAAACAAGTTTGCAACAATGTTGCATAACAACACAAATAGAATCACACTCATTCTAGTTTATGTAATCCTTGAATGGATACTTATACTTCTCCTTCTTGTCAACTCTGTTTTCTCTTATTTGATCATCAAGTTCGCCCATTATTTCGATTTAAACACACCCTGTTTCTCGTGTGCTCGAATCCATCGATTACCTTACCATCTTTGTGAGCTTCATTCGAAAGAAGTTTCTCAAATGGGGTTCTGTTCAAATCATAAAAAGTTAGCTGAATTTCTTGATTTGTGTAATGATTGCTCATCCTCTGTTTTGGGTTCTCGGATAGAATCGACGAATTTTGTGTTTTCGAAGGTGGAACGGATCGATGTATTTCATTGTGATGAAAATGATGAAGTGAATTTGAAGTGTTCTTGTTGTGATGTGAATTTTGAAAAGAAATTCATTGATGATTCTTCTTGTTTCGTGGTTCATCCTGTATGCGATAATGTGGATAATGCCGAAAAAGAGAATAAGATAATCGATCATATGGATAGAAGTTTTTCGGACAATCGAAATGATTCGGATTATGTTGAAGAAAGCCATGAAATTGAAAGCCAAAAACAGAGAATTGTAGATGAGGAGCTTGAAACAGAGGATCGTCGTATCGAAGTTATGAAAGATTTGAATTTGTTTGAAGAAAAATTGAATCACTTTGAAAAAGGGGAAGATTTGCATTCTCATGATATTCAATTCTTCGTTGATTACAGTGGAATTCAGTTGTTTCCATTTGAAATACTTGATTTTAAAACAGATGAGCATCTAAATATTTCTGAAGATGATGATGAGTTTCTCAAATCAAAAACAGGGGAGAGTCGAAACAGCTCGGAAGATGATGATCATGAATTTGGGGATTTTCAAAAGGCTCAAGTGAATTCAGTAATAGATATTACTGATTGTGTTCATCGAAAAACAGAGGAGTCGTCCAAATTCATTGAGAATTTGATTGATTTTGGCAACGAAGAAGTCTTCATTGATCAAAAATCTCAAATCCCATTAATCGATACGGATGAACTTCATGACAGTGATTCAGATATTCATTCAGGTAACTTTGATCTTGCAGCTTAATACAGTTCATTAGAATTTATTCATGTTTTATATCTTTATTTATGTAGTCCATCAAGAAGATGATGTTTCAATAGAAGCAGATATTGATGATTCTTATCATCGAAAAACAGAGGAATTGTCCAAATTTGTTGAGAACTTAATTGATTTTGGTCACGAAGATGTCGTTGATCAAAACACACAAATCACATTAATCAATACCGATGAAATTCATGATAGTGATTCAGATATTCATTCGGGTAACTTTGATCTTTAAATTTAATCCAATTTATTAGGATTTAATCATGTTTTATGTTTCTGTTTTTTAGTCCATGAAGAAGATGATGTTTCAATAGGAGCAGAGATCCCTGTTTTGGATTCATGTGATGAGATCAAACATGACGAAACTTCAACATATTACAACAGTTCCCAATCGATTATTGAAAATGGTGACCCCTAAAGTCTTATTGAGTGTGCTTGATTTTTAATTTAATTTGAGTTATTTTGTTAAGCAATACACTTTTATTTTGAATAGATTTCGAAGATGCGTACTTGATTAAGAATGTTGATGAGATTGAAGAAGAGAAAGCTCCGGAAACACCTTCTTCAATGCATAGTTCAAATCCGTTTCACAAGAAGTGGCTGATGCACGAGACGAAAGAATCCGGTGCAGAAGAGTCATTTGATGGAAG
Organism: Helichrysum umbraculigerum; assembly: GCA_949592205.1. Lineage (NCBI taxonomy): Eukaryota > Viridiplantae > Streptophyta > Magnoliopsida > Asterales > Asteraceae > Helichrysum > Helichrysum umbraculigerum. The sequence continues at coordinate 117,833,679 of CATIUR010000001.1, forward strand.
TGTGATAAGTGAAACCAATGATGGTGATATTGTGAACACGGCAGAGAAGCTTAAATTGGCCTTGAAAGCAGAGCGAAAAGCATTGCAAAGTTTGTATTTAGAGTTGGAGGAAGAGAGAAATGCGTCGATGGTGGCGACCAACGAGACCATGTTTATGATAACCCGCCTACAAGAAGAAAAGGCCGCGATGCAAATGGAGGCGTTGCAGTATCAACGAATGATGGAAGAACAATCAGAGTACGATCAAGAGGCTTTACAACTCTTGAATGAACTTATGAGTAAAAAGGAAAAGGAGTTGGAATTGTATCGAAAGAAAGTGTTGGATCATGAGACCAAAGAGAAAATTAGGATTTCACGAATGAGTACGAAAACTGGGACATCTTCACTTTCTTGGAGCCATTCAGAGGATGAGGACGGGTCATCCATCGACTTGTATCAAGTACCAAAAGTTGAAAACACCCTTGATGGAAATCGAGAAATAGAAGGTCAACATACCCCAGTTGACTCGGTTCTGGATTTGGTATCAACGTTAGCCGACTTTGAGGAAGAACGAATGTCGATTCTAGAACAATTGAAGGTTCTAGAAGAGAAGCTTTTTGCATTGAGCGACGAAGAAGATCGACATTTTGGTAGCACAATATTAATAGAAGATCACTATGAAGAAATCGACAACTATAGTCTTAATGGACACGAAACTGAAAGTACTAAAACCGGCAATCAAGCAATGAGAAAGCGGCTTCTTCCTCTTTTTGATGCAATTAGTCACGAGAATGAAGATGGTGTGACCGTAAGAAATGGATACGAGAATGGTTTCCATTCAACAAAGTTCGACGACACGAGATTTGAACTCGAGAAGAGGCGAATCGACATGGAAGAAGAAGTAGATCAATTGTATGGAAGGTTACAAGCTCTTGAGGCTGATAGAGAGTTTTTAAAACATTGTATTGGGTCAATGAAAAAAGGTGACAAAGGAATGGAACTTCTTCAAGAAATCTTACATCATTTACGAGATCTTCGACATGTTAATCTTCGATTAAAGAGTTATACCGATAACATCCTCCTATGATCTACTACAACCTTATACACGGTATACACCTATCTATTCAAAATTCTATAAGGTTAAACATTTTATTTTATATATATATAAGTATATATAACAATCGAATATTACATTATTCTTGCTAATAATACACTATCTCTAATTTTAGGGGTAAAAATGGTGCATTATGGAAGAGAAAGTACATGGAGGAGGCTCATTGGTGTGTCTATAATTATTTGTTTGATATATGTCCTTGTACTATTCACATGTTTCCAAAAGCAACCCGAATTTTTTTCTTGAGGGTTTTTGTTGGGGGTGATGATCCGTACACCACCAAAAATTATCCATACACCACTAATTATGTTTTACAGTGTTGTACAGTATAATACCATAAAGCATATTTAGTGGTGTACGGATAATTTTTGGTGGTGTACGGATCACTTCCCTGTTTGTTGTCTAATTCATTGGTTGTGTAGGGGGAGAGGTTTTAGAAAAGGTAAGGACAAGAAAGTTACCAAATATGTTTGGGGTTATTTAGTTTTATGTAAAGTTTAAGTTAACTTGTATTATGTGCATTAAAGCTTGTATGTGATACCCAAGTTACTAAATTTTTTGTCAACTGAATTGTTTTTTTTTAATATTAGTTTTGTATTTATTTTGGAGTATAAGTAGAAAGTCAAAGGGTCTTGTTCCTCGTATTTTCTAATATTTGATTTAATTTACTTAATTATTTATTATGTGTCCTTTTGCAAGTATATAGAGCTTGGTGTATTGTTTAGATTAAATATTTGTTTATTGGCATTATGTTGTACTTCAACTTTGGTTTGGGATTATCTGTCATTTAGAATGTTTGTGACTTTGTGCGTGTCGTAAATTTCTTACTCATACTTAAATAAACAAGAAAAACAATAAAAAATCGAACTGGTCAAATGACATGATCAAATGGAACTTAGATATTTTTGCAACATTTCTTATATTATGACTTTTAGAACTAAAATCTTGATTTTCGTTATATATTCACAAAATTAGATAGATAACAATTAATTGGACCTTTAGATCGTTACTGGACACGTCAATTTATAAGGACAATATCTACACTGATTAGTTGATTTGCTAGGGATAGTATTCAATCGTACCGAAAAACGTAACAATTTTTACAAAAATGACATAGCTAGGCACAGGGGCGGTACCAGAAAAAATTTTGAACGGGGGCAAACTTTAATAGTGTACGTTGGATTCGGGTCATTAACTCGATTTTTTTGCTTTAACCAAAACTATTTTAGTTGAACCAAAATGAACTTGGTTCAACATCAAATTCAAATTTTTAATTACATGGACAACGTATAACATATACTCATATAATTAGAACTGATAGTAAATTCTAAATCGAATATGCTTATGTTTAACATGTTTGTATAGTAAAAGTGTAAAACATTATCATACGTAGATTACGAAGAAAAGGAAAAAAAAATCATCAATATATATAGTTTAACAATTATGTTGATATAAAATAGTATTACATATATACAATGAAAAAATAAGAAAGAATGAGTAAAACATAAATGGGAAAAAAGTTAAAACTAATGCCATAAAGAGGGGTTGAACTTTAAACCTCTTGAATACCATGCCCACATCCCAAGCACCAAAGTAAACACAATAACATATATTTTATTGAAACTGCTTTTTTTATTAGTTATGGGGGCAATATACAAATTATACCAAAACTTACGAAATTTTCCTCGACTCGTAAAAACTTGTTGGGGGTGGCTGCCCATCCTGCCCCACCATGGTACCGCCCCTGGCTAGGCAGCTCAAGATTGGCTATAAAGTTAAATTAGCCTTTATTAGTTCGTTTTAAAGAGGAGTTTGAGAATTGAGATGGCTATAAAGCGTACATTGACAAGACTTAAACTAAACATTCCATTTTTGATGACTTATTTATATGACATTAATTATAAAACCTACATTAATAGAATCTTGGTAACATTACTTTTGTTTTGTGAAGAGATAGGTTACCTGCTTTGCTATTTATTAGGAAAAAAATCTAGGATGAATGTAGGACCTAAATACTCAAAAAGGTAGGGAGTAATAAAAAGGGTTAAAGTTGATAATGAACTAAATTTACAGGTAATAGGAGTGGATTAAGGAGATGATTATTGGTGATTAATTAATTTATCAAAAGGAAACAATGATTGAGATTGTATCACGTTTGGTGGATGATATATGATTACATCCAGCATCATATATTCATATCCCATCATCAACATTCTCTTCGGCGCCGTTCGTTTTCCTTTTCTATTTTTTTATAGAGTATGTATTATTTATATGGCATATGGATCTATAACCATAACCATAAACACAGTATAGTGTTAGTGTGTTAGTAGTTTTTTCGGAAACGACTGCAACCATCAACCTCAAAAATCTCAAATTATTATTATTTCGTTTTTTGTATGACCGTCAAGGAGCGGCTCAAGGTCTTTAGGGGTCTAAAGCAAATTTAAAATATGAGGTCTAATCAATTTTATGTAATGAATTTTGCTAAACATAGTGCTTTGGGCTATAATGAATTAATAGGTGGTTGATAGAAAGTGGTTAAATAACTAACTTAATTTGTTAAAATTTAATATTTAACTGAATGTGGTTGATGGTAACTAGGAAGTTGACAGTTTTCTACAAAGGTTGACGGTTTATTTAGAGCAAATACACTTTTAAACATAGCCCCAACAAAATCCTTACCGATCACAAACTATATAAAATATTTGACTAAGCTCATTATGCTATTCAAAATATTTTAATTCATTTAACCACGAGTCATGTTTCTATCATTGAGATGGTTATTTGAATAATTTGATAAATGGTATTGCTTAAAGGATGATTGGAAAATTCAATCATGAAAATATAAAGAAAATGATTAAAAAGTTTAATGCTAGCCAATAAATGAAGATTGCATTTATGGACATGAAAATAGAACGTGAAACATTTTTTCACAAAAAAACTTTAAACTAAGGGACAAAAAAATGGGCCTAATCGTTTTTATCACTAAAAACGAGCCTACGATTTTACAACTTAAACTCTTGTAGGGCCTTATATAGTGTTGTTTTGTCACACAAATTGGGTCTAATCTCTTAGAGTTTATATTCTCCAAGACCTTAAAAGATCAAAAGACGTTGAAGATCGTTGTCGTTATCCTATACTATTACATGACATCGATAATTTTGGGGCCTTACAAATTCGGAGCCCTAAAGCGGTAGCTTCACTAGCTTTACCCTCGAGCCACCTCTGATGACCATCAATTATTGTAGCTTCATGAACCATAAGAAATCAATTTAGCGGAATTATTGATGACCCTATTAAAAAGGTGAGTTTTGTTAGGGCGAATTAAAGTGCGAATACCTTGACCATTTGATAGTTGAATACCTCATATTGAAAATGCCACTGAAGAGGTATATAGTGGTTATCCTTAGTAGAGTGGTGGTACGACACTACTTATCATACCACAGCGAAAATGACCCCATTTTCATTGAAGCCCTATCGCTATGATCCAACACTTATATGTATGCCCCAGCATGAAGGTTTCAATGTTGCCTTAGCAGGGAAGCAGTCGACTGTCATACAGATTTTGAAAGACAGTCAAGAGCACAAGTTAGAATAAAGTTAAGTACACTTTCTTACAAATTTCTCTTTACAAAGTTGTATGTTTGTACCATTTAGTTCACAACGTAAATTTAACAACCTATATACGTATTTGATTCACAATTTAGTTTTACAAACAGACCAGTTCAATAGAATTCATATCGGTTTAAACCAATTAATCTGTTGGTTTTGAAATATTACATACTTTTAGTTTTGGTCCGATTTCATCTCATGTCATGGACACTTCTAGGGACAAAATACACTATTACCATGTTGTTCCAAGAAAATGATATTAGCATATTCAATTCATTAATCGTTTTGTTAAAAGTAATGACAACTTTGAACATACGTTAAGGTGATTGACGTTGAGTTATTAAAACACATCATCTATATAAATTTTAAGCTCTAAAGATGTTAACAAAAAAAATTATTTCGTTGTAATTGTAAGGCAAAAAAATACAAGAATCTAAACTTCTAAAGAGAGACGCTTTATAAGATGGGAAATAAAAGGAGAAACAAGTGGGCCTTGCCTAACTCGATATGGGCTTCCTATACTTGTAGTTTCACAACGTGGGCCTATACACTCACCGGATTAAAATTGTTGAAAATGATTAACCTAAAACTACCTCACACAATATATAAACAATCACGAATATTTACACAATGTCTTTCACGAGGCTTGAACTTATAACCCCTGGTTAGAGATGATTAAATTGTAAGGGCAATATAATCAAGTTTTGTGATTGAATAGAAAATTAAGATACTAATAAAGATGCTTTATATATGGTTATAAGAGTCAATTTCACGAAGAAGGATAATTAGAGGGAGAAGATAAGAAACAATCTGATTTATTATATTAATACGATTACGATAGCTATATTTCAAATTTTTATTACTTATCTCTCTTATCTTATAAAAAAGAAGGTTAATAAACTAAATCTTCTTCTAGGTTAACCCTCAAAAAATAATCTCCACATTTCCAATTAATCTTAACCTTTAATTGTCATTAGCAAAATGAATTATTAATCCTAAACTTTTTATCCTAATTTTTTCCAAATATAGGCTCATCCTAACTCGGAAAAAAAAAAATAAGTTGGTTACCTGCATGAGTAATAAATCGGGTACGTTACATAACTCGGAACAAAAAAATAACTTCTTTGCATCCAATCGATACAATGAGAGATCATGAGTTCCCTTTCGCAAATGATAGAATCGAATCTTTCATTCATCTTGCCCTTCTTCAATCAAACGAAGTTTAGCTTCTACCGGTGAAGATTAGGACGATTGGTCGGATCGTACAGCTCCAGAATCAAATCAAAATTCGCATGAGAAACGGTCGATTAATTTGCTGAAAGGTTCAATCTATCCTTTTTGTGATTCTCAATTTGTTTGGATGACGTTAATTACTCGCAATTCTGTAAAGAATCATTGATTGATTCTGATGCCATTCATTCGGTTGCTACAATCGTGAATTCCTTCCAATCATATTAAATTATGATTCTGGTCTGATTCTTATTTGTTCAATCGACATGTATTAAGAGGGAATTCATTTAGAAAAATATTGGTTAGAGAAGAAAAGATTTATTATGCATCTGTTGTTATTATTCGTGTTAGCATGATGATGGCTTTGAGTAAGTTACCCTTACCTACAATTGTAGTATATGATGCACAGTTAAGAATCTTGTGAACAAATTGTTACCTACAGTTTTAGTATGCTTTTAAAAGGCTCCAGGTTCTATATGCACTCCCAAGTGTTTGTGTTTATCTCTCATTGATATTTGATCAATTTTAATTAACAAATCTATTTAGTGCATTCTTTTCTCCTAATATACCCTGTTATTATCAAACTATGAAACATGATACCCATAAAATTGAAGAATTGGCTGAAGTTGAAGCAAATTTGGTGCGTTTTATTTTCTTGCTCCACCGGCATTATATTGTCATAACATTTCTTATTACACTTTTTCATCAATCATGTGTGCAGGATGCCGATGTAAAAGCTAATTGTGGAACAGACAAATCAAATACTCAGGTAATTCAAGGATCATATCTCGAATATTCATTCATCTGTATGTTTGATAGCTTTCACCATCGTCTTATTCATCATCGAGATTCAAGGAAGTGGTCTTAAAGACTGATACCGCATTACTGCCAACGATTTACCTCTTTGTAAATCTGAATGAACTGTGACCTATACATTTATCAATTCAGGATTTTCATTTTAATATATTTATGCAGAAGTACTAATGCCTTAATCTGAATTTTTTACAGAACCATCAGTGATATGTGATCTGTATGGACAACCTTTAACATTTCCAGGATGCAGAAATCGAGCGAAAGATAAGAAATGGTTACTATGATAAATGGTCGGGGTTGTGGCTTTGTGAAAGATGATATAAAGCGAATGTGTCAAGAAAGCGCAAGTAAATCATGTTTAAAAGGTATTATTACGGGTCGCTATTCAATTATCTTTTAAAAGGTATAATAATCTCATATAAAAATGTTTAATCATACACTGATTTTCCTACATCTGTTAATGTTTTTTGCATAATATCATTCTACTGATCTCTTGCAATATGGAACAAGAGTTAGGCAACGGTGCAATCATCACGGGAGGAGTCACAGTAGGCTGATCAGTCATCCTGAAATTGCACGAAGCCTGTTAGCAGACAAAAAATTGCAAAATTGTAACAATCTCTGCACAATTTTGTATGATTATGATAGACAAACAGTATTATATATGAGATTATATAAACTGATTTGGTATCAAGCTGAACACAAAAAGGCAACATAGTTCTTGTGTCATACGATACTATGATATATTCTGAATTAATTTAACGTGAAAAGTAAATGACAGAACGAGTTGTAGTTCAGTTCGTTTGTGTTAATCTGTTTTAAGATGTAGGTTCAGAATAACAGCATGCAGGCTAATTTAGTGAATTACACAAGTAAAATATAAATCAGACAGAAAGTAAACAAATCGTTAAATGACCGGAGCTTGTGTTGCACACAATTTCCTAGGCGGTCTGAACAGCTGCATACTGCCGGAGTAGACAACTTGCCTGAAAGTGCAGTGGTGATTACGAACGTGAGAGAGGTTGCAGAGAAAGATTACTTGTTTTCTGAAATCTATATGAGATCCTTATCATCCTTTTTTATACTTAAAGAAATACGTATTATTTCCATTAAATAAATCAGAGTGCATGAAATGATTAAGCACTGCTGCTTGCAATATGACTCACCAAGCATTGATATGAAGACAATGGCTTGTGAGTCATTCAATCATCATCAATTCAATCAGCAAGCTATTAGGTCGAAATAGGCCAACCCATGGGTCGGGTCAAAAAATTATGGTTTGGAGCATAAAGTAGTATTAAACTTGATGAATATACTTAGACTCAAAACCTTGTAAACACCTCCAAAAATCTATCCCATTTCCGATGTGGGAACAAACCAAAACCCATCAACTTCTTGTTTCGTATACCTAACTTTGAGCTTCGATATCTCATTCACCTTAACTCCGTTTTGGACATATCTTATATCGTTGCGAAGCTCTCTTCAAGGAGAACACAAACCCATAAAGTAGTAACTATAAATATAAAATATACTTATAGTTATTTATGTCTAAAGTTGATGAAAAATGCAAATTTTCACTCGACATTTTTAATATTTCCAACAATAAATATAGAAAAAGATCTTCAAGTAACTTAACAAAAAATAAATCAAAAAGGGTGTTAATATATGTCAGAAGTGGGATTTGAACCCACGCCCTCTCTCGAAGACCAGAACTTGAGTCTGGCGCCTTAGACCACTCGGCCATCCTGACATATTTGTATCAACCTTGACTGCTGTCTTAGATGTATAACACAACTCCCTAACGGCCTAACCCAATTAAGTCTCGTACTACTACAAGCCAAACTATGCCTTTGTATGCAATTCTGTTACACAAATTTTAATAGTACAGCAACAGGACTGCGTGCAAGATGCTGAAATTTAAACTAAATGTTGCTCGTCGCTCAAATAGTCAAATATAGCAAGAGACACAGAAAGGTGTAGCTGCCAAGTTTTTGCCCAAATAAAATTATACAAGATTTACAGCAACAGCATTATTGACTGCCAGGTTTAGTTGATTTACAGCAATCTAAGTAGCAATAGTCAGAGGTTAGTCAGAGGCTATGTGTGTTTAAAGCCATCCTATTACCTTTCTGTTACGAGTTGTAAAATATCAAATGTTAATAGTATGATAAACATTACTCGGAAAATAAATCCCAAACTAAATTTAAAAAAGGGCTCATTTGGCATTGAAATTCTAGATTAACTGCAGTATATTCAAGCTAAACAAACTCCAGCCACAATCAGGAACATATGATGATAAGAATTCTATGAATAAAAACTGCCAATTATCCTTGGTAGACAAACATGTTAACAACATAATGGAACAGCCTTAGCAAGTGAACGTAATGATACTCATGTAGTAAAAAAAAAAGACAATTCGAAGTAAAAAGACTTTCAAAAATTAGCTTCAAAATTGGGCATGGCTGGCCTCTGCTAATATCTTACAATCTGGGTGTTATCATCACCCCCACCACGGTTCCTGCCATAAGGATTATTCTCGCTAAATCCATTTCGGCTTCTTCCTTCTATCTTACGTGTTTTTTGCCTGAACTTTGATGCATTACTGTCTATGTTCAGGTTCAGCTTTGGAGGATTTGAAAAGCAAAATGATGCCGCAACCGCCTGTTATCAGAAACACCATAACAAAATGGAACTGTTAAGAAAATGGGACCCACAAAAGGGCATCTTAGTTTTTGTTGGTGCGGGGGAAATGGGAGACGACTATAGGCAAATAAGTATATGGTACCTGCATATCGAGGCGGTGAACATTAAAGATGTCCTTCATGGAGTGTGAGTTATAAGCTAATAGGTAGGATCTATATGCATCTTTAGCTGATTTGTTCAAATAATAGTTGCTGGCAACCAACTTTTCCTGTGTGAACATACCAAACAAATCATTAGCAAATACTAGTAAGAGTAATTAGATTATCATGCTAAAGTTGAAGTGCCAACTTCAACCCAGTTATGAACGGGTCCATTCTTGCTATGGTTAATGTCTAGCAGGTAAAACGAGTAACATACAAAATTATAAAGTTAGGCAGAAACAGGTCCAAAATCTATCCCCCGGTGTATAATTGAAGTGCACAAAACACCGTAAATTATTTTATTCGACCATTAGTATAACTTTCACCATCATATTTGGCACTTTCTTTTGCTTGATAAAGAGGGTGTCAGGTCAAAACAACCGGACCCATACCAAAGAATTACCCATTATCCAACCGGCCCATCGTGTGACCTACATCTTAGAGCAAATATTTACATACCAGATGAGACTGCACATTAGCCATTTTCTTTTCATCGAACTCGTACTCCTTAACTGGTACTTTTGCAGCCTATCATATAACATTTACCAGAATACCAGTCAGTTTGATCATATACAGGGATTCTGCTAGAGATGTTGGTTACATCTTTCACATGATCTCACCTGTAACACCCCAAAATTTTTAAGTATTCTTTTAAAGTTAAGTATGTATTAAAATGTTTGTTTTGCAATATTATAGTACATAAGTCTAAGTTAGCCAAGTTAGTTAAGTTAACTAGATTGTAAGTTAAATGGTGTAGAGGGATTAATTATGCCAAATCAGTTAAAGAAGGGTCAAATATGAAAATTTGCTTATAAACTCATCTCCTTCTTTCATTTTCTGGAAAATCAAGTGTGTGTGTGTGTGTGTGTGTGTGTGTGTGTGTTGAGTTTGTCAACTAAACAGAGAGAGAGAAGGGAGAGGACACCAAACTCCAATTCATCAAAATTAAAGCATTTCTTGTATGATTTAGGGCTTGAAATCAACAATTAATCATCACCAAGGTAAGATTATCCCTCTCCTACTTTTAATTATATGTTTTGATGGGTTGAAGTTATGAACCCTAAATTGGGTTATTGAGAAAAGCTGAAATTATGAGTCTATACATGTTAGATGGTTGATATTTAGCTTTGTGAAAGTACGTTTATGTATAGAAAACTGAGTTTTTGTTATATAAATGATGTTGGATAAAGTTGGTGAAATTAGCTAACCTCATTATTGATGATGATGATGATGATGATGTGTTGTAGAAATGTTGATGTTATTTTGTAACTAAAATAGCTATGTGCATGTTTAAATCCATAAGAAAAGGAAGAAAAAAAATGGTGAAGTAAGTTTGGTTAGACATGAATGAGAAATTTGTGTTCTTAAGTTGAGAATGATAGATGTTAAGATAGAGAAGTCATGAAAGAATAGAATTGATAGTTGAGCTTGAGTAGAAATTATGTCACTTGAATGGTGACTAACCTTGTATGGTCATGTATGTATGATAGGTGATTTTGAGCTAGCTTGGATAATTGTTAGAGCATATATTAATCAACACTTGTGCGAGGTAAGTAATGGAGGAATGGGAAAGTTCACTAGTTGGTCTTGTTTGAGATTCATGCATGATGAACAAATGAGAACCAACTAGTGATGGGTAGTTCTTGTAAAAGTAAGGTACTCATACATGCCAATTGTGGTAGAAATGGTAGCTCAAGTATAGCAAAGGAATTGGTGAAAGTTCCTTTGTTCATACTTGTGTCAAAGGTAGCTTTCCTTAATTGGAATGAAATGGTAGATAAAGGATCATTTAATTGGTAGTTGATTACTCAAGCGAGCTTGATTGCCAAATGGTAGTACACTTTGTTGATGTTTACTTTATTTTCCCATTACTTACTAAGCATGTTGCTTACCCCTTTATTTGTTGTGTTTTGATGTTGTAGATACGAGAGGGTCTAGAGGTAATTTGGGTAAGGCTCCAAGCGAAGCCTAGTGGTGGAACTTAGGGTGTGTTTGGCACGAGCTTATGGTAGCTTGTAGCTTATAGGAGCTTATAGCCATAAGCTCCGTTTGGCAACCAAAATTTTGAGTAGCTTATGGTTTCCATAAGCTCCAAAACCATAAGCTACTTGAAGTAGCTTTTCAAAGTAGCTTGTAGCTTATGGAAAATGAAATTACATAAATAACCACCAAGTAATTGTATATCATCTTTTTAAATTTTTATATTTGTCCTTTTATGTCATTTTACATTCATAAGCTACAAGCTCCAGCTACTCTGCCAAACACAAATATTACCAAAAGCTCCAGCTACAAGCTCCAGCTACAAGCTCCAGCTCCAGCTACAAGCTACCAGCTCCAGCTACAAGCTTGTTGTGCCAAACATACACTCTCATAGTAAGTTGAATCCCTTTTTGGTAGATGAAAATCATGCTCTTGATATGACAATTGAAAGCCCCGTTTTGTAGTAAAACTTATTTCGATCAACATATTGTAAGTATTGTAATGAAGAACCAAATGGTAGCATGAAACAAGTGATGATTGTTGCAAACACTTGTGTTTGTTTTAAAGTAGTTAATTATGTTGACTTTGATGTTAAAAGATGATTTTGGAAGTGAAGTTTGTTATAATGGTAGTAAATTGTAGTTAGTTTGGTTCGGGTGTCCAAATGGGTCATCAGGATGGTTCATGCCTCATGAAGTTAAATTGGTAATGAGATGAGTTTGTGTGTTGAATTAGAATTGTTTTTGATAGTTGAATGTGCTGGTAAAATTTGAAGGTCAAAGTGTGTATAGTTTAGAACTTGTCATGTTGCCAAAATGACTCAAAATGGTCAAAATTGGTTGAGTGTCCAATTTCTTGTTATCGCGAAATTTTGAAAAGGTGTAAATTACAAAACGTTTATATTGCTATGTAGAAAGTGTCTGCAATTTTTTTTGTATTAAAATGATTAACGAGTAGTGAGTTATGCGTATTTAAGATTCAGGAATTTGCAGCAAGGAAATGCAGGCCTGCAGGTACCAAGAACTACCTGGCGGGTAGCCTTGGTACCCGGTGGGTACTAATGGTTGATTTTGGACAGAAATGGCCTAAAAGTGGGTACCCGGTGCGTACACCTTGTACCCGACGGGTAACATGTTTAACCGACGGGTATCCGTGTTACCCGGCAGGTACTCTCCCTTCTTCAGCAAAATTTTGTTTTAAGGTCAAAGATAAAAAAGAGTTGTATGGTGTAAGGGTACTCTTCTTCATTATAAATCATATAATGAAGTAAGAAACGTTTTTAATTAAAAAAAAAATCGGGACGTTTCATCACCGACAAACACATCAGAAGTCAAAGCCAGTTACATTAGCATAAAAGCTCCAATGATCTAGATAAACAATGATCAACACACCTTGAGGTAGCGAAGAAACTGCAACTCTTCAGGTATAAGAAAAAGCAATGCATTCCCTTTCGCACCCTCTCCACGAGCAGTTCGACCAACTCGATGAATATATTCCTGCAATTAGATGACAAATAATGAGCAGAACAGATAAGCTAATAATATAAATTAGAATGTAAACAAAGGAACTTGAGAGGTCTAAACACCTTAGGCTCATCTGGAGGATCATACTGCACAATCCAATCCTAAAAACAAATAAACATACATAATGTTACGCACAATGATATGGTACTGATTATCTACAAAAATAGTCAACGTAAGAGTATCATTTAATTAATTCACGCAAATATGGATATTGGGCCCATAAAATAATTTGAAAAGGAATGAACCCAGAGAAGCATACTATCCTGCTTTTACTGAGTCATTGTAACATTAATTTTCACCTTGGACTTTCAAGAAAGATAGTATAATCTTTGATTCTTTTCCAAAGTAAAAAGAAGACTACACCTCCGATATTTGGTCGAGAAATAATTTGCCCTAACACAGCAGTAGAGGTGCCAATTTTGAATAATTTATTATGGATGGGTACACTTTGGTTATATGTTATGTCTAACGGACCGATAGGGTAGCATAACCAACATGTTAGATTGATAGAGAACAGGTCATGGTCGACAGTCGCCAAAGAGTACTTATTAGGCATAAAGATATCCAACTCATTTTATTTGTATTGAAATAATATGAAGAATCTGGAAAAAAATAATTTCAGGTCAGCATTATCCGTACCAAAAATTACCCATTTTTGACCCACTACATAACCCGTCCAACCCACCAATTTTGCAACATCTATGTAGAAAAAGGCACATACCACAGCAGGGATATCCAGACCACGAGCAGCAACATCAGTACATAACAAGATTCCTTTCTCTGCTTTGCAAAAGTCAAAGAATGTGGAGGTTCGTTTCTGCTGCTTTTGCTTCCCATGAATATCAAAACATTCCACTTGAATATACGTAAGAAGCTCTGAGTGAAATTTAACCGAATTGCATGAAGAAAAGAAAACCATAACTTTTTTCGACAGATTTCTTTTCAAGAAAGAGTAGAGAAGTATGAATCTCTTCGCACTTGGCACCACACAATAACCTTGTTGCAGACCTTCATTAGTCACCTACAACACCAATAACATCAAATTAGAAAAATAATTTATCTGAAAAAAACATAATTTTGGTGTAGCAACAGTTTGTTTACCCTGGACCTCCCATCATCTACATCGATATAAACAGGAGTATTCTGAAAGGATAAGCGGGCAAGATCCTCAACCTGAAGAAAAAGAGTCGATAAATTAAACATATAACAAAACAAATATCAATCAAAAACAGGGTAGCGGAGTATGATATAATATTTGGGTTAAAGGTAAAGTACAACTGCTTTTCTGAATAAGTTAGTGAAAACCTTAAACATCCTACATTTGACATGAATGGAAAAAACGTACGAGTTGAGCACGAAAATTGAAAAATGTTACTTGAACTAAGACCACAAGGTCCACAACTATGTGACTTGAGAACGGTACCTTCTTGGTCTGTGTGGCTGAAAAGAGAGCAGTTTGCCTTTTCTGCAGATTACAAAGATCTCACTTAGTTCATAATGATGCAAGATACCAGCTATTGTAAATGTATATATAAGTCTACAATGACTTTAAAACTGATTACTATACAAGAGCACGTACATGTTCTAATATGATACGTGAAACAATATAGTGTAGAAGGGATCTAAATGCATCAATGACTAGAAACTGCAATTTTCTTCTAGGATATTTATATGGCATTAATATGGTGCAAGCTACAAAACGCCATACCTTCGGCAGGATTCGAATAATCTGCTTCATTTCTTCCTCGAAGTTTGCTTCCAGGATCCGATCAGCTTCATCGATTACAAGGAGCTGCAAACCAAAATTTGAAATTCTATGAAATGAAAAAGAACTTCACAGTTGGTGATATCAATTCATAGTTAAAAGATAAGATCAAATATCGGCATCAATAGCAAACATAGAGGTGTGATAATAAATGGCCCTTACAGAAATTTAGCTCAAATGCTATACCATTAATATGTTTACTACAACTACTTTTTTAATCAAATTGCAAGGTTCGCTACCCTCCACCTCACTTTAGTGAAAAAGAAGATAGTTTGTGTTTCATTATGGTCAATAAAGCATTAGCATCCTACATCAGACAACATATATAGAGCGAACAACCCTACCACAAGGTTCTTATAGATAAACCCTTTTGTGTTCTGTAGATGATCAAGAAGTCGCCCAGGAGTAGCTACCAATAAATTAACTCCCTTTACAAGACGCTCAGCTTCTCCTCTTCTCGCTGCACCACCAATAACCAACCCAAGAGTCTGTGAATGATACTTGAGAAGGTCCTTTGCAACTGCATGAGTCTGTATAATAAAAATTACACAAGCACCTTAAATTCAGCTCAAGAAGAAGCATATCAAAATCACCTTAACAACAATTGCAGGCAGTAAATATAATTGAAGAATAGCAGCGTATAACAGATACCTGTATCGCAAGCTCCCTAGTTGGGCAAATGACAACAACACCAGTCCCATTTCGAGGAACAAAGGGGGCACGATACAACGCCTCAACTGCTGGTACAAGAAAGGCTAGAGTTTTACCAGAACCCGTTCTTGCAGCTCCAAGAACATCTTTTCCTTCCAAAAGAGGAGGAATACCTCTGGCTTGAATCTATAAATCATATTGTATGCAAACAAATTAAACAAGTTGAAGCAAATAACAAATAATAACCCATAAAGTTCACATCTTTTTGGTTTACCTGCGTCATATACTGAAAACCCATATCCGCAATAGCTTTCTTGGTTGGTTCAGACAACAGTATATGCCTAAAAGAATCACTACTCATAATCCCAGAATCAGCACCACTCTTCACCTTCTTCATATTCTTCGTCTCCTTTACCTCCTCTTCTTCCTCGACGTTCAAACCCTCATCACCACCTTCTTCTTCTTCCTCCTCCTCTTTCTTTTCATCAGTTGCTATCCCATCTTCTTCACTTTTCGTCTTTTTATCTTTCTTCTTCCTCTTCCTCTTTTTCTCTTTCACATCGACTTCTCTCTCCGCTTCCACCTCCTCTTTCTCACTGCCATTGAGTTCAGCTACTTGTTGTGCTGTCATAAAAGACGATTCATCACCAATTTCAACTTTGGAATTAGGGTTTTTCTGTAAGATTGGCATAGTTGAGCGAGAAGGTGGAATTGATGACAAAGAAGTGTGGGCTATTCTTTTTAGGTATTAACAGAGGTAGTATTAGATTGTGTTCGTCAACAACGGCTCGAACTGGTGGCTCGAGTCAGGGGTGTTAACGAACCGAGCCGAACCGAGTATCAAGATGCTCGAACTCGACTCGAAATATTTTTAGTATGCTCGAACTCGAATAAGTTTTTTAAATTGGGCTCGAACTCGAGATCGATATTTTTTTCATTGTTCGAGTTCGAATTCGAAACTCGTTTAGTAACTTAAACTTTTCTTATTTGCATGAATATTCAAGTTTAACTCGATCGTTATTGTTCATTTCGTTCTCATCTGAGGCTCGGGTGGCTCGACTTGAGATATATATATGAGCTTGTTGAACCATTTGAGCCGAGTATGCTCGATTAACTCGTTCGACTCAGAGTATTATACGAGTTTTCGAGCGAGTCGAGTCGAATATTAATTTTTATGACTCGGCTCGTGAAATTAATCGAACAATAATTTTTGCTCAAACTCGACTCGAGTTCGAAGTAGCTCATGCTCAAACTCGAAATAAACGAGTTCGAAATCGAGTAGCTCGTGAGCGGCTCGGTTCGTTAACACCCCTAGCTCGAGTTGGAGTTGGAGCTGAGGCCTGGACTTCTATTCACCAAGAGGCTTCTGGTGTTTGCTAACAACGGGCTGGACCAAAAGGTTTCGGGTGTTTGGTAACAACGGGCTGAAGCTTGGCTGGAGCTTGGGATGGGGCTGGAGCTGGAGCTGGAACTTAGGGCTAGAGCTAGGGTTTGGGCTTTTATTCAAAAGCCACTTCAAAAAGCTTCGCTTCTGAGGGCTTATTTTTTCAAGAAGGCCCACATTTTATGTTGTCAAACAAGGCTTATAGCTGGGGCTTTTAAAAAATAGAAGCCCAAGCCCCTGGAAGCCCATCATCCAAACATACCCTTCTTGTTTAAGGGCTTCTTGGGGCTTATTTTTTCTAGAAGCTCATTTTTTTTTTTTCGTTGCTAAACAAGGGTTATAGCTAGAGCTTATTAAAAATAGAATCTCAAGCCCCCAAAAACCCTAATCCAAACACACCCGTAGTAAATGTGAGACCTAAACTTTTTCAGTATTTCAAGCTATCCTGTTAGTGCATATTTAATGTGTCAGTCAGTTGGTCTCAGTATGTATTAGTTTGATATTGTATTTTAAGTATTATAATGAAAAGTGAAAATATTATAATAGAATTGACTAAGTTGATTTTGGCGACACCAAGCCTGTGTCGCAATTGCGACACTATGGCTTATGTCGCAAGGGTCAGGACCTGCGACACAAGGCTAGTGTCGCAAGGTCCAGTAGGTGAGTATAAATATGTCGTTAGGGTTTAATTGTAAAGGTTGACGAAACCTTAAACGTTTAGAGAAAGTGTGTCAGATTTCTGTAAAAGCTGATACGTTATTATCAATTCAATATACATAAAAGTTTGATAATTCGTGTGTTTCGTAATTCGTTAAACGTTCAATTATCAATTGCTTAATTCCGTCTTATGATTGATTGCCACGGTTTGATTAGATCCTAGGAATAGGACCTACAAAGTGGTATCAGAGCCACAATCTTCGTATTACGTGGTATCAGATCGTGTTTTTGTTCGTTTTTTGGTTTATTCACGAGGTCTTTGGTGTTTGAACATCGTTTCAGTGATTAAAAGCTTGAATTTTTCGTTTTATGGGTATTCCTGAAGGGTTCGTTTGTCTGGTGATTGTCAAAATCCATTAGGGTTTCGAAATTAGGGTTTGAGTGCAGCTGAAACGCGACATTGCGACACTAGCTGCGACTTTAGCTGCAACGTTGACTGCGACACAAAGACTTCCATTGGAATTTGAAAGTTGCGACTTTAGCTGCGACTTTGACTGCGACACAAAGATTTTGATTCTAATTGAAGTTTGCGACTTTAGTTGCGATACAGAGTGCGATTTAGTGTGCGACATAGGGTTACATAGGGTTGCGACCTTGCTTGCGACACTAATTATTAGACTTGGTTTTCTTCCTTAACTTTGGATTGCGACACTAGCTTTGTGTCGCACATTTGGATCTTTTTAATTTTACCAAGTTTTGCTTGCAACACTAATCTCAGTGTCACATCAGTTTACTTTGTGTTTATCTTTGTGTTGTTTTTGCAGGTTACGAAAATGTCTTCTCTACACAATGAAAGTGCCCTCTTAAAACATAGTAATGAAATCGGGAGTACTAATAAGCCCCCGTTGTTCACACCAAATACTGACTATGCGAGCTGGCTACAGAGATTTAAAGCCTTCATTTCGTTAACCGATCCAGACATGTGGATACCGCTTCTTGAAAGATATGACAGACCGGTTGCACAAGGAGCTTATATCGGTGTACGACCTCCCAAGCCTATTAAGTCAATGACTCATGAGGAACGAAAAACTTGGGACTTAGAATGCAAAACTCATGCAGCTATAACAATGTCTCTACTTGCAGAAGTTCTCAAGATTTTTAAACACCAAATACTGACTATGCGAGCTGGCGACATAGATTTGAAGCCTTCATTTCGTTTACCGATCCAGACATGTGGATAACGCTTCTTGAAAGATATGAAAGACCGGTTGCACAAGGAGCATATATCGATGTACCACCTCCTAAGCCTATTAAGTCAATGACTCCTGAGGAACGAAAAGCTTGGGATTTAGAACGCAAAACTCATGCAGCTATAACAATGTCTCTACTTGAGAAGTTCTCAAGATTTTTAAACATCATGACATTGCGCTTGATCTATGGGCTGCCATCGAGAAGCGTTGCGGTGGCAATGAACAATACAAACAAAGCAAACTGGAGCTCGTCAGGAAACAGTTTGAATTATTTGACATTATTAAAAATGAGTATGTTGTTGGTGCATTTTGTGTGTCAGTCAGTTGGTCAACATTTGTAGTTGTCAAGATCAATTAGTCTTAGTATGTGACGTGATTAGTGTGTATATTCGGGTCTATAAACGAAATGTAATTATAGAATATACATAGAATATTGTTCATGCGACATAGAGCTTATGTCAAAATAGCGACATAAGGCCTATGTTGCAAGGGTCACAACAGTGACACAAGGCTTGTGTCGTAAGGTCGTCTGGTGTAACACCTGCATAATTAGGATAATTGATTATGCTTAATTGTTTATAACTAGTTGTAATTAGTATGTAATAGGACTAATTACAGGCTCTATTTGTATATATATAAGTTGATTTATATATATATGTGTGTATTTACGCGATTTGGATAAATCGTACGAATTAACCGGACGGAGTCCGACACAATTATTTTGACGTTGGTGACAGAAACTTACCTAAATAATGAGAACGTATTTTATTATATAAAATACACAGCGAACAAACATTATTTATAATATCGCGACGACATTTTAAATAATTTAACGAATACGAATTAAACGCGAGTTAAGAATTTTAATACTTCGAAAAATGTTTTTATAATTAATTTCAAGGTATTTCATTTAAAATATTCCCGTCACCTTTTAAAAATATAACTGCTTGATATGACGTTTAAACGACGGAGGAAACGAACACCGCACGGAGCGCGGAGGCGCGGACTGAAAATGGGAGGCTTAACCTCCCACTTCCTTTTCTCTTTCTTTTCACTTTCTCATTTCTTTCTTTTTCTTTCTCTCATTTCTCTCTCAACTAACAAAACCACCACCATATTACAAAATCACAAAATAACATCACGAAACGACGCCGTATCATACCACTCCTTTGGAATAAAAGAACCACGGCATCCCGATCTACCTTTCCATCTTTTCGGATTTTCGATCCGACATTTTGTAAGTTTCCGACAAAACCCGAAACTCTCCGTTTTTACTCATTTTTACGTTTTTATGGTTTATATTTGCCCAACATGTACAAAAATGGGTTGGGTAAAAGATTTGGACCAAACGGGAGTTTTTCGACCGATTTTCCGGCCACCATTGTCCGATCAGACCGCTACGTCGCAGAGACGACGGGCTACCTGCGACGTAGGCCACTACGTCGCAATACCCCTCGCAACGTCGCATATAGCGACGTCAGCCCTAACGTCGCATTAAGTGGCCAACGTCGCACTTAGCGACATCGACCCCTACGTCGCACAAATACTCAACGTCGCATATAGCGACGCCAGCCTTTACGTCGCATTAAATTGCGAAATCGCACATAGCGACGTCATGCTCAACGTCGCAGTCCGGATCTGCGACGTAGCACCCAACGTCGCACCCTACGTCGCATGCTACGTCGCACAAACCAGAACCTTGAAAAGTCAGATTTTACTAAGTGTCGAACTTACACAACTTCAAATACTTATGTCATACGACTTAACAAACGTCATAGAACATACTTTCTATTACAATTACACTAAATTGCGTTATAAATGATAACACTTTGAATCATTATTACAAACCGTCACCAACGGGCCATATTTGTTTTCAAACTACAACGGATTACTAAACAAACACTTGGGCATAATGAGTTGTGTACACAACTAGCCTAGATGGTCTTGCGAGACATCTACTTACTTAAATTCATATGTTTAGGCATTTGAAGGTTACGGGTTCGGAGAACCTACGGTTGAGATTACTTACTCGTTTATTGATATAAACGTACTTGCAAAGACTCAGGTGAGTCTTACGGCCCCACTTTTACTGTTTTATCTTATTGGGGGAGATACATGCTACTACTTTTCTTGAACACAAGTACTAAACTGTTTACTATACCAAACGGAATTGCATGAGTTGTTACTATTTACAGAAGTCTCTCCATCATATATCGTTAGTTATGGACTTAAGCGCGAACAGTAGTTAATGGATCCATTAGGGAAATGACCCTCCCCACCCGGGGCAGTAGCGCTGCCACGTACCGATTTACACGTATAAACGGGTGACAACTTATTCGTTACTGATGCTTGCTCAGTTACGAGCATGTCACGGGAGCAAACATATTATTTACGGGTTAAGCTTCGATTATGAGCCTCATGGCAACGGTACAAACTTATTTATTTACAATTTGCTGGATTGCAATGGCTGATTTTACGCCTGCGGGCACTACTAATGAAATCTCGTGTTCAAAGCCGATATTATTTACAAACCTGTGAGATTCACCAACCTTTTTGGTTGATACTTTTTAGCATGTTTTCTCAGGTACCCGGATGGAGTAGGATTACTCCAGGATTTTAGCTAGAGTCGCATGATTTCAACACAACTGCATTAACGGAGATTCTTAGCATTATCTTTTGTATATTTTGATTATGTAATAGAATCTCCCGCTATACGCGTGGACTCTAGGGGAAACTACATTTTGTATACGAAAACACTAAGTTTTCAAACATTATATCTATGGAATGTAACTAATTTACAAAACGTCTCATTTAGAGGTCGTTTGCTATATCTTGTGCTTTGTATATTGATTAGTAACACCCAAGTATGCTTCCGCAAAACAGCGAATTATTGGGGGTGTTACAGATTGGTATCAGAGCCTAAGGTTATAGTGAACTAGGTTGCATTTAGTGGGCCTAGACTATGACCATTAGGCAGTATTTCTTATTAGGCATGACTGGTTCAGGAATTACAGCATACAACTTTAATTTAACATAGCCTGATCAACTATGTACAATTAAGGAAAGATGATGTAAGGTCTGAAACGATTGTGTTTAATGGGGATACGTTAGTTGACTCTGACCACGAGAGAACCGGACCATTACTTGATATGTGCTACACTTTAGGCTGGATATTATATGCCTATATATATTAGCCTCGTCTTACTTACACTCTGCCACAGGAATGGCCAACACACCACCTAATCCGACACACTCTCACTCACATGGGTCACGGAACCCACGAGTAGCCAGGAGGAACACAAGGTCACCTCGAACCAGCCCTTATCCTGTACATAACTCTCAGAACTCGGCACCTCTCACGTTACCCGTATTGGCTACCCAATTCCGCCGTCAGGAGCAAAGACTCGAAAACCTGGAACTGGAACAACACCGAATGACTTACCTGCTTCGTCAAGCTCTTGACCGCATATCACAACTACAGCGAGAACAAGAGGATACCAACCTCTCTGTAAGCATAATTCAGGATTCCATGACCGCCGAATTAGGTGCAGATGAACTTGTAAGAAACCGATTAGAAGAATGTGAACAGCGTTCACAGGAGACTGCGGATCATTCTCGAACACTAGCACAACGACTGGCCTTGGTTGAAGACAACGCCAGGCAAACCAACCGACTAGCAGAAACCGTGGACCGCCTTGTCGCGCTGATGGAACAAATTAATCTACATTAAGATTAGTGTAGTTTTTGTCTTGTAATCTATCTCGTTATCTAGGAACTATCTAGCACAACTCTATAAACTAGTCGGATGTAACAATTCCCGACACCTTTTGTAATATCTCTGTAGGATTTAACTTTTGAACTCACTTTATCTATCAAATATCCTTTGTTATCTCAACTCACATTAATTGTCATTTTCCATGTTGATGTTATGTATTACTGCTTTCATACATGTACATCTGTGACAATTACAAGCTCATACAAAATCTCATGTATCTTCATTTCTTTTATTGAAGAATCATGCCGCCAAAGACTCGACCATACACCGATGCCCAGATTACCTCCCTTATAACCCAGGCTGTTACTGAAGCCTTGGCTCGGAATACTCCACCAAATTCCTCGAGAAACAGCGATGCCGCTGAAACCACTACTGCTAAACCCTGTTCATACAAAGACTTTCAGAACTGCAAACCTCTAAACTTTGCAGGTACTGAGGGAGCTATCGGTCTAGTACGCTGGATCGAGAAAGTTGAATCCGTATTTCTGATCTGCAACTGTGCGGAAGGAGACAAAGTTAAGTTCTCCGTTAGTACTTTTACTGACACCGCACTCACCTGGTGGAACACTTATGCCCAGACTGTGAGTGTTGCTACTGCTTACCAACTCCCGTGGGAGGAGTTGGAGAAGATGTTGAGGGGCGAGTATTGCCCCAGGGATGAATTGAAACAACTAGAAGTGGAATTTTGGAACCATAAGATGCAGGGTGATGACATCACCGGATACACAAACCGTTTCCACCAACTGGCACTTCTATGCCCAACCATGGTCGATCCTGAGTACAAGAGGATCGAGAAATTCGTTGATGGTCTTCCGGAGAGACTCCAAGACCTGGTGACTTCATCCAAACCAGGTACTATTCAGAGCGCCATCCGTATGGCCCATGAACTAACGGCAAATTCTGTCCGCCGTGGTACAACTTCAACCCCATCTGCAAACAACAAACGCAAGTGGGAAGGTAACCCCAACTCATCCAACCAAACCTCCAACAAAAAGCCTGAGTACATTAAGGCTTATTCATCGGGGACTTCAGAAAAGAAAGGGTACAGCGGGAACAAGCCTTACTGTTCCAAATGTAGCCGCCATCATGACGGTTCTTGCCCTTGCTCCAATTGCAAACGGTTCGGGCATCTAGCCAAGGATTGCCGAACCAACATTTCTACCCCCAACACCAATGCACCAAAGGCCTGCTTTGGGTGCGGAAATTCAGGGCACTTCAAGAAAGATTGCCCAAAGCTGAAAAACAACAACAACCCTGCTCGTGGTAGAGCATTCGTTATCAAGGCTGGGGAAGCCAGACAAGACCCGAACGTCGTGATGGGTACGTTCCTTCTCAACGACCTTACTGCTTCTGTGTTATTTGATACCGGTGCCGATAGAAGCTTCATATCTGAGAAATTTAGCCCTTTACTTGATATTACTCCCACTGCCTTAGATGCTAAATACATTGTAGAATTAGCTAACGGCAAACTGATTGAGACTGATAGCATCATACACAACTGTACACTTAACCTCACGAACGAAACGTTTTCCATTGATTTAATCCCTGTCGAGATCGGCAGCTTCGATATTATTGTCGGTATGGATTGGTTATCCAGGCACCGAGCTGAAATCATCTGTCATGACAAACTCGTTCGCATACCTCTTGTCTCCGGTAGAACCTTAGTCCTACAGGGGGAGACCGGTAGACGGAATCTGAATATTGTATCCTGTCTGAAAACGAGAAAATATCTACGAAAAGGGTATCAAGCCATCCTCGCACATGTAACGGAGAAGAAGTCGGAGGAGAAGCGACTTGAGGATGTTCCGATCATGCGGGATTTCCCGGAAGTCTTTCCTGAAGACTTGCCCGGACTTCCGCCACCTAGACAAGTTGAATTCCAAATCGAACTTGTGCCCGGAGCTGCACCCGTGGCACGAGCCCCTTACCGTTTAGCACCATCCGAAATGCAGGAGTTGTCTAACCAACTACAGGAACTCCTGGACAGAGGATTCATTCGACCAAGTTCCTCACCTTGGGGAGCTCCGATCTTATTCGTGAAAAAGAAAGATGGATCTTTCCGCATGTGTATCGACTACCGAGAGCTGAATAAGCTAACCATAAAGAATCGGTACCCACTTCCTAGAATCGATGACCTGTTTGACTAACTCTAGGGATCGAGTGTTTACTCAAAGATTGATCTACGGTCGGGTTATCATCAACTCCGAGTCCGTGACAATGATATCCCAAAGACAGCCTTCCGAACTCGTTATGGGCATTACGAATTCCAAGTGATGCCATTCGGGTTGACCAACGCACCGGCCGTATTCATGGACCTTATGAATCGGGTGTGCAAACCATATCTTGACAAATTCGTCATTGTGTTCATCGATGATATCCTGATTTACTCTCGCAACGAGCAGGAACATGCTCAACATCTGAAAACCATTCTAGGACTTCTTAAACACGAAGAGTTATATGCCAAATTCTCTAAGTGTGAGTTCTGGATTCGAACCGTTCAATTCCTCGGGCACGTGATTGACAGCCAAGGAATTCATGTTGATCCCGCCAAGATTGAAGCAATCAAGGGCTGGGAGTCACCGACCACTCCAACCGAAGTGAGACAATTCTTAGGTCTCGCTGGTTATTACCGCCGATTCATCGAAAACTTTTCAAGAATAGCTGTTCCACTAACCACACTAACTCAGAAGGATAAGAAGTTCGATTGGACGGATAAACAGGAGTCAGCCTTCCAGCTATTGAAAAACAAACTTTGCAGTGCACCAATCTTGTCCTTACCCGAGGGCACCGACGATTTTGTAGTTTACTGCGACGCCTCACACCAAGGACTTGGTTGTGTATTGATGCAACGGGAAAAAGTCATTGCCTATGCCTCACGACAACTGAAAATACACGAGAAAAACTATACGACCCACGACCTCGAGTTAGGTGCTGTGGTCTTCGCATTGAAAATCTGGAGACATTATCTCTACGGTACGAAAAGCACTATCTTTACCGATCACAAAAGTCTCCAACACATATTCGATCAGAAAGATCTAAACATGAGACAACGTCGCTGGGTTGAGTTACTTAGTGACTACGATTGCGAGATCAAATACCATCCGGGCAAGGCTAACGTAGTTGCCGATGCCTTAAGCCGAAAAGAACGAGTGAAACCCCTTCGAGTCCGAGCACTTCCTATGACAATTCATAACGAGCTTCCTGCTCAAATCCTTACCGCTCAACTTGAAGCACTCAACGATGAAAACTTGAAAAATGAAGCCTTGCGAGGCTTGGATAAACAATTCGAAATCAAACCCGATGGAACTCGATACTTCTCTAACCGGGTGTGGTTACCCAAATTCGGAAACTTGCGAGATTTGGTGATGGCTGAAGCTCACAAATCTCGATACTCTATACATCCCGGATCTGACAAGATGTATCATGACGTCAAAGGGTTGTATTGGTGGCCTAACATGAAAGCTGACATCGCCTTGTACGTCAGTAAATGCCTAACCTGTTCCAAAGTAAAGACCGAACACCAAAGACCCTCTGGGTTGCTTCAACAACCTGAAATTCCTCAATGGAAATGGGAACAGATTTCCATGGACTTCATTACCAAACTACCAAAAACTTCGAGTGGTTGCGATACCATTTGGGTGATCGTGGACCGTCTCACGAAATTTGCTCATTTTCTGGCCATCAAGGAAACCGACAAGATGGAGCGTCTGACTCGCATCTACGTCAAAGAAATCATCTCGCGACACGGGGTACCTATCTCGATCATCTCAGATAGGGACAGCCGTTTTACTTCTAACTTTTGGCAATCACTGCAGAAATCTCTTGGTACTCGTCTGGATATGAGTACTGCTTATCACCCGCAAACCGATGGCCAAAGCGAACGAACTATTCAAACACTGGAGGATATGCTACGAGCCTGCGTAGTTGACTTCGGTACTTCTTGGGAAAGTCACTTACCATTGTGCGAGTTCTCGTACAACAACAGTTATCATACCAGCATAAAGGCTGCACCCTTCGAGGCACTTTACGGACGTAAGTGCCGATCACCTATCTGTTGGACTGAGTTAGGAGATTCCCAACTCACGGGTCCAGATATCATTCAAGAAACTACTGAGAAAATCATTGGTATTCAAAACCGGCTGAAAGCTGCACGTGATCGTCAGAAAAGCTATGCTGACGTGAGACGCAAACACCTTGAGTTCCAGGTAGGGGACAAGGTACTCCTCAAAGTGGCACCGTGGAAGGGTGTCATTCGATTCGGAAAACGAGGCAAACTAAATCCTAGATACATCGGACCATTCGAAATCCTGGAAAGGATTGGTCCAGTGGCATACCGCCTGCAACTTCCTGCTGAACTCAGCAGCGTACACAACACATTCCACATTTCTAACTTGAAGAAATGTCTGTCTGACGAGACACTGATTATACCGCTCGACGAAATTCAAATCGATGATAAACTTCATTTTGTCGAGGAACCTATGGAAATCATGGACCGTGAGGTCAAGCAATTGAAACAGAGTCGTATTCCCATCGTAAAAGTCAGGTGGAATTCTAGGCGCGGCCCTGAGTTCACCTGGGAACGGGAAGACCAAATGCGACAGAAATATCCACATCTCTTCCCAGATAACGCACCGTCCGTGCACTCAGGCTAATTTCGGGACGAAATTTCTTTAACAAGGGGAGAATGTAACACCTGCATAATTAGGATAATTGATTATGCTTAATTGTTTATAACTAGTTGTAATTAGTATGTAATAGGACTAATTACAGGCTCTATTTGTATATATATAAGTTGATTTATATATATATGTGTGTATTTACGCGATTTGGATAAATCGTACGAATTAACCGGACGGAGTCCGACACAATTATTTTGACGTTGGTGACAGAAACTTACCTAAATAATGAGAACGTATTTTATTATATAAAATACACAGCGAACAAACATTATTTATAATATCGCGACGACATTTTAAATAATTTAACGAATACGAATTAAACGCGAGTTAAGAATTTTAATACTTCAAAAAATGTTTTTATAATTAATTTCAAGGTATTTCATTTAAAATATTCCCGTCACCTTTTAAAAATATAACTGCTTGATATGACGTTTAAACGACGGAGGAAACGAACACCGCACGGAGCGCGGAGGCGCGGACTGAAAATGGGAGGCTTAACCTCCCACTTCCTTTTCTCTTTCTTTTCACTTTCTCATTTCTTTCTTTTTCTTTCTCTCATTTCTCTCTCAACTAACAAAACCACCACCACCATATTACAAAATCACAAAATAACATCACGAAACGACGCCGTATCATACCACTCCTTTGGAATAAAAGAACCACGGCATCCCGATCTACCTTTCCATCTTTTCGGATTTTCGATCCGACATTTTGTAAGTTTCCGACAAAACCCGAAACTCTCCGTTTTTACTCATTTTTACGTTTTTATGGTTTATATTTGCCCAACATGTACAAAAATGGGTTGGGTAAAAGATTTGGACCAAACGGGAGTTTTTCGACCGATTTTCCGGCCACCATTGTCCGATCAGACCGCTACGTCGCAGAGACGACGGGCTACCTGCGACGTAGGCCACTACGTCGCAATACCCCTCGCAACGTCGCATATAGCGACGTCAGCCCTAACGTCGCATTAAGTGGCCAACGTCGCACTTAGCGACATCGACCCCTACGTCGCACAAATACTCAACGTCGCATATAGCGACGCCAGCCTTTACGTCGCATTAAATTGCGAAATCGCACATAGCGACGTCATGCTCAACGTCGCAGTCCGGATCTGCGACGTAGCACCCAACGTCGCACCCTACGTCGCATGCTACGTCGCACAAACCAGAACCTTGAAAAGTCAGATTTTACTAAGTGTCGAACTTACACAACTTCAAATACTTATGTCATACGACTTAACAAACGTCATAGAACATACTTTCTATTACAATTACACTAAATTGCGTTATAAATGATAACACTTTGAATCATTATTACAAACCGTCACCAACGGGCCATATTTGTTTTCAAACTACAACGGATTACTAAACAAACACTTGGGCATAATGAGTTGTGTACACAACTAGCCTAGATGGTCTTGCGAGACATCTACTTACTTAAATTCATATGTTTAGGCATTTGAAGGTTACGGGTTCGGAGAACCTACGGTTGAGATTACTTACTCGTTTATTGATATAAACGTACTTGCAAAGACTCAGGTGAGTCTTACGGCCCCACTTTTACTGTTTTATCTTATTGGGGGAGATACATGCTACTACTTTTCTTGAACACAAGTACTAAACTGTTTACTATACCAAACGGAATTGCATGAGTTGTTACTATTTACAGAAGTCTCTCCATCATATATCGTTAGTTATGGACTTAAGCGCGAACAGTAGTTAATGGATCCATTAGGGAAATGACCCTCCCCACCCGGGGCAGTAGCGCTGCCACGTACCGATTTACACGTATAAACGGGTGACAACTTATTCGTTAATGATGCTTGCTCAGTTACGAGCATGTCACGGGAGCAAACATATTATTTACGGGTTAAGCTTCGATTATGAGCCTCATGGCAACGGTACAAACTTATTTATTTACAATTTGCTGGATTGCAATGGCTGATTTTACGCCTGCGGGCACTACTAATGAAATCTCGTGTTCAAAGCCGATATTATTTACAAACCTGTGAGATTCACCAACCTTTTTGGTTGATACTTTTTAGCATGTTTTCTCAGGTACCCGGATGGAGTAGGATTACTCCAGGATTTTAGCTAGAGTCGCATGATTTCAACACAACTGCATAACGGAGATTCTTAGCATTATCTTTTGTATATTTTGATTATGTAATAGAATCTCCCGCTATACGCGTGGACTCTAGGGGAAACTACATTTTGTATACGAAAACACTAAGTTTTCAAACATTATATCTATGGAATGTAACTAATTTACAAAACGTCTCATTTAGAGGTCGTTTGCTATATCTTGTGCTTTGTATATTGATTAGTAACACCCAAGTATGCTTCCGCAAAACAGCGAATTATTGGGGGTGTTACATCTGGACAACCTATATATATAGATACATTATGTTTCAGATTTAAGGTTAGCGTTTGTGAGACACTCTGGTGTGTGTGAGAAGCGTATTGTGAGATGGAGAGAGGCGGAGAATAGTTTGTAAAAGCTTATTCATTCAATTGTTAACATATACATATACAAAAGCTTATAGAAATCGTGTGAATTGATAACGTTCAATTATTGATTATTTGTTTTCCGCATTTATAATCAAGGTAACGATCTGATTAGGTCCGGTATCGGGAACCTACAATTGGTATCAGAGCCACAATCTTCGGGTTACGTGGTATTAGATCGTTATTTGTTCGTTTTTCAATCGATTCGTGAAGAGTTTGGAGTTTGAACGTGTTATCAGAGATTGATTGGCTTGAAGATTAGTTTTCTGAAAGTAATTTTGGTGCCTTTTCGTCGTTCATCGTTCGAAATTCGTTAGGGTTTTGGAAATTTCGATTTTAGGGTTTCTAGCCGCTGCTGTTCGCGACATTGCGACACAAGCTTTTGTGTCGTTGTTTAGGGTTTCTGCGACATAAGTATTTGTGTCACTGTTTGGATATTTTTTATAATTGCGACATAGTGTGCGACACAACCTGCGACACTACCTTGCGGCACAAGATTAGTGTCGCTAAAGTCTCATTAAAAAAAATAGCAACACTTTTAGTGACGCTTTTAGTGAAAAATTTCCGCATTACCAAATTTTGTTCCTAGGCATAAATGTAACACCCGCCAAATTAGGACTAGTGATTAGTGCCTAACCCTCTGTTAATACATGTAATTAGTTATGTGTTAGGCTAATTAAGGTATCAAGTAATATATATTGTTGAATATATACAATTACGCGATTTGGCTAAATCGTGCGCATTTCAATCGAATGTAATTCGGCTCAATTAACATGGATGTTGGTGAACAATTTTATTAAATGATATAACATTATTTAATTGCGCAATTATAAAGTATTTTATGAAATACTTCAATAAAATTATCGAATAGTTATTCGTATTTTAAAATTCATAATTAAACGTTCATAAAATTATTTAAACGTTTAAACAATCGGGAAAACGAACACCGCACGGAGCGCGAATACACGGAGCCAAAAATGGAGACCCACACACCGGTGGGAC
Source organism: Helichrysum umbraculigerum (assembly GCA_949592205.1). Lineage (NCBI taxonomy): Eukaryota > Viridiplantae > Streptophyta > Magnoliopsida > Asterales > Asteraceae > Helichrysum > Helichrysum umbraculigerum. Next base: position 117,864,446 of record CATIUR010000001.1, read on the forward strand.
CCCACCCGAATCAGCCAAAAGGGTGAGGTCACCACCTCCCCACCCTCATTTTCATTCTCTCACTCTCTCTCCATCTCACTTTTCTCTCAAATAATCCCACCACCACCTATTTCCGCCAAAAAGCACCACCAAACGATGTCGGATCACCGGAGCTCTTTGGAGAAAAACGACCACCACGCAACGGTCTACAATCCTATCTTTTCGGATTTCTCTCGCGACGATTCGTAAGTTTTCGACAAATTCTCGAAAACCCTTAGATTTCATTTATTCTTCATGAAAGTTGTTTATATAAGCTTATAATGTCCAAATAAGGGTTGGCTAAAAGTTTCGGACCAAACAAAAGTCGTCTGGCCGTGTTTCCGGCCATCGGAGTCCGACCAGACGCTGACATCGCTTTTGGCTTGGCCCAATTGCGACATCAGCTACGGCGTCGCAACACCTCTCACGATGTCGCATGGTGCGACATCAGCCTCAGCGTCGCATTAAGTTGCTAACGTCGCATATAGCGACATAGACCCCTACGTCGCAAGAAACAACAACGTCGCATATAGCGACATAACACTTAAAGTCTCATTAAATTACGGATGTTGCCCTTAGCGACGCCATGATCAATGTCGCAGCCATGACCTGCGACATAACAGCCTACGTCGCACCTAATGTCGCATGAACCAGAACCTTGAAAACTCAGATTTTACTAAGTGTCGAGATCAAAAATTTATCACTTGATTTTACCCAAATTCAAATCTCAGATGCGTTTTTCACCAAAGCAATATAGCAGAAATAAAAATTTTTCGAGCTGACTTGGCATCTCGACCCCAACCAGGGGCCAGCCCCTTGGACCCCGCCAGGGGTTGCCACCCCTGGAACCCCGCTAACCAGGGGCGCTGCCCCCGGACCCCCGTCATTAAAAGTTGTAATCACTTTTCCATCTAAGTGTCGAACAATTACTCCAACAAAACCTTATACAATACAGCGAACCATGTAATAATACTTTGAGATTACTATTACAAACCGTCACCAACGGGCCGTACATGTTTTCAAAATGCAAACAAACAAACAATCAAACTAAATGTAATTTGGACATCATTAGTTGTATGAACAACTAACATAGGTGATCTATCGAGATACCTACACGTATTAACCATCGCGTGTCGCGGCACCCTAAGGTTACAAGTCTTCGGACACCATTACTCGGCTAATCAACTCAAGTTTATTAAGTTAAACTCTCTAGACTCAGGTGAGTCTCATAGCCTCTCTTTTTACTGTTTTACTCAGGGGTGTGATACAATGCTCGTTTTTAACATGTGAACGCAAGTACAACTTTTTCATATACTACGTGAGTTACTCACGACTAATCATTTCAAAGCCCTCCGTCAGCATAGTTTGGTAATACGTTTGTAGCGTGAATATTAGTATATGGTACCATATAGGATTGACCCTCCTCGTCCGGGTTAGCAAGCACTAACTGGGTAAACGGATGTACTAATATTTGGGAAGACGAGTGTTGATTAGGCACTCGTGGAGGCAAAAACGCTCAGGTGAATCCTGACCCTCTAGTTAAGCTCAGACTATGCACTCATGGCTGTATACATATACATTTTCATTTGCTGGATGCAAATCAGTACTTAAATCTTGCGGTTCATACAATATTATTTGATACTCAAACCTGTGAGCTCACCAGCTTTAGCTGACCCATTTTAGCATGTATCGCAGGTACTAAGCAGTAGATTGGACTGCCCTCAGGATTACTATAGCTCGAGTCAACATGCAAATATTAGAGATTTTCTTGCATTAGTATATTTTGTACAAGTACTCATGTACTGAAATCTCTCATTTAATCGAACACGAGCTATGTATTAGTTGTAAATGTTGTAAACATTTTAACATTTATATATTTTGTTAAAACGACGCATATAGAGTCGTTTACTATATATCTTTGTGCTTTGATTATTGATTAGTAACACCCAAAGTATGCTTCCGCTAAACAATAAATTTGGGGGTGTTACAATAAAACTATTCAATTTTAGCTTGGAAAAAGTTTCATTTTACCCAAGCGTTTTTGAGCATTTTTTCAACGTTTATCAACGAAAATTTGGCGGGAAAATCGCGAAAAATTTTGCAGTACCAAATTTTGTTTTTAAGCTTTAAAGTGCTTAATTTTTGGTTTGGCAAAAGTTTTGTTTCACTCGAGCGGTTTTCGATATTTTCGAACCAAATTTTGGGGGAAAAGTCGAAAAAGACAAAAATTTGAAAACTTGCCATTCAACTTTTAGGTGTTTGTGATTCACTAATTGCAGATTATCACGATGTCGTTTCTACATAATGTCAGTGCTATTAAGCCCCCGATGTTCGCACTAAATACTGACTACTCAAGCTGGATAAAAAGTTTCGAGACCTTCATCTCTTCTAATGATCCAGACATGTGTACATCACTGCTTGAGAAATATGAAAGGCCGGTCGTTAAAGAACAAAAATTGAAAAACCATATAAATCAATGACGCCTGAAGAACGAAAAGCATTGGATGATGAGAGAAAGACTTTCGCAGCAATTCAAAAGTCTTTACCAATGGAGATCTTAAAGAGGTTTAAGCATCACAATTTTGCTTATGATCTTTGGGTTGATATTGAAAGATGCTGCGGTGGATATAAGAAGGAAAAAGAGCCTGAAGAAGAGCCTCAAAATAGTGCATTCGTGGCTCAAATACATGAGTTTGATCCTAATTCTTCCAAATGTTTATCTTGTTTGAAAATGACCGATGGTGTTAACAGATATAGGGAGGATAATGAGCGCCTCAATTCAGATCTTAAAAATTTGATGGAGGCAAATCTCTTTAATATATTATAATAGAGTGTATATTAGGTTGTCATTTTTAATTTAGGAAACTCTAATATAATCTTAACCCTCCATTGATTAACCATTTTTAAATGAAGCCATTGATAATATTCCATGTAAATGACAACCTAAATAGTAAATGTGCATTACTCAAAAGTCATAATTGTCCCTCTTTAAATATTACAAATTAATTTAATTTAATTTAATTAAGTTTATTTTAGAAAAAAAAAACGTAAAAAAAAATAAAAAACATTTTTATTAAAAGTTATAATAATAATAATAATAAAAATCGTCGAGAGATGAAGCAGAATTAACCTAGCCCCTGCTCACATCACTTTCACCTTCTTCTTCCCACAAATTCCCTCAATAATATGATTTTCAGAACTTTTTCTCGCAAATCTCCTCTTCTACACAAACCCTAATCTCTTTTAATTTCAGTTAAATAGGGTTTGTGTAACCATGGCGGCTGTAATGTCAATGGAAGACATTACAATTGAAAGCAATCGTTTAAACATCGATCTACAAATCGTTGATTACAACACCGTTCATCTCACTCCCGTCAAAGATTTCGGCATCAAAAGGTTAGGCTTTTTACATTTATATACAATTGAATTCAATTATTTAATTGTATATACATAGATGTATACTGCTTAAATTTGGTTTATATAAGCGTTGTAAATTTGGTTTAAAAGTTTCCTGATCTTAGTTAATTAAGGTGACATGATTAGTTGTTGGAAGGTGATATATATATATATATATATATATATATATATATATATATATATATATATATATATATATATATATATATATATAATGTATGCATTCTATGTGTTTGATAAAATGCCAAAGAGAGTTTAAAGCTTGCGTTTCAATGAAAGACTATTATGAAGATGGAACTTTTGGTGTTCTATCTCTTGAATGCAAAATGAATCATGTAACCGTTTTTACATTCTTTGTTTAATATATTCAATGGTAAGCTTCTAAATGTGCTTAAAATTTTATTAGTTTCATGAAAAAGAATACCTTTCTTGTGGAATTGAGTAGCTTATGTTTGTTAACAGGGGTTGGTGGATCACGAGCTGTAGTGTATTTTAGCTTCTTATTGCGGATCGGAACACATCAACTCATATGCAAGGTTTGTTGGCTTTTTTTTTTCTCAAATCGCAACCTGCAGCGAATTGTATCATAAATTGGTTTCAGAATCGTTGAATTATTCCTTATTTGTATGATTGTTAAATTACTACTATTTATCTACTTTTTATAATAGACATAGGCATATATATATGGATATGATCTTGAGCTGATTTAATAAATGTGAATTTATATATGTTGAATTTGTGATGCAAGGTTTGAAATTGGTTTTGATCATCTGAAATAGACTTATCATGAAAGAAAATCATTAAGCTTTGGCCTATTTGGCTTCTATATTCACTTTTATTATATTGATTCATTTCCGATATCAATGCATGGATTATTAGAAGTATATACATTAACTTAACAGAATTTTCAAGTTTAAAGCAAACATAGTCAGTTTCTAATACATATATCAACATTATCCTTCATCTGATAGTATAATACGGCGATATGATCTTTTTGCAGATGGCGAGATCACGAGTACCAGGAGTAACAGTTGGAGTAGCTCCCTCATTTAGAAGCGCTAAACATGCTGAGAAACGTAGGGAGGTAAATTCTTACCTCAACTTGCATTTACTTTACAACGTACTCCGCCTAGCAATTATCTTAAGTTTTACAATGTGTACCATAGTGGATACACAAAGTCCTTTCTCAAGGCTTAAACATTGATTTCAGCAGTAAGTTCTGTCAAATGCATATCGACCGAAAAAATCTGTTATGTGATATTTGGTCATAAGAAAACAAAGCCATAGACTTTCTTGTACCTTATACTTTGTCACGTATAAAATTTCATAAGTTTCATGAAAAAGAATACCTTTCTTGTGGAATTGAGTAGCTTATGTTTGTTAACAGGGGTTGGTGGATCATGAGGTCTAATGTATTTTAGCTTCTTATTGCGGATCGGAACGCATCAACTCATATGCAAGATTTGTTGGCTTTTTTTCCCTCAAATCGCAACCTGTAGCGAATTGTATCATAAATTGGTTTCAGAATCGTTCAATTCTTCCTTATTTGTATGATTGTTAAATTACTACTATTTATCTACTTTATAATAGGCATATGCATATATATATATATATATATATATATATATATATATATATATATATATATATATATATATATATATATATATTAGGGAATAACTTAGCTACACCTTGGTGTAGCCAACTTAGCTACACCAAAACGCCCATTTCAAGCATAAAACTATAATTGTTGATGTCGTTTTGTATCCTAAAGTTGTTAATATCTCTAATCTATCCTAAACAACATCTATAATTGATCTATTTTTCGTTTTCATGTGCTTCCTTAAATTTGGTTAAAAATGGGTGTTTTTTATTTAGGTTTTGACCAAATTTAAGGGAGCACATGAAAATGAAAAAGAGATCAATTATAGATGTTGTTTAGGATAGATTAGAGGTATTAACAAGTTTAGGATACAAATCGACATCAAAAATTATAGTTTTATGCTTGAAATGGGCGTTTTGGTGTAGCTAAGTTGGCTACACCAAGGTGTAGCTAAGTTATTCCCATTTTATATGTTGAATTTGTGATGCAAGGTCTGAAATTGGTTTTCATCATCTGAAATAGACTTATGATGAAAGAAAATCATTAAGCTTTGGCCAATTTGGCTTATGTATTCACTTTATTATATTGATTCATTTCCGATATCAATGCATGGATTATTAGAAGTATATACATTAAGTTAACATATTTTTCAAGTTTAAAGCAAACATAGTCAGTTTCTAACACATATATCAACATTATCCTTCATCTGAGAGTATAATATGGCGATATGATCTTTTTGCCGATGGCGAGATCACGAGTACCAGGAGTAACGGTTGGAGTAGCTATCTCATTTAGAAGCGCTAAACATTCTGAGAAACGTAGGGAGGTAAATTCTTACCTCAACTTGCATGTTTTTGTTATATGGAGTTGTAGCATCTATCCACTTCGGAGGACTTCCGACACATAGGGTACACTCAAAATTTACATATTCTTTTATCTTAGAGATAAAGCACAAAACCGGCCCATTCTTACGCATTTTTTTACTGTACATATGCTGTTTTTATGCACTTATTTACTGCATATACGTGCAGTTTTTTTGCTGGAAATTTGCAGCATGTTTGCTGGCTTTTTACTGCATGTTTGCTGTCCTTCTCACTCTGTCTATGCTGTTTACTAGTGTGAGCTTAATACATCTGTGTTGCTGATATCTACCGTTAATTTTGCTGCGTATTTGCTGAATAGGTTAAATTAGTAAAAAATTTCCAACAAGGAAAGGGTTGAATGGTCTCTTTATTTGTCACAAACAATCTGTTCATGAGTTTTTTTTTTAATGTTTGTAGCTGCAAGTTTGCAACTGGTACTGGGTCATTTATTAACAGGTGGTGTTAATTGCAAATGTCATACCTCCCAATTTGTGTTAGCTTGCAGCTGGTGTTGGATCAAATTATCAGTTTCGATCTTGCATTTGTTTGTTGGTTGAGTTTACCAGAAACAGTTTTTACCCGATTCATTTATAAGAAAGTTAGTAAGTTTGGTTGTGTGGTCCTAGAAAAATCACAAAACTATGAAATTGATTTGGAAGGTACTCTTTAATCATTTGTAGTGTTTTGTAGCATGACTGTTTGAGTTTCAAAGGTAGAACTGATAAAATGCCAATTCAGTCAGAATAAGGCCATACCAAATGTGTTATTTGACCAAAGGTATTCTCTAAATCGAGGTCTATACAATATTTTATATTTAATGGCTCACAATGATTGTGCTTATTTATATGTAAGTTTATCTATTCATTCTGCACCAGCTCCATCCTTCCCATTTACGACACTTTAATTTATAGGTGACGAAATGGGTGGGTCTAAAGGGTTGGGTGGTTCAGGTTCAATGTTAATTGGGCTTGACAATTGGTGTTATATCGATGAGTATGCATTTTTTCACAACAAACGGGATGATTTTTCTTGCTCAATTTGAATGTAATTTAAAATGAATGCATCTTAAATATTCTTATAAATTAAGTTTATCGTTATACGATGTTTATTTTCCTTCTAATGAGACAAGTCCAGTAAAAAGTCGTTTAGCCCAGATTCAAGTGCTGCTCTTTGGCTCATTTCAGAAACAGGAATGATCAAGTATTCATGGTAAGCACAATAGCTATGATCTATTGGAATGTCTGTTACTCTATTCTCATGGTAATGTTTTTTAGTCTTCATACCTGTTCTGTTGGTGTAATGGGGCATGCCTTAACAGTATACCAACATACATATATTTTGTGATAATAATCAAATTGTGGTAAATCTTTTGTTTGTTTTGGATATGTACAGGTGGATGCAAGTTTGAAGAAGAAAAAGCCAATGGCTACGTTTTAAGGTTAACAATCAAAGGGGTGTTGTAGATTTTAATCCTAAATGTGGTTTGGTTCTTAAATCTTTCATATGTACCGTGGTGCACCATGGAAGGCTGACATTTGGCGATAGCTATCTGGTAGTAGTTCACTTGCCACTCCAATAAAGGTCAACGAGGTGCTACTTAAATTCCATTTTAAATTTATGTTAGCTAATGAAAATCAATATTCGCTCATAAGTGGATTGGTAACGATTTTAGTCATGAATTGAAATTGAATTTATTTTTTTATTTTAAGATGAAACAAAATAACTGTTAGTTATTGGATAGGTTTCTACCTTATTCTAAAACTGAACTTGATTGGCTCAGTTGATAGGTTTCTGCTATGGGTGTTCAGTGGATGGGTGTGATAGAGACTAAAATATGGAAGTTGAAATGGAGTCTCAGCAAGCTGCCATAGAGAACAAATATGCTAGGCAAAGGAGGAGAAGGATTTAGCAGCATGGCGTGTACTTAATGTCACGACATGTAACAGACTACTCTTCAAGAGCTACCTAAACAGAGGTATACATAATGTATTTTTTTGCAAACTAATGTTTAAGGTAGCAAGTAATGTGTTAACGTTTTTGTTTATGAAACAAGAAGTGATTAATATGTGTTGCTTTAGTTTTTAAGCATATAAGACCGCAATTGTTTTTTAAGCTAAATTATTCATTTCTGGATATTATATTTTTCGAAGTTCTTGATTCAAAGTGTTTGGGGTCAACAAAATGTGGGCCACAAATTTTCAATAATTTTAAGAATATAATCAATACATGAGTAGGCGGGAAGGACTGGAAAACAAGTCACAATGGGTGTGTTGAGAGGATAAGGTGATAACTATCAGTATTACTAATTTGCAGCTGCTGTAGTTCAAAACTTTTCTTTTTCTTTTTTGAAGATGTTTCTAAATTTGTACTAAGCTCACTTGGTAAATTTATACTAAGCTCACTTGGTAATATATGATGTCCCTGTTCTTCTATACATATATTTACTATTGGCAGATTGGAGCTTAGTAATGATACGGCTGACCAGCTACATGGGTCGTTTGACTATAGAAGTTAATGGTATGCTTACTTTTAATTTTTAATCATATAAAGAATATTAATCTTTTAGTATTTATGTATTTTGAAATATGTAACAGTATCCATGATATTCAAAGAAAGCTATAATCGTTGGTTGAAACTTCAAAATAAACTTTCAAATTAATTGATTAATGTAATGCACTCGAATCAAACGGATAATGAACTTCAACCGTTAGTGGCAAATACGGCATTACAATTCAATGATATCTTTAATATTAAAAAGTTAACAGCTAAAGGTGACGTATTTCATATATTATATGGAATGTGGACGTCACATGCAGCACACTGCATATTGTGGGTTGGTGGTTCCGTCCGTGCGAAATAATCAAGGAAAATTATATTGTATTAAAATGAAATTCATAAATTGTTATGTGCATATTGCTTAAAACAACTGATTATATAAATTTTGTTTCAGTTAATTGAGAACCAAGTATAGCTTACACAGACACAGTTGGCAAAAGCACCTAAATTACAAAAAATAACGTTCAATGAAGAACAATCAATATCACAAGGCATACAAAAACTTCAACAAACTATGGGTTGTTCACTGGTTGGTCGTGGTTTGACTGCATCATCTGACTCACCCGATTTATCTACTTACTTGGCTCAAATGGCTATGGTCGTAGGAAAATTAGGAGCTTTTGTAAAATTCCTACTCCGGGTTATATTTTACTTCCAATGTTTACATCCTTATATATACCTATAGATTTAGACAATATTTTGTAGTTGTAATGTATCTCAATTAAGGTCCGGATGTCTTCTTCTTTTATATAACAGATACCACTTGCTAGCTATTTAATTAATGATTTTATTCTTTAATTTGAATGATTACTATAAATGTTATTTACAATTTACAATTATGTCTATGCATCTTGTGTTTCTATTAAATTTCAATTTCATTAGTTGAATCAATTTTATCTCACATTTTATATAGTCTTGAATATATGTATAAGTGATATACACTTAAAAGAGAATGATATTAGTTGATATTTTTAATAATTTTCATTTACTTAATAAACCTTATTATTTGCATTCTCTAGCCCGCAAATCTTGCGGGTTATAATCTAGTAAAATTTTAAAAGAAAATGAGAAAGTTTCTAATAAAAAGTTAAAGGTTGTTTTTGAAGAAACAAAAGAATTTAAAGCCAAAATCTTTTGTCAGCAAGACGCCATTGATAGTTATATAAAAATGATTTCTTTACTAAGAAAGGATCTTGTTGAATCACAGTCATCTCTAAGGGTCATTCCTTTATTTACTAAGATAGTTTTATAAAACTGATTTCTTTCAATAGTGATCTCCTTTCGCTTGTGCTTTAGGTAGTTCTTAAAATCCACCCAACTCGGTGGTAACTTTTCAATCATAGCAGCCACATGAAAAGTTTCACTAAGGGTCATTCCCTCGGCATGCATATCATGAAGCATAACTTGGAGTTCTTGAATTTGGCTAATTACGGTTTTATCATCTACCATTTTGTAGTCCAAGAATCGAGCAACCACAAAATTTTTGGTCCCGGCATCTTCAGTTTTGCACTTGCATTCCAACGACTCCCATAGATCTTTGGAAGTGTTGATCTTGCAATACACATTATACAACGAGTCTACCAAATAGTTTAGAACATAGTTTCGGCAGAAGAAATCCGAATGCTTCCAAGCATCTACCGCACTCACAACTTGAGCATCGATCTCTCCATCATTAAGTTGGGGAGCAGATTCAGTCAAGAACCTAGCAAGGTTCAAGGTGGTCAAGTAAAAGAACATCTTTTGTTGCCACCTTTTGAAATTCAACCCTGTGAGCTTCTCGGGTTTTTCAGCATGATTAACAACTGAGTTAGGCAACGGTGCAATCATCACAGGAGGAGTCACAGTAGGCTGATCAGTCATCTTGAAATTGCACGAAGCCTGTTAGTCGACAAAAAACTGCAGAATTGTAACGATCTCTGCACAATTTTGTATGATTATGATAGACAAACAGTATTATATATGAGATTATATAAACTGATTTGGTATCAAGCTGAACACAAACAGCAACATAGTTCTTGTGTCATACGATACTGTTATATATTCTGAATTAATTTAACGTGAAAAGTAAATGACATAACGAGTTGTAGTTCAGTTCGTTTGTGTTAATCTGTTTTATGATGTAGGTTCAGAATAACATCATGCATGCTAATTTAGTGAATTACACAAGTAAAATATAAATAAGACAGAAAGTAAACAAATCGTTAAATGACCGGAGCTTGTGTTGCACACAATTCCCTTAAAACATATTACGATTCTGTTTCCCAGGGTACGGCGGTCTGAACACCTGTGTACTGCCACAGTAGACAACTTGCCTGAAAGTGTAGTGGTGATTACGAACGTGAGAGAAGGTTGCAGAGAAAGATTACTTGTTTTCTGTAATCTATATGAGATCCTTATCACCCTTTTTTATACTTAAAGAAATACGTATTATTTCCATTAAATAAATCAGAGTGCATGAAATGATTAAGCACTACTTCTTGCAGTATGACTCACCAAGCATTGATATGAAGACAATGGCTTGTGAGTCATTCAATCATCATCAGTTAGATCAGCAAGCTATTAGGTCGAAATGGGTCAAACCCGTGGGTCATGGGTAGGGTCAAAAAATTATGATTTAGAGCATAAAATAGTATTAAGCTTGTTGAATAAGCTTGTTGAATATGCTTAGACTCAAAACCTTGTAAACACCTCCAAAAATCTATCCCATTTCCGATGTGGGAACAAACCAAAACCCATCAACTTCTTATTTCGTATACCTAACTTTGAGCTTCGATATCTCATTCACCTAAACTCCGTTTTGGACATATCTTATATCGTTGCGAAGCTCTCCTCAAGGAGAACACAAACCCAGAAAGTATTAAGTATATATCTCATTCACTCTCACAATACGCCTCTCACACACACCAGAGTGTCTTACAAACGCTAACCCTAAATCTGAAACATAATGTATCTATATATATAGGATGTCCAGACGACCTTGCGACACAAGCCTTGTGTCACTCTTGTGACCCTTGCGACATAGGCCTTATGTCGCTATTGCGACCTAAGCTCTGTGTCGCATGAACAATATTCTATGTATATTCTATAATTACATTTCATTTATAGACTCGAATATACACACTAATCACATCACATACTAAGACTAATTGATCTTGACAATTACAAATGTTGACCAACTGACACACAAAATGCACCAACAACAGACTCATTTTTAATAATGTCAAATAATTCAAATTGTTTCTTAACGAGCTCCAGTTTGCTTTTTTTGTATTGTTCATTGCCACCGCAACGCTTCTCGATGGCAGCCCATAGATCAAACGCAATGTCATGATGTTTAAAAATCTTGAGAACTTCTGCATGTAGAGACATTGTTATAGCTGCATGAGTTTTGCGTCCTAAGTCCCAAGCTTTTCATTCCTCAGGAGTCATTGACTTAATAGGCTTAGGAGGTGGTATATCGATATACGCTCCTTGTGCAACCGGTCTGTCATATCTTTCAGGAAGCGGTATCCACATGTTTGGACCGGTAAACGAAATGAAGGCTTTAAATCTTTGTCGCCAGCTCGCATAGTCAGTATTTGGTGTGAACAACGGGGGGCTTATTAGTGCTCCCGATTTCATTACTATGTTTTAAGAGGGTACTTTCATTGTGTAGGGAAGACTTTTTCATAACCTGCAAAAACAACACAAAGACAGACACAAAGTAAACTGATGTGACATTGATATTAGTGTCGCAAGCAAAACTTGGTAAAATTAAAAAGATCCAAACATGCGACACAAAGCTAGTGTCGCAATCCAAGTTAAGGAAGAAAACCAAGTCCAATAATTAGTGTCGCAAGCAAGGTCGCAACCCTATGTCGCAATCAAGGTCGCACACTAAATCGCACTCTGTATCGCAACTAAAGTCGCAAACTTTAATTAGAATTAAAATCTTTGTGTCGCAGTCAAAGTCGCAGCTAAAGTCGCAACTTTCAAATTCCAATGGAAGTCTTTGTGTCGCAGTCAACGTCGCAGCTAAAGTCGCAGATAGTGTCGCAATGTCTCGTTCCAGCCGCACTCAAACCCTAATTTCGAAACCCTAATGGATTTCGATGATCACCAGACGGACGAACCCTTCAGGAATACCCATAAAATGAAAACTTCAAGCTTTTAATCCCTGAAACGATGATCAAACACCAAAGACTTCGTGAATAAACTGAAAAACGTACAAAAACACGATCCGATACCACGTAATACGAAGATTATGGCTAGGGCTGTAATCGAGCCGAGCTCGAGCTCGACAGGGCTCGAGCTCGGCTCGATTCATTTATAATAGGCTCGAGCTCGGCTCGATAGCTCGACGAGCTTTCATGACGCAAGCTCGAGCTCGACTCGAAAATGTTTTAGGATAGCTCGAGCTCGGCTCGAAAAGCTCGAATATTCTTATAAAAAATAATTTTGAATACCCAAACTTATTTTATATTAGTTTGTATATATAAATAAATACCAAAAATTATTTGAAATATATATATAAAATAAGTATAAAGTGTGAAAATTACTTATAATATATGTAAAGTAGTATAATAATATTTAAAGTATAACAATAAAATCATTTTAGATTCAAAATTACATATATACAATGTAAAAATATAAATATCAATAAAAGCTCGAAAAGCTCGATAACAGCTCGAGCCGAGCTCTTAAAGGCTCGAGCTCGGCTCGATATATATTTCGAGCTCTACTTTTAAGCTCGAGATCGGGCTCGAACTCGATAAAAGCTCGACTCGAACGAGCTCAAGCTCGAGCCGAGCTCGAGTTGCTCGATAAAAGCTCGACTCGTTTGCAGCCCTAATTATGGCTATGATACCACTTTGTATGTCCTATTCCTAGGATCTAATCGAACCGTGTCAATCAATCGTAAGGCGGAATTAAGCAATTGACAATTGAACGTTTAACGAATCACGAAACACCCGAATTATCAAACTTTTATGTATATTAAATTGATAATAACGTATCAGCTTTTACATAACTCTCACACACTTTCTCTAAACGTTTAAGGTTACGTCAACATTTACAATTAAACCTTAACGACCTATTTATACTCACCTACTGGACCTTGCGACACTAGCCTTGTGTCGCAGGTCCTGACCCTTGCAACATAAGCCTTAGTGCCGCAACTGCGACATAAGCCTTAGTGTCGCAACTGCGACACAGGCTTGGTGTCGCCAAAATCAACTTAGTCAATTCTATTATGATATTTTCACTTTTCGTTGGCTGCAAGCGGAACGTAGGCTCTTTAGGTGTGTCTTGGCCTACTCAAAATACAATATCAAACTAATACATACTGGGACCAACTGACTAACAAGATAGCATGAAATACTCAAAAAGTTTAGGTCTCACATTTACTAATACTACCTCTATTAATACCTAAAAAGAATAGCCCACACTTCTTTGTCATCAATTCCACCTTCTAGCTCAAAACATAATGGACAAAGACAGAGGCAACGACCATATGGTACATATGCCCTATAGTCATAGGCGGAGTCAGGAAATTCAAGTGGAATGAGCGATATAATTTTTTTTTGTTTATGTTGTAGTTTAGTGGGGATGAAAAAATGTCATTATTACTTAAAAAAATATTTACGTAATTAAATTTTTTTGGGGGGACAGCTGCCTACGCTGCCTCCACCGTATCTACATGGTGAAAACGGGTACTATAGGGACAAGTCTAACCAAAATGTAAATAAATTCAATTTTATAATACATAGTCAGTCTTTTCTCAAAGAAAGAAAACCTTTTTCATTGAAAAAAAATGTTAATGTAAAATACCCAAATTCACAAGTTGCTCAAAAAACCAATAAACTAGATTTAATAATCAACATTACAAAACAAGAGATTTGGGTAATTGTAGCGGTAAATATATTGCCGTGCGGTGTTGTGGATGTGATTTATAAATCCCATTTACCGATGTGTCGGCATTTTACTCCGCACAACATTCCTTGTCCCGTGAGTCGTGACTCGTGAGGTGCTACTCATGAAATTGGTTGCAAAAATTAAATATTTGAACCCTGTAAATATCATAATTTTTCAAGTTACACCCTTTGCGTATAAAAAAACTATTATACTTCGTGTTGCCAATATCTTTGGAGTGATATGGAAGCAGGGGCGGACTTATTTGGAGCGGGTATGCACGTGCATAACCTACTTAGGTGATTAGCAGTGTTAAATTTTGAAAATTTAGCATCAAACATGATTTTAGTACTAAGAGTGCATACCGACTTCAAAATGATTGCATACCCTTGCTCCAAAATCAAGTAGATATAAGCAATTTTTAAATTCCAAAATCATGAATTAGCTCCTTTTTTGTTTGTCTCTGTTTTATTGTTTCTTCTTCTCTGTTCTCTATTATCTGTCTCCGTGTTATTTTGAAGGGGGAGGAAGAGTGATAAAAATGAGAAAAGTCAACTTAAAATGAAAGGTGGAGGTAGGTGGGATAGTTTGGAAATAGTAAAAGATAATCTTAATTATTTTTTACTTTTTTATCAACATAGATATTTTAACCTAAATACTCGATCTATTGTGTGTGGTTATTTATTTAACACATATTATATGATGTAAATCTAGGTAAAAGTTATTGTACGTAGGTTGTTAACGTACGCACAGTACGGACTATTTTGAAACGTGTTCATTGTGTATCACTTATAATATGTGCATTGTGTATCACTTATAATATGTGTATTGTGTATCATATGAATCATACAAATTTTAATATGTTCATTGTGTATCATTTAATAATTACATATGTTCATTGTGTATCATCTTCTTCCTCTCCTTCCTCTCCTTCCTACTCTTACAACTTTTAATATGTTCATTGTGTATCATTTAATAATATATTTTCTAATGCTGGAAAACGAATCAAAATAGTGAAATTTTAGTGTTTTTGAGAGTGTTGGGGTTTAGATGAACTGTAATTGTGATTCAAATGCGTTAACGATAGTTAATTTATGTTTTATGTAACCCGGTGAATTACCCATGCTTTTCTCTTTTATTACTGTTTTGGCATCGCACAAAATTTTAATGAATACAATGAAATGGACGCTTAGGATGAGTGCGTACTCTGCGTACATTAAAGGCTCTGAGCCCAAGAACCGCACTCTGTAAATCTAATTTTGGAGGTATAGTGTTGTTAATGAACTTTGAATCTCATTGTAATTATGAAATCTTATTAGCTTTTATTTTTTTTATCCTTTATCGTTTAATTTTAATGACCGGCCTACTTTTATTTATTTATTTTTCTCTAACTATCTAATGTGAACAATAAATACGAATATATGATTGCCTTATTTAAAAAAGTAAGACGTTTAATTTTAGGCTAATTCCATAGGGTTGATGAGTTTATATAATGCAGAGTAATACTTTTACAATTTTATAATAATAAACTAATCATATATATGGGATTATAATTATGTTTTGACAATCCTGTGTTATGTATAAGTCTGATATATATGTAAAAAAATGTATTTTACAACAATTCAATTAGGGAAAGGGATGTATCCTTTAATCACATGATTTTGTTAAGTACTCCCTATGTCTCAAAATAATTGTCCAGTTTTGACTATTTGAAGTCTTTGTTTTTCAACTTTAACATTAAATATTTTTATTTGTGCTTTATAATACTTGATGAAAATTATACCAATAAAGATACATTTAAAGATCAATCCATTCATATATTTTGCATCAAGTATTATACAACACAAACAAAAATATTTAAGGTCAAAGTTGAAAAAGAAAAACTTCAGAAAGTTAAAACTGGACAACAATTTTGGGATGGAGGTAATATTAATCTTTGATGAACAATTCCACATTGTTTATGTACATTATGTTAAATAGTTAACCGGACAGAAAAAAATCCGAATAACCTGACCCGAATATGAATTAGCTTATAATTTATACATGTGAATGAATATTTCTATTAGATGGTGCATACCTTGTGCCGAATTCCTAGAACCGCCACTGTATGGAAGCGATGCGTTTCGGAAGGAAATACATTTTTTTTTAAAGTAACTGATATCATATCTTTGAACTACATATAAAATATAGAAGATTAAACTGAAGGAGACATGATGCTTTACGTTTTGGTTACATGTGTTTGACATCTGATATTAAATTTGATTTATGATGTTAAATATGAGTATTTTTTTCTAAGATCCTACCCCGTCCCAAAATTATTATTCAGTTTTGAGTTTCTAAAGTCTTTTTTTTTTTCAATTTTGACATTAAATATTTTTGTTTTTGTTATACAATACTTGTTGCAAAATATATATGAATGAATTGAGTTTTAAATGTAGTTTCACTGGTATGGTTTTCATTAAGATATAACACAAACAAAAATATTTAAGGTCAAATTTGAAAAAGAAATACTTTAAAAAGTCAAAACTGGACAATTATTTTGGAACAGATGGAATAATTTATTCAAGATCAATGAAAATATTAACTTTAAATATTTAATCATTAAAATAATGGTATGACTAAAAATGTTTGAACTTTAAATAATTAAGTAATTGGTGCTTACCTGCACTAGTAGAATGTTTTTACAATTTTTAACATATCAATACGCGTTAAACTTGGACAGGTTCATACAGTTTATGCTGGTCAACGCATTGTGGTTGACTAATTATTTAATCTTCTATTTCTTGCAAGTTTTTAAGCTATGGCCACCATTAATTTTTAAATTTTAACCATCAAACGATCTACCTTGTTCATATATAAATATCTCACAATCCTCAAATTAAACATTTACTGTTAATGCTCTGTTTTTCATAATTCAAATGTTTGGGCAAGTAAGCAATCAGGATGACCAAATCCAAGAACTTCTTACACAATTTGGTCAAACCCTTCAAGTTCAATTCAAGTAAAGGTACAAACTTTGTTACACCCATTTCAAGATTTCAGTAAAAATTTAATTTTTATATGTTTTTTTGGATGGGTTTTGATTATTATGCTTTGTTCTTCAAGAATATTGCTTTTATGTGTTATCTTTTTGGGGATTTGAATTGAAATACAGAGAGCCAAGAAGATGAACTGGAACAGATTGCTGCTCAAGAACAGAAGATTTTTAAGTTTCAAACCTTAGTTTCTGCAACCAAAAATTTCCATCCAGATAATAAGCTTGGTCAAGGGGGTTATGGCCCTGTTTTCAAGGTATCATTCATATCTTTATAGTGTATCCTTTTATGCAGCTTGTTTCCATAAAATAGCTGATTGATAATTGAATTCTTTAGGGACATTTTTCATTGTTGTCTTTGGGTGCTGGTCACTTACTTAGTGTATGTGAACTGTGATTATGGCCTCTGATGTACATAAAAACTTAGAAGAGTTAGGTGGCAAGCATTTGGTAAATTATTAAATTTTGGTGTTATAATAGCTAGGTGTTCAAAATAAGCTTCATATACCTGATGTTCTTATAATAGTTAGGTGTTCAAGCATTTGGTAAATTATTAAATTTTGGTTATTCAAGGAAGTAAAAGTATTTTAATTGTGTATATGTAGGCAACTAAATTTACCTTTAATGGTAATAATATGCAGGGAGTAATAGATTGAGTATGTAAGCTGTAAATTATTCATATCATTAAGAAGTAGTAGGTGAAACAAACACTAAAAAGTACTTCTACATTTTGAAGTTCCATATCATATAATCACTTTCATAACACACATCCAAACACCCTAAATGAAGGGAAATGGTAAAAACATATGCAAATGACGTGGGTATGTATTTCTTGATTCAAATATGCAAAATCTTAATTTTTTTCGCAGTAAAATAATCACTCTCAAACATCCCAATAATGAAGGAAATTGGTCTGGATGAATGTGACTGTAGTAGGTATCTCTTGATTGAAACTTAGGCAAATCCTTGATTTCGTTGTGTGTATCTTTTGTTGGTATTCGAAGATTGTGAAGAACTGGGGGTCTTGTTGATATTTAATCGAAGTTATGCACTTATGCTGAATTTGGTGTTTGGATGTGTAGGGGAAGTTAGAGGATGGAAGGGAGATTGCGGTGAAGAAGTTGTCACAGTCATCAAGTCAGGGTACAAAGGAGTTCATAAATGAGGCCAAGCTACTAGCTCGTGTGCAACATCGTAATGTTGTCAACTTATTGGGATATTGTGGGAACCCAGAGAAGCTTTTAGTTTACGAATATGTTGTAAATGAGAGCTTAGACAAGCTTCTTTTTAGCAGTAAATATCTTCCACTTTGTTATTTATAGTATGGTCAATGTTTACAAATATCTTGATGATGAGTATTGGTGATTTAGAATCAGGAAATAGGGAGATGCTAGACTGGAAGAGAAGGCATGGGATAATTTGTGGTGTGGCTCGTGGGTTGCTTTACCTTCATGAAGACTCGCACGATCGCATCATCCATAGAGATATCAAAGCAAGTAATATTTTGTTAGACGAGAAATGGATACCAAAAATTGCAGACTTTGGCATGGCTCGACTCTACCCTGAAGATCAAACTCACATTAACACCCGTGTAGCTGGTACCAAGTATGTTATCTTTTTTCTGGCTTCAATCATAGTTAGTTAGTGTCTCTTAAGATATTTTACTTGATTAGTTTCCAACTTCTCTGCTTTTCTAACAAAGGCGAAGTGGTAAAATGGGTGGGTTAGGGGTGGTGGGTAACACATAAAAACGGGTCAGTGTCGTACTGACCCAAAATGTTAAGCGTGTCAAAAGGAGTAATTCCAATATGGAGTAATAAATTTATTTCTCAGATAAATTGATTTAGGAGGAAATGTGCATTGCAATTAGGATGGCATTTGACCCATTCCTTTTTCAATGTACCCTTTAATGCAGCGGATATATGGCACCAGAGTATGTTATGCATGGTAATCTGTCGGTGAAAGTGGATGTATATAGCTTCGGTGTCATGGTTCTAGAACTTATCAGTGGTCAGAAAAACTCGGCTTTCAACCTTGATCCTGAGTGCCAAAATCTACTAGACTGGGTAAGCACTCCTTTACCAAATTTCAAAATTAGGTTTCACTTACTCCAATTCCGGCCAAAAAATTGTTGGAAAATCATAAAAATGACCAAAATCACCCGACTTAGATTGCTACTTATGTTGTATATAATGATGTTTTTATATCTGGGTTGTTTAGCTGCGTAACCATTTGAAACTATGAACACTATGTATACATTTTCCCAGTTTTTTATGGCCGAGTGCTTGAAAAATCGTAGTGTTAATTTTATATAGGCATATAAAATGTACAAGAAAGGCAAATGCCTTGAAATTCTGGAGTCAACATTGGTATCTTCAGCAGACCTTGATCAGGTTTCTGCTTGCGTACAAATCGGATTATTATGCACCCAATCTGATCCCCAACAACGGCCCACCATGCGTCCTGTGGTCGTGATGCTATCCAAGAAATCAGGTGCACTAGATGAACCTAGTCGACCTGGGATCCCAGGTACACGGTATACAAGGCCCCGCAGACCCACAAGATCATCATCATCATCATCATCATCCACTACAGCTGGGACTTTGGGTGCATCAAGTTCTCATTCTTCAATGGCCACCACGACTTCAACTAACACTACCACTGCTGCTGCAACAGGAGCATCAACTTTTGGCGGTTCACGTTCTGTTTCTCACCTTAAGTCTGGAAGTTATGTTTTAGCGAGTTCAAGATCAGATCCTCGTGGAAAACACCCGATGAAGATTCAAGATTAACTCCCTTAGGTCACAATGGGTCGATTGCTATACTTAATTAGTTGCTAGTGAATTACTAGAAGTGTAAGGATGTATTAAAACAGATTAGTGGTTATTCTTTTTTGACAAAAATTAAGGTGTGTACATTCTAGGAGGTAGGAAGGTGTAACCATTAGGATGGTACACATATTTTTAGTGTTACATGTAGATAGTTTTTTGTTCAAGTAGATAGAAAAATGATACAGCAAGGTGTAACCATTGGTTGTATACTTCTATATTTTATATTACAATTTTCCCCATTGTTTTGAAAGTGGTTGTTTGATAATTACTGAAAACTTAGGCTTAAGTTGTCATCATATTCTTTTTTACCATTACTTCTCAGTTGCCACCAAAAATTTAGGCTTGTGTTTATCAATTTATTTACCTACAAATAATTAAGAACTAGAATTCAAATCTTAAATGAAGAAATAAAGCTTCCTGTTAGCAGCAAAAGTAAGGTATTGGTCGATCATCATAGTTATTTTGTGTTGTACTTCTTCGTGTCAAAGTTTGTTTTATGTCGCGTATGCTTGATTCATTTGAATAGTTCATGATAGCTATTTTAAGGAGATAGTTATGATTTAGATCTTTATTGCTAGTAGTATCTTTAGATCTTCTCTTGATTATATAGGGTTATCAGTTTTTTTGTCGGTTAGCTATCTTTGTTGGCTTTGTCGTTTGTGGCAATTTGCTATTGTTTGTAATTTGGTTTCTCCTTCCAAAAGTTGTCGAAAAGGTTTATTAAATTTTTTTTTTTGCGAATTTCTATTTTTTCGCAAAAAAAAAAAAAAAAAAAGCAGTAGTGCAACACAATTAATACGTGTTGTTGGGTCTTTTTGCAATTGTCTTTTTAAACACTTTAGACAATCTATTTTCATCGTTACCGTGTATTCTCATATATACTTCTTTTATCGCAGTTAAAGTGTCACTTTGACTATAAACATAGTCTTAAGATTCTTCGCTTACTACATTTTACGTGAAAGTGAAAACTTATCTTGAACGATCCAAAAGAGTAATAGAGACACTTGTAGTGTAACGGAGAAAGTACCATATCATATCCGAACCGATCCAATTCAATTCAATTCAATTGTACCATTAATATTCAAGTGGTTCACATATCATTAGGTTCACATCTTCCCTTCCTTCAAATATACTTAAAACAAAGTTAATGCACCCTTAATAAAAAGAATTATACCAAAAGAAAGCTAATTAAAAACAAGGAAAGTACTGTCAATAAGACTCTAACACGTGCATTAATATTTGTACTCTTACCATAATAAATATCATGGCCCCCTAAAGTTTAGTTTAACCCACCTGAATTTTTGTTGAAGTACAATCATTTTATACGTATCTAAATTGATTATTGACACCCTTAGGCCTGTCGTTAACAATACCCTAAAAACAATTACTCCCTCCGTCTCATAATTATTGTCACCCAATAAAAAACACGCAGTTTAATAAAAACGTAATTATTACTGTTTTCTCTTTCTTACTTTTTGCAGAATGACAGTTTTGCCCTTAACCAATTAATTACTTCTTTCTTAAAAGTGTGTAATAATAATTTCAATTAAGGGTAATATGGTAATCACGACTAAACTTCACTATCTATATTTGGAAGTGGACAATTAATTTGGAATGTCCGAAAAAGGAAACATGGACTATAATTTTAGGACGGATGGGGTAACATTTAATTTTATTGATTTAGATCCAATGGATGTGGGGCCACGAGTCCAAAACGGTGTCATCTCAGATATGTAGTCTACTCGACAGATCACCGTCCGAATCGCTCTCTTTATACAACAAAAAATAAAATTAAAATACATATATCCTATTTCCATTTTCCATTTTCCATTTTCCATTTTCATTTTCATTTTTATTTTACATAAATATAAATACAAATTAAGTGTGAGCGGTTACGAATAATAAGAATATCCCCCGCCACGTTTCACCGTATATCTTAATCTCGTAACACAATCACTCACTCACACTTTCTCTCCAACATTCGCCAACCTTACGCTTTCTGTAAGCAATCTCTCTATCTCTCTCTATTTATATACATATATGTATAGTTCGATCGAGTTTTATTGATTCGTTAACATTACTACAGGGAACACCAAAAATACTTTCAGTAATGGCAAATTTCAAGGTTAATCGGATCGAATCATCGCCAATTGAAGGCCAAAAGCCTGGTACTTCTGGACTCAGGAAGAAGGTTTCATTTCTCCTCGCCCTAATTTTATCATAAATTTTAATTATGTATCGTAGATCTGTTTCGTGTTTTGATCTCGATTGCTAATAGATGCAGCTACTGCTTTTGTTTGATTTGGTAACTGTATGCATGCTTAAATTGAGATCCGATCGTGATTGTGATTATGAATATGATAATACTCGTAATGATTTGTACGTTTGTATTCTGGTGTGCGATTTGATCCGTGTCGGTTATGGTGTACGGATCCAGTATTATATTACTCTATATATATATATATATGATGCTGATGTGGCTTGGATTTAAATTAGGGAAAAGGTGTTCGATTCTTGATTGAAATGAGCTTTGCTTTCAAATCTAATAGGTGTGTTCGGATCAGATTCGAATATGACCTTAGAGTTATACTGAACGTCAAGATGTTGGTAGCAGTGGACTGGAAAGTTCACAGTACTTCTGTTTGATGAAAACTAGTCTACTTTGCTTTGGTTTATGGCTATTCAAGTAGTAATAAAAGCTAATATGTACATCATGAATGGAAGTATGGAACTGTAAAGAAGCAGACTGTTGAGTTAAAGAACTAAGGAAGTATATATTCTAAATTGAAAAATGCTTCATATGCCTACAAATGTACCTAACAAATTCATTGGGACACATGTAGATTTCATTAGTGAAGACAAGGAGAGAGAAAGAGTGCAAGACGTGTAATCATTGTATGGAGTAGGCATAGTTTTAGGTCTAAGATTGAGTCACATGATTAGTTACGTGATTAGGAATTGGACTTTGATTGGTTACATATATAGGATATGGTTTTTGATATTTGGAGGCATATGCGTGTTAGGATATTCAAAATGCTGTTTCATCTATTTCCAAGAGATTAATTCGAAAACTTTGTGACTATTCAGCGAGGGTTAAGGTGGAAAGTGGGTATTTTTGTTTGTCTTCTATAAAGAGCTTGATGTCCCTATGAGAAACCTATGTATACATATATGCTCTCTACAAATTTCCACTTAAGACTTCAAGATGTCAGAATATAGGGCTAGATACAAGTATACAACACGAGAATCTATGTATACATGTGTATTATGGGGTAGCTCTGCTGATAACATTTATGTGCCAATTTTTACTACTTTTCTGATATCATTCTTAAGGGGAGTCTAGGAGAGAGGATGACTGGCTTAACTTTGAACATATATTTGCAATTAATCATGTTATATTCGAGTCAATGTCACCTGCTGCAAGTTTCAATGCTTACCATGAATTAGCCCCTACCCCACCCAAGAACTTTTCTTCGGCATATAAACCAAGACACGGACCTTTTGGGTGGAATTTGAAAGGAACCAAAGTCACCCTCACAGTCACATTGGTTCTGAAACCTTAAGCAATCAAAATTGGTAACAATCTACCTCATTGCTATGAAATTAAACATCTTCGATAAGAAATGTGTCAAGAGTCCTGTAATACAGGAGATTTGTGCGTCGTTTATGAGGCCTCATATTGTTATGATAGACTACTCAGTACTCACAGTAGAGCCAAGAAACCAAATTCGAAATGAACATGACAAAATTGAACATAAGTATCCTTGCATAGATGTTATGTAACTTGAGTCAACCAATTGCCCGTGTAAAAGGTACACCCATTTGCCCTTGTAAAAGGTACACATGCTTGTACAAGTCTAACTATATCTCCAACCCTTTTGTTCTTTACTATTTATTTAGTTAGTGTAGAATTGCCATATAGCGGCTTCTAGATATTCCAAAATAAGGAAGTCATATGGTAGGACTGAAGGACTTGGACAAAAATGAAACTTGAGATGTGGTGAATCTTCCAGAAGGGGAAAAAGATGATTAGTTGCCAGTTGGTCTTCATCGTTTAAGTATAGTTCAGACAGATTGTTATAAAGGATACAAGGAATTCAAAAGATTATAAGATACCTTAAAGAGCACTCTACCTCAAGAAGAATGAACATAGTGGAGTTGAAGCATTAACGTATCGATACTTAAATGAATATATTTGATTCTAGTTGATTTGACTTATGTCTCAAAGTGAGTCTCCAAGTCAAACATCCAATTTACATGCTCTTTTGTAATTTCCATGTTTAACTTACTACTATGTGTGCTCACCACACAGAACCTGTCCTATTAGTTACTGTACAATCATCCTCACTAATTTATGGAAGGACCCATATCTTGCTATACACTTTTGGTTGCAAGATATCCTCATATAGTGAACATGATGTTTCATCTTAACTGGCAAACTGATGTGGTTTAACTTAAAATTTTCAGGTAAAAGTGTTCACCCAACCCCATTACTTGCATAATTTTGTTCAAGCGACATTCAATGCCCTATCGGCAGAGACAGTTAAAGGTAGGGCTCATGCCACATCATGTTTATCAGGAATCGGTGTTAACGATAGTAGTTTGATATTCGATCAGGTCATACAGCAGATTTTTCTTTCTTAATACTGTGGACTGTAACCTTTCTAGCTTTTATGTAATAATGCTTGCCTTTATTTTGATCATTACTGAGTATTGAATAAATATTTCGAGGGGAACGTTCTTGACTTTGTCCAATGTGTTTTGCAGCTTCAATGATACATTTTTTTTTCTTTTGTGCAGGTTCAACACTTGTTGTTTCGGGTGATGGACGGTACTACTCGAAGGATGCAATCCAGGTACTTGTAACTTTTTGAATGGACTTTTATAGGGGATTGTTGAAAATGAGGAGAGAACCCTGGGAAGATGATATGTAAACAATAATGATATGGCTGATTACTGCATCAATAATGTATATATTAGTTACGAGTTAGCAGCAATGAGGAACTACATCATTCTTTTTCCTAGTTAACATATCTTGTTTTAAAAACTGCAGATAATAATCAAAATGGCAGCTGCAAATGGTGTTAGACGTGTTTGGGTTGGCCAAAATGGACTTCTGTCAACACCTGCCGTATCAGCAGTTGTACGTGAAAGAGTTGGTGCTGATGTAAGTTTATCTTCTTTAAACTTTTTTCTGCCAATCAACAGTTTGGATTAGAGGTGGCAGTTTTGCTAAGGATTAACAATTAGCTTGCCAAGTTAATAAGTAATGTTACCTTCATATATTTTGAATTTCAGGGTTCCAAAGCTAATGGGGCATTTATATTGACAGCCAGTCACAATCCAGGTGGTCCCAACGAGGTATATTGTAATTCTTATTGACAGCAATTATTTAAACTCTATAAATATATAACGGTCACTGGAACTTATGTTTTTCATGCTTATTATTTCAGGATTTTGGAATTAAATACAATATGGGCAATGGTGGGCCTGCACCTGAAGGAGTTACTGATAAAATCTTTGAGAACACTAAAACGATAAAGGAGTATTTTATTGCAGAAGGCCTGCCTGATGTATTGTTCAATCCTCAAACTACGGAAAGTTAAAAATTTATATTATATGCATCATTTAGATCACTTACTTGACATATGTATACAGGTGGATATTTCTGCAATTGGCATTTCAAGCTTTTCAGGTCCTGATGGTCAATTTGACGTTGATGTTTTTGACTCAGCAAGTGATTATGTGAAATTGATGAAGTATGATAACACTATTGATCTATACCTTCCTTTCCATATAAGCACTTTCACAAAATGAGATAACTTAGGCATTAATGTTGCATTCCACATTTCCTCTAATTATTTCATGAATTATCTTCAGGTCAATATTTGACTTCTCGTCAATCCAAAAGTTGATTGCATATCCACAATTTAGTTTCTGGTGCGTACTATCAAAAACACACTTGCATCTTTTATTTTTTGCGTGGGTTTATCAAATATATGCTTGATTTTAATTGTGAGGTGAAATGTTAGTTATGACGCGCTTCATGGAGTTGCTGGAGCTTATGCTTCACGTATATTTGTTGAAGAGCTTGGTGCAAAAGAGAGCTCATTGTTGAACTGTGTGCCCAAGGTTATTTCTACTCATCTTAGTTATCTCATTCGTTCGTTGATTTTAGCTAGAGGTGGGAACTTCAACCCATTGAATTATAAATGGGTCATCTGGATTCTGGGAGGTTGTTTGATCTCATTTAGACAAAGTAAAAATGTTAACTACAACAGAGTGGGTCAAGCAGGTTGAAGGTCACTGAAGCTTTATTATTAATTCATAAAGTTCTTAATTCATTTTTATTCAAAGTAGAATACTTAACTCAATGATGTTGTTTTTATAACATAGTTAATGCTTTGCTTATATTTATATTATTTTTGTAAAATAATCGAAAATTTGTTTAGGTCAACCTTACCCAGTCCAACCAATAGCGATTCAAACCAGTTCTGGCCTGTTACGTAACCCAAGACCTTCTCCTCTTACCACCTCTGATTTTAGCAAATCCATTACCATGCATGAAACAGCTGTGTGTATATTTGCCTTTATGCTTGTAAATGGTTGTATTCTAGTTTGTGATTTAACTGAACTTTTATGATGCAAACAGGAAGATTTTGGTGGTGGACATCCTGATCCCAATCTAACCTATGCAAAAGAATTGGTAGCACGAATGGGATTGGGTAACAACCCTGATAGTAATCCCCCAGAATTTGGTGCTGCTGCAGACGGTGATGCTGATCGGAACATGGTCCTTGGTAAAAGGTGAAACCCTATTTGATGCAAATTGTAACAACTGTATCTCCTGGAAGAATCTTACATGGTATTTCTTTTCTGGTTTTCAGGTTTTTTGTTACCCCTTCAGATTCTGTCGCTATTATTGCTGCCAATGCAGTCCAAGCCATACCCTACTTTTCATCTGGTTTGAAGGGTGTTGCCAGGTTACTCTTATTCAACTATAACTCGCTCAATTCTTCAACGTGCATGTCTAAGCATGGCGATAGGTCAAAAACGGATATAAACTTTTTTTGTGTGGTTCGGTCATTGAGATACCTCTGACGGGTTGTTTTTCTTTTCAATAAGACAGTTAACATTTTTAATAAGTTCGCAAAACTATATTGTTACAATATCTAACCCGTAAGAGATAAAATAAAACCCAAATCGAGCATCGGATTTCCACCTCTATGTAATCTCATGTAATATGTCTTATTACCATGCATTCGGGAAAGTGTTTATATATGAGTCAAATGGAACTAAAGTTTGATTCGTAACTGTGACTTCTCTTCATGTAGGAGCATGCCAACATCTGCTGCTCTTGACGTTGTAGCTAAAAGTTTGGACCTGAAGTTTTTTGAGGTACTCCTGCATATACAATAGAATTATAAGTAGGGGTTTAAACAGTTCTCGTAAAACAAAGTCGCTCAACCTAATATTCCAGGTACCAACCGGCTGGAAATTCTTTGGTAACTTGATGGATGCTGGATTATGTTCAGTTTGTGGTGAAGAGAGTTTCGGAACTGGTAAGGTTTTCCCATCTCCGTGCTAACGGGTGGAAACATATGGGTTGAAACGGGTCATAATCTAGCATATGTCAAAATGGGCTGGTTAGGGGTGACCTGAAAACACTTTTTATGTCCATGTTCTTAAATTATTGATGTGTCAATGAAGCTAAATTTCTTGATTTGACCTATTTGAGATGAAACGCAACCCAAAATGACCCATTCGTAAGTAAATGGGTCGAAATTGCCCATGGTACAGTACACAAATGATTGAATAGAACTTGAAGAAAACCTTTGGTGAATATGAAGAAGCTTACAGTTGCTTATATAATTCACTTCATTGAATATCTTATAGGGTCGGACCATATTCGTGAGAAGGATGGCATCTGGGCTGTGTTAGCTTGGTTGTCAATTCTTGCTTACAAAAACAAGGACAACCTCAATGGTGGAAAGCTTGCGACTGTTGAAGACATTGTGAAGCAGCACTGGGCTACCTTTGGACGCCACTATTATACGCGTTATGATTACGAGGTCTTTATAATATTAATTCACCTATTCCCTATTATTATGTGTTTCTGATAAAACCTAAATTTGGGCTTTGAAGTTTTAATTAACATTCATAGTAATGTATTTTTTTCTTTTCCTGAAGAATGTCGATTCTGGTGCTGCAAAGGATCTAATGTCTCACTTGGTGAATTTGCAGTCCAATCTCAGTGAAGTTAACAAGTAATTGCATTTGACCATTTTGGTTTTAGCTAAATTTTGTTATTAGAACCCTCTTAGATTCATAACTAAAAATGATTTACTCAAGTAAATGGGTTGAAATTGCCAGTTCATACATTGTGATTTGGTATATTTGAACTGTTCTATTTACCTTGTGCTATTTATCTACGCAGAACCATAAAGGGGATACGATCTGATGTGGCAAATGTTGCTAGTGCTGATGAATTTGAATACAAAGATCCTGTTGATGGTTCAATATCTAAGAATCAGGGAATTCGATATTTATTCGAAGACGGGTCACGTTTGGTGAGTATCGATTGAGTTATTTATGCATCCCAGTTATTTGGATTAAATGGATGAGCAGTGTATCAATTTTGTGAATGTCTTAATCGGTGTTGTAGGTTTTCCGTTTATCTGGGACTGGGTCAGAAGGTGCCACAATTCGTCTTTACATCGAGCAATATGAAAAAGATTCATCAAAGACTGGAAGAGAATCTTCGGATGCACTTTCTCCTCTGGTATATCATCTCATCTTTACATTTTATTATCTCTCTAAGTACACGGGGAAAGGATAATATAAATTCCGTTATGTGCTGCAGCGCTGTACATTCTGTTTAAAAGTATGCTTTTCACTAATCATCTGGTGATTTTGATATAAAAAAGTGGATTGCTGGTGTAACATACATACATCATTATGAAAAAAATATCATGTCATTGCTGGTTAAAATAAAAAATGTGGTTTTTATGTTTTCTGACTGAATTTTTCCCAAAAAATGTGTTTTTCATATTCAATCTTTTTGCAAAAATAAATTTGATTGTTATTTGTATATATGATTTGAAATCGTAAATTATCGAACATTATATTAGTGCTGAATAATTACGGACTTTGGTGACACTGGGCATATATTTGACAACAGGTGGAGGTTGCTCTAAAATTGTCAAAGATGCAAGAATTCACAGGCCGTTCTGCCCCTACTGTCATCACATAAATATATACTTGCTGCTGCTGTTCACAACGTATGTATTTCTCATGTCATTATATAACAAACAATAAAGTCGAATTTTCAGCAGCCTGGGCTTGTTTGTTAGTTTTGCAGGCATCCTCTTGTTGAATGCTTGATGATTTACGAAGTTTTGTTGTCTTTAATAATTCAGTATTGTATCTTTGAGAACATTTTACCAAACAATATCCCAACTTTGCGGCTTTTTAGTTTGATTCAATTCATGTGAACTGAAATTTTAAATATGATAATCACTATACTGGACAAAGCAAACAAACAATTTTTTGTACAACAAAAAAGCTGTGTGCAACACGGTGTTTGCGATGAACTTTCTGAAGCTTTTTGGAGTTTTAAGCTTTTCATTTTCAGTTTTGAATCCAAACAGTACCAGACTTGAACTATTACTTGCTTTGTTAGTTTGTTATATAAAAACCAGTTTCCGTGGTCTACTCTGACATGGAGATCCTATATTTTAGTCATATTAGTCAGTCAATTAGTTATGCTCTTACCGCTTGCTCAAAACAAATTTGAAGTTCTATCTGGTTCTATACGGTCCAAAACCACGGCTACTGTATTTTTAAACTTGTAGCTCTAGTCAGGTACCAGTCCTCTTCAACCTTTTGATCCATTACAGATTTAGTAAACATTGCAACTTGCTGGCTACATTTATGTTTTCTCTTTAGTGATAATAGAATTGCGGTTTACATTCAAATGAGAGGCTTTTTTATACATTCAAATGAGCGACTTCAATGATAAACCACAACGTGAATATAAACAATTACAACATATTCCAAAACTATGGTTATAATTGAGAGAAAATATAATCTTTGTCTAATAATAACTTGTTATGAAAACTCACTTAAGCAGAAATTAGTTATAAAAATAATTACTATCCTCAAAAAAATTTAACATTAAAACACACCTATCCATTTCCATCATTCCAATTTGACCCACCAACTTTACATCCCAACAACAATAAACACATTTCAAAATTGGAAAATCACATGATTCCGATTACCACGTTACAATCATAGACAAAAACAAATATTTACATGCTTTCATTGATGTGGATTCATTGTCCCCTTTTCAGGATATATTGAATAAATCTACCACACAATTTTTATATTATCATCTTATTTTAGCTATTCATATAATAAAGATTCTAGCTCTACCTGTTTTTTAAAAATACATGTGTTAATGTGTATAGTTATTCGGTAAATTAGAAATTTCACAAGTCTTCAGATAAAATACTACGCACGCAATGCAACGTAAAATAAAATTTATATATAACGATAAATCAGTGACATAATTCAAAGATCGGAGTAGTGATCGGTTGGTTAACTGTATATACTTCTTAATAATGCACCTGGTTGTTAAACTATATAAATTAATTTGCTAAAAATAATAATAAGAAATTAAGACTTTAGTCATGTTTTGTTGACCCATTTCAAACAGTTCGTTAGAAAATGTAACACGTAGTAGTATAATAATTTAACTTTCTCAAAATATTTATAAAAAATGTCTAAATACTTATAACGGCAAAACGTTAAGCAACCGTTAGTCATCAACATTTCAATATTTCATGGCGTTTGTATTGTATTAGCATAACTGTTAACTAACGCCAAAGCATTACTCGTTACTTCCTTAACCTTCACCGTCCGGCCACCAACGTCCGCCTTTACTCCGCTGTCCGGAATATCCTCAAACCCGTCCGTACAAGTCTCCTCATTAGTCAACGCCGCACTCATCCACGTTTGAACGTTGCTGAGCTGGAACCGTAACGACTCCCCGGACCCACCCAACCGTCGCATTTGCCGGAGTGAATCCCGGATTTCGTCCACCGCATCATCAAACACCGAGTGGCAATCGTGTAATGCGGCTGCTACTCTTGGACTACTCGCTACAAAAAATATACAAAGTTTACACATTTTATTTTATGACATATCAATACTTTATTACGAGTATAACTTATATAAACATGCATGTGAAAAGTGTTTAATTTACATAAGTAAGTGTGAAAAATTAAAATTCACTGCATTATATAATCACGTACTTTTTAAATTGACTTTTCTGTTACATCAATTTATTTTTAGCTAATCAAGTTATTTAAAAAGATGGTAATTTTGTGTGTAATTTAATTCATTAAAATATATTTTTCTAGAAAATGCCCAAAAATACGTAACAATTTTCATATGTATATAATTGTAAAAAAGGATGATATTCGTAATTTTAATTCTGAGAAAGATAAAAAGAATTATCACATTATTCACACTTGTTCATACTTTAGAAGCGTATAAAGTATAAAAATTTGTTCACGCCATTAAAGATTAATTTGTAACACCAAATGCACAAAACATACTAACTCTACATTTATACGTGTGTGAATATGTCAAGAAAAATGCGTACCGTAATCAGCGTTACGCGAGATGTTGGCGACGTAATTCGCCATGTGGTTGGCTTTTGATAAGGTGACACCAATCGCAACACGAGCAAGGCGACCGGGGTTTTGTTGGACGGCAGACGAGTAGCCGGAAAGAGAGGTGAAACAGATTTGTGGGTATAAGGTGGTTTGGCAACTTGAACGAATGAAATCTGTGTCGTTAGATGTTTTTGGTGGGAAAGTGTTGTTGCCAGCGGTAGTTAGAGTCAGTAAAGTAGTTGACAGAAATAAAAAGAAAAAAAGTAGCATGTTCATGTTTTTTTGTTTTGTTTGTTTGAATTGTTTTGATGAATTTATATTGTGGACTTGGAGGGGTTTAAGTAGTCTCTCACTCTCTTGTATTGACGGAAATTACTAAAATGCCCTTTGTTAATATGATTGTGTACATACTACGTACGTTCTTGTTTACATTGTAATCTGTTTAAATTAAATTCGATTGTATTATTTAAGGATGGAAATTAAATAGTATTTCGTGTTATCTTATGTGTTTGGGAATACAATGTACACGTATACGAATGTGTGAAATGTACGTACGGTCTTTATTTTATATATATAGAAAGATAAAGATAAGGTCGATATATAATATATTTTGCCATATCGATCAATAAGAAAGAATATATAGCATATCATCCATTTTATACAGTTGGAATATATGTCGCTTTAACCGTATGAAATTCACACATTAATGTGTTTTACGAAGTATTAAAGCTTAATTATAATTAAATGGAGGTTATCGGTTCAAATCTGATATCTCATGTTAAAAAGAAAAGATAAAAAAATAAAGTATTTCCAACTACTTGATTTCACAAGTCTCTAGAAATGGCAACTTAACTCGGCTTTCTTACAAGCAAAAGGGTCAATTTGGCATATCTAGCTTGTACCGTTGTACGGGTCACTAAGCATGCTTAGATATCTACCTAATTCGGAAGGGTGGTGCTATTTACGATACACATTTTGATGCATACATGATAGCTATACAATGATATACTTGTACTGTCTCCTTTAATATTTTGACGTTATGATGTAAGTATCACTTTCTGTCATGTAAATATCAATTCTCAATTTAGAAGATGTTAAATAGAGGGAAGGTGTGCAAAATCGTTCAAAGTGTATCATAATTAAACAAATAAAAAATGCACCTGTTAATTTTAAGTTTATGTTTAAAACAACTACAAGCTATAATAAATTATAGGATTTTGTTAACGAAAGCTCTAAAAATTTTCATTAAAATGTTTGAACATACATAAAACAATTGTACGTTAATTAAAATTCAGGGGGACAAACTAAAATTCTGAGGGACAAAGAATTTATTATTTTCAAAGTACACTTTTTGTTATGCTAGTATTAACGCCCTAACGGAACCCCTTACGGCTCTTGTTATCAATATACAAATAATGTACGACTGAAAACCGTATTACGGGTTAACCAACCTAGTTTGAGCCTGTTTCCCGACCGTTCAATTTATACATTATTCATCTCAAGTAATGAACGAATTTATCATATCGGATCTTCATTTAAATAAATATGTAAGGTTGTGAAAATATTATATCATGCGTTTGCTATGTATATCAATTGCTCCATATTCTTTAAAAAAACAACATTTATGAATAATACAACACTAGGTAGCTTTTTTGCATGTGAATTTATTTTGTACACAAGTTCTATTTCATGCACGTCCAAACAATAACCATGACATCTTTGTATTTTTCGTACATCTCCACTTTATTATTAATTTTGGATTTATCTAATATTGAGTGCCACGTCTAACATATCTTCTAGTGCATTTTATTCCTATCATAATTAATTAGAATAAACAAACAAAAAAACTAAAATAGCTCTATGTTTTATGTTTTATTTTTTATTTTAATTGCTTTTTGAGAAAAATTAAAGCTTCATATTATACATTCGACACAAATATTTCCTTTAGCATGGTTGGAACAAATGTAACCTCATAACACTAGCCAATTAATTAATATTCGGTTTTATCATCAATCGTGGACTATTCACTATCATAACAAAACATTTATTAATTTTTTTCTTTATTATATTTATGTATTTAGTTTACTATTTTATTAATAAATAATGGTAAAAAAGTTGTAACAAAATTATAAAGATTGAAAATGGAACCAAAAAGGTGTTACCATGATGTGGGATTCTTTAGCTTTAATAAACATTACGGCCGTTATTGCAATGACGACCGAACCAACGGCGGCTGTAACGAATCTGACGGAAAGTTTTGAGTGTTTTAACCATGCAAACAGATTCACATTACTATTTTTCAAACAAATTGTCATATTCAATCTTATATACCATAATTTAATTTCCCAAAAAAAATAAAAATGCGAGTAGTTAACTACGTGCTCCTCCCTTCTGATTTATATTGTCTCATTGGAACAAAATTTGAATTTAAAATAGGTTGAATAAATGTCTATTATGCCATTATATTCAACGTAAGTTTGATTGAAAATTTTTATGAAATAAAAGATATAAAGTAACAAATGAGGGTAAATTATGGAGTTTAATGATTTTTAATACAGAGAAGTTATTTTTTGCAAATGGACTTTTTTTTTGACAAACAAAAATAAGAATATGGACAATAAAAATGGGACGGAGGGAGTATAAATCAAATCAAACGTCTTGTTTTAGTAATCGTTTTTACACAAAATTAATGTGTATTTTTGTGTCGTGAGGTGATAAATAAAATGGTAAGGTTCTGAAAGGTAACTGCATTTTAAGAGAAATGAGAATCATGAGCCGTTGATTTATGTAATCAATGGCTGCATTTTTAACAACATTGCATTTTACATAATATACACTGTCCATGTAAAATGTAATGTTGTGAATCTGAATCGTTGATCCATAAATCAATGATTGATATCGTCTGCCACATTCCCATCAAAGTTCACTAATCATACCTAAACAAATTATTAAATATGTTTTGTTTATTCTTATCAATCCCATCAAAGCCCACTAATCATACCTAAATAAATTATTAAATATGTTTCGTTTATTCTTAACATTATATTTTTCTTTTGTGTGTATTTATTCGTGATTATGTAAAGTTTAATAAAATAAAATAAAATAATAGTTTCGTTTAGAAAAATGTATATGTAACAAGTAACAACTATAGTAATCTTTGTACATGACAATTGAATGAAATTATTTTTTGTATTTATTGGAAGATAAACCTTTTTTTTAAAAAAAACTTGTGTATGGGCGAAGAGAAGACCACATAAAGGTTTTTAACGGTTTATAGTAGAGATGCGCAAAACCCGGTTTTTGGAATACCCGACCCGACCCGACCCGAAACCGGTTTTGGCCAAACTTGGTCAAAACCGGTTTGGCCCAAAACCGGTTCGGGTTCAACCCGATTTGGGCACCCCAAAACCCCAACCCGACCCAAACCGGTTTGGGTAGGGTCCAAACCGGTTCGGGTTCAAAACCGGTTTCAAACCGGTTTTTTTTTATAAAAATCGTATTTTCGCTCGCACGTCTTCGTTTTAAGGAAAAGCAACGTTTGAGCCAAAATTTTTTCATTAACTTTGTAGAACATTAGTAATGGAAACATAATTGATCAATAACATAACCAAAAGGCTTCTAAATCTCCTTAAAAATATTATTGAATCCGAAAATTCTATATAATTCATAAACGTTAGGGCGTTAAGCGTTTTAAGAAAAAGCAACGTTTGGGCCAAATTTTTTTCATTAACTTTGTAGAACATTAGTAATGGAAACATAATTGATCAATAACATAACCAAAAGGCTTCTAAATCTCCTTAAAAATATTATTGAATCCGAAAATTCTATATAATTCATAAACGTTAGGGCGTTAAGCGTTTTAAGGAAAAGCGACGTTTGGGCCAAATTTTTTTCATTAACTTTGTAGAACATTAGTAATGGAAACATAATTGATCAATAACATAACCAAAATGCTTCTAAATCTCCTTAAAAATATTATTGAATCCGAAAATTCTATATAATTCATAAACGTTAGGCGTTAAGCGTTTTAATGAAAAGCAACGTTTGGGCCAAATTTTTTTCATTAACTTTGTAGAACATTAGTAATGGAAACATAATTGATCAATAACATAACCAAAAGGCTTCTAAATCTCCTTAAAAATATTATTGAATCCGAAAATTCTATATAATTCATAAACGTTAGGGCGTTAAGCGTTTTAAGGAAAAGCAACGTTTGGGCCAAATTTTTTTCATTAACTTTGTAGAACATTAGTAATGGAAACATAATTGATCAATAACATAACCAAAAGGCTTCTAAATCTCCTTAAAAATATTATTGAATCCGAAAATTCTATATAATTCATAAACGTTAGGCGTTAAGCGTTTTAATGAAAAGCAACGTTTGGGCCAAATTTTTTTCATTAACTTTGTAGAACATTAGTAATGGAAACATAATTGATCAATAACCAAACCAAAAGGCTTCTAAATCTCCTTAAAAATATTATTGAATCCGAAAATTCTATATAATTCATAAACGTTCGATCGTTAAGCGTTTTAATGAAAAGCAACGTTTGTGCCAAATTTCTTTCATTAACTTTGTAGAACATTAGTAATGGAAACATAATTGATCAATAACATAACCAAAAGGCTTCTAAATCTCCTTAAAAATATTATTGAATTCGAAAATTTTATATAATTCATAAACGTTCGAGCGTTAAGCGTTTTAATGAAAAGCAACGTTTGGGCCAAATTTTTTTCATTAACTTTGTAGAACATTAGTAATGGAAACATAATTGATCAATAACATAACCAAAAGGCTTCTAAATCTCCTTAAAAATATTATTGAATCCGAAAATTCTATATAATTCAAAGTGAGTTGATACTTTCAAGGAATGTTTTACTAAATGCAAGGAAACATGTGCATAAAAAGTGATACTGTATGCATAAAGAGTTGTACATTTCCGTGTGTTTAGTAAAAACTTCCTTGCATTTATCAAACACGTTTTAGCGTTAGGCTTTTTAAGGATAAACAATGTTTGGAGCAAATTTTTTTTATTGAATTGGTAGAACATTAGTAATACAAACGTAATTGAACAATAACTTAAACAAAAGTCTTCTAAGTCTTCATAATACAATTACAACTAAAAATATAAAATATACCAACGAATACATTTCGAGCTTCGGCATGGCCATCACCCGAAAATGTAATCGAGTAGTAATCTTCAACTTGTATTAATCTTCAAAAGTCGAAATCTTCTTCGGAGGTAGCCTCGCGCGAAGCTTGATCAAGAGCAATTTCTTCGTCGGAAAGTGATATTGTTACACCTTCTTCCACCTCGATATTGTGTATGTCTTCTTCGTATTCCATTTCACCTTCAAGACTTGATACATTTTGTATGCGTTCCACGGCGTCCAAGTGATCCTTCAAGCAAATGCACATCTCTAAGGAGGCCGGTGTGAGTCTTGTTCTTCGTATAGACAATACCCTGCCACTAAGAGAAAAAACGGATTCCGAAGCTACCGTAGAAGCTTGGACGGTTAGTAAATCTCGGGCCATGATGGCTAGAACGGGAAATTGAGATTCCCTCTCTTTCCACCAAGCCAAAATATCAAATTGTTCGAACTCATTGGGTAGAATAGTGGCCAAAAAATCCGTAGTCGTATATCTCCCATATTCGTTAGTGGTATTTTGGTTAACATCACCCCTTGCCCGTTTATTGTTTTCTTGTCTTAAACTATTATAAAAGTTTAGCATTGGATTGCTAGAAGAAGATGAAGAAAACATTGGGTTAGCCGTACTACCGGACACATGTGTGGTTGAACTATATTTTTGAAAATATACGCCAAATAAATCTCCCAAACATTTGTTAAAATCCGTTTTTGCATTATGTGAAAACAATGGGTCGGCCTCATTCAAATCCAAATTGTGACAAATGTTATCGATAAGCATTTCCACCCCGGTAACGTTTAAACAAGGGTTCATTGCGGCGGAACAAGTAATTACCGGTGGCATTTCTTGAAAATATTTTTTTAGTTTTTCTTTCATGGGAGCCACCATTTCTTCAAATATAGGACCTTCATACACGTAGTCGTTTAATTTTGTAGTCATTAACCAAATTTGATTAAGCACCAAATGACTAGTTGGATAATAAACACCCGATAATAAAGTGGTCGCGGTTTTGAAAAGTTTGAGCAATTCGACAATCTTTTTAATATACTCCCAATATATGATTGGAAATGGTGTTGCAAGACCTTTTGTAACAAGATGATCATGAAAAACTTGTAAACTATCGCGTTGGCGTAAACCACATACAAACATATGGTAGGTCGAATTCCATCTAACGGGCATGTCCCAATTAGGGGTTAAAAAAATAGAATTCGTATCCTTGCACAATTTCATATAAGATTTGTATCTAGCTTTACCCTTTTGAAAAACGTCTTGCAACATACTTTTAAACCTCGTTTTTACTTCGTCTACATCTTCAACCGCTAGTCCGGCTTGCACAACCAAGTTAATGATGTGTGCAACACATCGACTATGATAAAAAATGCCCTTCAATGGTGGTGCGTATTTTAGTATTAATTTCGAAACGGCAAGTGTATTATTACTAGCGTTGTCAAAAGATATTGAAAAAACCTTTTCTTCCAATTTAAACATTTTAATCACACTTCGTAACATGTAAAATAAGTTTTGACCCGTGTGAGGATACTCAAAGTCTTCAAAAGCAATGGTACGTTTCATCATTTGTCAAGTTGCGGGATCAACCCAATGTGCGGTTACACAAAGGTACGAACCGGGCAAACCATGAGGAGCCGACCAAACATCGGTTGTTAATGATACACATGTATTTAAATTTTCAAAACCGATTTTTAGTTGTTTTTTAGCATCTTTCTATAACGCCCCAAAATTTACAACTGTTTTTTTTTTTTTTTTTTTTTTTTTTTTTTACAATGCGGAAGTTCAAGTCCCAAAACATATATATACATAAAATGACATGACGTCATTTTCCATTACCTAAGTTCTAAGTATTGATTATTACTATTTACCAAACAATCCTTTATATCCTGGGCATTATATAATCAAACATTTTAAACTGTATTAAATAATAATCAGAGTAATCCTAGTCAAACATTCTTCAGTTACTCCTTGACCCGCCCATAACAAAAGATATTAACCTGCAAGGAGTAAACAACGAGGGATTAGCACGAAGCTAAGTGAGTTAACTTATCACTAACAATACAACTTAGTTTAACACTATGAGTTCACCACATTTAACACTTTGACT
Source organism: Helichrysum umbraculigerum (assembly GCA_949592205.1). Lineage (NCBI taxonomy): Eukaryota > Viridiplantae > Streptophyta > Magnoliopsida > Asterales > Asteraceae > Helichrysum > Helichrysum umbraculigerum. Next base: position 117,903,606 of record CATIUR010000001.1, read on the forward strand.
CAACATCACCAGAGGATCGGTGGCCCTTGTGGCGCCCTCAGCCGCGGTGGCCCACCAAGCGACACTTACACCAACTGCAGGCCAATACAGTGGTTAACCGATAACTGTTTATTACCTTTAGTCAACACAAGCCTTACTCACAACGAATGTTCACAACCCTTGTGTTGACTAACCTGTAACAACACAGTCCAACATAGTTGACCTCTATTAACACTGTTACCATATAGGTCACTTAACACTTAACACTTTAACACTTTAACACAATTCACAATTCAACTTAACACGGGAATAACACTTAACACTTGAAGTAACCACAATAGTGATCACTAAATTATAATGAGAGATCAAAGTCCACTCACCGACTACCATAGTCGTCCACTCAGTAGTCTAATATCACTGAGTCTTCTCCATATCTGGAAATACAACAGAATACACAAGTCAGTTACTTGTATCAAATCTATATAACATTACTCCAATAGATTTACATCAACAAATCCAAATTACTCAAATCATAACGATTTAGCACAATTATTAAAATTCTCAATAGTCAATCCATACCTTTATGGATTTACATCATATTTCTCAAATCATCATCTAATCATGATTAACTATCATGATAATCACTATCAACTATGAACATAGAATCGCATCGTTACTTTAATTCAATTCAATTATAGTTAATCAACATAAGTAAACTATCAACCTCATATAACAATCTCTTCAAATTTATCACTCAAAGTGATTAACACATAATCATCACACTTTCACAAATTTCACTTGAATTACCATTACTTACTTGATTAATTCATTATTATCAACAAATTCTCAAGAACACTTATTCACTCATACTCTTTTAATTAAATCATTTCAATCATCATCACTAATCACCTCTAATATGTTTATTAACAATACATATCACTTACACATTATTAGATTAGGCTCATATATCCTACTTCAAGAACAATCAATGAAACCCATCACTTTATTCATGATATATATCATATTCATCATTTCTAAGTTAGTGTTTCTATTATAATCATCATTTACCCATCAACTAACAAGAATTTAACCACCACAACTTTCAATTTTCGGATTATAATCAATAACCCATCAAAATCATCAAAAACTTAAGAACCAAGATTAATCTACAAACTTAAGCTAGAATCTTGCTAGATATCAACAACAATAAGCTTAACTAACATAAATTTCATATAATCAAAGCTTAAATTCGAATTATAACCAAGAACACTAAAACCCCCAAATTTCTAGGGTTCAAGAAATCACGAAATTAACACATATAACATGATTAAGATGATGCTAGAATGATTATTACATGTTATTGAAGCTTAACTAACATCAATTTACACTTTAGAAACCCTAATTTCGGATTTTGCTCAAGAACATCAAAAAACCCAAATTCTAGGTTGAAGAACATGAAGAACACAAGATCATACCTTGTTTGTGATGATTAAGAAAGCTTGAATTCGAATTTTGTAGCTCCAATTTGATTATTTCATCAAGTTTTGGATTAAGGTTTGTGTTTGTATGTATGAATGTATGAATACGTACGTATGTATGTATTTGGGTGGAAATAAAAACCGATCCAACACATATAATATACCATTTAAGTGTTAGTTTTCATTCCCCGTATTTATTATTGTCTGGAACTTAAAAAATCATTTGCGAGGAAAACTATTTTATTTTACCGTCAACTAAATAAATTTAAAACAAACAATATTTCACAAGCCACAATATTTCCTGAGGCTTATCGACCTATTAATTATAAAATCAAACACAATAACAATTTTAAATCGCATTTAAAATTTACAGAAAATACCTATTACTTCTAAGCCCAATTTGAGGATGTTACAAATCTCTCCCCCTTAAAGAGATTTCGTCCTCGAAATCTAATCAACCTTGATTATTCTAAAGTACTTAATTACCTGATAAATCTCATTCCTTAAATGAGATTCTACTAACACCACAATTTATTAATATGGCACTTTTCGTACTACTCCAACATCGTAATTACTCTTCACTATATTTATCTAAAGTGTGTACACAACTTAAATCACCTATGCATGACATGCTTATGCATACATTTCACTACACACTCTATATACCTACATATATATTATTTCGTCAACTCACACACGACTAGTGTGTATCTCAATTAGATTCACGAAAACATATAATTTATGTCTCATACTCAATTTAACTTGCAATACTATACAACAAGTATAATATTTATCACATAAAATAGTTACTCCCTTGAGCAACTCTTAATTATATGCACACAATTTCAATTCTATCTACAGACACATATCCGCATGTACCTGTTTCTATTTCTTACCTTAATATATGTTATGTATCTAAATCATATTTTCATGCATACTATGATCACTTAAGGAAATTATTCCCAATTAATCACTTTAAACAGGTAATCACTTGACGTAAGTGAATAACAATCGTGTACAATAACATACTCTTACCACAAGAAACTAACGACGTGCTAGAATCTTTAAAATACATATATGATTTATACCCCTTTTAACAACAAAACAATGATTATGAAAATTACAATACACCCAACAACAATGAAATTTTAATTTCAATTCATAACTAGCATTTAGGCTAGTACCACATATCACTACTGTATTTGATAATCTTTTATTTAAAAGTATCTCAAACTCATATAACACTATTCACATATTAACAAGCAAAATACAAGTCAATTCTTCATGGTTAAAACCATTATCACTTAATCACCAAGTCACTTAGTACCAATTCAAATTGGATAATTACCAAGTTTTTCCATCAACGGGTACATTGCCATTCAAGCGCAAGTACCACTCCAACAAAATGTGCTAACCACACACACATTTTTCATCAACATTTCATCATTCAATTCTATATCGTTAATCTCCACGGAAGATTATTTCATACTTCCATCATTTCTATACGCAACCTATCATTTCACCTTGATATTATGCATATAATAACAATCAAGTTTCACAAAATTCTCAATTAACGATAATATAACTATAAATTTTCACAATTTCAATCAAAAGGCTCTCTCTCTATATACATTTATATATTTCTGTTATTAATAGTAACTCATTAATACAATAACTTAATCGTTTACTACCATTTCGATTTAGTCAATCATTGACTCTCTCTATCTCTCATATATCAACATTGCAAACCTACCATTTTTTTTTTTAAATCTCATTAATTTCTCTGGTACTTGGTAGCCTCAATACTCCATGTGAAATGGCATAATATAAATACGTTGGCCAGACGTCGTCATATTATGTCAATCACACTTTATTCTCAGGCTACTTCATACCATTGATCTCTAAAGTAATTAACTTTTACTCTCACATAATTCACAGTGTTGAAATTAACAATTATCACACATATAGTAACACTTAAAATAGATTTATGACCAAGTGTTAACTTGTTACTATTTTTCCTTTATCACTTGAATGTGAAACTACTATTATATAATTTACAGGTATAACAACTTAACCTGTTAACACTATTCTCATTATCTCCTTAACACATGTGTAAGTTTTAACACAACTAAATCCATGTAGTACCCTCTCTACACGATTCAATATCAATCGCTTAACACTTTAATTATTAAGTATAATACTCTATATAACATTTAGCACTAAGTATCTTGTTAAAATACCAAGTCATATTCCACATATATTCATCAATATATAATTTCTAAGTTGATTAATAAATAACCTTCCATATTTAGTTATCAAGTAAGAGTAAGCTCCTACAATACTCTTCAACTATTACAAATACTTATTCGTTCATATTAAGTATTTCACATAATGTAATTAACATAATTACATAATCAATATTTATTTACCCTAACAAACAACAATCAACAATACCCTTACTGGTATACTATGCTGTTAGTTAAACTGCCTATAAACAACCCCTACACCAAGAACCATATAGACCTCTTAAAACGACTTTTAATATTGCATATAGTCACAGGAATGATCTCTGGGCTCAAAGAAACAAAAGCCCAATACAATTCATAAGCTAAAAGTCCGAAATAATGCCCGAAAAACAATAAAACGCGATTTTCAGGCCCCAAACGACCCCGAAGTGCCGAAAACTGACAGGGCTCATGGCAACGCGATGAGCTTTGATCGTTGGGCCGTTTTTGAGTTGACATGTAAATTTCGTCTTAATCGGACACCGAAATTTTTAAAAAAAAATTTCTACGTCAAGTATTACGTCGAACGTCGCAAGAAATTTTTTTTTTTTTTTTTTTACTAACGCGATCCGGGAAACAGGTCAGGATCGCGTTCCCCAGTGAAAAAAATTCTGTAACCAAATTAGGCATACAAACGCGATCCGGAGAAGTGAGCGGGATCGCGTTCCCAAGAGAAAACGCACCTCAACACGAAATACACACACAAACGCGATCCTGGAAAATGGCTGGGATCGCGTTCCCAAGCATAAAAATAATCTGAGAAAAAATAACACGTACGAACGCGATCCTGAGAACATGTTGGGATCGCGTTCCCAAGCAGAAAATCTGAGGTTCAGAAAATCATATTTTTAACCAATTTCAAACGCGTATAACTTTTTACTCTTTTAGAGTTAGACTCTAAAATTTTGCAGGCACATCCACTATGCCAAAATGAAACTTTCCCTTTTTACACTTTTTCAATTTACTCGTTTTACGAGAAAACGGACGTACGACTCATTTTTGACCATTTTCGACCATTTTGGTTGACACGCTATATTTCAAACGACTTGGTTTCTGACTTCCACCTTTTACCAACATGTTTCTATATACATTAGTAACGTGTGGGCATATTCGTCACATACAATCACTCATTCTACATTATTTTAACACGTTGACCCGTTTAGGGGTCAAAATGGACAATTTCCCCAATTTCATTCAAAATGACAACATTAACATTTCAATCCACTTTTTATCTTTACTTATGACTTTCAGTCACTTTAAAAATTATCTTACACGTATCACATCAAATTCTATACATTTTAACACTAAGTGGCCCATTTGGACACTTAAATGACCCGTTTAGGTTTACGATCATATAATCACCATTCCAACACCCAACCCACACTCCTCTGACTATTCCAAGTCAAACTAACCCACTTTCCTCATATAATTTCAAATTTGACTTTTCACAACTTGTCATCGCACATTTAGACTCATTAACCGCTTTGACTTTCTTACTACACTATTAGTAATACAAAGATCATAATTCACCCTAATCATGATCAATGCTAAACATTTAGACTTCTAGTCACATTCCTCACTTCATAGCATGGCATAACATGGCAATTATCGAGTTTGACACAATTACATTCAACATTGACCTTTCCAAGTCAATAGCATATATTTCAACAAATAGACACATTCTAAGTCACACAACAATACAACTCCAAACTTATAAATGGATAATACCCGCAACCCATTGATTTCATTATAGCAAGTCACACCTTGCATTTATCGACTTATATTCACACACTGTATTTTCACATTGCATATACACTTAATTCCACATAACACAACTGTTACACCCTATTCACCAATGTATCTTCACACCGTTTTTAACACTTTTCACCTTATTAACACGTAATTATCATCAAAATTTCAATTTACTTTACTAACAATCATAATATAGTAAAGTAAAACAATTCAAATTTATTGAAATTCACCAAGTTTATCAGAAATTACCTGGCACATCTAGGCCCACGAGTGTTGAGGATTGAGAATACCAATCGGTTCCTCACTATCCTCCGTCTCTGCACTCAAAACAACAATCTAACACATTGTTATAGATTAGTTCACATTTAACAACAACTTGCTCATACCAACACTAATCCCACACCTCGGAATGTTTGACCACTATCACTAGGCTTGGGATTGAACAATTTAACCATTATTCAATTCGCCCAAACCTATGCTCTGATACCAACTTATAACGCCCCAAAATTTACAACTGTTTTTTTTTTTTTTTTTTTTTTTTTTTCAATGCGGAAGTTCAAGTCCCAAAACATATATATACATAAAATGACATGACGTCATTTTCCATTACCTAAGTTCTAAGTATTAATTATTACTATTTACCAAACAATCCTTTATATCCTGGGCATTATATAATCAAACATTTTAAACTGTATTAAATAATAATCAGAGTAATCCTAGTCAAACATTCTTCAGTTACTCCTTGACCCGCCCATAACAAAAGATATTAACCTGCAAGGAGTAAACAACGAGGGATTAGCACGAAGCTAAGTGAGTTAACTTATCACTAACAATACAACTTAGTTTAACACTATGAGTTCACCACATTTAACACTTTGACTCAACATCACCAGAGGATCGGTGGCCCTTGTGGCGCCCTCAGCCGCGGTGGCCCACCAAGCGACACTTACACCAACTGCAGGCCAATACAGTGGTTAACCGATAACTGTTTATTACCTTTAGTCAACACAAGCCTTACTCACAACGAATGTTCACAACCCTTGTGTTGACTAACCTGTAACAACACAGTCCAACATAGTTGACCTCTATTAACACTGTTACCATATAGGTCACTTAACACTTAACACTTTAACACTTTAACACAATTCACAATTCAACTTAACACAGGAATAACACTTAACACTTGAAGTAACCACAATAGTGATCACTAAATTATAATGAGAGATCAAAGTCCACTCACCGACTACCATAGTCGTCCACTCAGTAGTCTAATATCACTGAGTCTTCTCCATATCTGGAAATACAACAGAATACACAAGTCAGTTACTTGTATCAAATCTATATAACATTACTCCAATAGATTTACATCAACAAATCCAAATTACTCAAATCATAACGATTTAGCACAATTATTAAAATTCTCAATAGTCAATCCATACCTTTATGGATTTACATCATATTTCTCAAATCATCATCTAATCATGATTAACTATCATGATAATCACTATCAACTATGAACATAGAATCGCATCGTTACTTTAATTCAATTCAATTATAGTTAATCAACATAAGTAAACTATCAACCTCATATAACAATCTCTTCAAATTTATCACTCAAAGTGATTAACACATAATCATCACACTTTCACAAATTTCACTTGAATTACCATTACTTACTTGATTAATTCATTATTATCAACAAATTCTCAAGAACACTTATTCACTCATACTCTTTTAATTAAATCATTTCAATCATCATCACTAATCACCTCTAATATGTTTATTAACAATACATATCACTTACACATTATTAGATTAGGCTCATATATCCTACTTCAAGAACAATCAATGAAACCCATCACTTTATTCATGATATATATCATATTCATCATTTCTAAGTTAGTGTTTCTATTATAATCATCATTTACCCATCAACTAACAAGAATTTAACCACCACAACTTTCAATTTTCGGATTATAATCAATAACCCATCAAAATCATCAAAAACTTAAGAACCAAGATTAATCTACAAACTTAAGCTAGAATCTTGCTAGATATCAACAACAATAAGCTTAACTAACATAAATTTCATATAATCAAAGCTTAAATTCGAATTATAACCAAGAACACTAAAACCCCCAAATTTCTAGGGTTCAAGAAATCACGAAATTAACACATATAACATGATTAAGATGATGCTAGAATGATTATTACATGTTATTGAAGCTTAACTAACATCAATTTACACTTTAGAAACCCTAATTTCGGATTTTGCTCAAGAACATCAAAAAACCCAAATTCTAGGTTGAAGAACATGAAGAACACAAGATCATACCTTGTTTGTGATGATTAAGAAAGCTTGAATTCGAATTTTGTAGCTCCAATTTGATTATTTCATCAAGTTTTGGATTAAGGTTTGTGTTTGTATGTATGAATGTATGAATACGTACGTATGTATGTATTTGGGTGGAAATAAAAACCGATCCAACACATATAATATACCATTTAAGTGTTAGTTTTCATTCCCCGTATTTATTATTGTCTGGAACTTAAAAATCATTTGCGAGGAAAACTATTTTATTTTACCGTCAACTAAATAAATTTAAAACAAACAATATTTCACAAGCCACAATATTTCCTGAGGCTTATCGACCTATTAATTATAAAATCAAACACAATAACAATTTTAAATCGCATTTAAAATTTACAGAAAATACCTATTACTTCTAAGCCCAATTTGAGGATGTTACACTTTCCACAATTTAAGGGCATCGCGTTTAAGAGTAGTACGACTTACATTGTTATATCGCGGTTGAAGAGTGGTTTGAATCACCCTAGTAAGCCGAGGGTTGTCGAAGTGGTTGAAAGGCAAAGCTTCTTGAATTACATAACCCGCAAAAGCTTGTCGACACCGTTCCACATCGTATGTAAATATAGAACCATCTCGTGCCATCGAAGATTGCCCACTTGCTTCCGGATTACCTTTGAGTCCCGCACAATGCTTCTCGGTATGATTTTTCAAGGTGGTGTTGGAGTCGGGTTTGAAGAACAACTTACAACGTTTACAATGCGCTTTAATCGAACCATCCGACAACAACACTTTGTCGTAAGCACTCCAAATCTCCGGATTTCTTTTGTTGGGCAATTGTTTCACAATCGTTGGTGCATTTGAAGAACCAACACCATGGGAAGCCGAAGAAGATTGAGTTGCCATGAGAATATAGTTTGCGTTTTTGAGTTTTGTATGTAAATATGAGTGTGTAATTGTGTGTGATTGAAAGTAACTCAATGGTTCTTTATATAGTTGAAAAACAATGGCAAAATGGTAAAAAAAATACAAAAAAAACGGCTAGATCAAGGCTCAAACGGATATAAAATTTTCAAAATTTCAAAAACCGGTTTAAAACCGGTTTTTCCAAACCGGGTCGGCCAAACCGGTTTGGAACCGGGTTCAACGGTTGGAATGGGAAACCGGTTTGGAACCGGCGGTTTGGGGAGAACCCGAACCGGTTTTGGTCAAAACCGGTTTTGACCGGGTCGGTTTCGGTTTGGAATCGGGTCGGGTTTTCAAAACCGGTTTTCTTGTGCATGCCTAGTTTATAGTAACAACCCACCTTACGCATGAAAAGTACAAACCAGATAAAGTAATCAGTGACCCATTCTCATCATAAGGTTTATACAGCCAGGCCTCATCTTAATCTACGGCCCACATGAATCATGGGCCCATATTCATGATGATGACTCATTATCAACTGCCTCTTCTCGTCCCAACATACGATTTACTTTCTATCAAAAATAGTATCATATCCTCTTGTAAATAAACAACTTACATGAATTTAATGATGGTACTTCATAAGTAATAGATAGACAGATACATGACATATATGTACTTGGAATATAAAACTTTTTTTTTTTTTTTTTTTTTTCAAATAGAAAAGTGATAATGATAAGGATGTTAGCAAGTCTAGGCATCAATATTTTCTTCACTTGGATCATAACGAATTCAATGTCCCAAGTCAAGATAGTTGATCACCGTGACTATTGGTTGAAGTACAGTAATTTATTAATCTCTAAACTAATTAATACGTTAACGAAACCCTTTAAATATTATGGATTACAATTACTCCGTACAATTTATCTTGTTAATACACGTCTACAATAGTTTCTCCATGTTTATCTACATCCTTGATTTTGATAATTGTCAATGGTTGTTGAGCAAATATTCAAGAAAATCACTTTTCATGTAGAAAAACGAAGATTAAAATAATGGAAATGTTTCCACTATCAATTTTTTTAAGTGGAAACATGAAGCTAGCTAGTTTGAGGAAAGCAGATATGAATATGTGACCCATGGTGACACAATCCATATGCTTGCTAGGTGTGATGGAATTTGAAAACATGGAGTAAATCATGCAATGATTTTTGTTTACACATGTAACGTTATTGGACAATTTTGTCAGTTGATCGTTACGAATGTTATTAAATTAGTATTTGTTTCCGAATGATAACTTTTACCCCAAATTTGAGGACATTATGAATTACGGAGTATGTTTTGGGGAAAATGACATTATCGCTAATTAAACTACTAAATTACATTCGTCTTTTATGTGGTATGTCATCCATTTCATTCCCAGTATCTAGGTCGGGTTTAATGCGAGTTCAGTCCCTTGATTCAGATTTTCTTTTCACCCTAGTCCCTCGAAGAGAAGAAAAATCTTAAAACTTGAAAGGTATTTTAGGCATTTATTGAGGGATGAAAAGGACCGAAAGGGAAGTGAAAATCCAGATAAAGGGATTGAATTCTCTAAAACCCGACCTTGATACTGAGAATGAAATAGATGATACAACGTGAACGTGGAATGTAATTTACTTCGAATTTAACTGTGGAGATACTAAAGAAGTCTCTTTTTATTTATATATGAACGTTATTGTATAGATAACTATATGTTAATACTTTATTTTAATTCTAGAGCAAATGCGATTATTAATTACAAATTAGTTAACACTCAAATACATAGGAAACAATGCCTAAAGTTACGAATGCATGATAATTAAGAAAACAAACACTAGTCATACAACATGTGAAAACATTTATATCATATCAAATATCATATATCATAATTCTTTTAAAAAAGGAGTAAAACTAATATTGCTTTTTAAAGGTAAATAAAGAGGTAATTATAATGATGATTTGAGATTGAGATTAATTGTAGAAGGTTAAAAGCAGTCGCCCGCCCGTGATTGCCTCCATCTGTAATGTCAACCATGGGCCGGATTCTGTGGCCTATTTGTGATCCGGTCCGGTCCCTCATGCCGGGATATATGCCTAATTTTTTAACTAACCTTCTTTATTCTTTATTAATTAATTAATAACACATAAGTAACCAATTATCTACCTTCTCGCACTAATTGTTATTCTTACTATTTCCTTACAGTAAATTGCAACATATATATTGGTAACTTACTAAAAAAAAATAAGAGAAATTAACAATTAAACACTAAAATCTAGTTTTATCAAACTTTCAATAATAAAGCTCTTATAAATTTTAATCATGCGTTTACGACGTACATTAGCGATATAAATGTCTAAAAAAACAAAAAAAAAAAAACTTAATTTATATAACGATTTAATTTGATTGATTCACATGTTAAAATGACTACGGGGAGCTAAATAGCTGATATGTCATTTTTTGCATACTCTAATTACATAGTTAGGCTTACCTTTTAAACACATTGGGCATTAATACTTATACCATTAGACCCGGTCTAATAACTCCTAGAGTCCTAGAACTAGAATCACACTAGACAGTGCTGTTTGGGATTATTATAAAGACACCAACATTTTCGGCCCATTTAAATGCAAGTGGGAGCCCAACAACATTATAAACCAACCCAATTCTATTCCCACAATTCAGACTTCAGATTGAATAATGAATTATGGAGATCAAAACCTAATTGTCTCTAAAGGGCTAAAGGCCCATAAACTACATTAACTTTTTGTGATCATCATTTAAATTTTAATCAATCATATTCGAGTCATTGCTATTTTGTTTCTTTCTCATGTTACTACATTAGATGGTTTTTTTTAGGTAAACCTACACTACCTACCCATGATTATATACAACCACGAATATGTACAAATTGTCTCCCACGAAGCTTGAACCCACAATTATTAGATTGAACGGTTCCCCACATACCGTTAGACCATTGACCCTTTGGTAAAATAGACGTTTTCTACAATTACATATGTTTGACTTCGTAATGTCCCAATGTTTTTTACCATATACATTGTTCATAAATAATTACATACATTTGAAATTTTTAAGTATTGGAAAGGATAACCGACTCTTTTTGCAAACTTTATCCGCTGATTTCACGACCAACATAATTAAAGATGAGAACAAGAATTGAATCCATGACATGCATCATATTCACTTCATATTATGAAGTCCCTCACAACTTGACTAGCATATTATATGTTGAGATTGAGAAGTGAATCAATCAAGTGATATATACTCGATTTCGCAAATGGATAAGACACGTGAAATAAAACAAACATTGTTTTTGTGAAATATGCTGACATTCAAAATCTAGGGGATGCCCAAGTGGTGTTATTCCCTTCTACACTTGGCAAGTTGGCATATTTGTTTGTTTTCTTGTTTATATTTTATTTATTATTAAATAATTAATTAATGTCAACAATAACTCTGGTTCTTCTGCAATTCATTAATGAATTAAACTGTTTCTAGTCATAGTCTCATCATTGAAATGTGTAAGAAGTGTATTTAATAAACGCTAATAACTAAATTGATTTATATCTTTCAAATTTTATTACAGAAGATATAATAATAAGAAATATTTGTTGGCTACAAATCACTTTTTAGTGTATAAATATCATATATAATGTGTGTTTCATGAATTATCATGTATTTCTAAATATATTATTTCGGTTATCACATTTTGAAAACAAGATAATCATATTTAAAATTACAATCGAAACATCCCTTAAATATACATCTACATTGAGTGTTTAATCAGCCCCTAGATTGTTCAAGTTCAAGTTTTTTCTGGTTAAAATTCGACGTTCAAGATATTGAGTTGATCAACTTGATACGTATTGTTAGTGGATATATTATTTTAACCCGCTTTGTATAGAAGGGGCTCGACCATAATTAGATTAGAGTTTTAGAGAAGAGTTCAATTGAAACCATTTATTTTGTGTGAGAATGGGGGAACCAATCACAATGTGTCACTTTTTTCCCTCTCATCCATGTTTTTAAAAATTAAATATCTCGCAAACGACAAGTCGAAAAATCATGAAAATTGCACCATATTTTTCAGCGTTTTATCCTCTTCGATTTGCCGTCCATCAAGGCATACTTCCGACGAACTTTTTTTTTTCATTTTTTTGGTGGGTTTTACATATTAGTAACACATGTGTTAGTGATTGATTATACATTTGATTTAGGGTTTAGGGTTAGGGTTTAGAGTTAGGGTTTAGCAGGGTTTAGTGTTAGGGTTTAGTGTTAGGGTTTAGCAGGGTTTAGCAGGGTTTAGGGTTTAGGGTTTAGTATGATTTAGGGTTTATAGTTTTATAAAGCGTTTAGGGTTTAGGGTTTGGGGTTTAGGGGTTAGGGTTTAGGGTTTAGGGTTGGGAGTTTGGGGTTCCGGGACAAAACCCCAAACTCCCAACCCTAAACCCTAAACCCTAAACCCTAACCCCTAAACCCCAAACCCTAAACGCAACACCTGTAACACACGTGTTAGTAATGTGAAACCCACTAAAAATAATGAAAAAAAAAACTCGTCAAAAGTATTCCTTAATGGACGGCAAATCGAAGAGGATCAAACGCTGAATCTAATGGTGCAATTTTCATAATTTTTCGATTTGTCGTTTGTGAGATATTTAACTTAAGGGGTAAATGAGTTTTGTATTCTCTTTGTACACATGTCACCATATCATTGGTTCCTCTATTCTCACACAAATTTTTAGTCTCATTTGAACCTTACCCTAGAGTTTTATGTTTCTTTTTATAAATATTCGTGTAATGCCTATGAATGAATTTCAATAAGAAATAATAGCACTCTTTACATACGTGTTCAAACCAACTACTTTTTCAAATACATAAAATGATTTTGTTCAAAATACATAAAATTACTTATATATATTATATTAAATATATAACCAGGTATATATATTATGAGATGAGATGTAAAGATGATTTTTGCATTAAACTTTGCATTGCTTGCATTAATCTCTACCTTTCTACCTAGCATTTTATTTTTCCTTAATGATCTCTTTAAATGGTACTCATTTGGTAACTTGCTTTATATGCAAGAAACTATGTGTGGTACTTTATTTCAACTTTCAAGCTTAGATATTTAATGATCTTTTAAGTACAATCTAGTTTACATTAATTAATTTTATTATTATTATATCTCAAAATATATAATTTACGTGCGCACGCCAAATAAAACTTACATTCCTGGTTCAATGTATTTACCACAAATAAAGTTATCTATTGTATTTCTTTAAAACAACAACACTTAATTATACATTATACGTAATTCATTTGTAAGTCATATATATTATGTATACATTCATCTTGAATGAAAATTAAAAGTTCGATATGCTTATATGACTTGATATATCAAGTACCTGCTTAATTTTAAATTTTTAATAAAAAAACAAATATATACCGTACCATATGTGCAACCTAGCTTTGTACTTTACATGCTTGCTTCAAAACTCTTTGTGCGTCATACAAACTTCAAATATGGTACCCTTTGCTTCCTCATAAACTTACTTAGATTCACATTTTTACATACACTACTTTACTTAATTCCTTTTGTACACCAAGCCATGAGTAAGAGGCTTAGAAACTACACATTACGTACTTTAAAATGTTCTTAATACGTATTCTACGAAGTCGAACCTTATCTTATCTATCTATCTAGCTATACATATATGTTGATGTAAAGATTTCGCGTCCAAGATAACTAACTAGTTTTCTATGATTACCAAAATGCCCCATAATTCAAGTTTTTGTTCCAATACGATCAAGTGTATGTCGTATTAGCACGAGATCCTGTCTTATACATGGTAAAAAGTTGTACTATGAGAATAATTAAATAGATGATGAGATTTAATTAAGGGGTATTCCGTATTCGATCGAGTAACAATAAGTAAGAGTTGCCCATTTTATATAGTTTAAACTCAATATTATAAATCATGATCGTAAAACGAAAAGTTCGAGCCAAAACCCATGTTCAAATATAGTATTATCTTCACTGAACAAGATATATTACTTTTATAACCAATGTTAACGAAAGTATTAAATTAGTTAGTGTTAATTCGAAATACTTGTATTTTATAGGACAAAAAGGGCGCCAAGAGCATGGCCAGTTGGTGGATGATGATAAGTTATCTTCTTGGATTAAATAATACTTCCTCCGTCCCGATTCTATTGTCCAGTATTCCTTTTTGGATGTCTCAATTTTATCGTCCACTTCCATAAATAGATAAGAATAATGAGATAAAGTTCATTTATGTCCCTAATTTATATATGTAAGACAAAAAGGTAGGTAAAAAGTAAAGGGTAAACCTGTATTCTTATCAAAAAGTGAGAGAGAGAGTGATATTTTCTTAAACTGCGTATTTTTTTGTCTGAGGACAATAAAATTGGGACGGAGGGAGTATTTAATTAGTGTTTTAGATTCTTTGTATCAGAACAACGTAGCCTACTATACATTACATACCCCCAAACACTAGATCGCATCATGTACTACCCTCCCTACACCATACTAGCATAAAGTATCATTTTCTATTTTTTAAAACATTTTTTTGTTACACTGTATTTGTAATTTTGTACTGAACATTTAGATTGAGACGGAGGAAGGAATAATTATCATATCAATATTTCTTCTTTAGTCAATCATAATAATTAACCAATGAAAAGGAAGTAATTTAATATGTTAAGTGGAGTAGCTCATTGCTCTTTTAGGTTATTGAATTTCTAACTTTTAGGAGTAATCTGAAGGAGTGTAAATGAGCTAAATAAGAGTAGGAAAAACAATGATACGTACGGAGTAGTAAACTTTATTTTCTCTCAGTAAGCTTATAAAAATTTCATTTAAAAAAAAGCCATGCATATCCAACGTTTTTTTACTAACCATATAAACTCGTTATCAAATACTACTTTATTATTGCGAGATCCCTAGGGGAGCCATTCTCCATCGTTCTCAATTTGTGCGTCACCATAGGCTGATAGGCAATGTTGCGTAGTGGCTCCGTCATCATCAGGTATGACATGGAAGGAACTTTCGTTCTCGGCTTTTTGTTTGGGTCTCAATCCATAAGTTCTGGGTTTGTTATGGTAGGGATTGAAATTAAGTTTTTAAGTTCTAAATTGAGTTCTAATGATGTAGAACTGAAATGACAAACAAAACTCAAGTTATACTTGTCACAAGCATAGTAAAACTTTATAATAAAAACTCAAACAATTGATCATTAAATGAAGAAGTAGGTTATAAAATTGTATTTTTAGAAGAAGCCAAAAGATAAAGAAAAAGCAAATGAAAAGGGGGAAGTCATAAAAAGACGGTGAAACCGTGAAGGAGTAGAGGGGCGCAAGGCAAATTAGGTGGGTGATGTTTGTCTTAAATTCCCCCCACCTCCCATTTACACCCTGCCCCTTCATCCCCCATCTACAAAACCCCATTTTTATTTTATTTTATTTATTCTATTTATTTTTTGGGCTCTATGTTTTCACCACCATCTATGCTGCTCTACTTTTTTACTTCGTTTATTTAAAGTTGTTTGATATTTGATATAATATGCAAATCAACGAAATTTGTAATCAATAATTAAATTAACTCGGACTTCCTAGTTTACCGCATTCGAAAATAAAAATGTTACAATCAATATTTCTAATGCCATGTGACACACATGAAGAGACGGGTCTACAAGGAGGTAGATGCCCCTCAAAAAGTTCTAAATTACGTAAAAAGGTAATTTATTAAGAATAGTAATACTGTTTTTAAATTTTAGTCCTCTTAAAATTATAGAAAATGAAGCATATTTGTTTTTTGCCTCCTCTAGTCGAGTATCCTACCACTTGCCTAGATGGCCTAGTGGTAGGATTTTCCCCAGGCTTCCTAAAGGTCAGGGGTTCGATCCTACCCTGGGTAAACATTTAGCATTTTAGGTACCGCCACCGCAAATCCACATGGTACACCCGGGTTCGAGTCCGATAAAGGGCTGCCGGTATAATTTCGTGGGCTAACTGTGGCCAGGTGCTTTACCGGGCAGATGTCTCTTGTGGGTGAGACGCTGCGGATCTCAAAGATACCCTCCAACTACCCCCCCCCCCCCCCCCCTCACCCCCCCCCCCCCCCCCCCCCCTTCTTTTTTTAGTCGAGTATCCTAGCTTCGCCATTGCACACATATGTATAAGATAAGTAGATATACGATAGAATTATGTTTGTTAGAGTAAATATTACCAAAAATGGAATGTCACACAATTTTTTTTTGGAAAATATTGTGTACTAAAAACATAGCAAGCAAAATCCCAGAAAAGAATGGAAACAAGTGTCAATGTAGTAAATGAATCGCAATGATTGCGTGTTACTAAATAGGTAAATTTAAACTGATAAACATTGACTTCCTAGCTTAGATAATTGATTGAAGAAAATCAGTAAATTATGTAAAGTATATATAAGTATATAATTAACCATATCGCAAATTAATTGTTATATTCATACAAAAGTTACATTTTTGGTATTTTTATTACCATGAAAATGATAGGGTGAAAAATATTGGATGGTAGTAAACGGCACAAATATATGTAGGGACAATACCAACGGTTACTTGCACAAAATCACCTCTATAACCCGGAAAATTTAATACCCGACCCGAACAGTCAAACCACGCACCGCATAAGTCAAACAAACCCTGTATTTCATCGATATCCAAACCCACACCCATTCTTTCGGACCCTACACGTGTCCTACTCTCATTCGCCCATCCTCAAGAATCCAATGACCTCCTTTTTTTTCTTTTTTTTTTCTCTTGCTATATAATCCAAACGACGCCGGTTTCACTTTATTCATCATCCCTTTTGCTTCTCCTTCCCGCAACCTCGAAATGGCGCCAAAATCGGTCACTTCTCCGGCAAGTTTTCCGGCAGGTTTCGCCATTTTTGCCATTCTTCTCCTTTTAACCACTTCTGCTGCCGCGCATGACTACTCCGACGCTCTTCGGAAGTGCATTTTGTTCTTCGAAGGTCAGCGTTCCGGCAGACTCCCACCGGATCAACGTGTACGGTGGCGTAGTCATTCTGCATTGCACGACGGAGCTTCCGCCGGAGTAATTTTTTCACTTATTCTACCTCCAACATTTCTTTCTCATATACAACTGTACACTAAACTTGTTAAAATGTGTTTTTATCGGTTTGATGATTTTGTTTAATAATTTTGATTTTTCTGTACAGGTTGATTTACGCGGCGGATACTACGACGCCGGAGATAACATAAAGTTCGGGTTCCCGATGGCGTTTACGACGACATTATTAGCGTGGAGCGTAATCGATTTCGGTCGAGTAATGGGACCGGAATTAGGGAATGCAGTTAGGGCAGTAAAATGGGGAACAGATTACTTATTAAAAGCAACGGCACAAGACGGCGTCGTTTATGTTCAAGTAGGCGACGCGTTTTCCGATCATAATTGTTGGGAAAGACCAGAGGATATGGATACGTTACGAACGGTGTATAAAGTTGATCGGAATCATCCTGGATCTGACGTGGCAGGGGAGACTGCTGCTGCTTTAGCTGCTGCGTCGATTGTTTTCCGGTCACGTGACCCAACGTACTCTCGTATCCTTCTCAACCGTGCTAGTAAGGTAAGTATGTTTTATTTTTGTCATTTTGTTATAGCAATATGGCAACAT
Source organism: Helichrysum umbraculigerum (assembly GCA_949592205.1). Taxonomy (NCBI): domain Eukaryota; kingdom Viridiplantae; phylum Streptophyta; class Magnoliopsida; order Asterales; family Asteraceae; genus Helichrysum; species Helichrysum umbraculigerum. Next base: position 117,922,047 of record CATIUR010000001.1, read on the forward strand.
ATGAATAAAGTTTCGTATGCTTTTTCCTATTTTTGCGTACGTGTTGGTTGCTGATTGGTGCATTCGTATTCTTTTGAGATTCGCTCCACTTATTTGTTTATGACCACACCACTAAAAACTGTACATCAACCATTTTACATAATTCTAGTCTAGTAAGTAAAAAAAAGAAAAATTTCATATATCCCTTCAAAACTTGTCAAAATATTATATATATCCAAATACAAGTTTTTATTGCATGATGTACAATGATTTTTATGCATGCTTGGGTATATATATATATATGTTATTTTGCAAAATGTTAGCGGGAAATATTTAATTGCCCCTAAAAAAACTATGTACAAAAATGTTTCACATTTTGTTAAATTTGTGTTAAAAAAGGTAAAACCGATCATATGACGTCTTTCACCGATTGATTTCACGTAATTTGTGTATTGTTTGCATGAACATGCATTAGTAATTTGTAAATTATAATATACATAAAGTTGATAAAGAGTTTTTTAGATTTGAAAAAGTGATTAGGATCTTTTTCGGGTTGAGAATGAAAGGATTGTATTTAAATGTTATCAAAAGTAGTAATTTGAAACCTTATGCTTGGTATTTATTTTTAAATTCGTTAAAATTAACATAGAGTACTTTGAGGACGATAAAAAGGGCGTGGACGAATAGTGAAAGTTGCTTTAATTGATTAAAAAAAAACTTATATGTCAAATATGTCAAATGGATCATACTTTATTCACATGGGATGTCATTTATTGAATTCGGTTAACAAGCTTCTTTTTCATGCTAAACCATTGCGTTCTTATTATAAAATTTATTACATACTATTGATCCATGTGGTTTGCTATTTTAAGACCAAAGTTCCCTTTATGTTTTCTTGTTGAGATATCAAAAACAAGTAATCTGATAATATTATCATAGAATAAACGACTCGATTTGGGTTTGTTTTTATTGCTTTCGGTTTTGGGTGACGTTTCATAGGAGTTCAATCTCATTCAAATGCATGTGATTGTTGATTCAAGTTCTTAACTTTGATGTTTAAAAGTTAAACAAAGCAATCATAAATAAATGGGATACATAAATGTTGTTGGACCAAACATAGAATGTATAGGTGAACTTTTACTTATCATAATTGGTACTCTATTATTGACCTTAATTATCTTTAAGACACCTTCATTGTTGTCTTTGTTGGAGCAGTAGTTGACTCCACAGTACAAAAATAGTCTCCAAGCACTGGTCTTAACTGTTATTTTTAAAAATTTATTGTACCATCTGCATGTAATAAAGACCTATAGTTTTGTGCATACTTATTAACCAACATTTACTATTTCACCCTTCTTGGTCAATGTGGCCATGTTTTGTTAGTAGTATATGCTATTTTTGTATGGGTCCTACTATATATACCATTTATTTATTATTAAATTAACTCTTCTGTACTTTTTTTGTACTTTATTCCATCATTCTTTCTTACATTCTGTACTTTTTCTGTACTTTTTCGTACTTTTCTGTACTTTTTTATTCAAAAATGGTATGGCAAGTAAATAAAAATGGTATGGATAGATATTCCCTTTTTGTATATGAAGTAAGACACTATTGTGGGTATTATTTATAGCAATTGGGCCCCTGTATTTGTTCCATCCAAGGCTTGACATCTTTCTGTTAACTTTAACGTTTCCCAAAGCAGTTTTTTATTTACCCGCCATTTGCTACTTTGATCCTGTTTAGGTCTTCCGGTTTGCTGACACATATAGAGGTGCATACAGCGATTACTTACACTCTGCAGTTTGCCCATTTTACTGTGACAACAATGGTTATCAGGTAGTTTTACTGTTTAATTCTCACTAAATCTATCTACATGCTATACATTAGTTTTCTAAGTAGTAGTAATTGTTTAATTTGGTGTCTGGGCAGGATGAATTGTTATGGGCAGCGGCGTGGTTACATAAGGCGTCAAGAAGACGGCAATATAGGGAGTACATTATAAGGAACCAAGTCATCTTGAAGGCAGGGGACACTATTAATGAATTTGGTTGGGATAACAAACATGCTGGCATCAATGTTCTCATTTCAAAGGTACGTACTACAAAAGGACCTAAATGTTTTAATAACCTTGTACAGATTAGAGTACACAATATATAAATAGACATGATATCATACTACAGTATTATTTTGGATTCCATGACTAATTGTCTAATGGTATTAAAATTTAGTACAACCCTGGATACGGAAACAATATTATAGTTTGTTATTTTGACTCCATTTTCTAATGTTCACGTCTGATCTTATCAAAGCCTTGTCTTATTGTATATGTCGATATTCCACTCCTTATTCTGGTGTCTATTCTAATATACTACTCCATGCCCCTAATACCTTTTACATTGTGTCAGCCAATCACATGGTTTCTATTGTGTAAATCATGTTTATTTCTGATGTGGAAACCACAGCTGGGTCCCTTTACCAACTAGCTACTTACCTATTTTCCCACAAGAGTCGGTCAAAATGTCAAAATCAAATTTTATTAATACCCATTTATATCAAAACTACATCTTTACCCATTTTCCAACAGTTTTTTTTTTGGAAAATTAAACCATCCCTGTTACCAGTCAAAGGGTGGTGACATGACAGTTGATTTGTTTTTTAACTATGTTGACCTTATTACTGATGTGGCATTGGTAATCCTAAGATTCAGGATTTCTTAAAATGTTGATGGTTGTTTTTAGTCTAAGTTTACTCCATTTGTTTCCAAAAAAAGAATTCAAACTAAAACTGATTTCCTTTTTATACTTTTTACCCGCAAATACACAATCCATTTGCTGCTTAACAATTACAGAGTAGTATTAAATGTCCGAAATATGTGACAAAAAATGAAGGTGGGTCATTTGGTCCAAGTCCTATACAATAAGACATGTTCTTGATTGCAAGAACAATGTCCTTCCAAGCAACAAATGCAGGGACTATGTCTATGGTGTCTTTACTCTCAAATGGAATGGACTAATGCAAGAAGTTATGTACCACCCTCATGTATAGGCTTCTGTGGGTAATGTGGATGGACCCACCTTAGGTCAGTGATTTTCTGCTACAATGCATGTGCCAAAAGGCAATGAAGGGGGAAGAGGGTAGTGACACTTCCTCCTCGGTTCCCATGCCATTATGGAATCATGTAATTAGTATTCCGTCAAAATGATGGTGACCTCACTTTAACTAGATAAAATTTTCACATCATGTCACACTTATCTCATTCCCCATATCTTAGGACTATCAACCCATGTGCACTTTTATCTTTAAATTCTGTTAATAATTGATTATCATTATTTTGTACAAACATGTAACCACAAACATTTATGCAGGAGGTGTTAATGGGAAAATCTCCCGACTTGAAGTCATTTCAGAACAATGCGGATACGTTTATATGTTCAATGTTGCCAGGAACAGCTCAGCTTCAAGTTCAATACTCACCAGGTTTGTGTTTTTCAGTCTGTTAATTTGAAAGTATACAAGGGTTGTTGATAATATGCTTTAATTGTGATTATGTTAATAATTTAGGTGGACTGATATTTAAAGCTGGAGGAAGTAACATGCAACATGTAACTTCATTATCCTTTCTTCTGTTGGCCTATTCTAACTACCTTAGCCATGCCAATCGTGCGGTGCCATGTGGCGGTAAATCGGCTTCCCCTGCTTTTCTGAAAAGTTTGGCTAAACGTCAGGTATGATAAACCTCATTTTTCTTCCCCATGTATATGTTAAATATCCTATTGTTACCCATACAGAAAAACATTGGTTTGGAAATAATGAAAATAAATACAGTTAGCCAATTTATTTATTGATCTGTTGCGGCTAGTCATGGGCGCTTTGAAATTTGGCATTGGTGTTGGTCACATGCACATGGACTTTTGTTGTTGCCAAATGTATGGCTGCCCTTACTTCATACCCCACAACAGGTCCACATTTATAACCACCGAAAAGAATAACCGTTATCATGTTGTCTACACTTTTATACACAAAGACATTCCCTTTTTCTCATGGACCTCCTTTTGATCCTTTTTCATGAAACAACTGTTAAACCTCAAATCAATAGTTCAACACCAATTTACTTCTCACTGTAGTTTGTTACTATATGGTAACATCAAAAGTTTGTAATTTCTAATATAAAGCAATTACCTCTCATTTCCTTTTCAATTCATAGGTGGACTATATTCTTGGAGATAATCCAATGAAAATGTCATATATGGTTGGGTACGGACCACGTTACCCTCAACGAATTCACCACAGGGGAAGCTCGGTACCCTCGGTTAGGGTTCATCCAGCCCGTATAGGCTGCAAGGAAGGGTCTCGTTACTTCTTTAGCCCAGACCCTAACCCAAATGTATTGGTTGGAGCTGTGGTTGGTGGGCCTAACACTACTGATTCATTTCCCGACTCAAGACCGTTCTTTCAAGAAACTGAGCCCACTACGTACATAAACGCACCATTGGTGGGACTATTGGGCTACTTTGCAGCACACCGTTGATTTAGAAGTGGTCCATTGTGTAGTGGTGCGCGAAATGGTCACCCTGCTTCATTAATTCCTTATAACACGGCGTTATTAGTGTGGTTTTCCAAAATGGAAAAGTTGCAATTGTATCTTCCTATTAATCTTCTATCATGTCCAACATGGCATGCTGTCCTTTCTCTCTTTTTATTTTGATAATTTATGTCCCGGAATTAAGGGAGCATTATTTAAGTAAATCTTTAAAGATATTATGATTATGGTTATTATGATTATGATTATGATTATTATGATTATGATTATGATTATGATGATCTGATGTGGGCTTGCTTAGGCACTAAAAGGAGTAAAAGCTGTATCTTGTGTTTAACTTGGTTGTTTAAAAATAAATGAAAGTTTTGTTATATACTTTTCAAAGTTATCAAAGTATGATCATTTGGGGTATATGATAAATAAATAATAATTGAGTAAGGTGTCGAAATCTTTGACATTTGGGGTATTAATAATGAATTATGAGTTGCTTATACAAGTTAATGTTAAGCTGTAGTCTCTAATAACAACGATTTGATACCGTGTACTAATATTGAATATAATCAATCAATCTATAATTTAATCATCAGTAGTTTCGATACTTTTAGTTTGTGTACCATTAGTCCATTAACATGACTTAATTTTTTTTAATCAAGTTATCTGGCATTTATACAGTTAAGCCATTACATGCCTCTTTTGGACTACCACTTTTGGCCAAACTTCAAAAGAAAAAATTTCAGCATCCGGAGATAACACAAAAATGATAGCATGACCAGGTAAATAACATAAGTGAATACGACATCTATATATATCTGCATAAAAATATAAGTCATAATCTGAAGTTTTCAAAAGCGGGTCTTGTTATTTATTTAGCAAGTTGCTATCAAATTCTTTTTATAATGATATGACTTGGTATTCTTATAGTTTGCGTGACGAACTAAGATTTTTTTCTTAAGTAGTTTGGGCATGTCAACCGGATAAAACTTCAACGCTTACCTGTTTATCATCTCAACAATCCTTATATGTTATTTTGGTATAATTTTACCTGTATAAAGTTATGTACTTCTGTAAGTGTTATAGATCGACTAATCTGTATTTAAAGAAATTTGATCCATAACCTAGTTTAAGTCAACACATGCTTTATATTTGTTATGTAAACTGTAAAGCATTATGTGCTATAGTTTAAGTTAAAATTATAGATTATAGATATGGATTAGTGCAACAATAAATTATAAAGTTTTCTGTTATAAACAAACAATAAAACTACAGATTGTATTGTGACGATAGAGATCTTTAATTTTTGACTTAGCAAACACCTATATCCAACTTGGTGCCCATAAATACTAGTCCACAAATCTTAAGCTTAATCACTACCAGTTTAAGTTATCAATAATCCGATTAACTTTCAACTTCACGATGTCTGAGTATCCACCGGCGTACAACAAACCACCACCATTGGTACCACCACCACCACCACCGTCACATAACATGATCTTTGACGGCCAATGGTCCACCGGCCTTTGTGATTGTTCATTTGATGTCCCAAGTTGTAAGCTAGTTTCTAACTCTCCTTTGTTCAGTGAAAAAGTAATAAATATTATAAAAAGTCTAGTACCCATAACAAAATAAGTTTGTTTATTGATGTTTTGTACTCCCTATATATAGGCTGTCTTACTCTTTGGTGTCCATGCATTGCTTTCGGACAAATTGCTGAGATTGCGGACAAGGGAACCACTTGTAAGTTTCTCTACGTCGAGTATCACATAAGAATTGAATTTAGTGATAAATTCATGAAAGCGATATTCAAATAGATCACACAAAAATACAACTAATTAACTTGAATCTGAAATTAAGTTTTAATTGATTGACGTACGTGTAAAAACAGCTTGTGCTGTCCATGGGACACTTTACACGGTACTTCTCCTATTCACCGGATGTCAATGGATATATTCATGCATGTATCGTTCTAAAATGAGACAACAATACATGTTGCCAGAGGAACCCTGCAACGATTGTTGTGTTCATTTTTGTTGTGAGCCATGCGCCATATGCCAACAGTATCGTGAGCTCAAGCATCGTGGATTCGATATGTCACTGGGTAATAAGTTTCTCTCGGTCTCTGATCAAATTATCAACTTACTATCACAATATTTGGTGTTTACAAAAATCTAATCTGAGCTTATATTTAGGATGGCATGGAAATATGGAGAGGCAAAATCTTGGAGTTGTGATGCCACAATTCGCTCCAGTAGAAATGAACCGTTGAATATATAAAACTTGTGATTTAATAAGTTATTGATTGTTAAGTTTGTGCATGTATGTATCATTTTATTGATTAGAGAAAAGGAGAAGAACACACTTTATCTTATGTAATCTATTGTTGCCCCTGGCCCCAAATACGCTAAGACACTTCTGGAAATTAGCAAGCGCTTTATGTGCTAGCATACAAGCCCACCTATTTTTAGGGGGTCTCCAAATTTTATGTACACTGATGCTATTATACGTTTAATGTTGAAAAAATAAGTCGTTGTACAAAGAAGAAATAACATCATGCCTTATTTATTTAATTATTACTCTGTATCTTTAAACATAAATGTATCACAAAATCGAATATGCATGGTTTGGTTATGTTACACTGCTTTGATAGTATAAAGTCTCTTTGATCGTGTTATACTCATCTTGAAGGCGTTCAAAAATAGTGGACAATCTAATATCAATACAAATGAAGTTTATGTGGAGTTAAATTTGTTCAAAAGTTTCTCGTCTTGTGCAATTAGGCGATCTACTGATATTGTGCTATTTTTTAAAATGGGTTGATAATTTATTAATGGGATTATTGCTTACAAGTTGTTGTTAACTAATTTCCATTGTACCGGCTCTCGAAATAGGTCTTTCAAAATTTCAGTTGTAATGTTTTCTCGTTGCTTGGTCGGGACACATTCATTGATTTCTTTTAATTCTTCCTTGGGCTTGCACGTGACTTACTTCTATTGGCCATTCTTGCTCGAATCGCCCTATTCATCTCCTCTCCCGTTGGTTGATGTCATACTTGTGGTTCACAATAATCACTCTGTTACTTTTATATATTTATAGCAATTTTTGTGAAGTTAATGTATATTTCAAAGTATAAACTTTGTTTATTAAGACCTATTTATTACTATAATTTCACGGGTCCTACGGAATTCATTTGACCATGACTTCTTTTGAGTTTTGATTGATGAAATTAACATCAAACTTATGTATGAGAAGATGGACCTTATATAACACCTCATGCGTCAATATAGAAAGTTTAGTTTATTGAATCATCCTACATCTGAAAGTGGACAATTGATTTAGGACGTCTAAAAAATTAAAAAAAGGACTATAAATATAGGACGGATGTATTAAGGTTTTCAATGTTTTTATAGTTTAAAGGTGTAATTAGTGAAGTGCTTTCTACGATTGGTATTTTATTATAGGCAAAATCTATCTTTTGATTCATCAATTTGGAGCATTCAGAAAAATTCGCCAGAAAGTCGAAGGTAATTTTAACTACATGTTACAGTAGAGAATCAATTAATGCAGTCTTGTTAATGATGTTTCTGTAAGTTCAGTTGCACCTGAATTTGAGTTTTGTGATATATATTGCTGGTTAGTATCAATTTTGCTTCATCATTCAGAACTCTTTTGTGCTCCAATTTAGTTAAAGGTTGCAGTTTGAACCAATTTTTGTATACAAAATCGGTAAAAACCTAGGATTATTTTGGTTTGGACTTGCATCATGTCCAGGCATTGTTTTTGTTCGTTGGGTTAGTACTACATAATCCTATGATTCGAGCTTGAATCTTTAGTGAATTCACAACTACATTTATAGAACAATAAGAACCAGAAAAAGATATTTTCACCTTGAAATTGATAGATACACCGCACTTTTGTGCTATTAATGCGTACATTATAACTACTTAAACCACACATTTTGTTGTATCTATCAAATTTCATGGTGAAATTAATACTTCGGTTACTCTCGTACACTTGTGGGAGATAAGGTACAAATTTCACTGGATACAAACAATATCTGAAAGTGTCAAGCAGTGGGGCTATGTTAAGTCTACTGCCCCATGGGCTTGGTTCTCAAGTATTAGTGGCCCGTTAAAATGAAGTTCAAACCAAAATATTTCAATTTGTAATCACGTTACCGTATAATTACAAAAGTTCCAAGTAAGTGACAAAATTATTTTTATTCTTCTATGAACTTTTTGTAAGTTATCATATAGGTAGAATATATTCTTGGAGATAATCCAATGAAAATGTCATATATGGTTGGGTACGGACCACGTTACCCTCAAAGAATTCACCACAGGGAAATCTCCCTCTGTTAGGGTTCATCCAGCCCGTATAGGCTACAAGGAAGGGCCCCAGACCCTAACCCAAACGTATTGGTTGGAGCCGTGGTTGGTGGGCCTAACACTACTGATTCGTTTCCTGACTCAAGACCGTTCTTTCAAGAAACTGAGCCCACTACGAACATAAACGCACCATTGGTGGGACTATTGGGCTACCTTGCATCACACCCTTGATTTAAAAGCAGTCCAATGTGTACTGGTGCCTGGTGCGCGAAATGGTCACCCTGCTTCATTAATTGCTTATAACACGGCGTTAATAGTGTTGTTTTCCAGAAGGGAGCATTATTTAAGTAAGATGTGGGTTCTTTTAAGAATGCAAAAAAAGTAGAGAATGGGAGAATCAATAGGATTGCTCCATTTGTCTACAAAACCAAATTGTATTTTTACCTCATGGTTAATTATCTCACAAACCGTAAGTCCATAAATTATAAAAATTATATATCCGGACCCAACGTCTTTTTCTCTTCGATTAGAGATGTCATAAGCTATACTTTCGACGAATTTTTTTTTATTCATTTTTTACCCACTTCCACAATATAATCACATGTGATTTATGATGAAAAATAAAAAATGTGTTCACGATTATTTATTCATAGTATATGTTATTTAACACGTGATTACAATTAAATATTCATCCACATTTATAGTTATAAATAAAAAATTAAATTGCATTAGTTTTCATTAAAAATCACATGTGATTGTTATTTGTATATTTAATCACATGTGATTTGTTATATAATCACATATGATTTTGTATATAATCACATATGATTTTCATCTAAAAACTGATATTTAATGAGAAATTTACTGATATATGATAATTCATGTATGATTTCAACTTGATTATTACTTAATTATATAACTATAGTCAATGATTTGAAAATTCATATTTTATTACTCTTTTATCACATGTGATTGATACTTTGATATTCCATCGTATGTGATTACAACTTAGTTTTTCATGTTTTAATCTCTTTAAATCATCAATGATTTGAATTTAAAGTTTAATCGGAGATATAAGCTGGTGTGATTTTTTTAGTGTTAAATCACATGTGAATTCACATTAAAACACAATAAAAATGGGAAGAAAAAAAACTTTGTCGAAAGTACATCTTGTTGGATCTAGAATCGAAGAGAAAAAGACGTTGATTCCATATGTAATTTTTATAATTTATAGACATACGGTTTGTGAGATATTTAACATTGAAAAAAAAAAGTAAAAATGGATTTTTGAAATGGATCAATCCTATTGGTTCCTCCATTCTTTATTTTCTTACCATTCTTTTTTGAACTTTCCTCATTTAAGTAAATCTTTAAATATATTATGATTATAATAATTATTGTTATGATTATGATGATGTGGGATTGCTTAGGCACTAAAACCTCTCTTGTGTTTAACTTGGTTGTTTAAAATGAATTAATATTCTGCTATAAACTTTTCAATGTACTTATCATTTACCCTTGTTTTATTATATGATAAATAAATGATGATGATTAGGTAACGTGTCTAAATCTTTTATGTTTGGGGTTAGGGGTGTCAAAAAACCCGACCCGACCCACACCCGACCCGATCCGAACCCTATTAAGACTATTCGAGTCGGGTTTAATAGGGTTAGAAAGTTTAATCGGGTTATGCGGGTTAACCCGATTAACCCGAATGCTTATTAGGGTCGGGTTACGGGTTAAAATAGAGAAACTTATGCGGGTGCGGGTTGACCCGATTAACCCGATTTAACCAAGTATCAATTTTTCTATTAATTTTTATAGTTAACTTTCGTATTAAATAATATAAGTTGAATATGTTAATTTAATGTGGAAATATTTTTCTATATATATAAGAGTCTAAGACTTGAATCTAATTAATAATAGTATCTATAAGCATATAATAACATTAGTATCTATAACCATATAATAACATTAGTATTGTATATTAGTTGTAACACAACTTATAAGTATGCTTTCATCAAAGTGTTAGTGTGGTAATTGCATTCTTCAAATTTCGAAAGATGTAAGCATAACTCACATTTCAATATCATTCAATATTTTGGTGTACTATCCCAACATTCAAAGTCATCTATATATTTAGTTTAACATTTATTAGAAAACTGTGAAGTTATACGGGTTAACCCGCTACCCGATTAACCCGACCCAACTAACCCGCTACCCGATTAACCCGAACCCGATAACCCGATTACCTAATAGGGTCGGGTTGCGGGTATTTATTTATTTCTAAAAAACCCGACTAACCCGACCCAACTAACTCTTATTAGGGTTGGGTTGACCCGATTAACACCCCTATTTGGGGTATTAATAATAAATTATGAGGTGCTTATACAAGTTAATGTTGCTAACATTTCACTGTGGTCTCTATTACCAACGATTTGATACCGTGTACTGATATCGAATATAATCAATCAATCTATAATCATTAGTAGTTTCGTACTTCTAGTTTGTGTATCATTAGTCCACTAACGGGGCTTAAATTTTTTATCTATGTTACCTGGTATTTCTACAGTTAAACCATTACATACCTCTTCTGGACTACCACTTTTGGCCCAACTTAAAAACAAAAATACCAACTTCCTACGGTTGTGGTGATTTTTAGGATCATGGTAGGTTTGTTAAGGTCGTTTTAAGGTATCAAGTTCTAGGATCGGTGTCTAAAATTAAGTTTTAAGGTTGGGTTTGGTTTAGGATGTTAGAGTCAGTGTTTTAGGACCTTAGAGTCGGTGTTATTGAATCATGTAGTGCTCGTTGTAATTCCTAACATCTTGCTAGTTGTTATTTATATATATTTTATGTTGCCTTTAAAAAAAAGTATCCGAAGATAACACGAAAATAATAGCATGACCAGGTAAATTACATAACTGAATACGACATCTATATATATCTTCACAAAAATATAAGTCATAACTTGAATTTTTCAAAAGAGGGTCCTGTCATTAATTTTCAAGCCTTCTCTAATAGGTACTCCATTTCTTCAAATAGGAAGATTTGAAGCACAAAAAATGGAGAAATCATACCCTAACCTTTGCTTCAAATTTAAAGGAATTTTTTAAAGTAGACTTGATTTCCTCCATATTTGGAGCAAAGTTACTCATGTCTCCATAGGGTTAATAGCGCAGATAGGTAATGAACTTTACCTTTTTTATTGAGTTAGGGTATGAACCCAATTTATCACTCTGATAGGTAACAAACTTTCAAATTTTGTGTCGATTTAGGTAACAAACTTTTTTTTGACCGGTTTAAATTCAAAAATGATGACGTGTCAGTCAAAAACTTACACGTGGCGGTTTCATTTACAACGTACATGACATTTTAAAAACTGACACATCATCATTTTTGAACTTAAACCGGTCAAAAAAAGTTTGTTATCTAAATCGATACAATATTTGAAAGTTCATTACCTACCAGAGTAATAAATTGAGTTCATACCCTAACTCGGTAAAAAGGTAAAGTTCGTCATCTATCTCAAAACACATTCAAAATTTGGAGTTGGGTGTTTTCGAGGAGATGGTTGGAGATGAAAGGTTTTGAATGAGGTATATTATGAAAATATGCTATTTATTTTTGCATATTTGGAGATGGAGAAATGCGTATGATTGAAGAAGGCCTTAGCAAGTTGTAAGTAGTTACTATCAAATTTTTCAAAAGCGGGTCCAGTCATTAATTTTTATTAAAGAAAAATATATATTCAATTTGGAGAAGAGAGCGATGGGGCGACTTGGGCAAGAATTTTAAGAAAATGGTGGTGGGACGGCAGTTAGGATGGTGGTGGGCCAGTAGTTAAGAATTGTATACGGGATTTAAAAAATGGTTTATTTTTTTGTTATCTATTAAATTTCACAATTTTTACCATTGTATGAGTCGAACCCTGAAAACTTCTATTGTATGTAAACTTTCATTTTTTAGTAAGATCAAGATGAGAAAGTTTCCTTTTTGGCCTAATTATATCCATTGTATAATTATACTAGTTCGTACCTACATATAACATATTGTTGCAGATACCAAAAATCCATTTTGTTACGCATAACAAGTGTGTTTGTTACTATTTAGGCTACGATTACTTGAGCTACGGTTCACTAGGGCTAGGGCTTAGTTGTGCTACAGATTAGTTAGGCTACGGTTTATATTGGATTTCATTTTTATATTTACCCTTCGGGCTATAGTATGGTATCTTGTTACTTGGGCTACGGTCTAATTACGCTTTGGGAAATTAAAAAAAAATACCACTTATTTTAGAGGTGTATATCGTTTTGCCCTCCCAAAAAAAAAAAATTGACGATATACCACACGAAATCGCAAATCGCAAATTTGGGATTTGCGATCCAGCGTCTTGCTTTTGCGACCCGTTCACCGAGCGAGCAGTGGCCGGGATGTACGTGCCTTCGCAAATCGCAAAGGGCAAGTTTGCGATTTGCGCTTTGCCTATGCCCGAGTAGTTGGCCTGTTAGCGAGTCGTGAACGAGCCGTGTACGAGTGGCGGAGCCATCGCAAATCGCAAATTTGCTATTTGCGATTTGCCAATGCTTGAGATGTTGGCCTGTTAGCGAGTTGTGAACGAGACGTGAACGAGTTACCAAGCCATCGCAAATCGCAAATTTGCGATTTGCGATTTGCCAATGTGTTAGCGAGTTGTGAACAAGACGTGAACGAGTTACCGATGACGTAAACAAGTTGCGATTTACCTCCGCTAAAAAAAACCCAATGTTACATTATTTTTACATTTTGATGTACGTATTTTATTTTTATATATATACACATCTTATTGAAAATATATTATATATATATATACACACACCCATTTTTTATCATATATATGTATATATTTTTTTAATATATATACACATTATTTTTATATATCATAATCACAATTATTTTTTATCATATATATTTATATTATTTTTTAATATATATACACATCATTTTTTATATATATATATTTTATTTTTGGGAAAGGTTTTCCGTTATTTTCTCGATATAAGATTTTCGGATAAGAATTTTGGATAAGATTTTTCGTGATTTGCGGGATTTAAGATTTTTGGATAAGATTTCTGGATAAGATTTTTCGTGATTTGCGGGATTTAAGATTTTTGGATAAGATTTATGGATAAGATTTTCAGTGATTTGCGGGATTTAAGATTTTTGGATAAAATTTTTCTGGATAAGATTTCTGGATAAGTTTTTTCTGGATAAGATTTTATGTGATTTTCGTGATCTTTTGCCATTTATAAATTCTATGACTGTAAGCACTAACACATTGTCAAGTTTTTCACGAATTCTTACAAAATACGAAATAAAATTTTTAAAATGGTTAAATCAGGTCATTTTTGGCAATTTCGATCTCCAAATGAAGAACCATTTACTGAAGAAATATCTGCAGAAGTTCTCGAATTGTTTTCAATCGCTTTTCATCATGCTGGACATTTTCAGGGCGCAAAAAGAATGTACACGCAAGGTTTGTTGACGTTTATTGACTGCGTAGATGTCGATGAATTTTTCACCAAATTTCTGGATTACGCTTTGGAAGAGCTAGGTTATTGGGCTCCAAAGAAGTGGTTCTGTTACTTTAAAGAGCCTGATAAAGACCTAGATACTGGTTTACAATTGATAACTGATGATGTCGACCAATTGAAGTAGATTACTGACTACGCAAAAATACATAAAGAAATTGAGGTGTATGTTACACGTAACGATCTGTCACATTTCTCAAATTCTGATCAAACAATGCCAGTACCAATTTCTAAAATTATGACTGGTTCTTCAAGTGCAAGACGCTTATTCGATTAGTGAGTAGTCAAATCTTGTAATTCATATCTATGTTTCAATCAATTGGATGTTTGCCAAATTATGCTAATCCTTATATAAGCTGTTTATTTAGTGTCCGTTTAATTGTTATGTAACGTTAATCATTATGTAATGAAGATGTTTTAGTATTGTTCAAACATGTAAAAATGAACAACAAGTAATTTCATTCACTCAAATTAACCACGATAATAAAAACATAAATAACATTGTTAACTAGTACATAACATAGGTTTTCTTTTATTAAGGGTCACTCAAATGAACACTTGGATAGCTTTGAGTCGGCTGAGACGTGGTTGCAGCTTCGTCCTCGATATGGCATTTCGTTGATTTTGTGGACGTTTTCTGCGAGTAAATATTTGGGGATGATTTAATGATACAATGTAATATGTTAGTTTTTATATGAATATTTTTGAGAACTCACCTTTTTCGATCTTGATTTGGATCTTGATTTTGACCTTGACTTGGATCTTGTTGTGGTTCTTGATCGGCTTGGCTCGTCTGTTCTATCGTATGGAGCCATACAATTAACTCGACTATGACCATGTTCCTTGCAACGGCTACATTGCTTTGTGTATTTTCCTTTCTCCTCTCCTTTACAAGGAATACGTGCATGCCCAGGTGGGCGACCAGATTGCCTTTTCACAAGTATCGGCGGCAAGCAAATCTGCAGATTACCGGGATCGGCCCACTCTGAAGGATGAGGCAGTGGATTTATAGCCTCACTGTAGGCCGCTCGATATGTTTCCGTGGTGAAATAACTCTCTGCAAAGCCGAACACGTTGTCCATATGAAAGTAACGGGTTACTGTCGATACGTGTCCGCAAGGTAAACCTGATAATTTCCATTGCATGCAAGTGCATGTTCTCGCTTCCAAGTTGACTGTCCCATTCTTCTTCCCGTCCACCACCTCACATATGATATTTGTCGATGGGTTGACCCTCCAGCGCAGCGATTTGTTAACCCTTTTACCGATTTTGTGCTCCGCATATGGTGTGACAGGTGTTGTAACAGCTGTGGCAGTATTCCGATGTTTGAAATACCATTGTTGCATAGAAGATCTAAAAAACTCCAATAGCATTGTGAACGGCAGTTTCCTTGCATGCTTGGTCATGGCGTTAATGGACTCCGCACTATTAGTTGTGAGGTAAGCGTATCGTGTCTTTATTGAGTGATGCCTTGACCATCTTTCTTTTCCCACGTCCGCAAGAACATTAGCTGAAGCCGGTAAATGTCTAGAAATGGCATCATAATGGCGATCGAAATCTGACTTACGGTACGCCTTACACATTTGCCAATAATGCCATTCGAAGTGCTTGACCTTTGAAGATTTGCTTTTCAAGTTCATCAACAGATGACGACAGCACAAGGCATGAAATGCCTCTGGAAACACAGCAGAGATGCCGGATGCAATTGCTGGAGCCCTGTCAGAGATGAATGTCAGGTTGCTAATCTCACCTGCAGATTCAATGGCGTCTCGTAAGTTTCCTAAGAACCACGTCCAAACGTTGGCCGTCTCTCCCGCCCCAATTCCATAGGCTAGTGGCAAGATGCCATTATTACCGTCCATCGCCACGATAATCAAGTTAGTACCCAAGTAACCCCCCTTCAAGATGCCATTATTACCGTTCATCTCTAAACTTCTTCTCAGTGTCTGAAACATGTATGCTGCGATCGCAAAAATCCGGGAATAAGCGCTCTTTAAATGCCGGGGTCTTCTCTCGAACCTTTTTGGGAATATGATCTGCCTTCCTTTCATTGGGACCGAACCGAAAACCAGTCACCAAACAAAACTCCCTCCGACCGAATCGTATAAAATGGTCATCGGTCACCCTAAACCACAACTCATCCACCTCCGCCCGAGGGTGCTCTAGCCCTGGCCTCTCCGTTCGTCGAAACTGTAGTATATGATGTACAAAACCTGGGTCATTTTCCAGACACTTCGCATCTAACCAATGCGCAAAACAATGATCTCTAAATATCTTTTTTTGATCTTCTGTCAACACCGAGTTGATATGGGTAACAACAGTCAACTGGCTTTTCAAAGTCAGTTTTCCACTAAAAATGTCCTGCAAATTGATCAATCCAGCAAACAAGTTTCATTATTAATAACATTAGTGAAATCAAACTATAACACGCAATTAAACTATAACTTTAGAGAAATCAAACAACTAAAATCGACATTAACTATAACAACAACGATTATACTTATATATTTACTTAGATAACTTTATATATACGTATATACACGTATATACTTATAACTTTATATATACGTATATACACATATATACTTATATATTTACTTAGATAACTTTACATATACGTATATACTTATAATATATATACTTATAATACTTATATATATAATTGGAAACGATAAAAGAATTTTTATAAAAAATTGAAAATGTCCTTTCTTAAAAACGGATAAACCAGCTAATATATTAGCTTTTCAAGTCATCAGAATTTCAACAATATTCCTCAAGTTAACAACACTATAAATATATCGACACTGAAACACTTTTACATATAACTTTATATATACGTATATTATACGTATATACTTATAATATATATACTTATAAAACTTATATATATAATTGGAAACGATAAAAGAATTTTTATAAAAAATTGGAAATGTCATTTCTTAAAAACGGATAAACCAGCTAATATATTAGCTTTTCAAGTCAACAGAATTTCAACAATATTCCTCAAGTTAACAACACTATAAAAAAATAAAAATACTGGGAGTATTAGCTAAAAACCCAAATCATGGATTATATATTTAAGATACCCTATTAAACAAATGAGGGTCCACAAATTGCGTCAACAAAAGCATATAAATGTCCCTCTCATTACTTGTTAGAATTTTCAAAAGTGCATTAATACAATTGGACCATAACCATATACAATTGGGCTAGGCTAACCTAACCTAGCCAGGCTAGCCTATAAACTAATATTCTCCCGTGGCCCTACCTATAATCTAATAGTTCATATTCTTAGGGCATCTCCAACGTATGTACAAAACACTGTACCAAATTTGGTGCAAAAACAGAATCTTTAAAGAATATGCCTGCACTAAAAGTGTTTCATCTCCAACGTATACACTATATTTGTGCACCAAATACTTACTTACATTTACACATTACCCCCTATATTACATATGTCTTTTAACTATGTCGTCTAGAATTAGTTAATTTATTATAAATATTCAAACTTGATTAATAATATTAAACACAAAAAACTAATACATTACAATGAAGGTTATTAAAAAACTTGGACGAAGCATGCTACATTTTTTCTAGTTTACGGAATTACCATACGACAACTACAAACCTTCTTTGGACTTTGAAGGAAATGATGATGATGCCAGCCTTCTGATCTATTAGCCTAGTTGTTCTTAGTTTTATGTATTACTTTTATCTAGTAATGTAACTCTTTTTCATCAATGAAAGTTTTATCATCTATAAATATATGGATCAATGAAAGTTATATGTATTTAGTTGTTATTTCACATATGTACACTTTCTATCTATATGTACTTTCACAAATCAAACAACTATTTACACTATAATTAAATCCACACATCAGTATGCTACGTGAACATAAATAATTCCTTTGCAGCCATTGTCGATATATTGCAACATCATAAATAATTCCTTTGCAGCCATCTATATGGGACAAACGTGTGTGGTACGTTGCGTACAAAATGCATTTACCCTATTCATTATATAAATTTTTTTCATTGTGGCATTTCATCAAGCACGTGGTGTGCACACACATTTATAGCATAAAAAACAATTGAAATACGGTACATGCAACTACTATAATAGCAAAACAGCAACACAATGCCATACCTGAGAATCGGACATCTTCACGGAGTAAAAGGAGGCGGTGAGTGGTGGCGGTGGTGCGTGGCAATTTCGGGTTTGGTTCCAAATCCGGCTAATTGGACGTGATACGGCAAGCGGAGGTAAGGTGGTGGTTATACTACGGAAGAAGGGCGGTGGTGGTGGTGTGGCTGTGGAGGGTGGTGGTGATGGACGTCCGGTAGTGGTTGTGCGCTGTGGGGTGACGGACGTCCGGAGGGTGGGGAAATGATGGCGGGGTGGGGTGCGGTAGCTCGGTGTCGTGACGGGTTCGTAGATAGCAAAAGGATGTTGCGATTTGCGATGGTGGTTTGGTGGAACGGTGGTAGGGGTGGTGTGGTCGGGGTGGTGTGCGAGTTGGTGACAATGAGGAGTGAGGACCGGTTAAGCTTATAAACGTCTCGTACATTTTTTTTTAAACAAGCGGAGGTAAATCGCAAATCGCAAATTTGCGATTTGCGTTTACCGGGTAATATGGTTCACGTCATCGGTAACTCGTTCTGGTCTCGTTCACGACTCGGGTATAGGCAAAGCGCAAATCGCAAACTTGCCCTTTGCGATTTGCGATGGCACGTACATCCCGGCCACGGCTCGCTCGGTGAACGGGTCGCAAAAGCAAGACGCTAGATCGCAAATCGTAAATTTACGATTTCGTGTGGTATATCGTCAATTTTTTTTCGGGAGGGCAAAACGATATACACCTCTAAAATAAGTGGTATTTTTTTTAATTTCCCTTGCGCTTTTGTTTAACTGGGTGTATAATTGAATCTATAATTAGTATGATAGTATCTTAGCCTATGTTTTGAAGTTTTCAAATTATTCGTGGAGTTCTTATACTCTCATAGGCATGTTTTATCTTTTACAAATATATTATTGCCTTAATGACATGTTATGTGAATGGTTCCGACGTGTTTAATAATTTCAATTAAAAACGTATTTGGAAAAAAGAAAGACTTAAAGATTATTTTTCTTCATGTGCCCATAATCTATTCATTATTTTTATGCTACATCGTATAAGCTGTCGTCATGTTTATTCTTTTCTCATTGAAGAGAGTGTTGTCTTATTTGTTTTATCGTTGAGGAACCCGCAGAAATCATGGACCGTGAGGTCAAACAACTCAAACAAAGTCGTATTCCCATTGTTAAAGTCAGGTGGAATTCGCGGCGTGGTCCGGAATTCACCTGGGAACGGGAGGACCAAATGCGACTCAAGTATCCTCAACTCTTCACTGACTCTACTCCAATCACGACTTCGGCTTAAATTTCGGGACGAAATTCTTCTAACCGGGGGAGAATGTGACACCCGTCAAATTAGGACTAGTAATTAGTGCCTAATCAACTGTTAATACATGTAATTAGTTTTGTGTTAGGCTAATTAATGTATCAATCAATATATATATTGTTGAATATATACAAGTATTATGCGATTTGATTTAAATCGTACAAGTTTCAAATCGAATGTAATTCGGTTCAATTAAATACGGACGTTGGTGAATAATTTTATTAAATAATGTAACATTATTTAATAGCACATTTATATCAAAAATATTATTTTGATAATATTTTGTATTTATTTCGTATCGTGCAAACAAACGTCTAAGCGAATTATAATATTTAACGCGAAAAATAATTTAAGTTATAAATTGTTATAACTCAATAATTTAGTATTTAATAAAATACTTCAACAAAATATTGGGTAGATATTCGTATTTTAAAAGCTTGTAATTAAACATACGTAAAATTATTTAAACGCTTAAACAATCCGGAAAAACGAACATCGCACGGAGCACAAACACGGAACGAATGAAGTGGAGACCCACACTCCGGTGGGCCCCCACCGATCAGCCAAGAAAAGGGGTCAAACCCCCTCTCTTTTTCTCATTTCCCACAACTTTTTTCTCTCTCTCTCTCTTTCATTTTCTCTCTAAACTAAACCACACCACAATCAACAAAAATCACAAAATAACACACTAAAACCACATCAAGCTTTTTGGAGAAAAAGGTTCACCTCGCAACGATCTACAACTTCATCTTTTCGAAATTTCTTTTCGACACCGCGTAAGTTTCCGACAAAAACCCAAAACTCTCTGATTTCACTCATTTTTACATGTTTGTCGTTTATATATGTTTAAAATGTCCATATATGGGTTGGGTAAAAGTTTCGGACCAAACGGAAGTCGTCCGGCCGTTTTTCCGGCCACCGAAACCTGATCAGACGCCGATGTCGCATCTGTCCCAGCGACATTGCGACATCAGCCTCAATGTCGCAACATACCTCACGATGTCGCATGGTGCGAAATCAGTTTCAATGTCGCCTTAAATGGCTAACGTCGCACATAGCGACACTGTAACACCCGACAAATTAGGACTAGAATTAGTACCTAATTCTTTGTTAATACATGTAATTAGTTATGTGTTAGGCTAATTTATGTATCGGATTATATATTGGTAAATATATACAACTTTGCGATTTGACTTAAATCGTACGCAACTTAAATGAAATGAAATTCTATTCGATTAAAATGGACGTTGGTGAACAAATGTTTATAAACTAAATAACGCAATTGTGCCCAAAATGCTATTTTCTAATAATTAGTAATTATCTCGTATCACTTGATTAAAGTTTACACGAATTAAAAACAAAAGTACTTAAATTAACTTAAGTTATTATTATATTTCAAACTATTGTAAATTTAAAGAAATGATTTAAATGAGCTAATTAGTAAAATTGGTATTTAAAAAGAATAATTAACGTGTAAAAATAAGTAATTTAAAGTAAAAAGACGGAGGAAACGAACACCGCACGAAGCGCGGAGCGGAGACTGAAAAAGGGAGGCTTTCATCAAAAACCCCCCTCCCACCCTTTCTTCTCCTCATTTCACTCATCTACTCTCTCTCTCCTCTCTTATTTTCTCTCAACTAACAAACCACACCACCACCATTAAATTCACCAAATACTACCACTAAACGCCCGCAGATTTACTTGGTCATTTGGAAGAAAACGTTCACCATCACACGATCTACATTCCTATCTTTTCGGATTTTCAATCCGACACTTTGTAAGTTTCCGACAAATCCCGACATCTCTCGTTTTCGATCATTTTTACTAGTTTATTGTTTAGATAGGCTTAATATGTTCATATGAGGGTTGGGTAAAAGAATCGGACTGAACGGAAACCCGAAAACATGATTTATGCTCGAAATCCGGCGAACAGCGGCTAGTGTCGCATAGGCCTGCGCAGTATAGCGACACTTCGTGCGACACTCCTTAAGTGTTGCATATACCCCATAACGACACTTGTTTAGTGACGCCCTGAAGCATTACCCGACACTTGTTAAGTGACGCCTTGAACTTTTGCCGACACTTATATCGACACTTCATTAGTGTCTCATGCTTATACTTACCGACACTTGTACACGACACTTCCTTAGTGTCGCATGACTTTGTTACCCGACACTACCCTAGTGACGCTATCCTTTCAGATCCGACACTTCACCCGACACTTCCTAAGTGTCGCATGACTTACTTTAGTGACGCTATTAAGTGTCGCATAAACCAGTTGCTTTCAAACAACTTCTACACTAAGTGTCGGACTTGTACAACTTCAAATACTTAAACAATACCAATTTATCAAACATAAACCAGAATAGAAAAATCAAAGTTACTGTAGAAAAGTCAAATTTACTGTAGCAACACTGTAGCAAATTGGAGAATTTCACTATTCATATCCACACCTTTAAGATTTTATTACTATCGTTCACCAACGGGCCACGTTAAAATACAAACTTACGAACAAATGATAACGAACCAACATTTGGACACAACGGGTTGTATGAACAACTAGCCTAGATGATCTTGCGAGACATCTACTTACTTAACCTTACGTGTTTAGGCATTTAAAGGTTACGGGTTCGGAGAACCTACACGCTACTTACAGTTTACCACTGCTTACTACTAGGCTCAGGTGAGTCTTACAGCCCCACTTTTACTGTTTTACATACGGGGTGAGATACATTGCTTACTTTTCTTGAACACAAGTACTAAAACTGTTTACTATACCAAACGGAATTGCATGAGTTGTTTACTACTTACAGAAGTCTCTCCATCATATATCGTTAGTTATGGATTTAAGCGCGAACACTAGTTAATGAATCCATTAGGGAAATGACCCTCCCCGCCCGGGGTAGTAGCGCTACCACGAACCGTTATGTATAAACGGGCGACTATTATTTAGTTACTTATGCTTGCTCAGTTACGAGCATGTCACGGGAGCAAATTATTACTTACGGGTTAAGCTTCGATTATGAGCCTCATGGCAACGGTATAACTTAATTACTTTACATTTGCTGGATTTGCAAATACTTGATTTACGCCTGCGGGCACTACTGATGAAATCTTGTGTTCAAACTGATTATTTACTTACAAACCTGTGAGATTCACCAACCTTTTTGGTTGACCCTTTTTAGCATGTATTCTCAGGTACACTTACGGAGTAGGTTCACTCCAGGATCACTAGCTAGAGTCGCATGATTTCCAAACTGCATTTTACGGAGATTCTTTAGCATTATCTTTTGTAGCTATGGTTATGTAATAGAATCTCCCGCAACATACGCGGACTCTAGGCTTACATACTTTGGTAAAGAAAACTATATGTTTTCAAACGATTTAATTATGGAATGTATCTATTTTACAAACGTCTCATTTAGAGGTCGTTTGCTGTATATCTTGTGCTTTGTATATTGATTAGTAACACCCAAGTATGCTTCCGCAAATCACTAAATTTGGGGGTGTTACAGACACAGACCTTTACGTCGAAAGAACCAACAATGTCGCATATAGCGACGCAACCCCCAACGTCGCATTAAATTGCGGATGTCGCGCATAGCGACGCTACAATCAATGTCGCAGTCATGAACTTCGACGTAACAACCTACGTTGCATACAATGTCGCAGATGACAGAACCTAGAAAACTCGGATTTTACTAAGTGTCGAGGACTGAAATTTATCACTTGATTTTATCCAAATTCAAATCCCAGAGTTTGTAAATACATTTCACCAGAGTTTGTAAATACATTTCACCAAGTGTCAAACTTGCATAACACTTCAAAAATCAAAATAAAGGTTTTTTTTATTACAAATCGTCACCAACGGGCCGTACACTTTTTCAAATACTCAAGTCAATCAACCAAATCAGGGTAATTTGGACAAACAACTACAAAGGTAGTCTTTCGAGATGCCTGACCAATTAATAACCATCGCGTGTCATGGACACCTTCAGGTTACAAGTCTTTGGACAACAATTCACAGCAAATCAATTCAAGTTTATATCAATAAACACTCAAGGCTCAGGTGAGTCTCATGGCCCCTATTTTACTGCTTTTCAATCAGGGGTGTGATATTATTGCTCGTTTTGTTTTACAAGTTGAACGCAAGTACAAATCAAAATCAAATACTGCATGAGTTACTTCAACTAATCAATTTAAAACCCTCCATAGCATAGTCTGGTAATACGTAGTAGCGTGAATGTTAGTATATGATATCATATAGGATTGACAATCCTCATCCGGGTTAGCACGCACTAACTGGTCAAATGGACGTATTAGCATTTGGGAAGACGAGTGTAGATTAGGCACTCGTAGGAGGCACCTCAGTTGGGTTTCCTTAATTGGACCTGACACTCAAGTTAAGCTCAGACTATGTGCTCATGGCTGTATAACTTTTATTTTGCTTCATTGCATTTTAAATTCAATTATAAATCTTGCGGTTCATACAAATATGTGTAGACATACAAACCTGTGAGCTCACCAGCGTTTCGCTGACCCATTTTAGCATGTATCACAGGTACACAGCAGTAGGTTGGACTGCCCAAGCAGGAATCATTAGCTCGAGTCAACATTCATACAATCGGAGATTTCATTGCATTATTATATTTTGTATAAAGTAATTATGTGATGTAATCTCTCAATTATAGAAACCGAGCTAATGTAAACATTATTTTGATGTAAACTTTTGTTTTATCAATACAAGTTCAAAACGACGCATATAGTGGTCATTCATTATATTTTGTGCTTGATATGTAATTAGTCGCGCCCCGACCCGATTCGCTTCCACAACCCGAATTTGGGGGTGCGACAGAGTGAAACCCGGTAGAACCTGGGGCTGTGATTGTTCTTCCGCCATTAGCAATTGCAATATGAGTGATAAACGTGTGTGTTTTGGGTTACTGATCTGATATGTAAAGTGTTGAAATACTATTCTAACTAGTACTAGACGGATGGTGCCATTTGATCATGCGTAAGGGAGCATGAGTGCCAAAGTAGGGTAAGCTATTGAAGGGAGGGTAACACTCTATTATCAAATCTGCAATAAGACCACGAAAGAAACACTACGTTAAGTGAAGCACGGGGGCAAGCCCCGTGATTCACCTCCGGCGTGAGAGTAAGATACCGTAATTGTGGAATTCATAGTTTCTCTCTCTAAACGAATAGTTGAGAATGGTGAAAATGAACTTACTTGGTATGAAGAACTCCTCGTCTATTTATAGTGCCAAGGCCCTTTTCGATGATAATGACCTTGGTACTCTTACTGAAGTCGGCAGGCATACACCTTCGTGCTGCAGGCACTGTCATGTACTTCACCAATGGGTTGCATCGCGTGGGAGACCAACACTGAGGCGCCCGTCGTACATCATC
Source organism: Helichrysum umbraculigerum (assembly GCA_949592205.1). NCBI lineage: Eukaryota > Viridiplantae > Streptophyta > Magnoliopsida > Asterales > Asteraceae > Helichrysum > Helichrysum umbraculigerum. The sequence goes on from CATIUR010000001.1 coordinate 117,947,313, forward strand.
TCCTTTTCCTCAGTCTATGTCAGTCGTTTTCTTTGTCTTATATACGTACTTCTTTGTCTTAGGTGACAATGCTTATCATGACCATTTCGACGAGTTAGTCTGCCGCTTTAAGCGGCAGGATGTTACATCATACCTTACCTTATTGGCGATTCCCACTTGGTAACACATGTATTCATTGTTTTACGCCAAGAAGGTTTTGTATGTGATCCTCAAGTTATACAGATGTTATCTAACCGATTCGGTATCATGCATGGAGGGTTAGCCTCCCGCTCACATTAAGCGGGAGGGTACACTATCACGGGGCTTAAATTTTTTATCTATGTTGCCTGGTATTTCTACAGTTAAACCATTACATACCTCTTCTGGACTACCACTTTTGGCCCAACTTAAAAACAAAAAATACCAACTTCCTACGGTTGTGGTGATTTTTAGGATCATGGTAGGTTTGTTAAGGTCGTTTTAAGGTATCAAGTTCTAGGATCGGTGTCTAAAATTAAGTTTTAAGGTTGGGTTTGGTTTAGGATGTTAGAGTCAGTGTTTTAGGACCTTAGAGTCGGTGTTATTGAATCGTGTAGTGCTCGTTGTAATTCCTAATATCTTGCTAGTTGTTATTTATATATATTTTATGTTGCCTTTTAAAAAAAAGTATCCGAAGATAACACGAAAATAATAGCATGACCAGGTAAATTACATAACTGAATACGACATCTATATATATCTTCACAAAAATATAAGTCATAACTTGAATTTTTCAAAAGAGGGTCCTGTCATTAATTTTTAAGCCTTCTCTAATAGGTACTCCATTTCTTCAAATAGGAAGATTTGAAGCACAAAAAATGGAGAAATCATACCCTAACCTTTGCTTCAAATTTAAAGGAATTTTTTAAAGTAGACTTGATTTCCTCCATATTTGGAGCAAAGTTACTCATGTCTCCATAGGGTTAATAGCGCAGATAGGTAATGAACTTTACCTTTTTTATCGAGTTAGGGTATGAACCCAATTTATCACTCTGGTAGGTAACAAACTTTCAAATTTTGTGTCGATTTAGGTAACAAACTTTTTTTTGACCGGTTTAAATTCAAAAATGATGACGTGTCAGTCAAAAACTTAAACGTGGCGGTTTCATTTACAACGTACATGACATTTTAAAAACTGACACATCATCATTTTTGAACTTAAACCGGTCAAAAAAAGTTTGTTATCTAAATCGATACAATATTTGAAAGTTCATTACCTACCAGAGTAATAAATTGAGTTCATACCCTAACTCGGTAAAAAGGTAAAGTTCATCATCTATCTCAAAACACATTCAAAATTTGGAGTTGGGTGTTTTGGAAGAGATGGTTGGAGATGAAAGTTTTTGAAGGAGGTATATTCTGAAAATATGCTATTTATTTCTGCATATTTGGAGATGGAAAAATGCGTATGATTGAAGAAGGCCTTAGCAAGTTGTAAGTAGTTACTATCAAATTTTTCAAAAGCGGGTCCTGTCATTAATTTTTATCAAAGAAAAATATATATTCAATTTGTAGAAGAGAGCGATGGGGCGACTTGGGCAAGAATTTTAAGAAAATGGTGGTGGGGCGGCAGTTAGGATCGTGGTGGGGCAGTAGTTAAGAATTGTATACGTGATTTAAAAAATGGTTTATTCTTTTGTTATCTATTAAATTTCACACTTTTTACTATTGTATGAGTCGAACTCTGAAACTTCTATTGTATGTAAACTTTCATTTTTTAGTAAGACCAAAATGAGAAAGTTTCGTTTTTGGCCTAATTATATCCATTGTATAATTATACTAGTTCGTACCTACATATTGTTGCAGATACCAAAAATCCATTTTGTTATGCATAACAAGTGTGTTTAGGCTACGATTACTTGAGCTACGGTTCACTAGGGCTAGGGCTTAGTTGTGCTACAGATTAGTTAGGCTAGGTTTATATTGGATTTCATTTTTATATTTACCCTTCGGGCTATAGTTGGGTATCTTGTTACTTGGGCTACGGTCTAATTACGCTTTTGTTTAACTGGGTGTATAATTGAATATCTATCTATAATTAGTATGATAATATCTTAGCCAATGTTTTGAAGTTTTCAAATTATTCGTGGAGTTCTTATACTCTCATAGGCATGTTTTATCCTTTACAAATATAGAATTGCCTTGATGACATGTTATGTGAATGGTTCCGATGTGTTTAATAATTTCAATTAAAAAACGTATTTGGAAAAAAGAAAGACTTAAAGATTATTTTTCTTCATGTGCCCATAATTAATTTATTCATCATGGGATCTAATATATATACCACTTCTTTTTATTTTTTATTTTAAAACACAATCATTACTTTACTTTTTCTGTACTTTTTCCATTACTTTTTCTTAACATTTTGTACTTTTCTGTACTTTTTCTATTTTTTTTAATAACAAAAGAGGTATACTATTAGATTTTGGTGGTATGAAAAGAGAATCTCATTCATCATTTTATGCTACTATCATATAAGATGTCATGTTTATTCTTTTCTCATTGAAGAGAGTGTTGTCTTATTTGTTTTATCGTTGAGTACATTACCTACTCTAAGTATCTTATTTCAACTGATATCATAGGATGTGAGTAAGTGTTGGCAAGATTCAAATTCTCAAATACAATATTCCAATTAAATATTAATTAGTGAAATTCCTAGTAAATTTAACACATAAATACAACCCTTCTTAAATATTCTTTATACATGTTGATTAAATTTACATATATATTATTGGATGATGTAACTTGTTGATTTCTTTATTGTTTCAAATTCTAAATTTCTTGGTCTTCTCATTATTCTAAACTACATTTCCTCTAATCTCCATTTTCAGATTATCCAATTTCCATATCCGAAATTTCAATTAGGGAAATTAATGGATTTGCCACTCAAATAAAAGGACATATGGATATCCATTTTTTTGGGGAGGCAAATCCATTAATTTCCTTTTAAACTATTCCGAACTTTGGGTATTCAAAATTTCGGATAAAGATTTAGGATACCAAAATCTACTATTCGAATTAAGGTATCCAATTTTGAACACCCCTAATTAGCCCTAACTACCAGTCTACCACTACCAATCATTATCACTACTATTAACATTTTTATTATCACCTAATATCAATTACAAACTACTTATGAATAGTAAGTAGTTTGTCCTTTTGTGATTTAAAGAAGTTTAGTATTAATGATAAGTTATTTTTTTTAATGAAAGATAAAACAAAAACTATAGATGGATGAGTGGTTACTAAGTTGGAAATTGAGTTTTGTGGCAAGATTTGGCTCATGTTCCATTCTTGGTGATTCCATTACTCCTTAATATATATTGATAAATTATATTTGTGTTATTTGACTTATAATTTTTTTGATTTAAATCAACTTTATTCTTCAAAATATAGTAATCTCTAAAGTTGTCATACTAATATGACTAGATAAGTAAGTTTGGTGGCTATATTTGACCCATGTTCTATTTACTCCTTAGTATTTACTGGTAATTAGATTATGTTATTTGCATTTCATTTTATGAATTTCAAATAAACTTTTTCCTTAAACTATATATAGTAATCAGTAAAATTTTCATACATAAATATTTAATGTGAACATGCATATATATTAATGGTTTTTAATATGTGGCCATATCATCATAAGTACCTATTTAATTATATTTAACCAATATAATTATATCATGAATAATATATTTATGAAAGACGATTTCAATTATAGCTTAATTCTTTTTTCCCCTTGATCTAATGGGATGTCTAACAACTTCGAGTGGTGGATCATTGTACAACATGTCTTATTATCTTCATTGAATTCGGTTTTCTGGTTACATTATGGTTATCAAGCTAGTGACCAAATTTAAAACTATAATGAAAATTTATTGTATTTTTAGAGAATCAACCATACTTTTAGAATACAAGAGTATACTACTTGGTATTTAGAGGATCTAGGTATAGTATAGTCACCCTGGGAAGATTATTCCATTCACTTGTGAAATTATTATGAATCAAATAGTCAATAGTCAATACGTAGACTATGGACTTATATATTATCGATCAACCAATAATATCTACAAAGTGTGATCAAGTGCCTATAAAAACTTAGCAACTAGCCGTCTAGCCCACAAGGTCATAACAGATAGTTTATCGACAACCAATAAATATCTACAAATCATGTCTTCTTACTCTCATCAGATATCGCCACCAGTAGTTCAGGGCCAACTACCGTTACCATCATTGCCGCCACAATACACTAATGGTGTACCGGCTTCAAACATAACTGGTGACAGTCAATGGTCCACCGGCATTTGTCATTCTTGTTCCGGCGATTGGGCACTTTGTAAGTCTACAACTTATAATAATACTCATTACGTACTGTATACAGTTATAACTAATGTGTACTATATTTCATTCCGGAACTATATATACGTAGGGTGCAGAACGTGTTGGTGCCCATGCATTACTGCTGGAGCAATTGGTGAGATTTTAGACCACGGAAATACTTGTAAGTGTTCCTTTAATTTTATGAATTATATATTTATGTTACTAAAGAAATTAATCATTAACTCTTCTAAGCATCATACTTATCATTTTCTTAAATAAGAATACAAATAAAACGCGATACGTCATAAATTAAAAAAAAATTAAAGCAAGTGTGACGCTCAAGAAGATGAAAAATTCCAAAATTTTACTTGAATATGCAATTTTGATACAACATTAATTTAAAATTATGAATTAATTAGTCTTCTTTTAATATATAATTAATGACAGCTTCCGAGTTCCATGCGCTCATATACTTGTCAATTTGTATGTTCACGGGTTGTCAATGGATATATTCTTGGATATCGTTCTAAAATGAGACGACAATACAATTTGCCTGAACAACCCTGTAACGATTGTTGTGTCCATTATTGTTGCCACAAATGCGCCTTACGCCAAGAGTACCGTGAGCTTAGACATCGTGGATTTGATATGTCTTTAGGTAATAATAAATTTAATCGTCGATTCATTTAAATAAGTGAACACATGAATATTAACTTGTATGTTTTTAATTGGTTTTAAGTTGAATCTAATTCCACCACTTCTTCTTCTTCTTTCTATTTTTATTTTCAATTTTGCAATATATTTTAGGATGGCACGGAAATATGGAGAGGAATAATCAAGGAGTCATGATGGCACCAAGTAATCATCATCAAATGCAACGATAATTTTAATCGTGCAATTTATGGTATCGTATATATATCCGTTGTTATATTAGATTAATTTGCTGCATCAAGTTAGTAAACATTTAAAAGTTTTTAATTTGAAATTATAAGGGAATGGGTTTTTAGAAAGGGAAGCCTTAGATTAAACACACATAGCTATCACGAATATATATAATATTTCCACGAATATATACATATGTCATATACAATATTTTCACGAATATATACATATGTCTACCACCGGACTTGAACTCACAACCTCAAAGTTGAAGGGCTCACACGATACCGCTAGATCAATGGCCCTTTAGTTTTAAAAGTTATATATATTGATAGCTAAGAAAATTATTAATAAGAGCATTCTTTTGGTTTTTTACCCTCCACTTTTCTTTCTTTATTATTATTTTCTTTTTCCTTATTTTCTACATTTTTTATTTCACTTTTTCTTTTTACATTTTCTTGTTTTTGTATTCATAAACCTTAAAAACTTAAGTTTTTATTTTATTTAGTTATTTTTATAACTTTTTTTTATTTAGTTAATTTTCTTTTCTTTTACTTTTTAACTACTTTTGGTATTAAAAAATTGGTTTCTTTTTTATATTTTCTCAATATTAGCAACCGGTTTTACATTCAACTATGATGCATCATTTTTTTTAATGAAATTAAATTATTTTGTGTTTATAATTTAAAAGAATAATGGAGTGTTTATAAACCAATAATGCAGTGTGTTCATATTAGAGCGTGATGAAGTGGTTTATGGCATAATACGTCGTTGATTGAAAGATGATGCAGTGATTTAATTTATGAGCATGATGGAGTGTGTTTCAATTTAAGAGCATGATACATCGTTGATTAAAAGATGATGAGCAATTTATAGCATGATGCAGTGGTCTGTAGCATAATGCAATGTTTAAATAGGATGTAATTTATAGTGTGATGGAGAGGTTTTATAGCATAATGCAGTTTTGTTTGATGATGTAGTGGTTTGTTGCATAATGCAGTGTTTACTAAAATATGATGTAATTTATTGTGTGATGGAGTGATTTTATAATATAATGCAATGCAGTGTTGTTTGATGATGCAGGGATATATATCATAACACATTATTAATAAGATGATGCAATGTTGATTGAAATAGTATGTAGTAGTTAAATAATGATAACAAGAGAAATAAATGCATGATAGAAGTAATATTTATAAACACATTTATAACTTCTAAAAAGGGTTTAAAAAGGTTAATTTAAACAAAAAAAGGAATATAAATTTAAAAGATTTTTAAATAACGTTTTAGAAATATATAAATTAAAGAAACGAAATTAAGAAAGAATAAAAAATGTGTTTCAAAAGCTTAATATAATAATTTAAAATAGTAAATACAAAAGAAGAAAATTAAAAAGTGTTTAAATAATGATCTAAAAAGCGCAAAAAAAAAAGTTAAAAGGAAACGTTACAAACAAAATAGATAAAAGAAAATTATATATTGTTGAAATATGTCGATAGCACGGTAGAAGGTGATGTGTGGTGGCGATCGTGGAGGTGATGAAGGTGTAAGGGAGTATGAAATGTAAAAGAAGGAAAATAGAGCACCGTAGAAGGTGATGTGTGGTGGCGATCGTGGAGGCGATGATGGTGTAAGAGAGTGTGAAATGTGAAAGGAGGAAAATAAAGCCGTGAAAAGAAAACTCCTTACCTCTTTCTCATAAGGTGTCATCTCTTCTCAACTTAACTCTTTATACTCCCTCCGTCTCATTACAAGTGTTCACATTATTATTTTAGATTGTCCTAAATAAGTGTCTACTTACATATTACAACCAATCAAAAGAGAATTTAGTGGGTATATATGTTATTTGATTGGTGAAAAGTATAGTTAGTAGAGAATCCTAAAACTATGTGCATAGTCAGAGTGTACACTTTGACCGGGACAGGGGAGTAAAAAAACAAGTTTTATTGTAGAAAAACATACTTAACAATTTTGTCAATTATTTTAAGGCTAGCAATTAATTTATGTGAATTGTGTACTTGTGAGGGGGCCCAAAGAAGCTTAGATATGGTTTTCCACTTTATGTTTAAAAAATCGGTTGAACCGGACCAGTTCAACTGGTTAAACCGGATCCAGAAAGAAAAACGGTCCATTTATAACCGGTTATTGACTATATTTTGAAAATGGTCTGACCATCCGGTTCTCCGGTTGAACCGGGAACCAGAACCGAATTTGAACCGTTTTCTCTTTTTTATTTTAATTAAAAAGTCACAAATTTATTACTTTCTGATATAAAATAAAAACAAATCTGTTTCACTATCCTAAATCGCATAAAAACATCACAACCCTAGATCGCATCAACCTAATCTCACCATAAACCTAAATCTCATAAAATATATGGCCACTTTCGCCTGATTCCGACTATAACCGGCCAACTCATTCCGTCTCTGTCGTATTCAGCATATTCCGACCATCATGAAACAGAAACGAAAACATATCCACAATCATTGAGGAACTAGAAGTTATTTAACTCATATATGTTTGGGGAAAAGTTGACGCGTACGTATACTGGAGCCATTATCACCGACGGCAATAAAATAGAGAGAGTTTCACCTTTGATTTTAAATTTATGATAGAAAATATGAAGTGTTAGCCAAAATAATAATAAAAGAGAAAATTACTGTACTAAACCGTTCAACGTTTGCTTTTCATTATATGTACCATGTCAGAATTTTTTTTCAATTGTAGACCAAAAAATCACCAAAATGCAATTAAGTATTCAGCGATTTTGCGATTTTTCTAATACCCAATGATTTCTCACCACGTGTCACAAGTTTGTCGCCGGTCAAACGTTTATTGCCGACTCGCCACGTGTCTTTGAAAAATCGCCAAAATGTAAAAACACATCGGCGATCGGCGATTTTTTTTGAAAAATAAGGATTCGTGCCAACAACACTTTTTCCCCCTTTTCCACCATTGTTTGTGGAGAGTTACACGTGGCGATAAATCATTGGGTAAATAAAAAAATCATCAAATCGTCGAAGGATTAATGCATTTTGGCGATTTTCGGGTCTATTTTTGAAAAAAAATTATGACAAGGTACATTTATTGAAAAGTAAGTATTGAATGGTTTAATGAGGTAATTTTATCGTAATAAAATAGGTGAGATGTCTTTGTTGGTTTTGTACAACACAGCCCACAAAGTACAAAAGCAAAAGAAAAGCAATTGAAAGTAAAAAAGTGGGTCAGATGACAATGACTAATCACAAAGCTACCACCTCTTGTTTCTAGAAATATTATAATATTTTAATATCACAATGGAATCTTTATTTTGCAAGTGTACGTGTCTAAGAAACCGGTCAAACCGGTTGACTTATCCGGTCCAACTGGCCCAATATGGATCGGATGTCTTTACGGTTCGTTGAAATAACCGGTTTTTAAAACAATTTTTTTCGATGAACAATAGTAGCTTCAAGATTATAGCCACACGAGGGTATTAAGAACAATGTTTTAAAAACCGGTTTTTTAACCGGACCGGAATTCAAACCGTTCCCGGTTTAATCCGGTTCAACCGGAGGTTCTACCGGTTTGACCGGGAAATTTACACTAAGATCATCAAACCGGATTGAGACCCGGTTCCGGTTCGACCGGGTTCGACCGTCCGGTTCAACCCGGTTCTTAAAACATTGATTAAGAATGAGGAAAGTGTTTGCTTCGATATCTAAGATGATCACTAGTACAACCAATTAAGTAGAACTAAAATTATTGATGAAAATTTTGAACTCATTTATGTAGAGGGTGAAGGAGGTTAATTCGAGATGAAATAAATAAATTGAATTAATATATAATGAAAATAGTAATTATTGAGTGTGTTTGGTTTGCGAGCTTTTTGTAGATTATAGAAGTCTAAACTAATTTTTTCTATAAGAATAAGCTTTTAGCATCGTTTTAAGACAACTTTAGGAGCTTATTGAAAAAATAAGCTTTGAAAAAAAAGCTACTTGAAGTAGCTTATAGATATAAGTTCAAATTTATTAAAGAAATTACATAAATACCCCTTGTATCTAGGGGTGTTCATGGTCCAGAACCGGATCGAACCGGGCAAGAACCGGACCGAACCAAGAACCGAAAAATAAGGAAAACAAGGACCGATGACCGGACCAAATATACTCGGTTCTTTCCGGTTATACCCGAAATTTGCACACTGAAGTGACTGAACAATTCATGGGAACCGAACCGGGCTCGGACCGAACCGAACCGAGAACCGAAAAATAAGGAAAACAAGGACCGAGGACCGAACCAAATATAATCGGTTCGGTCCGGTTCGGTTCCGGTCTGGTTCGATTCTCGGGTATTTTCGGTTCTCGGGTAAATTTGCATACCCCTACTTGTATCATTATTTATCATATACTTTATATTCTTTTAGTCAATTTACATCAATGAGTTCCAGTTAGTTTTATCAAACACTTGTAAATACATAAGCTCCAGCTTCTAACTTATAATATAAGTTTCAACGTCAGCTTCCAACTAGTTTTGCTAAACACACTTATTGAAAAAAATTTCGACGATGCAAAAGTTCTAACTCATATGAAAATGATAAAAAAAACCATTTGGTGGGCCTAAATCATATATAATGTCTAAATACTTAGACCACTTGCAATAGGGAGTTCTTGACCTCCGTTTAACCATCGCGACGTCATCACCCTTGACAATGAGGTTATGATGGTGAGGCGTTGTGGTTGGAAGCTGAGAGTCCCGAAATCACTATTTCTTAGTGATATGGAATCCCAATAAGTAAAGTTTAATTGTAGAAAGGGGGGGGGGGGGTTGAATACAATTAAAAACTTTTTCTAATTTTATTCAAGTTACTTAATCAGTTTTTAATTGTCTTAATACAAACAGAGTATGTAAAAGATAGATATGACAATATCAAAGTAAATACGCAATAGTAGCTGAAATGTGAATTTTATTAATCATAGAACTCACAGAGTATTGATTGCGGAATGAATTAGCCAAGGCTAATTTAAATCAAATACTCTAGCTAAACTATTACAAAAGAGATAAACAGTAGTGGACAAACACGCTAACTATTTTTCTCGCTGAGTGACAATACGTACTTAGACAAACTATATTCACTGACACACAAGTGAATAATACGTATGGACAACTAACCTCTAAAGTACAATATGCTGAACTATATATACTACAAGAGTTCCTAAAATATCTCCTATAAAATAGGATCTTGGAATGACACGTGTCGCTGCTTAATTGGCTTGATCTCTGATGAACCGACATTCTGCGGGTCCTAATTCTGTTACCGCAAATATCTCTTTTCCTTAAAACCAATCACTCGCTGCCACGTAATCCTTCAGACATTCTTCAAGTACGAGAGACTCTTGCTGATGTATATAAGTACAGTACTTTTGTACTTGTAGTTTAAGAGGCTTTATTGAATAGTCACTGAAGATGCAGTAACTCTCCTCACTCACTGCGAGCTAAGATGCTCTTGTAGAATGACTTGAAATATTGTTCTTCAGTGACTAGCTGTTATTCGGGCAGTGAATTTTGCCTTATTCAATATGAAGATACAAAACTCTCGCTGCTTGTATCAGCGACACATAAAGTTGAGTTTTAATCTTCCTCATCATGTTAAATCCAGAAGTAGAATGAGTGGCGACCAGTGAGTACCAGTCTTCAGCAACAACAACTTTGATATAAATCATTTCTTCATCGAGTTGTATATTATTGAGCTGGTCAGCGACCAGTGACTTATCATGGTCAGCGACCAGTGTCTCAACAATCTCCCCCTAAATGATTGTGATCAAAGCTCCCTAGACAAACTCGTAGCTGATAAAGTTTATAGTCAGTGTTTAAGGATTTAAACATTCAGTGACTTATATACTTGTGATCCAATCATTTTTCTTTTTGGATTCTTTTAACATGATCTGAGTTTTGCAATTTGATTTTCTCAAAAGATCAGATATTATTGAACTGCAAAATATAAATATTACAAGTGATTTCAGTTACAATAAATCTAGTCTATTATAAAATTAACTAAACATTTTTTCATATTTCTTCTTCCTTCACAATGCCAAGCCCATCAGCTAGTTCGTATTTCTCTGTAGAGGGCAGAAATCTGAACTGTCTGGCTAATCCTTCTTCCAAAATAGCCTTTCTCATTAATGAGTTCTTTGGAAGCATGCTGGCAGATCTGATCAAGTGTACAAGCTGCTCATGATCAATCTTTTCAAGCTCTGACTCTCTTTGAAATCTTAATACTCCATTAAAGTCTCTGTAGACGAGTCCCTTTTCACCATCAGTTATCTCAGTGCCCTCAATCCTTGGCACCCCATCAGGGATAGAAAGATTTAGCCTCGAAGTTTTTGGAACTCTGTATAAGCTACTGGTATCTGACCTATACCTTGGGCTAGGTGGCTGCAATATATCTTCACCAAATATAATAGTATCTTCTGGTCTAAGTAGTTGAAGTGCAACCATCTTCTAGAATAACCTGTCAATCTCATTCAGTACTTTATTCTTAGCCGCACTGGAGGAATGATTGATAGCAAGTCTGATTTCATTCCATTCTTCCCAGTGCAACCTACAGACTTGATCAAGATTGATAGCTTGAGTCTCCAATCCTCTGTGAATAAGTAGCTGAGCTTGGTATTTATTCTTTGGCTTTTTTAGATTTACCTTGGTGATAGGTGCAGGATTTGATCTTCCAACCATTCTAGCAGCATACTTCTTTCTGTCTATTTCGTTCCAAAGATTATCCACTGATGGATTTACTCCCCCTTTCTTTTTCGACCCTTTGCACTTTTTCTCAGCATCGAGTTCTCGCTGAAGTTCAAATTTTTCAACATCTTGAAGAAGCTTGGCCATACTGAAATCAAAAACTTCTTGCTGCTTTTTCAAGAACATCTCTCTTTCTCTTTCCACTGCTTCATCTCCACTTAATTTTAGAAGGTAAGCACGATCAGAATCAGATTGTTCCTTTAACTTCCTTTTTCTTTCTTCTTCTTCTTTGGCCTTTGCCTCAGCATTAATTTTCAAAATTATTTGTCGTTCAATTTCTTTTCTCTCATTCATCTTTCTAGCAATACGTTCTTTTTTGGTTTCATTACTATGAAGACTCCCTGATGTAGAATCAGAAGAGAGTAGAAGAGCTGGAGCAGAAGTCTCTGGCATGGTGATCTCTGGTGAAGAAGTAGCTATGTGCAGAGAAGATAAGCTGGTGGTCACTGTTGTTGCTTCTGTTTGGTGTGTGGTTGTTAGTGGAAGGGTAATTTGTGGAGTTGTTGTTATTGTTGTTGTTGGAAGAGATGAAGTGGCTGACGTTATTGGTTGTGGGTTATCAGTAGTCACTGGTGTTGTGACTGTTTCTTCAGCAAAGTTACTGATGTAGTAACTTTCTGGTTCTGTGCTTTCAGTGGTTTGGAGTGAGAGTGGTGTTGTGACTGTTTCTTCAGCAAACTTACTGATGTAGTAACTTTCTGGTTCTGTGCTTTCAGTGGTTTGGAGTGAGAGTGGGTTAACCTCAGATATAACAATGTTTGATTGAGGTCTAGTTGGTGATTCAGGGCTTTCAAGTATGGTTTTGAGATGATACATGGTTGCTGATACATCCTCCTCAGTGAATGATTTCTTTCTTTGCTTGAAGGAGGTGAGCTAAGATGTAGTAGATTTATTAGTCCTTTTTCATTTGGTAAGAACAGAAGAGATAGGTTGTTGATCCTCCATGTTTTCATCAGTGTCATCTTCTTTCTTATCAGCATCATTGTCCTTATCATCACCATCATTGTTATCATTGTTATCACCATCATTTCCATAATCACCATCATTACCATCATCCACATTGACATCATGCTCATCCTCCTCCATGTTCATCCATTGCCAGCGAGCCAAATCAAAGCTCACTGACTCCCCCTTAATCCTTGCTGCCTCATCAGCAGCCCATTCCTTGACTCTAAGATTATACATCCTGAGTTCATCAGGATGAAACTCAGGGAAATGAATTTCTTCAAACTCATATTCATCATCTTCAGTATCCATCTCAATCCAAGAAAGTTCAACAACTTCAAGTTCTGGCTTTTCAGGGATAGACCTAAGAGAGAAAGACTCCAACAAAACCTGTCTGTGATCAGCATCTTCATTGATGAAATCTGTATTATCAGCTACTATTCTCTCCACCATTTCATCATAGAAGGATGCTACACACTCCTTGATCTAGCGATATAATTTTTTGTTGTCGATTCGGAGGGCAGCAACTTCAGTTTTTGTAGCTTGATGATGTGCAGTCATAGAGGAGATCATTTTATCTTTTGCTTTTATATATTCAAGAAGACCAGCTGAAGATTTCTTTTGTTGATCCGAGAGAAATTTGATAGTTTTAGTTTGAGTAATGAAGTTCGTTCTTGTTGTGGTAGTGAGGTCAGATAGGGCTTTTGATTGAGTTGACAACAACTGAGAGTGATGCAGGCCAGCATTGGTTAAAATTTTTATCTTGTCACTGATCTCAGAGCTCCAGGTAGGAATAGGTTCATAAACAGTTGCAAGAGCTTTAACTGCAGTAGTGAGATCAGCAACTTGACCTTTGAGAGCTTCTCTGTCCTCAGTGAGAAGCTTGGTTTGTTGCTGAGATGAGGCAAGATAATCCATCAGCAGCTTTTCAGTTGAGGAGGGAGTGGATGAAGAGGCTTGATCATCAGCTTTGGGCGATGGAGGTGGATGTGGTATTTGTTGTTTTGGAGGTGATGGTGGTGTAGGTTGTTTTTGTGGAGATGATGGTGGAATAGGGAGTGGGTTGGATTGTGCTCCCTGATCCCCTGCGCCCATGGCAGTATCTGCAAGAGGATCAGTACCAGCAACTGCAGAGGAATTATCACTGGAGATAGACATGGCGTCTAACTCCTGGATTGGTGAAGTGACAGTAGTAACTGATGGAGCAGTGGTAGGTTCAGTGATAGGTGGAGTGGGTGTTGGTTCAGTGATGGGTGGTGTGGGTGTTGGTTCAGTAATGGGTGGTGTAGGTATTGGTTTTGAGATAGCAGCAGCAGGAAAGAGTGGTAGATATGGTGGAGGTGATGATTTATCATCAGATGTGGAGATGTCCATAGGTTGGGCTTCCTCGTCATGACCAGCTTGTGTTTTAGCTGATGGATCATCGGAAACAGAAGGGTCAACCTGTATCTCTCCCTGTGACTGGGGAAAGACATTGGCGGTTGGTGCAGTGCTAGATGAGAGATGGCACGAGTCTGTAGCCAACGTGTGACATCAGCGATGGGTGTGTTATCACCCACTGATGCCACTAGCCCTTTGTCTAAAATGTCATCCTTTCGGGAGGATGAAAAGTGGCTGATGGGATGACTCGATAGATGGGTGTGGGATGCACCCGAATCACTGCAAACAATGGGTTGAGCCATTGTTGCTGTCTGTAGGTTACCCTTTGTTAAGTCACTGGACTTTCGGGAGTCCAGTGAAGTGGTTGTGGTTGAGGGTTGATCAAGAGTGCCCGCAGGGACTGAACGTTCAGTCGCCGCTTCATTCTTGGCATTCTTAGACGTCTTCTTTTTGCTATGTCCCTGATCCTTTATTGTCAGGGACCCTAATTTGGATTTCTTTTTGGGAGCTGTGGTTGATTTCTTTACTGGTATTTTGACCACAGTAGTCACTGGGGGTGTGGTCAGTGACGTGGTCGATGTGGGGGCAGGAGCGGACGGGTGTACAGATCGTAATGGCTGGGGTGCAAGTACTCCCTTGGTTTTCATGAAATCAGGGAGAGACACAATCGCTGGTTTAGAAAATATTTGAGTTCCTACCAGGGTTGGCTCAAAACCATTGAAAGATACTCTATCATATGCTTCAAACTTATCTTTAAAGATCAGTGATAGAAACCTAGGATATGACACATATTTTGCCCTGATAGGCTCAGCGACGCGGTTGACCAGCTCATTGAAGATCACACTTGCATAGTCAACTTTTAGAGAGTTGACCAGTGACCAGCTGATTTGTGCCTCAAGGGTGTTGAATTGATCATAGCTCCCTGTTTTTGTGCCCAAACATTGAATAAAGTTTGAAAACAGGGCATTCCACACACCATCCATTTTGGATTTGTGTACAGAAGAATATTTACGATTACCGCTGCTGTCAACGGAGTATTTGCAGTCAATCCTAGTGAGATTGATTATGCCTCCCTTGGCATCATCCCCATCAGGCAGCGGTACATAAACATCATGTACAGGTAATTGCAAAACGGTACGGATGGTGGCGGCAGTGATTATTATCTTTTGACCTCCATTATCTATAAAACCCTGAAGTTATGAAGTACCAGAGACAACATAGTGAGTACAGGTAAACCAGAACTCACTGAGCCATTCTGGGTTCATTTCCCTAGGAGATAATGTGAGAGCAGGGAGAATAAAGTGCGTATTCAAAAAGTTTATTATCTCCGCATACTAGGTTTTTGTACAAGTTATATTTCCCAAATAATTTGATTTTGGGACTGTGATGACAAGATCATCACTCACTGCAGATGCTTTAAGAGCCTTAATATCTGCCGTGGGTGAATAAGAATTTGGAAAGAATTTTGATTTGCCATTTTAATTAAAGGATTTTGATTTGCAGGTTTTAGGGTTTTGAAGATGACAAGTTTTCAATTTTAAGAACTCAAAAATCAAGTGTGCGTATAAAAAGAGAGTGAGATAAAGTCACTGATTTTATAGTGAACACAACTTGATAATAATGTGGTTAAAAATGAAGAGTTGTGGACGATGGTAGCGGTTGGTGGGAGTGGTATAGGGGTGATGATGGTGGAGAGTGGTGGTATTTAATGATGATGGGAGAGGTGTGCCGGAAAAGTGTACTGACGTAAGAAAGATAATGTCAGAAACGCAACTTTTCCGTTATACCAAAAACATTTATTTTTGAAATCCGTCAAATTAAATATAAAATGTATTAAATATAATGAATGTTTATCGATTGATATACCATCATTAAATGATATCTTCAGGGAGTAAAAAATCCCTGAAGATATATAACCAAATTCTTGGTTTACCACCGAAAAGAAGTATAAGTATCATAAAGAGACAATTGCAGAGTTTTATCATGCTGAACCTGTATCTTCTTGATTTAATCACAACTTAGAATACTGATTAAATTAGTTAGACTTAGGTTCAGTTTGATATAGATCGCTATTGTTAAATTTAGATAGATATACTTTAAATATATTTTTTTTAAAAATAAAATAAAAAATGAATATCGATTATGTCCAAAGTAAAATGAATATTATGTCTTTAATGTTACGACTGATGTGTGCTAAGTATAGGCAATTATAATCACAAGTTTTAATTAAGGAAATACTAAATAATACTATCACACAATTCAGGCAAGATTAACCTGTTCGTATAATATAGTTTTATAAATAAGTCCAAATTCAAACACAGGGAACGTGATTCTAATTTATAACTAATTATCTATTTACTCCTAATTACAACTATTTACAATTATTCACAATAATTTACAATATAAGGGGGACGTTTTAGTTCCGAACGAACATATTTATAATTGATACAGATTCTAATAGATAAGTATAAGGTTCAACTTAAGAATACTCAATTGGATAGAAGATTATAATTATTCAAACTATTATTTACTAAACTTATTATACTTACTTATGTCTATTTGCTTGTTGGCTATTATTATTGGTGAATTACTAATGTAGAAAATTACTTAAGCTTAAGCTAATCTTCATCATATCAATACAATCATAAGGTTATGCAAAGTATCACTAATTATTAAGATCTATCAGCAGTTTATTAATACAATTTCATCGGTATGGCGTGAATCACAATATTACTTTATATCAATGAATTATATTCTTCGTCTATCGCATAAGGTTAAGATCAAGATATAAACACAATCACTTAATTTATAAAAACTTAATATGGTCATCCTCGTTTAATATAAATCAGTTAACTATGTCAAGAACAATCATTAATATATTATAATATAGACAATTCTTGTATAATAAACATTCAATAATATAGTTCCAACATAAACATAAATTCATATAATAAACTCAATAAAAATTCATTCAAATAGTTATAACGAAAACCTAATTCACAATTAAATCAAATAAACAATATACATAAATTAACTCAATAAGGTTATTAAAGTTACAAGGATAAAGAAACCGAACCAATTGTCGAACCAGCTCTTCCTAGGGTTAAAAACCTTTAAACCCTAGCTCCTTAGCCTCCAAATTCGCACCTTAAGTCGACCTTAAACCCTAATATTTGACTTTGTATTCTAAGAATCGTATATGGTTAACCCTGAACTAGGTCTCTATTTATAGTTTTACAAACCGTCAGTCCAACCGCCGGTTGGACTTCCCAACCGCCGGTTGGGCTTAACTTGAGTCCTACTCCAACCCCGCGTCTGGAACCGCCAATATATTCAACCGCCGGTTGAAGATCTCAACTGCCGGTTGAGGTTGATTTCCTGAATCTTCCAACTTCGGGTTGGGCTTTACTTTGGGCTCTCTTCTTTTCTTTTACGGATTTTAATCTTCATTTTGGCCCAATTCTTCAATATTATCACTTTAGTCTTCAATTCTTTAAGGTTTAAGCTCATTTTCTTCAAGTACTTCATTTTCTTCAGTTTTTGGATTCGTTCTCGTTCCTTTTTCTTCAATCTTCAATTAAAATACACATCTGCAAATATTAACAAAATAAGTATCTAAAATCATATAAATGCACTAAAATGTATATAAATATAGGGATAAAATAGTATAAAATATAGTATCTATTTGATGCTTATCAAATATCCCCACACTTAAGTTCTGCTTGTCCTCAAGTAGAATACTGAATAAAATTAAAAATAAACATCAAACTAATATTTAAAAATCAGAATACCAATACTAAAAATCTGTTTCATAAATTAAAAATTTAAACAATTTAATTAACATGGATAACTATAATGTACAATAAAAATTATTATTATTTATGTAACATATAGCTCATGAATGATTACTAATATATTTGTCCACTTTAAACAATCTATATTCATTTTTCTGAATATACTCCTTATTATTAGTATGAATATTACTTATGATTTCCATATATGATATACTCTTAAACTTAATCATGCAATTTACTTTTATATTCCAAATAAATATATGAAATCCATTTTTAAGAATCAAGACATTGATGACAGGTCTGCATTTTCATGCAACAAAGCGACATAACTTGATTCAGGTAAAGCATTTTTATGTAAATCAAACCAGCGGTGACAGCGTACTGCCGTACAACAACGCGACATAGTTTGATTTTTTTATTTTTTTTTTATTTCTGAAAGATTTTTCTTTCTTTTTGCTTTATTTAAGAATACTAATTAGAGACCAGGTCTGTACTTTCGTATAATAGAGGAAACAATTAGTAGACCCCCAAATGTCTTCATATAAGTATGAAGATATATAAAATTATCGCATGATAAATTTAAAATTTTAAGACTTTTACGTCATACATCATATTATGTATCATAAAATAATAAACAAGTTATTTATTTAATTTCTTAAAATTCAGAAATCTTCATATAGATTGCCTATTAGTACATCATATCATGTAACTATATACCACTCCTAAGTACAACAGATGAAACAATTAGTAGACCCCCAAATGTCTTCATATAAGTATGAAGATATATAAAATTATCGCATGATAAATTTAAAATTTAAGACTTTTACGTCATACATCATATTATGTATCATAAAATAATAAACAAATTATTTAATTAATTTCTTAAAATTTAGAAATCTTCATATAGATTGCCTATTAGTACATCATATCATGTAACTATATACCACTCCTTCTTAAAATAGCTTACGTTATATATACAAAACAGTTAATCCACATTAAAATCTAAACTTTTAAATACAAAACAAAACTTTTAACAAAAGTATTCTAACTAATAAATACTTAGTTATTCACTTAAAAATTTTAAATTTTTAATAAAATTTAAGAACAATAGAAATTTAAATGATTAATTAAAGAAATTCTTTTTCTTACGAACCCTATCCCCACACTTAAATTATACAATGCCCTCATTGTATAAAAATTGATAAACAAAAGTTAGTAAGGGAAACAAAAATAGAACAGAAAACTCCCCTGACTGAAATTTTAAATTTCATCATTGGCTAAGAAAAATCTGCTTGGTTGATTCCTTGATCTCTTGAAAAATAATATACAACATCCACACTTTCGTAGTTAATCACGATTGCATTTAGCATATGCAACCAGCCTTTAAACCCCTCGGTATCCCGAGTGGACGAGTTATAGTCTCGTGAGGGTTTCCAGGGAACATACCCACAAAGTTTATGAATAAGTAAGTAAGAACTTTATAAATAAAGTGCTGAACTTACTGCCAGTTTAACGCTATCAAAAATAAACAACCAAATTAGCATAATAATAATAAGTGGGATTAGTAAAAGTAATAATAAGTACAGTCATCCAAAATATAAATGTCAAATGTATGAAACATAATCAGAAATAATCTAATCATCATCCGAATCCTCCTGCCCCGGCTGTCTCGAAGGTCCAGCTCCATCATCAAATACTATCGGAACATATGGCTGGAATGCAATAGACCTCTCTGTCTAAGAGTGCACGCCCACGCTGTCGTCTGGTAGCCATGTCTGTAATATCAACTTAAACAACGTATTAGTGTAAAATAGTATCGGTTGCATGTATTTGCTGAAAATGTTGGCCAACCGCCGGTTGGATATCCCAACCGCCGGTTGGTCAAAATTCATGCAGGCAGCACTTCGGCTAGCCATACTATAGCCACCTGTGTAATTTCTAAATACTGCCTACTAATGCCACGCCTGTTATTAACTATGTTAACTTTATTTACGCTATATACTAAAATATAAATATATTTATTTCAAAAATAATATCGAATCACAAATTGTAAATAATTTTGACATATTAATTTTTTAAAACGATGTCTAATAATATGACATGTTTTTGTTATTTCGAAATAATATTGATTCTAAAATATAATAATTTTCGTGATATGTTATTCTGAATATATCGAATAAATTTTTATTCAAAGTCATATTTATATATGAAAATGAATTTATTGTTTCACAATTTTATTGAATCCAAAATGTAGTTGTAAAATTTCGTTTTTATCGAAAATTTATATTGTTTTCTATAATGTAACTATCTAATAAAAATGTCTATCCTAATATATCAAACTAGCAAACAATCCGCAATCAAACCTCGAACCACAAAATCATAACCTAAACTAATTTCTAAAGATTCCTAATCACCTAAACTAACAAAATAACTCGTAATCAATTTATATCCGCAACTAATACACAGATATATATATTTTCGGAGTAAAAAATGCGAAAAAAAATAATAAAACGAGGTTTAGATAATACCTTTGATGTAGTGAATCACGAAAAACGAAGTAATGCGAAAATAGTATGATGATTTCCCGAACGTTTGGCGATCGTAGTGTGTGTTTGTGTGTGTTTTTTGGGTGTAATCCGAATAGAAATGGGGTCTGTTGGTTTTTGATCGAAAATTATCCAACCGCCGGTTAGGCTTTCCAACCGCCGGTTGGTTTAAACATGCCCAATTTAATTAATTCGGCCCATTCAATTTCTTATCGGGCTCTTAATTCAATCCAACATTATTTAGAACTTAATTTAGCCCTTCATAAATTCGTTATGTATATTTTGATAATTTTATGCTTTTAGAAATATACGAATAAAATTATATAAGTTGCGTAATACATAATAACAATCTTATGTACAATTACTACATACCTACAAAACATAATCTATGTGCATTTTTGAAATTGTTTCTTATTTTTAGCAATTAAATAATAAGCGGATAAAGAAACTTATCGTTTTAAGAAGTTCGTATTTTCAATTAATATAAGTACCTGTATTGCTGTTGGTTGTCAGAAGTAATAGATATAATAAACCTTACCTTGGTATACATAGATTTTTCAATCCGTGATTGCGTCGACTCATCCACTGTTTGGAAATTCAATTATTGACTTTATCGAATTCCAAATATTGTTTCAATCTTACAGTCACCAAGAATGTTATGTTTGCCATCTCTGCACTCTTGTAAGCAATGTTAAGCATAATTTCAAAACTTATTGTATTAATCTCTTTAAGTAATTATGAATTTAATTTTTATCACTGTTGCAACTCGTGTAAAAATTAATCCTTAATACTTAAAATTTCTAATATTTGTGTAGCTAATACAAATAAAGATGAGATTAATTATATAAATATGAAAACAGTAAACTTTCTATTAATCAAATAAAAAAACAGTAAATTTTAATATCCAAATAACATCCAAAACCTAAAAACTTTATTAAATAGAAAACAGAAAAATATAACTAGCTATGAAAGAACGAAGAAGTTGCAAATGATCTTCAGAAGTGATAGTAGATTTTCAACTTTAATTCCCGTGCATAGGCCTTCCATAGTTCTCAGGATAAATTCTTCGAAAGTATATATAGATCTTATTAGTTATCTCGGGTATTGGAAAAACAAATTCAGAGAAACTCTCATGATGAATCCTTTCAGCATCTTCTATCTCTATGAGTATGGCAGCTATTCTTTTTACCTTTTTAGGTATTTTTCCATCTTCATCAGTAAACATGTAATTATCTTCAACCTTTGTTTCTCGTTCCACATGTTTATGCCTTAACGAATCCAATAATCCAAAGAAACCTAAATGTATATCATGATAGTCATATGTGTTGTGGGTTCTTACTGCCGTTTCTATGTCGTTTAAGATTCTCTTATAGTATCCTTCTTGATGATCCGTTGTTATCCCAGAATACCTAAAAGTATTTACTAATTGATAATAAACTTCAGATAACCCTAAATGAAAAAGATTATTTCTTTGATTGTAGTGAATTCCAATGTAGGCTAGCTGCAACTCCTTTTTAGCATAAGTGACCAAGTTTGCCATTGGTTCGTCAGAGAAGTACTCAGGAATTACACATGTTATTTCGTCATATTCTCCATAGTAAAACTCATCAACAATTTCTTGAACATAGAAATCAACCGTACAATCGATGAAAAATCTTCCAGAACTAATATGCTCTCTAGCCTTCATCAAATTGAAGAAATCTTGAAAGTTTTCAAGTAAACATATGTCATCCATATTACTTAAGTTTCCAGTGGCATATTCTATTATTTCCTTAAGCTCTCCTAACATTTCTCTTTGTTTATCATAATAAGGAAACAACGATTTCTCAAATGTTCCATGCACATAAACATACTTCAACAGCTGCTCCTCACAAAAAGTTGGATCTACCATCTCATGTTCACTCATAATATCATCCTTAAGCTTATTCACATATTTGATAAAATCATCTGTATCTCTAGTCTCATTAGATATAACCCAAACATTGAATTGTTCTTCCATTTTCTTAATTAACTCTTTCTGATAATCAGTATACTCTAGAGTAGACTTATGTATGACTTCCATAATAAATCTAAGCTCATCTTCATGGTTTTCTAAGTAGTGAAACATATCTTCCTTGGTTGAAACCACGGGAGGATGTTCAGAATAATCTTCTTCAGTTGTTAGCTTGAGTTTCTTGTTTTGTTCAAAAGAATGATCATCTGCCTTTATATCTTTAAAATCCATATTATCACTTCCAAAGTCCACTTGCATCGATTCCATTCTTAATAACAGTTAATTTTCTCTGTTCACAAAAAAAATAGCACATAGTTTAGATTACTTATCTAATCCTATTTCATCTAAAGTAACTTATTATACATATTGAATGATTATATTAATTTCTTATACATTGCTGGTCAAAAGATCTCGGTAGCTCCATTGATAGTACACAAAAGCGGAGAAACAGGTCAGCGCGAAGCGTATTAAAAACCTATCTCTTTCGAGAACACTTTACCTCTTATATGATAAATCAATGAGGTAGGGCTTTACTCTCCTTATACCTTTGTTTTTGTCAGTATTCTCAATGGGTGAGCCGATATTTCTTGTTGATTTTGGAAAGTATTAGAAATAAAAATTATACAGGGAAAATAATTAGTTTAATTAAAATACACCGCTTCCCCGGCAGCGGCGCCAAAAACTTGACGTGTGCTAAGTATAGGCAATTATAATCACAAGTTTTAATTAAGGAAATACTAAATAATACTATCACACAATTCAAGCAAGATTAACCCGTTCGTATAATATAGCTTTATAAATAAGTCCAAATTCGAACACAGGGAACGTGATTCTAATTTATAACTAATTATTTATTTACTCCTAATTACAACTATTTACAATTATTCACAATAATTTACAATATAAGGGGGACGTTTTAGTTCCGAACGAACATATTTATAATTGATACAGATTCTAATAGATAAGTATAAGGTTCAACTTAAGAATACTCAAATGGATAGAAGATTATAATTATTCAAACTATTATTTACTAAACTTATTATACTTACTTATGTCTATTTGCTTGTTGGCTATTATTATTGGTGAATTACTAATGTAGAAAATTACTTAAGCTTAAGCTAATCTTCATCATATCAATACAATCATAAGGTTACGCAAAGTATCACTAATTATTAAGATCTATCAGCACTTTATTAATACAATTTCATCGGTATGGCGTGAATCACAATATTACTTTATATCAATGAATTATATTCTTCGTCTATCGCATAAGGTTAAGATCAAGACATAAACACAATCACTTAATTTATAAAAACTTAATATGGTCATCCTCGTTTAATATAAATCAGTTAACTATGTCAAGAACAATCATTAATATATTATAATATAGACAATTCTTGTATAATAAACATTCAATAATATAGTTCCAACATAAACATAAATTCATATAATAAACTCAATAAACATTCATTCAAATAGTTATAACGAAAACCTAATTCACAATTAAATCAAATAAACAATATCCATAAATTAACTCAATAAGGTTATTAAAGTTACAAGGATAAAGAAACCGAACCAATTGTCGAACCAGCTCTTCCTAGGGTTAAAAACCTTCAAACCCTAGCTCCTTAGCCTCCAAATTCGCACCTTAAGGCGACCTTAAACCCTAATATTCGACTTTGTATTCTAAGAATCGTATATGGTTAACCGTGAACTAGGCCTCTATTTATAGTTTTACAAACCGTCAGTCCAACCGCCGGTTGGGCTTAATTTGAGTCCTACTCCAACCCCGAGTCTGGAACCGCCTTTGATTAAATATATTCAACCGCCGGTTGAGCTTGATTTCCAGAATCTTCCAACTTCGGGTTGGGCTTTACTTTGGGCTCTCTTCTTTTCTTTTACGGATTTTAATCTTCATTTTGGCCCAATTCTTCAATATTATCACTTTAGTCTTCAATTCTTTAAGGTTTAAGCTCCTTTTCTTCAAGTACTTCATTTTCTTCATTTTTTGGATTCGTTCTCGTTCCTTTTTCTTCAATCTTCAATTAAAATACATCTCTGCAAATATTAACAAAATAAGTATCTAAAATCATATAAATGCACTAAAATGTATATAAATATAGGGATAAAATAGTATAAAATATAGTATCTATTTGATGCTTATCAATGACTCACTGATCAGGTCACAACTTAGAATACTGACTAGATCAGCTAGAGATAACATTGAGAAATAATATTAACTAAATTAATAGACATAAAATATATTCATGTGACTTTACAAGTTATAATAAAAGAGGAATATAACTAACTGATTACTGAACTTGCTAATTATATCAGTGAAAGTCAATTGATCAGTGAATATATCCTTCTAAAGTTATAATTTATAGAGTCAATTTATTCAAAGCAATTCTAAAAGATAAAGCAAAAATAAATAAATAAATTCAAAGAATCTATTTATTTATTTAAATTTATTTAAGAATCTATTTATTTATTTATTTATTTAAGCGGTACGAAAATAGTAATTTGGTAAGCTCTAATGCTTTTTTTTTTCTTCATTTTTAGCCTAAATAAACATAATTAGTAAGTCTCATTCTTTCACAACCTTGTGTGGTGGACTGCTGGAGGTTACCATCGCAATGGTTTTGGGATAAGACAATGTTATACCAATGACTAAATATTCTAGTGGTAAGGGCATCCCATGACTTCCTATAGGTTATGGGTTCGAATCCTGCTATGGGTATTATTTATCATAAAGGTACCTACCACCAATGAAGCACATGACCCACAACGTTAAGGCTTCGTGCGAGTTTCGGCTCGGAGTTGTGGTATATGTGATGGAGGTGATTTGACCGGCGATGTTAGACCTTGTAGGGGGTTCGGTCGTGCTCTATTTAAATATAGAGCAGCTCTAGTGGGTGGTCCAAATACTCATTTTTTTTATAAGACAGTGTTATGATTAAGTGACACCTACAACCCTCCCACAACATTAGTTACCATTGCAAATGATCTTATGACGAATGGAGGGGACAAAATGGCAATAATACCCTTGCAAATGGGATTTTTGGCCATGCTGCAATTTTCTAAAATGGGCGTGAAACATTAGCTCATCTCAACCGTCACCAAAATTACGTATGAAGGGCTTCCATTAAAGACATGATCGAATATTCAAATGATGATGATGTTTGAGTTATAAATATTAATTACTCCCCCCGTCTCAAAATTTATAGTCCATGTTTCTTTTTCGGACGTCCCAAATTAATTGTCCACCTCCATAAAAGGATGGTGAAGTTTGGTCGTGATTACTATATTAGCCTTGATTGAAATTATTATTACACCTTTTATAGAAAGCAGTAATTAATTGGTTAAGGCTAAAACTGTCATTTTGCAAAAAGTAAGAAAGAGAAAACAGTAATGATTATGTTTTTATTAAACTGCGTGTTTTTTATCGGGTGATAATAATTTTGGGACAGAGGGAGTATTATTCACAAAATATCAATTGAAAGAATATTTCCGTAATATATCTAAGAGACCATATGAATTTATAAGAAGTTACACAACACAAAAGTCAAATGTATGTGTATAATTATGTAAGAGACTTCTTAAACTATTTCCTAGATTAGGGATGACGACGGGCGAGAAAAAAACCCGCCACCCGTGGGTATCCGTCCATCGTGGGTGGGTAAAGCCGTAAAAATTTCACCCGCAGGTGGGTTACGGGCATGAACTTTTACCCGTTAGCGGGTCTTGAGCAGGTGATGGGTGTAGACTTTTACCCGCGGGTAAACCCGACTCGTGAACGTACAAAACACATTATAGTTACCCTGAAGTGGATTCGTATAATTTATCACATATCACATATATATGTATATATAATCGTTAATTTTAACAATATATGATGAAAGTATTCATATAGAGGTTAAAAGTATAGTAGTATTCATGTTTCGAATAACAAACTTATTAAATGCTCAAGAAAAAAACATCAAACAAATTGATATTTATCAAACTATTAGTCCGCATGTCTTAAATTTTAATAATTTAATTCGTTTAAAATTATGATCCGTTGATTTGAACATGTTTAAAAATATTTTTTTAGATTAAAATTATATGAAATATTTTGATATTTGATAAAATATTTGTATTATTTTAAACCCGCAGGTTACCCGCGACCCGTGAGTATCCGCGAGTCATGGGTATGAGTGTAAAAATAAATCCGTTAGCGGGTCTTAAAAAAACCCGTGTAGGCGAGTAACGGGTTTGGCATGTCTGTACCCACGACCCGCGGGTGCCATCCCTATCCTAGATATTAGATGAAACTCAACCTTTAATTTTAGGGGTTAGTGTTTGGGAATGCAACTATCTTATGCTCGATGTCTATTGTGTGTATCAAACTTGCGTTTAATAATTTTAATGCACTAAACTTTCGAAAAGTGTGTTTTAGTGTATTTTGGTGACGTTTTGACGATGTGTCAAAATCTCCGAATGCCATGTGGTACCTTAAACAAGCGACACATCAGCAAAATATATTTAAACACCCTTTTTGAAAGTTAAATGCATTAAAAATAGCAAACGTAAGTATGATATATACAACAGACATCTGACACATGTTAAATACAATCCCCATACACTAACCCCTTAATTTTATATCAGCAAAATTAGTAGGTCGTAATGAATGAGTTATATTTGATTTTCCTTGTCAAAGTGTTTATCAGCAAAATCTAGCTAACAATAGTTTAGATGTGGATAGTCAAACTTACGTTAAGGCATTTTCAACGTATGTGCTATACACTGTACTAAATTTGATATAACAAATGAATATCTTAAGAATATGTTTTCACCAAATATGATTCATCTTCAACGTATACATTATACAATAAAAAACTTACAACATTTACATATTACCTCAAAACTTTTTTACATCTAACTTAACTTCATTTCATTATTTTTACGTTAGTCTAAATTAACAAACTATTAAATTAATTGTAAACCTTTTTTATCTGCATTCCTATAGTTTTAATTAAACTAACTTCCTTTAATAAATCATGTTTTAACTATCATAACTTGTTCGAAGCTTTATTTTAATCATCTATTATATAACATAAAATATAACGTACTTAATCGAATAATACAAAAATAATAAATTTTTTCAAGTTTTGTACTAAAAATAATGAAGATAATTTGAACAAATTGGTTACATTGAAATATTAAAAATTTGTTATAATGTTTGGGGTTACACCAAATTTGGTACAAATTTCAAAATTTAGTTTATACCAAATTTTGCACCAAATTTATCGAGTTTGTTGGAAATGACTTTTTGCACCAAAACCCCAAATCAAATTTGATGTTTTGGTGTATACATTGAACATAGGCCTATCTACGTCGAGCTTTTATGAATTTCATTTCATTTTTTTTTTTTTTTTTGTCTATAGTAATATGTCAAAGGACGAATTGAAGAAATTAAGCATGGCTAGGTTGAGAAACGAGAGAGTCAAAAAGCATAAAAAATCCAAGTCACCTTAAAAAGATTCAATCCTTTTTTGTAGTTTGTAGTATCGACTAACTATTTTTTTTGTTTAAAAGGAATCAAATAATCTAAAATCTATCATTTAAGGGTATATGTCAAGTTTATGCACATCAATTTAAATCGAATAATTATAATTAAACATGACAAATGACATTTAGCGTTACATTATTAGCTTTTTGTATCTCAAAATTGGTATTAATCTCTATATTATCATTCATAATTTGTAACATATACTCCTTTAATATGTGTTTTCTAATTATCCCTTTTAAACATAAAAAGTATATAAATAAAATAGTTAGCATTTTTCTAAATGATTCGGACCTTCCCTTAAGAATTTTTATTTTTTTATATTATTATTAATATTTTTTTAAAACGGCAAGTAATGACACACTCTATTACGAATGTATATATTTTTCACACATATTTACAATAGTTCAACATCAGGACTTGAACTCACAATTTTGAAGTTGTTACGTGCTTATGTTACCTCGACACCGATACGGCAATTGCCCTTTAATATAAACTTGGAATAATGTGTTACAGTAAGATTTAAGCTTGAATCTTAGTGAATTTACAACAACTGATTTATAATAGCCATAAGAAATTCCTACACTTCCAGTAATGTGAGCTATTTTCCTCAATATTTTACTGCTCGAGAATATCAGTATCTATAGTGTGTATTGACGAAATCTCACTAATTTATTTAATCTACACTTTATTTGATAGGTTCACATTATTAGATGGTTTCAATTTTTAAAAGTAACATCTCACAAACAATTTCTAACTGCCAAGCAGTTGGGCTAAGTCTACAGCCCCATGGGCTTTGTTTTTGCGGATTAGTGGCCCATTAAACTAAAATGAAGTTTAAACTTTAAACTATAGCTGGCAAAATGGGCGGGTTGGACGGATATGGGCTACGGGTCAAAACGGACACGGATATAAATGGGCTCGGGTCTAATCGGGCGCGGGTTTAAACGGGCTCGGGTCATAACGGGCTATTTAAAAATTTCATAAAAAAATGTTCTAATTCACTAAAATATATATATCTTCCAAAATAAAGTATATATATAAATTTATATATATATAATTTATTATTCCATGGATGTTATGGAGTCACCTTATCTTGACTTCACCCTCCACCAGGTGTGAAGTGCCTACAAACACTTAGCCACAACACATAGTTAATTATCTTCAAATCATGTCTTCTTACTCTCACCAAGGTAATGAGAAATCGCAACCATTAGATCAGGGACAACCATCGTCAGCCTCATTACCGCCACAATACACGACTGGCATACCAGCTTCAAACTTGACTTATGCCGGCAAATGGTCCACTGGCCTTTGTGATTGTTTTGACGATGGATCAAATTGTAAGTCTACAACTACTAATACTCATTATTAATTTATTGTTTCAACTATAATATAAGTAATGTGTATTTCATTCGATTGGGAACTATATATAGGTTGCATAACGTGTTGGTGCCCATGCATTCCTTTTGGAGAAATTGCCGAGATTGTAGACAAGGGAACTTTCTGTAAGTCCTAATTTTATGACACAGCATTAGTTTTTTTTTTTTCGAATTAATTTGTTTTCTTTTATTATAAAAAAAATGGCAGCTTGTGATTTACACGCGCTTCTTTACTCGTTAATTTGTCTACTCACGAGTTGTCAATGGATATATTCTTGGATGTATCGTACAAAAATGAGACAACAATACAATTTGCCTGCAGAACCCTGCAACGATTGTTGTGTCCATTTTTGTTGCGAGCAATGCGCCTTGTGCCAAGAGTACCGTGAGCTTAAACATCGTGGATTTGATATGTCTTTAGGTAATAATATGTATAATCGACGATTCTTTCAATTAAGTGAACACATGATTATCAACTTGCTTTGGATAATTCAACCTTTTTTATGTCAATTTTGCAATATATTTTAGGATGGAACAGAAATATGGAGAGGCGAAATCAAGGAGTCATGATGCCACCAAGTACTCACCAAGAAATGCAACGGTAGTTTTGATCGTGCAATTCATGGTATAGTAATTATCCATTGTTATATAATGTTAATTTGTTGTATCAAGTTAAAGTTAAGCACTTAAGCTTTTGTTATGTAGTAAACCAGTTTTATGGTTGAAGAAAAATGACTCAATAATTATCTGTCAAATAAATATGAGGCTGGCAATATCAGTTGTATACTTGTTAAGGGCCCAAAGGAGCTTGCATAGGCGGAGCTAGGAAAATTATACGCAAGGGGCAAGAATAAAATTATTTTGTGCTTTTTTTATAATTTTGAGGGGGGCAATATCTTAAATTTGTCGTTAATACTTAAAAAAAAATTTATTTTTTACGTAATTTCAAAAATTTTATAGGGCAGCTGCCTCTACTGCCCTCATTCTAGCTCTGCCCTGAGCTTGAAGATAATTTTTTTTTTGCCTTGTTTTATATATGGGATCAGAAGACTAGAAGAGCACACTTTCATAGAAGAGTTATTGCTCACATTTTTTGAATTTGACTAGGTGTTTGTTTTGACAAAGGGTGGTAATTTGTACACCACCAAAAATTAGTCATACATTATTTTTATGCACTGTCGTATTGTACTGTATAGCACTGTAAAGTAGCTTTAGTGGTGTATGGCTAATTTTTGGTGGTGTACAAATCACCACCCTTTGACAAATGCTGAAACTTTATATTCAATGTTCACCGCTCTCTATACCTTTTATTTTTACACTTCAACTTTCTTCCTCCTTCCTTTTCTTTCATCTTCCCCACTACCAGCAGCTGGATTCCAGCCAATTTTTTTATTTTTTCTTTCAAAATCTTTTTCCAAATATTTTTAGGGAAATTATAAAGCCACCTCCAAAATTACAGGGGATACCCCCGGGCCCAGTCCAGTTCCAGTTCAGTCTTTTTCCAGTCCAGTTTTATCTAAGATCAGTCCCAGTTCAGTACATAATCAGTTTCAGTTTTAGACTAACCAGTGATAGGAATTAGAAAAAGAGGCGTATACCCATAAAGTAAAAAAAAAAGCATGATTTGATTGATTTGATGGGTGGAAGGGGGATGAGATGGGAAAAAGCTAAAAAAGGGTAGCTTTACATGGACCCTATTTTTTTCATACAAAATGCAATATGTTGGAATCTAAAATGCAAAATACATGCAGTAAAGTTTTATACAAAATGCAGTAAAAAAGAAAATATGTAACCAAAAACATGATACATTATAAGATAGTCAGCTAGATGCAGTAAAACAGCAATATGAAGTAGATTTTTTACAAATGCAATAAAAAAACCAACATGCAGTATAGTTTCGATACAAAATGTATCATGTATTTGTCAAATGAAGAACTCTTGGTCGTTATCATTTGCAATTTATTTTACTTTTCTATTGGTTATGTATTGTCAACAGTAATAATTTTTTTTTTACATAACATGAAAATAAAAACTATGATGTTAGTCTACCCACTGTAACATTATATGTTATGCTTCAATTGAAGCTTTGATTCCTTTGGTTTGTATTACAAATGCTTATTGTTTGACATGATGATCGATCGATGATGATTGTGTATTTGTATTGTATAAATTATTATACTCTGTGTTTGGTGATATTTTTCCCATAGTGATTGAATATTACATTAACACATATAAATAATACATGTATAGGGCCAATGGGCCGATTACAAACAAGGCCATGTGGGCCAAATCTTATACTAGACATATACAATATACATACATGCTAACATCCCCCCGCAGTTTTATCGAGAGGAGAAATCCGAACGTTTAAACTGGATCTAAAATCAGTAAACAGGGACGTGGGCAACCCTTTGGTGAATATATCTGCATACTGAGATCGGGAGGGGACGTGAAGAACACGAATGTTACCCAGTGCAACCTGATCACGAACAAAATGAATGTCAATCTCAATATGCTTCGTCCGCTGGTGCTGTACCGGGTTAGATGTCATATATACTGAACTAATATTGTCATAGTAAACAATAGTGGCCTTAGATGGTGATGTGTGAAGCTCTCTGAGAAGATTGCGTAGCCAACATGTCTCAGCAACAGCATTGGCGACACCCCGGTATTCGACCTCTGCACTAGATCTCGAGATGACCTGTTGACGCTTCGAGGAGCATGAGAGGAGATTATCACCAAGAAACACGCAATAGCCGGATGTAGAGCGTCGTGTGGTGGGGCAGCCACCCCAATCAGCGTCAGAATATGCAACGAGGCCATCGGTAGAGGATACATGTATCTGTAAGCCATGATCAAGAGTGCCACGAATATAGCGCAGAATGCGCTTCAGGGCAGTAAAATGCGGCTCACGAGGATCATGCATGAATAAGCATATCTGCTGAACATCATAAGAGATATCTGGTCGAGTAAACGTGAGATACTGAAGTGCTCCCGCAAGACTCCTGTACAAAGTAGGATCGGTAACCGGAGGACCCGTGGCATCCAGCTTTGACTGTGTGTCAGCTGGTGTACGACAAGGGTTACACTCCATCATGTTAGCACGCTTTAATATGTCTGTAGCGTACTTTTGCTGAGATAGAAACATGCCTGTAGAACTGCGAGTGGCAGATATGCCAAGAAAGTAGTTAAGAGCACCCAAATCGGTCATGGAGAACTCTCGACTTAGCTGTCCAATAATGGTGTATAGGAGAGATGTGGATGAAGCAGTGAGTATGATATCGTCCACATATAAAAGAAGATATGCAGTGGAGGACCCCTGATGATAGACAAATAGAGAAGTGTCAGATCGACTACGCTGGAACCCCTGTCTCGGAACATAATCAGCAAATCGCTGATACCAAGCCCGTGGAGCCTGTTTAAGGCCATACAACGAGCGCTGCAATCTGCAAACATGATCTGGAAAACTAGAATTACGATAACCTGGAGGCTGATGCATGTAAACTGTCTCCTGTAGGTCACCATGAAGAAAGGCGTTTTTCACGTCAAGCTGATGGATAGGCCAATGACGTGAAACAGCCAAACTTAAGACGGTGCGAATGGTGGCCGGTTTGACAACCGGGCTGAACGTCTCATCACAATCAATCCCAATCTGCTGACTCTTACCATTAGCTACTAATCTGGCTTTGTATCGAGCCAAAGAACCATCAGCATTAAACTTCTGCTTAAACAACCACATCGAACGGACCACATTAGCCCCGGGTGGGCGTGGAACAAGTACCCAAGTGCCCTTAGAAATAAGAGCATGATATTCCTCATCCATGGCTTAATGCCAGTGAGGATCCTCAAGAGCCTGTAAGTATGACCGGGGCACAGGTGAGGCGGTAGTAGTGTGACAACCGTCAATTTAGGACTATAATTTAGTGCCTAATCAAGTTTAATACATGTAATTAGTTTCTGTGTTAGGCTAATTAATGTATCAATTATTATATATATTGTTGAATATATATCTACAATTATGCGTTTTGTTTAAATCATACGAGTTTCAAATCGAATGAATCTCGATACAATAAATACGGACGTTGGTGAACAATTTTATTAAGTAATACAAATATTATTTAATAACTCGATTTCATTTAGAATATTATTTATTATGATATTTCGTATTCAAATTTTCTACACAAGTAATGTATACGTGATTAAACATACAAACGTACAAACAAATAAAACGAATTTCAATTTAAATACCCAAATGGATAATTGACAAAATATTTTAATAAAGCATTTTATAATAAATTCGTAATTTAAAACTTATCTTTTAACGTGTAAAAATTATTTAACGTTTGAACAACGGAGCTAACGAACACCGCACGGAGCGGGAACGCGGGGCGAAAATGGGAGTTAACCTCCCATTCCCACCCCCTTTTCTTTCATTCTCTTTTCCTTTTTCTCTCTCTTTCTTTTCTTTTCTCTCTAAACATCACCCACCACCACCATTATCATCACCATCCAAATCTTCAAAATAAACATACAAAACGACATCGAATCATCAAAATAATTACGGAAAAGGAACCACCTCGACGCGATCTACATTTCTACCTTTCCGGAATTTCATTTCGGCAATTTGTAAGTTTCCGACACAACTCCGAAAACTCTCGTTTTTAAGTTTTATAACTTGCTAGTTGTTTGTATAACCTTGTAATGTCCTCAAATGGGTTGGGTAAAAATATTAGGCCGATCGATGGCCGGAAAATGCGTTTTTGAAGTTTAAACTCCGATCAGACCCCGTACGTCGCATTTGGCCTGGAGCAAATGCGACGCAGCGACCTACGTCGCACTATATCCCCAACGTCGCATATAGCGACGCAGCCTAGTACGTCGCATTGACTTGCGGACGTCGCACTTAGCGACGCAGACCCTTACGTCGCAGAAATCAACTACGTCGCCCATAGCGACGCCACGCACAACGTCGCATTAAATTGCGAAGGTCGCACATAGCGATGTCATGCCCAACGTCGCAGTCCGGATCTGCGACGTAGCACCCTAAGTCGCACAAAACAGAATCTTCAAAACTCAAAATTTTCGAAGTCAAAGTTACTGTAGCAATTCACTGTAGCAACAATATAATAACATTTTTGAACTATTGTTACAACCGTCACCAACGGGCCGTACGCGTTTTCAAAACATACTTCAAAATCAAACAAGTCGTTGTAACTTGTATCAACTCAATCAAACAAGTCGTTGTAACTTGTATCAATTTAATCAAACAAGTCGTTGTAACTTGTATCAATTTAATCAAACAAGTCATAGTAACTTGTAACAATACAAACAACCAAATCGGGGTAATTTGGACATCAAGTTAAGCAAACAATTTCAATGGTAGTCTTTCGAGATACCAATACAAATAATGACAATTCAAGTGTCGTGGACACATTCAGGTTTCAAGTCTTTGGACACCAACTTACAGCTAATTACCTCAAGTTTATTAAATTAAACACTTCAAGAATCAGGTGAGTTTCATAGCCCCATTTTCACTGCTTTACAACTAGGGGTGTGATATTACTACTCGGTTTTGTTTTACAAGTAGAACGCAAGTGCCAAACTTCAAATACTACATGAGTTTCAAGCTAATCAATTTAAAGTCCTCCATAAGCATAGTCTCTAGTATTTTATAGCGTGAATGTTAGTATATGATATCATATGGGATTGACAATCCTCATCCGGGTTAGCACGCACTAACCGGTCAAACGGATGTATTAGCATTTGGGAAGACGAGTGTTGATTAGGCACTCGTAGGAGGCATTTCAAGTTAGATTTCCTTAATTGGGCCTGACAAATCAAGTTAAGCTCAGACTATGTGCTTATGGACAGTATAACTTTTATTTTGCTTAATTGCATTTTAAATTCAATATAAATCTTGCGGTTCTTACAACTATACATTGACATACAAACCTGTGAGCTCACCAGCGTCTTCGCTGACCCATTTTAGTATTTATCACAGGTACCCAGCAGTAGTTTGGCTGCACAAGCAGGAATTATTAGCTCGAGTCAGCATACATACAACTAGAGATTGGACTGCATTATTATATTTTGTAAAAGTAATTATGCTATGTAATCTCTCAATTTCAGGAACCGAGCTAATGTAACAATATTTTGATGTAAACATTTACTTTATCTATACAAGTTTAAAACGACGCATATAGTGGTCGTTCATTATATCTTATGTGCTTTGTATATTGATTAGTGACACCCAAATCAAGCTTCCGCAAATCATCAAATTTGGGGGTGTCACAGATTGGTATCAGAGCCTAAGGTTATAGTGAACTAGGTTGCATTTAGTAGACCTAGACTATGACCGTTAGACAGTATTCCTTATTAGTTATGGCTTGTTCAGGGATTACATCATACGACTTTAATTTAACATAGCCTGATCAACTATGTACAATTAAAGAAAGATGATGTGAAATATGAAAGAGTTATGTTGAACAGGAATGCATTAGTTGACTCTGACCTCGAGAGAAACGGGACTCAAAACACGTCTGTGCTAGACACTCAATAGGTTATTATGTGATATACATATATATATACATAAGTAGACCTCATTACAACTTTAGGCTATATTATATTATATGAATATAGGCCTCTTTCTCTATAACGCTTTGCCTCGAAATGACAAACACACCACTAGTTCATCATACTCGGACTAGTATCTTATTTCAATTCCTTGTTCTTTCTTACTCAGCATCATGCCTCCTCGCCGTCAAATTACCCTTAGCGAAGCGGAGATCGCGGGAATAATTGCCCGCAGTGTGACCGAAGCCTTGGCTACCCGAACACCACCCGGTAGCGAGGACACCGCAACCAATACTCCACCACCCAAACCTTGCTCCTATAAGGACTTTCTTAGCTGTAAACCGCTATACTTCAAGGGCACGGAAGGTGCCATTGGCTTGATCCGTTGGATTGAGCGTATGGAATCTGTTTTCAGTCTCTGCGACTGCACTGAGAACAACAAGGTCAAATTCGCTGCTTACACCTTTCAAGAAGGTGCACTCACGTGGTGGAAAACCCACGCAAACTCTGTAGGCCTTGAGGTTGCTAACCGACTTCCTTGGGCCGAACTGAAAAAGAAGCTGACAGAAAAATACTGTCCTGAAGAGGAATTGCACAGGCTGGAAGAAGAATTCTGGCATCTGGAGGTGCAGGGAAATGATGTTGCTGAATATACCACCAAATTTCAGCAGTTTGCTTTATTATGCCCGAGTTTAGTCGAACCGGAAAGTAAGGGCATTAAGAAATACATTCGTGGACTCCCCGAGAACATCCAGGGCAACGTCGCCTCATCCAAACCAACTACTACTGAGAGTGCCATTCGATTGGCCCACGAACTCATGGCTCTAGTTGTCAGCCGTGAGAATTCCAACACCTCATCCTCTAAAAACAAACGCAAATCCACTGAACACCACCACAGCTCAAACAAGAAAAACAACGCCATCTAAGTCTACAACACCAACTCTGAATCCAACCGCAACTACACCGGGGACAGACCTTATTGTCCCAAGTGCAACTACCACCACTTTGGTCAGTGCAACCCCCCTTGCAACAACTGCAGGAGGTACGGACATTTGACTAAGGATTGCCGAGCCCCCAAATCCAACAACAACCCCTCTGACAAAAATGCCCGACAACCTAAGTCCTGCTACGAATGTGGAAACCCAGGACACTTTAGGGATTCTTGCCCAAAATTGAAGAACAAGGGCAACAACAACAACCACCGTAACAACAACACCAAAAGTAGCGCCTTCGTGATCAACTCAGGGGACGCCCGTCAGGACCCGAATGTGGTCACGGGTATGTTCCTCCTCAACAATTTAACTGCTTCCATTCTGTTTGATACTGGTGCCGATAGGAGTTTTATTTCCGATGAATTTTGCCCTCTACTTGATATTACACCTGTTGCTTTAGACGTTAAGTACACCGTAGAGCTAGCAAATGGCAAATTGATAGAAACCAATAGTGTGATACCTAATTGCACCTTAAATCTAGCCGACGAAACCTTCTCCATAGATCTTATGCCTGTTGAGATAGGAAGTTTCGATGTCATTGTAGGCATGGACTGGTTATCCAAACATCGCGCCGAAATCATTTGCTACGACAAAATTGTTCGCATACCTCTCTCCGTCGGTAGAACCTTGGTCATACAGGGGGAGACCGGTGGGACGAGGCTTAACCTCATATCTTGTCTAAAAACCCGAAAATTTCTGAGAAAGGGTTATCCAGCAATCCTCGTGCACATCATGGAGAAAAAGTCGGAGGAGAAGCGACTTGAGGATGTTCCAATTGTTCGAGACTTTCCAGAAGTCTTTCCTGAGGAACTACCTGGTCTACCACCACCAAGACAGGTTGAGTTCTCAATCGATCTTGTACCAGGTGCTGCGCCTGTGGCTCGAGCATCATACCGTTTAGCTCCATCTGAACTTCAGGAGTTGTCCACCCAATTACAGGAACTCCTGGAACGAGGGTTTATCAGGCCGAGTTCTTCACCTTGGGGAGCTCCGGTCCTATTTGTTAAGAAGAAATATGGATCTTTTCGAATGTGTATCGACTATCGAGAGTTGAACAAGTTAACTGTCAAGAACCGGTATCCACTCCCTCGAATCGATGACCTGTTCGACCAACTTCAAGGGTCGAGTTGTTATTCAAAGATTGATCTCCGATCCGGTTATCACCAATTGCGTGTTCGCGATGCCGATATTCCAAAAACCGCTTTCAGAACCCGTTACGGGCATTACGAATTCCAAGTGATGACATTCGGCCTAACCAATGCACCGGCTGTATTCATGGACCTTATGAATCGGGTGTGTAAACCTTACCTTGATAAGTTTGTCATTGTCTTCATCGATGACATCCTCATATATTCACGAAGCCAAGAAGAACATGCGCAACACCTCAGAACCATCCTTGAACTACTTAAACACGAGGAGCTCTATGCCAAGTTCTCTAAGTGTGAGTTCTGGATCAAAACCGTTCAATTCCTTGGTCACGTGATTGACAGTCAGGGGATTCACGTCGACCAGTCAAAAATCGAGGCTATCAAAGACTGGCAATCGCCAACCACTCCGACCGAAGTACGGCAGTTTCTAGGACTGGCCGGATACTATCGACGATTCATTGAAAATTTCTCCAAGATAGCCATACCACTCACGACGCTGACCCAGAAAGACAAAAAGTTTGACTGGACTGATAAACAAGAGTCGGCATTCCAACTCTTAAAACAAAAACTTTGCAGTGCTCCTATCCTCTCTTTACCCGAAGGCACCGATGACTTCGTGGTATACTGCGATGCTTCACATCAAGGTCTCGGTTGTGTGCTTATGCAACGAGACAAAGTCATAGCTTATGTTTCACGACAGCTCAAGATTCATGAAAAGAATTACACCACCCACGACCTCGAGCTAGGAGCTGTCGTTTTTGCCCTCAAAATCTGGAGACATTACCTTTATGGTACCAGATGTACAATCTTTACCGACCATAAAAGCCTTCAACACATATTCGATCAGAAGGATCTCAACATGAGGCAACGTCGATGGGTCGAGTTGCTTACCGATTACGACTGTGAACTCAAATATCATCCGGGCAAAGCAAATGTTGTTGCTGACGCCCTCAGTCGAAAAGAGCGAGTGAAAGCACTTCGGGTTCGAGCCCTTAGTATGACCATTCACAACAATTTAAACATTCAAATCCTCACTGCTCAACTAGAAGCCTTAAAACCCGAAAATGTCAAAGATGAAGCCTTGCGAGGCATGGATAAACAATTCGAAATCAGACCTAACGGGATTAGGTATTTCTCAAACCGAATCTGGTTGCCTAAATTTGAGTACCTACGAGACTTGGTGATGGATGAAGCTCACAAGTCCAAATATTCTATCCATCCGGGATCCGATAAAATGTACCACGGTATCAAAGACTTCTACTGGTGGCCGAACATGAAAGCTGAAATCGCCACCTATGTCAGCAAGTGCCTTACTTGCTCCAAAGTCAAAATCGAATATCAAAAACCTTCTGGTTTACTTCAACAACCCAGTCTTCCTGAATGGAAATGGGAACAAATTGCCATGGACTTCATAACCAAACTACCCAAATCCTCAAACGGTTGCGATTCCATTTGGGTGATCGTGGATCGTCTCACAAAATTTGCTCACTTCCTGGCAATCAAGGAATCCGACAAAATGGAACGCCTCACCAACATTTATCTGAAGGAAATCGTGACCAAACACGGTGTTCCAATCTCAATTATCTCCGATAGGGATAGTCGTTTCACTTCACAATTTTGGCAATCACTTCAAAAATCTCTGGGTACTCGACTTGATATGAGTACCGCATACCATCCTCAAACCGACGGCCAAAGTGAACGAACCATTCAAACACTTGAAGACATGCTACGGGCCTGCGTAGTAGACTTCGGTGTAAACTGGGAAAAACATCTACCATTGTGCGAGTTCTCGTACAACAACAGTTATCATACCAGCATCAAAGCTGCACCCT
Organism: Helichrysum umbraculigerum; assembly: GCA_949592205.1. Lineage (NCBI taxonomy): Eukaryota > Viridiplantae > Streptophyta > Magnoliopsida > Asterales > Asteraceae > Helichrysum > Helichrysum umbraculigerum. The sequence continues at coordinate 117,987,440 of CATIUR010000001.1, forward strand.
TCGAGGCACTGTACGGTCGTAAGTGCCGGTCACCTATCTGTTGGACCGAAGTTGGGGATAGCCAACTCACAGGTCCAGAAATTATTCACGAGACGACCGAGAGGATCGTCGAAATTCAAAACAAGCTCAAGGCCGCGCGTGATCGTCAGAAAAGTTATGCTGACATGAGACGCAAACCACTCGAGTTCCAAGTTGGGGATCGAGTTCTACTCAAAGTATCGCCTTGGAAAGGCGTAATCCGATTTGGCAAACGAGGGAAGTTGAATCCCAGATACATTGGACCATTCGAGATCCTCGAAAGGATTGGTCCAGTGGCATATCGATTGCAGCTGCCATCCGAACTCAGCAGTGTGCATCCCACATTTCATGTTTCTAATCTGAAAAAGTGCCTGTCTGATGAGACACTTATCATTCCACTCGATGAAATTCGAGTTGACGAAAAACTTCACTTTGTTGAGGAACCCGCTGAAATCATGGACCGTGAGGTCAAACAACTTAAACAAAGTCGTATTCCCATTGTCAAGGTTAGGTGGAATTCGCGGCGCGGTCCGGAATTCACCTGGGAACGGGAAGACCAAATGCGACTCAAGTATCCTCAACTCTTCACTGATTCAACGTCAAACACGACTTCAACTTAAATTTCGGGACGAAATTCTTCTAACAGGGGGAGAATGTGACAACCGTCAATTTAGGACTATAATTTAGTGCCTAATCAAGTTTAATACATGTAATTAGTTTCTGTGTTAGGCTAATTAATGTATCAATTATTATATATATTGTTGAATATATATCTACAATTATGCGTTTTGTTTAAATCATACGAGTTTCAAATCGAATGAATCTCGATACAATAAATACGGACGTTGGTGAACAATTTTATTAAGTAATACAAATATTATTTAATAACTCGATTTCATTTAGAATATTATTTATTATGATATTTCGTATTCAAATTTTTTACACAAGTAATGTATACGTGATTAAACATACAAACATACAAACAAATAAAACGAATTTCAATTTAAATACCCAAATGGATAATTGACAAAATATTTTAATAAAGCATTTTATAATAAATTCGTAATTTAAAACTTATCTTTTAACGTGTAAAAATTATTTAACGTTTGAACAACGGAGCTAACGAACACCGCACGGAGCGGGAACGCGGGGCGAAAATGGGAGTTAACCTCCCATTCCCACCCCCTTTTCTTTCATTCTCTTTTCCTTTTTCTCTCTCTTTCTTTTCTTTTCTCTCTAAACATCACCCACCACCACCATTATCATCACCATCCAAATCTTCAAAATAAACATACAAAACGACATCGAATCATCAAAATAATTACGGAAAAGGAACCACCTCGACGCGATCTACATTTCTACCTTTCTGGAATTTCATTTCGGCTATTTGTAAGTTTCCGACACAACTCCGAAAACTCTCGTTTTTAAGTTTTATAACTTGCTAGTTGTTTGTATAACCTTGTAATGTCCTCAAATGGGTTGGGTAAAAATATTAGGCCGATCGATGGCCGGAAAATGCGTTTTTGAAGTTTAAACTCCGATCAGACCCCGTACGTCGCATTTGGCCTGGAGCAAATGCGACGCAGCGACCTACGTCGCACTATATCCCCAACGTCGCATATAGCGACGCAGCCTAGTACGTCGCATTGACTTGCGGACGTCGCACTTAGCGACGCAGACCCTTACGTCGCAGAAATCAACTACGTCGCCCATAGCGACGCCACGCACAACGTCGCATTAATTTGCGAAGGTCGCACATAGCGACGTCATGCCCAACGTCGCAGTCCGGATCTGCGACGTAGCACCCTAAGTCGCCCAAAACAGAATCTTCAAAACTCAAAAATTTCGAAGTCAAAGTTACTGTAGCAATTCACTGTAGCAACAATATAATAACATTTTTGAACTATTGTTACAACCGTCACCAACGGGCCGTACGCGTTTTCAAAACATACTTCAAAATCAAACAAGTCGTTGTAACTTGTATCAACTCAATCAAACAAGTCGTTTGTAACATCCTCTCCAATAGCCTGGTATTTTCTATTTATATTTGCGTATTTAATTGTGTTAAATAGTTTTTGCGATATAATTGTTTAATTGTGAAAGTTGGTGAAATAAGTCTCAGGACTTAAAGTGAATGATGAAATGTTGCTCGTTTTAAATTATTAAAGTTGACGGAACAATAAAATAAATTTCTCGCATTTAGTAATTAAGTGCCAGACAATAGATTTAGAGTGGGTATTAATTACCCAATGTTGTAGGTTGGTTAAAATGGGCATCGACCTAACTCTTGATCACTTTCCCAATTTCTCTTTCAAATAAAACACACAAAAACCTAGCTAGTGATATTCAAGGTTAATCATCAATTTAGAAAGTGTTTGGAAGTTGGAATCTACTAGCTATTATCATCTTCATCAACTTCTACTCTTTCTATTCATCATCTCTTTCATTTTTAAAGGTAAGTGGAGTTTATTTCAAATGTTAGGATTGATGACTAATTGATTAATTGAAGGTGTTTTTGCAATTGAATGATGATAGGTGATGATATGTGATGATTTGTAACTAGTTAACTACATTGAATTCAAGTTTGAGTTAAGATTTATATTAGTTTGATATTAGGAATGGATTTGGGTGATTTTGGTATGAATCTTGGTTATTTGGATGTTATTGTAGTTGCTTAATGGTAATTAGATATCATATGAAGTTGTTATAAGCTTAGAGATTGAGTATTCTGCATATTGATTCGTATTTTAGTTTTGGATTTTGAAATTCTGGGTTGTGCCATGATCGAACTGAGTTGCTGGGTTTTTATGTTGAAGCCGATCGGCTATGCCAAAGCCGATCGGTTATACTGTAAAAGCCGAACGGCTCCTTTTAGCCGATAGGCTTTGCTAGTTCAAAATCATATCAGAAATTGGACCTCGAATAAAAATCTGAAAATTAACTGTGGAAGCCGATCGGCTATGGCTGAGCCGATCGGTTATGAGAACTAAGCCGATCGGCTATGGAGGTTGAAGCCGAACGGCTATGATCAAAAATAGAATTAAAATAGTTAGATCCTTTGAATTGTAATTGCTATGTATAACTATATTTGGAAACTAAATATACAAGATAATTAAGTTATGATCTAACTGTATTAGTGATTGTGTAATAGTATAAGTACTAGTGTAAAGTCGTTAGTTGTTTAAGAATTACTTATTAATGACAAGTTCTAACTTGTGTTGTTGCGTGATGTTTCAGATACCCCAAAGACTCAGTGATTAATAGCTGGGTGTGTTGACTGCAAAGGTATCGGTGAGTGGATTCAAAACTCATCGTTTGTCTTAGTTGTAATCATTCGATTACGACGGGTAAACGTAGACTTGATTATTGAGTTGATTAGTTGTTATTGTTGATCATATGCCTATATGTGCTTTGTGTGGCCTTCGGGCATTGTTGTTAATGAGGTCAACAAGTTGATGAACTGTTGGTTGGGCTAGTGAGTTGTTGTGTGAACGGTACAGGGATGTACTTCATTTGTTGTGTGTGCTGAACTGTACCTAAGTATGATAAACACTAGCTATCGGTCTCGTCCGTTATGGCCATACGGATATGTTTGGATAAGTGATCTTTGGGGAGCCGCCCGGGTACTAAGGTTATCCCCGGATCCGCCGATCCTCATTAAGTTGTTGTTGATTGTTGTGGTTGCGAATACTTGTTGTAGTTAATTGGTTTAGCTAAGTTAAATGTTGAGTGTTGGATTTACTCACTTAGCTATGTGCTAATCCCTCGTTGTTACTTCCTGCAGACTTTTGTTATATGCATACGGGTGGGTAGCAAGAAGGTCAAACCTTGGAAGCATGGAATGTTTGATATTCAAGCTACTCTGATTATTTTTGTAACAACTCAGTTAGTTCATATAATACCCCGTCATGCTAGACTTTTGAACAAGTGTTAAATCGTAGTAACTTAACCATCTAAACTGTTTTAATACTTTGGAATATTATGTAACCATGTCTTGCGTTTTATTTACTTACGCTTCCGTATTATCTATAATATTATTAGTATAGAATGAGGGGTGTTATAAATTGGTATCAGAGCATAGTTTTGGGATAATTGTTCATTGTTGAATGATCAATCCCAAAACCGGAGCATGAAATATCAAACATTCTTTGGTATGGGATTAGTATTGTTTGATGGCAGTTAGTATTTAGATGCTAACGATTAACAAAAGTTTAAGTGTTGTGTTGAATTTCAGAAATGGCAGATAACGAACCACCGACCACCAACCCCAACAATGCCTCCAGGATTGTCGCTCCTCACTTAGAGACTAATACCGAGCAACACGATCATAATGGTACTTCTCAACCAACCGGGCACCAATCTAACCGAGACGAGTATATTTATGAGATGGAAGACGAGTTGGTATTTCTTAGGGAATTCAAGAGGAAAGCTGAGGAAGCTGCGACTAGACAGTTATTTCAGCAAGCCCCAGTCTTTGGTTCTGGTTCATCCTCTCAAACGGAAAAGAAGTGTTCATACAAGACTTTTATGGCGAGTCGACCACCAGAATTTCAGGGAAGTAAAAACCCTACAATAACGTTAAATTGGCTTAGGGATATGGAACGCAAGTTTGATGTGACTTGTTGTGAGGAGGAACTTAAGGTCAAATATGCGGTTCAATGCTTGAAGGACGAGGCTATGGTTTGGTGGGATTCCGTTACCGGACACATGATGCAACAACAAAAGGAATCTATTAATTGGTCTCAATTTCATCAGGCTGTGCGTAATCAATATTGTTCGGATTTTGATATTGCTAGGATTCGGAGAGAGTTTGTGAATCTTCGATTGAAGGATGACATGACTATTGATGAACTGATCTCGCAGTTTACGGATAAGCTTAGGTTTGTGCAACAATGGGTTCCGGATGAGAAAATGCAAATCGAACAATTCGTGGATACCTTACCGGATAACTATCGTACGGTTGTGAGATTGGCTAAGGATTTAACGCATGCATTCAATCTTGCAAGATCCGCCGATAGTGATTTAAGTGGTTTGCGATTATGGCAAGGAAGGGATACCAATTTTCAAAGAGCAAGAACTGAATCTTCGGGTAAGAATAAATCTAGGTGGCAAGGGAATCGGCAGGGTGGTAAGAAATTTGTTGGAAGAAGTGGTTCTTCTGGAAGTTCCAATAGTTCAAATTGGTGTAGTTCGTGTAGGTCTCGGCATGAGGGTCCGTGTACGGTTAAGACGAACAAATGTATGAAGTGTGGTGAATTAGGTCATGAGATAAAAAGTTGCCGTTATCCAAATTTTGTTTGTTGGACTTGTAAGAAAGAGGGGCATAGGGTTGGTCAATGTCCTGAGGCAAAGTCGACGGGGTCGGGTTCGGTTGGGAGTTCGGGATCTTCCGGTCAGAAAAGAAAGAACCCTCCTCCAGCAACTAGTAGGGCTTTTCAGATGACGGTTGATGAGGCCGTGCGTACTGAAGATGTTATCACGGGTACATTTCTTATAAACTCTGTACCTGCACGTGTATTGTTTGATTCGGGTGCTAATTGTACTTTCATTTATGTGCAATTTTGTGATAAGTTGAAATTAGCCCCTACTGTGATAACAAAGCCTATAGAAGTAGAAATAGTTAGTGGTAAGTTAGTTCCTGTTACCACCTCGGTGACTGGAGTTAATATTACTATTGATGATCATGTTTTTCCTATTTCCTTCTTGTTGATGCCAATCCCTAGTTTCGATGTAATAATTGGTATGGATTGGTTGAGTCAAAATAAGGCTAGTATTGATTGTCACCAGAAGTTGGTTAGGATCCCAATCTCCGATGGGTCATATGTTGTGGCTCGAGGAGAACGGGATGGTGTAGCTATTCCTTTGATTTCGTTGATGAAAGCTAGGAAGTCATTGTCAAAAGGTTGCGAGTCATACCTAGCCTATGTAGTCGATGCCAAATTAGAAAGGAAAACTGTTTCGGATGTTCCAGTTGTTTGTGAGTACCTTGAAGTGTTTCCCGATGAATTGCCTGGGTTACCACCAGTTAGGGAAGTAGAATACAGAATTGATCTTGTTCCGGGTTCGTCGCCGATTGCTAAAGCTCCCTATAGGTTAGCTCCTTCTGAGATCCGTGAAATGATGAATCAGATTCAGGAATTGTTGGATAAAGGTTTTATCAGACCTAGTTCCTCGCCGTGGGGTGCACCAGTATTATTCGTGAAAAAGAAAGACGGGTCGTTGCGCATGTGTATTGATTATAGAGAGTTGAACAAGAGAACGGTAAAGAATAAGTATCCTCTTCCTAGAATAGATGACTTGTTTGACCAGTTACAGGGTTCTTCAGTGTATTCTAAAATTGATCTGAGGTCGGGTTATCATCAGGTTCGTGTTTGTGAAGAAGATATACCTAAAACTGCTTTCCGAACCAGGTACGGTCATTATGAATTTTTGGTTATGCCTTTCGGTTTGACGAATGCTCCAGCGGTATTTATGGATTTGATGAACCGTGTGTGTCGACCATTTTTAGATCAATTTGTTATTGTTTTCATTGATGATATACTTATTTATTCGAAATCTGAAACTGAGCATGCTAAGCATTTGAGATTGGTTCTTGAAACATTGAGACGGGAACAGTTGTATGCAAAGTTTTCCAAATGTGAATTCTGGATTCGAGAAGTTCAGTTTTTGGGTCATATAATTTGTCGAGATGGTGTGAAAGTAGATCCATCAAAGATTTCAGCTGTGATGAATTGGAATGCGCCGAAATCTGTTTCTGAGATAAGAAGTTTCCTTGGGTTAGCGGGATATTATCGGAAATTTATTAAAGATTTCTCTAAGATAGCCGGTCCGTTAACTAAGTTAACCCGTAAAGAGGAGAAGTATGTTTGGACTGAGCAACAGGAACAAGCTTTTCAGACATTGAAACAATTGCTGTGTCAGACACCGATTTTAGCATTACCAGAAGGTACTGATGACTTTGTGGTTTATTGCGACGCTTCATATTCGGGTTTGGGTTGTGTTTTAATGCAAAGGGATAGAGTTATCGCTTATGCTTCGCGACAGTTGAAACCGCATGAGAAGAATTATCCTACGCATGATTTAGAACTCGCCGCAGTTGTTTTTGCCCTAAAACTTTGGAGACATTACTTATATGGGACTCGATGTGTTGTTTGCACCGATCACAAGAGTTTGCAGTATGTGTTCTCCCAGAAAGAATTGAACATGCGGCAGAGACGATGGTTGGAATTGATAAAAGATTATGACTGTGAAATTAGATACCATCCGGGCAAAGCTAATGTGGTAGCCGATGCTTTAAGTCGAAAGAATACTCCTGAACGAGCTTTCTATTTAAAAGTGAATGTTTCCTTGGATTTGATCGATCAAATTAAAGTTATGCAACTTGAGGCATTGAAGGATCAGAATTTGAAATCGGAAATCATGTTAAAACGCAAGGATGAATTAGTTGATGATTCAAGGGGATTAAAGACTTATCAGTCTCGTGTTTGGATTCCTTCTATGGGTGGTATTCGGGATTTGATTTTGAATGAAGCTCATAAGTCTCGAATGTCTATTCATCCGGGTAGTACTCGAATGTATAATGATTTGAAACCATTGTATTGGTGGCCAACGATGAAAACCGACATTGCAAAGTTTGTGGGATCTTGTCATATTTGTGCTCAGGTCAAAGCAGAACATCAGAAACCGTATGGGTCGTTAAAACAGTTGGAGATACCTGAGTGGAAGTGGGATAACATAACTATGGATTTTGTGACTAAGCTACCGCGTACTGCTCGAGGCAATGATATGATTTGGGTGATAGTGGATCGATTGACAAAAAGCGCACATTTTCTTGCTACGAGTGAGACAACATCGTTGACTAAACTTGCTCAGTTATATGTTAATGAAATCGTCCCCAGACATGGTATTCCCTTATCGATTGTGTCAGATAGAGATACTCGTTTTGCTTCTCGTTTTTGGCAAAGTCTACAACAAGAGTTGGGTTCACGGGTAAATCTTAGCACAGCTTATCATCCTCAGACTGATGGTCAGTCAGAACGTACGATTCAAACTCTAGAGGATATGCTTCGTGCTTGCATTCTGGAATATGGAGGTTCATGGGATTCACATCTTCCGTTGGTTGAATTTACTTATAACAATTCGTACCATTCTAGTATTGGAATGCCTCCGTATGAAATGTTGTATGGTCGTCGTTGTCGCACACCTACTTGTTGGTTAGAGGCAGGTGAGAAACAGTTTGCTGGACCCGACATTGTACAAATAACCGCTGACAAAGTTGCTATCGCACGTGAGAAGTTGAAAGCCGCAAGAGATAGGCAGAAACAGTATGCGGATCCTAAAAGACGACCGGTTGTATTTTCCGAAGGTGAATTAGTGTATCTTAAAGTTTCTCCGTGGAAAGGGGTGATTAGATTCGGAAAACGTGGAAAGTTGGCGCCTAGGTACATTGGTCCATTCAAGATTCGACAAGTTGTAAATGATCAGTCGATGGCATTGGATCTTCCTCCCGAACTCTCTGGTATTCATGACACGTTTAATGTATGTTACTTGAGAAAGTGTAATATCGAGGATCAGTCGCAAATTCTTCCGTTGAAAGATCTAAGGGTTGATCAAACCCAGAAATTGGTTGAAGAACCGGTTGAGATCCTTGATAGAAAGGTGACTAAACTTAGGAAGAAACAAATTCCTATGGTGTTAGTTAAATGGAGACATAGTTTAGGTTCCAACCTAACATGGGAGAGCGAGGAGTCGATGAAATCCAGATATCCTGGATTGTTTGTTGATGTTGAGATTTCGGGGACGAAATCTCCTTAAGGAGGGGAGATTTGTAACATCCTCTCCAATAGCCTGGTATTTTCTATTTATATTTGCGTATTTAATTGTGTTAAATAGTTTTTGCGATATAATTGTTTAATTGTGAAAGTTGGTGAAATAAGTCTCAGGACTTAAAGTGAATGATGAAATGTTGCTCGTTTTAAATTATTAAAGTTGACGGAACAATAAAATAAATTTCTCGCATTTAGTAATTAAGTGCCAGACAATAGATTTAGAGTGGGTATTAATTACCCAATGTTGTAGGTTGGTTAAAATGGGCATCGACCTAACTCTTGATCACTTTCCCAATTTCTCTTTCAAATAAAACACACAAAAACCTAGCTAGTGATATTCAAGGTTAATCATCAATTTAGAAAGTGTTTGGAAGTTGGAATCTACTAGCTATTATCATCTTCATCAACTTCTACTCTTTCTATTCATCATCTCTTTCATTTTTAAAGGTAAGTGGAGTTTATTTCAAATGTTAGGATTGATGACTAATTGATTAATTGAAGGTGTTTTTGCAATTGAATGATGATAGGTGATGATATGTGATGATTTGTAACTAGTTAACTACATTGAATTCAAGTTTGAGTTAAGATTTATATTAGTTTGATATTAGGAATGGATTTGGGTGATTTTGGTATGAATCTTGGTTATTTGGATGTTATTGTAGTTGCTTAATGGTAATTAGATATCATATGAAGTTGTTATAAGCTTAGAGATTGAGTATTCTGCATATTGATTCGTATTTTAGTTTTGGGTTTTGAAATTCTGGGTTGTGCCATGATCGAACTGAGTTGCTGGATTTTTATGTTGAAGCCGATCGGCTATGCCAAAGCCGATCGGTTATACTGTAAAAGCCGAACGGCTCCTTTTAGCCGATAGGCTTTGCTAGTTCAAAATCATATCAGAAATTGGACCTCGAATAAAAATCTGAAAATTAACTGTGGAAGCCGATCGGCTATGGCTGAGCCGATCGGTTATGAGAACTAAGCCGATCGGCTATGGAGGTTGAAGCCGAACGGCTATGATCAAAAATAGAATTAAAATAGTTAGATCCTTTGAATTGTAATTGCTATGTATAACTATATTTGGAAACTAAATATACAAGATAATTAAGTTATGATCTAACTGTATTAGTGATTGTGTAATAGTATAAGTACTAGTGTAAAGTCGTTAGTTGTTTAAGAATTACTTATTAATGACAAGTTCTAACTTGTGTTGTTGCGTGATGTTTCAGATACCCCAAAGACTCAGTGATTAATAGCTGGGTGTGTTGACTGCAAAGGTATCGGTGAGTGGATTCAAAACTCATCGTTTGTCTTAGTTGTAATCATTTGATTACGACGGGTAAACGTAGACTTGATTATTGAGTTGATTAGTTGTTATTGTTGATCATATGCCTATATGTGCTTTGTGTGGCCTTCGGGCATTGTTGTTAATGAGGTCAACAAGTTGATGAACTGTTGGTTGGGCTAGTGAGTTGTTGTGTGAACGGTACAGGGATGTACTTCATTTGTTGTGTGTGCTGAACTGTACCTAAGTATGATAAACACTAGCTATCGGTCTCGTCCGTTATGGCCATACGGATATGTTTGGATAAGTGATCTTTGGGGAGCCGCCCGGGTACTAAGGTTATCCCCGGATCTGCCGATCCTCATTAAGTTGTTGTTGATTGTTGTGGTTGCGAATACTTGTTGTAGTTAATTGGTTTAGCTAAGTTAAATGTTGAGTGTTGGATTTACTCACTTAGCTATGTGCTAATCCCTCGTTGTTACTTCCTGCAGACTTTTGTTATATGCATACGGGTGGGTAGCAGGAAGGTCAAACCTTGGAAGCATGGAATGTTTGATATTCAAGCTACTCTGATTATTTTTGTAACAACTCAGTTAGTTCATATAATACCCCGTCATGCTAGACTTTTGAACAAGTGTTAAATCGTAGTAACTTAACCATCTAAACTGTTTTAATACTTTGGAATATTATGTAACCATGTCTTGCGTTTTATTTACTTACGCTTCCGTATTATCTATAATATTATTAGTATAGAATGAGGGGTGTTATATCGTTGTAACTTGTATCAATTTAATCAAACAAGTCGTTGTAACTTGTATCAATTTAATCAAACAAGTCATAGTAACTTGTAACAATACAAACAACCAAATCGGGGTAATTTGGACATCAAGTTAAGCAAACAATTTCAATGGTAGTCTTTCGAGATACCAATACAAATAATGACAATTCAAGTGTCGTGGACACATTCAGGTTTCAAGTCTTTGGACACCAACTTACAGCTAATTACCTCAAGTTTATTAAATTAAACACTTCAAGAATCAGGTGAGTTTCATAGCCCCATTTTCACTGCTTTACAACTAGGGGTGTGATATTACTACTCGGTTTTGTTTTACAAGTAGAACGCAAGTGCCAAACTTCAAATACTACATGAGTTTCAAGCTAATCAATTTAAAGTCCTCCATAAGCATAGTCTCTAGTATTTTATAGCGTGAATGTTAGTATATGATATCATATGGGATTGACAATCCTCATCCGGGTTAGCACGCACTAACCGGTCAAACGGATGTATTAGCATTTGGGAAGACGAGTGTTGATTAGGCACTCGTAGGAGGCATTTCAAGTTAGGTTTCCTTAATTGGGCCTGACAAATCAAGTTAAGCTCAGACTATGTGCTCATGGACAGTATAACTTTTATTTTGCTTAATTGCATTTTAAATTCAATATAAATCTTGCGGTTCTTACAACTATACATTGACATACAAACCTGTGAGTTCACCAGCGTCTTCGCTGACCCATTTTAGTATTTATCACAGGTACCCAGCAGTAGTTTGGCTGCACAAGCAGGAATTATTAGCTCGAGTCAGCATACATACAACTAGAGATTGGACTGCATTATTATATTTTGTAAAAGTAATTATGTTATGTAATCTCTCAATTTCAGGAACCGAGCTAATGTAACAATATTTTGATGTAAACATTTACTTTATCTATACAAGTTTAAAACGACGCATATAGTGGTCGTTCATTATATCTTATGTGCTTTGTATATTGATTAGTGACACCCAAATCAAGCTTCCGCAAATCATCAAATTTGGGGGTGTCACAAGTAGTGTGTAGGTTAAGACGATCTATGGGTTTAGTGATGCCGTGTTTACTACGTGTCATCATAGGGTGAGAGGTAGGTGGAGGTGGTGTCGGTGTGGGTGTGGTGTCTGGTGATGATGCAGGAGAGGATGTAGTGGTTGGTGTACGGCTAATAGTCGGGGACGATTGGTCAACATCCGAGGACGGCACTGGTGGGGCTGGCTGAAATGCCGGACGAAAGGTAGGAGATGGAGAGTCTAGAAAGTCGTAAGAAGGAGACTGAGTGGGAGTGACAGAGCCGAAGGGAAGAACAGTTTCGTCAAACACGACATGTCGAGAGATGATGATCTTTCGCGTGGAGAGATCAAGACAACGAAATCCACGATGATCGGATGGATATCCAAGAAAGATACAAGGTGTGGAACGTGGGGCAAGTTTATGAGGTGTGCTGATGTGAGGAAAACATAAACAACCGAAAACACGTAGATGATTGTATGTCGGGTGTTGGTTGAAAAGACGAAAGTGTGGTGTGTCATTTTGAATGGTCGAGGATGGAAGAATGTTTAGAAGGTGTGCTGACATATGGAGAGCTTCCGCCCAATATGTGGGAGGAAGATGAGCATGAAAAAGGAGTGTGCGGATGGTGTTGTTGATAGTGCGAAGCATTCTCTCAGACTTGCCGTTCTGTTGGGAGGTGTGTGGGCACGAGAAGCGAAAACGAATGCCATGGGTGGCAAAGAAATTATGAAAATCGGTATTGTCATATTCACCACCATTGTCACATTGAAAAGATTTTATTGTGCATTTAAATTGATTTTTAACATATGCTGTAAAATGTAAAAACTTTTCAAATACATCGGATTTATGTCGTAAGGGATAAACCCATAAATAATGAGTAAAATGATCAAGAAAAATAACATAATATTTCAAACCACTCAAACTATTAATGGGAGAAGTCCAAATATCAGAATGTATAATATCAAATGGAGAACACACAACGGAATCAGAAAGACTAAACGGAAGTCGGATGTGTTTGCCAAGTTGACATGGTTGACATAACACACGCAACTTCTCTTTATTACAAGAAATTAAATTGCGAGAAATTAAATGTTGTAGGGCTTGATCACCAGGATGACCAAGTCGTTGGTGCCAAAGCGACAAGCTAGATGCAATGAAGACTTGAGAAGTAGGTTTGGTGACTGGATAAAGAGGTCCAGTGCTGTCACATCGGATCAGAGGTTGATGGGTGCGATAATCCTTCACAGTAAAACCAAAAGCGTCAAATTCAATAGAGCATTGGTTATCATGTGTAAATTTACGTACAGATATAAGGTTTTTAATAATTGTTGGAGTAATAAGTACATTATGTAAGTGAAGTGGACGGTATGGGTTTGGTATATCGGTGTGCCCGGAGGTCAATACAGGAATTGAGGAACCATCACCAACAAAAATAGAATGAGTATCATGTTTATTAGAAATGGACTTGAGTATACCTGCATCCGAGTGAGCATGGTCTGTAGCTCCTGTATCCATAATCCAACCTGAGTTACTCGGGTCCTGCAAAGTCATCGTATTAAATAAATAAGGGAGGGTAGTGGGCTGGTCCCCATTAGCAGTCCAAGCCCACTGGTTGACAGGGTGGCCAGACCCAAAAATGGGCCCAGATGAAGGCTGTTGAGTAGGCCCAATATTATTAAGTGGAGGCTGGACAGTTCCTGTGATGGGCCTGGAGACAAAATGGGCCTGGGCTTGTCTACTAGATGGTGCTGCACCAAGTAGTCCATTATGAGAAAATGGATTTTGTGGAGTCCAGTATGACTTAACATGTGACGACGTACTTGGTGGCCGAGAATAATTCGAAAAGCGATGGTTTTGTGATTGCGTTTGCGGGACAAATACCCACCCGTATTGGCCGTCAGGTGGTTGTTGTCGACGATCGTTCCTGCGGTTGCCTTGCCGGCGGTCATTACGACGTCCATTGCCACGGTTGTCGGTGACCGAAGAACCTGCAAAAAGAACAGTGGAGGATGAAGAGGTGTCAACCGAAGCGGAATCCGAGGAACGATGATCTTCTAGCTTTGTTTCTTCGCTAAGTAGGATCGCCCGGGTTTGCACCCACGTGGGAATATTTTCACGAAGGCGGATGGCCCGAGTGACACCGTTCCATTTTCGAGGTAGGCCATTGAGAGTGTAAGCAACGAGATGCTTATCAGAAACCGGTTGACCAATATTCTTAAGAATGTCCGCCATGGATTTAATCTTCGTACAATAATCTTTAATCGACATATTTCCGAGTTTAAGATTATGGAGATCGTTTTCTATTTGGAGAGTGTCTTTGTTTGTACGGAAGAGTGTTTCGATAGAAAGCCATGTAGAACGGGCGGAAGTCTTTCTCTCATGGATATTCTCGAGAACATCGGGTGCAATCGTGCTATAGATCCACATCCGAACAATGGAGTCAAGTTTGATCCATTCGGCTTCGGTTGGGGCTTGTGTGTCGTCGTATGTACCATCAATGTGATCGATCACGTCAAAACCAATACAATGAGTTTCGAAGAGATCGGTCCAAGCATCATAGTTAAGGTGTTCGAGGTTTAAAGTGAGCGGTATGTGTGATTTGATGTTGGTGACACTGTACGCTTTATGAAGAGGAGCGGTGGGTGGTGGTGGATTGGAGCTTCCTGTCATGTTGATGATGGGTTGAGAAAATATATTGGAATTGTAGGGAGAGAAAAGGTGGTAAGAGTATCGAGATAGATTGAGTGAGATGAAGAAAAGATCACTAGTGATGGTGATCAGAAGTTGATTATGGTGGTGGGGAGGAGAACGGCAGGGATGTGGTGGTGGTGTTGGAAGATGGCTTGGTCAACCCAAAAAAATAGGAATGGTAGGTGAAATTGAGAAGAATATGGAAATAATTGAGAGGGATAAGGAAAGAATTTGAATGAGGGAGGGATACGATTTTAATTCTCTGATACCATGTTTGGTGATATTTTTCCCATAGTGATTGAATATTACATTAACACATATAAATAATACATGTATAGGGCCAATGGGCCGATTACAAACAAGGCCATGTGGGCCAAATCTTATACTAGACATATACAATATACATACATGCTAACACTCTGTATATTTATTGTATTTATAAATAAATTCATCAAATCAATTCAACCGGTCGGGCTCGGGCCACCATAAACGCGGGTTTTGAAAAAACAGAGAGTGGAACAAAAAGTCATATTTATCGATTTATATGTAAGTTTGATTGATTTCAAAAATATTTAGAAAAATAAAACATTAACGAGTAACGAATAAAGGTATAGTAAGAAATTGTTTAAACGAACCTTCAAGTACAAATCCTAACCGACAAATACGAAATCGAAATCACTTGTATTAATCGCACAAGATGAAACCAAGAAGTCGAATGACTTCTCTAGAAAAACCCACGAAGAACCTTTAAAGAATGACACTACAAAGTCTAACCGAAAACTTAATATTTATTATAACACAATCGGTTAACGGGAAAGAACAAAAGATGAGATGATCGTTGCCTCACCCCCTCACCTCCTTTTATAGGGTGAGGGGTTCGATATCTAATCCTAAACCAACTACAACTACTATCGGCAACATCCTATCCTAATCAACCTAGACCAAAGGGACATTTACTTGCCTTGTAAGGCAAGTTAAACTTACATAAGGAAACATTTATAACAAGAGCAAATGTCCCGAAAAGGTAATCAATTTGTCAAAACTTAACAATAAAAGGAATATCACTTAGATTAATGCCAAAAAAGGACCTAAGTTTTCAAAAACTCATATTCCTTTAATTGAACTTTTCTAACAATATGACACGATTTTAAAATGTGAGTCTTTTTTTACCATCGACAAAACTCATATTTTCTTTATCGTCAAATTTTGACAATTTGATTACCTTTTTGTGTCATTTATTCTTAAAACAACTAATTAATACTAATCCTAACTAGAACTGACAATAGCAAAACTATAACTGAAATTTAATGTTCTTATGTTAGTTACTAATTGTAAGTGAACAATTTTCTCAACACAAACATACGTAGTATAGTGAAAATCAAAGGACTCTAGCCTGACGGTATGAGATGGTTCTAAAAAAGATGTTGTGAAATCAAGTTACACTTGAGGCACTGAGTGTAAATATTTGTGGATTTTGTGATTGTGCATAATATGTGAGTTAAATTACAGGATTGTCGTTTTATAAAAATACAACAAAGCCTATGTGCTATTGACCAATTAAGACTACAATGCTACAATTGACCAATTATGACAATTAAATATATTTATACAGAGTAGAGTTCAAATGAGTATCACAATTTTGAGTGAGAATATGGGAATCAATCACAACCACTCATTTTTATCAAATACCCATTTCCTCCACATTTTTGAGACTTACATATCTCACAAACGGCAAGTCGAAAAATCATGAAAATTGCACCATAAAATTCAGCGTTTTCTCCTCTTCGATTTGCCGTCCTTCAGGACATACTTTTGACAAGTTTTTTTTGGACCGAAACCCTAAGCCTCAAACCCTAACCCCTAACCCCTAAACGCAACACTAACACATGTTATAGTAATTTGTAAACCGAACAAAAGATGAACAAAAAAAAAGTTGTCCAAAGTATAGCTTATTGGATCTTAAATCGAAGATGAGAAAACGCTTAATTTTATGTTGCAATTTTTATAATTTTTCGACTTATCGTTTGTGAGATATTTAAGTTTCAAAAACGTGGGGAAATGGGTATTTGATGAAAATGAGCGGTTGAAATTGATTCCCCTGTTCTCACACAAATTCTCATTCTCATTTGAACCTCACTATATTTATACATTTTACATATTTAATTTTCAACTTTTTATACATACGAAATTAAACCTTTTTTAAACATACAGCACCATTCCTTGAAGGTTGTTAGCTCACCAATACATTTTTCTAGAAAAATATAAGTATCGTGAAAAATAAAAGATAGAACAAAAACGAGTACATAATATTAAAAGTCATATGCTATGACTCGTTCAACACACGTCGTGTTAACCCAAATGGGTGCTCATTCCATGTGCTTCGTCGTATCCTGGTTTATAACAGATCAATCCATTTTACTTTACAAAATTATTCTTCGTTCCTTCTAAATCATTTTATATAAGATTTTATACACCAACTTGGTATTAATAAAATTATAACCAATAATTCTTTTTAACAATATCTCTAAAGACACTTCCTGCAGGCAACGATACTGGACAACTTTTTTTGACTAGTCTATCCACATACAACACCCATCACCCATCACCAACGTTCTGTGCCTATAAATAGGCTTCCCACAAAACCACAACACTACATTAATCACCACAAATCAAAACCACAAACTGCAATTCGATCGATCAGACGATCACTTTCAATTTCATTTCTCAATCATGTATCCTTCCACCGAGCCTACGCCACAATACGCCACCGGGGTCCCAGTACATCACTTGACCACCCCCAGCGAATGGTCCACCGGCCTTTGTGATTGCGGCAAAGACTGCTCTAGTTGTAAGTATACAGTTTATATTCAATTCGTCATACTCGTATATATAGAAACGTAAGTTGTACTACTGTTTGATCAAAAAACAATTAAGACGTACTACTGTTTTATTGAAATTTTGTCATGTATTGAGAACTATAGGTTGTTTGACATGTTGGTGCCCGTGCATTTCTTTTGGACGGATTGCTGAGGTTGTCGACAAAGGAACTACTTGTAAGTATCAATATATAAATGGATCGAACTTATTCGACATACACCTTTCTTGCAAAAAGATTACTCGATCCGTACTGTAATATTGCATCAAACGCCCCTTTTTAAACATCCATAAATACTTGTACTCATGAGTTCATAACAAACTACATGGCCCCATTATAATTAGTTAACGTACAATAACTTATACATGTCTGAATATATAATGACAATTGTAAGAAATGTAATTAACGAACCCCTTTTTATTGACGTGTAAAAACAGCTTGCGGTGTAAGTGGAGCCCTTTATTCAGTACTTTGTTTATTCACTGGATGTGAATGCATATACTCCTTTATGTATCGTTCCAAGCTAAGGCAACAATACATGTTGCCCGAACAACCTTGCAACGATTGCCTTATCCATTGTTGTTGCGAGTTGTGCGCTCTTTGTCAAGAATACCGCGAGCTTAAGTACCGTGGACTTGAGCCATCTCTCGGTAAATAAATCTAATCAACCTCCCTCACTAGAAGTAATTAAATTTTTATAACCTTAATAATGTGATATGATAACATCTAATGTGAGTTTTTTGAAATATTTAGGATGGCAAGGAAATCTAGCGAGACAAAGCCAAGGAGTTGTGATGCCTCCGGTTGGTCCCGGAGAAATGAAACGTTAGTTTTGATAACAAATTAAATATCGAAGACACTCTTAATCATCATTAAGATTGTAAACATATAATTAAAGAGGCTAATGTAAATCTATGCCTTAGTCGTCCATAAAGTTTGGACCATAGAATCAACATGTTATACTTGATTCCTTATTCAAAATGTATATGTAATAAAATAAGTTTACTTTTTATAGATGTAAATGGTTAATATATATTTTAATTTCCATTTTTCAAGAAAAAATTAATTTAATTAGTTGAGATTATTATGTTAATAACATCGTGCAAGTTCATAAACAATAACAATAACAATAACATGTGATATCTCCGTTCCAAAATAATTGTTCGGTTTTGACTTTTTGAAGTCTATCTTTTTCAATTTTGACCTTAAATATTTTTGTTTGTGTTATATAATACTTGATACAAATTATATCAATGGATTAGGTTTTCAATGTATTTTCGTTGGTATGATTTTCATCAAGTATTATATAACATAAACATAAAAATTTAAAATTGAAGTTGAAAATAAAAGACTTCAAAAAGTTAAAACTGAACAATTATTTTGTGACGGATGGAGTAGTATTTATTAAACCAACGGTTGATTGCAATGAATGTGTTAGGTGGGTGACAAGAGACAGTGCCGATATAAATCATTAATCTGCAGGTTGGCCCAAATGCATTTCGTTTTCAAATAAAATATCTTTTTTATGATCTTATCTTTCGAGTTCACTGTGGAGTTCACATTATTAATAATGTCTTAGCCTCTTCTTAGGATTAATATCAATATCAATGGGACCGTTTTGTATTCACTAGATTATATAGTACATTATATAATAAGGGAGGTGATAAATACATCAAACATTTTGATTCAAACACTCAAATTTATGCTATAATAAGTTGTACTGGAAGCTTCTGTTATTAATTGTACAGTGTGTTGTAGGTAACAATTTCCATGTTGTATCTATCAACTCCCATATAATAATAGTCATACTACCCTTACAATTACAGAAAACCAATAGTTCTTAGCAAATAAACAATTTTATTGATATAATGAAGAAATGGCATATAAGCTATAAAACCGATCAGACTGAAATATACCAAACTGCAAATTTTATAAGTTATAAACAGCTGCAAGTGTTAATTGGCATTAACAGAACTCCTAAATCAATTGTTACATGTTAAATTTTTATAACCTATAAGAAGCAATGGGCTTCAGTTTTATAGATTCTATAAACAAATTAGTAGTTTATATGTGATTTTAAGTTGTTTATAGATTCTAAATGAACGGGGCTTTTCTACAGATCGTTTATAGACTTCACTATTTTTAATCCACCAATCATGATTACAATTTTATAGTAGGTAAATGTATGCTAAATATTTGCGTATTCTTGATGTTGAAAACCGGCATAATGAAAGAAAATAATGGTTGTTAGCTTAATACGCTTTTTCAAATGAATCTTAAGAAATCATAACGAAATCGGGTTTAAGACGCTAACTTAGCTGTGTAGATGGACCTACTAATGCGTCCAAGACCATATTTAAAAATATGGTAAGGGCTGTTGTTGATGGAGGTGAAGGTGCACCATTCCCAATCACCCTAAATACCTACAACACTCATGAACAAGTCATAATCAACCCCTTGCCAACTCATAAAACATATCATTAGTTCCATGTGTAGTCTTCACAAATCTCATCAATTTTTTAATACATCAAGCTCCATCAATCCTAAAAATCAAAGAACATTAAGATCATATAGTGATAAGAATACCACATAAGATCTTTATGTGACACTATGTTCCTATCCAATCTCCACTTTCTCCATTTCTAAGCATATGAATTACAAAACTTCTACATATAAGTGATAATACTTCATATATATGAACCAAAAAATAATTAAAGATGTGCTATAAGCATATAAAAACATTAATTTTTATGTCTGACACTGAAAAAATATCATCAATAAGTCTTACAACATTTTTTATTCTTCTTTTAACTGACTATAACCCGACCACTAAAATCATTATTGCCAACATTCCTTAGAAAATAAAACTAAAAGTCAGAGTCGGTAGCCAAGTAATTTTTAATTTCATTCAAGCATTCAATCAAACACTTTGTGTGCTAGCCAAATATTGTTATATATAAGAATCACAAAAGAAAACACCATAAAAATCAACCATCTTTATCTATGAGAATTAAAATGGAATACAACACAGATTAGTGGTAATTGATATGCACATCAAATCCAATTACGTACCTTTAAGTCTTAAACAATTAGAAACATATAGACTTTGAATGAAACTTTTTGTAGAAGGATTGAGGAATTGAACAGGAGGTTGCAAAATTTAAACCCGTAAATAAATTATATTGAAATCTTTAACGAATGAGAGAGAGAAAAAATGACTTGTGATTCTCAATGGAGAAGATTAATGTATCATTATGGAAATCAATCTTTAAACTAATTACAACGAAATTAAATTGATTTTAAGAAACAATAAGTCGCTTCTGTCGCACCCCCAAATTCGGGTTGCGGAAGCGAATCGGGTCGGGCGCGACTAATCAAATATCACAAGCACATGAGATATATAATGAACGACTCTATATGTGTCGTTTACTGATTACATTGATATAATAAGAGTTTACAATGTAATAATAGTTACAAAAACTCGTAAGCCAAAATGAGAGATTCTATGGCATAACTATGTTACAAAATATAGTAATGCATGGGAATCTTCTGATGTTTGTATGCGACTCGAGCTAAGTATCCTGAATATGAACAGACCTACTACTGCTGAGTACCTGAGAATACATACTAAAAGGTCAGCTAAAAAGCTGGTGAGCTCACGGGTTTGTATAATGATGAATCATAGTTGTGTGAACCATAAGATTTAGTACAATGATTTGCAACCAAGCAAATATAATAGATGTATATCACTGCCATGAGCTCATAATTTGAGCTTAACTGAGGTGTCAGGATCACAATCAAGTGCCTGAGCGAGGGTGCCTCCTTGTGAGTGCCTAATCTACACTCGTATGAACAAATGCTAATGCGTCCGTTTGACCAGTTGGGGCTTCCAACCCGGACGGGGATTGTCAATCCCATACGGTACCATACACAAACAATCGCGCTAAATCCATATAAACAAACTATGTAGTGAAGGGCTTTAAAATGATTAGCAAAACAACTCATGCAGTATATATCGAGGTTTAGTACTCATGTCCACATGTAAAACAAAACGAGTATGTATTCCCACCCCGGGAGTAAAAACTGTAAAAAGTCGGGGTTATGAGACTCACATGAGTCTGATAATTTGTAGTGAAGCAAATGTGATGCAGTACAATGAGGTGTCCGAAGACTGTAACCTGCCGGGCATTCAAAAACGCGCAAGGTTATAAGTATATGTAGACGTCTCAAAAGACCGTCCATGCTAGTTGTTCATCCAACTAGAAATGTCCAAATGATTGGGTTGTTGATGGATTAGTTTGAGTTTTGAAAATATGTACGGCCCGTTGGTGACGGTTTGTAATAATAATCCAAGTATTATTATTATGTATTTCGTTATTTTGTATACTCATAAAAGTATATTGGTACGCAAGGGTATGTAAAAGTTTACATAAATATTTCGAAGGTGTGTGTGTATATATATATATATATATATATATATATATATATATATATATATGTGTGTCCGAATGTGTATATGTGTCCGAACTTAGTGAGTCCGAAGTTTGTTCCTAGTCCGAAAGTATGTTTATCCGAAAGTGTTCGAGTCCAAAAGTGTTGAGTCCGAATTTAGCGAGTCCGAAACTATGAAATCCGAACTTTGAGTCCAAAACACTGTTCATCCGAAAGTCAACTCCGAAAGTTGACTTTCGGAGTCAAAAATCCGAATTTGGCTTAAAAATCTGAAGTTAGCTTCAAAATCCGAAAGTCAACAAAAGTCAAAGTTCGAAGTGAAACTGATTCCGAATTTATGAGTTTTATTTAAAATAGCAAACGTTATCGAATCATTCCGAAATTTTTACACGATGTTCCCACATATGTTATGTACTTCCTGTAATTTTTTCATGACTTTTGAAGGTCATTTGATATTTTTTTTAAAAATTCGCAAAGCTACCAGGTACTGTTTAGTCCGAATTTACACCTTTGTTCACAAATCTAAATTTCTGGAAAAATTGGTGCATTTTTGGAACGAGCCAAAGAAGAACTTTTTGTAAACAACATCCATAGGAAGATTTTCCAAGTGGTCTCATACGTTTTTAAGGTCCAGAACTCGAGTTATGACTCCGAGAAGACTGACCGGTTTTCTATCAACCGAGACAGCTTTGACACGTCGTCGGAGAAAATTGTTTTCGTGTACTAAACGGAGTCGGATTGTTACGAAATTTTTTTTATTAGAAACCTTACTTCTTATACTTCATTTTAGGCTTAAGAAATGTTCATTTCCATGTTTTAATTATTTTTCTAAAAATCGTGGAAGTAGGAGTAAAATCTGGATATAAATTGTTATAAACATACATGTTTATAAAAACGTGTTTTAGTTTGATTTTTGGACATTATCTTGTTAAATGAACTTACTAACATGATAATAAATATAAAGCATGAAAGTCTAGTGAGATAAAAGTTAGGGTTTTATACCAAAAACCGTGGCTAGAGAGAGAGAGATGAGTGAGATGAAGCTTGTTTCCTTCTCCTAGCTTCTTTTTCTTGTGTTTCCTCAAGGTATAAGTGGGTGGATGATGGTGGTTGATGGTGGTGAGGTGGTAGCCGAATGAGAGAGGGAGAGGAGAGTGTTTAATGTGTGTTTTTAGTGAGAGAGAGAGTGAGGAAGAGATTGAGAATAGATGTAACACCCTCAAATTTAGTGATTTGCGGAAGCATACTTGGGTGTTACTAATCAATATACAAAGCACAAGATATACAGCAAACGACCTCTAAATGAGACGTTTTGTAAAATAATTACATTTCATAATTAAATCGTTTGAAAACATATAGTTTTCTTTACAAAAATATGTAAGCCTAGAGTCCGCGTATGTGGCGGGAGATTCTATTACATAACCATAGTTACAAAAGGATAATGCCAAAGAATCTCCGTTAAATGCAGTTTGGAAATCATGCGACTCTAGCTAGTAATCTTGGAGTGATCCTACTCCGTAAGTGTACCTGAGAATACATGCTAAAAAGGGTCAACCAAAAGGTTGGTGAATCTCACAGGTTTATCAGTAAATAATCAGTTTGAACACAAGATTTCATCAGTAGTGCCCGTAGGCGTATATCAAGCATTTGCAAATCTCGCAAAAGTAAAGTAATCAAGTTATACCGTTGCCATGAGGCTCATAATCGAAGCTTAACCCGTAAATAATCAGTTGCTCCCGTGACATGCTCGAAATTGAGCAAGCATAAGTAACGAAATAATAGTCACCCGTTTCTACGTGTAAATCAGTACGTGGTAGCGCTACTACCCCGGGCAGGGAGGGTCATTTCCCTAATGGATCCATTAACTACTGTTCGCGCTTAAGTCCATAACTAACGATATATGATGGAGAGACTTCAGTAATTAGTAATTAACTCATGCAATTCCGTTTGGTATAGAAATCAGTTTAGTACTTGTGTTCAGGAAAAATAAGTAGCATGTATCTCCCCCAGTAAGATAAAACAGTAAAAGTGGGGCCGTAAGACTCACCTGAGTCTTTGCAAGTACGTTTATATCAATAAACGAGTAAGTAATATCAACCGTAGGTTCTCCGAACCCGTAACCTTCAAATGCCTAAACATATAAAGTTAAGTAAGTAGATGTCTCGCAAGACCATCTAGGCTAGTTGTTTACACAACTCATTATGTCCAAGTGTTTGTTTAGTAATCCGTTTGTAGTTTGAAAACAAATATGGCCCATTGGTGACGGTTTGTAATAATGATTCAAAGTGTTATCATTATATGTATCGTTGAATCAGGTTTCGTTATTTGTAAGTGTTCAACACTTAGTGTGAAATGTATTTACAACATTTAATGACGGGGGTCCGGGGGCAGCGCCCCTGGTAGCGGGGTCCAAGGGGCAGAGCCCCTGGCTGGGGTCGAGCTGCCAGGTCAGCTTGGAAAATTTTTATTTCATCTATATTGCTTTGACGAAAAACGCATCTGGATCTGAATTTGGGTAAAATCAGGTGTTAAAATCTTGGTTCCGACACTTAGTAAAAATCTGAGTTTTCAAGGTTCTGGTTTGTGCGACGTCGCATGCGACGTTGCAAGCGACGTAAGGTGCGACGTGGGCATGTACGTCGCATGATGCGACCTTCGCAAATCAATGCGACGTAGGGGGTGGCGTCGCTAATGCGACGTTGGTTCGGTTTGCGACGTTAAAGTCTACGTCGCCATGTATGACCTCCGCAAATTAATGCGACGTAAGGTGCTGCGTCGCTAGTGCGACGTTGAGATTTTTGTGCGACGTAGGCCGCGACGTCGCAGAGGCCCCTGGCCAGGTGCGACGTAGCGGTCTGATGGCCGGAAATTTAGTCGAAAACGAGTTTCCCGGTTTTCGTTGGGTCCAAATCTTTTACCCAACCCAAAAATGGACATAATAAGCCTATTTAAACCATAAACTAGTAAAAATGATCAAAAACGAGAGATGTCGGGATTTGTCGGAAACTTACAAAATGCCGAAATGAAAATCCGGAAAGATAGGAGGGTAGATCGTTGCGAGGTGATGCTTTTCTTCCAAAGGAGGGGTGTGATCCAAGCTCGTTTTGATGTAGTATTTGAGGATTTAATGGGGATGATGGTGGATGATTAAATGAGAGAGGGAAAAGAGAGAAAGAGAATAAGAAAGAAAGAAAGTGATTGGGAAATGAGAAAGAAAAGGGAAAATTGGGAGGTTTATCCTCCCATTTTTCAGTCCCCGCGATCGGGCTCCGTGCGGTGTTCGTTTCCTCCGTCATTTAAGCGTTAAATGTTTATTTATGCGCGTTTATTATTTCTGAAATCACATATTTTATTATATAATTCACTTAAATTATTTCTTTAAATCTTTACTAGTTTGAAATGTAATTTAGTTTGTATAATTTAATTTCTTTTGTTTTTAAATCGTGTAAGTCGTTATCGGGTGATACGAGTTAATTATAAAATAGTGTTTTGGTCAATATTGCGTTATTTTTAGTTTATAAATATTTGTTCACCAACGTCCGTATTAATCGAATAGAATTTCATTCTATTTAAATTGTGTACGATTTAAGTCAAATCGCAAAGTTGTATATATTTACCAATATATAATCCGATACATTAATTAGCCTAACACAGAACTAATTACATGTATTTACAGAGAATTAGGCACTAATTACTAGTCCTAATTTGGCGGTTGTTACATTCTGTCCCTGTTAAAAGAATTTCGTCCCGAAATTTAAGTCGAGGTCGCGTTCGGGGTAGAATCAGTGAATAAGTGAGGATACTTGAGTCGCATTTGGTCTTCCCGTTCCCAAGTGAATTCCGGACCACGCCGCGAATTCCACCTGACTTTGACGATGGGAATACGACTTTGTTTCAGTTGTTTGACCTCACGGTCCATAATTTCGACTGGTTCCTCCACGAAATGTAGTTTGTCATCGATGCGAATCTCGTCAAGTGGTATAATAAGTGTCTCGTCAGACAGACATTTCTTTAAGTTAGAAATGTGAAAAGTAGGGTGCACGCTGCTGAGTTCAGAGGGCAGCTGCAGTCGATATGCCACTGGACCTATCCTCTCGAGGATTTCAAAAGGCCCAATGTACCTAGGGTTTAATTTTCCGCGTTTGCCGAATCGGATTACGCCTTTCCAAGGCGATACTTTTAAGAGTACTCGATCCCCAACTTGGAACTCGAGTGGCTTGCGTCTCACGTCAGCATAGCTTTTCTGACGATCACGCGCGGCTTTGAGTCGGTTTTGGATTTCGACGATTTTCTCTGTGGTTTCATGTATAAGTTCAGGACTAGTGAGTTGACTATCTCCCACTTCAGTCCAACAGATCGGTGATCGGCACTTACGACCGTATAGTGCCTCAAAAGGTGCAGCCTTAATGCTGGCGTGATAGCTGTTGTTGTACGAGAATTCGCACAACGGTAGATGTCTTTCCCAATTTGTACCGGAATCAACTACGCAGGCTCGTAGCATGTCTTCCAGTGTCTGAATAGTTCGTTCGCTCTGGCCATCGGTCTGAGGATGGTACGCGGTACTCATATCGAGACGGGTACCCAGTGATTTTTGGAGTGATTGCCAGAAGCGAGATGTGAAACGAGCATCCCTGTCAGAGATAATAGAGATAGGGACACCATATTGGCAAAAGATTTCCTTGATGTAAATTTGTGTAAGACGTTCCATTTTGTCGGTTTCTCTGATTGCCAAGAAATGAGCTGAGTTGGTGAGCCGGTCGACGATCACCCAAATGGTATCGCAACCGCTCGTCGATCTAGGTAGTTTGGTTATGAAATCCACAGTAATTTGCTCCCATTTCCATTGAAGAATTTCAGGTTGTTGGAGCAATCCGGAAGGTCTTTGGTGCTCGGCCTTGACCTTGGAACAAGTTAAGCATTTGCTGACGTACAAGGCAATGTCAGTTTTCATGTTCGGCCACCAGTAAAACTCCTTGATGCCGTGATACATTTTGTCGGATCCCGGGTGGATAGAATAGTTGGACTTGTGAGCTTCATCCATTACCAAGTCCCGCAGGTTTCCGAAATTAGGCAACCAGATTCGGTTAGAGAAATACCTAACTCCGTTGGGTCTGATCTCGAATTGTTTATCCATGCCTCGCAAGGCCTCGTTCTTGAAGTTATCGGGTTTCAGGGCTTCGAGTTGGGCAAGATGTATTTGGGTGGTGAGATCGTTATGAATGGTAATACTGAGTGCCCGGACTCGGAGTGGTTTTGTTCGTTCCTTACGACTGAGAGCATCAGCAACCACGTTTGCTTTGCCCGGATGATATTTGATCTCACAGTCGTAATCGGTGAGTAATTCAACCCATCTACGTTGTCTCATGTTAAGATCTTTCTGGTTGAAAATGTGTTGGAGACTTTTGTGGTCGGTGAATACAGTGCTGCGGGTACCATAAAGATAATGTCTCCAGATTTTTAAGGCGAATACCACGGCCCCTAGCTCGAGGTCGTGAGTTGTGTAGTTTTTCTCGTGAACTTTAAGTTGTCGGGAGGCGTAAGCAATGACCTTGTCTCGTTGCATCAGCACGCAACCGAGACCTTGGTGAGAAGCATCACAGTATACCACGAAGTCATCGGTGCCTTCGGGTAGAGATAAAATGGGTGCACTGCAAAGCTTGAGCTTCAACAGCTGAAATGCTGACTCTTGTTTATCGGTCCAGTCGAACTTTTTATCCTTTTGAGTCAGTGTCGTGAGTGGTATGGCTATTTTCGAGAAGTTTTCAATGAACCGACGGTAATAACCGGCCAATCCCAAGAATTGGCGTACCTCGGTTGGGGTGGTTGGCGCTTGCCAGTTCTTGATGGCCTCGATCTTTGATGGATCCACATGAATTCCCTGACTATCAATCACCTGTCCAAGGAATTGAACGGTTTTTATCCAGAACTCACACTTAGAGAATTTGGCGTAAAGCTCCTCGTGTCTAAGTAGTTCTAGGATGGTTCTGAGGTGTTGTGCGTTTTCTTGTTCGTTTCGTGAGTATATGAGGATGTCATCGATGAAAACAATGACAAACTTGTCGAGGTAAGGTTTGCACACCCGATTCATAAGGTCCATGAATACAGCCGGTGCGTTGGTTAGGCCAAAGGGCATCACTTGGAACTCATAATGCCCATAACGGGTTCTGAATGCGGTTTTTGGGATATCAGTATCTCGAACACGCAATTGGTGATAACCCGATCGAAGATCAATCTTTGAATAACAGCTTGATCCTTGAAGTTGATCGAACAGATCGTCGATTCGAGGAAGTGGGTATCGGTTCTTGACGGTTAGTTTGTTCAACTCTCGGTAGTCAATACACATTCGAAATGAACCGTCCTTCTTTTTGACAAACAAGACCGGAGCTCCCCAAGGTGAAGAACTCGGTCTGATGAATCCTCTATCCAGAAGTTCCTGTAACTGAGTAGACAACTCCTGAAGTTCGGATGGGGCTAGGCGGTACGGTGCTCGGGCCACCGGTGCGGCACCCGGCACGAGATCAATCGAGAACTCAACCTGTCTAGGTGGAGGTAAACCAGGTAGTTCTTCTGGAAAGGCTTCGGGGAAGTCTCTAACGA
This sequence comes from Helichrysum umbraculigerum, assembly GCA_949592205.1. Taxonomy (NCBI): domain Eukaryota; kingdom Viridiplantae; phylum Streptophyta; class Magnoliopsida; order Asterales; family Asteraceae; genus Helichrysum; species Helichrysum umbraculigerum. The sequence continues at coordinate 118,016,007 of CATIUR010000001.1, forward strand.
TTGGCTCATCCTCAAGTCGCTTCTCCTCCGACTTTTTCTCCGTGATGTGCGCGAGGATTACGGTGTAACCCTTTCTCAGAAATTTTCGGGTTTTTAAACAGGAGATTAAGTTTAGTCTCGACCCACCGGTCTCCCCCTGTATGATCAAGGTACTACCGGCGGCGAGAGGAATTCGGACGATTTTATCATGGCAAACAATTTCGGCCCGGTGCTTGGACAACCAGTCCATACCCACGATGACGTCGAAACTTCCTAGTTCAACAGGCATAAGATCGATTGAGAAGACTTCGTCGGCTAGGTTTAAAGTGCAATTAGGTATCACACTATCGGTTTCTATAAGTTTACCATTTGCAAGTTCTACTGTGTACTTAACATCTAAGGCCGCGGGGGTGATATCAAGTAGTGGACAAAACTCATCAGATATGAAACTTTTATCAGCACCGGTATCAAATAATACTGAAGCAGTAAGATCGTTGAGAAGAAACGTACCCGTTACAACATTCGGGTCTTCCCTAGCTTCCCCAGCTTTGATGACAAATGCTCTGCTGCGAGCAGAGTTGCTGTTCCGCTTGTTGTTGTTGTTGTTGTTGTTGTTGTTGTTGTTGTTGTTTTTCTGCTTAGGGCAATTATTCTGAAAATGCCCAGGACTTCCGCACCCATAACAAGTCTTCGGGGCACTGGTGTTTCGACAATCCTTGGCCAGATGCCCAAAACGTTTGCAGTTTGTGCAAGGGCAGGAACCGTCATGGTGACGATTGCATTTGGGGTAGTAGGGCTTGCTTCCACTGTACCCTTTCTTTTCTGAAGAGCCGGATGAATAAGCCCTAATAGGCTCGGGTCTTCGGTTGGTGATTTGGTTGGATGAGTTGGGGTTTCCTTCCCACTTTCGTTTCTTGTTTGTAGGTGGGGCTGAGGTGGTGTTACGGCGGACAGCGTTTTCCGTAAGTTCATGGGCCATACGGATGGCGTTCTGGATAGTACCTGGTTTGGATGAAGTCACCAGGTCCTGGAGTTTCTCGGGCAGTCCATCAACGTATTTCTCTATCCTCTTGTACTCAGGATCGACCATGGTTAGGCACAGAAGTGCCAGTTGGTGGAAACGATTGGTGTATCCGGTGATATCATCACCTTGCATCTTGTGGTTCCAGAATTCCAACTCCAATTGTTTCAATTCATCCCTGGGGCAATACTCGCCCCTCAACATCTCCTTCAACTCCTCCCACGGGAGTTTGTAAGCATTAGCAACGCCCACAGTTTGGGCATAGGTGTTCCACCAGGTGAGTGCGGTGTCAGTAAAAGTACTAACGGAGAACTTAACTTTGTCCCCCTCCGCACAGTTGCAGATGAGAAATACCGATTCAACTTTCTCGATCCAGCGTATTAGGCCGATCGCTCCCTCAGTACCTGCAAAGTTCAGCGGTTTGCAGTTTTGGAAGTCCTTATATGAGCAGGGCTTCGGCTGTGGTCCATTGTTAGCGGTGTCTTCACTACCGGGAGTCGAGGTCCGGGTAGCTAGAGCTTGGGCCACGCTACGGGCAATCAGACCCGCAACTTCGGCCTCAGTGAGGGTGATTTGTCAACGAGGAGGTATGCTGCTGATCAAGGAAAGCACAAGGAAAGTGGAGTAAGATATTTGCATGAAACTTATGATATATCACAAGTGTATATAATAAGATACACGATAACAGTACGAGGTGATAATCATATTCCATTTAGGTAAACAAGTTGGATACAAAGTTCGGGTTTTCCAAAAGATTACAGAGTAGTAGTAGTAGTAGTAGTACAAAAGTACCGGGAATGGTTACATCCGGTTGAATTACATAGGTCCTAATTAAGTAGTTAACTGGTTACAAGTTACAGACTGATCTAATCTTGATGCAGATTAATCTGCTCCATCAGCGTGACAAGGCGGTCCACGATTTCTGCTAGTCTGTTGGCTTGCCTGGCGTTATCTTCAACCAAGGCCAGTCGTTGTACTAGCGCTCGAGAGTGATCCTCAGTCTCCTGTGAACGCTGTTCACATTCCTCTAGTCGGTTTCTTACGAGTTCATCCGCACCTAATTCAGCGGTCATTGAATCCTGAATTATGCTTACAGAGAGGCTGGTATCTTCTTGTTCTCGCTGGAGTTGTGATATGCGGTCAAGAGCTTGGCGAAGCAGGTAGGTCATTCGGTGTTGTTCCCGTTCGAGATTTTCAAGCCTTTGCTCCTGACGGCGGAGTTGGGTAGCCAACACTGGCACCGTGAGATGAGCCGAGTTCTGAGAGTTATATACAGGATAGGGGTTGCTTCGAGGTGACCTAGTGGTCCTCCTGGCTATTTGCAGGTTTCGAGATCCTTGCGGATGAGAGCGTGATAAATTGGGTGATGTGTTTGCCATTCCTGAGGCAGAGTGTAAGTAAGACGGGGCTAATATATATAAGTATATAATATCCAGCCTAAAGTCTAGCACGTATCAAGTAATGGTCTGGTTCTCTCGTGGTCAGAGTCAACTAACGCATTCCTGTTCGACACAACCATTTCAGACCTCACATCATCTTTCCATAATTGTACATAGTTGATCAGGCTATGTTAAATTAAAGTCGTATGATGTAATTCCTGAACCAATCATGCCTAGTAAGGGAATACTGCCTAATGGTCATAGTCTAGGTCCATTAAATGCAACCTAGTTCACTATAACCTTAGGCTCTGATACCAATCTGTAACACCCCCAAATTTAGTGATTTGCGGAAGCATACTTGGGTGTTACTAATCAATATACAAAGCACAAGATATACAGCAAACGACCTCTAAATGAGACGTTTTGTAAAATAATTACATTTCATAATTAAATCGTTTGAAAACATATAGTTTTCTTTACAAAAATATGTAAGCCTAGAGTCCGCGTATGTGGCGGGAGATTCTATTACATAACCATAGTTACAAAAGGATAATGCCAAAGAATCTCCGTTAAATGCAGTTTGGAAATCATGCGACTCTAGCTAGTAATCTTGGAGTGATCCTACTCCGTAAGTGTACCTGAGAATACATGCTAAAAAGGGTCAACCAAAAGGTTGGTGAATCTCACAGGTTTATCAGTAAATAATCAGTTTGAACACAAGATTTCATCAGTAGTGCCCGTAGGCGTATATCAAGCATTTGCAAATCTCGCAAAAGTAAAGTAATCAAGTTATACCGTTGCCATGAGGCTCATAATCGAAGCTTAACCCGTAAATAATCAGTTGCTCCCGTGACATGCTCGAAATTGAGCAAGCATAAGTAACGAAATAATAGTCACCCGTTTCTACGTGTAAATCAGTACGTGGTAGCGCTACTACCCCGGGCAGGGAGGGTCATTTCCCTAATGGATCCATTAACTACTGTTCGCGCTTAAGTCCATAACTAACGATATATGATGGAGAGACTTCAGTAATTAGTAATTAACTCATGCAATTCCGTTTGGTATAGAAATCAGTTTAGTACTTGTGTTCAGGAAAAATAAGTAGCATGTATCTCCCCCAGTAAGATAAAACAGTAAAAGTGGGGCCGTAAGACTCACCTGAGTCTTTGCAAGTACGTTTATATCAATAAACGAGTAAGTAATATCAACCGTAGGTTCTCCGAACCCGTAACCTTCAAATGCCTAAACATATAAAGTTAAGTAAGTAGATGTCTCGCAAGACCATCTAGGCTAGTTGTTTACACAACTCATTATGTCCAAGTGTTTGTTTAGTAATCCGTTTGTAGTTTGAAAACAAATATGGCCCGTTGGTGACGGTTTGTAATAATGATTCAAAGTGTTATCATTATATGTATCGTTGAATCAGGTTTCGTTATTTGTAAGTGTTCAACACTTAGTGTGAAATGTATTTACAACATTTAATGACGGGGGTCCGGGGGCAGCGCCCCTGGTAGCGGGGTCCAAGGGGAAGAGCCCCTGGCTGGGGTCGAGCTGCCAGGTCAGCTTGGAAAATTTTTATTTCTACTATATTGATTTGACGAAAAACGCATCTGGATCCGAATTTGGGTAAAATCAGGTGTTAAAATCTTGGTTCCGACACTTAGTAAAAATCTGAGTTTTCAAGGTTCTGGTTTGTGCGACGTCGCATGCGACGTTGCAAGCGACGTAAGGTGCGACGTGGGCATGTACGTCGCATGATGCGACCTTCGCAAATCAATGCGACGTAGGGGGTGGCGTCGCTAATGCGACGTTGGTTCGGTTTGCGACGTTAAAGTCTACGTCGCCATGTATGACCTCCGCAAATTAATGCGACGTAAGGTGCTGCGTCGCTAGTGCGACGTTGAGATTTTTGTGCGACGTAGGCCGCGACGTCGCAGAGGCCCCTGGCCAGGTGCGACGTAGCGGTCTGATGACCGGAAATTTAGTCGAAAACGAGTTTCCCGGTTTCCGTTGGGTCCAAATCTTTTACCCAACCCAAAAATGGACATAATAAGCCTATTTAAACCATAAACTAGTAAAAATGATCAAAAACGAGAGATGTCGGGATTTGTCGGAAACTTACAAAATGCCGAAATGAAAATCCGGAAAGATAGGAGGGTAGATCGTTGCGAGGTGATGCTTTTCTTCCAAAGGAGGGGTGTGATCCAAGCTCGTTTTGATGTAGTATTTGAGGATTTAATGGGGATGATGGTGGATGATTAAATGAGAGAGGGAAAAGAGAGAAAGAGAATAAGAGAGAGAGAAAGTGATTGGGAAATGAGAAAGAAAAGGGAAAATGGGGAGGTTTATCCTCCCATTTTTCAGTCCCAGCGATCGGGCTCCGTGCGGTGTTCGTTTCCTTCGTCATTTAAGCGTTAAATGTTTATTTATGCGCGTTTATTATTTCTGAAATCACATATTTTATTATATAATTCACTTAAATTATTTCTTTAAATCTTTACTAGTTTGAAATGTAATTTAGTTTGTATAATTTAATTTCTTTTGTTTTTAAATCGTGTAAGTCGTTATCGGGTGATACGAGTTAATTATAAAATAGTGTTTTGGTCAATATTGCGTTATTTTTAGTTTATAAATATTTGTTCACCAACGTCCGTATTAATCGAATAGAATTTCATTCTATTTAAATTGTGTACGATTTAAGTCAAATCGCAAAGTTGTATATATTTACCAATATATAATCCGATACATTAATTAGCCTAACACAGAACTAATTACATGTATTTACAGAGAATTAGGCACTAATTACTAGTCCTAATTTGGCGGTTGTTACAATAGATCTTGATGAATGCATATGTATGTATAATATTCAAAGGCAAGATCCACCTTTGGTGGATCTTGTCTTGAGCCGATTTTTTTTAATAAAAATGGGAGGTGAGGTTTGTAAAATCTTGCCTCCCAATTAGTGGTATTATACCCGTGTTTGTTTACCCGATCGTTTAAACGTACATTTATATATAATACGTTATACGTACATGTTTTAAATAACGGTTGAATTTCGATATGTTTAAATTGAAGTATTGTTTATAATACTTGGAAAACATTTCTAAAAATGTTTGGTTATGGTGTCAGTATTGATTTACGTGCTCGTGTTTCGATTTTTGGGCGCGTTTTGCGCGTTTTCGGGTAGTTTCAGAGCATTTTACACAACACGAAATGCTTATATGATATTATCGAAATAATATTTGGAAATAGATATATTTATCAAATAATTTCATATTATTTAATAAATTGAGTTCACCAACGTCCGTATTAATGTATCGGGATCCATCCGATATGAAAATGCATGATTTAATATAATCACGTACGTGTATATATATTCCAATATATATATTGATACATACAATTAGCCTAAACTAGTACTAATTACATGTATTAGCAGATGATTAGGAACTAATAACTAGCCCTAATTTGTCGGGTGTCACAGCTTCCATTATGAAGATAGATAACAATCTCTTTAGTACTATTTGATGCCATCTTTTTGGTTTCGCTCTCTAGCATCAACATATATGATGCTTAAAGCCTCTAAAATTCAATTTCAAAGTTTAAAAGAAGATAAATAGAAATCTGAAATAATGTGGAGAGATATGATATAAACCTACCGCTTCAATAAAACTTTCAAGATTGCAGGTTCTGCTTGAAGCAAATTGCGCACAATCGTGTTAAAGTAAATAAAAATCGCAATATAATCATTCGCAAAATCGATCCAATAAGCCCTAATTTTAGATATCAAGAAACGAAATTATGATACCTGATGGTGATGACGAAGTAAATGAAGTTCATATAGAAGACAAAAATTTTGAATTAGGGTTACTGGCGTCTAGATTGAAGCAGAGAGAAAGAGCGCCCGTGAGTTATCGATCCCAAAATAATCCACGGGTCAACAAAATAATCAGGGGCAGTGGTGGAATTTAGGTGCAAATCATTGTTAAGCTTAATTAATCAAGCAACTAATTATAATTACGGGTTAGATTAGAATTCCTTAAATCATTGGTGGCCAAAATTTAGTCATAACATCTGAGATTAATTAATTAACCCTCTCTTTTATTAGAGAAGAGATGGCAGCTTGTGATTTACACGCGCTTCTTTACTCGTTAATTTGTCTACTCATGAGTTGTCAATAGATATTTTCTTGGATGTATCGTACAAAAATGAGACAACAATACAATTTGCCCGCAAAACCCTGCAACGATTGTTGTGTCCATTTTTGTTGCGAGCAATGAGCCTTGTGCCAAGAGTACCGCGAGCTTAAACATCGTGGATTTGATATGTCTTTAGGTAATAATAAGGGAGCTGATATATACACCAAGTTATTTGATACATACACCAACTATTATGCATTAAAATATGTACTGTACAATACTGTAATGCATTAATTTGGTGTATATATCAATTAAATGTGGTGTATTTATCGATGCCCAATAATAAGTTTAATCTTCGATTCTTTCAATTAGGTAAACACATGATTATCAACTTGCTTTGGATTATTCAACTTTTTTATGTCAACTTTTCAATATATTTTAGGATGGCACGGAAATATGGAGACGCAAAATCAAGGAGTGATGATGCCACCAACTCACCAAGTACTCACCAAGAAATGGAACGATAATTTTGATCGTGCAATTCATGGTATAGTAATTAAATATTCATTGTCATATAATGTTAAATTGTTGTATCAAGTTAAAGCTAGTTAAGTTTTTTTAAATAGTAAACAAGTTTTATGGTAGGAAAAAAAATGATCGACTCAATAATTTGTCAAATATTATAAGGCTGGCAATATCAATTGTATACTTGTTAGGCCCAAAGGAGCTTGGAGATATTTTTTTGCCTTTTGTTTTTGGGGTTGTTGTTTTCTTTATAAATTTGTCATATATTACTTTAAAAAAACAGGAAAAAGATCCTTTTTTTTCAAAGAAGAAGCAGTAGCTACAAAATTATAAATTAGGTGGTGATTCGTACACCATCATTTTTTTAATCATATACCACCAAACATGTTTTAGGGTGTTATAACAAAAAATATTGTTAAATGCGTTTGGTGGTTCACGATTAGAAGTTGACGGTGTACACATCGTTTCCCTTACAAATTATAACCACACGAGAGTATTGAAATTTAGGAAATTGTATGCTTCAATATTTTCGATGATCACTTGTACAACACAGGTAGAACTAACATTATTGATGAAAATTAAACTTGAGCTCATTTATGTAGGAGAACGAGATTAATATGGTATGAAATAAATTGATATTATATATAATGAAAAAAATTGTAATTCTTAATAGAAAAAGAAAAAAAAAATGTAGCATAAGAAAACAGTAAAACACCAAATTTGACAATGTAAACTATGTAGAATTTATAGCTCATAAAAATGATGTAACTTTTGAATATTCACAATGAGAAATATTATTGCAACTTGACTACAAAAGTAACACATGAGTACTAATTTTGACCATATGACCTACATTTGTTGTGCGTTCCACTAAATGAAAGAAAAAGAAAATAATACAGTAATAATAACAAAATAATTGAATTGAATTATAATTTTAAAAGGGAAAATGCAAGTCTAGGAAGGGAGACCACGAAAATGAAGCCAAAGGTGTTTGTAGCACCACTGGAGTCGTATTTATAAAACTGAAGACAAAATTATATTGTTAGAAAACCAGAAGGATTACTTAGCGAGATTTAAAGCGTAAGCTTCTACATAACACCAACTGGACAATGACGGAGCTTGAACGTACTTGTTTATGTTATGGAGGGGGGACAAGTTATTCTAGTCTATAGTATTGGATGCATAATGTGACAATAAAGTTGATGTATAGAAGTATACATGCTTTCTATTTTATTCATACCAACAATTTTAACTAGCAAGCACCTTCAAATATATTAAAAACGCTATCCTCAATCAAACTGAGGTAAAAGCCTGGCCTTCTACTAAAAATAAAATGCGTTAATGATTGTAAAGTAGATTGATCATTGATGAATCAAAATTAATTAAATATATATCAAAAATATAAATTTAACTACATATAATCAAACTAGTGAGAAAATATATATTAGAAAGACAAATAAAGCATAAGGAATTTAAACCTTATAGTAAATTTTAGAAAGACAATGGAGTTCTAGAGATTTAATTTATAGAGGCACTTCATACGATTTATTTTTTCTTTCCTTATCTTTTATTTTAAATAATCGTAGAAGTCATAGTTGGACTCCAATTATTTGTAAAACTTGGGCCACTTACATGCAACCAAATTTAATTATGATAGACCCAAATACTACAAACATATCGGACTTCTCTGACCCAAAACATTTGGGGGCGTCATAACCCCTGCCAGCCTGCCTACATTGCTTGAAATTCTCCGTCCATGCATAGGGGTGAAAAAAAAAACCCGAAACCGGAACCGAACCCGATTTAAAAACCGAAACCGGAACCGATTTGGAACCGGTTTTTGAATACCCGGTTCGGGTTTTACTAGTACCCGGCGGGTACCAAACCGGGTACGCCCCCATACGTTTCAAATCGGGTTGGACCCGGGTTGTACCCGAACCGGTTCCAAAAACCGGTTTTAATACCCGGTTTGTACCCGGTTTTTACACTAGCCGTTGTGTTTGAGCTCCTAGCCGTTTTATATCCGTTTTTTTTGCATTTTTTTACCATTTTGTCATCCTAAAACTAGTATAAATAGATACCTTGGGTTTGGGTTAGTTACAACACTCAAACTCACTCATTCTAGTGAAAAAACACTCAAAACGCTTACGATTTACATACGAAACTCTCAAAACATTACTCTCATCCTCTCAAAACGCTCTCATAATGGCAACTCAAAGTTCCTCAACTAACGATTTTGTTGGTTCGTCAAATGCGTCAAATGCACCAACCATTGTTCAAGTCTTTACAACAAAACGTAATCCGGAGATTTGGTGTAACTTTGACAAAGTTTTGTTGTCGGATGGTTCGACTAAAGCACATTGTAAACGATGTGGGAGTTTTTTAAAAGCCGACTCCAACTCAACGTTGAGCAAACATACTTTAAAGTATTGTAATGCAAACAAAACTAATCCGGAGGAGGGTCAAGCAACCATGTCACGGGATGGAGGTATTTTCACATACCAAGCGGATCGTTGTCGAGAAGCATTTGCCGGCTTTGTGATTCAAGAAGCTTTGCCGTTCAACCACTTCGACAACCCTCGGCTTACTAAGGTTATTCAAAATACTCTTCAACCCCGATATAATCATGTATCACGTCTTACTCTTAGACGTGATGCACTTAAATTGTGGAAAAATGCTAAAATTCAACTAATAACCGGTTTTGAAAACTTAACTACAAGTGTATCACTAACAACCGATGTTTGGTCGGCTCCTCATGGTTTGCCCGGTTCGTACCTTTGTGTTACCGCACATTGGGTTGATCCCTCAACTTGGCAAATGATGAAACGTACCATTGCTTTTGAAGACTTTGAGTATCCTCACACGGGTCAAAATTTATTTTGCATGTTACGGGATGTAATGAAAATGTTTAAATTAGAACAAAAGGTTTTTTCTATCTCGTTTGATAATGCGAGTAATAACACAAACGCCGTTCAAAAATTAATACTAAAATACAACCCACCTTTGAAAGGCATTTTCTACCATAGTAGATGTGTTGCACACATAATTAACTTGGTTGTGCAAGACGGGTTAGCGGTTCCACAAATAAGTGAAGTAAAAGACGCGTATAAAAACATGTTGCAAGATATATTTTGTAAGGGTAAGGCTAGATACAAACTTTATATGAAATTGTGTAAGGATACGGAGAACATTTTTTTAACCCCTAATTGGGACATGCCCGTAAGATGGAATTCGACATACAACATGTTTGTATGTGGTTTACGCCAACGTGAGACTTTACAAGCTTTTCATTTTCAACTTGTCCAAAGGGGTTATGCTATAAACGAATTTCCAAGCGGATCTTGGGATGTTATTGAAAAGATAACCGAATTGCTCAAACTTTTTAAAACCGCAACTACTTTGTTATCGGGTGTTTATTATCCCACGATTCACTTGGTACTTAAGCAAATTTTTTTAATGTGTTCAAAACTAAGCGAATACGAATTTATTGATACTTTATACGCACAAATGGTGGCTCCCATGAAAGAAAAACTAAGAAAATATTTTAAAGAAATGCCACCGATAATTAGTTGTGCCGCCGCAATAAACCCATGCTTAAACGTTTCCGGGGTGGAATTGCTTATCGATAACATTTGTAACGATTTGGAATTGAATGACGAGGACCCATTTTTTTCACAAAATACAAAAAAACATTTTAACAAATGCTTTCAAGATTTATTTACTCATCATTTTCAATTATATGGTTCAACAAATCCTTCTTCTAGTTCGGCTTCCACAATGTTTGGTTCATCTTCCTCGCGCGATCCAATGCTTAACTTATATAATAGTTTAAGACAAGAAAACCATAAACGGGCAAGGGGTGAAGGTAATCAAACGAACACTAGCGAATATGGGAGGTATACCGGAACCGATTTTTTAAACACTATACAACCCGATGAATTCGCACAATTTGATATTTTGGCTTGGTGGAAAGGGAGGGAATCTCAATTTCCCGTTCTAACCATCATGGCCCGAGATTTACTAACCGTCCAAGCTTCTACGGTAGCTTCGGAATCCGCTTTTTCTCTTAGTGGCAGGGTACTATCTATACGAAGAACAAGACTCACACCGGCCTCATTAGAGATGTGCATTTGCTTGAAGGATCACTTAGACGCCGCGGAACGTATACAACACATTTCTAGTCTTGAAGGTGAAATGGAATATGAAGGAGATATACACGATATCGAGGTGCAATCGGGTATGGCAATATCACTCTCCGATGAAGAAATTGCTCTTGATGAAGCTTCGCGAGAGACTAACACCGATGAAGATTACGACCTTTGAACAATGAAGACTATGCATTTGAAGATGTTAGAAGACTTGAAGATTAATAAAACCTGAAGATTTTGTGAAATAATTGTGTATATGTTTTATGAAGATTATGCAATGATCAAGTGTTGTTGTTATGGTCAAAGTGTTGTTGTTATGGTAAACGGGTCAAAAGGTGTCCAAATGGTTCATGAAAGTGTGGTTATGTCAAAACGAGCGATGGTGTAATTATGTAGCGGCTTGCAATTGCTTTAGGTGTTAAATGTATGTTAAAATGTGTTGGTAAAAAATGAAATTCTGAATGTGAGTCGTTTGTGATTTGGTATGGTCACCAAAAGTGTCCGAAATGACCAAAAATTGGTCACACGTCCGAATTCTTCGTTAACGTGAAATTTGAAAAAGTGTAAAAATGGAAAGTTTTATTTTGTTATAGTGGAGGTGTCTGCAAAATTTCAGCTTCTAAATATTTTCGAGTCAAAATTTATGCGCGTCGGAATTTCGCTTCTACAAATTCTGCCTACCAAACATTACCCGGTGCGTACAAGTAGTACCCGCCGGGTACAAAGGTTAATTTCATAACAGAATTTAGCTAGCCTTGAGTACCCGCTGCGTACTAGTAGTACCCGCCGGGTACTATGTATTTACCCGTTCATATTCACTCCGGGTAGTTCATATTATTCCGGGTACAAACATTATTACCCGCCGGGTATAAGTTGTACCCGCCGGGTATTCTCGCTTTTCTGGTTATTCCTGGAGCCGACCCACGCTTTCCACACAACTACACTAACCTATTTTCTCTCCAAAAAACGGCAGCAACACCACCAAACCCCTCAGTTAACCATTTTTGAAGCAAAAACTCACGAATTAAACCGGCAAAACTCTTCTACAACATGTTTAAGGTATGATTATCAACTTTTTAATTCAAAACACTTAGTTTTCATGGATTGATTGAAGTTTGAGATTTAGGTTTTCTTGAAATTGAATGTGGGGAAGTTTTAGTTGTTTTTAATTATGATTATATTGTGAGTTATATGTACTCTCACCTTCTTATTTCGTGAATTCGTGTTTAAGTCACATATGATTATCCAAAATATGAATTTAGGGTTCTTGTAGCAAAATTTGGGGAAAATTAATTCTGTTAAATGATATGCTTAGAATTGTATTCCATTTACATAATACTCACGATTATAATGCTCACTTGAATCACATTATGTGTTTAATTGCTTAATTCGAGTTTAGCTTGATATTAGGGCATTTGTGAAAGAGGATGAGTTTGAGCTTTGTAAATAAAATGTGAGAATAATTGTGCAATTACCTTAGGTCATGGATGAATTGGTCAAGGCAATTCTCTCATTTTAGTTGTGTTTTGCAGGGAAGAAGAAAGAAACAAAAAGGCAGCACCTCTGGTACTGCTAACGATGAAGAGGGTGACCGCCCTCAGCCGATGAGCATTGATGCTCAACTTATTCCCGAGACAATTCACCCTTGGCTTAGATTTAGTAACAGGTTAACAAAGTACAATATATACTGTCAGAAACTGAACTTATTGAGGGTGAAAGTATGTGATTTATCTCGGGTGGTCGATTGGGAACCACTAGAACAAGCAGGGGTAGCCGCTGGAATTAAGGAATTGATTAGGCAACGTTTTTTCGTGGATCACATACCATTCGAATATGAAGAATGGGAAGGCATATTCAAGATTAATGAGCAGGTATACAAAGAGCTATGCGTGGAATTCCACAACACATATGAAATGAAAGAGGATGTTGAGTCGGCGACTGATAAAAATTTCATGACTTTCCGACTGGGAGGTCAACCAAGGAAAATGAGTATGGTGGAACTTGCTGCCTGTTTGGGCATTTATTCTCGAGAGCAGCTGGATGCAACTCATTTTGAGGATTATTTGATGGCTAGTGAGATGATCGAGACGGAGTTTTTTCCCAAGGATGTATGGCACGAATTTTCACAAATACCTTAAGCTAGAAGTGGAAATTCATACAAAGATATAGAGGACATGCAGTTGCGGGTTATCCAACGATGTCTTGCGCATACCATTTCTCATAGAAGGGAGAACACAGAGAGAGTCGGTTTCGCCGACTTATGGTATATGAGGAAGTTTGTAGCGGAGGAGAATATCAATGTTCCATACACTGTTGCCTGGTATTTACATCATAATGCTAGCGGGATTAGAGGGGCATCCCCTATCTGTGGGGGACAATTTGTGGCTAGGATTGCCAAGTCCTTCAACATCAGTTTTGACAATTTAGAGCGAGTGACGACTAGGCCAAAAACAGTAGGGCTAGTTCAGTTTCAGGGGGCACAGGCTGTCTCAGTTGTCAATAACCGGTTCGTGCCCTACCAGGAACCACCACCAGAGGAGCAAGCTGCTCAACCACCAAGAAGAAGAAGAAGACAACAGCAGGTGGAACAAGAACAACATCAACAGGAAGAAGCTGCATATGAGCAGGGAGGTTTCCAGCAGCAAGGCGCAGCACTGCCATCCATGCTGGATGTTATGCATGGTATTCAGGGCCTTCAGGTTAGCCATGATAATTTTTCCCAGGAAGTCAGGTACGAGCATGGAGCACAGCGTTACCACAACGCTTGGTCGGCACACAACACACAAAGACTTTCTGAAGTGGTGCCCAACTACCGACCTACAGCCAACCACTACCCACCCATGTGGGGTCAGTCTGGAGCAAGCTATCCACCACCGGTTTATGACGAGGGTGCCGCCTTGGCAGAGCTGCAGGAAGAGTATCGAAGGCAGCAGGAGAGAGAGCAAGAGGAGCGTGGATTCCCTTATGACTATTCCCCATTTTGAGTGCTTGCGTGCCTCGTATGATTCAGACACTTTTCTTGACAATTTGATTACGGTTTATTTAAGTACTTTTAATTTTATGTTTGGTTATTTTGGAATGCTTGAGTGTGGATGGCCTTTGGGTACATTTTTGTAGAACGACATCCATAAACACTTTTCTATTTGAAATTAGGTGAAATTACAGCGGGAAATGGTTAGTTAGGCTGGATCAAGCCTTTAGTACCCGGCCTGTACTTTTGTACCCAGCGGGTACTGTTTGGAAAATGAGGACAGAAATGGATCAAGCCAAAGTACCCGGCGGGAACAATAGATACCCGGCGGGAACACCGTCTACCCGGCTGGAACCATATATACCCGGCGGGTACACCGTACCCGGTTTGGAACCGCGTATTAGACCCGAACCGGTTCCTACCCGTTAACAACCGGTTAGGATAGGGTTGGGTTTTCCCCCACCCAAAACCGGGTCGGTTCCGGGTCGGGTTGACCAAAAACCGGTTTTTTGACTTTGACCAATACCCGATTCGGGTCGGGTCGGGTACGGCCAATACCCGGTTTTGTTCACGACTATCCATGCAACTGGAGTTGTAAAATTTAATCGATCTTCAGTGAACATGAACTGAACACTTCAGTTTGTGCCACATCAGCGTCACGTCAGCATAACACAAAACTGACACAAATTGACCATTTTACTGCCAACAGTGAACACTTCGGTTTTTTTTGGACCACATACATTATTTACTTTTATTATTTAAACTACAAAATTAAATAAAACACTCACTACAAAAAATACTTTAATTAGACACACTTATTTCTCCAATTGTCCACGTTTAAAAGTGTGGAGTAATTTAATGTCCACGCCTATTCTTCCGTGTACAATATTGGTGTCACCAAATGATAGCAGTTCTTCACGTTTTTAACTGTGGAGATATCATATACTTCTCCACGCATATACATGTGAACAACATAATATTGTCCACACTTTTAAGTGTGTACAAATAAACTATCAAGTGTCTGCAAATGTTCACGATTCGAATTGCAATTCCACTTCAAGATGCCCCATTATTGCTGAGTATTACACCAATATAAATGTTGATGGGAAAAATAAAAATGGCAACCAACATATGTATTGATAAAGCTTGTAAAAACAACATTCATTCTACATATTCCCAGAATCAACATTCATTCTACAAATTCCCAAATAGCAAACAAAATATGAAAATCAACAACTATCAGACAATTGTCTTCTAACTACTTAAAATGTTTTATCAACTACCAAGCAAAATGTGATAACCAACATTAGTTTTCATTAATTAATTTCGGGCCAGATCCAGCATGTAATTTCCATCAACTTTGTTTTCATCAACAATATGTTCCAGTTTCCCATCCATCCTGCATCCATAAAACCAAAATAAACTTAGAATGATTCTAACTGATACATCAATGCAGTTTCCAAAAACCTTACCTAGCGTATTTAGTGACCTTTAAAGGATGCATCTGCTACGTGCGGAGGTGATCCAAGAAAAGGATCCCTAGATGTAGGAGAACCATAGAAGTTTTGAAACACTGTTTTAAAAAGTTGAAGCTCTCCAGTAATCCCATCAAGTCTTTGATTCATAATCTCCAATTGTTTACTTTGGGATTCAATAAGCTTATTTTGTGCTTCCAATTGCTCACTTTGAGCTATTATTTTCTTACTTTGAGATTCCACCTTTTCCATGAGCTCACGGTTTTGAATTGTCAAAGTTGTACTTCTCGATCTTCTTATATCACAACTAAATGCACTCACCTGAGATTTGGTAACACCAGCCCCATGACCTCTTCCAGTTTTATCAGGCCCCATGAGTTCAATCATAACATCTTTTTCAACTTTTGATCGTATTTCAGGTTCAATTGGTTGAGTCTTGCTGATATCTAAAATTTTTTTAGAGACGTCTTGTCGTGCTTGTTCCTAAAATATAAAATAAGTATTTAAGTTCATAACATAAAGTTGCTGATATATATTTAAATGTCTTCCTTGGTATATATATATATATATATATATATATATATATATATATATATATATGTGTGTGTGTGTGTGTGTGTGTGTGTGTGTGTGTGTGTGTGTGTGTGTGTGTGTGTGTGTGTGTGTGTGTATAAAAGTAATATTTATTACCATGAACTCTCTCGTGGCATCTCCTACATATGACCCTTTTTTAGTAACATAAGTGATGTCAAAAAACTCAATCTCATTGGGGTCTCTTTTGTGTTTCCGCCTCTGTAAGTTATACAGGAAACATCAAGAACAACTTCAAAATACTGACTCACAAATTCATTACAAATTACAAATAATAGGTAAAGTGATAGACAGTAACATTTGTAACACCCCCAAATTTGTTTAGCGGAAGCGTTTAGTTTAAGTACTGGGGTGTCACAATAACAAAGCATGCATACGTATCAGAGCTTATGATTACAACAGAACAATATATATATTAAGATGCCAAAAGTATTAATTACATGTTTACGATTCATCAAATCGTATAAGTTAAAAGAAAGAAGTTTACAAAAGTAGATTTCTGAAATATGACTAAGACAATTCAGTTATACTAAAGAAATCCATATGTTTTTCCAAAAGTTGGCATCCTAAGGCTTCACGGGTCGCCTAATTCTCCATGTGTTGGCGATTCTTACATGCGCAGCTAATTCCCTGAAAAACATAGTAAAAGTCAACAACTAGGTTGAGTGAATTCACAGGTTTTATGTTTACAAGTTCAGTGGTGATAAACCACTGCTATTATTAACGTATCGTTGGGATGTCACCCAAAAGTATAGTTCCTGAAATCAGATATGTTCCAAATTAGTTGTTTGTAGGAATGTTCGTATCCTATTAGTTGTAGGAAAATCAGTATCCCGTGTTCAAGTAAGTTTTGTAGGATTATACGTATCCTAATCGTAGATATGTTTCGTTGGGATGTTGCCCAAAAATATAGTTCAAGTTATAGTAGGAATGTAAGTATCCTATTAGTCGTTCGTAGGTGTAACACTCCCCTAAGACCCGTATCTGGACCACGTACGACAGTGTTACGATCCTAGTCGTTTGGTGGGTCCATGTTAGTAGGAAACCCATTGTTTTCAGTAGTGGTGCCCATGTCAAGTAGGGACTTTTGAATAGCGTTGCCCATGTCAAGTAGGGACTTTTCAATAGTGTTGCCCATGTCAAGTAGGGACTTTTCAGTAATGTTGCCCATGTCAAGTAGGGACTTTTTAATAGTTTGTGCCCATGTCAAGTAGGGACTTTCCAGTTACTTGTGCCCATGTCAGTAGGGACTTTCTAATAATTCAATCAGTTAAGTAAATAGTGTTGCTGGTCGTTCTCCAGCGTTCTCAAAACATATTCACGTGTTTACAGCGTTGGTCGTATGAAAGTAATATGTAACACTTCCCCTAAGACCCGTATCTGGACCACGTGCGGGCAGTATTACATATTAAGTTAAAATCGTCAGTTTTGTTTATCAGTTTACTAGTTCCATGTACTCCACTTGTTTGAGTAAAAATAGTATACAACCATATTTGTATAAAAGTGTTTGACTATGTTTTCCACCCCTGTTCAAAGCAGTTAAAACAGTAAAAGTAGGGGCTGTGAACTCACCTGTCGAGTTAAGTAGTTGTGAGAGTGCTAGCAAACCTAAGCCCAAGTATAGTCCGAATCTCCTAACGTCCTAAACGTATGAGATTAATAAGTATGTGGATGTCTAGGCTAATCATCCATGCTAGTGTTCGTACAACCAAGTCACGTCCAAATCGTTCGTTTAATGTTTATGTTTGTATTTCGTTGTTTGTGAAAACGTATACGACTCGTTGGTGAAAGTTTGAAATCAACATTTCGATAAAACAAGTATGTTTAAATTGTTTGTAAGGCTCGTGAATCGAATTTGTATAAAGATATGCGTTTCCGGTTAGTTCGACACTTAGTGAAAACAAGTTTTTAAACTTCCTGTTGTTAGCGACGTAGGGTGCGACGCTGGGTTGTTATGCGACGTAGGGTGCGACGTACGGGTCTACGTCGCATTCAGGTTTTGCGACGTCATGGGTTGCGTCGCATAGGCGACGCTCGCAATTTAATGCGACGTAATGGTCTGCGTCGCTATGTGCGACGTAAGGAAAGGTAATGCGACGTAAAGGCCTACGTCGCAGTACTGTTTTCGGTCCCAATGCGACGTAGTCGCCTGTTCGACGAACAGCGAGCAAAAATCGGATTTTTGGTTGATTTGGAACGTTTTCGGTTGTATAAAACACTAAAACATGTTATTCTAAGTATGTTAAACACTAAGTAGAAATTATAACTTTGAAATCTAAAGATTTGCGGGATTTGTCGGAAACTTACGAGTGTCGGATTTGAAATCCGAAAAGGTAGAAAGATAGATCGTAGTCTCGTGGTCGTTTTCCTCTATTTTGTTTGTTGATTCGGCGTCGTTTGATGGTAGTTTTGTGGTGATTTGTGTGGTGGTTTTTGGTAGGTGGTGGTGAAAGTAGAGAGAAAAAGAGAAAGATAGAGAAAGATGATGAAAGGGAAATGAAAGAAAATGAGGAGGTGGGAGGTGGTTTTGTTCCACTTTCTGCCTCCGTGGTTACACTCCGTGTTTGTTTACCCGATCGCTAAATGTTATTTTATTTTAACTAATATGTTTTTAATTACATTTTTCATTATATTTTAATTGGGCTCTTTTTATGAAACTAAATTAATAATTTTTATAAATCTCAAATCTTGTTTTATTTTAATTTACACAAGTTAAAGTTCCGCGTTCTAAAATAATATGTAAATATTATTGACAAAATATTTAATTGTTAACTACGTTATTTAATAATTTCGTTTTATTAAATAATTTTGTTCACCAACAGTCGTATATTTTTGTCGCGTTTGTTTTCAAATTGTTCTGTACGTAATTACAACTAATTACGAATTCGCAATACTACGCGTACTAACTAGTTGGGCTATGCTAGACTTACCTCTAAAATGTGTTGTGAATTCACTCAAGTAGGGAATTAGCCTAATAATGCAAGTGATTAATGTTATTAATCGTGTTCAAATTTGCGAGGTGTTACATTCTCCCCATGTTAGAGAAATCTCGTCCCGAGATTTAAAATCAAGTCGGATCGCCCGCGGCGTATGTTCTCCGATAAGTCATGTCGTTACAATAATAGTAATAGTTTGTGTAGTGATCTATGTTTGCCAGTATAGTTTTAACTGTTTAGTATACTCGCGGTATAGTTTGATAGTTCAAGTTCGTTTCGTGGTTAGCGTTTACCAAGTGGTGTGTTCGAATTGACATTCGAATGAAAGAAACGTTAAATCGTAGCAAGAGTTGGTAAGACATACCGTGTTTGCCATAGTCCGCAACAGTTTCCGGTGCACGGAGGATGTATGCGCGGCCACGAGCCGGTGGGATGGTTGCGATGTGGTTGTTGTTTTGTTGGTTGTTCCCGGGGTTGTTCTGGTTGTTGTTATTAGGATTGTTGTTGAGTTGGGGGCACTGATTTCGGTAGTGTCCCGGGTCACCACATCGGAAACAGCCAGTGTTTCGTTGTTCGTTGTTCGTGGGGTGAGTTCTACAAGCTTCGGTTCTGTGTCCGAAACGGTTGCATTTATCACAGAAGAAACAATCTCCTTCATGATGTTTTCCGCACTTCCCACACTTGGGCCTGTTACCAAGGTAGGGTTTCTGTTCAGTGTTGGTGATCGCGGCAAAGGCTCGGGTGTTTCCCGGGTTTCTGTTTTGTTGACCCTGACGGTCGTTACCCTCGCTGTTCCATTTGCGTTTGTGGGTTCCAGAGTCGCCCACATCAGTACGGGTAAGTTCAGCTTTCCCTATGATAGCTTTCAGGGTTCCAATCTCGACCGCGTCGTCGGTTAAGCTGTGAGCCAGATCTACTGCGCTCCTAAAAGTGGCGGGTTTGGAGGACATAACCATGCCTCGGATTTGTGGTGCCAAACCCCTGTTGTAACGCTCAATGCGTTTGCTCTCGGGGGTTACCATGTGAGGCACTAGACGTGCAAGCTCCTGGAATCTAGTTGTATAACCGGAAATATCAGCGCCGATCATTTGGATGTTCCAGAATTCGGTTTCAAGTTTCTGCATCTCGTTGGGAGGGCAAAATTCCTCCATCATCATTCGTTTCAGTGTCTCCCATGAGATGGAGTAAGCAGCTGGGCGTCCCATGATTTGCACCTGAGCGTTCCACCATGTTAGCGCTTTGTCGGCTAGAGTGCAGGTGGCGTATTTCACAATTTTGTCGGTGGCGCAGTCGCTGATGTCGATGACTGATTCCGTTTTCTCAATCCAGTGGACCAGGCCAATGGCCCCTTCAGTCCCGGTGAAGGTGCTGGGTTTACAAGATTGGAAGGTTTTGTAGGAACACCCCTGCTGGGTATTAGTTGGAGTTTCGCTGTTGACGGGGGTAGCTCCACTGTTGTTGGTTGGGTTTTCACGATTTCTGCTAGCCTCGTACTGAGCAATAGCCTCAGCCACGCGGCGTTCGATGATTTGTTCGGTTGTTTCTGGAGGTACAGGTGGAGAATTTCGTCTACTGTTTCGAGTCTTTCTTTGTTTAGGCGGCATGCTGACGTTCTGCGATGGAAAGATGCAGAAGTCAATGCCAATGAAAAATATGTGAGGAATAAAGTTTCACATATTTCAAGTTTTCGAGTATCAAAAGAAATCGTCGAATCCCCATCACGTATCTTACGACTATGAAACACCCATATGTTCTTAGTATGATATAATCACGTTGGCCAGGCGTCATTATATGATGCCAAATACATACTTCTTTTCATCAACCGTTTAATCACGATCAGGTTCATATGAGATCAGAGTACAATGAACGAGTCGGATGTGGTGAACAGTTCACGCGTATCGAGGTATCGTAACGATAGTTTAGATGTATGCAAATGTATGTATGCATGTACGTTCTAGCCAAGGCTATAGTCTAGGTCTCTAGGTTTCTAAGTCACCTAAAGTTTCCTAGTTCGCTATAACCATTGGCTCTGATACCAATCTGTAACACCCCCAAATTTGTTTAGCGGAAGCGTTTAGTTTAAGTACTGGGGTGTCACAATAACAAAGCATGCATACGTATCAGAGCTTATGATTACAACAGAACAATATATATATTAAGATGCCAAAAGTATTAATTACATGTTTACGATTCATCAAATCGTATAAGTTAAAAGAAAGAAGTTTACAAAAGTAGATTTCTGAAATATGACTAAGACAATTCAGTTATACTAAAGAAATCCATATGTTTTTCCAAAAGTTGGCATCCTAAGGCTTCACGGGTCGCCTAATTCTCCATGTGTTGGCGATTCTTACATGCGCAGCTAATTCCCTGAAAAACATAGTAAAAGTCAACAACTAGGTTGAGTGAATTCACAGGTTTTATGTTTACAAGTTCAGTGGTGATAAACCACTGCTATTATTAACGTATCGTTGGGATGTCACCCAAAAGTATAGTTCCTGAAATCAGATATGTTCCAAATTAGTTGTTTGTAGGAATGTTCGTATCCTATTAGTTGTAGGAAAATCAGTATCCCGTGTTCAAGTAAGTTTTGTAGGATTATACGTATCCTAATCGTAGATATGTTTCGTTGGGATGTTGCCCAAAAATATAGTTCAAGTTATAGTAGGAATGTAAGTATCCTATTAGTCGTTCGTAGGTGTAACACTCCCCTAAGACCCGTATCTGGACCACGTACGACAGTGTTACGATCCTAGTCGTTTGGTGGGTCCATGTTAGTAGGAAACCCATTGTTTTCAGTAGTGGTGCCCATGTCAAGTAGGGACTTTTGAATAGCGTTGCCCATGTCAAGTAGGGACTTTTCAATAGTGTTGCCCATGTCAAGTAGGGACTTTTCAGTAATGTTGCCCATGTCAAGTAGGGACTTTTTAATAGTTTGTGCCCATGTCAAGTAGGGACTTTCCAGTTACTTGTGCCCATGTCAGTAGGGACTTTCTAATAATTCAATCAGTTAAGTAAATAGTGTTGCTGGTCGTTCTCCAGCGTTCTCAAAACATATTCACGTGTTTACAGCGTTGGTCGTATGAAAGTAATATGTAACACTTCCCCTAAGACCCGTATCTGGACCACGTGCGGGCAGTATTACATATTAAGTTAAAATCGTCAGTTTTGTTTATCAGTTTACTAGTTCCATGTACTCCACTTGTTTGAGTAAAAATAGTATACAACCATATTTGTATAAAAGTGTTTGACTATGTTTTCCACCCCTGTTCAAAGCAGTTAAAACAGTAAAAGTAGGGGCTGTGAACTCACCTGTCGAGTTAAGTAGTTGTGAGAGTGCTAGCAAACCTAAGCCCAAGTATAGTCCGAATCTCCTAACGTCCTAAACGTATGAGATTAATAAGTATGTGGATGTCTAGGCTAATCATCCATGCTAGTGTTCGTACAACCAAGTCACGTCCAAATCGTTCGTTTAATGTTTATGTTTGTATTTCGTTGTTTGTGAAAACGTATACGACTCGTTGGTGAAAGTTTGAAATCAACATTTCGATAAAACAAGTATGTTTAAATTGTTTGTAAGGCTCGTGAATCGAATTTGTATAAAGATATGCGTTTCCGGTTAGTTCGACACTTAGTGAAAACAAGTTTTTAAACTTCCTGTTGTTAGCGACGTAGGGTGCGACGCTGGGTTGTTATGCGACGTAGGGTGCGACGTACGGGTCTACGTCGCATTCAGGTTTTGCGACGTCATGGGTTGCGTCGCATAGGCGACGCTCGCAATTTAATGCGACGTAATGGTCTGCGTCGCTATGTGCGACGTAAGGAAAGGTAATGCGACGTAAAGGCCTACGTCGCAGTACTGTTTTCGGTCCCAATGCGACGTAGTCGCCTGTTCGACGAACAGCGAGCAAAAATCGGATTTTTGGTTGATTTGGAACGTTTTCGGTTGTATAAAACACTAAAACATGTTATTCTAAGTATGTTAAACACTAAGTAGAAATTATAACTTTGAAATCTAAAGATTTGCGGGATTTGTCGGAAACTTACGAGTGTCGGATTTGAAATCCGAAAAGGTAGAAAGATAGATCGTAGTCTCGTGGTCGTTTTCCTCTATTTTGTTTGTTGATTCGGCGTCGTTTGATGGTAGTTTTGTGGTGATTTGTGTGGTGGTTTTTGGTAGGTGGTGGTGAAAGTAGAGAGAAAAAGAGAAAGATAGAGAAAGAGGATGAAAGGGAAATGAAAGAAAATGAGGAGGTGGGAGGTGGTTTTGTTCCACTTTCTGCCTCCGTGGTTACACTCCGTGTTTGTTTACCCGATCGCTAAATGTTATTTTATTTTAACTAATATGTTTTTAATTACATTTTTCATTATATTTTAATTGGGCTCTTTTTATGAAACTAAATTAATAATTTTTATAAATCTCAAATCTTGTTTTATTTTAATTTACACAAGTTAAAGTTCCGCGTTCTAAAATAATATGTAAATATTATTGACAAAATATTTAATTGTTAACTACGTTATTTAATAATTTCGTTTTATTAAATAATTTTGTTCACCAACAGTCGTATATTTTTGTCGCGTTTGTTTTCAAATTGTTCTGTACGTAATTACAACTAATTACGAATTCGCAATACTACGCGTACTAACTAGTTGGGCTATGCTAGACTTACCTCTAAAATGTGTTGTGAATTCACTCAAGTAGGGAATTAGCCTAATAATGCAAGTGATTAATGTTATTAATCGTGTTCAAATTTGCGAGGTGTTACAACATTGCACATTCACTTTAGAAAAATGTTAAAGGAATAGGAACTTACAAATTCATCCTTTTTCCTTGCAAAACTCTTACCCCCAGTAGTGTGAGTATGGAGTTTATTAGCTCTTGCTTTCTTGCCAGATTCTGACAGTTTCTACATTTAAATTTAAGTATAACACAATTAGGACCACACGTTTCTGGGTATGGAAAATTGTAACTAATACCTTTGCAGCAGGTGATCGAAGATAAACCTTGTACGTATTCCACTCGTGATCAAGAAACTTGGGCGGTATTTCAATCAAATCAAGTGTTTCTAACAGCTCATCTTCCGAGTATTGTCTCTCTCCATTCGCAACGTTATAATGTGTATTTAGTCGTTTGGCAGCTGACTTAAACAAACTTATTTTGAACCTGTACTTAAGAGTCCTAAACCTTACATCAAAAATATCTAAAAGGACTTTGTCAACGCTATCTATTTCAGGCAACATAAATCTCCCCTGTGAAAATTATATATAAACCGCATACAATATGAATATTAGTTACCATTTATACTATAAATGCAAAAACTAAATGTTTTAAAAAAAAGAGTTACCCGAAGTTCTCTCAACAGTGTAACACCAGATCCTACTTTAACTACTTTCCAATATGTAGCCGTTGGGGGAATCATATTGGGCCGTTTTAGTAGACTTGACATGAATCTAGTGCATAAGCCACCCGAAGTTCCGATTGGCTGATATAACTCGTTAACATGCACCAGAATCCTTTCACCTGAAGCTATCATATAAGCATCTTTTACTCTCATCTTTTGTTTCCTAATGATATTTCCATGGACATCTACAAGATTATTATATCATCGTTAGCATTGAATTCACAAAAGTATCACATCAATGACTAGTGGCAATACATTTAAAACAACCTGTTATATCAACTTTAACTGAAGACTCTGTCTCGTTTTCATCATATTGGTCTTCATCATCAACTAAATGAGAAGATGAGGACAGATGCGTAGAGGTCCCATGTAGTGTTTGTTGAGTGGATGATGTAGACTGGTCTAGAATAGAATAAGATGATGTTGGCTTATGAAATGATGTGGAAGCATGCAAGTTAGGTTCAAAAGAAGTTGGTTGTAACGAGGAGGATTGCTGGTGCAGAATTGGCTTATAAGTGATTGGTTGGGATCTTAGAGATTGAGAATGAGTACTAGATGACGATGATGAAGAGCTTTGGCGGATATCAGAAACAAAAGGAGGTCGAACTGGTGTGTCACGAAAAGATAATGATGTGGATGCACGCAAGTTTGGTTCAGATAAAGTTGTCTTAAATGAGGTGAATGGTTGGTGCTGAATTGGCTTATAAGTGCTTGGTTGGGATCTTAAGGATTGAGAATTTGCGCCTAAATATCTCACTATTTGAAGGCGGAGAATTTACGCCTAAGGCATCTCTAACTAAACCTATCATGTCATCTTGAACAAATGAAGTTTCTTGAATACTACTAGATTCAATATGGGGTGAATGTATAGAATGCTCCCCATGAAACGTCCATGTTGTGTACCCCGGTAAGAATCCAAAACGCAATATGTGGGCATGAACAGTATCTACATTTAACCATTTATCATTACAACATCTAAGGCATGGGCATACAATTGATCCTCTTATATCTCTAACACGAGCAAAGTCAATAAAACATTTAGCCCCATCTCTAAAAGCATCGCTTTTTATATGAGCGTTGATCCAACTTTTGTCCATATATCAAGTTTACCTAAACAAGTAATATACTTTTAGAAAGGACAAATAAAAAAAATTGAAATAAACATAAATTGAAATAAATGTTTATAATTAGAATGATTTAGGCCTAAAACTGAGTGGATCAATATAGAACAATTGTCTTTTAGCTCTAAGAAGGCTGTTTGTGTTTTAATTTTGAGTAGTTCGGGTTCTGTTTAAATTTGGTTTTCAGCTTTTAAGCTGGGGTCATATATACCATTGGAACACATCGAATAGTGATTCTGGAAGTTGTATTATTCAGCTCTAGAACTCAGTTGTTGTAAGCCTGAAAACACCTTAGCTTGTAACTAAATGTTCATATAATTCATCATACATATAATTCATCCTACTGTCCATTCTAAATCCTTATATTCAAACGCATTCAAATCTAAATTTCCTAAAACAAACTCATAACATCCCTAAAGAAACTATCAAACAGTTGGTATTTATAATCTGATAGTTTAAAACACAGAAAACTAAATGCAGTCTGAAACACAGATAAAGATTCACAAGTGTAATGATAGCAGATTCATTGATTCTTCAATTTGTCATTATATATATAAAGAAAATAGATATATGCACACACATCCTCATACACATAGATGAAACAGAGCACTACACACAAATAGATGCATGCACATACACTCATCCTCATACACATACAAATTCAGCACATAAACCAGCATCATGAATCCTAATCCTAATCCTAAATAGTCATTAAACCAGTAACATAAACCCTAGAAATTTGCACCATCAAACATTTCATTGAGAAGTGAACAATATGTATGAACAAAAACGTAATACGACGAGATAAAATTCATATACTGACTGATTCACGTATCGAACACACGAGTGTAGCAGCCAATAGTAGATGTGAACAATGAATCGAGCAAACGCATAACACCGAAGCGATTCTCTCCGGCAACAGCTGAGAATAACAACAGATCAAACAAATCAAGCTACAAACCTGAACAAATCACATAATGCTAACTCAATTCACTCCAAAAGCTTTGTACCTGAACAAATCAATTGATGAATTGAACGACCACAAAGCAACAGCTCAAAGTAGCAATCAAAGAATCGCTTCACTCTAATTAACGAACCGTACAATCACGCTACCGAACGACCGCTCTTATAAAAACGTAACCGATTGAAACCCTAGATATTACGCACTGCACCAAATCGATTCGAACAAAAAGTGCGTGTTCGAGTCCATTTGAGTCTAGTCAAAACTCCTTTTTCAAAAACTGCAATCTGAATCCCAATCGATTGTTTAATGGTTGCTTCAAAATTGCTTACGGTGTTTTGGAGAAAAGTTCCTCTAATAATTGTTTTATTGTTCCTTTTTTTAATTTTAATTAAATGAAAAAAGTAATAATAAAGGGGAGGTTAATTTTGTTATTTTATTTACTTTCAAAGTTATTAATTTGATGAGTTGGAGTGTGCAGTAAGACTTCACATTTAAAACCGTGAACTTGTACATATATATAATTAATATCTTTTTTCTTTATTTCTTCACACCAAAAAATGTGAACTTTATTTTACACGCGTATAAGTGTGCACAAATTCATATAAAAGTACACACATATTTAAACCGTGGCTAAATAAGTGTGGAGAACTCATATATTTTTTGTAATGACTTATATATCAAAACTAAAAATATTACATTAACTAAAAATTAAAAAATTACAATAATTTAAAAAGTGCATTTATTGAAAAATAAAAGACAACTAGTCGTCTACTCCGAGTCATCTTCGTCTTCGTCCTCGCATTCCTCCTCGTCTTCGTCCGAATCAATGTTGACCGAACCCGACGATTGACCAAAAACCTTTCGGTAATCCGACTCGTAGTTATTAACCACGATTTTTCGCACCTCTTGGAGAAAAAAATTTCTCCTTTTTTTAAGACCTTTGTGTATTTTTTGAAAAAGTAGTTTCAAAGTTTTAAGAATGGTCTTTTTTCGAAATTTTTATCGATCGTACCCAATGTTTTTTGTTGCATTTTGGCGGCTTTGATATTAGCCAAACGTTTTTGATCCTTCAAACTTCTTGATAAAGTAGCCGCAGCACTCGAACCCGAACTTTTTTTACTTTTCCTTGAACTTGCACGACCGGACGGACGACGGATGTGGTCGTTTTGGAACAACATTTTCATGTTCATGTTAAGAGGTTCGGTTGAAGGGGTGTCATCATCAAGATTGATAGGGTCATAATCGGGTTGGTGTGTACGCCGGTTGGCCATGACCCCAATATCCGAATAGAACTACAGAAAGTCTCTTAGAACGTACCAACATTTTTCGTAAATGAATTTGTATTTTTGTTGGGACTTAAAATGACATGCGACCAAAAAAAAATTTCATTTGCACCGCTTGGCGGCGGGTCGGTGAAATTTTTGTGGATTGCGATGAAAATTTTACAATCTTTGCGGATTTTATTCCACTTTCCTTGTATTTGAGACAGCGTACGTTTTTCAATTGCCAAACTATTATAGCCGGCAAGCACTTTTGACCAAAAAGTCTCAATGGCTTGTGCACAACCTTCTTTTCTTTTTTCCGATACATGCACCTATCGTTCGACCAACATAACCGCCTCGTCGTCCGACCACTTAACTTGTACCCTTTTACCTTTTTTTCCTTTTTCGGGTTCGGGTGTACCAACGTTTCCGAATTGTGGATAGTTAATTGGGGTTGGTGAAAATTGAGAGAAAGTCGATGGTGCGCTTTGTTGTTGATAAATTGGTTGATATGGTGAGTAATGTTGGTAAGGTTGATAATGTTGGTAATTTTGGAATGGTGGTGGTGGTTGTTGGTATGGTGGTTGTTGTTGTGCGTATGATGCAAATCCGAGTGGTTGAATATGTGAAGAGTTTGAAGATTGTGCCGAAGATGAGCCCGTCGGTGAAAAAGGTGGTGGTGGTATTGGATTATTCATTAAATTTGCCCACATATCGTTTTCGGTTGATGTTGGTGGTAGTGTATTTTTCCTTTGATTTCTTGACATTTTTGGATGGTATGTTTTAGTGAAGAATTGTAAAGAAATTGGTTGAAAGAAAGTTGGTAGATTGTAGTGAAATTGGTTGAAAGAAAGGGTTATATATATAGTGTAAAAATGTTAGTTTTTGAAAATAAAAATAAAAATATAATAAAAAAATGTAACCGTTGAAGGTCAAACGGATAAATTTTTAAAATAATAATTTTTTTTATATTTCGTATTTAATTAAAAAGAAAAAGTGACACGTGGGGTTCCACCTTCACTCCGTCCGTTCTTTTCGGTTTTTCGACGCCATCAACCGACGATCGTTGACACCGTCGGAGCGACGTGCCGTTGGCACAGTTATTATAAACCTTTTTATCCCGTTAATCTGTTCTTAATTAACTAGAAAGGCGCCATGCTATTATACTCTTTACGCTTTTGTTGATACTTTATGGGAATTTAGTATTCCTAAAGCAAATATCAATTATAAAATATATCCACAAACAGTAAGTAATAAAAAAAAACCCTTAATCGATTTATATTTCACGGTCAATTTTATAACATATTGAGAGAAAAAAAAGAGAAATTAATCGATTAGGTAAATATGTTACTTATAAAGAAGAAATCCGGTGACAACTCTGTCATTTGTGCAATTTTACGAAATATATGTCTACAACTTGATTACAAATTGAAAAATATTAAATAATTTAAAGTTGTGTAACCTAAATCAAAATATGTGAAAAGTATAGCACATTTTTCGGTACTTTTCCCGATATTAATCGCCATGTCATTGTACAAAAGTGACATTATTTTTTGCAATAAACGAAATGTGACGGTTGGTAAAAAGAGGGTCAAAGTAATGAATTTTAGCTGAGTTACGTTGAATACGAAGAGAAAAGAAATGCATAGTTTATCTTTTATTTTAATTTTTTAAAACCATTGTAAGTGTATTTATGATGATCGATTCTTTTTATCCAGTCGTACCATGTGAACATGTGTAAGGGTGCGTTTGATAATGCAGAATGATTTAGTACTGAATGATTCAAAGACACTGAATGTACTTGATTCTGAATGTACACATACCGTTTGATAATGAATCTGAATAACATAAAATTACTAATTTACCCTTTATACGGTTAGTGCTAAATAATTTACAATAGTTATGATACTTGTTTCGATTCATAAAAGTTTTAGTTTAAACATAGATCAAATATAAAAAACAAAATATATTATGGAACTATTTTTAGCCATCAAAAATAAACTTTTAAGGGTTTATGGACCAGATCGCCAACGTACTTTACTTTTTGTCTCAATGTCACCAATGAACCGGTTTTATTACCAAGGTCGACACCAAACTTTTTACTTTTGTCTCAATGTCACCAACGAACTAATTTTATTACCAATGTCGACAACGAACTTGTTAAATATGTTTTGAGGTCACCAAAATACATTTTTTTTAACGAGCTACGTTTTGAATTTGTTGATGTGGTGTTGCCATGCATTTCATTTATGTGACCAGGCTTCCACGTAAGCTAAACTTGTACATGGTTAATTCTTCTTCTCATATCGAATAACATGTAATTTTTTATTGCTTTACGATAATCACCATTTTTTCAGTGAATCTAAACGCAATTACTACTTTTTTTTTTATCAAAAACGTAACCCAAAATTACATGTTAGTCGGTCGGAGAAGATGAAGTTAACCATACGTGTACATGTTTAGCTTACATGGAAGTCTGGTCACATAAATAAAATGCATGGCAACACCACATCAACAAATTCAAAACGTTGCTCGTTAAAAAAAAGGTATTTTGGTAACCTCAAAACATATTTAACAAGTTCGTTGTCGACATTGGTAATAAAATTAGTTCATTGGTGACATTGAGACAAAAGTAAAAAGTTTGGTGTCAACCTTGGTAATAAAACCGGTTCATTGGTGATATTGGGACAAAAAGTAAAGTACGTTGGCGATCTGGTCCATAAACCCAACTTTTAACCCCAAACTTACATTAGAAACCACATTTATTTACTAATGACTTTCATGAGCATCGTTTTCACCACTCCAAATATTACTTTATTACCTCATTGTCTTGTACCTACACTTCCGTTCGCCTACAATATTTTACCAAGATGTGCTTAAGTGAATAGGAGTGATAAACCACAAAGACATAAGTGTTACATAACTATAATAACTTTTAAATTTAAAAAAAAGTGATTAAATGTAACTCTTCATGGTCTGCCCATGATTTAATCCTACTTCACTTAAACATGAATACGCATATTAAGTAACAAGAAAGTAAAAGACCACACATATCCTAATTATAGATGAATAATAACAATGAATATTGTTGTGACATTTTATCAAACACTTGATGCTTTGTTTTCTCAAAATCAAATCATCACTACTACGGTAGAACATATACACATAAGCAAATACGTTATCTACATTCCATCACAGCATAAAGGGAGTATAGATCACCAAACAAACAAATCAAGCCCTTATGCAATTTTTTTTTACAAGACTTGGAAAAAAAAGAAGGCAAAGTTATAATCATTTACCTCGGAGTTAGGAGAAATCATAGAGGAGTTCGTACGATGGAAAAACAATTTGTAATAAAGTCATAGAGAAGGCAATAGAGAGTGTTTTTAGATGAATGGTTCAGAGTCATTTTTTGGTCGCTCAGCACCATTACTTGTTCAGTGTCAGTAACCAAACACACTGAATGCTAAACGATTCAGCATTCAACATTGAATCATTCCATCAAGTGACTATCAAACACAGCCTAAATATGACTATAGTTTGGGGGTGTGTTCGGTAAGAGCCTTCTAGGAGATTATGCTCCTAACGTTAATAAGCTACCGTCTATAAGTTTTGTTTGGTGACAAATAAATATGGGGCTTTACGAAAAAAGAAACCTTTAGAACCCTTTAAAACAAAACTTCTTGAAATAGCTTTTGGAATAGAAGTTCCAAACTCAACCTCATTCCTAGCTATAGTTCCTTAATTATTAGCGCACACGCCCTAGATTGGTGCAAATGCTATCTAGTATCTACCATTAAATAAAAATTATGTTATCGTAAGTAAAAAATAGCTTCTCATGTCCGTCTAAAAATGTCA
Organism: Helichrysum umbraculigerum; assembly: GCA_949592205.1. Taxonomy (NCBI): domain Eukaryota; kingdom Viridiplantae; phylum Streptophyta; class Magnoliopsida; order Asterales; family Asteraceae; genus Helichrysum; species Helichrysum umbraculigerum. The sequence goes on from CATIUR010000001.1 coordinate 118,047,778, forward strand.
CAACAGGAGTTAATCAAATATAGAGAAAAGTTAAAGAAGTACAAGAATTGTTGAAAGTATGGAAGAACCAATGAGAATGCACCACATGTACAAAGAGAATGTTTCACATGTACAAAACTCATTTACCCCCAACATCAATTATCTCACAAACGGCAAATCGAAAAATTATGAAAATTGCACCATAAAATTCAACGTTTTCTCCTCTTCGATTTGCCGTCCCTCAAGGCATACTTTCGACGATTTTTTTTTTCATTTTTTTGGTGGGTCTTATAAATTATTAACACATGATTGGTTGTACATTTAATTTAGGGTTAGGGTTTAGGGTTTAGAAGGGTTTAGGATCTAGTAGAATTTAGGGTTTAGAGTTTTGTAAAGCGTTTAAGGTTTAGGGTTTTGGCAAATCGAATAAGAGAAAACGCTGAATTTTATGGTGCAATTTTCATAATTTTTCGATTTGTCGTTTATGAGATAATTGACGTTGGGGGTAAATGAGTTTTTTTACATGTGGAGCATTCTTTTTGTACATGTGGAGCATTCTAATTGGTTCTTCCATACTCTATAAAATCTTTGTACTTCTTTGATCCCATCTCTTCATATATATGAATATATGATAGACCTTAATATTGACATGATCAACAACCATCGGTCATCACCTGATGCAATAAACACTTGGTACAATAGATACTTGTTACCAATGTTCAAAGTAGTCTTGATCAATGATGGTGTACCCCTAACTTTGGGCTCCCAACATTGGTTGGCCCATGGGCTCCAATGTTAGGCCCTGCCCCCACCCCTAGATAAGGGTCAAACCCTAGCTGCAAAAGGGATTCATTCATTCAACATACAACAAGATCTCAACATCACGGGAGAGGGCGGAGGGTAGCCATTTGATCAAGCTTTTCTTGGCTTGCATGCGGGTTTAGGTTGGATCAATTCGGTACATTCTGGATGACGTGGCTAACCCCAAAGACTCGTATAGAACGAGGTGAAAAGGGTGGTAGGAATCGGTTTTGGTACCATCTAAAAGATGGATTTTGGTGGTGAGCAAAGCTCACCATGATGAAGAAGATGATGGGGGAGAAGGGAGCAGAGGCTGCCATCTGCCCTCTCCAGTGATGTTGAGATCTTGTTGTATGATGATAGAATGAATCCTTTTTGCAACTAGGGTTTGATCCTTATAAAGGGGTGGGGGCAGGCCCCAACATTGGAGCCCATGGGCCAACCAATGTTGGGAGCCCAAAGTTAGGGGTACACCATCAATCAATTTTTATTTATTTATTTATTTGTTACTTTTCGACGTACAAACGTCCAATCCGTACGTCCTTGTATGATTTGTACGCTTTGTCTTTCAATCTTTCCCTTCATGATCTAGTTTTAAGTGAACATGTATTGAGGGCCAAATGTTAAAGTTAATATGCAATTTTTGAAAGTTGACACTTATTTTGAAACAAATTATAATGGAAAGGTCTATACTTATTTTGGGACAGATAGAGTATAAAAAAATTACTAAAATGGAACTCAAGTTTACGTATACTACTCAAAATAAAAATCATACCCGTATTTAATATTTTTTTACTTTTAACATTATTTGAAATACACACACAAAACAAAAATAATAGTATAAGAAAAACGATATTAAAATAATAGTATAAGAAAAAACGATGATGTCACTCAAAGTGATAGCCACCATCTTTTCCTAACATATTATTGGAGCCGCTCTGAAATAAAAATAATCACTCCCCTTGCTGATGGTGTAACTCATGCTTTGAACTCCCAACTTTGCTTGGCCCATGGGCTCTAATCTTGAGCCAACCCCTTTATAAGGGGAAACCCTGGGCTGCAAACCTATCATCATTCAACAACATCATAGACACAAAACATGGGAGGGCAGTATGGTGTTAGTAGCCCTACTTTTCTAATGGCCCCATATGAAAACCACTTAGGTCCCCAAACTTGTTTGAAACTTCAAATGGCTTTAATTAGGAGATGAATGTTGTGATAAGTTTTTTTGTGGGCGATGTGGGACACTTGACAACTCAAAGTTGAGGCTTTAAACAGTTAGGAAATAAAATCTCTAGATTAGAGATTCGAACTTGCGACCCTGTTAAATTGTGGTAGGTAGTTAACCAACTCATCCAACAATCAACTTTGTTTATTAAATCAAAATTGTATTTATCACAGTACTCATAATTTGATTAATTTATTTTATATCTTTAGGGCTATTTGTTTTGATACTTTTTAGTATGTTTAATATGTCCAATTTGTTTTGATAATTTGTGGTTGTTTGAGTACTGTATGGATGTAGTTTTAGGTCGTTTTTATGCCATTTGGATGTTTTGGGTTGTTTTGATGCGACTCTAATGTGTTGTAAGTGACTTTCGTGATATTCTACGTTTAAAGTGGTATTTTTTTGCCCCCCACGATATGATTTTCTGGATCCGTCACTAGGAGGGCAGCCTCTCTGCTCCCTTCCTCTCCATCATCTCCATCATGATGAGCTCTCCACACCGATTCTTACCACCCTTTCACCTCGTTCTATACGAGTCTTTGGGGTTAGCCACATCATCCGGAGTGTAACGAATCGGTCCGACCCAACCCGCTCTCAAGCCAACAAATGCTTGATCAAATGGCGCCATCCGTGAGACTTGCAATAAAATGTGTCGTGTTCTAAAATGGAGCCGAAACTTGTAACACCCCCAAATTTAGTGATTTGCGGAAGCATGATTTGGGTGTTACTAATCAATAACAAAGCACAAGGATATATAGTAAACGACTCTATATGCGTCGTTTTAACAAAATATATTAATAGTTGAAATGTTTACAACATTTAAAGCTTTACATAGCTCGAGTTTAAATGAAAGGAGATTTCAGTACATAAGTACTTGTACAAAATATACTAATGCAAGAAAATCTCAATCGTCTGTATGCTGACTCGAGCTAAAAGTCCTGAAGCAGAAGCAACCTACTGCTTGGTACCTGCGATCCATGCTAAATGGGTCAGCTAAAGCTGGTGAGCTCACAGGTTTGAGCTCACAGTATTTGTGTAACACCCCTGAATTTGATGAATTGCGGAAGCACGATTTGGGTGTTACTAATCAATAACAAAGCACAAAGATATATAGTAAACGACTCTATATGCGTCGTTTTAACAAAATATATTAATATTGAAATGTTTACAACATTTATAGCTTTACATAGCTCGAGTTTAAATGAAAGGAGATTTCAGTACATAAGTACTTGTACAAAATATACTAATGCAAGAAAATCTCAATCGTCTGTATGCTGACTCGAGCTAAAGTCCTGAAGCAGAAACATCCTACTGCTTGGTACCTGCGATACATGATAAATGGGTCAGCTAAAGTTGGTGAGCTCACAGGTTTGAAATCAAGTCATAAAGTATGAACCGCAAGATTTAATAATGATTTGCATCCAGCAAATGAAATGATAATAATCGTGTATACAGCCATGAGCACATAGTTGAGCTTAACTCGAGGGCCGGGTCCCCTATAGAGAATTCCGGGCGAGGTGCCTCCACGAATGCCTAATCAACATTCGTCTTCCCAAATATTAGTACGTCCGTTTACCCGGTTAGTGCTTGCTAACCCGAACGAGGAGGGTCAATCCTATATGGTACCATATACTAATATTCACGCTACAACGTATTAACAACTATGCTGACGGAGGACTTTAAATGATTAGTTGTGAAAAACTCATGTAGTATATGAAATGTTTGTACTTGCGTTCACATGTTAAAAATGAGCAATATATCACACCCCTGAGTAAAACAGTAAAAAGAGGGGCTATGAGACTCACCTGAGTCGCTGAGTTTATGAAAATAAACTGAGAATGATTAGCCGAGAATCGAAGTCCAAAGACTTGTAACATGAGGGTGTCCACGACACGCGATGGTTATAAATGTGAGTAGGTATCTATCAAGACTACCTTGTAGTTGTCCGTCCAACTAGAATGTCCAAATTACATTTGGTTGATTGATTCGAATGTTTGAAAATATGTACGGCCCGTTGGTGACGGATTTGTAATAATAATCTCAACTATTATTATTTTGATTTCGTGTCGTTTTACTTGAAAAATGTGTTTTGATTGTGTTTTAGAAGCCGTTACGGAATCTAAGTACGGGGGTCCGGGGGCAGCGCCCCTGGTAGCGGGGTCCAAGGGGCGGCAGCTGGGATCTGAATTCGGGTAAAATCGAGTTCGGGTAAAATCGAGTGATAAATTTTGAGTCTCGACACTTAGTAAAAAAATCTGTGTTTTTAAGGTTCTGGTTTGTGCGACGTTGGGTGCGACGTAGCAATTGACGTCGCAATTGGGCCAACCCAGATGCGACGTCGGAGTCTATTCAGATTCCGGTGGCCGGAAAATCGGTCGAAAGGCTTCCGTTCGGTCTAAATCTTTTACCCAACCCATATTTGGACATTATAAGTTGATACAAACCGCAAACAAGTACAAACACTTAAAAACGAGAGGTTTCGGGATTTGTCGGAAACTTACAAAGTGTCGGATGAAAAATCCGAAAAGATAGGATGATAGATCGTGATGCGGTGAACGTTTTCTTCCAAATGGCCGAGGTGATCCGAGCGGGTTTCGTATTCCTTTTTGGCGATTTAATGGGGTGGTGGGGGTTTTTCTTTTTAGAGAGAAAAAGGGAGAGGAGAGAGTAAGAGAGAGAAAGAGTGAGGTGAAAGTGAAAGAAAGAGGAGGGAGTTGGGGGTTTAACCTCCAACTTTCAGTCTCCTCAATTGCGTTCCGTGCGGTGTTCGTTTTCTCCGTCGTTCAAACGTTAAATAATTATTTTACATATTAATTATTAAGTTTTAAAATATAAATTATTACGCGATATTTTATTTAAATACTTACAAATCAATTTATATTTGGGTTATAAAATGTAAATTTGTTTATTTAGTTTGCTCGTTTTATTTTAAATTGTGCAAGTTCTGTTTGTACGATACGAATTGTAATTCGAGTATTATAAAAATGATATTTTTAACATACCAGTGTTACTTCATAGGATTGGTCACCAACGTCCATATTAGATTGAATCGAAATACATTCGATTTAAATTGCGTACGATTTAATCAAATCGCATTTTCGTATATATTCAACAATATATATAATTTGATACATTAATTAGTCTAACACAGAACTAATTACATGTATTAACATATGATTAGGCACTAATTACTAGTCCTAATTTGGCGGGTGTTACAATTTGGCAGTGATTTTTGCTTTCAAGTCCTCCCAAGAGAGTTGGTAGGCATTGTCAGCACCCACTGATTGTGTATATGAGTTCCACCAAGAGTGGGCATCATCTTCGAGAGTGCAGGTGGCGAAGTTTACTTTGTCGTTCTCCGCGCATTTGCTGACACGGAAAATAGTTTCCATCTTCTCGAACCATTTGATCAGTCTGATGGCTCCTTCAGTACCCTTGAAGCTTGAGGGTTTGCAGCTCTGAAAGTCCTTGTAAGAACAAGGTTTAGCAGCAGGGGTTTCGGCGGCATCGTTGTTTCTCGCGGAATTTTGCGGAGTGTTTCGAGCCAAGGCTTCAGTCACAGCCTGGGTTATGAGTGATGTAAGTTGAGCATCGGTGTAGGGTCTTGTCTTTGGCGGCATGATTCTTCAATAAAAGAAATGAAGATACATGAGATTTTGTAAGGAAGTTGTATTTGTTTCAGATGTACATGTATAAAAGCGGTAATACATAATCATCAATATGAAAAATGGCAATTTATATGAGTTGAAACAGTAAGGAATATTTGATAGATAATATGAGTTCAAAGGTTACATCTCATGGATGTATTACAAAAGGGTGTCGGGAATTGTTACATCCGACCGAATTATAGAGTAACGCTTAGATAGTTATTAGACTACAAGATAGATTACAAGACAAAGACTACACTAGTCTTAACGTAGATTAATCTGTTCCATCATTTCAATGAGGCGATCCACAGTGTTTGCAAGTCTGCTAGCCTGACGGGCATTGTCTTCCGCCAAAGCTAGTCGTTGTACTAATCCACGGGTATATTCTTCCGTTTCCCGTGAGCGTTGCTCACATTCTTCAAGTCGGTGTTTCAAAAGGGCGGTCTCTACGCTTATCTCCACCACTTTGTTGAAAAGAATGTCTACATTGTTAACGGTGGTTTCGTGATCCTGGGAGACTTGTTCGATGCGTTCGAAGGATGTAAGTCTCCAGTTTTCGTTCGTTTTCTGCAACACGACATCCATGGTGCGAAGTCGCTGTTCGTGTTGGTTCACCCTAGCGGCTAAGGCCGGCAAGGTGAAGTGAGTGGGGTACGGGCCAACTCGAGGCAACCTGGCGTTCCTCCTAGCTACCCTTGGGTTCTGCGACCCGGATTGAGAGCGCGATGAATTGGGTGGGATATTTGCCATTTCTGAGACAAAGCGTTAGTAAGAGTGAGGCCTATATTCATATAGTTCCTATATAATATAGCCTATTGAGTGTCTAGCACAAACATGTTTAAGTCCCGGTCCTCTCGAGGTCAGAGTCTTCTAGTGTACTTCTGTTCAACATAACCGTTTCAGACCTTACATCATCTTTCCTTAATTGTACATAGTTGATCAGGCTATGTTAAATTAAAGTCTTATGCTGTAATTCCTGAACCAGTCATGCCTAATAAGAAAATACCGCCTAATGGTCATAGTCTAGGCCCACTAAATGCAACCTAGTTCACTATAACCTTAGGCTCTGATACCAATCTGTAACACCCCCAAATTTAGTGATTTGTGGTGGGTGTTACTAATCAATAACAAAGCACAAGGATATATAGTAAACGACTTTATATGCGTCGTTTTAACAAAATATATTAATAATTGAAATGTTTACAACATTTAAAGCTTTACATAGCTCGAGTTTAAATGAAAGGAGATTTCAGTACATAAGTACTTGTACAAAATATACTAATGCAAGAAAATCTCAATCGTCTGTATGCTGACTCGAGCTAAAAGTCCTGAAGCAGAAGCAACCTAATGCTTGGTACCTGCGATACATGCTAAATGGGTCAGCTAAAGCTGGTGAGCTCACAGGTTTGAAATCAAGTAATATAGTATGAACCGCAAGATTTAATAATGATTTGCATCCAGCAAATGAAATGATAATAATCGTGTATACAGCCATGAGCACATAGTTGAGCTTAACTCGAGGGCCGGGTCCCCTATAGAGAATTCCGGACGAGGTGCCTCCACGAATGCCTAATCAACATTCGTCTTCCCAAATATTAGTACGTCCGTTTACCCGGTTAGTGCTTGCTAACCCGGACGAGGAGGGTCAATCCTATATGGTACCATATACTAATATTCACGCTACAACGTATTAACAACTATGCTGGCGGAGGACTTTAAATGATTAGTTGTGAAAAACTCATGTAGTATATGAAATGTTTGTACTTGCGTTCACATGTTAAAAATGAGCAATATATCACACCCCTGAGTAAAACAGTAAAAAGAGGGGCCATGAGACTCACATGAGTCTGTAAGCGTTTAAATAAACTTAAGTTGATTAGCTGAGTGGTGAAGTCCAAAGACTTGTAACCTGAGGGTGTCCACGACACGCGATGGTTATAAACATGATTGGGTATCTCAAAAGATCACCCTCGTAGTTGTTACACAACTATATATGTCCAAATTACTACGATTTTATTGATTTGTTAAGTGTTTGAAAACGTGTACGGCCCGTTGGTGATGGGTTTGAAATAATAAACTTTAAGTATTATTATCATGTTATTGGTGTTTTGCACTTACAAGTGTGTTCCAATGTGTTTTATAAGTCGTATCGTATAAGTGTTTGAGGTTATATAGGTTCGACACTTAGTGAAAATTTAGTTTGAAAACCTGCTGTTTTATGCGACACAGTCATGCGACACAATGGTAGTTATGCGACACAAGATCTATACGACACAAGGGTTGTGTCGCATAGATGCGAGATGCTGATTCAACAGCGACATAGTGATTGTGTCGTATGAAGTTTGCGACATAAGATGCGACACAACGTTGTGTCGTAAAGGGTACGACACAAAAGGAATTATACGACACTAGGTGCGACACAACAGGCAAAATACGACACTACATGCAACACAAGGCTTATGTCGCATTGAAGAACACCAGCCCAGAAAGTCCGGTTGTCAAGATTTTTCCGGCCAAAAACCCAATTCAAACCCGTTTTTAAGCTATAAAATCGTGTTCTACACTTTGTAATGGACATATATAAGTTATATAAACACTAACAAGTGAAAAATACTAAGAATCGAAAGGTTTCGGGATTTTGTCGGAAACTTACAAAGTGCCGGATTGAAAATCCGAAAAGATAGCGTTGTAGATCGTCGCGAGGTGGTCGTGAATCTCTAAAAATATTGACGATCCGAGTGCGTTTGATAGTAGTATTTGATGAATTAGATGGATGTTGGTGGTGGTTTGTTTGAGAGAAAAAGAAGAGAGGAGAGATAGAGAGAAATGAGAAAAAGGAGGTGAATGGTGGAGGTTAAACCTCCTCCTTTTTCAGTCTTCGCCCCGCGTTCCGCGTGGTGTTCGTTTTCTCCGTCATTTAACGTTTTAATACATATTTCTCGCGTTAATTATTCATTTTAAAATACGAATTTTGTTTAATGATTTAATTAAATTGTTTTACCAATTATCTACTAATTTAAAGATTTAAAATGTGATTTAAATAATTTGCGTATTTTGTTGTTAATTTGGTAAGTTTCAATTGTACGAAGCGGGACAACTTTGGGAATAAAATTTAAACAATAGTTTGGACCCAGTAATGTTTTCAGATAATGTTTTATGCTTTAATAATAAAATGTAAATTGTGTCACCAACGTCCGTATTTATGGAATCGAAATACATTCGATTTAAATTGCGTACGATTTAATCAATCGCATTGTCGTATATATTCAACAATATATATAATTTGATACATTAATTAGCCTAACACAGAACTAATTACATGTATTAACATATGATTAGGCACTAATTACTAGTCCTAATTTGACGGGTGTTACAAAACTGGTTGTAAGTTTTCTACTAATTAAGATACATCATCGCGTGTAATTTTGAATCCATATCTGAAAACTCGTAAAATATATGAATACCTGTAAGAATCCGGATTATCTACATATGATTCTCACAAGAAAAAAAAAAGGGGTTCGACTCACAGCTCATGAAAGTCATTCGGATGAAAAGCTTTTTAATCCTTTGACCCATTTCAATTCCTTTATTAAATTGTGGTCTCCTGTGGTGTTAATAAAAAAGTACACCTTTATTATTACTTTAGTAAGGCACAAAAAAAAAAAAAAAAAAAAAGTGAAAATCAGTAACAGATGCAGATTTTACATATATATCCATATATGTGATGTACATGTTCGAATTCACATTGTACAAGTGTTCACAGCGTGATCACCAACAAATAAAAATATGCTGCTATGCAACTCATCTATACATCACTTTTTGTGAATAGAAACCAACAAATTACTTTTTATTCAAAACATGTTCTAAACAAACACGAAGCGGAATAAGTCGTTATTTGTTTGTTAACTAGGTAGTTAGACCGTGCGTTGCCACGGGATCTAACATTTATAGTGTGCAATTCGATAGTCAAAACTAAAGTTAAATAGAGGTTATCAACGAAAGTGACCACCTGCATTTAAAGTATATATACATTTCATTTACATTGCTAATTAGACATTAGTGGTAATGTTTAGTCTAATCAGTGTTACAAAAATATTTTGTGAACTTCAGTTTGCAAAAGTTTGATGTGTTGATGCATGTTCCGCTATTGAACAATATTTACTGTCCCAAAAGAGGTGCCCAAATACGTAGCTGTGTACATAGTATGGGATAAGAGTTTGCATAATATTAAAATAGTTTTGCATTACAATTAAGATGTTTATTACCTGGATATGTTATTCTATTTGGAAGCTGTGTGATTCGTGGAAGCCTTTTGTTGAGTGTCTTCTTCATGTACGTCATCAAAAAGCTTATGTTTTTTAGCTGAGTCTGCATTATTTGTAGGATAAGTTGGTCACATATATTATCTAGCAATATGTATACAGTAATTTTAGATATGTATGTGTACCTGGTGTCTGAAAAAGTTACTTCCTCGAAAATGGTTTAGAAGGAGTTTCTGTAAGTAATGGAAGTGATGGTGTGGAAGGACCGGTTGCTGTAATGTCGGTAACTGTGGAGGACGCTACTGGTGTAACATCAACTCCCGTATCTTCAAACACATTATCCACCATAAATTCTATAGCCTTTGATGTACCTATAGCCTTTGATGTACCTGGTTTGTTGTATCGTATTTGAAAAACTTTTGTGATTCCTTTAAGGGCGATCAGTGGTGTGGGTAGTATGTGTGGATCATCGTGACCAAGTTTTACAACCATAGTTTTGCAATCAGTATCAAGTAGCAACCTAGCAACCTTATCAAAAAAAAAAAAAAAAAACTACCCTAACTTCACCGGTGTCATCTGTTATGGTGGCTGTGATGGAGTACCTATTGAAATTGAAGTTAGGTGTATGTGATATGTGAGTGTAAACTATGATGTTTAATAACGTTACATAAAATGTATAATACTTATAGATGCCTAGGAACAAAAACTGGCTCATGATCTTTGCATGTAAATGTTGTTCCCCATTTATGTGCGGCCTTGCGACATTGGTCACATGCTTTGTAAAACCATCTCTTTTTTCGTCCAAGTTTGTTATGGTTGCTCTGCAAGTGAATTGGATACCCTGTAATAAATATCTTTCACTATGTTAGGGTTATAACAAATGTAGAGTAATAATCCGATCCTTTCCTAATTGAGACCCCATGACCAAAACCTCTCGCACCGAGAGACCTACAATAAGTTCAACATGGTACATGATAATGTTACCATCCTAAACTTGAGGGAGTGATAGTGTAGTATTATCCAACATCAATGAATTGTTGTGCAAAGACCAATTATTCACGATATCCCTAATTCCCTAGGGTCAGGTCTTCCCTAGCGCAATGTCTAAATGCGTTGACCCGTCAGGTATTACCACCATGAGGATGTCCCTAGGGACAGGCCTTCCATAGTGCAATGTCCAGGTGCGCTGACCTTCCTCAGGTATTACCGCCATCGGGATATCCCTAGGGCCAGGTCTTTCATAGCGCAACGATTAAGTGTGCTGACCTGCCCGGATCTTTCCACCATCAGGATATCCCTAGGGTCGGTCTTCCACAACGCAACATCCAAGTGCGCTGACCTACCAGAGATTTCCTTTTAAAATAAAAATGGATAAAAGCATGCTGACATAGCATAAACATGCACTCACCTCCTCCCGACATTTCATGAGAAGAGTGCACCTCCAGGCATATGGTTGTCAATGCCAGAGTCCCAAGGTCCTCCCATCCTTATTGGCTATTCTTTAGACAGATCCCAACTCTTGAGCCTGGGCATGCTATCCCGCTTGCTGGTTCGTTACTGCTTTGGAGGCCTATCTCTGTTGTTTAGTTGCCATTACCACATTATTAGTTTAATACGACACTTATGAAACTTGTCGCACCGAACTAAGGGGACTTGATGGTGTGCCATATGCTTTGGGCTCCCAACTTTGCTTGGCTCATGAGCTCCAATCTTGAGCCAGCACCCTTCCCCTATATAAGGGGGAAACCCTAGCTGCAAACCATCATCATTCAACAACATCACAGACACAACACATGGGAGTGCAGCCTCTCTGCTCCCTTCCTCTCCATCATGATGAGCTTTGCTCACTACCAAAACCCATCTCTTTAGATGGTACCCACACCGATTCTTACCATCCTTTCACCTCGTTCTATACGAGTCTTTGGGGTTAGTCACGTCATTCGGAGTGTAACGAATCGGTCCGATTAAACCCGCACTCAAGCCAACAAATACTTGATCATTGGTAAATATCAAATCTTTGTTTCATTTTAAGTTTTTTTTCATCTTTCAACTGACGGTGACTTGATGCCTTAATTCGAACCATATATCTACTCGATCTTAATCTCGATATTGATAATTGAGTTTAATTCATGGGAACAAATCGATAATCATTAGTTCATTCCTCCGCCTTGTGTATCAAGTATTAACGCCTTCTTTGTAATTTCGGATAGTATACACCAACTCAAATCGATTCGGTACAAATGGACATCATGCGTAACTAATCTTTAAAAAGAAGAAAAACTAGAAACAACTTGAGAAGTTTAATTATACTTCTCCTATATAGTAGATTAATTTGAACAAATTACTTAATTATTTACTAATCTAAATATTAATAAAAGAAAACTTCTTTACCCTCAATTTTGCTTAAAATCAACACCTATTGACCAATCAAATTTCACAATTTTATTAAACATTCAATTAACCAATCAAATACATCCATTTACCTAAAAATTCTCTAAGTTAAATTTTCAAACGCTTACAACTTCTATTAATTCTATTTAAATTTAAGATTTATTTATTTCTTTGAAGAGATTTCCTCCTATCCAAATTTAATATTTAATTAATGTGTTTAAATTAACGTGATATTTATTATATTTAAATAACTACTAGTTTTATGACCCGTGAAAACACGGGTTTAATAAAGATTATCATGTAAATCTGTAACTATAATGTGCAAGGCCTAAATAAATTTTATATTGTTATGTCTTAGTAGACAATTTTGTAATGCATATAATCGATCTATTAATAGAATTAGTGATTCTTTATTTCAATTTATTAGATAAACCGCATAGTTTTTTCTAGAAAATATTTAGCGGTAATTACAAATATATACCAAAGGTATGATTACGTGTTTGAGGAAGAAGTACCTACGTGCATATACATGTCCGATTAGTTAGTTATCCGTGTATAAGTGGGTTTTGTTATGGAGGAAAAAAATGACTAAAAAATAAACTCATAATACTTACATTTCTATCAATCCAGTTAAGGAAAAGTTAAAAACAAAAACCATTATTAATTTATTATAATTATATGCTAGAAACTACACAGAGCAAAATTAATAATGAAAAATAACTATTTATTAATGAAATCATACTTTATCCAACCAAACATTATACATACAATTTGCAATTTCCGAAATATGCGATAACCACGTGACTTCAAATCTTCTCAGCTCCCATACTAACATGTCGATGCTCTCTATACCTACATGTTGAAGATAACTTCTTACAGAAATATCAACTTTTATAACAAAAATTAACGCTTACCAAAGACAACTAAAAAAACTAATAAATCAAATAAGTGCCACTTCTTTGATCTACATGTAGGCGTATGACTTCCGGTTTGTTGGCGTAACGATATTGCTAATGCACAAAACAATTACACTGAAACATCATAAAATAAGCATAATACATGTACATTAAAAATAAACATTGTGTTACTTACAATGAAACCCTAGCACACATGACAAACAACTACGATGGCGGAAACTGATCACCGGAAATATGAAGTCTTCGCCTGAAACATAAGTAACGTTGGAATCTTAAGCTCGAGGTTATTCGCCGCTCCTACAGTTCGGTGATTCCGATAACTCAATTGAAATCCTTAATGTAGTTGAATGCGTCGTTATCCATTGTAGGTGCAAGCGGTTTTGTGTTTGGATTCTTTTGGTGTGAGGAATGTGTGGGATGAGAACCTAGCACAAACTCAATTTAAAGGGATGAGGTATTGAATCGACGCGGATGGCATGAAAGAGTGGCCCAATGGATAACGATACGCATGGTAGATAGATGAGCGGCTGCATTAAAGTTCTTGGGAAATCACAGTATGCGTGTAGGCCGGATTAGAAAGGAAATTTAATGTTAATTAAATTACTATAAAGAGTCTAACCTTTCGTATTCCTCATGCGTGTAGATGGGAGAAAAATAAGGGGAAACTGAAAGGTTTTTGCCTTGAATATAGCAACAATATCATTGGAAAGCTAGAAAGAATAGTATTAATTAGTTTTTTTTACACGCCGATTCATGTAGTTTAAATCTACACGCATGATTTAAAAAGTCCATTAATGTGTTTTTTCAATTTATAAAACAATTGAATTAAATAAATATTACTTAAGCATGACATCAGCGGATCAATATGGGCTTGACACGTCAGCGAATTCGAGTGTTGCAATTGGAGCCAAGTCAGCTGAATGATGTCATCCAAACCCCCCTTTAGTAGATAGAATAGATATATATCTACTTCATAACATTTAATCACTAATACACATTTATTTAGTTTTAATAAAACTTAATCATGTTTTAATGTTATAATAATTTGTAGAAGATAATCTTTGTAAGTTATATAAATTGTTTCGTGTAATATGTTGAGCATAATATTTGTAAGTTATATAAATTGTTTCGTCGCGGTTCTTTCCTTATATATAACCATTAACGAAATATATTTTAATTTGACATCCGTATGTATTCACGGGTTTAACATTCAAATAAACAAAAGATCGTTTGATTTGACATCCGTGTGTATTCTATAATCTTTGTAAGTTATATAAATTGTTTCGTTGCGGTTATTTCCTTATATATATATATATATATATATATATATATATATATATATATATATATATATATATATATATGTATATATGAAACCATTAACGAACAATAATCTTATTTGAAATCCGTATGTATTCACGGGTTTAACATTCAAATAAACGAAAGATCGTTTGATTTGACATCCGTGTATATCCATGAGTTCAACATTCAAATAAATGAAAGATTGTTTGATTTGACATTGAATACAAGTCTCAATCATGTTTTAAAGTTATAATTTGTAAAACATAATCTTTGTAAGTTATATAAATTGTTTCGTTGCAGTTCTTTCCTTTTATATAACCATTAACGAAAAATAATTTAATTTGACATCCGTATGTAGTTACGGGTTTAACATTTAAATAAATGAAAGATCGTTTGATTTAACATCCGTGTGTATTCTATAATCTTTGTAAGTTATATATATTGTTTCGTCGCAGTTCTTTCCTTATATATAACCATTAACGAACAAAATTTAATTTGACATACGTATGTATTCAGGGGTTTAACATTAAAATAAACGAAAGATTGTTTGATTTGATATCCGTGTGTATTCACGGGTTTAACATTCAAATAAACATAAGATAGTTTGATTGATCTATGTGCATGTACGAGTTTAACATTCAAATAAATGAAAGATTGTTTGATCTGATATGTGTATGTATACACTACTTTA
The DNA here is from genome assembly GCA_949592205.1 of Helichrysum umbraculigerum. NCBI lineage: Eukaryota > Viridiplantae > Streptophyta > Magnoliopsida > Asterales > Asteraceae > Helichrysum > Helichrysum umbraculigerum. The sequence continues at coordinate 118,062,996 of CATIUR010000001.1, forward strand.
ACATTCATATATATAAATGATAGTTTGATTCAACAACCGAGTTTATATTTAACATTCAAATAAATGAAATGTAATATGATGTACATTTTGTGTGTATATACGACTTTAAAATCAAATAGTATGCAATTAAACCATTATTTTTTATTTAACTAACGATCATTTAAAAGCAACAAATGTTAGTTTTCCTTAAACAACCCGTGTGTATACACGGGTTTATAATCTAGTTATTAATAATAAGGGATACACGACTATTAGCGCGCGGTAGACCACAAAATTTCAACATCTTCAAATAAGGTTCAAAAATCACGATAAATATTTTATTATATGTGACATATTATACATTATCCCATGATAAGAATCATCTTATTAGCAAGACACTTATCACCATGTTCAAATTAAACACAATAAAAAAAAATTACCTAAGAGGAAATCTAAAAAGACTGCGATGTTACTTTCATTTTTCTTTGGTTTTGACGATTCTATGTACACACATGATCACTTGGTGCCTATAAATTGGCAGCCCACAACAACACTATATAAATAACAATCAACAACAAACTATCTTTAAAATATCATAATTAATTCTGCAACCGAAACGCCTTTTCATCACGACACCAGTATGCCTCAGAACATGACCACAACTGGCCAATGGTCCACCGGCCTTTATGATTGTGGCAAAGATTGGTCTAGTTGTAAGTCGTCCATCACTCTAGTACATTTACATTATAAGTTACAACTAGAAAAGTTGTTTTATATAAGTTGTATGTGTTTTGTTTTTGGTTACTACATACAGGTTGTTTGACGTGTTGGTGTCCATGCATTTCGTTCGGAAGAATTATAGAGGTTGTTAACAAGGGAGATAAATGTAAGTGACAAACATTAGTTAACGATGAATCATAACCAAACATATATAAGAGCATCACTGTGCATATAGTACGCAACCACATCAATATCATATCATTGTCAATTTTTTCTATAACTACTTTTACTCCACTATTCACCGCCACCACTCAATTTTACTACTACCTATATTTATTAATTTTAAACATTGAAAAGTAAATAATTTTTTTCAGGCACCAACCACGACGAATTAATATGTAATTTTTTTTTATTATTTTTTTTGGCAAAAATTAAATTTATATAAACTTCAACAACAACTATTGAAAAGAGAACATACATATTGACGAATTAGTAGTTATGCAACTAAATGTCGATGGACAATGGCCTTGAACGCCCACCAATTAACCACCTACGCATAGCACATAGTGATGCTCTAACATTTTCTTTAAACACAGCTAGCGAATAAAAATGTAAACAATTTGAAGTATGCTTCATTTCATAGACAAAAATAGAAAGACAATGTTTTGAGCTCGATCCTCAAATCTACATAATGATAGTAAAAAAATTAAAATCAAAATTAATTATTTAACTTAATTTTCTTTTTAAACATGAGCTTTTGATTAACAACCTAACAAGTTGGTAGGTGTAAATAGGGGTGTCACATTCTATTAGTATTCAAATAATTAATCCGATCCAAAGTAGATAAGCGGGTTATTCGAATTACGGGTTGCTTAATCTATCGAATTTCAGATTGTGTTATTCATCTGAATTACTTGATGAATACATGATTATACTTGTGTTTGGCATGTAATGCAGCTTGCGGAAAAAGCGGATGCCTTTACGGGGTACTTTGTGTACTCGTTGGGAATGGGTACTTTTTTGCGCATCGTACTAAATTAAGGGAACAATATATGTTGCCTGAACAACCTTGCAGTGATTGCGTTGTTCATTGTTGTTGTGATTTTTGTGCTCTTTGCCAAGAATATCGTGAGCTTAAGTATCGTGGACTCGATCCATCTCTTGGTATATAATTAATAACTTAATTACTTTTGGTTTGTCATTACAAGTTAATAAATATCAACATATATCGAACGTACATGTGTTATGTAAGATATATATAACATGAGTTTTTTTTTCCCTTGTACATGCACTATATATACTACAGGATGGCAAGGAAATCTAGCGAGACAGAATCGTGGAATCGTGATGCCACCGATCGGTCCTGAAGAAATGAAACGTTAGTACGTCTTGATGACAAATCAAGAACTGTTGGTCATTATCATTTGCCAATTATTTTACTTTTCTATTGGTTATGTTATTGTCAACAATTATAAGATTTGACATAAAATAAAATAATTAAACTATGATATTAGTCCACCCGCGGTAACATTATATGTTATGCTTCAATTAAAGCTTTGATTCCTTTGGTTTGTATTTAAACAATTATAATGCAGTTGTCTAGATGTGGAAGGGTTAGTTTATTATGTGTTCTGTTACAGAAAACTAAATTATTGTAATATATACACGTACGGCCCATTATTGGCTTATATAAGCTCTGGGTCGACCTGACCGGTTTAACCGGTTAGCCTGGGAATCGTCACTCAACCAGTCCGGAAGTACTTGGGTTATGTCATCATTTGAACCGTTTCAAATCAGCAGGGTTTCCGGTCAAACAGGTGAACAGGAAGAAAAAAAAACCGGTTTTACAAATTGTTTTATATTTTTAACGCTTAATCGAACAAAAACCGGGCCACGATAAAGAAACTCCTAACTTATAATCTCTATTCTCTAACCCTAACGTAAGATTGATTACAGAAAGAAAACCATTCATTCTGAAACACCATACCAACAAACGAACGAACCAAACCCCCACCACTCATCCACTCTAATTCCCTCTAGAGAGGTAATTTTGACTTTCAATTTGAACTTTTAAAGTATAATTTTTTTTATTCTGATTCTGTATTCTGCACTTGTTGAAATTAAATGTTCATATTGTTTGACATGATGATTGATGTGTTTATGTATATATGAATTAGAGCTATTGCACACGGCGATATTATATAATTAAATGTCATCATAGATACGATCGATGATTGTGTATTTGTAATATTATTATACTCTGTTTTTGGTCTAGCGGGATGAGAGAAACCCATCAATTAAGAAAGTGTGAGTTGTAAGTCTCACTTGAAATAGTGAGTTATACATACGTAAATTTCGTGATTTACATATCGTGTTAGTTAAGTTGTAAGATTGTTGTTTCAGAAAAATCATCAAATCAGTTCAACCGGATGGGCCACCATGCATAAATACGGGTTTGAAAATAAAAAGAGTTCAAGTAGAGCTTAACAAAAAGTCATTATACCTTAGTATCATAGTAAGTAGGCAATTTATCAAGAGATTGTAAAGAAAGTATCATGATTATATCACGATTAAAAGTCCTATGCTATGACTCTTTCAACACACGTCGCGCGTGTTAACGCAAATTGGTGCTTATTCCATGTGCTTCGACGTAGCCTGGTTTAACAAAACAATGTATCTATCCATTTTCCTTTACAAAATAATTCTTTTTTCCATCTAAAGCATGTTGTATGATATTTTATACACCAACATGGTATTAAATTAAAATTAAAAGTAAAACTTGTAACAATATCTAAAACTCTAAAGATACTTCCAGGCAACGATATTGGACAACTTTGTTTGACTAGTACATATCCACTATTCCACTCACAACACCCGGTCACCAACGTTTTTATGCTTATAGCAGTGTACCCGCGCTTTGCGACGGTACCTTCTACGTAATATGAGATGGTGGTATGTAACGATAATCAAATCCATTAAGAACGAATGTGGGTATATCTGGCGATGACCGATAAATTAATAACAATGATACATTAAAGTTGATGTTATATAATTATTATCAAGACTTAAGTGTATGGAAATGTAACTGTTTATGTTCTTACATTCATAATGTCGAACTATTCAGGCTTCAATTATGTGTAATGAACTTGTTACTCATTGCTATTGTATGCGATTTTTGTTCTTTTACTTATGTGCAAGAGGCGATACGTGACATTATTACAAGTTGACACATCACCAAAATACATAAAATATCATTGAAGTTCATTACACACAATATAAAAAGTGAGTACTTTGTTGCATAAAGTCAGATAATTACATTTTCGTACACTTAAACCTATTATCAATAACGCTATAATGATGGGATAATATTGTGGTTTGTAAAAACCGTCTTTCGTATCTTCGAATGATCGTTCAACATGTTATTGACTTACCAGATAAGGTCGACTTTCAATTATCTATAATGTTTAACATGTCATTGGCTTAACAGTTAAGATCATTTAACCAGGGTCGTCACCAAACTTTTAGAGACCCTGAGTCAAATTATTGTAGGGTCAATTATTTGGTTATGTATCTAACTTTGCCTTTTTTACTATTGTATGTAACAAACTTTCAAAACATCTATCGTATGTAATAAACTTGTAAAAAATGCTATTGTATGTAACAAACTTTCAAAACATCTATTGTATGCAATGAACTTGTAAAAAATATATATTGTATGTAGCGGGTTACCATATGTACATGCCAAACTCAAAATGGCTCTTTAACATTGGTTTGTGGCGGCACGAGCAAACTTGAGCAGATCATTGACTACCGCACCATACAATAGCGATTTTTTACAAGTTTATTGCATACAATAGATGTTTTAAAAGTTTGTTACATACAATAGCATTTTTTACAAGTTTATTACATACAATAGATGTTTTGAAAGTTTGTTACATACAATAGTAAAAAGTGCAAAGTTAAATACATAACCAAACAATTAACCCATTATTGTATTGCAGAAATGAGACCCTATGAATAGGTATCAAATGAGTCGATTTATAAGGTTAAATGTAAATGACATTCTTACAGATATGATTTTTAAATATATTATTTATATCTCTGATAGTTATTGTTTCATGTCCCAATTGTTAGTTCTTAACTCTTTTAGTTGAACTATAATAGTGGGTCTTTCGATCAACATATATTTTTGATTAAAATTTCAAATATATATTTATTATAAATCTAGTTACTAACAAAAGTTATCTTACTTCAAAATATAAAAGAGATTTCGATTTGATATGTCATTATCATATATATTAGTTGTATCACACTATTTGAGAAAAAACTGGAGGTCTTGGACATTTGACCATCTTCAAAACCCTCAAAGACGGCCCTACGTATGACACGTTATTAACACTATATTATCCATCGAAATTAATTTTAATGTGGTACAATAAAAACTGCAATATTTCTATATTAAATTCTTTTTTTCTTTCATTATGATAATCCTCAGCTCGTAATATTTTAAGATTATGACATGTGTAATCTCTTAATTGTCTCTCACAAGTCACAACCATGATTCTTGATTTTTCTATTATTATGTTATTGAGTAGGATGACTTATACGAAGAAATAGTAGGATGCTATAGAATTATTATTCATAGTTTTATTTTGGGTAAAGTATCTGGAAATGCAACTAACTTGTACCAAATCTCTATTGTGTGTACCCAACTTACGTATGCTATTTTTAATGCAACCAACTTTCAAAAAATGTCTATTGTGTGTAACTTGATGACGTGGCGAGCTCAGAGCGTGCCACGTGGCGTAGCATAGAGTGACATGAGCTCGCCACGTCATCAAGTTACATACAATAGACATTTTTTGAAAGTTGGTTGCATTAAAAATAGCATACGTAAATTGGGTACACACAATAGAGATTTGGTACAAGTTAGTTGCATTTCCAGATACTTTACCCTTTTATTTTTCAGTTTTACTCCAAAGTATAATCTTCACATACCTTCCATCAGGTTACAACTTACATAAGTAGAACCACTTGCATGGTTTGTACTTCGTAGTTTTTATACCATCGCGCCTATACACAAAATTGGACTAACTTTCCTGCCAACTTCATCATCATTATCATCATAAACTTATATGATACTATGCAACTTAAAATATTAAGTGTACGTTCCGGCCACTTTCTGAGAAATAATTTTATGAAAGCTTTTAAGGAAAAGTAAAGACATAATAAATATATATGTTAATATTATCTTAAACCATGAGCTATAATTATGTAATTCTCAATTACAACAAAGATACAGATAAAAGATGTGCAATAACTTTTGGGGTAATATGATTGATTTTATTTTTTATTTTATAAACTTATCTATTTTTTATGTAGGTAGAGCAAAGTAAAATAAAATAATGTATGATAACCAGATATAATTAATATGCAATACGTATTAAAGATACTAATAATCATTACTCATGTTTTGTACTTCACATTTCTTTCAAATTTAATTCGAAGTATGTAATAATCAAATACACTTTTGATATAAATATTTTTAAATAAACATGTACAATACATTTAAATTAAATAGTTAGATGTATAAACAAATCAAGACCTATCAAAAAATGACCCTCCCACCACTTCATTTTCCCAATCCCAGTGTCTCCTTCTTCCAAATATTCCAAGTATCGTTTTTTTTTTTTTTGGATTAATAATTCTAATAATTATGCATAGTATCTACAACTGTACAGACATGCTTATCTATCTCGAATTTAACATCTAAATTCTTACTTTTGCACATTTGGTTGAGATTTATATTTGTTTATTTCGTTCTCCAACATGTCACCGAAAATGGAAAGCGAAAGAAATTCACAAAGCAGTTTGTTAGTTTTGCTAAATGACGTTGGAGTCAGTCTTCGATTCCGACGAACTTGAGCGACCACATCAGCGGTTGGCAAGAATTTTGATTTCAATTTGAATCAAGGATAAACCCACCTTTTCAAGTTGGTTTAGCCTTTAATTTATTTGTCTTGTGATGGTAAGTAGTCGATTTATTTGTAGTTGGAACTATTAGTAAAAGCATTCTATTTATTCACATACATGCAGGCTAGTAAAATAGTAAATGATTGATGTAAATTTCTGGCTGATTTTGCTCGTCCGTTATAATTGAGTTATAAATATTGGGATGAAATGAAGAATGACACAATGCCAACGAAAAGAGAGACTTCAATGTCAAAGACATTTATTTAGTCTTCATTCCTCTAGTTTCTTTATTTAATTTTTTAATTTGGTTATTTTTTCTTTGGATAAATATTTGTAGGGTGTTCTTACTTGTTGGATGAAAAAGTTTGCTCATTGCCTGATGAAGATGTAAGTTCTTCCATATTTTTAGTAATGGCAAAAATAAAGTGTAATGGGTGAAAGACAAATTCTTTATGTTACTTTTCTCTTTCATGGTTTTTCTCTTATTATTTATCTATGTATTTGGTTGGAAAATCATGCGGTAAGAATAAAACTTTTTGATTAAGGCAATTAGTTGGAAGAAAAAAAATTTGGAGCATTTAGTGGGATAATAATTATGTGGGTTTTAAATATAGTTCATCCTTAAATTAATAGAAGCAAAACGTCTCAAGCTTCACATCATTGGATCATTTAGGTATAATGACTATTGATTTAGATATAATGAAATTGATTGAGGGTAGAATAGTAAATTGTATTGTCCCCTTTTAAGTGGATTAACACTTGTGGCTAAAATGGTTTATTAAGTATAGTATAGATAAATATGCTTCCCACAAAACCACAACATTTCATTAATCACCACAACTCAAAACCACAAACTGCATTCACTTTCATCTTTCAATCATGTATCCTTCCACGGAGCCTACGCCACAATACGCCACCGGTGTCCCAGCACATCACTTGACCACCCCAAGCGAATGGTCCACCGGCCTTTGTGATTGCGGCAGAGATTGCTCTAGTTGTAAGTATACAGTTTATATTCAATTCCATTAATTCACGTATATATAGAAAAGTAAGTTGTTAAACAAGCTAGACTACTGTTTGATCAAAAAACAAGACTATTGTTTTTATTGAAATTTTGTGTTGTTTTGTGAACTATAGGTTGTTTGACATGTTGGTGCCCCTGCATTTCTTTTGGACGGATTGCTGAGGTTGTCGACAAGGGAACTACTTGTAAGTATCAATGAATCAAACTTATTCACCATACACCTTTCTTGCAAACGGATTACTCCGTACTATGAGTTCATAACAAACTACATGACCCCATGATAATTAGTTAACGTACAAATGGTATAATAATTTATACTTGTTTGAATATATAATGACAATTCTAAGAACTGTTATTAACAAAACCCGTTTTTATTGATATGTTTTCTATTGACATGTAAAAACAGCATGTGGTGTAAGTGGAGCCCTTTATTCGGTACTTTGTCTATTTACTGGATGCGAATGCATATACTCATTCATGTATCGTTCTAAGTTAAGACAACAATACATGTTGCCTGAGCAACCTTGCAACGATTGCCTTATCCATTGTTGTTGCGAGTTGTGCGCTCTTTGTCAAGAATACCGCGAGCTTAAGTACCGTGGATTTGAGCCATCTCTCGGTAAGTAAATCTAATCAACCTCCCTCACTAGAAGCAATCAAACTTCTAATACTTTGATAATGTGATATGATAACATCAAATGTGAATTTTTTGAAATATATAGGATGGCAAGGAAATCTAGCAAGACAAAGCCAAGGAGTTGTGATGCCTCCGGTTGGTCCCGGAGTAATGAAACGTTAGTTTTGATAACAAATATCGAAGACACTCTTAATCATCATTAATTAAGATTATAAACATATAATTAAAGTGGCTAATGTAAATCTATGCCTTAGTCGTCCAATCGTCCATAAAGTTTGGACCATAGCTTCAACATGTTATACTTGATTCCTTATTCATAATATACAAGCCTATATACACGGGTTGGACGAAAACAAATAGATTTTAAAAGTTGTTAATATGAAGAATTAAATCTCATCTACGCATCATCATATTGTGATATGGTAATAGTCCTAAATGTATTACGGATACATATTTGGATAAAGTTATAATTTTTATATAAAAAAATAATTAATGATTTATAATGTCACTAAATCCTATAATTTAGTTAATTAGACAAAATTGAATAATTTTATTGATTGATTAGATTATTGATGACATTATCAACTGTTTCTTATATATAATTTAAGATATGTAATAGTAAAATAAGTTTACTTTGTATAGATGTAAACGGTTAGTATTGTAATTTCCATTTTTCAAGAATTTTTTTTTTTAATTAGTGGAGATTATTATGTTAATAACATCGTGCAAGTTCATTAGCAATAATAATAACAAGTACTATAATTTATTACACCAACGGTTGATTGCAATGAATAAGTTTGGTGTGTGACAAGAGACAGTGCCGATATAATAAATCACTAATAGTCAGGTTTTCCCAAATGCATTTCGTTTTCAAATAAAATATCTTTTCTATGATCTTATCTTTCGAGTTCATTGTGGACTTCACAATTTTAATAAAGTCTTAGGAATGTCTTTTCACTAGATTAATAATATCAACAAGCTGTTTCTTACCCGCGCGTTGCGACGGAGCGGAAAACAATTATAGTTGTAGGTGAATATATGATACGCATGTGTTTAAATAAAAAGTAACATATCAAAATATATTACTTAAATAACAATTATTATACCTAGATCTTACACTTGATAACGATAACGTTAACGTCAATCTTATATTAAAATTGATAGATTGAACATCATTTTAAATTAGATATTTAACAATAATACGAAGAAACGATAAGTTAAAACAGACATTAAATAAAAGTTCCTATTAAAGCCAAGTTTGAATTTTTTATTTTTGATTTTTGATTTTTTTTTTTGTTTCTGTTATATGTTTTAAATAAAAAGTGAAATTTCAAACATAATGCAAATCTCAATCGTTGAATAAAAAATATGGTGCGGAATTAGGGTATCTATCAAATTATCTTTAATATTTGATATAAAAGTTATCTATTTGATCCAGCCCATTCTTTTATATCATTGCAACATAAAAAATAAAAAAATAATAGAAAAATTGTCTTTATATCTAAAAAAATTTATATTTATATATTCATGAATCATGACAGACTAATTATATATATATATCTACACTTACAGTCGATCCATAATTATATACGCAGTATCTAGGTTTTGGGCCATTACAAGGCCTGGTGGCAGTGTTTTAAGACCCGGTTCGACCGGCCCGGTCGGACCGCATTTTTAGAGATTTCCGGGTCAAAAAAAACCGGGTTTTTCAATATGTTGACTAGTCAACGACCCGGTTGACCCGGCCGGTCGGACCGGGACCCGGACCGGCGCATTGACCCGGTTTCATTTTTTTTTTTTTTTTTTACAATTTCTATGTACATTTAATCATTTATAATTAGGGAATATTGACTGATTGTGTATTTCAAGAATAATGAGGGTAACGAGGGAATCTTTGACTTATGTGTCATCACCATTTATTACTCTATGGATTATATAATTATTATATTTATGTGTATTCCAAGAATAACAAGAGAATCGATGTGTCATCACTCTTTATTACTCGATGGATTATAATTATTATACATGATATAATTAATAATTATAATTATAATTATAAAAAAATAAAAAAATTCACTAAATACTACTACCGTATACTATTATTAACTCCGGTCCGACCTTCCGGCCCAACCGGTCCGACCAGAAATTAAAACTTTTCCGGGTCGACTAAAAACCCGGGTTTTAAAACATTGCCCGGTGGAAATGAGGCCTGGCCGAGCATGGATTGACTATTTGACTTAACTACCTTTGCCACGAATTTTAGAAATACCATGGATTTTACACAATAGCCCATGTACATTAGAAATCATTTTATTTGCCACCGTATATTACTTTACTATAAGGGAATTGATAATGACAGTTCTTACGACTGCCAATAAAATAATTGTACATTTATTGAAGCTAAAGTTTTTTTACTTAATCAGAATCTATCTATTATCTATTACCCTTATAATTCATTTAGGGTAGGAACCTTAAAACTTATAGAAGGAATATGAGAAATACCTGTTTTACCCTTTTCATTTGAATAAATCAATATGGTAAGTTTAACTATTAATTACTCATTACTTAAGCACAAATATATTTATTTACTATAACTATAATATCTCTATAGATTAATATTCATCTTTTTATTTGTTTCAAAACTAAAGAACAATCAACAAATTGTTTGAATAGTTGGAATAAAATAACTTAATCTAATGTAAGTATAACATGTAAGTTTGAGTCTTTGATTGTCTCATGCGTGATAATTTTTAATTATTCTATAGATATTGAACACTTAAACTCCATTTATTCATACGTGTTATATCGTATTCACTGGGTACTTGGTATTTACTTCATAAAAACAACCAACTTGTTCACCCAATATTCATAATAATAATAATAATAATAATAATAATAATAATAATAATAATAATAATAATAATAATAATAATAATAATACTAATCATAAATAATAATAATAATAATAATAATAATAATAATAATAATAATAATAATAATAATAATAATAATAATAATAGAAATGTGATGATGCAAATCTAACAAATTTTTACAATGTTATTAGGCATGTAGGCGAATCGAATGAGAACGAACGAAGCATATTCATATTCGCACATTAAGGTTTTTTAAACAAATGAACGAACACGAATGAATAAATGAACAATTCTGTTGTTCATGTTCATTAACGCAAACGAATATAGCTTTCGTTTGTCAACATGTCAAATGAACACAAACAAACCCTTTTTTCAAAGCAAAGTTATACGGACACAAACCTTCTGATAATACAACTATTATCGTTTTGTCGGCGATTACCATCACATTAATAATGCATTACCGCTGCATTGCTCGGGTTACCGACTAGTTATAATTAATACACTAAAGGTTTGCATTTAATTTACTTAAACATTCTTTTCATTTGTGATGTATTAATTATGATTTTTGATAATAAAATAAACTTTAAGTTTAATAATTATCGTTAAATGGTATTTATTGACAGCCCTTACGGTTGTCAATATCATTTCCCTTATCCCTTACAATAAATACAAGGCACTTTAGTAACTTGATTTTTTTTTTTGGCGAAAAATATGAAATTTTTATTAAGTTTCAACAGAAGTTGAGAACTACATAGACTTCCAACTAGAATAAATCTCGAGTCAACTCAACTGACATTCCCAATTGAGTAAAGATCTATCCTAAACAAAAAACAAAAGCTACAAGATGATCTTGGCCCTAGTAACTTGATGATCTTGGCCCTAGAGAATTTCTGATCATATATCTCAAATTTATAATTGGTTATTTGTTGACAAGAAAAAGCCATACAGAACACCGAGGACACAAAAGTTACTTCCTTTTTTATATAAACTGCATTTCTTTAAAGAAAAATGTTTAAATTGTTTTGAAAGGAGGGAAAACAATTGTATTTATGTTACCAAACCATAGGTGTTGTACCTTTTACTTTTTCACTCATTACAAAACACCAATCTCCCATTTCTTGAAAACACACAAAAAAATGTACTGTAATTTAATTTAACAACTTTGAATTCAAAAATCCAAGTTATGAAGCTATGGAGGAAGCAGAGAAAGAGTTAGAAAGAAGGAGCAAATTCTTGAATAATTTGATACAAAAAAAGAAAGCTAATGATCAACAAAACCTCCATCAACAGCTGAATATCAAAGTCAAAGCTTCAGATATGTCAATTGTTCTGCAAAACAAAGCTTTTAAATGTGCAAAAGATCATGTTGATTCATTGTCATCTACTGGAAATGGAATCAAAATTGATTGCAAACGCCTTGCTCTTGCCCTCAAGAAGGTATATTTACTAACTATAAAAGTATAAACCTTTGTTTTTTCATATAAAGTTTCAATCTTTTTTTAGCTTGTGATGGGTCTGATTGATTTAAAAGAATAGGATCATATAATTAAAATAATGTGTACTTTTTCTTGAGGGTTTTGAGGATGTTTGCATTTGCATGTGATCGAGTTAAAATTGATAGTAATATTTATGTCAAAATTAATAGATTTGAAGATAATTTCAAGTCAAGATATATGTATAATGATCTGCTAGTGCCCTGTTTTACACTTATACAGTTTACTTGACTTTGTTATATGATTATGGTCAACAAATAAAAGTTTATTAGAGTACAACATCTTTTTGAAAGTACGGGAGAATCAATGAAATTGTGTCATTTGTACAAAAACTCATTTACCTCCAAAATCTTAAAAATTAATTATCTCACAAACGACAAATCGAAAAATTATGAAAATTGCACCATAAAATTCATCGTTTTCTCCTCTTCGATTTAAGATTTCACAAGGTATACCTTTTACGAGTTTTTTTTTCACTTCTTGGTGAGCTTTACAAATTATTAACGCATGTGTTATTGTTTGGTTGTATATTTTATTTAGAGTTACGGTTAGTGTTTAGTGTTTAGTATGGTTTAGATTTTAATAAGGTTTAGGGCAGGGGCGGAGCTAGGAAATCCAAGTGGAGGGGGCGAAAAAAATTATTTATATTTCTTCTATAGTTTACTAAAGGCGGAATTTTTAAAATGTCATTAATTCCTTTAAAAAATTTCTTTTTTACGTAATGTAAAAATTCTTGTGGGGGCGGCTGCCTATGCTACCCCAACCCTATCTCCGTCACTAATTTAGGGTTTAGTATGATTTAAGGTTTAGGGCTTAATAAAGCGGTTAGACTTTAGTTGATGGGTTTGGGGTTTTTGGAAATGTCAAGCAGGAATGGGTTTTCAATTATAAAATGATGAAACAGGTGGTCAAAATTGTTTTCTTATGGTGTCAGATTTATATCTCTCTTTTTTTGTAATCTTTGATACAGAGATTTTTCTGCTATTGCTATAGTGTTTTTTACTTTTGTAGCTTTCTTTACGATGTACTAACCAATTACCTTTGTTTAAATGTGGTATAGGAGTAATAATGAAGAATGTTGTTTGACTTCATTTCTTTAATATCCTAACTCTTATAAGTATCATATAGGTTGTCACATGTTTGGTTTTGGTTAGTACTAACCATATCATTTTTTCTTTTTTTTTTTTATTTTTAACATAAAAATTTGTGCAATAAATTAAGGATCAAAAGTATTTAAAACACAGGGTGTGATGCTTTTGTAATTACAGTGTTCTGAAAAGAATATTGTTGTTGAGGATTTTAGGGTGTGGTGGACAGTGTTCTAAACAATGTTCTGGATAGTATTCTGGAGTCAAAGTACACTAATCCACTCACGTACCACTAAAAGTGGTATGATGAGTAAAAAAAACGGTATGGAAAGCCATACCCTTGGTTTTATGCATATTTATATAACTAATCATTAGTACGACCTCCGTCCCATTTAACATGCTCATTTTGACTTTGCACGTAGTTTTAGGAATCTCCACTAACTACAATTTTCAACAATCAAATACTCGTATTAAATCTACCCACTAAAGTCTTTTTTGATTGGTCAAATATCAAAAAGGACATTTATAATGGGACATCGCAAAATAGTAATGTGAACATTTTAAATGGGACGTTGGGAGTATTAAATATCTATGTACTTTCTTTTTTAAAGATTATAAAAATCATGGAAATGACAAGTATTGACAAATAAATTACTATTTCTTACCAAATAATTTCTATCAAAGGAAATTTTGCCAACTTTCATGGCATTCTCAGGTTCAAGGCTTTATTACCCCCTTCGTCCCGATTTTACATTACATGTTTCCTTTTTGGAATGTCTCAATACTATCGTTCACTTCCAAAAGATGTGAGAATTTTTATAAAAAAGTGTACAAAAAGTGAGAGATAAAAATGTCAATTTATCAAAAAGTAAAGTATAATTATTATGTTTTTTAAAGTGCATATTTTTTATTTTTGAATACCACGTGTTACACAATATATTACAAACATCACAATTATTTTATATAGTAGCCTATTTATTACCCCTCCATCCCAAAATAAGTGTCTATCTTTTCATTTTAGTTTGTCCCAAAATAAGGGTTCACTTCTAAAAATAATATATCAACTTCACCATCTTACCCTCAAAATACCATATCTCAAAACTGATACATAGGAGTATCTGCAAAAAGTAAGGGTAATAGTGTCATCTTCACTATCAGACAATGTAGTTTATTAAACTCGGTGAAAACTGACACGTGACACTTATTTTATAAGGGAGAGAGTAATATAGTGAGTGGTATAATACTCGGTATATTATACTCCGGGGATATTATCCTAAATATACAAAATGGGTTTAATATTTTACATATTATCAATTCAATTTTTTTTTCTCACAAAATATACATCAATTTCGCAAAGCATGGGAAAATCGCAATATACTAATTTCAATTCGCAAAATGTCATTTCGCAAGGAGTAAATCGCAATAAGCAAGTTTCATTTCGCAATATAGCTTTTAGCGACGACCGGGTCGTTGCTAAAGACCTTTAGCAACGACACAATCGTCGCTAAAGTCGTCGCTAAAAGCTACATTGCGAAATGAAACCTTTATTTTGCGACACCTATATTGCGAAATGAATATTGCGAATTTCTAAAGCCTTATTGCGATTTCCCCCATCCTTGCGAAAATAAATGCAAGTTTTTTCTTTTAGTCGTCGCTAAAGGGCTTTAGCGACGACCAGGTCGTCGCTAAAAGACATTTTGCGAATTGAAATTAATATATTGCGATTTTCCCATGCTTTGCGAAATTGATGTATATTTTTTGAGAAAAAAAATTTGGATTGATAATATGTAAAATACTAAACCCATTTTGTATATTTAGGATAATAACCCTATACTCCGTAGTTCATATTGCCATTGATTTGAGAGATTCATGGTTTTAGTTTAGGTAGACAAGGACACAAGGTACTGTTGAATAGTGTGCAGCTTTTCATGGACATGTTCCCATCAAGTTTTTGGGACAATATAATATTACTAACATCTTCCTATTTCCAGCTTCTAATTAGCTTTTCTATTTCTATTTTGATAATGGTTGAATTATTGATTATATCAGTATAGCCTGGTGCCATTTTAGTAACTATTGCAAAACAATTACTGTACAATATGTTTATGCAGTGTATGTGCATTGGTGCATTACAATGTTTATTACTTTATTTATGTTGGTTCTTATGTTTTCATTGTATCTAGGTTCTTGTGCTAACAATGGTAATGTTTACATAACTTTTGTACTAATTGTTTTACAGGAATTTGACACATCATATGGACCGGCATGGCACTGCATCGTGGGAACCAGCTTTGGGTCATATGTCACGCATTCTTTAGGCGGTTTCTTGTATTTTTCTATCAACAAAGTTTACGTTCTCCTTTTCAAGACTACTGTCGAACCAATGGATCGTTAACACTTAACGTTTCTATAGATAACAAATCTGTAGCATTCCATGTTCCTTTGGTCAAAAAAGAATTGAAATTTGTAATATGGTGAGCATTGAAGCTTATGGTGATGTACCTATTTGACCCTTTTGTTAACTGATCTTGTTTTTTTATCTAGTATAACATGACTTCAACTTCTAGCTACTTCTTTAGCTCTGTACAAATTGAAGGTTAAATTCGACATAGTCAAAAACTCGAAGGTCTTCATAGACAAACCTTTGAACTTATATCAAACATTCAAACCTCAACCATATGTTACTCTTATCTTGGAAAACAATTCCTCCTTAAACCTTAAATAACCATTCAAATTTGTTAAACCAGTTTCCAGATATGAATATTGTGCTTTCACATGAAACAAACCACAAACAACATTTAACAGATCAAGAACTATTAAACATGGGACAACCTCATGAATCTTTGTACCTTGTATTACCTTATCTTCCTCTTTTTGAGCTTCTTGCCATGACTCAAGTATGTAAATCCTTCAAAGATGCTTTAAATGAAGATATCTTGCCGTGGTTGAACATCGTAGTGGATGAGAATCTTCAAAAATCGCGGGTCACTGATGAAATTCTTATGAAGATTACTTCAAAATCTATGGGCAGGCTTACCAGTTTGGTTCTTATTAATTGTGTCAAGATTACTGATGATGGCCTTCAACATGTCATAGCAAATAATCCTAACATTAGTAAGGTATATGATCACTTTCATGATCTTGAATTATGATACCATCTCCAAGGGTGTTTGGTTATGTATATATTTTTTGATATTTAAGTTATTTTTGTGAATTGAAAAATCAAAAATTGGATAATTAATTGGGCTATTTTAAAGTTTGAGAAACAATATTATATATATATATATATATAGGATTAGGATCAAGGGAGAAGGAAATTTAGGTGGAGAAGAGAGAGAAAGCAATATGATTCAGTATTTTTATACTATGATTCATTTTTTATTATAATAATAATAAAAATGAATCATAGTATAAAAATACTGAATCATATTGCTTTCTCCCTCTTCTCCATCTAATTTTTCTTCTTTTTTGATCCCGTTACTATATATATATATATATATATATATATATATATGGTTTTATTATGGGCTTATCCTAGTAATCAGTTTTATTTATAATTACAACTTTCAAATCATAATATAATTATTTGAGACAGACATTCATACACCTTAAAAAATGCTATCAGCACTTATATCTATTGCAAGCAATTTTAGTTTCAGTTTGGGGTGCATAATTCGAAATTGTACATTAAAAATGAAAGTTTTGTTAGAATTCCCCCCCTGCTTAAAACATAATCTTTGATGTTTCTCAGCTGCATGTACCCCAATGCACGGGTTTAACTCCTGAAGGAATTATAAAAGCAGTAACAACGTTAAATCAACACAACGTCACCTTGAGAACTGTAAAGATAAACGGAATCTTCAACATCACAAAAGAACACCTTCAAACGTTACACTCATTGTTAAAATCAGACGACTGTTTTTCCGTAGATGTGGGAGTTTGTCCCAAATGTGATGAAGTGAGAATGGTCTATGATTGCCCATTGGAAACATGCGAGAGAAAGAGAACAACAGGTAGTTGTCGAGGGTGTAAATTTTGTGTTTTGAGGTGTGAAGAGTGCAGAAAATGTGTCGACTTAGATGATGAAGAGAGTGAAGTAGCTTGTGAAGATACGTTGTGTGAGGATTGTTGGATTCGGTTACCAAAATGTAGTTTCTGTAACAAGCCTTATTGTAACAAACATGCTTACAAGCAATGTGTTCTTCCAGGATCCTCTGGTTTTGTATGTGAGGTTTGTAACTCGAAAATCGACAAAATTTGAATGATGAATCGATAAAACTATGAATGTAAGTTACCAATTTTTAGCATATGTAATTTTCAACTATTATGTGATACAGAAGTAGATTTTAAGTGGTTTTTAATTGTAAGAAGTTGTAATATTTAAATGTTTAAAATATGAAAAATTCTGTATATAAACATAATTTATAAACAAACCAAAAGATACACACTTTTTTGTATAGAATTGAAAGATGCAAATAAGGCCCTTTAAAGAAAGTGTAAGATTGATGCATTTTTATCCAAACATTCAAAATTTACCAGTGGCTTGCAACTACAAGTCTGCAATAATCAAATAATAGTTCCTAAACACATACTTGTTATATGTTTTTATAACCATATTGAGCACATCAACTTGAAGGATAAAATTAAGCAAGATCAGTCAAAGAATACTACATCGACTAACAAATCTCGATTCTCGATTCGCTTGTTTCTACAAATACAATTTTACAAACGAATTCGTCTAAACCTCAGACCTAAATCCCACAATTTTTCGAGTTCAAAACAACATTAGTTGCCACCCCTTAAACTCCCCCTACTTCTTGGGGAGGAACAAAATCAGGTAATCAGGAACAGAATATTTTGTGACAATTTACAAGAACAGCAAACTTAAGAGTAACACCGCGATTAGTCTCAGGAAAGATACCAAATCCTTTGAGTTATAATGCAACGAGCTATCTGATGAAGTCGAATTTGAAGACGGAGCAAGTGTACCGTTTATGTAGGAGGTCCCATTACTTCCATTGCTACACAAAAAGATAACACCAAAACCATAATGTTAACTTTGAATTTTTGTGCTAGAAATCAAAGGTTTGAATCTTTATCTGAAAAGATAAGCTAAACGCCAGCGGTTAGCCTATCGTTATTTACAAGTGGACTTGTTTGCGTTGTTAGGAACGTATTTTCACCCGATTTCATATTTATGGAACGTCCTTGTATCTTAAGTACCTTCCTTAAAACAGAAACCGACTGAACGCACGCTACTTTTACACGCAATTTGCCTTTTCTTTCCATTAAAATCTGTGAATGAATTCCAAAATCTACATAATATTGGATGAGATGTAGAGTATTGATTTTACCTTCCTGGAAAGATACAACTGCCATGACCTGCAAACGAAGGGAAAAACATTACTTAAAAATAAATATGTACTTCCAACGAAAGGTACAACACTACAAGCAGAGAATACAATTCCCTTATGAATATGAACCGAACTTACTTGGGTCAGTGGTAGTGATGCTAGCCACCCCGTTAAAATCACAAGTCCCTTCAGCCATAGCCATCCTATGATAATAAGCATCAAAAGCATAAGTGGCGTGTGCAGCCACAGTATCCGGCTCATAGCAGGGTGCACCCTGAACCATAGCCGAACAATCAACCTTCCCCGGTCCACAAGCCCAATCCAAAGCCGCCTGCAACATTTTTCGGTCCACACCATCCCTAGCCACACAATAAGTCTGATTCGTTGTGTCATTAGCCAACATAGTTCCTGAACCCGTTAAATGTAGCACATAAATCGGCCTCCCATTACCATCAAAAAGCCCCCAATTCTTTTCAGACACCGACCCTGACCTCGAATCTTCGTTATAAAGCTCGTATATAAACGTACTCACAGCAACACCGGGGTGTTTCGGGGTCCCAGTGTTATTAAGCACGTGTTTTATTAAGTTACTATTATAAGTATTTGCGTTATCAAGAGTAGCATCAGGCTCGTTAGCATCACCTTTCGAAGGCCAACCCGATTCTGTAACAACAATCGGAATATTCGTGAAGTTTAGATACGACATTGCAAAATAAGCAGCGTCCACCACCGCATCGAAAACGTTAGTGTAATGCAAAAGTGTGTTGGAATCAACCGCTTCTTTATTTGGCGGTAAAGGGCGGAATAGTGCGTAATCTAACGGGATTGCGTCGTGTGATTGCATGTAATCGTAATACGGGTAGACATTAAGCATGAGGTATGATCCACTTGACTGGAGGAATTGGAGCAACGGGACCATAACTGGGTCCCACGTTCGGTTAAAGAAGGCTTGGGACGGTGGAAACGAGTCGAGGATGATAGACGATGAGTGGGCGGTGGAGACTTTGATATGGGAATCGAGCCTGGCAGCAATTAAGGCGGCGTGGATGTATTTAAGCGCGGAGACTAAAACTGGGGCTGCATTAGGGATTGTGGTAAGGACTTCAGATCCTACAGATATGGCGGTGACGTTAGTGGCGGGGACGTGTGTGAGGATGTTACGAGCGACCCAATTGGCAGCAGTGGTGTTAGACTGGCCTATCGCTAGAAGCTGTTGGTTTGGGACGGAAACGGTCACACGAATTCCGCTGCCCGCAAGAGCGGTCAGCATGGCCTGGTCAGCATCGTAAAGTCTGACGTGGCGGATTTGCTGAGCCTTGAGAAGGGCTACTACTTGAGTCGGGTTTGGCATGTCGGATAGGGCGGTGCCTATGTTCACTCCTACGAAGGCGTCTGAAAAGAGAAACACGAACAAATCATATCTTTAGATCTATTTTTAGGCATATAAGTTAAGGCCTAAATATGATTTTCTATATATTTTTATGATGATGATGATTCATTTTATATCACTTACTTCCTGCATTGTATAATGCTATTTTCACATTTTGTAAATGCTCTGGTTACCCAGTAAATGTTTAGTACTAATGTCTCTTTTATATAAAGAATTCCCATATAATGGTAAAAATGTACTTAGCAGATAGCACTACAAGATGAGAAATTGGGCAGATGCAAATTTTTTAGGGGCAATTTTTCATGAAGAATGCATAATCTTACACTTAGATCTTATGTCAATGAAAATGACATTAATGTCCTTCAAAGTTGACCTTGTTGGACCCAAATGGAATCTTTCATAGTCCTCTTATTCTTACTTTAATGTTCATATATCAAATAGGTATAATTTATGCGTTAAAAAAAAGTTATATATATGAATAAAGCATTCTTGAGTTGTCTTTCAATGGTGGTATTCTAGGATGAACAGTTAAGGTAAAGTTACAAAATATAACAAAAAGTATATGATACCCAGAACTCTTTTTACTTTCTAGAACAGTAAAGATCAACACTTTACTCATTTTCATTTACCACAAGTATGAAAAACTAGGGTTTATGACTTTATGGTTTATAAACACAATGTGTTTCTGAGTTCATGAGTTTTTGCCCAATCTTTGACTCCATAAACCCTAGCATAACAATAATAACAACCCAACTTTAACTTAAGAATATAGAATATGCAAAAGGGTGTCTGAAAAAAATAGTTTTTTAAGCATAAAACTACTCAAATTTTGCAGAAATGAATTATTATTAAATTGAAAAATGTTGGTTCCAAAGTGTACTTGAATAATTATAAATTGTGCCATTCTAGGAAGATTAAGGTAAAAACAATATATGGAATTTAAATATATACACACACATATTTATAACCCAATAGTATTATTTTAGTTCTAAACAGTAAAAACCAAAACTTTACTCATTAAGTATGAAGTATGAACACAATGCCTTATTGGAGTTCAGTGGTTATTGCCCCCATCTCTGACTCCATAAACCCTAAATCAACATATTACTTATAACAACCAAACTTTAGATTAAAAACATAAATTATGCAAAAGGGTAAGCGAAAAAGAGTTTTTTTTTTTAGCATAATACTACTTAAAGATGCAAAAAGATGTGATTTTTTAAAGGGTGAAATGGTGATTTTACAGCAAAAAAAAAAAGCACATGAATGAAGTGAAAAGGAAAAAAAAAACATGAAAGATTTAGTGAGAGAGAGAGTTGACCTTGGTCAGCTATGGTAGCAAGAGGTAGAAGGTTGATGAAAATGACCACCATTAATGACCTCCAAGTAGCCATTGAAGAAGGTTAGTAGTTTGAAGAACCCAGAAAGGAGATGTGGAGAAAGAAATAAAGGGGGACAGAAAAGGGTTCTTTTGAGGAAGCAAGAGCCAAGAGAGAGCTTAGGACTGGTGTGGGGGTGGACTGTGGACATTTATATTTTATTTAGATCTTATTATTCAAATATGAGAAAATTAAGAATATCAAAATATTTTATGGAGTAAACATTTTGTTTCAAATTTCCAACATTGTCTTTTTCAAAAATGCAAGCGTGCAGCTCAGCAGCTGACATCATGAACAAAATGTACAGTATATAATTTTCATTTTAGATCACTCTCAACCCTCCTTTCTTTTTCTTTTTTTTTCTTCTTCAATTATGTTAACTCATCATCACGTCAGCACATTCAAAACTGATAAAAACTTACTAAACACTACCAACCTTCATTTCTTCAGTTTCATTTCTGGGACACACGGACTATTAATTTAATTTTTTAAACACAAATTACATTAAAGCTATTTCATTAAAAATTAAAAACATTACATTACATTAATAGATAAAAACATTACAATAAAAAAAACATTACGATAATAAAAATAAAAAATTACAATAATTTTAAAATATGAATCCAGTCACTGTCGGAGAACCCGTGTTGTCGCGCATCCTTCCCGAACATCAATTTGAAATCTTCTTGATCACATTTTCCGAAGTTGAGTTAGCCAGTGAATTGGGGTAAATGAGATTGTTAAGTAAATTTTGTAAGAAATTGTTGTTGTTGTTAGACAATTTTTGGTGTTTGAAAGTGAAAAGATGTTGATTTGTTTAAGTGTTTTGAAATAAGAAAGATGTTTGATTTGTTTATGTGTTTGGAAGTAAGAAAGATGTTGATTTGTAGTGTGTTTAAAGATTAGGTGAAGTGTGTATTTATATAGGAAAAAAGGTTTAAAATTTTTTTTTTTTACAACAACGATCATATAGCCGTTATTAAAAAAAAGTGCTCAACGGATACATTTCAAAAATAAATAAAACGTGTGGGCCCCACTTTGGACCCTTCTCTTTCGTCGGCCAGCCAAAGAACCACAACTGACGAAGCAACCTACGAAGACAATGAAACGCCCCAAAAACTTTAGAATTTATATATATATATATATACGCGATCCTGACATGGAGGTGGGATCGCGTAACTTGTAACATCCGTCCTAAGGACGTAAGGGTATTCTGGTAATTTTCCTAGCTTTAAATTGTTAATTAATATGTTAGGAAATTTGTGCTCAATTTGAGTAATAGTGATTAGTAAATTATTACATGTTTTAACTTTATATAGTTAACGGTAAAATAAAAGTATTGGAATTACAAATGGTTTTCAGGTTCCAGACAATTGGTTGAAAAGGGGAATAGTTTTAAGTGGATACGGAGTCGGTTAAAAAGTTGGGCCGACTTACTTATAACCTTCTTAAAAAGGAAAGTTCTTTACTTTCTTTGAATTACAAATACTTAAAACTAAAACCTAAGAATTTATAACCTAAATTAACTTGGAAATCAAACTTGGAACAAGATTTTGAATTAGTGTTCTTATCATCATCATCCTAATCTTGCTAAATTCAAAGATGTAAGTTATGTGATTCCTTACTATATATATATATATATATATATATATATATATATATATATATATATATATATATATATATATATATATATATATATAGGAGTTTGATTGTGAAATTGAGGTAATACATAATGTTATAGAATTATATGATGCTACTTATCATTAGTAAATGTTATTAGTTGAGTTGCTGCTGATTGTTGTAATATAGGGGCATTAAGAAACTGAGTTTGATGAATTTTGGTTAAAACTCGTACATGGAACTGTCATGAACTTTACCTGCATGCTGCTGGAAAATGCGTGGATCCGGCGGATCCTGAATTGATTCGGCGGATCTGTCGCACCCCCAATTTATGATGCGGAAGCGGTTCGGGTCGGGGCGCGACTAATCAAGTAATCATAGCACAAAGATATAATGAACAACCACTATATGCGTCGTTTTACAACTTGTATTGATAAAACCAAAGTTTACATCAAAATATTGTTTACATTAGCTCGGTTTGAAACTGAGAGATTTACATATATAATTAATTTATACAAAATATAATAATGCAGCTAAATCTCTGAATGTTTGAATGCTGACACGAGCTAAAGTATCCTGATCGGGCAGTCCAACCTACTGCTGAGTACCTGTGATACATGCTAAAATGGGTCAGCGAAACGCTGGTGAGCTCACATGTTTGTATGTCAAAACATATCGTATGAATCGCAAGATTTAATTGAATTTAAGTTGCAATAAAGTAAAATAAAAGTTATACAGCCATGAACACATAGTCTGAGCTTAACTTGAGGGTCGGGTCCAATGAAGGAATTCCGATCGAGGTGCCTCCTACGAGTGCCTAATCTACACTCGTCTACCCAAATGCTAATACGTCCGTTTGACCAGTTAGTGCTTGCTAACCCGGACGAGGATTGTCAATCCTATATGATATCATATACTAACATTCACGCTACAGATGTATTACCAAACTATGTTGTGGAGGACTTTAAATTGATTAGTTGAAAACAACTCATGTAGTATTTGATTTGATTGTACTTGCGTTCACATGTAAATAAAACGAGCAATGTATCACACCCCTGAGTAAAACAGTAAAATAGGGGCTATGAGACTCACCTGAGTCTTGAGAGTTTAACTTAATAAACTTGATTTGATTAGCCGAGTAGTGATGTCCGAAGACTTGTAACCTGAGGGTGTCCACGACACCCGATGGTTATAAACGTGAGTAGGTATCTATAAAGACTACCTTTGTAGTTGTTCGTCCAACTAGAATGTCCAAATTACTACGATTTGGTTGATTTGATTGAGTATTTGAAAACGTGTATGGCCCGTTGGTGATTATTTGTAATAATAATCTCAACATTATCATTTTGATTTCGAAGTGTTATACTTAAAAGTATGTCCCAATATGTTTTAGAAGTCGTATCGTATAAGTGTTTGAGGTTATACAAGTTCGACACTTAGTATAAAAATAGTTTGTAAACTTTCTGTTTTTAGCGTCACTTATAGCGTCACTAAGGGTTTAGGCGACACTCAAGAAGTGTCGCATAAAATGGTAAATTCTGTATTGGTAGCGTCACTTGGAGAAGTGACGCATAAGAGGCGACACTTAGGCAAGTGTCGGGTATGAGTGTCGGTGTAAGTGACGGGTAAATTGCAATCGATTTTGGGGCGACACTTAAGCAAGTGCCGGGTACCAGTGTCGGGTATTGACTTTGCGTCACTTATGCAGTGGCGCTAAAATGGGTTTTACACGGCACTTAAGCAAGTGACGCAAAATTAGGGCTTTTTGCGGCACTTAGACAAGTGACGCAAAATTAGGGCTTTTCGCGACACTTAATGCGTCACTTAAGGAAGTGATGCATCACTGGATCTGGCGGTGCGTCACTAGCATCTGGTCGATTTCCAAGTTTGCCGAAAACGTGTTTAACGACCACCACAAGGTCTGATTCTTTTACCCAACCCTTATTTTGGTTCATTGAGCTTATAAAAACCATTATTTTAAGTTGGTTGCGTTTCTAGAGTCGTTTTCTTTAAAATGGCCAAAACCGAACTTTTCCGACAAGGTTTCCGAAAACGAGTTTTGAACATATATTTGGACATTTCTAAGCTAGATTAACAACAACAAGCAAAAATAAATGAAATTTAAGAGTTTTCGGGATTTGTCGGGAATCTTACAAGTTAACACCGGGAGAATTCGAAAAGATAAAAATGGAGCTCTTGTCGCGGTGGTTATTTTTCTTCAAATGAGTCTCGAATTTTAAGGTCGTTTGATGGTGCTAATTTGAGGTTGAAGGTGATGATAGTGTGGTGGTGGTTTTTGAAAGAAAAGAAAGAGAGAGATAGAGATAGAGAGAGAGAGAGAGAGAGAGAGTGAATGAGTGTGAGGTGGGGAAATGAGGTGAGGGGGTGATGACCCTCACCTTGGCCGATTTTTGTGTGGGGCCCACCCCATGTGGGTGTTTCCCAAATTTATTCCCTACGTTTGCGCTCCGTGTGGTGTTCGTTCTCCCGTTCGTTTAAACGTTAAATAATTATTTAATACGTTTAAATATACGTTTTAAAATACAAATAATTACTCGACATTTTGGTTGAAGTATTTCATCAAATACTTTATAATTGAGTTACAAATTATAACTTAGTTTTATTTCAACTGTTTGCGCGTTTACTGATTTAATCGCGTAGACGTTATTTGTACGATACGAGTTAGAATTGAAATATTATCAAAATAATATTTTGGATATAATAGTGTTATTAAATAATGGTATATTATTTAATAAAATTGTTCACCAACGTCCGTATTAATTGAAACGAATTACATTCGTTTTAAATTGCGTACGATTTAATCAAATCGCATAATTGTATATATTCAACAATATATATATTGATACATTAATTAGCCTAACACATAACTAATTACATGTATTAAAGATGATTAGGCACTAATTATTAGTCCTACTTTGGCGGGTGTCACATTCTCCCCCTGTTAAAAGAATTTCATCCCGAAATTTAGCTCGAAGTCGTGTTTGAAGTAGCCTCGGCGAATAACTGAGGGTACTTGAGTCGCATCTGGTCTTC
Source organism: Helichrysum umbraculigerum (assembly GCA_949592205.1). Taxonomy (NCBI): domain Eukaryota; kingdom Viridiplantae; phylum Streptophyta; class Magnoliopsida; order Asterales; family Asteraceae; genus Helichrysum; species Helichrysum umbraculigerum. The sequence continues at coordinate 118,089,583 of CATIUR010000001.1, forward strand.
CTGTTCCCAGGTGAATTCCGGACCACGCCGCGAATTCCACCTGACCTTTACGATGGGAATACGACTTTGTTTGAGTTATTTGACCTCACGGTCCATGATTTCGATGGGTTTTTCAACAAAGTGAAGCTTGTCGTCAATACGAATTTCATCGAGTGGAATAATAAGTGTCTCATCAGACAGACATTTCTTCAAGTTAGATATGTGAAAAGTGGGATGCACGCTGCTGAGCTCGGATGGCAGCTGCAATCGATATGCCACTGGACCAATCCTCTCGAGGATCTCAAAAGGTCCAATGTATCTAGGATTCAGTTTTCCGCGTTTACCGAAGCGAATGACACCTTTCCAAGGTGAAACTTTGAGTAGTACTCGATCCCCATGTAATACCCCAAAATTTAAAGTATTGCTAGAATTATTATTTTAAGCTATTATTAATTTAGATGGAATAAAATAATAATAACTGAGAATGGTTTTTAAGTTTCAGACAATGATAAGTACGGAGTGTAAAATAATACACTTTCATGAGTCGGTTTAAACTGTATTTATCTATATCTCTTTTATACATACGTACAGAAACAAAAGAAGAAGAAGAAGATTATGAGAACCAAACCTAAACCATTTAAATCATTTTAAAGATGAAATTGAAGCTAGAAACAAGTGAGAAATCATCCTTTGATTCTCTACATCACCAAGTAAGTTATTGTTCTTCAATTATTATAACCTAGAAATGGGTTTTTGTAAAGGTTTAAAGAATTAGTGAGTTTATATCCGAATTTAGGGTTTGTGTATGATGAATTGATGTTATTTAAGTTCAATGATCATGATTCTTAGCTTAATATCAAGTTAGAAGTAAAGAACCCTAATTGGGTTAAGTATTCTTGAGGTGCTTGATGATCACGGTGATCATGGTAAGTTGTAAAATGTTAGATGTTAAATTAGTGTTAATAAAGCTTGTTTGTGATTGTATTAACGCTAATACAAGTTAAAGGTTATGAAATTGATTAAGAGTTCATTAAACCTAATAAGGGGTTTTAGTGGATTCTTGGTAAGTGATGTTGACTGACCTTGTTAATGGTCTAGACATGTTGATTTGTAATGATTAAGGTGATTAAAGTATTGTGGTGATCATATTGATCATAACTTAAAAGATAAAAGTGGTAAGAATTGGATTAGTTAACTTTAAAGGGTTAACTAGTTCAATTGATATTTATAATGGTTAGAAGGTAAGTTTAATGTTAAGTTAAAGATGATCATGTAAAAGTAAAGTTATGTTTAATGATTAAAGATCAACTTGTGAGAGTAAAGAATTGATAATGATGATTAGATGATTTGATCACTAATTGATGCTAAATGTGTTGTTATGTGGTTATGTTATATAATAGGTGATCAAATGATATGGAAGCCCTAAAGCAAGTGTTAAATCGCCTAATTGCCTAAAAAGCTAAGGTGAGTAATATAAGGATTAAATGGGTAAGGGTTGTATTAACAACCGGTTGAAGTATGGCTTATGTTTATATAGTTGATTTTATATCATTGAGTGTTATGTGGTTGTTATGGCATGTGATCGGAATACATGCTAAGTGATGAATGTTATCAAGAAGTTTATTATGTGGAAGTTTATAAAAGCATGTTAAATGAAATGGTAAAGATTGATGGAAGAACTATAAGTATTACTCGTGAGACATGAATAATGTATTAGTATTCATACCACCTAGAGGTATGATACTAATGGATGATATATTAGTATTCATACCACCTAGAGGTATGATACTAATGGATGATGTATTAGTATTCATACCACCTAGAGGTATGATACTGATGGATGAGGTTTTAGTAGATATACCACTGAGAGGTATGGTTTAAGTTACATGGTTATGTTGGTAAGTGGGAGTACAGTATTGGGTTAAGTAGTGCCATTGTTAAAAATGTGCATTAGATTAATGAAAGTACAAGTTATATATGAAATGTTGTTAATGGTTAATGTATTATTCATTTAATACTTATATGCTCACTAAGCTTAAAGCTTACCCGTGTAACACCCTCAAATTTCGGTTTGCGGAAGCGATCGGGTCGGGTGTTACCAAATTAAATATCACAGCATAAGATACATAATGAACGACTCTAAATGAGACGTTTGAAAATAGTTGTACATTTCCAAAATAAAAGTAATTACAAATTGTAGGTTTGTAGAATAATCCCAAATACATAAGTTGAAAATACAAAAGTAATGCAGAGTTGTCCCAAATGTTTGAAATCATGCGACTCGAGCTAGCATAATCTTGTAGTAATTCCTAATCCTGCTGGGCACCTGAGAACACATGCTAAAACATGTCAGCTATAAAGCTGGTGAGTTCATAGGTTTGTTAGTTGAAAACATAAAGTATAAATCTTGTATGTTTTGAGAAATAGTTCAGAATTCACGATTCTGATTTGTATCAAATTGTAGTTGTAATTACCAATGTGTAATTCGAAAGTTTAGGTATCTAATACCTAAGCAATTGTAGTCCGTACCTAAGTACACAATAATTGAGGCATACCGAGCCTGAATACCTGTCTGGTATGAATAAATGTATAACGGGAGGCAATAACTGCCTAAGTTGTAACCAAATACTGTATGACCACGTCATATGATAGTAAGTAACTGTAGTTCCGCAGAACTATGATTTAATATATGATGTGTTGCATCCAGCAACAAATGATTGTAGATCCACAGATCTATGTTTGAAAACGTTTAATATGTCCGTTTACCCGATTAGCATAAGCTAACCCGGACTTGAATTGAGCTAACGGCCTCGCGTGGCAGCACCACCGATCCGTGAACTTATTGTGAATCCCGAGTATCACTCGCTGATCCATTGATTGAAATTTCGTCCACTGCAATACCGTGGTTTCGTTTTGTGCCCACTTTACCGTGGCATCGTTTGGTGCCCGCTGCAATACCGCGGCATCGTTTTTGGAATTGCTCGCAGCAATTTGTGATTGAGCCGGCAGTACAATGACATGCCCGACTAAGTTGTTTGAGAGCCAGCAGTACTCGACATGCCTGACTAAGTAGGTCGTATAATAGTATGTAGATATTCATCAGGTGACACCCCCACGGTTGGATTACATCCTGGGCCGGGGGACCATCCCTGGTTGGATTACATCCTGAGCCAGAGTCGTCACCAGTTGAGTTGTATTGATATAAGAGGTCTGTACTAACGTATGATACTATTGTATACTCCTAGTCTAAAGCCTAGCAAGTATATATAACGGAGTCTTGGGAAAATGTTCACTTAAGTTCAGTTCCCATTCTAGTGATAATGAAGTGTGTCGACAGTTTTAGTTCTTAAAGAATAACTAAACTTGTAACAGTATAGATGTTGTCTAGTGTAGGTAGAACTAACTAGTTCTAATGTATTCGATGATATTGTCCCGTGACAATATGGCCAAAAGATTGTGGTAACTAAATCAAGTTATGTGTTGGTAACCGTTTTCCAACAATCCAACAGAGTACGATTGCAACCTATCTAGGTTAAATACTGATATTGTTCTAAGACAATATTAAGGGTGTAATTCCTAAGTATTACACATTTCGTATTACATATAGAAATAAAAATAGTTGTGGATTATAAATGATTATTAATAATTCGAAAACAGTAATTGAGCATGTGTTTCACCCCGAAATAGTAAAACAGTTGAAAGAGTAGGGCTATGAAACTCACCTGTGAGTTGTTAGCGATACGATGATATGCGCGTCGTCCGAAGGGTAACCTTCTAATGTCCTAAACACGTGAGGTTGTATAAGTACGAGATCAAATAGTCTGACCAAGTAAGTCGTTCGAATGTTTGTTTGTCGCTTGGTTTTAAAGACCGTGTACGGGGGTTCGGGGGCAGCGCCCCTGATAGCGGGGTCCAAGGGGTGGCAACCCCTGGCGGGGTCCAAGGGGCAGAGCCCCTGGCTGGGGTCGAGCTGCCAGGTCAGCTTGGAAAAATTTTATTTCTACTACTCTGCTTTAGAGAAAACGCATTCGAAATCCAAATTTGGGTAAAATCGAGTGGTAAAATTTGGTTGTCAATACTTAGTGAAAAACATAGGTTTTTAAGGTTCTGCGACGTCAGATGCGACGTCAGATGCGACGTAGAGTCGTGCGTCGCTATGTGCGACATTCGCAATCTAATGCGACGTTGTATCCTGCGTCGCAATGTGCGACGTAGAATTTGATGGCGACGTAGGGGCTTACGTCGCATTATGCGACGTTGGGATGTTTTGCGACGTTGGCTGCGACGTTGGATGCGACGTCGCAGCACTGTTTTTGGTCCCTACGACGTAGCGGACTGATCGCCGGAGTTTGAGCCGAAAACGAGTTTTCCGGCCTCCGTTGAGTCTGATTCTTTTACCCAACCCATATTTAAGTTTTTTAAGCTTATCTAAACCGCAAACAAGCAAAATAACAAAGTTTTGAGAGATTTCGAGAATTGTCGGAAACTTACAAATCCGCGCGAGGAGAATCTGAAAAGATAGGATTGTAGATCGTTGCGTGGTGATCGTTTTTCCCTAAATGAGCTTGAAGATTTGAGGTCGTTTGACGGTGGTTTTTGGCGGATTATGGTGTGACACCCCCAAATTTAATGATTTGCGGAAGCTTGATTTGGGTGTCACTAATCAATATACAAAGCACATAAGATATAATGAACGACCACTAAATGCGTCGTTTTAAACTTGCATAGATAAAGTAAATGTTTACATCAAAATATAGTTACATTAGCTCGGTTCCTGAAATTGAGAGATTACATAGCATAATTACTTTTACAAAATATAATAATGCAGTCCAATCTCTAGTTGTATGTATGCTGACTCGAGCTAATAATTCCTGCTTGTGCAGCCAAACTACTGCTGGGTACCTGTGATAAATACTAAAATGGGTCAGCGAAAACGCTGGTGAGCTCACAGGTTTGTATGTCAATGTATAGTTGTCAGAACCGCAAGATTTATATTGAATTTAAAATGCAATTAAGCAAAATAAAAGTTATACTGTCCATGAGCACATAGTCTGAGCTTAACTTGATTTGTCAGGCCCACTTAAGGAAACCTAACTTGAAATGCCTCCTACGAGTGCCTAATCAACACTCGTCTTCCCAAATGCTAATACATCCGTTTGACCGGTTAGTGCGTGCTAACCCGGATGAGGATTGTCAATCCCATATGATATCATATACTAACATTCATGCTATAAATACTAGAGACTATGCTTATGGAGGACTTTAAATTGATTAGCTTGAAACTCATGTAGTATTTGAAGTTTGGCACTTGCGTTCTACTTGTAAAACAAAATCGAGTAGTAATATCACACCCCTAGTTGAAAAGCAGTGAAAATGGGGCTATGAAACTCACCTGAGTCTTGGAGTGTTTAAGTTAATAAACTTGAAGTAATTAGCTGTGAGTTGATGTCCAAAGACTTGAAACCTGAATGTGTCCACGACACTTGATTGTTATTAATTGTACCGGTATCTCGAAAGACTACATTTGTAGTTGTTATTTAATTATATACGTCCAAATTACTACGATTTGGTTGATTAATTGTTTTGTTTCAAGTTACTACGACTTGATTGACTAAATTATCCAAGTTACTACGACTTGGTTGATTGAATAATCTGTTTTGTAAGTTTTGAAGATGTGTACGGCCCGTTGGTGACGGTTTGTAATAATAATAATTCTAAAATGTTGACTTTACTACAGTACTGCTACAGTAAATTTGACTTTTTTGAACAGTAACTTTGACTTCAAAATTCTGGTTTTTCTGTGTTTTGCGACACAATATGCGACATAAAAATTTGTCATGCGACACAAGGGTTGTGTCGCAGACGTCATGCGACACAAGGATACGACACAAGGATTGTGTCGCATCAGATACGAAATGCTAATTTAATAGCGACATAGTGGTTGTGTCGTATAGAAATACGACATAATATGCGACATAGAGTGCGACACAATATTGTGTCGCATGAGTTACGACACTAAAGATTTGGTACGACACAAGGTGCGACATAACAGGTTTTATGCGACACAGTATGCGACACAAGGCTTGTGTCGCACTGAAGAACACCAGCCCAGAAACATCGGCTGTTCGTGATTTTTCCGGCCAAAACTCAAATCAAACTCATTTTTAGACTATAAAACCTTGTTATCTTCCTAGTATTGGACATATATAAGTTGTGTAAACATCAAAACATCCAAAGATTACATCAAAATAAACAAATCTAAGTTTTTAGAATTTTTCTTACAAATGCAAATCGAAGACGATGGAGGCCGAAAATGATGGTAGAGCTTTTGTAATTCTTGTTCCCCTTGAAATGGTGATTCCGAAAATATGGTTTTTGTTGTCGGTTTTGCGAGATCCGAAAATTTTGTATGAATTTGGTGAGAGTGTTTTTGGTGTGTGTGTGTGTTTTTGGAGAATGAAAATGAAAGAAAGAATGAATGAGAGGTGGGGTGTAGGTGAAAGCCTCACCTCGCAGTCTCCGTCCCGTGCTCCGCGTGGTGTTCGTTTTCTCAGTCATTTAACGTTAAATATTTATTTTATTCGTTTAAATTTTCCATTTTAAATTATAAATTATTATAAAATATTTTATTGTAAAATTTTACCAGTTATCTATTTATGATATTTAAAAGGGAAATTCATTTTATTTGTTTGCGCGTTTGTATTTTTAATCTCGTATACATTAATTGTGTAATAAAACTTGGATACGAAATATTACAATAAATGAGATTCTGAATAAAATTGAGTTATTAGATAATATTTATATTTCTTAATAAAATTATTCACCAACGCCCGTATTTATTGTATCGAAATTCATTCGATTTGAAACTCGTACGATTTAAATAAACCGCATAATTGTGTAGATATATATTCAACAATATATATGATAATTGATACATTAATTAGCCTAACACATAACTAATTACATGTATTAAAACTTGATTAGGCACTAAATTCTAGTCCTAAATTGACGGTTGTCACATTCTCCCCCTGTTAGAAGAATTTCGTCCCGAAATTTATGTTGAAGTCGTGTTTGACGTTGAATCAGTGAAGAGTTGAGGATACTTGAGTCGCATTTGGTCTTCCCGTTCCCAAGTGAATTCCGGACCGCGCCGCGAATTCCACCTAACTTTGACGATAGGAATACGACTTTGTTTAAGTTGTTTGACCTCACGGTCCATGATTTCAGCGGGTTCCTCAACAAAGTGAAGTTTTTCGTCAACTCGAATTTCATCGAGTGGAATGATAAGTGTCTCATCAGACAGACACTTCTTCAGATTTGAAACATGAAATGTGGGATGCACGCTGCTGAGTTCGGATGGCAGCTGCAATCGATATGCCACTGGACCAATCTTTTCGAGGATCTCGAATGATCCAATGTATCTGGGATTTAACTTCCCTCGTTTGCCAAATCGGATTACGCCTTTCCAAGGCGATACTTTGAGTAGAACTCGATCCCCAACCTGGAACTCGAGTGGCTTGCGTCTCACATCAGCATAACTTTTCTGACGATCACGCGCGGCTTTGAGTTTGTTTTGAATTTCTACGATTCTCTCGGTCGTCTCGTGAATGATTTCTGGACCCGTGAGTTGGCTGTCCCCAACTTCGGTCCAACAGATAGGTGACCGGCACTTACGACCGTACAGTGCCTCGAAGGGTGCAGCTTTGATGCTGGTATGATAACTGTTGTTGTACGAGAACTCGCACAATGGTAGATGTTTTTCCCAGTTTACACCGAAGTCTACTACGCAGGCCCGTAGCATGTCTTCAAGTGTTTGAATGGTTCGTTCACTTTGACCGTCGGTTTGAGGATGGTATGCGGTACTCATATCCAGTCGAGTACCCAGGGATTTTTGAAGTGATTGCCAAAATTGTGAAGTGAAACGACTATCCCTATCGGAGATAATTGAGATTGGAACACCGTGTTTGGTCACGATTTCCTTCAGATAAATGTTGGTTAGGCGTTCCATTTTGTCAGATTCCTTGATTGCCAGGAAGTGAGCAGATTTTGTGAGACGATCCACGATCACCCAAATGGAATCGCAACCGTTCGAGGATTTGGGTAGCTTGGTTATGAAGTCCATGGCAATTTGTTCCCATTTCCATTCAGGAAGACTGGGTTGTTGAAGTAAGCCAGAAGGTTTTTGATATTCGATTTTGACCTTGGAGCAAGTAAGGCACTTGCTGACATAGGTGGCGATTTCAGCTTTCATGTTCGGCCACCAATAGAAGTCCTTGATTCCGTGGTACATTTTATCGGATCCCGGATGGATAGAATATTTAGACTTGTGAGCTTCATCCATCACCAAGTCTCGTAGGTTCCCATATTTAGGCAACCAGATTCGGTTTGAGAAATACCTAATCCCGTTAGGTCTGATTTCGAATTGTTTATCCATGCCCCGCAAGGCTTCATCTTTGACATTTTCGGGTTTTAAGGCTTCGAGTTGAGCAGTGAGAATTTGAATGTTTAAATTGTTGTGAATGGTCATACTGAGGGCTCGAACCCGAAGTGGTTTCACTCGCTCCTTTCGACTGAGGGCGTCAGCAACAACATTTGCTTTGCCTGGATGATATTTGAGTTAGCAGTCGTAATCGGTAAGCAACTCGACCCATCGACGTTGCCTCATGTTGAGATCCTTCTGATCGAATATGTGTTGAAGGCTTTTATGGTCGGTAAAGATTGTACACCTGGTACCATAAAGGTAATGTCTCCAGATTTTGAGGGCAAAAACGACAGCTCCTAGCTCGAGGTCGTGGGTGGTGTAATTCTTTTCATGAATCTTGAGCTGTCGGGAAGCATAAGCTATGACTTTGTCTCGTTGCATGAGCACGCAACCGAGACCTTGATGAGAAGCATCGCAGTATACCACGAAGTCATCAGTGCCTTCGGGTAATGATAGGATAGGAGCACTGCAAAGCTTTTGTTTTAAGAGTTGGAATGCCGATTCTTGTTTATCAGTCCAGTCAAACTTTTTGTCTTTCTGGGTCAGCGTCGTGAGTGGTATGGCTATCTTGGAGAAATTTTCAATGAATCGTCGATAATATCCGGCCAGTCCTAAAAACTGCCGTACTTCGGTCGGAGTGGTTGGCGATTGCCAGTCTTTGATAGCCTCGATTTTTGACGGGTCGACGTGAATCCCCTGACTGTCAATCACGTGACCAAGGAATTGAACGGTTTTGATCCAGAACTCACACTTAGAGAACTTGGCATAGAGCTCCTCGTGTTTAAGTAGTTCAAGGATGGTTCTGAGGTGTTGCGCATGCTCTTCTTTGCTTCGTGAATATATGAGAATGTCATCGATGAAGACAATGACAAACTTATCAAGGTAAGGTTTACACACCCGATTCATAAGGTCCATGAATACAGCCGGTGCATTGGTTAGGCCGAATGGCATCACTTGAAATTCGTAATGCCCGTAACGGGTTCTGAAAGCGGTTTTTGGAATATCGGCATCGCGAACACGCAATTGGTGATAACCGGATCGGAGATCAATCTTTGAATAACAACTCGACCCTTGAAGTTGGTCGAACAGGTCATCGATTCGAGGAAGTGGATACCGGTTCTTGACAGTTAACTTGTTCAACTCTCGATAGTCGATACACATTCGAAAAGAACCATCTTTCTTCTTAACAAATAGGACCGGAGCTCCCCAAGGTGAAGAACTCGGCCTGATAAATCCTCGTTCCATGAGTTCCTGTAATTGGATGGACAGCTCCTGAAGTTCGGATGGAGCTAAACGGTATGGTGCTCGGGCCACAGGCGCAGCACCTGGTACAAGATCGATTGAGAACTCAACCTGTCTTGGTGGTGGTAGACCAGGCAGTTCCTCAGGAAAGACTTCTGGAAAGTCTCGAACAATTGGAACATCCTCAAGTCGCTTCTCCTCCGACTTTTTCTCCATGATGTGCGCGAGGATTGCTGGATAACCCTTTCTCAGAAATTTTTGGGTTTTAAGACAAGATATGATGTTAAGCCTCGTCCCTCCGGTCTCCCCCTGTATGACTAGGGTTCTACCGACAGTGAGAGGTATGCGAACAATTTTGTCATGGCAAATGATTTCGGCGCGATGTTTGGATAACCAGTCCATGCCTACGATGACATCGAAACTTCCTATCTCAATAGGCATAAGATCTATGGAGAAGATTTCGTCGGCTAGATTTAAAGTGTAATTAGGCATCACACTATTGGTTTCTATCAATTTACCATTGGCTAGCTCTACGGTGTACTTAACGTCTAAAGCAACAGGTGTAATGTCAAGTAGAGGGCAAAATTCATCGGAAATAAAACTTCTATCGGCACCAGTATCAAACAGTATGGAAGCAGTTAAATTGTTGAGGAGGAACATACCCGTGACCACGTTCGGGTCCTGACGGGCGTCCCCTGAGTTGATCACGAAGGCGCTACTTTTGGTGTTGTTGTTGTTGCGGTGGTTGTTGTTGTTGCCCTTGTTCTTCAATTTTGGGCAAGAATCCCTAAAGTGTCCTGGGTTTCCACATTCGTAGCAGGACTTAGGTTGTCGGGTATTTTTGTCAGAGGGGCTGTTGTTGGATTTGGGGGCTCGGCAATCCTTAGTAGAATGCCCGTACCTCCTGCAGTTGTTGCAAGGAGTACCGCACTGACCAAAGTGGTGATAGTTACACTTGGGACAATAAGGTCTGTCCCCGGTGTAGCTGCGGTTGGATTCAGAGTTGGTGGTGTAGACTTGGATGGCGTTGTTTTTCTTGTTTGAGTTGTGGTGGTGTTCAGTGGATTTGCGTTTGTTGTTGTTGGAGGATGAGGTGTTGGAGGTCTCACGGCTGACAACTAGAGCCATGAGTTCGTGGGCCAATCGAATGGCACTCTCAGTAGTAGTTGGTTTGGATGAGGCGACGTTGCCCTGGATGTTCTCGGGAAGTCCACGAATGTATTTCTTAATGCCCTTACTTTCTGGTTCGACCAAACCCGGGCATAATAAGGCAAACTGCTGAAACTTGGTGGTATATTCAGCAACATCATTTCCCTGCACCTCCAGATGCCAGAATTCTTCTTCCAGCCTGTGCAATTCCTCTTCAGGACAATATTTTTCTGTCAGTTTCTTCTTCAGTTCGGCCCAAGGAAGCCGATTTGCAACCTCAAGGCCTACAGAGTTTGCGTGGGTTTTCCACCACGTGAGTGCACCTTCTTGAAAGGTGTAAGCAGCGAATTTGACCTTGTTGTTCTCAGTGCAGTCGCAGAGACTGAAAACAGATTCCATACGCTCAATCCAACGGATCAAGCCAATGGCACCTTCCGTGCCCTTGAGGTATAGTGGTTTACAGCTAAGAAAGTCCTTATAGGAGCAGGGTTTGGATGGTGGAGTATTGGTTGCTGTGTCCTCGCTACCGGGTGGTGTTCGGGTAGCCAAGGCTTCGGTCACACTGCGGGCAATTATTCCCGCGATCTCAGCTTCGCTAAGGGTAATTTGACGACGAGGAGGCATGATACTGAATAAGAAAGAACAAAGAAAGGACATGAGATACTCGTCCGAGTGCGATGAATTTGATGGTGTGTTTGTCATTTCGAGACAAAGCGTTAGAGAGAAAGAGGCCTATATTCATATAATATAATATAGCCTAAAGTTGTAATGAGGTCTACTTATGTATATATATATATGTACATCACATAATAACCTATTGAGTGTCTAGCACAGACGTGTTTTGAGTCCCGTTTCTCTCGAGGTCAGAGTCAACTAATGCATTCCTGTTCAACATAACTCTTTCAGATTTCACATCATCTTTCTTTAATTGTACATAGTTGATCAAGCTATGTTAAATTAAAGTCGTATGATGTAATCCCTGAACTAGTCATGACTAATAAGGAATACTGCCTGACGGTCATAGTCTAGGCCCACTAAATGCAACCTAGTTCACTAAAACCTTAGGCTCTGATACCAATCTGTGACACCCCCAAATTTAATGATTTGCGGAAGCTTGATTTGGGTGTCACTAATCAATATACAAAGCACATAAGATATAATGAACGACCACTAAATGCGTCGTTTTAAACTTGCATAGATAAAGTAAATGTTTACATCAAAATATAGTTACATTAGCTCGGTTCCTGAAATTGAGAGATTACATAGCATAATTACTTTTACAAAATATAATAATGCAGTCCAATCTCTAGTTGTATGTATGCTGACTCGAGCTAATAATTCCTGCTTGTGCAGCCAAACTACTGCTGGGTACCTGTGATAAATACTAAAATGGGTCAGCGAAAACGCTGGTGAGCTCACAGGTTTGTATGTCAATGTATAGTTGTCAGAACCGCAAGATTTATATTGAATTTAAAATGCAATTAAGCAAAATAAAAGTTATACTGTCCATGAGCACATAGTCTGAGCTTAACTTGATTTGTCAGGCCCACTTAAGGAAACCTAACTTGAAATGCCTCCTACGAGTGCCTAATCAACACTCGTCTTCCCAAATGCTAATACATCCGTTTGACCGGTTAGTGCGTGCTAACCCGGATGAGGATTGTCAATCCCATATGATATCATATACTAACATTCACGCTATAAATACTAGAGACTATGCTTATGGAGGACTTTAAATTGATTAGCTTGAAACTCATGTAGTATTTGAAGTTTGGCACTTGCGTTCTACTTGTAAAACAAAATCGAGTAGTAATATCACACCCCTAGTTGAAAAGCAGTGAAAATGGGGCTATGAAACTCACCTGAGTCTTGGAGTGTTTAAGTTAATAAACTTGAAGTAATTAGCTGTGAGTTGATGTCCAAAGACTTGAAACCTGAATGTGTCCACGACACTTGATTGTTATTAATTGTACCGGTATCTCGAAAGACTACATTTGTAGTTGTTATTTAATTATATACGTCCAAATTACTACGATTTGGTTGATTAATTGTTTTGTTTCAAGTTACTACGACTTGATTGACTAAATTATCCAAGTTACTACGACTTGGTTGATTGAATAATCTGTTTTGTAAGTTTTGAAGATGTGTACGGCCCGTTGGTGACGGTTTGTAATAATAATAATTCTAAAATGTTGACTTTACTACAGTACTGCTACAGTAAATTTGACTTTTTTGAACAGTAACTTTGACTTCAAAATTCTGGTTTTTCTGTGTTTTGCGACACAATATGCGACATAAAAATTTGTCATGCGACACAAGGGTTGTGTCGCAGACGTCATGCGACACAAGGATACGACACAAGGATTGTGTTGCATCAGATACGAAATGCTAATTTAATAGCGACATAGTGGTTGTGTCGTATAGAAATACGACATAATATGCGACATAGAGTGCGACACTAAAGATTTGGTACGACACAAGGTGCGACATAACAGGTTTTATGCGACACAGTATGCGACACAAGGCTTGTGTCGCACTGAAGAACACCAGCCCAGAAACATCGGCTGTTCGTGATTTTTCCGGCCAAAACTCAAATCAAACTCATTTTTAGACTATAAAACCTTGTTATCTTCCTAGTATTGGACATATATAAGTTGTGTAAACATCAAAACATCCAAAGATTACATCAAAATAAACAAATCTAAGTTTTTAGAATTTTTCTTACAAATGCAAATCGAAGACGATGGAGGCCGAAAATGATGGTAGAGCTTTTGTAATTCTTGTTCCCCTTGAAATGGTGATTCCGAAAATATGGTTTTTGTTGTCGGTTTTGCGAGATCCGAAAATTTTGTATGAATTTGGTGAGAGTGTTTTTGGTGTGTGTGTGTTTTTGGAGAATGAAAATGAAAGAAAGAATGAATGAGAGGTGGGGTGTAGGTGAAAGCCTCACCTCGCAGTCTCCGTCCCGTGCTCCGCGTGGTGTTCGTTTTCTCAGTCATTTAACGTTAAATATTTATTTTATTCGTTTAAATTTTCCATTTTAAATTATAAATTATTATAAAATATTTTATTGTAAAATTTTACCAGTTATCTATTTATGATATTTAAAAGGGAAATTCGTTTTATTTGTTTGCGCGTTTGTATTTTTAATCTCGTATACATTAATTGTGTAATAAAACTTGGATACGAAATATTACAATAAATGAGATTCTGAATAAAATTGAGTTATTAGATAATATTTGTATTTCTTAATAAAATTATTCACCAACGTCCGTATTTATTGTATCGAAATTCATTCGATTTGAAACTCGTACGATTTAAATAAACCGCATAATTGTGTAGATATATATTCAACAATATATATGATAATTGATACATTAATTAGCCTAACACATAACTAATTACATGTATTAAAACTTGATTAGGCACTAAATTCTAGTCCTAAATTGACGGTTGTCACATATGGTGGCGGTGGTGTGGTGGTAGGTTGTAGAGAGAGAGATGAGAGAAAAGTTGAGAGGAGAGAGAGAGTGAAATGTGGTGAATGAGAAAGAATGAGGAGGGATTTGGGTTTTTATTTGAACTCAGATCCCTAACTCGTGTACTGTGGTCTCCAACCACAGTACAAAATGTCCGTGATTTTATACCTGATTAAAATGTAGATTTATTACTTTAACTCTATAATTTGGTTATGTTATTTTGTAAGTATTTTTAATAAAAATATTTCACTTGAACTATAAAATGTAATTATTCAAAGTTTAAAATCGGCGTGAAATTTGACTTTTTGACCGGGTGTTACATTCTCCCACTGTTAAGAAAATTTCGTCCCGAAATTTAAAGTGATGTCAGGGTTGCGCATGGTCTGGGGAGCAATGCACGTACTAGGTATTTGTCGAATAGATTGCAGACACATGATGTCTATAACGAGGTTGAATAGCAGTCACTCCATGACCGCATCATGTTTAATCGTTGTAGTCACATTCTGACCGTATTATTTGTTTGGTGTATGATTATTTTGTGGTTATTCGGTAACCGTTTACGTCGTAGTCCATTCGGGACTAGAAGGTTGTCACATAGTGACCGTTTTGTAATTGGTTATATTAGGGCTGAGCGATTTATCGTTGAGTCGATTAGTCTACTGAAAGTAAACATTGAGTTTGGTTGGTGAGTGTTCTATCTATTGGTCTGCTGAAAGCAAACTTTGGGTTTTATGTGGGCCTAGGTCAACTAGCCCTAAGATGTGATCGACAATAAGTCGTTAAAATGATGGTGGGGACAATAAGTACACGTTTAGCGAATCTATAATTGAAGAGTTATGTTTTCGAGGAGAAATTGTACTTACATTTTCGTTGGAGATTTATTTGATTTACTCGGAGTCGATTAAGTGAATTTTGCGTCTTTTTGGGCAGTCCTTCTTGTAATGACCGGGTTCCTTACATTTGAAGCATATCCTTCGAGAGTCGGGATTGGCGGGAACTCTGCAGTCCCGGATTACGTGACCGTATCGTTGGCATCTTTCGCAGGGTAATCCGCATAATCCGCCATGATGACGTTTACAACCGTGACAAAATGGTTTGTTACCCGCATAGCCTTGTCTTTCGTTGGGTTCGACAGCATGGTACTTCAAGGGTTCAGGTTGATTGGTTGGATTTTGACTAGGGCTGGAATCCCCATTCCATTTCGTTAGGTTGTTTTCGGTTGCAGTGGCTTCGCGTCGTTCCCTCTGTGCCATAAGTCTGTGGGCCATACGAATGGCCTCTTCAATAGTAGCGGGTTTAGAGGCGGTGACCATCCCCTCAATTAGTAGCGGGAGTCCACCGGTGTACCTTGCGATTTGTTGACTCTCAGGGTTTACTATAGTTGGGCACAAGTGTGCTAGTTGTTGGAAACGAGTGGTATATGTTACGATATCGTTGTCTTTTACGGTGAGGTGCCAAAGTTCGTCCTCAAGTTTGTGAAGTACTTCGATGGGACAATACTTGTCCTTCATGATTCGTTTCAGGTCTTCCCACGGAAGTTTGTGAGCAGTGTCGATTCCTACAGTTCGGGCGTGAAAATTTCACCAGGTAGAAGCATCATCCTGGAGGGTGTATGTGGCGTACAAGACTTTGCAGTCGTCGGGGCAGTTGCAAACGTGAAATATAGATTCCATTCTCTCGAACCATCGAATTAATCCGATAGCTCCTTCAGTACCAACGAAGTTTGGTGGTTCGCACCTCAGAAAATCCTTAAAAGTGCAAGGCTTTTCTTGGTTCCGAGCAGCTAGGGTCGCAGTCACTGCTTGATTAATAATTTGATCGTGCTCAGCTCGAGTGAAAGTTTGTCGTTTAGGAGGCATGATTCTTGAACAAGAATGAAACGACAAAGTGTGAGATCTTTATTCAAAGATTTTGATTATTACAGTGACATGAATAGTAAACTTGAGTTCTTAAATGAGTGATACGGGATCCCATGATCCTTGATGTTGAAGTTATGATATCGCGTGTGGCAGTCATATTTCTGCCCTTTTTGTGGTGTTGTCACAACAGTTTAAGTATCCGTTGTCGCGTTAACCTTGGTTAAATTGTCCTGTTTCCATGTTTTTCGAGAGTTGTGACCAATTAGGTTGTAGTTTTGATGAATAGTCGTAATAATGACTAAATCGTGTTTTAATGTAGTCAACCAGACTATGTTATTGTGAGTAGTCCCACGGACTATAGTGTAGTACTAAGATACTATACGGCCAATCACGCCTGTGAATGTGACACCTATAGTGCCCTATGTGGTGTTGAAGCGGGGTCTCCTAACACAACCCATGTGTGTGGTGACATCGTGTATTTATCGATTGAGGCATTACATGCCTTAGTAGTCGTGGTGTGGCACTTCGTGCCCAGTAAGGTAATCGCGTATGCGTATAAGTGTATAAGTGCATATATAGCGAGTGTTCATACGCACAGAAATCGAGTGGAACACCTCGTGTCCCGTAGAGTAGTCGTATATACATATATGGTGTACACGTAACTATTCAAGTATACGTACATAATAATAGTCAGGTGTGGCACCTCGTGCCCAGTTAAGTAAGTGCATATGTACATATGTCAGTCGTACATGCAACTATAACAAGTCTACATGCATAATTGAAGTAGCACCTAGTGCTATAATGCAGTGTTATCAGCACAGTAATTGAAATACTAATGTTTTGTAATTGTAGTACCAAGGTACCATGAAACGCAGCACCACGTGCTGTAATGAAGTGCCCGCGGCATTGAGATTGTAGTATCCATGTACTATGAGTGTGGCATCAACATGCCATGATTGTAGTATCAACGTACTGTGAAGGTTGCACTAATGTGCTCAAGTTGTGGTATTAACATACCTTGAAATCGTAGCACCACGTGCCATGTGTGGTTTGATTTGTGGCCCCACGGCCAAAATGTGTTTGAAGTTCGAATTTCTCAGTTGTAGCACAAAGGCTAAAATGTAGGGGTCAAAGTACCGCATGATTGAATTTGTTGATCTACGTGATCAAGTTGTGATTCGAGATAATTTTGTTGTGGACTTAGTCAACACTAATCCAGTTGTGATCCATATGTTCAAGGTTTAAAAGTTGTCAGTTTGCTTTAAGTTTCGTGAAGGTTTAGCATGTGCGGGTTTCCATTCCCATTGGTAACGTTTGTACCTCCTTCCCGAGGCTCAGTGATAGATGTGATATTCTCCTATGCGTGCATATGGAGAAAAGTGTCGAGTCGCGATAGTTAGGAAGACGGCGATGTGCCTCTTCGCGAGTATGTATTGGTTCAGCGGAATTGATTGTATATATATACTCAATATATATATAAGTACGTAAAAGTATTACACATGTAAGGCCTATTCATACATACCTACAGTACATATAATAGCCTAGGATGTCCAGCACATAACAAATCAGAGTCAACTACGCATTCCTGGGCCAGTATAACCCCTTTCAGATATCGCATCATCTTTATTTAATTGTACATAGTTAGCTACGCTATGTTAAATTAAACTCGTATGATGTAATCCCTGAACCAGTCATACCTAATGAGGAATACTGCCTAACGGTCATAGTCTAGGCCCTCTAAATGCAACCTAGTTCACTATAACCTTAGGCTCTGATACCAATCTGTAACACCCTCAAATTTCGGTTTGCGGAAGCGATCGGGTCGGGTGTTACCAAATTAAATATCACAGCATAAGATACATAATGAACGACTCTAAATGAGACGTTTGAAAATAGTTGTACATTTCCAAAATAAAAGTAATTACAAATTGTAGGTTTGTAGAATAATCCCAAATACATAAGTTGAAAATACAAAAGTAATGCAGAGTTGTCCCAAATGTTTGAAATCATGCGACTCGAGCTAGCATAATCTTGTAGTAATTCCTAATCCTGCTGGCACCTGAGAACACATGCTAAAACAGGTCAGCTATAAAGCTGGTGAGTTCATAGGTTTGTTAGTTGAAAACATAAAGTATAAATCTTGTATGTTTTGAGAAATAGTTCAGAATTCACGATTCTGATTTGTATCAAATTGTAGTTGTAATTACCAATGTGTAATTCGAAAATTTAGGTATCTAATACCTGAGCAATTGTAGTCCGTACCTAAGTACACAATAATTGAGGCATACCGAGCCTGAATACCTGTCTGGTATGAATAAATGTATAACGGGAGGCAATAACTGCCTAAGTTGTAACCAAATACTGTATGACCACGTCATATGATAGTAAGTAACTGTAGTTCCGCAGAACTATGATTTAATATATGATGTGTTGCATCCAGCAACAAATGATTGTAGATCCACAGACCTATGTTTGAAAACGTTTAATATGTCCGTTTACCCGATTAGCATAAGCTAACCCGGACTTGAATTGAGCTAACGGCCTCGCGTGACAGCACCACCGATCAGTTAACTTATTGTGAATCCCGAGTATCACTCGCTGATCCATTGATTGAAATTTCATCCACTGCAATACCGTGGTTTCGTTTTGTGCCCACTTTACCGTGGCATCGTTTGGTGCCCGCTGCAATACCGCGGCATCGTTTTTGGAATTGCTCGCAGCAATTTGTGATTGAGCCGGCAGTACAATGACATGCCCGACTAAGTTGTTTGAGAGCCAGCAGTACTCGACATGCCTGACTAAGTAGGTCGTATAATAGTATGTAGATATTCATCAGGTGACACCCCCACGGTTGGATTACATCCTGGGCCGGGGGACCATCCCTGGTTGGATTACATCCTGAGCCAGAGTCGTCACCAGTTGAGTTGTATTGATATAAGAGGTCTGTACTAACGTATGATACTATTGTATACTCCTAGTCTAAAGCCTAGCAAGTATATATAACGGAGTCTTGGGAAAATGTTCACTTAAGTTCAGTTCCCATTCTAGTGATAATGAAGTGTGTCGACAGTTTTAGTTCTTAAAGAATAACTAAACTTGTAACAGTATAGATGTTGTCTAGTGTAGGTAGAACTAACTAGTTCTAATGTATTCGATGATATTGTCCCGTGACAATATGGCCAAAAGATTGTGGTAACTAAATCAAGTTATGTGTTGGTAACCGTTTTCCAACAATCCAACAGAGTACGATTGCAACCTATCTAGGTTAAATACTGATATTGTTCTAAGACAATATTAAGGGTGTAATTCCTAAGTATTACACATTTCGTATTACATATAGAAATAAAAATAGTTGTGGATTATAAACGATTATTAACAATTCGAAAACAGTAATTGAGCATGTGTTTCACCCCGAAATAGTAAAACAGTTGAAAGAGTAGGGCTATGAAACTCACCTGTGAGTTGTTAGCGATACGATGATATGCGCGTCGTCCGAAGGGTAACCTTCTAATGTCCTAAACATGTGAGGTTGTATAAGTACGAGATCAAATAGTCTGACCAAGTAAGTCGTTCGAATGTTTGTTTGTCGCTTGGTTTTAAAGACCGTGTACGGGGGTTCGGGGGCAGCGCCCCTGATAGCGGGGTCCAAGGGGTGGCAACCCCTGGCGGGGTCCAAGGGGCAGAGCCCCTGGCTGGGGTCGAGCTGCCAGGTCAGCTTGGAAAAATTTTATTTCTACTACTCTGCTTTAGAGAAAACGCATTCGAAATCCAAATTTGGGTAAAATCGAGTGGTAAAATTTGGTTGTCAATACTTAGTGAAAAACATAGGTTTTTAAGGTTCTGCGACGTCAGATGCGACGTCAGATGCGACGTAGAGTCGTGCGTCGCTATGTGCGACATTCGCAATCTAATGCGACGTTGTGTCCTGCGTCGCAATGTGCGACGTAGAATTTGATGGCGACGTAGGGGCTTACGTCGCATTATGCGACGTTGGGATGTTTTGCGACGTTGGCTGCGACGTTGGATGCGACGTCGCAGCACTGTTTTTGGTCCCTGCGACGTAGCGGACTGATCGCCGGAGTTTGAGCCGAAAACGAGTTTTCTGGCCTCCGTTGAGTCTGATTCTTTTACCCAACCCATATTTAAGTATTTTAAGTTTATCTAAACCACAAACAAGCAAAATAACAAAGTTTTGAGAGATTTCGAGAATTGTCGGAAACTTACAAATCCGCGCGAGGAGAATCCGAAAAGATAGGATTGTAGATCGTTGCGTGGTGATCGTTTTTCCCTAAATGAGCTTGAAGATTTGAGGTCGTTTGACGGTGGTTTTTGGCGGATTATGGTGGCGGTGGTGTGGTTGTAGGTTGTAGAGAGAGATGAGAGAAAAGTTGAGAGGAGAGAGAGAGTGAAATGTGGTGAATGAGAAAGAATGAGGAGGGATTTGGGTTTTTATTTGAACTCAGATCCCTAACTCGTGTACTGTGGTCTCCAACCACAGTACAAAATGTCCGTGATTTTATACCTGATTAAAATGTAGATTTATTACTTTAACTCTATAATTTGGTTATGTTATTTTGTAAGTATTTTTAATAAAAATATTTCACTTGAACTATAAAATGTAATTATTCAAAGTTTAAAATCGGCGCGAAATTTGACTTTTTGACCGGGTGTTACAACCCGTAAGATGTTTCATGTTGTAGGTACTTGGTTCGGTTGAACCAATTAGCTAAAATGTGTAAAAGATGGATGCAAGAGATAAGCGTGGAATGGAGCTTGATTTACGGTTAGATAAGCTCCATTTTCTTGAATGGTCGTTATGAATGTCCAATTGTGTAAATCGTCCAAAGAAATGTTTTTAAAATGTAAAGTTGTGAATGGTCATGATATGTATCTTTGACTTTGAAAAGTCAAAGGAGAAAGGGTCAAGAACTTTGTTAATGTATATGTATGAGAAAGTCAAGAAATTTTAAAATGTGAAATGAGGTTAAGTAGTGAAAAGAGGTCATTGGTTGAAATGAGTAGTGACATGTAGTCAACTACTTTGAAATGGTCAATTGTATGTGAAAGATGTAAGAATAATGGTCAAAGTATGTTTGAATTGAGAAACGGGTCAAAGGGTGTCCAAATGGGCACTAAATGGGTCAAAGTGCCAAAATGGCCATGATCCGGCCATGATCTAGCGGATCATAGCCATGATCTGGCCATGATACGGCGGATCCTGCTTAAAACTGCACAATCATGATCCGGCCATGATCCGGCGGATCATGGCCATGATCCGGCGGATCATAGGGTCCAAAACAGAAACTGAGTTGTCAAATTTTGAACTCATATGTCCGGATAGTTATAAATAATACGGTACACAAATGAACGAGCTATTTATATACGAAACAAACATTATTATATTTTTGGGATATAATCTCGAGTCGCCACCAACGGGCCGTACACTTTTACAAACCTTGAACGGAAATACAAATTTAAACACTCGGACATAATTTAAACGGATAAACATTGATACGGGAATACATTAGACAATCCAATTAATCATTCGATATCTCGCGTGTTTAGGACACTAGGAGATTCGGGGATTGTCTATTCCACGTCAGATATTTACATTGCTCGGTGACTCAGGTGAGTCTCACAGCCCCACTTTTATTGCTTTAACTGATTTAAAACTTGGGGTGAGATACAACACTTACTTGTTTTCGTGATCACAATTATTCGGTTAGTTAATTTGATTATTAACTCGGTTATCATATTCGGTTATCAGTGTTAGTCTTGATTTTGTTCGGTTATTGCATGAGTGTTTTAATTCGGTAAAGTCCTCATCAGTGTATGGTTCATTAAATTAATAAGCCGCGATTACTAAAAGATAGATCTATCATGGGAGTGACGTCCCCGTTCGGGTTGCTAGCTACAACCACGTACAAACGGGCATTTTAGTAATTGTTATGGGTGTTAACACCGTTCGAGAGGCAGAAAATCGGGTTAGGTTTTGAACCATAGCTCAGTGCAATATCAGTGTCAGTTTATTTAATTCGAAAACCTTAATTGGTTTAATCATTGTTCGGGAACCTTAATTGGTTTAATCATTGCTCGGAAACCTTATTTGGTTTAATCATTGTTCGGAAACCTTAATTGGTTTATCATTGTTCGGTTATGTTGTTTTATCATTGTCGGTATTAAATCGTCGGATAATCATGTTGATCACATCAATGTTTTATTTTAAACCTGTGAGATTCACCAGCTTTATAGCTGACCCTTTTAGTGTTGTATTCTCAGGTGATCAGCAACAGTAGGATGGCCTACAGGATACGCTATCTAGTACGAGTCGCATGCATCTATATAAACATGAAGATTTTCTAGCATTATCTTTCGTATAATGGTTATGTATTAAAATCTTCAGGACCTTTTGCGAACTCGCTATTATTGTAAACTTATAACTTAAACCTTGTAACTACTTCTGTAAAATATATAAACGTCTCATGTAGAGTCGTTTGCTTGTACCTCTGCGCTGTGATATTTGATTAGTCACACCCAAATCGTTGCTTCCGCAAGTCATGAAATCGGGGGTGTGACAGATTGGTATCAGAGCCTAAGGTTATAGCGAACTAGGTTGCATTTAGTGGGCCTAGACTATGACCGTTAGGCAGTATTCCTCATTAGGTATATCTGGTTCAGGAATTACATCATACGAGTTTAATTTAACATAGCCTAGCTAACTATGTACAATTAAATAAAGATGATGTGAGATCTGAAAGGGGTTATATTGAATAGGAATGCACTAGTTGACTCTGACCACGAGAGAACCGGGACTCATATTTATTTTGTGCTAGTCACAACTAGGCGGATATATATGTGTATATGTTATACGTATATGATGAAGCTATTATATATATTGTATATATATGAATAGGCCTCGGACACGGAATATATTTTAGGCTGTTATATATTGTATATATATGATAGGGCCTCGGATAATCTTTAAAATACTCTGTAAATATATAAATATATTGTATATATATACGTAGGTCACGGATATTCAGAAATATACTTAGTATATATACTATTATACCTCGAATACTCAGTAACATACTCACTGTTCGGATACATCATAGGACTTACCGGTCGTAAGTTGATCGAATCAGGAAAAATAGTACCGGGATGCACCCTAGCCTTAGAAGGTCATCTCTTTGAGATAGACTTACCCCGATAGAGTTAGGAAATTTCGACGTAGTAGTCGGCACATTGATTATCGGCAAATCGCCCTTCACTCGCTATCATGATTAACATTTGGAAATCGGTATTCCTCTAAGAACTGAAATTTTTCCTGTCATTTCTATCAAGTTCATTCGAACAGAAACGGCAAACCCCACAACGGATGGTCACGCGTCGGAATACGAACAAATTCTCAAATATCCCTCCGGATGTGATAATTTCCGGCACTTTTGTAAACTCCAACTCTTGTAATCTTTTAGACACGCATGTTAACTGATTACAACCCTGTTATCTTTTATTGTCAATTGACATTTCATACGTCGGTTCACTTGTTCAGTGTTCATACGATTATGATAATCACTTCCTTCGATTCAAACTCTGACATGTCCCTTATTTTTATTTAAGGAACATGCCTCCGAGACGACAATCCTTCACTCCGGCTGAACTTGAACAGCTAATCACTCTGCGAGTAGCCGAAGCTCTGGCTGCTCGACAAACTCCTCCCAACAGCGGATCAGGCCTAAACCCGGGGAGCGAAGAGGTCAACAACAACGCCCCTCCGACAAAACCATGCACTTACAAAGACTTCCTCAACTGCAAACCCTTGAACTTCAAGGGCACGGAAGGAGCCATCGGCCTACTGCAGTGGATTGAGAAGATGGAATCCGTCTTCCGTATCTGTAACTGCCCGGATGACTGCAAGGTCAAGTACTCTATATGCACACTGATGGAAGGTGCACTCACCTGGTGGAACACTCACGCCCAGACTGTGGGTCTCGATGTTGCTTACAAACTACCCTGGGATAATCTGAAAAAGATGATGATTGAGGAGTATTGTCCTAGAGAGGAAATACAACAGCTGGAGACTAAATTCTGGAATCACACTATCAACGGAAATGACATAGCTGGATACACCACCCGTTTTCACCAACTAGCTCTCTTGTGTCCAACTATGGTCAATCCTGAATACAAAAGGGTCGAGAGGTATATCTGGGGACTTCCCGCAAGCATCAAAGGGATGGTGACTGCATCCAAACCAGAGAATATTCAAGGTGCCGTTCGTATGGCTCACAGCCTCATGGCACAGGTTGTCCGCGAAGGGAAGGATAACAAAAGAAAAGCTGACGGAAACCTTGACAACCAAGGCCAAACCAACAAAAAGCCTGTAACCACCAAGGTCAACGCCTCTGGATCTGAGAATAAGAAGGAGTACACTGGAACCAAACCCTTCTGCTTAAAATGCAAACGCCACCATGACGGGCCTTGTGGCACACCCTGTGACAAGTGCCAGCGTTATGGTCATCTTGCTAAAGACTGCCGAGTAAAAGCTTGTTACGAGTGTGGCATCGTAGGACACTACCGAAATGACCGTCCTAAGCTGAAAAACAATAACACTGCTAAAGGAAGGATCTTCGTGCTGAATGCTAGGAACACTCGCCCAGACCCTGACACACGTATGTATCTTGTCGCGTAACGTCTATTCAATTTCCTTTGACGGTAAATGTACAATCGGTTTAGCAAACGGTAGTTAACCGAGTCCGGCAGTATAATACTGTAACACCCCCAAATTTAATGATTTGCGGAAGCTTGATTTGGGTGTTACTAATCAATAACAAAGCACAAAGATATATAATAAACGACTCTATATGCGTCGTTTTAACAAAATATATTGATAACTGAAATGTTTACAACGTTTAAAGCTTTACATAGCTCGAGTTTAAATAAAATGAGATTTCAGTACATAAGTACTTGAACAAAATATACTAATGCAAGAAAATATCGATCGTCTGTATGCTGACTCGAGCTAAAATCCTGAAGCAGAAACATCCTACTGCTTGGTACCTGCGATATATGCTAAAAGGTCAGCTAGAAAGCTGGTGAGCTCACAGGTTTGAAATCAGTTAATATAGTATGAACCGCAAGATTTAAATAATGAATTGCATCCAGCAATTAAATAATGAATTGCATCCAACAATTAAATAATGAATTGCATCCAGCAATTAAATGATGGTCATCGTGTATACAGCCATGAGCACATAGTTGAGCTTAACTCGAGGGCCGGGTCCCCTATAGAGAATTCCGGGCGAGGTGCCTCCACGAATGCCTAATCCACATTCGTCTTCCCAAATATTAGTACGTCCGTTTACCCGGTTAGTGCTTGCTAACCCGGACGAGGTGGGTCAATCCTATATGGTACCATATACTAATATTCACGCTACAACGTATTAACAACTATGCTGACGGAGGACTTTAAATGATTAGTTTCGAAAAACTCATGTAGTATATGAAATGTTTGTACTTGCTTTCACATGTAAAAGTTGAGCAATATATCACACCCCTGAGTAAAACAGTAAAAGAGGGGCTATAAGACTCACCTGAGTCTGAAAGCGTTTAAACAAACGTAAGTTGATTAGCCGAGTATGAAGTCCAAAGACTTGTAACCTGAGGGTGTCCACGACACGCGATGGTTATAATCATGATTGGGTATCTCAAAAGATCACCCTTGTAGTTGTTCATTCAACTATAATGTCCAAATCTCCACTATTTGGTTGATACGTTTAAGTGTTTGAAAAGTGTACGGCCCGTTGGTGACGGATTTGTAATAATAATCTCAACTATTATTATTTTGATTTCGTGGCGTTTTACTTGAAAAATGTGTTTTGATTGTGTTTTAGAAGCCGTTACGGAATCTAAGTAGGGGGTCCGGGGGCAGCGCCCCTGGTAGCGGGGTCCAAGGGGCGGCAGCCCCTGGCGGGGTCCAAGGGGCAGAGCCCCTGGCTGGGGTCGAGCTGCCAGGTTAGCTTGGAAAATTTTTATTTCTACTATATTGCTTTGACGAAAAACGCATCTGGAACCGAATTTGGGTAAAATCAGGTGTTAAAATTTTAGGTCTCGACACTTAGTAAAAATCCGTGTTTTCTGGTTTTTGCGACGTTGGGTGCGACGTTGGGGGAGACGTCGCAGGTCCTGACTGCGACGTTGATCATGGCGTCGCTATGTGCGACTTTCGCAATTTAATGCGACGTTGTGCGTGGCGTCGCTATATGCGACGTTGTTAATTTCTGCGACGTAAGGGCCTGCGTCGCTATACGCGACGTCGGCAACTTAATGCGACGTTAATGACGATGTCGCTATATGCGACGTGGGGACTGGTATTGCGACGTTGCAACTGACGTCGCAATTGGGCCAACCCAGATGCGACGTCGGAGTCTGTTCAGATTCCGGTGGCCGGAAAATCGGTCGAAAGGCTTCCGTTCGGTCCAAATCTTTTACCCAACCCATATTTGGACATTATAAGTCGATACAAACCGCAAACAACTAAAAACACTTAAAAACGAGAGGTGTCGGGATTTGTCGGAAACTTACAAAGTGTCGGATGAAAAATCCGAAAAGATAGGATGATAGATCATGATGCGGTGGTCGTTGTTTTCCAAAGCGCCGAGGTGATTCGAGTGAGTTTCGGGGTGTTATTTAGTGATTTTCGATGGTGATGATATTGGTGGTGGTGTTGGTGAGTTGAGAGAAAAGGAGGGGAAAGAGAGAGAGAGAAATGGGAAAGTGAGAAAAGAGAGTGGGAGTTGGAGGTTTATCCTCCAACTTTTCGGTCTCCGTAAACGCGGTCCGTGCGGTGTTCGTTTATTCCGTGGTTTAAACGTTAAAATAATTATTTTACATATTAAATGTTAAGTTTTAAGATACGAATTTATTACGCGATATTTTATTTAAATATTTTACAAATCAATTTATCTTTGAGTTAAAAATGTAAGTTTGTTTATTTAGTTTGCGCGTTTTAATATTTTAAATTGTGTAAGTTTTGTTTGTACGATATGAATCGAATACGAAATATTATCATAATAATATTTTTGACATAAAAGCGTTATTTAATAAAATTGGTCACCAACGTCCGTATTAAATTGAATCGAAATACATTCGATTTAAGTTGCGTACGATTTAACCAAATCGCATTTTCGTATATATTCAACAATATATATAATTCGATACATTAATTAGTCTAACACAGAACTAATTACATGTATTAACATCTGATTAGGCACTAATTACTAGTCCTAATTTGGCGGGTGTTACAAATACGTAATTGCACTTTAAAATTTAACGGCTAGACTTTCTGTTGAGATCGATAACTCGGATATCATTATTGATATATATCGGCAAATCGATCATTTTGTCGGAATCATTTGTTCAGAGGAAACTAATCGTTTTCCTACTCACGAATAAATCGGTAGTAGTGTGTGCTATAGTATTCGGTTAGCTAAGACGGTATATAATTCGGTTATCACTTCAGTGATATAATTCGGTTTAGGTACCGGAAATCTATACATGTTAATATAGAACGGTTATAGATCTAGTACGGTATCGGTAGTTATGCTAAACTCTAGGAATACGATAGAACTCATCAAGTTCAGTGGATCATAAATCCAATTCATAGTAATACTTGTTAATGCGGACCGACCTTGTCACGTATACATAACGGTCGGGTAGAAATCGGAATTCTCCCTCATTTCTTTAGTGATCGGTAGGCTTAAGCTTAACAAGGGGAGAAAACTCGGATAAATTGGATGTCTTAAGATTAGACATATCACATAGTCGGCCTTAGAAACTCGGACCTCGGCTTTGGTTAAATTTCGGGACGAAATTCTCCTAACAAGGGGAGAATGTGATACCCGATCAAAAAGGGCCAAAATTAGCGGCCAATTTAAACTTAATCATTCGTACTCAGTACGCGTTAATAAGAAAGTATTCGGATATTATATATATATATATATATATATATATATATATATATATATATATATATATATATATAACATTTAATGAGTTGTTAATAATCACATACAAACAAATCTGAAAGAACTCGCAATCTCAAATACGGACGTTGGTGCAAAACATTTCTAAATAATATATTATTGATGAGAATAATTATTATTTACTCGGTTGAAAATTTAAACACATTTTTAAAACACTGAAAACTATCCGTCAAAATTAGTTGAAGCAAAGATATAATTTTATATCTCACCAAAAGTATTTTTATAAAATACTTCGATTGAAAATATATTCGAAAATATATTTAGAAAATTTTCATTTGAAAATATTATACTAATTTACGATCGGGTACACGAACATGGGTATAAAATTATCAACTAACACCAATAATTGGAGCCGGTTATATACCGACTCCAATAATGAAATACACACACACGAACACAATTCATCACTCTCGGCTCTCTCTTTTCTCTCTCGGCATTCATCAATCAACAACATCATCAACAACAACAAGAATCAACATCATCTTCATCATCATAATCATCATCTTCGATCATCACCATCATCCGGTTCATCATCCTCCTCCTCACGGTTCCAAATTTAAATTCGTAAGAACACTCACCAATTTCCTTTAATTTCGTGTTTATGATATGTAATGTATCATGTATTAGTGTTCTACATGAGAGAAAATTAGCTAAAATTGTGTTAGTACTCGTTTTGTTAAAAACTTGCACGAACAGACCTGTAATGGCCATGATCCGGCGGATCATAGCCATGATCCGGCCATGATACGACGGATCCTGCTTAAAACTGCACAATCATGATCCGGCGGATCATGGCCATGATCCGGCGGATCATAGGGTCCAAAACAGAAACTGAGTTGTCAAATTATGAACTCATATGTACGGATAGTTATAAATAATACGGTACACAAATGAACGAGCTATTTATATACGAAACAAACATTATTATATTTTTGGGATATAATCTCGAGTCGCCACCAACGGGCCGTACACTTTTACAAACCTTGAACGGAAATACAAATTTAAACACTCGGACATAATTTAAACGGATAAACATTGATACGGGAATACATTAGACAATCCAATTAATCATTCGATATCTCGCGTGTTTAGGACACTAGGAGATTCGGGGATTGTCTATTCCACGTCGAATATTTACATTGCTCGGTGACTCAGGTGAGTCTCACAGCCCCACTTTTATTGCTTTAACTGATTTAAAACTTAGGGTCAGATACAACACTTACTTGTTTTCATGATCACAATTATTCGGTTAGTTAATTTGATTATTAACTCGGTTATCATATTCGGTTATCAGTGTTATTCTTGATTTTGTTCGGTTATTGCATGAGTGTTTTAATTCGGTAAAGTCCTCATCAGTGTATGGTTCAATAACTTAATAAGGCGCGATTACTAAAAGATAGATCTATCATGGGAGTGACGTCCCCGTTCGGGTTGCTAGCTACAACCACGTACAAACGGGCATTTTAGTAATTGTTATGGGTGTTAACACCGTTCGAGAGGCAGAAAATCGGGTTAGGTTTTGAACCATAGCTCAGTGCAATATCAGTGTCAGTTTATTTAATTCGAAAACCTTAATTGGTTTAATCATTGTTCGGAAACCTTAATTGGTTTAATCATTGCTCGGAAACCTTATTTGGTTTAATCATTGTTCGGAAACCTTAATTGGTTTATCATTGTTCGGTTATGTTTTTTAATCATTGTCGGTATTAAATCGTCGGATAATCATGTTGATCACATCAATGTTTTATTTTAAACCTGTGAGATTCACCAGCTTTATAGCTGACCCTTTTAGTGTTGTATTCTCAGGTGATCAGCAACAGTAGGATGACCTACATGATATGCTATCTAGTACGAGTCGCATGCATCTATATAAACATGATGATTTTCTAGCATTATCTTTTCGTCTAATGGTTATGTATTAAAATCTTCAGAACCTTTTGCGAACTTGCTATTATTGTAAACTTATAACTTAAACCTTGTAACTACTTCTGTAAAATATATAAACGTCTCATGTAGAGTTGTTTGCTTGTACCTCTACGCTGTGATATTTGATTAGTCACACCCAAATCGTCGCTTCCGCAAGTCATGAAATCGGGGGTGTGACACAACACCACCTCATAAACTAATTAAATATTCACACTTATATTACTCTAAGGATTAAGCCTATTGCCACCATCAATTGAGTAAATCTCGAACTGGATTTGCACGTTAATCAGACTGTAATAGCTTAATCACCCATAAATTTTTTTCTATTTGCACACAAGATAAAATACTTCCGATCATAAGCCACACATCCTTAAATTATTTTAACGTATTTTAACCTTTTAAATTAAATTATTACCAACTTATCTCTTTTTTCGATATACTCCGTATCAAAACTAGTGACTCTTTAATAAAAATAGATGTTTTAATTTTAACTTACTTAAAACATAGGGACCTAATTGATTAATTAAATATATATGATTTAAATTGATAATTTCATAAACCTGCTTCTTATAATATATTTAAGATTTAAGATGGTACTTTTTAGTTTTTTTACCTTCATCACGAGTTAATAAGCTAAACAAAACAGATAACTTATAGACTTTTTAAAAACAAGCTATAATTCGTTTATAGCGTATAAGCTTGTGACATGTTTAGCGACAAACTTTATTGTAATTTATATGAGTTTAAATTTATATTCCTGCAAGTTCAAGTTTTTAACATTGGTTAGTAGGGAAAAAAAGGTTATAAGCTAATAAAAAAACGTAAGCTCTAGAAAAAGGAAAAAAATATATACTTAAAGACGTTTATGGCAAAACTAATTGGAAGATAGAGCTTATACATTTAAAAAGGTGTTTGCTAAAGTAGGTAAAACTTATAATATAAATTAATATAAAAAGAACAAAAATTAAAACACAAAAAATAAAACATTTAATAAGGTCTATTCATGTAATTTATCTTCCATAATCTCTACACTATTTATAAAAGCTAGTTGAATTAGTTTATTTTTTTATTCTTATGTTTTTCTTATTATTGCGTTGCAGCTCAATCAACTTTAAACAAATAGGACATATTTATTTTTTCCTATTAACAATAAAATTATATGTATATGCATATACACACGTACATATACACAAACACACACATTTTGAGGATTCTATAATTCGGATACCATGTACGGTCGATCACCTCACCTACCCTCGAAGGCGGCCCTGCCGACAATAATATTTAGCTTGAGTTTATAAAAAGATATATGTTTTAACTCTCATAAACTCTAATAAGGTAGTATGTCAAACACACCCGAAGTAGCTTATGAAAACTCACATGAGGTTATGAAATAAAAAAATAGATTTGGATCAGAGGAGCAGCTCCTCTTAGAGGAGCAGGAGGAGCAGAAAAAATTCACTGCATTTTAGGGCAAAAATTCGCTCAAAATTCACTGCATTTTACCAACGGAGTAATTACTGCATTTTACACTTATAATATTTTACTGCATTTTAACGACGATTTACTGCATTTTAGCGATTTAACGACGATTTACTGCATTTTAGCGATATTTTTACTGCATTTTAGTGACATTTTACTGCATTTTAGCGACACTGCATTATGACACCTTCAAATTTGTTTTTAAAATGCAGTAAATTTTTCCTGCTCCTCCTGCTCCTCTAAGAGGAGCTGCTCATCTGATCCTTACCCTAAAAAAATTACATAAATAAGCCTTAAATTTATTATATAGTTTGTGTTTTTTTGTTATTTTATGTTAATTAAATTCTTTGGCTTCAACTAATTTGACATATACCTAAAAAGAATATAAGATTCATATTCCACTCTAAACGCTATTTTCCAATCCATTAATTAAATATCTTTAATTAACTTAATACAGTATTAGTTTTTATGCTTAGATTATTTAGTTTAACTCACAAATTTTAGTTTTATCTATTTAGACAAACACTTAAATTAATATGAAATAATCATACTATAACTAAAGCTAACAGTTTTCAACTAATTTTGCTAAACATACACTTTCAACTTGTAGTTAGCTACTTTATCAAATAACTTTAATCTTTCGATAAAACTTTTATAAACCGTGTGACAAAGATATTATGTGTATCTTAAATGTGGACACTACGCAATTACTGTTTTTTATGTCGATTGAAAAAACTTATATATATTTTATAATCAATAATTTGAAGTGATGATTTTGAAAAGTCGAACCAACCTTCACAATGTAAAAAACTTATAAAAAATACTAACAAAGAAGGGGCGGAGTCAGAAAATCTAAATGGAGGGGGCAAAATTTTTTTATTTTATTTCATTTGTAGTTTAGTGGTGGTGAAAATTTTAAAATTTCATTAATACTTTAAAAAAAAAAATCTTTTTATGTAATTTAAGAATTCTTATGGGGCAGCTACCTACGCTGCCCCCGCCCTGTCTCCGCCCCTGAGTAACAAGTCGGGTTCACCTATAATATTGAAAAATGATCAACCAACTTATATTTAACTAGCATAATACATGCGCTATGCAGCGAAATATAGAATTATATTGTAAATATTGATTTAAGATAGTTACATGATTGCCCGTGACAATTGATTGATAATGGTAGTTTGCTTATATGTAGAGTTCAAGATTTGAGATATAATGGATAAAAAGTGAAAAAATATGAAATTTATATAGTTCTATTGTAAAATGAAAAATACACAAATTATAAAAGGAATTGTTAAGTCTTACTTCTTAAAATTTTCCAAAAAATAAAATAGCAATATGCTTTATAAATGTATATAATCTATACTACTATTTAATACATTTAATCCTCCCCCTCCTCAAAATATTTTAAGACTGAGTAAAGTGGGTCGCACTTACTACTTATTCTCTACTAACTACACTTTTCATCAATCAAATATTAAATCTACCCATTAAAGTCTTTTTTTAATTGGTTAAATATCAAAGTGGACACTTATAATGGGACATCCCAAATAGTAATGTGAACATTTTAAATGGAACAGACGGAGTACAATATGTTTTTATTTTAAAACATTCATTCGCACTTCCACCTACCGTCACCACTTTCACCGCTGCATTGCGCAGGTATAATGCTAGTACTATTAATAATATACTTTAGAAGTTGAATCATAAGTTGTTAAAGAATACTTGAAATTACTACTTTATCCCTGCAATATTTATCTATCACTATTTTTTCAAATTCTTTCCACATATAGATATTGAATCCAACACTTTATATCTAATCGAATATAAGTATTTTTTAAATTTAGAAACTGTACGAGAAAAGTTAAATTCTTCACAAAATATTTAGTCATCTTTTTACATGATATTTACAAAATTTCACACTATAAATCATATTACTATTCAAGAATGACATTTTATTTTGACAAACATACTAATATACTACTACTCCGTATTAAGCGTAATAAAGATACATTAGTTGTCATTGATTGCATTGCACAATGATATTCCGAAAAATACTCGTATTTTCCTGAATATAAAATGGATAATTAAGAGGTTGTGGCATAAGGAGGGGGCTGACCCCACTGACTTGTCTTGTAGAAACCAAAGTGGAAGCAGAGGTGGCAGAGACAGAGATCCGACGGCTGGGATTTAGCGCATGTTTTTTTTTTAAAATGCATTTTGTACATATGCATCGCGGTCCATGTTAAAAACTAGTGTCTAACCAAACTTTTCAACGAAATCTCCAATTTGTGGTTGGTTACTTTCATGTATTGGACATTTGGACCCAACTATATCTACAAGGTTGTTCAACATTGCCTCGGTATCCTTAAAAAATTTATGGACAATTCTTACCTTTTTTTTTTTTTTTATTATTACATTTTACCGGCAATGCAGAAAAAACAAAGATATCTATAAAGTACGTCAGGCTGCGAGAAGAACCAAAGTTATCATGAAAGATGATGATATTTCATGGCCAAAGATACATAAAAGTCCGCCTAACGTGACGAGTAGGAGGAAAATGCATTGGTTAGAATACTACGCACCTAATAATTTGCAGATGGACACAAACACAAACTCAATGAATTATTTGAACTTTGCTTAAACCAAACCAACGAATGATACAAAAACCCTATCATGTCACTCAAAACACACACCATATGTATCAAGACGATACACCCATTTTTTTCCAGACAACCCTACAATCTATTTATCCAACACAACGTATACAATCCACACATTTTATATACATATTGACTTCTCGAAGTTTGAACAACCACCTTTTAATTGATGAGTTTCTCACATAAGGGCAATGCTTTAAGCCCTTTGATTCAAAATTATATGTGTCACACAATTTGAGCTCGGGTGATAGTGAACAATTAATTAAATCCTAGATAATCCGTCTGAAACTCCCGCTACCCATTGGTGTAAATCTATACCAAGGAAAGTGAACATTTTGGTTTGGAGAATCCTTAGAGATCGTATCCCTTGTCGTCGGAACCTTAGCCGAAAAGGTGTTGAGGTAAGTTCTTTGACTTGCCCTATTTGTTCGAAACACCCAGAAACATCTCATCATTTATTTTGGACATGTGATCTAGCAGCAATCATTTGGGATCTTATTTTCAAATGGGTAGATCATTACCCAATCTCATTATTGGGGTTACTCTTTGGGTTATCTAGAAGTTCCGCAATCAACTCGTCTTTGGCAAGAAGGACTGGAAACGAAGAACTCTCTTTGACCACATTATTTTTCATTCCTATCTTTGGTTTTCTAATAGGAATAGAAAGATTCATGTGTCTTGGAATCAATGGATTCAAAATCCTTTGTTAGATAACATTTTGTAATCCTCTAGCTCCTTGCTAGTTTCTTTCTAATAAAATTTCAGCTGTTAAAAAAAATTTAAATCCTAGATAATATGATCCAGGTTAATAACTAAAAGGAAAAATAAAATAAAATATATCTATTACTCCTTACGTCCCAAAATAAATATCTCTTTCCAAAATGTACACAACTTTAAAAAAATGACTATCTACCAATAATATCTCATCTTTACCCACTAAAGTCTTTTCTGATCGACTATAATAGGATCTGAACACATATTTTAGAATAACCCAAAGTTAGACATTTAATTTGGTCTATTTTATGCATAGATTTGGCATATGGGTATATCACTTTTCTACTTTTGACACTTAAGCCCTTCATCTTTCCCTCTATGTGACTTCAACACCAAAACTTCTTCAAATTTAAGATGACTTACACATCGATAATAGTTTCCTTTGTCTCACTTTGTTGACACCAACGTGAAATTCCTACACAAATCCAAACACAACGAGTAATACGAATCTTACTTGTTCAAATTAGATTGATTTCATCTAACAATAATACTGCATTGGTGTGGTTTCATGGATAAAAACTATTTGAGGGCTTTTGAATACATAAACACAATTACCTTAATCCCTTTCTAATGATATTATTATTTATGCATATAGAAAAGCCATGAAATTTCATTAATATACGCCAATAAGTTAGATGCATGTCTTGTGCACTTGGAGTCATGATACACGAAATGTTTCAACCACCATTCCTTTTGTTTTGAATTTAGTTCAACATCAAGAATGGTATGTCCACAAGGCACAGGGACCACAACTTAGAATTATCATTATTTATAGCACACCTTTTTAACAATAAATAAATTAGTAGTTTTATAAAATAGCCTTGTATAGTTAACAACTAGCCTCTATACCCGTGTATTACACGGGGTTGGACGAAAACAAATAGATTTTAAAAGTTGTTAATACGAAGGATTAAATTTAATCGACGCATGTGATATGATAATAGTACTAATGTATTACAAATACCTATTGTGATATGATAATAGTCCTAATGTATTACGAATACCTATTTAGATAAAGATATCATAATTAATTTTCTTTATAATAATATATAATTAATGATTTATGATGTCATTAAATCTTATAATTTAACTAATTGGACAAAATTGAGTAATTTTATTGGTTGATTAAATTTTTGATGACATCATCAACTGTTTCTTATATATAATTTAAGATAATAATATCACTAAGCAAAACTGTATACAAATAATAAGCATATTGTGACGAAATCTGTTAATGATATAAATTATACAAATATTTATAATTTTGACATTATCATATGTGAACAACCACATATTTAAGTGGTTCTCACAAGTTCTCAATTTCTCAGTGGTTCTCATTTGAATCCTCCACTATGGGGAATGTTCAAATGAAAACCAACTAAAAGTATGTGAGAACTACTTATTTTACGTATTTGTTCACATTTGATTTATTTCACTTATATGTGAACATTGATGTACATTAAAGTAATAAATGAAATAGTCAGAATTCTTAAAATTATATTGAAAACACAAAAAAACAAATATATGCTCACATTTGAACGATAATGTGAACAAATCGGTAAAAATGTGTTTTAAGACGTAATTTTAGGGGTTTTTTTTACTTTTTTATTTCTCAATCTAACTTAAATCGATGTTCACATACGATTGAAGTTAATCACATGTGAACAAGCACATGATCTAGTAGTTCTCGCAAGTTGTCTACTTTTAGTTGGTTTCCATTTGAACCATCCACTATATATATATATATATATATATATATATATATATATATATATATATATATATATATATATATATATATGGTGTTTTATATATAATAACATTCTTAAGAATAATACTCAACATTTTTAAAATTAAACTATATAACTTAACATTTACGAGCAAACTACAATCACCGTCGTGGATAATTCATGAAAACGGACATAACATACGACCATTGTCGAGTCACTATAGTCACTATTTACAGTAGAACATCGTATTTCACTGAATAACGTGAGTATTACACTACGGATCATTTTATGACATGAGAATAGCTACAAAAGTTACTTTAACCCCGAGGTTAAGGATTCAAATCATTGGGGAGGACAAAATATAAATATTTGTAGGTTATAATTGGTAATAGTGGTACTATACTTGATTTTCTAACAAAAAAGATATTTTTTTGTTATAGATTTTTAAAAAATGCAATCAATCTTTTATTTTCCAATTTAAATTTCTTAGAACTGCAGTAGTAATTACCAAAAGCGTTCCACTACATATTAAAAGGTAACAAATTAAAATTAGTATAAAATGCAATAAACAAAATCCATCGGAAGAAACGTATGAAACGTGATCTCATGAAACATTCACAATTGAAATTAAAATTCTAAAACCCTTCGCTAATTCGATGCAATTCAGTTTTAGAAGCAACGGCACCAGCTGCAACAACGGCGAATACAACAAATTACTCCGTTAATATTCAATTTACAGCATAATGATCAAAATTCCGACGACTAGTGTTGCCCCCAACGGCGGCAGTATTCCGTTAACCGCCACAACCTCCGTTCAATCATCAATTCCGTCAGAAACCGGTGATCAGAGTCACAACCAGTCGAAATCGTCACAACTAAACCCGGCCAGACTGGCTGTACTCGATCTGTTCAACCTATATCTCGGTATATGTAATGTATGTTTTATTATTTGGTTCAATTTCAATTAAACGATCATTTTACTTGGTAAATTCTTATAAGCCTTTTGCTTTTCATATACTCCGTATTAAGTAATCATTATCATTATATTTGTAGCGAAATGGCCGCAGTAAGTCAGATGATCCGATCAGAGAGCCACCGTAAGTCGTTATATTGTGTTTTCTGACCGAATCATGATGCATATTTTGTTTAATTTTTAATTATAAGTATTGTGCATATTTTGATGATTTGTAGCATATATATTTATATTGTAAGTATGTTGTTTAATGTACGTATTACGATTGAAATTGTTAGTTACATCTATAGAGGAATGCAAGAGGTTTTTTCAAATTCTGTCTTAAGTTACAATTTTGTTGTTTATTTGTTTCCTGTACGGAAGTAGGTTTTGTGTACATTTTGATAAATATAAGTTTCTGATAGGGATGGAAGAGAAATCGTTGTAGTATATATTGTAAAAACGTTGTTTGAAGTATGTTCTTGTTTGAAATTGTTAAATACACCTATAGAGGAACATAAGATGTTTTACGAATTGTAAGTGTCTTCAGTGTGAGTTTTGATGTATACTGTTTAAAATATGATATTAGGTTTTGTGTACATTTTGATAAATGTCAGTGTTTGATAGGGATGGAAGTAAATTTCTGTAGCATGTAGGGTAAATGTGCTGTTTTAAGTACGCTTTTCATTTGGTATTAGTTTCGTTCAAAATTGTTAGTTACACCAATAGAGGAATGTAAGATGTCTTATATATTACAAGTCGATATATTGTGTCTTGATTATGAATTATGACATTTTAAATACTGTAAGTACATTGTCTAAAAGTACGTTCTTCGTTCGAAATTATTAGTTATCACCTGAAATTGCTACTACCCCTCACAAGGGATTTAAGATGTTTTAGCAGGGTAACAATAGGATATCAGAAAATGCAGAACTGCTACAAGCATACAATATGGAATTACCATGCAGAAGTTACCAATACAATGATATAACTCACATGCAAACATACAAACTTTGATCATAATGAGTGATATGCCAAACATGCATCATTACTGTTTGACTAAATTGCTAAGAAATAGGTCGTCAGATGAGCAAGAAACTAATAATTTGGCTTTTAGATTGCCTCTTGTGTGGTGCAGAAAGAGCATATATGTATCTACACATTCACATCTGGATACAACTTTTAAATTTTGCAATCTTTACTTAAACCATAATTCTAGTTGATTTGGAGGCTGTTGGACCAATTTCCAATTTTTGTCTTGGGGGTGAGTGTACAAATGGTACCACATATGTAGTCATATAAGACCCTCTAGGCATAGAGTAATGATTCGTGGATTTTATTTAGTTTTTTGCTTACAAGTTACGGTATAAGGATGCTGGATATTTGATCTCTGGTGTGGGTGGGGGTATACCATAGACTCATAAGCCATCTATTGTGTGGCTTATGAGTCTTTTGTGAGTCCAATGTATGTGTATATGTGTTTAGTATAGAAACAGGACTTATGTTGTGTGGCATTCCAAAGTGGTCTATCAGGTACCATACAACTCTTACGTATTGTGTGAATTACGAGCCTTTCTTAACTCCATGGTAGTCAGGTACCAGTAACTAGCTACCACAATTTTTGTTCAATCTGGTGGTTATTTGATTACTTTGCCACTAGGGAAGTGGGACGCCATAGACCTTGTGTTTGCAAATTCATTATAGTTTAAACATTTGGTTGAAGTATAAAGTATGTTAACTACTTGAAGTGCTAGTAATGTTCAAGAAGTGACGGGATCTTACCTGAATCTTTGTTGGCACTATTTTTAAAAACCAACTACAGGAACAAGACACAAAAGCGAGTTACTGCTCTTAATATAGACCTTCCTCCACGAGATGGACAATTTCTTCCAGATTTTGAGCAACTTCAGAATCAATTTTCTGTAAGTATCCAGTTACAGATAGTGACATACTTTCATCATGCTCTTAATCCTTTCAAGTATTTTAAAAGTAAACATCAGTTTGTGGTTTCTCTTTCCAGGACCGTGAACAGTTGCATACTGCGGTTGAGTCTGTGCTTGTATCGCTGGTTATCCAGTGTAGTCATCATTGGCCAAGATCAAAGTTTATTCTTTTTGCTTTGCACAGTTTGTACAGTATTGGGTACATATCCTGGGATTCTTTTCTACCATCTCTTCTTTCTTCTGTTACCTCTGCGGAAATGTCATTTGGTATCTCTTTTACAACTTCACCACAACCTGTTGTTTCATCTACATCAACTGTGGCTCCCAATTCCTCTAATATCCATTCTCCAAATCTGGAATCTTCTAGTATTTCCGTTCATGGAACTGGATCCCTGTCTCAATCAGCAAATGAAGTATCATCTACAGCTATAAGCAGTCTGCGTAAGTTGTCTTGCCAGATAATTTTTTCGGCCATGGAAGCCAATATAAAGCCAAGTACTCATGCTGATGTATTCCATAACATGATGAGCTGGCTGGTAAACTTGGACCATCACCAACTAGGGAATGATGAGGTGGATGGACTAAAATCCTGGAAATGGGATAAGACATTATTTGAATGGCTACCCAAGTGTTTAAACGTGGTTAGGGTGTTGGTCGATGATAACAAATGCCTTGTCCCGTTCTATGAATTATTGAGAAGTGGACTACATTTTACAGAGAATCTACCTGACGACGAAGCACTATTTACACTCGTTTTTGAGGTTCATAGGAGACGGGATATGTTGGCCATGCACATGCAAATGTTGGATCAACATCTTCAATGCCCTACATTTGGGAATCAACGCCTTCTTAATCAAGTTGCATATAAGATGTTGCGTAAATCAGCTACAAACCTAAGATACACACCTATTACATACCCGAGTGTGCTTGGAGAACCATTGCATGGGGAGGTAATCACATTTCCTGACAAGCAATCTTTGGCCTTCTCACTTATATGTTTTGATCAGAGGTTGCAATTTTAACCAGTTCACTTAGAAAATGGCTGATGCAGGTTATATTCGACCTCTAATGGGTCAATCGTGTAAACTTTCATAGCATTATCTAATATGCTACAGTTCTAATGGGTTAAACGGGGACCCAAAAGCGGATGTAAATGCTTACCTTTTGAATTTGTTTTATTAGATATATTATTACTTTAATCATATAGTTTCCATAATCATATACAATTTTCAGTTTTTTTGAAAGATTTGAGAATGGACAAAAGATTTTTGGGTCAACCCAACCCAACTATATTTGTTTGACCTGTATTTAAAAATACTGTTTGCCACCTCAAGTTTTGATAGATACCTCAAATACTAGTTACATATGTTATGTATGTAGGATATTGCCTTTTCAATTCAAAGAGGAAGTCTTGATTGGGAGAGAGCTCTTCGCTGTATTAGGCACGCTATTAAAAGCACTCCATCACCTGATTGGTGGCGGCGTGTGCTTACGGTGGCTCCTTGTAACCGAGCCCATTCACAAGGACCAACTCCTGGTGCTGTCTTTAGTTCTGACATGATCTGTGAGGCAACCATTGGCAGGATTCTTGAACTCTTGGAGCTTACAAATTCAGGCAAGCTTACACATTATTTTGAAGGTTTGTTATATTTTAAATGCTTACATTATAGTAATACTTGTTGCAGATGTAAATTGTTGGCAGGAGTGGCTTATCTTTTCAGATATTTTCTTTCATTTAATGAAAGCTGGTTGCATGGACTTTGTTGATTTTGTGGATAAGTTAGGATTACGTTTAGCTGAGGAAGATCACCAAGTTCTCAGGACAAATCATGTCACATGGTTGTTTGCACAGATTACTCGGGTTGAGCTTGTGATGAGCGCTTTGAACACAGACTCTAGAAATGTAATATTGTATACATTTTTAGCATGTACTAATTATATGAATGTATAATTGACTAAAATTCCAGTAAATATGTAGGTGGAGACAACCAAAAAGGTTTTGTCATTTCATAAAGAAGCTAGAAACGTGGAACCTAATAATCCGCAAACTATCCTACTTGACAATATCTGCAGTTGTCATACCCTCCGCATGTGGTCGCTGAATACATCAATAAGAGAATATATAGATAGTGATCAGCTTCTTAAAGGAAAGCAAATAGATAAATGGTGGAGGCAAGTAAGTGAAGGTATACTGCATGTAAATGGGGCAATCTCGACCCATTTACTTATGTATGGATCAATTTGGGTTTGGCTTATCTCTTACAGGTAAAGCGGGTATAGATTAAATGTAAGGGAAAAGGGTCAAATGTATCGAAAGTCAGCTGAAAGTTCAATATCAACACTCAAAAGTATAAAACCTTTTTAAATCATTCTTCTTGTAAATATTTGATTAATATTGAAATAGTAACTTCTGTATACGTACTTCACATACTAGTTCTTTTATAAATCAAAAAGGGTTTTAGGTCGATCAGACCTGTTTTGACCCTTACCATAGATTTACCCATTTTGAATTGAACCCATTCCGCCATCTCAATTGTATGCATACCTTATAAGCAAACAGTTCCATGTAACACTGTTAATATCAAGTCTACGCTGAACTATCACTTTTACTTTCAGGGGATTTCATGATGGATTATATGAATTTGGGTGACAGAGAAATTGGGATGCTTTGGGTTGTGTCTTACATCATGACACAACCTGTTTGCCAGATGGTGATGACTTGGTTAACATGTGATGGGTATGTAGAAATTCCAGAACCACATATAGAGGCTAAAGAGAGATATACTGTGAGGCGGGAGGTTAATCCCGTGCCAATATCACTGCTGTTAGGATTTTCAGTTCATTTCTGTCTGCAATTGGCTTCTCTGATGGAAGATAATATGTTTTCTGGAGTGGTAATCTCTATTTTTCACTGCTTTAAAATCTTTGTTATGTCCAGCATATATAGTATTATAAAACTCCATGTATGACACTTCGAATAATCTATGTGTTAAGTTTTTGTTTTTATTTTGAACATCTATGCAGCATGAACCTAACATTGCCATGGTGGAAACATATACTAGGTTGTTGCTTATTCAACCTCATTCATTGTTCCGTTCGCTTTTGAGTGTAAGCTCTCCATCACACAAATCCAGAAACTTTTAATATGTCAGTATTCTTTGCTCTGTTGCTAATTATATCTTTATTTTGTCTGACACTTAGCAGCATCTGCATCAAAAGAATCCTGAAACTCTTAACAAACCTGGAGCAACAGTTTTAGTGCTTGAAATTCTCAACTACCGACTACTTCCCTTGTACAGGTGATTGGGACTAGTTTCCATCTCTGAGAGTGACTCACATTTTATTTGACTTATCACCCTAGACATTTATTTTGTTCATTTTTATGTATTTGTAATAGTATTACCATTGTAGGTACCAAGGGATGAGCAAGACATTGATGTATGATGTTACCAAAATTCTTTTCACACTAAAAGGCAAGCGTGGGGAACATCGCATATTTCGATTAGCTGAGAACCTGTGCCTAAATCTCATTATGTCATTAAGAGAATTCTTTTTTGTGAGGAAGGAAGGGAAGGTGGGATACTGCCATATTGGCCATAAGAAGCTCAATTTTCTCCTTTAATTTGAGATGGCAATTTCAACCTATTTGCTTAGAAATGGGTTGATTTGCGTTATGTTTCACTCTAATGGGTGAAGAAAAGCTTAAAATGAAACTAGTCAAATAGGTTGACCTGGTCAAACATGTCAGAAGTTGCTGGTTGGATTTTTATGTAAATAATATAAATTCTGTAGTCATATTTTACACACTATCTTTTATACTTATGGAAAGTTTTGGACAAATAGTGTTTCAGGTCAACCCAATCAGACCCACTTACGTGTACCAAAAATCACCCATGTTGACCTGTCACCCACCCCACACATTTTGCCACCTCCACTTTCGATTAC
This sequence comes from Helichrysum umbraculigerum, assembly GCA_949592205.1. NCBI lineage: Eukaryota > Viridiplantae > Streptophyta > Magnoliopsida > Asterales > Asteraceae > Helichrysum > Helichrysum umbraculigerum. Next base: position 118,133,223 of record CATIUR010000001.1, read on the forward strand.
ATTAAGTGTCTTATAAAGTAAATCTTCTGCAGGGACCTACTGAGTTCACAGAAACATTGAATCGTGCAATTGTGATGACTCTTGCTATTATCATTAAGACTCGTGGAATTGCTGATGCAAATCATCTTCTATATCTTCAAACAATGTTAGAGCAAATATTGGCTACTAGCCAACACACATGGTCTGATAAGACCCTGTGTTACTTTCCGTCTGTTCTCCGTGATACCTTGATTGGTAGGGTAGACAAGCGGGGACTAGCAATCCAAGCCTGGAAGCAGGTCAATGTTAGGAATATTTATGATTTCAATTTACTAGTACCGAGTACCGACCTTCATTGTGTTTAGATAGTTCTAAAGGTATCATCGTTACTCACAGGCAGAATCGACTGTGATCCGTCAGTGTACACAGCTCCTGTTACCGCCAGATGATCCCACTTATGTCATGACTTATATAAGTCACAGTTTTTCTCAACATCGACAATATCTCTGTGCTGGAGCATGGGTACTAATGTGTCGTCACCCCGAAAACATTAACTACGGAAACCTGGTAAATTGTCCTCGTTCCCATTTTGTATATACGTGTGATGTCCTGGGTTATTGTTATATTTAAGTCTACAGGTACAAGATGGTCGGGTTCGGGTCAAAGTGGTCATATTTTAGTATGGGTTGGGTTGGGTCAGATTGGGTTGACCAGCACTCACCTTTTCGTCCTTTTTTTGGATACTATTATAAACTATAATGCGTAAATTATGATTACAAAAACAATATTATTTGAATCAAAATGTAAAGCTTTGAATGAAATGATTTAGGAGGTTATATGCATGAAAAATAGTATTTGGATAACTTCTAACTTGTCGACCAATTTGACCCTTTTGACAAATTCTGTATTACACCTGTTTATTGCCACCTCTGCCTTAGTTATTCACTCTTTTGATTACAGGGACGTGTGCTCAGAGAATTTTCCCCTGAGGAAGTGACTGCAAATGTATATAATATGGTGGATGTGCTTCTGCATAATATTCAGTTGGAGTTACAACATGGACATCCAGTGCAGGTTTATGTTACAAATATGTGTTATATGCATATGGGTCGATTCTTCTTCATTATATTCACATGCTTCTATCTTCAGTTGTTTCGCCTCTAATAGTCATAAATCATAATCGCTCCATTCTTGTTTACTATTTCTTAGGACGTTTTATCAAAAGCCAGTGAAAATCTTGCACACTTTATATGGATCCACGAGTTTCTGCCTCCCGACATTATGCTTCTGGCGCTAATTGACCGTGATGATGATTCCCATGCGTTGCACATTGTGGTAGGCTGTCGTGGTTCTTTCCCTTCCCCTTTTCATTTATATCTACATATAGTTATTCTATCTTTGTGTCGCTTTATAAGATCTATTCTTGTTTGCATGAATCTGAAATACTTGCAATATTCTTCTCAGGTTAATTTACTTGAACGACAAGAGCTTCAACTGAGGATAAAGTCTTATATTGCTAATCGAGGAAATCCTGAGCATTGGCTTCAACGTGGAGTTTTCAAGCGTATTGACTTGCATAAGGCTCTTGGCAAACACTTGTCATGGAAGGAAAAGTATATTTGTTAATTAAGTTGTATTCGCTTACTGTTGTTCATCATAGTTATAAAAAAATTATTATAACTAGTTTTATTGGTAATACATATAACATCTAGGATTGGTTTAACTATTTCTTTTGTCACCTAATATAACATGTATAATAAGTTTAAACAAATTATCAGTCATTTGTGTCATATGGTACATAAATGTTGTGTTTTTGCAGGTACCCAACATATTTTGATGATATTGCAGCTCGTCTACTCCCTGTGATCCCCTTAATCATTTATAGGCTTATTGAAAACGATGACATAGACGCATCTGATAGAGTTCTTCGACTCTATTCATCTTTCCTGAATTACAATCCTATGCATTTTACATTTGTTCGAGATATACTTGCATATTTCTATGGTCATCTTCCAGGAAAGCTTATTTTTCGGATACTGAATCTACTAAATGTAAAGAAGGTAAGGGTGATTTTATTTTAGATTTTCCCAAAATTCTAAATTTGGCAAAACGGAGGGGTCGGGTAACGGGTCAAAATAGGTTAGGTCAGGTTTGGCTGTTCCGGAGCAACTTTTTTTTTCCCAAAGTTATAAATTTCAATTAGTAATTAGTGTGTCAAAGATGATATTACTAAATATATTGAATTAATAGTAGTCTGATTTGGTGGGTAAAATGATTCCAGGGGGTTCTATTCTGAAAATGCACTTTTGGGGCTTTCAAGTTTCATTCGACATGTTTCCTGAAAAGCCATATTTGTTTTATTTGACCCGTTTGACCTGTTAGAGATATTACATTACTCTATTTGACCCATTCATGAGTAAGTGGGTCCAAATTGCGTCATTGTTGATCAATATTTACTTTTCTCTTCCAGATACCATTTTCTGAGTCGTTTCCGCAGCATATCAGTTCATCAAACTCCATTTGTCCACCACTGGTGTATTTTTCATCTCTGTTATTTGGTCTTGTAAATAATGTCATCCCTCCTTTGTGTAATTCGAAAGGGAACCGTTCAGATTGTAACAGAAATTTTACAATTAACCAATGTGAATCAATGAATGCTTTTGATGGTCAAAAAGCATTCTATCAGATACAAGATCCTGGCTCATACACACAGCTCACACTCGAAACTGCAGTTATAGAAATCCTATCTCTCCCTGTAACCGCATCACAGATTGTTTCTGCATTTGTACAGATTATTGTGAAAATTCAACCGACTCTTATACAGTCCAACCATAGATTTCAATTATCATCCAGTAGTTCCGGGTCAGGAATCAGTGATTCTATGGGTGTTTGCGGGTCAACATCTTTGTCATCAGAAGTAAACTTTTCGACTTTTGTTTCACGGACTGGTTATTCATACCAGCAATTGTCTTGTGCTACGATTCAAGCTTGTGGGCTCCTGTTGGCTCAGCTTCCAGCTGAGTTTCACATACAGCTCTATGCAGAGGCATCACGTGTAATTAAAGATAGTTGTTGGCATATGCCCCAAGAACAGTCTATTGGCTATGCTATGTTGGATCCAACATGGGCTGCTCAAGACAATACGTCGACCCCCCTTGGTAAGCTCTAATTATTGATTCTATTGTTTGTCTCTTTGGTACTTAAGCATGTATATCAGTATATGCCATTCTTCAGGACTAACCAGGTTCTCTTATTTCGTAATGCGAAATGACTTATGATTGGGTTATTCGGATTGAGTTTTCTGTTACAGGTACATAAATTTCTTTAGTACAAATGGAAACAAGTCAAGCAAATTCGAAACTTAATGCATAAAACCTCCTAAATCATTTTTATTCAAAAAATAATATATGTACTCATATTTGGCACAAGTTATTTATACCAACTTCAAAATTTTGGGGGCAATTCAGGTCAGCTTAACCAGATCCGTTTTGACGGGTATGAGAGTTTTCCATCTTGCCCTGCTAGCCGAATTTGCCCAATCTGACCATTTGATTATCTCTCATGTCAACTTATTACATTCCGCTGAGTGGTCCCTGTTTCATTGTATAACCATTGTAATGCCAGGAAATATGGTGGCCCTGCTCCATGCATTCTTCAGTAATCTTCCACAGGAATGGCTTGATAAATCACATCTTCTTGTAAACCAACTAAGGCCCATTCCATCCGTTGAACAGCTCAGAATAGCCTTTCGCATTATCGGTCCTTTGCTTCCAAGATTAGCAAATGCTCATGATCTCTTCAGTAAGGTATTGTAAACAAATCCATCTTTCTTACGTACAGTTGGTTTAGTTTTCCTTCTTTTTTACAAGTATATAAAATAAGGAAAATTCTTGTTTGTTTCTAACTAATGTTCCAGACTCTGGAACTGCTTTTAACCATGATGGTGGACGTGTTCGGGAGGAATACTCAGCAATCAACTTCTGCTAAAGCATCAGATATAACAGATCTTATAGACTTCCTGTAAGAAGACACTAAACCAATCATATATAACTAGATGTGGCAAAATGGCCGGGTAGGAAAATAAGTCAAGTTGGGCTGATCCGGAACACCTTTTTCCAAAATATTTAATTATTCTTAATTAATTAATTTGTCAAATATGATTACAAAATTTATATTATGACAGCAATAGCCAAAGTTTTTTACACATAAAAGACTTCTTGTCTGAGTTTATGCATAATGAACACTTCGAGGGACTTTCAACTTGTTTCTTTTTTTGGCTACTTTTCCTTGTTTTACTCGTGTTTCCTGTTTCTTTGAGGTGTCTGAGTGTTTAACCATCATACATCCTGTTTCCTTTTAGGCTCAATGGTGTACCAACTTCTTACTAATTCCTTATAGTTTTTTCCCTAGATTGCCAAATTTCCATTCTGCCATGCTTCAATTTTTATTGCAATCACAGCGTTTGTCTTTCTAAAATATAAAAGAAAAAGAAATACTACATTACATAACAAGCAAATTTTTAAAAATGATATGAGGAATGTTCTCTGTGCATTTAGGTTTCACCAACTTGTTTATAAGAGGACCAAAGCTTATGATGTTTCCTTTTTTTTTTTTTTTTTTTTTTTCAGTCATCATGTCGTGCATTATCATGGTCAAGGAGGTCCTGTACAACCCAATTCTAAACCAAAACCAGATGTATTGGCTTTATGTGGAAGAGCGATCGAAAACATGCGTTCAGATGTGCAGCATCTTCTGTCTCACTTAAATACCGACACAAATCGTTCCATTTATGCTGCTACTCATCCAAAGCGTTCTCAAAATACATCCTAGAGGTTCTTTAATATATATTTTTTATTGTATATGAATTTTGAATAGCATATAGAGTTCATTTAGCTGAACTGGCCATGGTACATTTGAGATACTGCGTGATCAGTTGTTTTTTGATGAACTAGAAAATTAGGTGACTTGATGTGCTGCGCCGAACAAAAAATTGTTGATTGGCAAGAAATGATTAAAAATACTAACTATACATAACCGAAGGTGTTTTAGCTTCAGTCGAGCTGCCTTGGAAATAGATACAAGGAGGATCTTTATAACTAGAGGTGTCAATTTGGACCATGTGCTTATTACAGAGTTGATTTGGGTTATGTCTTTTATATATCAGTAAACTAGATAAAATGAAAAAATTTGTTCAGAATGATGTGGGTTGAAAGTTGTCTGAAGTGAAACCTATATGTTAACCTTTTATTGTTTATTTCAAAGCCTAGATGACTCATTGAAATAATAACTATTTTTTTTTCTTTGTGTAAATTATTGTACTATAGAATTAGTTACGGAACTCTGTAACCGCATCTGGCACTAATTGGTTATACAAAAATGTAGGATTTGAACAAAAGGTGCTTATCGGGTCGCAAATCCAACCTTGTCCAGCCTCGAATCTCTTATGATGAAAGTTTTTGCAACTCTAGATTCAACCAAGTTTAATGTAAACATTTTGAATGCTAAAAAGTTACTGTAATATAATAGTGTAGCAGCAATATTTTCCTTTTATCACAAGTACAAACTACAACATAAGATTGAAAAACATAATACCTGCCGTCCTGCCTTTGAAATAGATAGAGCTTTACAATACATTCTTCATACATTACAAATATATCTTAGGAGTCTTAGTATGGGGTGTAGATAATTGTTGTTACTAAAACATCTGACAATAAGTCTTTCTATCAGATTGAGCTTAAACCAATGAACATGTAGAACTTACAAAACCTCTAATATCATGGATTGTCTCATAGAATTCCCATTAGCATACCTTTTACTTCTTTTCATCTTTGTTCGGTGCACTACTTGGACTAGGTTTTGTGCTGGAGTCCGACGAGCTCTTACTGAGATTGTAAGGAGCCGACGCCATCACTCTGTATTGATATAGTCAAATAAACGAGAAAATTATCATTGTATTTTATGCGTTTGACTTTTAAGGTCCAACAATCAATCAAGAACCTAACTATAAGAGATTCCAAACAAGAACTTAAAAATGGTACCTTTCCCTGCGCTTTTCAAGAAAACGAGCCAAAGATGCTCCACGCATTTGAGGAACCGCTGCATCAAAACAAGTAATGTTTTCATGCAAAATAGGCAGGTCGTTGGGTTAACCTGAAGCACTTCTTTTCCGAAACTAATAAATTTCTTATAAATAATCAGTGTGTCAAATAATAAAAGTTGATGGTTTGTAAGGTTTTATGCCTTAAAAATCCGGTTTGCAACTTGTAAGACTTTCGACCCGTTGGACCCATGCTATACTAAGTTAATAATATTACTTTAACCGTTTGATGTGTTAAGATGAAACATATTCCTGATCGACTTAATCAAAAGTAAATAGGTCGAAATTACCAACTCCACATTCTATGTGGGGTCTGTCATTAGATCATGTCACCGTACCTGACTGCATCACCCTTCGAAGTGAGCCCATCACTTTTGGTGCATCTGTAGCTGCTGCTGAGGTACCAGTTGATGGACCCGGGGTCATTGGCTGGCTCACGTAAACCCCATCACCTGCTGGAGTTCTCGGTGTAGTCACTTGAGCTTGAGCCATGGCTCCATTACCAGCTAATAACATTATAGCCTGAGCCTGTATAGACAACCACAAGATTCAAGTATTCGAGATTTTCAAACCAGAAACACGAAACTTAGAGAATAGAGATTTAAAGTAACTGAACCTTCTCAGGGGACATATTGTTGTACACATTCACCATACCCCCGTAAAAGATGGTTAACTGAACTGGACCACGTGGCGCACTGCTATCACCGATACTTTTCTGTACATCAAAAACCATCATAACCGATCAAGACCCTTGCATCTAACAAACAAAATATAGCCAATAATCGTCCATTATTTGCTTTAACATGCATTTCTGACCATTTCCATTGGGGGACCGAAATCTTGAAGAAACATTAGCATTATTAGTTTATAATTTTAAAAGAGGGGGTCAGAACGAACCTGATTTTCCCCAGGGTGTCGATTGTTGAGGGCTTCGTAACCATCTGCAGCACATACAAAAGTACATAATGAGATACTAGTTTTAACAGGATGATCCGTTCGATCTTTTCTGTACATTCTAACCACCTTGAAGAATATAAAACAAGATTTAAGCATAGATCTTTACTTGACAAAGACCACTGATATGCTGAGCTCTTCGATAACACTACAAAATCCAAAATTACAGGCAAACATCGAATTAGATTGAAAATTTTCAAATGAAAAACGTGTCGGGCTTGTCAAACCGATCCCAAATCTTATTACAATTCTTGAGATGAATCCAGAATTTAGCCATTATTATCAAAAACTCAAAACGGCACCAAATTAAGCAAATTCATCTACTAGACTACTACTAAGAGTTCTAATCTTTCTTTCCATTAATACATAGTTATATTAAGGTTGATCAGTTGTGATCTTTTAAGTTAAGTTTTCATTATTCAAACCAACTTAGAAGCAAAAACTTTATATCATACTCACAAGTCACAAAATATAAATATATATGACCTATACGATCTCTGTAACAACATTTTGACATAAATTGAATAAGAAATAAAAATAATAAAGAAATAAAATTATAAAATTCATAACAAATTCTCTCGATCGTACCAAAATTATCTTACAAACAAAAAATAAATAAATAAATACACGTATTAAAATAGTGTATTAATTAGTGAACTATAATTATTACTGGTATTATTATTATTATGATGATGATGATGATGATGATGATGATTATGATTATGATGTCAAATTTAGAAGGAAATAATGGGCCAACCACATCACAAGTGACTTTTAATACGAAATTTGACTGATTCATGCGTAAAACGTTTTGTTCAGTCAACTATTTTTGTCAAAGTGGGGTTAACTCAAAAAACAAATACGAACAAATTCTACAAAACACCCCACCAAAATGAGAATGTGAATATATAGTAAATAATATTTTATCAAATCACATAAACCTTCTTAAATCCAAATTACACACAATTAAAATTTAAAAGGTTCAAATTCAAGTCAACCAAATAGCATTCAATCTACACAAATAAAACATAAAAAAAAAAAAATAAATAAAAAAAAAATACAAGAACCATAACATATATTTCTCACTAGTCATATATTTATAACACGCTTTTTAAAGAATATTAAAAATCCCATAATCATACTTCCAGAAGAAAGCTTCAAGATATTAAATAATTGCCAATAATACAGAGTTATCGTAGCTCAATACATGATATTATAACCAAATTTACTTATAACAAAAAAAAGAGTTATACTCATCAGGCGCGGATATAGAGGGGGCATGTGCCAGTTGGGCCCCCAATTCCAAGTCATGTAAAAAAGAAAATTTTATACAGGTATATACGATATTTTATAAATTTTGACCCCCCGAAATTGAAAAAATAATCAATTTTTTTTTTTTTTGACTCTCACCTTATAAAATCCTGGCTTCGCCACTAATACTCATGCAGTAAATAAAAATAGAATAATATAAATTCCCAGAACAAATACTGTAATCAGAGAGATATAAAGTGAAACTTTACCTGCTTCTATGGCTTCTTCTTTAGAATTCAAACCCATGAAATCCCTCTCCATTTTGTAGCTCCAAAAATATCTTTCTTGAAAATTAAAGGATTTTAAGAAAGAGAAATATTTTCAAGTGCAGAGTGAGACAGAGGGAGGGAGGGACTTTTTATGTAATCAGTACACGGGTTGGTTTTCTGTACATGAAAAAAGATCACAACCGTTGAATTCATTTACTCCCTCGTTTTAAATAAGATTCCCAACACATGTTACTTAAATGTTTATTTAATAATGAATTGTATATTTTTTTTTTGGTTATTATTATTATTATTATTAATTATTATATTATTAAGCTAAATGCTATAGATAGCGTCAATTATACGAGTCAGTTTTGTATTATTGTTTACTGCTATCAGGAAGCGCTTAGCAAGGGTGATGATATTTACAGCATACAATCTGACGCATACACTATAACTGTATTACGATGTATTTATATTGTGTGCGTTAATACTTGTACAGTTTGATATAAACATCAATTTCCATGTATATATCAACTCCCACTTACGAAATACCTCATTCGTCCCACAACAAGTGTTCCACATTACTATTTTAGGTTTTCCCAAATAAATGTCAATTTTCATGTTTTAACCAATCGAAAAAGACTTTAGTGGGTCGATATGTTATTTGATTGGTAAAAAGTGTAGTCAATGATTAATCTTTAAACTATGTGCAAAGTTAAAAATGGACACTTTAACTGTGACAGATGAAGTATTTATTTCATTATATTAGAAAATGTTTTGTGTGTCCAACATGTAGGTGTAGGTTTAAAGATATGCTTAAAATTTCAATCTATAAACATGTCATATTCATTGATGAAAAAAAGGAAGATTATTATATCAAATATTTATCTTATCTTTATTTTTATAAGCATAATAAGTATAAAAAATTAGCGCATTTTAAGTCCTTTGAAAAAGAAAAAAGACCACTCCAGTTTGCTGAAATATTTAAGCCAAAATTAGTATATGATGATGATAAATGCATAGCGTACAACTTAGTATTGGAATAGTTATTTGAACTTAGTAATACTAGCTCTGGTAATAAAAGGAAAATACGTAATAAGGTACGAGATTACCGGACCATCAGGTTGGGTGACTGGATACACCAGTAACTCATCACGTGGCTGACTTTTTTTCAAGAAAAAGATATTAAAAGCAGCTGTCGGTAGCCCGCAGATATCGGCAATTTTCTAATCAACGGGGCCGGCCTTTTTTTTTTTCGGGATTAAATACGTTTTTATATCTTGTTAAAAAGATAAGTGACCAGTTTTTATAGTAGTTTTTTTTTTTATTTACTCCATATCCAAAAACATTGTGTAAGATAAGAGTACTGATATGTACATATATATATATATATATATATATATATATATACATGCAAATTGTTTCGGAACGAAAACAAATGAATATTCGGTTAGTTTGTATTATTCAGTTTTATGATAGTAGCTACCAACAACAAGCGGCGTATTTATCAACCATGATATGTACGCTATTATGAGTTTATGTACCGATTCAAAAATAGAAACGTGTTTCATCGACGTGTAAATCGTTCACTTAGATAAATCTACTACATTAAAAAAAAATCTATTACATTAAAACGGTGAACACCCTAACCAATTGATGGTATTTCGTAGACGTGATAACAAGAAAGTGTAACAAGGAATTGTGATTTTGTGATATTACTTTTTTACTTTCTTATCGCTCATAGTACAATCCTAATCAAGGTTCTTAATTCTTTTATTATTATTATTATTATTATTTTTTTTATCATATATGTTATCTCAATTCGATCTTTCCAAGTTTTTTCTATACAAGATATTTGTTGGTGGCCCATTTCATTTGTTTGTTGGCCTTTTGTTTATTCAATGAAATGCTTTGTTGTTCTAAAAGAAAAAAAAATGTGTTAAATTGTAAACGACTTTAACTCGTTTGCTATAATAATTATTAAGACCACTGCCTCTGGGTGGCGTTTTTCTTCCGTCTTGCACGTATGTTTACATCATGTGTTAGATGGAAGAAAGACGGAATGTGTGTGTCATCTTATTTATTGATGGTACTTGGTAAATGTGGGGTACGTTTAATCTTTCACGCTATTATAGTCTTTTTAAGATTAGCTGACGTGTCAATGAGGTGTAAGTTAAATTCTGTATAAGTGGTTCCACTTAAAGAAAAATGGATGGGTTACACGACTTTCAAACCTACGTATAATATATATCCACTTGCATTTGTTTCGCATTTTAATAATAAAACGTGATGCAGAAATAGAGTAGGAAAATTACTTTTATAAAGTTTTTATCAAATAATTCAAACGGAGTTTTGTGTATAAAATAATATTAAATTAAAAGTAATTAAACACACGTGATTATATAAATAAAATATATATGTGGGTGTTATCTGCCTGAAGACATGGCTCATTAACCATTTAAATAAGTCTTTAAATAATTTACTCTATTTTTTATTTGGCTACTTTCATTTCTTTATTTATTTTGTTCATTTGTTCTCAACCAATTTATATTTTAATCAGATGTAAACGATTCGATTTTAGAAGCTGATTTTGATGTGATGAAGAGTTTTGATTTCATCCCGATGTTTAATCGTGACTTGATCTAACGAGAGACTTGATTGATAAAAATTGCTTTGGTACGGTTGTATAAGTTTTGTTTATTCGAATACAACACTAAATGAGCTTAATATACTTCCTATGTAAGATATCAAGAGGTTTGACGTGAGTCGATTGGAGTTGTGAAAAAATGAAACGTATTTATTTGGGAGATGATATTTCCACCATCAATTTTGATAGATCCACTATGAATGTGCATCACAGAATTGTACTGTACAAGTTTATAATGCATGTTGATAGTGAATTTATCAAAAATGTAGGTGGATTTATCACCACCCTATTTATTTTAGTAGTATCTGAATGATCCGTCAAGTAAAATAGTGTAGACTATATAGTGTATAAACCGAAACATAGATAACTAGGGAAAATAAATTGTAATGTTTGCAATACTTTAAATTATTAAAGGTTTTAAATGTAAATGTTAATTATTTAACCTTACAATACGTAACGTACGTAACTAATAGTAGTATCGAATATCGATGCTTATACAATGATAAATGTAACGTGTATTAGTATTTTCTTTATTTTTTAAAAATATTATTATATGTATAGTTCATCACTATTCATATTTCATTGCTAAATAAATAAATGGTGAAGAATAGGAGGGATAGTGGTTTACGTAGGGCGCGAGCGGTACAGGATTTTAACCCGTTGTTGTGAACTACGTCTCAGATTCACTATATCACAAATACATTGTATCATATAATAATCATGTACCATTCTTATTGAGCTTACCAAACGAAATCATTAAAAGGCCATTGACCCCAACTCATTATGCAGGGAGCCCAATTACCAGGCAAAGGTCCAGTAAGCTAGGGCCCAGAGCATACACAGGCCCAAGACATGTGCAAGCCCACATATGATTAGGGTTGTTGTCCCCTTGATTCGGGACAACATGGTATGGAGGATCACCAACGTTAGTGGTGGTACCCTACACGCAGACAAGGTTTCGATTTCTATATGGCCATTGGTTCCCATCAGTACAAGGGACCCACGCGCAAGGGTAATTTATCACAGCCGTCCACTGGTATCACCAGATGACGCCACATGACAAAACTTGCCCACCAAATTGAATCCGAGCATTACTATAAATACAAAGGTATGTGCAATATTCACCCCCAAGCATCTCCAAATACACCTTCATCCATAAACCCTAAAAACCCTAATTCACAAGGAAGGATAACAAACTTATCTTTTCCAAGCCGATTCACGCCACTCTTAGCACTCATTCAATACAGACTAACGGGTTAACCACCTAGATCGGAGAGCATCGAATCAATCCAGGCCACCTGCACTCAAGTATACTTTTTACGCTTGATCACATAACAACATCACATTATACCCTTTCAAATTATACTGCATCATAACTCTCTTCCAATTCAAACCGGAACGATAATAAATAAACGATAATAATATATGCCGTAGTCTATAACTCTATATATTCAGCACTAAGCAGTATTAAAAGTACTGTAGTTGGGCCCAAATAGACCCACTTTATAAGGCCCAAAATGGATCTTTACTGGAGTACTTATGTTATATTTTTTTGAGACGAAACACGAGAAACATCTAACTAACCAGATCAAGTATAAAGAATCATCTCACAATAAAATGCGCATACAATATATGAACAAATAGCTAATAAAACATCAGAAACATATAATAATCTGCACGATCCTTTATACGAAAACGTACATTTTTCACAATTTATACATATAACCAAACCTTAAAACCTATTCGTAACATTGACAACAATAAGTAGTACTACGTAACATATAATCCATAAACATCATATATCGAACACGCGATGCGATATCAAAATTCGTAACCTCAATCTCTATTCTTCAATTTCTCAATCCTCGCGTTCAACAGCTCAATCGTGGTAATCATACGAGTCACAGAGTACAACAACCAATAAAAAACAATAGCAGAAATGATCAACAACATGTTACGTTGGCTCTTCATCATTGATTTTTGTAAACGTAATAGCTCCGTTGGTGTACATGAATCATTTGATTCACAATCATATTGATTTTCGTATTTCCAGTAAATATCCATGAACAAAAACAATGAAAACGGGACGACACAAAGGAAGGGTTTGAGGAGGTTACGAATGACGGAACTTAAGCCTTTTCGAATGGGACCAAGCCCAGGTAGGGTTAGTAAGAGGACCATTATCGCTTCTGCGCCTGCAGCGTACCCAAGAACAACCCATTCTAACGCCATTCGTAGATTCTTTTTTTTGTGTATGAAGAAATGAAGCTTAGTTTTGTTGTTCTGTTTGTTTTTGGGTTGTCGTGAAATTGAGACGACGCTAAAATTTAGGATATGAAAGTTGGTTGTTAGTTATGGTTGTTATTGGTATGTTAAAGCAACACGTGGCCGTTTCTTAGTAAATTTAGCGTAAATCTAACATGAGAAATAGTTAGAGGAACGTTACATTTATGTCATATCAATCAATCTATACATATATATAAACAATGCAAATTTTACAAATGATATAAATATAGCAAACAGTAAACACGATATTACTTAAAATTTGGTATAGTTCAAGTAATTCCATCATCTTCAACATATATGCATATAAGACATCATATTACGAAGAAGGTAGAGTAGTTTTACGTCTTCTTTTTCTTCGACGAATTAGTCTTTTCTTCAGCCATTTTTACGAACAAGCTACCATCATAAACACCTCGAATGATGTCCTTCTTCAATAATCCATTTTTGTCCTTAGCAAGGTAATACAGTATCTTCCATTCTGCAAGTCCTCCGATCCTATCAAAAGCGTCACAAGCCATTTAATGCTACATTTGTTTAAGAAACCGCACGAATGATAATAAAGTACATTGCTCTCACCATCCTTTATAGTCCTTGGGTTCTCGGTTCCCTTTGACAAACTCATCTAATTCGTCTGCTGTCAGTGCATCTGGATTCGAGCGTGCATACTTGTGAAATATCTCCTCAAACTTGGAAGGAACAAACCTTTAGCACGAAATAGAAGCAAAACTTTAGCTTTATGCTGTGTAATAAATTTGAAAGTAAAATAAATCCGATCCAGATATTCGTCTTCCTTTTACTCTTTACATATCGCTATAAATAGATAGACGCAGAGAAGAGATACCTTCCATGAGCGTCATAGACACCCGAATCACTTCCGTGCTTGCCCCTATGTATGTTTTGGATTTCAATGGGAAATAGTAGATTAGGACATTTCTTCCCCTGCCTCAACCAAAAGCATAACCATTATTCACATATAGTTTCATACTTGTCATCTCTCTTACTAAGAAGGTGTTTAAAATGCTTATTGAACGCTTATCTGAGATAAGCAGAAACTCCCTTAATAAAAGTTGCTTCTTTTAGAAAGAATAAACACTTGAAAATAAGCGTACATATGCTAACAAGTAACACCTACTTATATTTAAGCAGATTAACTAATTTATATATAAGCAACCCGTTACCGTTACACATGAAAGTAGTCACGCATATACGCAATGATTTGAAAACATAACATGTTAATAAGATGGCATGCCATAAGTATTACTTAGACCACTCCCACCCGTAACACAAACTGGCACATCAGTTTTTGCCAAATCAGCGCCACGTGAACATTTTTCAAAACTAACATAAAACTAACACAACACCGCCAACAGGAGCACATCCCTTAGTTTTTCGAGCCCCACATTTACCATTATACATTTATTTATATACACCAAACAACAAACAAAAACAAAAAAGAACTTTTTATTGAGTTCGGCCCCACACAAAAAAACTGATGCTTGTGGTGCCAATGGCGTCTTAGAAAAAACTGACGGCTAAACTGACAGACCGTTGGGAGGGGTCTTATATAACTAGATTAAGGACCAACGAATTGTAGGTAGGATTATATTGTTATGATCATTCGTTACTAGGTTTCATGTATGGTACTTTGATTCAATTCAAATGATAATAAGAATACCGAGATCGATCTACTTTCTGCCCGTGGACGTAGCCCGCCATAATGATTAACTGAATCACGATTTGTAATTATTTTCTTTCTCTTACGACTTGCAGAAAAAATTTTCCTAGTCCTAATTAAGATCCACTGCTTTTGAACTCTGTAACTTGGCATAACGCCCCATGCATCAATAGCTAGTATGTTATATTTCCAAGTTACTAAATCTTCTAATTATATAAACGTTGAAAGTTAGAAACAAACACCCCTAGACTACTAATCAAAATACATCGATCATTAGTAAATCATGAAACAATCTTATATATACTAACAAAGGATATCATAAAAATCCATAATTGAGGTAGGGGAAAAATTAAGAAAAACTTACGGGACGAGTTTTGGCACTAAGACCAACATTGACGAAGACAGCAGCAACTGAGGATAATAGAATACCACTCCCAATCGCTCGAAATCCTAACATGCACCAAAAACCATATCCGAAATTAAGTTATTAAATTTTACTTTTTGCTAATCCGTTAGTAGTTAACAAAGATCATGAAACTTTTTTAATCCTTACTTAAAGAAAAAGAAAAGAGGAGATTAATCAACCTTGAAAAGTTTCCCAAGGGTAAATCACACCATCGTTGTTACGATCAAAGAAGGCAACGTGTTTTTGTAACACGTTTTCATCACTCTCAATTTCTACATTCATAACTGTCGAAATCAACTAAATATACAAAACCAAACCGGAATAGTACTCGTACTAATTAAGATTGGTTAATATAATTACGTACGGACCTGTTTTAATAGCTTCAAGCTGATATTCTACATCCACATACTGATGCTTTGCTTCAATATTACGCCTAAAATGAATAAGAATCTAATACTGAATTATATATAGTACATCTGTAAAGACAAAATTAAAGGTTGTACGTATGAAGGAATTTTGAGATAATTAAGAAGTGTACTGATTAACGCTGCAAGTCGTGTTACATATTATAACAGTAGCTAATAATAATACGATGGTAGTGAAAGCCATGTAAAACATGTTACGTTGGTTCTTCATGATGTATTTCCGGTGAACCACTAGTGTATTGGTTTTTAATATCTAGAAAAAGTTATAATAATTATATTTTTTTTATTTATTATATAAATAAATTCAAGGAAAAATGGGAGGACGGAAATGAATGGTTTGATCATACGGTGCGATTTAGCCATTTTGGCGTGGATCAATGCTGTGTAGGGTCAGTAATTACGAGGATGCAGTGGACCTAGAGATGGGGCAACGGGCGGTTCCCTCCCTCCAAAAAAATATCAAATTATGTAAAAAGATTGTTAAGGGTATTTACGATATTTTATAATTTTTATCCTATGTAAAATAAAATAAATAATAAAGAAATTTTACCCTGTAACACCCCAAATTTCGTAAGTTTACGATTTTAAATTTTAAAGAGTTAAATAATTAATATTATTTAATATTGAGAAATTATATTCCTATTGAGTTAGGAATTCTAAATTTAAATAAAACGAGCCTTACGTTTTTAAAACTTTAATACTGGGACCGGAGGGGTGTAATAGGGCAATAATCTCAAGTCGGATACACCTAATTAAATCCCCACCTCAATAATAGAGGGATGGGGGCATGGGGCGTGGTCTTGTTCTAGAGAAAAGAGAAAAACAGAGAAAAAGAGATGGGGAGAAAGATGGAGCAAAAACTAGAAGAAAACTCTAAATTAAACATGAATTCTTGAAGCTTTAAGCGTAATAATCACATATTTGTGATCCTTGAGGTAAGAATAACTCACTTAACCCTTTAATTTGATTCTTTGATGAGTTCTTGAGATGAACCCTAAATGGGTTTTTGAGAAAAGTTAGTGATTTGATGTGCTAATGAGTTAGATGATGTTTATTTAGCTTAATTGAGTCACTTGAGGCTAAATAAGATAAGTTCTATGATAAATGATGAAATTTGGTAGTTAGACGATTTTGATGATGAGTTGTTTTAGAGATTATACATGGAATTAGGATGATAGTAGAATGTTAATGTATTGTTGTGGTAGTATGTACTAACTAGTGAGTTACATGCTTGAAAACATGAGGATTGAGGGATTTATTAATAATGAGAAATCACTTTGAGTAGTGATTTATAATGTTATTGTGTGTTAGTGTCGTTTTGTTGAAAACATGAGAGTTAATATGAGAAACGAGTATAAGTGACTAATTGAGAAAATCGTTGTTTGAGTCACCACATTTGGATTAGTGTTTAATGATAAAGTTTGAAGAGTTTTGATAAATCGAGACTAGTAATGAGTTTAAATATGTTGTTTGCCATTGAGATGATTATACGTGTTCATGTTAATTGTGAGAACGAGTTAATGAATGAATAAGAGTGTTGGCTTATTTGAGTAATCATCTTGAGTTCTAAGTAACCATATATGTGTATGATTATTGGTTAGGTGCTAAAAGAGTTGGAAAGAGCTTCTAATCATTCTTCAAATCGAATTCGAGGTGAGTAATGATTACTCGCGCTTAATACTAATATTTGCTTCATGTATGCAAATAATGTGAATGCAAAGGAGGTTAACTAATGGATATAATCAAGTAATGTCATTGATACACATGAGTGTGTTTCAATGTATACTTTTGAGATGGTGAACTTCAAGGATGGTGTTGAGACTTGAGAAATCTCAACGACCATGCCTTGACACTTGAGATTTAACCATTGAGTAAAAGAGGCGATAATGAGATTCATTGATTTCTAGCTATTCATTGTTAATGAATTGCCATGAGTTTGATTAGGTTGATATTATTGAGTATTTGATTATTATTATTGATGATTTGTTGATGTTGATAAAGAGTGTGATTTAAATGGTTGATTTGTGTATTGAAAGAGGAAAATAACCATTTGGACACCTAAGTGTCCAAATGGGTCGAAATGTATAGTTAAGTCGAGTTAGAGGTGAGGTTACCTCATTGCTAAATTTTCAGTCATTATGAGTAATTGAGCTTGTTGGAAAGCTGTTGTAGACCCTAACCTTTGATTTGGGTCGTGAGTGTCCAAATGGGTCATGAATGTGGCTATAAGCTAGAATGAGATGGACTAGTGATATGACCTTTGAGTTGTAAGCTTTAAGCTACATTTGAGTTGTTTGTGATGTGGGCAAAATGTCTAAACCTGGTTGCATATGGTTTGCAATATGAGTCGTCACAAAAAAGGGTCCAAAATGGCCGTTATTTAGCCACACGTTCAAATACGTCGTTTTTGTGAAATTTAGAAAAGTATAAAAAGAGAAACATTCATTTTAGTATTGTGGAGGTGTAAACCAAGTTTCGTGTCATAACCTTAAACGAGTAAAAAGTTATGCGCGTCTAAAGTTTGTGGTTTGATAATGACTTGTGCAGACCTGCAGATACAAAGCACTACCCGACGGGTAAGGTGAGTACCCGGCGGGTACTAAGATGTTATCTGGGCAGAAATGATGAACTACCCGGCGGGTAGTATTAGTACCCGGCGGTACTAATGTTTACATGGTGACATAAAACGGGCTAAAACTGAGTACCCGGAGGGTACACTTGTACCAGGTGCATTACCCGACGGGTTCCTGCCCTACTAGGCGGGTACCTGCCTGTTTTGTTGAATATTCTGTATTGAGTCCAGATTATACGAGGAATATATATAATATGTTTATATTAACATAATCGAGTTGCGGGACATATTTATAAAGAGTTTACAATAGTTTATACTAGGCCTGTAAACGAACTGAACGAACACGAACGGAGTATGTTCGTGTTCGTTCATTAAGGTTTTGACGAACAAATGAACGAACACGAACGGATAAGCGAACGGATTTTGTTGTTCATGTTCGTTCACTAAGAAAATTTGTTTGTTCACGAACACAAACGAACGTACACGAACAAACACATAATTTAATGCATTTCTTCGTTAATACCTTAAACGAACCTCAACAAACATAAACAAACATATATATATATATACACACACACACACACACGATCTACACACATATATATTATATAACTAGAAACTTTGCGATGCAAATTCAACATTACAAAACGATCACAATATGAAAATAAACTCTTTTGCTTGGTCCGATCGTTGGAAAGAGCAGCAGATCTTGAACTAGTGGAGGGAGATAGTGGAGGTGTGATTGAAGTGGAGGGAATGGAGGGAAATGTGACAGGGAAATGTAAGGTAAAAATATATAGATGTTTAATATTATTAAAAGAAAATATCAAAATATTAATAATATTCTATTTGATATTTAGCTTAATCAAAATAAGATATACAAATATGTATTAATTTAATTAAACTATTAGTTAATAAACGAACATTTAACCGAACGTTCACGAACATGTTATCGAACGTTCACGAACGTATATGAACGAACGAGACATGTGTTCATGTTCGTTCATATAATTAAACGAACGTAAAAATTTATTCATGTTCGTTCATATAACAAAACGAACGAACATAAACGAACTTCCCGCCGAACGGTTCACGAATAGTTCGCCGAACGTTCAGTTCGCTTACAGGCCTAGTTTATACCATGGATGAGTTCTTAAATGGTATTGTGGTTGAACAATCGAGCATGAGCATTATTTTATATATTCGGGTCACTTGTGTGTGATCGACATTCGTTGTAAATAATCTTTCGAGTAAGATTAATATTTGGTTATTAATATTGATAATTTGAGTATGATTTACTTTGTTGAGAAATAAAGAGTAATACTTTTAGAGTTGGCCATTTGTGTATGATCAATATCGTTATTTAATTATAATTTGAGAATAAGATTTGTACAGTGTAGTTGAGATGTTGATCGAGATTACCATTACTTACTAAGTGTTATCGCTTACTCTGTTATTGTTGTATGTTGTGATGTAGGTGCAACTAGAAAATGGTATCACCCTGAGACAGAGATCCGAGGACGACTTCTGGTGGGACTTGTGTAACATCCACTCCTTGGGCCTAGATATTAACTGGTAATTTCTTTTATTTGATATAATTATTTTATATGTTATAAGAAATTATGTGCATTTATATGTATTTGTTTGAAACTTAGATAATTTGACCAATTGGTTAATTGTGACTAGTAAATTATTACTCGATTTAAATAGTTTTACTTGACGGTACAATAAAATAATTTTATCGCAATTGGTTTTTAGGTTCCAGACAATAGATTAAAAAGGGGGTACAATATTATACTGTGTGGTATGTGGAGTCGGTATAATTGAAAAAGAAAGGCCGACCTTTATCTTCATTCCCTAAACCTAGTTCTTCACTCTTCCATGAAATCAAAACCTTCAACATAAATCGAAAACCAAGACTTTGCTAGCAATAGGATCAAATCTTTTGATCTTGAGAATACTACTACATCATCATCATCATCCTCTTGACACTTATTGTTTGTAAGTAAATTCTATTTTTGAAGTTCATGGTGATTTTGTGAGAAATTGATAGATTCCTGAATTGACAAAAAGTGAAGTTGTGAGCTGTGATAATATGATTGAATTGATGATTATGTGAGTTAATTTTATCACTGATTTTGTAAGTTTGATTGATTAGCAAAAGTTAGGTTGTATGTTCTTATGGTGAATCATGAGTTTGGTGATTTGATTGGTAAAACTTATTGTTTGATGTTACTACATGTTCATAGAGGTTATTTGATGCTTAAAATTGGTCCAGAAATCTGTTATCAAGTGAACTTTGGTCATTTTGAAGTTTTGGTTCGAGTTTATGAAGTGCAGGAAACCTGCTACTGCACTGAGCTGTTATTTCAGGGAATCCGGTCGTATTCCCATGAATACGGTCGTATTCCCGGGAATACGGCGTATTCCTTGGGGTATTCCCAAACGTATTCTTTTTTTTTCAGGTCTGATCGAATGTGAGGCTGAAAATGGGTTGGGAATACGGCGTATTCACATGAATATGGTCGTATTCCTCTGAATACGGACGTATTCCCATGAATACGGTCCGTATTCCCACTGCAGTGCTGAATGATTATTTTTACTTGCATTTTGATGTATTATTTGGTTGTACACTATGTCTACATCACTTAAATTAGTATTCAGTTGCTAATATGTATTAAATTAAGTTATATACATGTAGGTTTAATACCGATACTTGTGTTAGCATATAATTAACTAAATTGTTAGAATTTAAATGATTGATGTAATTTTATAATCTTATGGATATTTGGAACAAGTTGATAATTCTATTGTTTTATTGTATTTCAGATAATCCAAGAACTCAATAAAATAAGATCTTTGAGTTGAAGGCTTGAAAAGACAGGTGAGTGGATTTATACTCTCGGTATAATTTAGTTGTAATGATTAAGATTACAACAAGTAATTGTGGTTTACTGATTATACTGTTACCTGTCATGATGCCCAAGTATTATTACTAATTGCTATATTGCCATGTGCGTATATGTGTATAATGAGAGGTCAAATGTTATTGAGCTTAAGGCTACTATTAATTGGCCAATACAGGTTCTTGCACATGTGTTGTTATGGAAACTGTATTGTGTGAATAAATAGTACACTAGCTTATCGGTTTCCTGTATCGGCCAAATACAGCTGGTTATAAGCGTTCTTGAGGGCCACCGCGGCATGAGGGTTACCTCAAGAACCACCAATCCTCTCTGATATTGTGTTTACCATATGAATTATTGTAAACTGATTATTATGACTAAGTTAGTGTAACAACCCCGAAATTAAGGCCAATTTAAAATTTTCCTAATTACTTGTATTTAATATGAAATAGGATTAAATACATTACTTACTATATATATATATATGGATGGAATATATGTATATTTACGCGTATACGATTCGTACAAATATCGTATAAAACTACAATCGTACAAACTTGCGTACACTGATAAAACAATTATTAAATAATGTGAAATTATTAAATTACTTTGATTGTTACTTTATATTATGTTTATAATATAACGGAAAATGTACGTTTTAACCAAAACGTCACCGAACTCTCCGAAAACCCGGCCAACCGACAAAACAAAACAAATATTACATTTTATAACTTCAAAACAAAGTATTTTATTAAAATACTTCAACTTAATTATCGGATATTATTCGTATTTTTAAAACGTATATTAAACCGCGTATAAAATCATTTTAACGTTTAAACGACCGGGGAAACGAACACCGCACGGAGCGCGAACATGAGGAAGCAAAAAGTGGTGAGACCACACCATGGTGGCCCCACCAAAACCGGCCTAGGTGAGGGGGCATTAAGCCCTCACCATTTTCTCCAAACCCTCACACAATCACAAACCCACTTCACCACTCTTTCTCCCTCTCCTCTCTCCCACGGTTTCTCTCTCCTCTCTCTCTCACTAAAACCGCAGCCCTCAAACACCATAAAACCACCACGAAAACACCTCGAAGGACTAGGCTCGTTTGGAGGAAAACGATCACTGTAGCGAGAGCTACAAACCCATCTTTTCGGTTTCTCGATTCGACTACCTTGTAAGTTTTCCGGCGACTCGCAAACTTTTCCGATTATAATTATTTTGTGTATATGTTGTTCCCCTAGCTTTATAATGTCCAAATAATACGTTAAAACTCGTTTTTGGAACTCGAAAACTCAAACCGAAAACATAAACTGAAATCAGTCCCTTTCTCGAATTTTTATAAAATCATACGTTCAAAACTAGCGAAAACTTTATAAATAAGAAATCTTCGTCTTTTCGTCGCCTACAACTCTCGTGAAGGAAGTTTAGCCCAGAAATGCCCTCGTTTTACTATAGAACACGATTTACAAACATATATATATTTGTATCAAACTTTGAAAAAGCTTAATTAAAAACCGACACCTCGAGAACCTTTGGAAACGAAAATACAAGTTGATAAAGTGTTATTTCATCATATTATGACTTAGGTAAAAGCCTCGGGTCAAGACTCGAACGTTTGACCTTAAAACCGAACCAAAACCCAAACAGACCTTTAGTGTCGTATCTGGCTTCAGCTTTATGCGACACTAGCCTAGTGTCGCATGTTAGTGTCGTACTCGTCGCTTGTCTGCGACACAACTCCTATGTCGCACCTATCTATACGACACTTATTTAGTGTCGCACCTTATGTCGCATCTTATACGACACAAAAACTTACTATCGCTTAAATGCGACACTACGACAATGTCGTATATAGTGTCGTACCCATGTCTGCGACACTACCGTTGTGTCGCATAAACACCAAACCAGAACCAACTCTTACGGCACTTCCTTTGTGTCGCATATAGTCTGCGACACTACCCTAGTGTCGCATTGTAGTGTCGCATGATGCCCAGAACAGAAAAACAGAATATTAACTAAGTGTCGAAATCACTTTTCAAATACAGAACCGAATACGATACGACAGTTACTCGAAAACTAAAATACTACACTTGAAGGTATACAACGATACTTGAATACGTACAAGACTATACAAAACTTAACGTGAGATTTCACTCACACACGCGTACGAGTTTACACTCGAAATACTTTGGAAATTACACTCCAACGAACTTACTCTTGTACACTACACTGGATTACACCCGATACGAACTTACAAGTTCACCTGATAGTTACGTGCTGGATTACACGTTAACTGATACGAACTTACTTACGAATACTTACGAGGTTTCACTCGTACCCTTTGGGGACTAAGCCCATTGGAACGTACATAAACGATACATGTTGTAATACAAACAAACGATTATACGAGTATACTTTACAACTGTACAACTACTTTGAATACATAATAATAATGGATGGAATTATTATTATACACCGATAACAAACGAACCGTACAACTTTTATACAAACTACGATTTACAAACGATTTACAAACGTACAAACAAACTAATGGACATTTACTAGTTTGGGAACAACTAGCATGGATACTTTACAAGTATTCCATTTACTTATTAAACCTTATGCGTATTAGGACGCTAAGGGTTGCTAGTTTGGGATTACTACTTGCTTACTTACTGCATTGTCTGCCAGACTCAGGTGAGTCTTACAGCCCCTACTTTACTGTTTTATACTCAGGGGTGAGATGCATTACTGTTTTACATGAACACACAAAACTTACTTGCTGCCATGATTTACTTACTGTACGAGATTAACGATACGCCAATTGCATGAGTTTTACGACTAATCCAATGAAATCCTCCTGAATCATAGTTGTTAGTTATGTGATAAGCGCGAGTTTTAGTATATGGATCCATATGGGACTGACAATCCCCGCCCGGGGTAGCACGCACTACCACGAACCGTTCCTGTAGAAACGGGCGTTTCTTACTCGTTCCGTATGAATGTTTTGGATTACATTCATGAGGGGGTACCGATATTTACTGTACGTTAAGCTTCAACTATGGTGGCTCATGGCGATTGTATCAAACGGTTGCATATCCTGCAACCACCCACTTATTAAAACTTAAGTAATTGATGAGCATAACCTGTGATCATTACTTGCTGGCTAGCTTTGATTTACAAATACTACTTGTGTGTTCAAACTGTTTACTTACTTATAAACCTGTGAGATTCACCAACCTTTTTGGTTGACCGTTTTAGTAATGCTTCTCAGGTACACAACATCAGTAGGGATGTCCAGCAGGATAAGCTTACTTAGCTCGAGTCGCATGCATTACAAGCTTGGAGATTTTACTGCATTACTTTTGTACTTACTGTTATGTACTAGAATCTCTAGGAATTTACTTGAACTCGGGCTTGTATTTTGAAACAACTTATGTATTAATATATTAACTTTTCGAACGTCTCATTTAGAGTCGTTCACTGTAACTTTTGTGCTTGTGATTATTGATTAGTAACACCCAAAACACCGCTTCCGCAAACTGTTAAATTTGGGGGTGTTACAGTTAGACTGTTTGCTATAAGTCTATTCACTTAGCTTCGTGCTAATCCCACCGCTTAAACTTATTGCAGGTTGTCCGTTTGATCTGTTTAAAGATAAGAAGTTGGGGCTTAGAAGAATGTTTTGGCTACTTACTACTCTGACGGTTTTGAACTATGTTTTAAATATAGTTGTGTAAAATATAACACCTAAACTTAAATCTTTTGATTTTATGTGTAATTATTATATGTATTAGGATGTAGTACCGAGTTTTGATAATGTAATTTATATGTACATATTTATCCAACGCTTCCAGGTTTAAAAAAAAATATATATATGGGGTGTTATAAATTGGTATCAGAGCATAGGCTTGGGCGAATTGTACATTGGTAGGGTGTGCAATCCCAAACCTATTGGTGTACGCCAAACATTCTAAGTGTGGGGATTAGTATGAATTGTAATTTGTTAGTATGATAGGTACTAACTATTAACGAACTGTGAGTTTGTTGTTTTGAATACAGATGGCAGATAATGTACAACCAACCACCACTCATAATCGAACTCCAGAGACTGAGATAACTCCAGGAAACCAAAATCAAACGGGTACTTCTCTTCCTCCTGAAAGTGATGTTGATCAAAGTGAGTACATGCATAAATTAGAGGATGAAGTAATCGGATTAAGAGCCTTAAGACAGCAATATTTACATGAACAACAATTGAGATCTTCACCTCCATCTTCACAGACTACATCACCTCATAAAAAGGGTTGTTCGTTTAAGACTTTTATGTCAAGCAAACCATCTGAGTATTTTGGAAGTTCTAATCCAGCTGTCACTTTGGATTGGCTTCGAGATGTGGAAAGGAAGTTTGAAGTGGTTCAATGCGAAGAAGAGTTTAAAGTTCCATATGCGGTTCAATTATTAAAAGGATTAGCCATGTCATGGTGGGATTCAGTTACCGCAACGTTAACACCACAACAAAAAGCTTCAATCAGATGGACGGACTTTCATAATGAAATTTGTAAGCAATTCTGCTCTGAATTTGAAATGACTAAAATTCGACAAGAGTTTATGGATTTGCAATTAACTGAGAAAATGTCAATAGATGATCTAATTAATCAAATTTTGGAGAAATTGAGGTTTGTGAATCAGTGGGTTCCTGACGAAAGAACAAAGATTCAGCATTTTGTTGGAACTTTGCCACATCATTACCGCACCACTGTGAGACTTGCTGGTACTCTTCCTCAGGCATTCAATTTGGTGCGTGCAGCTGATAGCGATATAAGAGGTCGAGCACAACAAAATAGGGAAAGGTTTGCACAACGAAACAAAAATAGTAATTCTGGAAAAGGAAAACAGAATTGGCAAGGTCAACAGCAAAGTAAAGCAAAAAGTGTGGAAAGTGTTTCGAGCAATCGTCCAAATTGGTGTAATAATTGTAGAGCTCGACATAATGGAACTTGTACTCCTCAAACAAATCGGTGTGTTAAATGTGGAGGTTTTGGTCATGAAATTCAAAATTGTGTTTTCCCAAGACACGTGTGTTGGAATTGTCATAAAGAGGGGCACCGTGTTGGTCAATGTCCCGAAGCGAAGACTGAGGGATCAGGAGTGGTTGGTGGGTCGTCATCATCTGGGCAGAAACGAAAGAATCCGCCTCCTGCAACTAGCCGTGCTTTTCAAATGACGGTGGATGAGGCTATTCATACTGATGATGTGATCACTGGTACATTTCTCATAAACTCAGTACCAGCACGTGTGTTATTTGATTCTGGAGCTAATTGCTCATTTATTTCTGTTGGGTTTTATGATAAACTAAATCTGATTCCCTCTGTGATTACCAATCCCATTGAAGTAGAAGTTGCTAGTGGTAAAATGGTTCCTGTTACCACATCGGTAACTGGAGCTCATATCTTGATTGAAAGTTATACTTTTCCAGTTTCTTTCTTATTAATGCCAATCCCCGGCTTTGATGCGGTTTTGGGTATGGATTGGTTGATCCATCATAAGGCTAATATAGATTGTCACAAGAAACTTATAAAAATCCCAATTTCCAATGAGTCATATATTGTGGCTCGAGGCGAACAGGAAGGCAGCCATATTCCTTTAATCTCATTAATGAAAGCTAGAAAATCTCTGGCAAAGGGCTGTGAATCTTATTTGGCTTATGTGATAGATGTTAAGATAGATAAGAAATCAGTTTCCGATATTCGGGTAGTTTCTGAATACCCGGAGGTGTTTCCTGACGAATTACCCGGGTTACCTCATGTAAGAGATGTCGAATACCACATTGATTTAATTCCTGGTTCGAATCCTGTAGCTAAGTCTCCCTATAGATTAGCTCCCTCTGAAATTAGAGAGATGATGAACCAAATACAGGATTTGTTAAATAGAGGTTTTATCAGACCAAGTTCTTCTCCCTGGGGTGCTCCTGTCCTATTTGTTAAGAAGAAAGACGGTACCCTTCGCATGTGTATTGATTATCGGGAGTTAAATAAAAGAACTGTTAAAAACAAATATCCTTTGCCTAGAATTGATGAGTTATTTGATCAGCTCCAAGGGTCATCGTATTTCTCTAAAATTGATTTAAGATCAGGATATCATCAAGTTCGGGTAAGTGATGAGGATATTCCAAAGACAGCTTTTCGCACAAGGTACGACCATTATGAATTTTTGGTTATGCCTTTCAGTTTGACTAATGCTCCTGCTGTTTTCATGGATTTAATGAACCGGGTTTGTCGGCCATTTTTGGATAAGTTTGTGATCGTTTTCATCGATGATATTCTAATATATTCAAAGTCTGAATCTGATCATGCTATGCATTTGAGATTAATTCTTGATATTTTGAAAAGAGAACAGCTTTATGCAAAGTTTTCCAAATGCGAGTTCTGGCTTCGAGAAGTTCAGTTTCTGGGTCACATTATTTGCAAAGATGGAGTCAAAGTGGATCCATCTAAAGTAGAAGCAGTTATGCATTGGAATGCTCCCAAGAATTCTTCTGAGATCAAGAGTTTTCTCGGTCTTGCTGGATATTATCGGAAGTTTATCAAAGATTTTTCGAAAATTGCGAGTCCCTTGACTAAATTAACTCGCAAGGATGTTAAATTTCAGTGGAATGATCAGCAAGAATCAGCTTTTCAAACATTAAAACAGTTGTTATGTCAGGCTCCAGTTTTGGCGTTACCTGATGGTTCAGAAGATTTTGTTGTTTACTGCGATGCTTCCTATGCTGGATTGGGTGCAGTTTTAATGCAAAGAGAACGAGTGATTGCTTATGCTTCTAGGCAATTGAAAACACATGAGGTAAACTATCCTACACACGATTTGGAATTAGCAGCTGTTGTTTTTGCCTTAAAAATTTGGAGGCATTATTTGTATGGCACTAGGTGTGTAATCTGTACCGATCACAAAAGCTTACAGTATGTATTTACTCAAAAAGAATTGAATATGAGGCAGCGCCGTTGGTTAGAATTAATTAAAGATTATGATTGCGAAATCCGATATCATCCGGGTAAAGCCAATGTAGTTGCCGATGCACTGAGCCGAAAGAGTATTTCTGATAAAGTTTATTTTATGCGTCTAGAAGTTTCCTCTGACTTGATGAACCAATTAAAAACTGCTCAGTCAGAAGCATTATTAGATCAAAATTTGAAATCTGAGATAATGTTAAAGAGGAAAGACTTGTTGACTGAGAATTCTCGAGGTTTAAAAACTTTTCAATCTCGTGTTTGGGTCCCACTATTGGGGGGTCTTCGTGAATTAATTTTGACTGAAGCTCATAAGTCTCGGTTATCGATTCATCCAGGAAGCACAAAGATGTACAATGATTTGAAACCTCTGTATTGGTGGCCCACAATGAAAACTGATGTGGCACGTGTTGTTGAGTCTTGTCATGTTTGCTCCCAAGTCAAAGCTGAACACCAAAAGCCTTATGGTTCGTTACGACAGTTAGAAATTCCTGAATGGAAATGGGAGAATTTGACTATGGATTTTGTCACCAAGCTTCCTAGAACGTCCCGTGGGAATGATATGGTCTGGGTTATCGTTGATAGGTTGACAAAAAGCGCCCATTTTCTTGCTACCAGTGAGACGGCATCTTTATCTCGATTGACCCAATTGTATATTAATGAAATTGTCTCTCGCCATGGTATTCCTTTATCGATTGTCTCTGATCGTGATTCTCGATTTATTTCTCATTTCTGGCGAAGTCTTCAACATGAATTGGGTACTCGTGTAAATCTAAGTACTGCTTATCATCCTCAGACAGATGGTCAATCAGAAAGAACGATTCAAACTCTTGAAGATATGTTACGTGCTTGTATTCTTGATTATGGCGGTTCTTGGGATACCCACTTGCCTTTGGTAGAATTTGCCTACAATAATTCATATCATTCTAGCATTGGCATGCCTCCTTATGAAATGTTATATGGAAGACGTTGTCGAACTCCTACTTGTTGGCTTGAAGCTGGAGAGAAACAATTTTCCGGTCCTGACATTGTTCAAATTACTGCCGATAAGGTGTCTATTGCTCGTGAAAGACTGAAAGCTGCCAGAGATCGACAAAAGCAATATGCTGATCCTAGACGTCGTCCTGTATCTTTCGTTGAAGGCGAAATGGTATATTTAAAGGTTTCACCATGGAAAGGCGTTATTCGTTTTGGGAAACGAGAAAAACTAGCCCCAAGATTTATTGGCCCATTTAAAGTAAAGCAAGTTGTTAATGACCAAACGGTTGTTTTAGATCTTCCTCCTGAATTATCTGGTATTCATGATACTTTTAACGTTTGTTATTTAAGGAAGTGTAATGTGGAGGATCAATCCCAAATCCTTCCATTGCACGACCTAAGAGTTGACCAGAATAGAAAGTTAATAGAAGAGCCTGTTAAACTTTTAGATAGAAAACTGACCAAACTTATAAAGAAACAAATTCCTATGGTTTTGGTCGAGTGGAAGCATAGTCTTGGCTCTAATCTTACTTGGGAAACAGAGGATAGCATGAAAGTTCGTTATCCGACTCTTTTTGGTCATGGCGAGATTTCGG
This sequence comes from Helichrysum umbraculigerum, assembly GCA_949592205.1. Taxonomy (NCBI): domain Eukaryota; kingdom Viridiplantae; phylum Streptophyta; class Magnoliopsida; order Asterales; family Asteraceae; genus Helichrysum; species Helichrysum umbraculigerum. Next base: position 118,163,277 of record CATIUR010000001.1, read on the forward strand.
GGACGAAATCTCCTTAAGGAGGGGAGAGTTGTAACATCCACTCCTTGGGCCTAGATATTAACTGGTAATTTCTTTTATTTGATATAATTATTTTATATGTTATAAGAAATTATGTGCATTTATATGTATTTGTTTGAAACTTAGATAATTTGACCAATTGGTTAATTGTGACTAGTAAATTATTACTCGATTTAAATAGTTTTACTTGACGGTACAATAAAATAATTTTCTTGCAATTGGTTTTTAGGTTCCAGACAATAGATTAAAAAGGGGGTACAATATTATACTGTGTGGTATGTGGAGTCGGTATAATTGAAAAAGAAAGGCCGACCTTTATCTTCATTCCCTAAACCTAGTTCTTCACTCTTCCATGAAATCAAAACCTTCAACATAAATCGAAAACCAAGACTTTGCTAGCAATAGGATCAAATCTTTTGATCTTGAGAATACTACTACATCATCATCATCATCCTCTTGACACTTATTGTTTGTAAGTAAATTCTATTTTTGAAGTTCATGGTGATTTTGTGAGAAATTGATAGATTCCTGAATTGACAAAAAATGAAGTTGTGAGCTGTGATAATATGATTGAATTGATGATTATGTGATGCTCATATGTTAATTTTATCACTGATTTTGTAAGTTTGATTGATTAGCAAAAGTTAGGTTGTGTGTTCTTATGGTGAATCATGAGTTTGGTGATTTGATTGGTAAAACTTGTTGTTTGATGTTACTACATGTTCATAGAGGTTATTTGATGCTTAAAATTGGTCCAGAAATCTGTTATCAAGTGAACTTTGGTCATTTTGAAGTTTTGGTTCGAGTTTATGAAGTGCAGGAAACCTGCTACTGCACTGAGCTGTTATTTCAGGGAATCCGGTCGTATTCCCGGGAATACGGCGTATTCCTTGGGGTATTCCCAAACGTATTCTTTTTTTTCAGGTCTGATCGAATGTGAGGCTGAAAATGGGTTGGGAATACGGCGTATTCACATGAATACGGTCGTATTCCTCTGAATACGGTCGTATTCCCATGAATACGGTCCGTATTCCCACTGCAGTGCTGAATGATTATTTTTACTTGCATTTTGATGTATTATTTGGTTGTACACTATGTTTACATCACTTAAATTAGTATTCAGTTGCTAATATGTATTAAATTAAGTTATATACATGTAGGTTTAATACCGATACTTGTGTTAGCATATAATTAACTAAATTGTTAGAATTTAAATGATTGATGTAATTTTATAATCTTATGGATATTTGGAACAAGTTGATAATTCTATTGTTTTATTGTATTTCAGATAATCCAAGAACTCAATAAAATAAGATCTTTGAGTTGAAGGCTTGAAAAGACAGGTGAGTGGATTTATACTCTCGGTATAATTTAGTTGTAATGATTAAGATTACAACAAGTAATTGTGGTTTACTGATTATACTGTTGCCTGTCATGATGCCCAAGTATTATTACTAATTGCTATATTGCCATGTGCGTATATGTGTATAATGAGAGGTCAAATGTTATTGAGCTTAAGGCTACTATTAATTGGCCAATACAGGTTCTTGCACATGTGTTGTTATGGAAACTGTATTGTGTGAATAAATAGTACACTAGCTTATCGGTTTCCTGTATCGGCCAAATACAGCTGGTTATAAGCGTTCTTGAGGGCCACCGCGGCATGAGGGTTACCTCAAGAACCACCGATCCTCTCTGATATTGTGTTTACCATATGAATTATTGTAAACTGATTATTATGACTAAGTTAGACTGTTTGCTATAAGTCTATTCACTTAGCTTCGTGCTAATCCCACCGCTTAAACTTATTGCAGGTTGTCCGTTTGATCTGTTTAAAGATAAGAAGTTGGGGCTTAGAAGAATGTTTTGGCTACTTACTACTCTGACGGTTTTGAACTATGTTTTAAATATAGTTGTGTAAAATATAACACCTAAACTTAAATCTTTTGATTTTATGTGTAATTATTATATGTATTAGGATGTAGTACCGAGTTTTGATAATGTAATTTATATGTACATATTTATCCAACGCTTCCAGATTTAAAAAAAAAAAAATGGGGTGTTATAACTTGCTATGTAATTAGGTAAGTCAATCCCTTTATATAATCATGCTCTATACTATGAAGGTCCCATTTTGTACAAAACGAATCATTTGTGTATGGTTCCTTTTTTTTAAAAAAAATCGGGACGTTTCATGCCCTCTCAACTTTTCCCCTAGCTTTGCCCCTACTTGATTACGTTTGTGCACCTTCAATTAGAAGCATTAAATATAGGGTTTATAGTTTGTGCTATTGACAGCACAAAGTATTTATGTTGTCTCGGACTCTTTCTTCCTGACCTATTCGACTCTCTGGCCGTTGTTACAGTTATTTAGGTGGTATCCCGAGATTGAAGAAATCGAATTCCTCCGGGGAACACACGAAACAAAGATATGAACTGGGTAAATAGAAATGGAAAAGAGATGTTTCCAATTCATCAAAATGAGAAGCTTTTTGCTGAAAAAGTTTTACAATTTACATTTTTAACCTTCGACTTTTTTCATAATTACACAAACGGTCCCTAATTTAATGATAACATCACAAAACCATTTGTGCAGTTCAACTGCACAGATTATTATCCCTAAAATATGTATACATATTGTATAGTAGGTAGTATAATGTTTGGTTAAGTTTAAGAGATGACACTAGAGAATTTCAATCGTTTTTATACTATTAACGGCTCGAATTCACTGCATCTTAATAACACTGCAGTTTACGTAAAATGAAGTGTTGCAAATTTAAAACATTACTCATAGAAATCAACAGTTAAGATGGCATATTATTTTTCTTTTTCCCTGAAAATGCAGTTTATCCTATAATTCCGTACCATAAACTTTTCTAAAGAATTCCATGGAGATGCTCAATAATGTTGTGAAACGTGAAAGGGAGAATTGCATATATGCCACTAATAAGCTTCAAAATATCATATTTGCCCAACTCAAATTCAAAATATCATATATGTCATTCTTAAATCTTAAATATATCATATATACCCAAAAAATTAATTTAATCATTTTAAAAACACTAATAAATTAATTAATAACTTATAAACTCATTATTGACTATTATACCCATCTTCTTCAACAATCTAATCTTTCAAATATTTTTTCTCCCTGACAATCAACTCACAAAATCGTATGCATATTAGTTAAATAAAATAATACTCCGTAGCACTCACTCAATATTATTGCAAGAGCAAATAATGAATTAGATTGACTTTGATTGCCATCATTAAATCGCAAACTGACGATTTGAAACTGCAATGCATTTGAAACGCGGATCCCTAGTTCCCAATTAATTGAGTCATTTCACAAAGTACTGAGCAAATATTATGTCTGGAAATTTTTGATGTTCCGTATTGTATTACTTTTGAATATACATTACTACTATTGAATGTATAATTTCTTTAAATTTACTTTATATATTTTGATGAGTTTATTGTCAGGGAGAAGAAATAGTTGGAATATGTGAGTTGATTTCTAGGGTTCTAAATGTTTGAAAGATTTGATTGTTGAAGAAGATGGGTATAATAGTCAATAATGAGTTTATAAGTTATTAATTAATTTATTAGTGTTCTTAAAATGATTAAATTAATTTTTTGGGTACATATGATATATTTAAGATTTAAGAATGACATATATGATATTTTGAATTTGAGTTGGGTAAATATGATATTTTGAAGCTTATTAGTGGCATATATGCAATTCTCCAAATGTGAAATGGAAAAGATGTGTTTGTGGGCTTTTGTTACCTGGCCCAATTTTTTGTTTCCATTATAAAATCTACGAGAGAATAAAGTGACATGAAATGAAAGCTACAACACTATTATATGAATAGTGCCAAATAAAAAAACATTAAAAACTTTTACATTTACTTGGGTAAATGACTCTATAGACAATAGTTACATGTAAATATAATATAATATTTGGCTTAGATGTAAATTGAATAAAAAGAAGTACATATATGTTTGATAGTGTAGTATATTTTAGATTAAAATTGTTACGCGTGAATAAAATACAATATTTAGTTATTTTTTCCCCATGTCATATAAATAACTATACAAATTATTTTAGCTTAAATAAACTTTGAAATAAGTTTTCGATCAATGAGTTGTCTTTTAAAAAATCATTTAACTTGATATGACAAAAAATAGATGCGTTTTATTTAAAGTCAATGTTATTTTTGTTTGATCATTAATTACAATGTTTTTAATAAAACGGAAAATCGGTTGATCCCAAGTTACACTATTACCTTAACATAAATGAGTCACTGAGACAAAAAGAATACTTATAATGTTACGGGGCGAATTAACAAATAAATAATCAATAATAATAATAATAATAATAATAATAATAATAATAATAATAATAATAATAATAATAATAATAATAATAAATTTAAAAGCCTTGGTGTTGTTGTTTCAATATAAAAATGACCAACATATATGTTTATGGTATATTTTATTCAAATGTGAGAAACTACATATAATGATATTGATAGTTGGATGTATTCAAATATATATTTTGATATTTAACTTTTTATATTCAACAAGCGCGTATAGTATATTCACCTAAAATTAAAAAAAAAATCCGCTCCGCCGCAATGCACGGGTTAAAACAGCTTGTTGTATACATTTACAATACAATACTTAACCGTAAAAAAGAAATAAGGTTTTTTTATTTAAAAAAAAAAGAGAGAGAAAAAAAAAAGGTATTGTAACGATAATATACAAATCAACATGTCCGTGTTCGTATATTCAAATATAAATAACAAACAAGTCACACTATAAACACCAGCTATCGAACAGTGAACGTAAGATCCAATTACACGACAATTTCATTTGTTGCTTCTCTTCATTTTTCACTGTCATACATTAAACAAATGACCTAACAATTAATTTAGGATAAATAAATGATGGATTAAGGTAAATAATTAAAAAGAAATTGTAGTGTTTTACGTGTGTTTCTTCTTCTTGGAAGACTTAATTCTCTTTTCCTCAGCCATTTTTTCAAACAAGCTTCCATCATAAACAGCTCTAATCGTGTCTTTCTTCAACAATCCATTTTTGTCCTTTGCAAGGTAATACAATATCTTCCATTCCGAAAGGCCTCCGATCCTACAACATATATACATTACCACTTACGTCACGTAATATGTTTGTAACATCTTAAGAATTAAGGATGATTTTGAATGTTCGAGTTCTTCTTACCATCCTCCATAGTCTTTCGGTTCTCGGTTTCCTTTGATAAATGCACCTAGTTCGTCTGATGTCAAGCCGTCTGAATTCGTTCGTGCATGTTTATGAAATATCTCCTCAAACTTGGCTGGAACAAACCTTTAATATGAAATTTTAATCGATCAGAATTAATACCAATAAGCGAAAATATGTAACTTAAAAAAAAATTACTTATTTACCCCATACTCGATCCCGGTACAGTTGACACTATAAATAATAGGGAGTGATCCTTACACCACTTGATTTTATCCATACACCACTAAATCTGCTTTACAGTCTTGTACTGTACAACACTGTGATGCATAAAAATGGTGTATAGAAAAAAACAAGTGGTGTGAGGATCAATTCTCATAAATAATACTCCGTACATGATAAAGTTTATTTATTTATTTATTTTATTATTATTATTTTTATCTTTTTACTTTTCTTCGTCTTTATTCATTTGGATAAATATGATAAAAGTTTTCCCTTTCATATTCTTTTTGTCCTTATCAAACACGGTTGTGTTTACTAACGATGACGGGCATATGTCCAAACATAAAACGTACAGGGTGCCACGTTCGTTTTCCTATTTATATTAATTAATTACTCACTCGTTCCAATTTTATTTCTCACAAATAAAAAACACGCAGTTTAAGAACATATCATTATTCCACTTATTTTTTTATAAGATGTTAGCTTTACCCTTTATATTTTTGGCTACTTTTTTTTTGTCTTATGTACGGATAGGGATGACAATGGATCGGATATGGATCGGGTGGACCTATATCCATATCCATTTATTTCTCTTCATCCATATCCATATCCACTAAATCTACAAATCATCCGTCCACATCCATATCCGTTGGATGTAACGGGTTTATGGATATCCATTGGATATCAAAAAAATTGTTAAGCATCGTGATATTCTTGACACAAATTGTTACAAATACATATAATATATAGTTTTTACAAAACTCAAAACACTTATTTGTTGTTTCTTGGTTTGATAGGCACACTTTCATTGTTGGTTTGTGACTTTCAATTGTATAGTGGAATCAAAAGTAACCTGTACGGAGGTTTATTTGGATATGGATGTAGGAATTTCGATTTATTGAAATTATATGATGAAAATGACGAGTGAAAATAAATTTTTGTTATAAATTTTGATGTATAAGAATGAGCCGCTTAAATAGTTATAAATATATAGAGTTAATATGTTTATATAGTGTATGTATATGTATATGCAGATATGGATTCGGGTGTAATGGGTGAATCCGTGGATGATAAATTATCATCCACATCCGATCCACTAATCATCCACATCCATATCCATATCCGGTATACATCCATTTAGATCATCCATATCCATTTCAAATGGATGGATCGGATGGATGTCCACCGGGTTGGATGTCGATTGCCATCCCTATGTACGGATATATTATAACTATTAAAATTGACAATTAATTTAGAACATCCATAAAAGATATAATGCACTATAAAATAGAGATGGAGAAAGTAATAATTATCACTGTAATATTCCTTCCGTCCCAAGTTTATATCCATCTTTCATTTTTCGAAAATTCCTTTATTACCTATAATGTATACATATGACATAGAATAATATGCAAAAAGTTGAGGTTAAAGCTGTCATTATATAAAAAGGTAGAGTGTGACGACGATTTTTTTAAACTACGTGTTTTTTTTGTCCGTAGACAATAAATTTAAAACGCACTATGTATATTACAATTGGAAATGGGGAAAAAAAAAGAGATAGATAATATACCTTCCATGAGTGTCATAGACGCCAGAATCACTGCCATGCTTGGCCATGTTTATGTTTTGAACCTCGATCGGGAAGAGTAAATTAGGCAACTTCTTTCCCTGTTTTAACAAAACAAATAATCGTTTTTTTGTTAATTGCTTATGCTTCTAGTATTGGTATTGCTCTTACTTCAAGTATCAATATTCACACCATAAAGTCATATTAAAAAACGATACAAACCTTTTCTAAAGTAAAAGCGATACAATAAATAGCTAATTTCATTGGTAATTCGTACTTTCTTTTGCCTAATTTATGATTAACCTTCTTATATATCTTATCTTAGAAATACAACTAATGTTTGACACGATACATTGTGTACTAATGAGAATTCTACAACTAATGATTAAACGCTAATATTTACAACGTTGGAAGGCTAATATTAAAAATGCATATATAACATGTAGATTATGTGTATTTGCGTTATACAAATTAAAAATATCGCTAAGTACTTTTATTTAACGTTCCATATAGATCCCACGAACCTACTAATTAGGAATGATTTCGGGTAGCTTGTCACGGTTGATCAGTATCATAAAGCTTACCCAATCCAAGGTTTTTATGCAAGATCTTTTCCAAGTCATCTACTATACTTTTCGAAGATTAAATTCTGCACCTCAAGCTGATCACTTTACCTCAATCAATATGTAGTTTCTTATGTAATCTATCGATTTAAGTTCTCTCTTTTTATAAGCCAATAATCCTAAGTAGATATCCTTCTATTAACATTTTATATATTTTTCACAAAACATAATAAAGTAAATGACCAATATACCCGTTTACACTCTATGATTTGTGTCAGAGCAAATTTGGTGCAAATAGAAACCTACCCCGCTCGAATAGGATAGCGGACCATGGGGATCTTGGAGAGTCAATTAAAATGCAACGTGTGGCATAAATAGCCCATTCACCAAAAATCTCACTGTATACACAAATATATCACAGGCCCCTTATAGAATTCCCGCTTGAATACATCTACAGACCCGTGAATAATCGAATTTTCAAAATTAATTTAATATTGGGTAAGATTCTGATAGGAAGACCTTAACTGAGGTCTGAGGGGAAGGATGGTGGACCGAGGACCGAATTCACTGCATTTTAGGAGAAAATTGTGACCCATTTTAATAACACTGTATTTTACACTTATATAATTTCATTACATTTTAACAACACTACATTTTACATCTACAAATTTATTCTTTTTAAAATGCTGTAAATTCGACATACCGGTCTTTCCTCTCATTTAACTTAAGGTCTTCTCTTCTTATCATTCACCTTTAATATTAGCTAAAGTAAACATAAGACTATACTTCCAATCCCAATTAATAAGATATTAAATTGCTAGGTCAACCTCGTATTAATAAACATTAAAATTACCTACTACGAATGTTTGTTTCCTGTACATACATAACAATATAACATATCATCATTTTAATATGTTTCTGAATATATTGACCATGCAACTCATATATTGTTAGAATTACATACAGGACGAGTTTTGCCGCTGAGTCCCATATTAATGAAAAGAGCAGCAACTGATGATAACAAAATACCACTCCCAATTGCTCGAAACCCTAAAAAACATACATCATAAACCCTAATCCAAATCAATTAAATATCGAAAAAATATAACAATTAAAATGATCAACGAGAATTAACAAACGAACCTTGAAAAGTTTCCCAGGGGTAAATCACACCATCGTTGTTACGATCGAAAAACGCAACATGTTTTCGTAACACGTTTTCCTCACTCTCGATTGCTGCATTCAATTACAAACCACCAAATACATCAATTATGATCGAATCCAAATAGAAAACAACAAACATGAAACAGAACGTGAGATTAATATATATAACTTATTAACTGTTTATAATTATAATAAATAAAATACCTTTAATATCAGATTCGACAGCCATGTATCGATACTTTGCTTAATTATAAAGCCTGAAAATGTTTATCAAGTATAAAAATACAGAACGATATGTATCTGTAAAGAGTCTAAAGATAGAAAAGAGAAGGGTGATAGGGTTTTTATTTATAGTCGGTTTCATTTCATTTTAAAAAGTGAAAAGTGAATATATATGTCTTTTCTAAGGGGGTTTTGGGATATAGATTTAACGTAAAGGTCCCTATTTATTTAACGAATATTGTGTGAAGTGCAGCAAAAGATAACATTGCCCCACTACCGTACCTACTTTTTTGTGTATATGTTATAGACATTTGGTAAATATAACTATAATCTTGAGTGATTCTTTAAAAAAGTTTTGTTAAGAGTTGCCATTTCATAATTTCATTGTACGTCGATTATTATTCCTTAATATCAATTGTTAACCATTTATGAATAATAAGGTTGCGTTTGGTTCGCGAAATTTAACGGGATTCAATAGAATTGGAATCTCCATTTCATTTCACATGGAATCATGGATGTTTGGTCATAAATGAAATTGGTTTGGAAGTCATCAAATTCCTTTGCACAAAGGAATTCGGATTCCTTGAAATTCTAATCCCGTGATGAATTCCAATTCCGTCAAAAAAATTCCGCGAACCAAACGTAACGTAAGTGTTACTTGATTCCTAAATTACGAGTTCATACAAATTCGGATAACCTATAAAATTTAGGAAAAAGAAAGCAATTGAACTCATCGTTCGAGTTGGGATATTGAACTTAAACGCTAAACTTGAATCTTGGTGGGGCGTGGTGAACGTTGGACTTTAGCGTTCAACTTGTTGGACACCAGTCGCCAGCGAATTCAACCTCCCACTTACTCACTCCTTGTGCTATTAGAGAACTTGAAATAGCATACATTACTCGATTCTTTTTACCAAGTTCTTTTAATTTATTTTCTTAAGTAGATTATTAGTTTTAGTAACCGATAGACTAAAGTTAATTCCATTTGTAAAAAAAATATAAATACTAGTACTATCTCTTCACCGGGTGAAGTTAGAAAAATATTTTAGAAGGGCAAAATTAAATATGAGTTTTATTCTAAGGTCAAATATGAAAAACACACGTAAATATTACTCCGTATTTTTTATATTTTCAAAGGGTTGAATATCAAATATCATTAATACGGAGTACTAAATTTTATACCTCCGAGGGACTACTTGCGAGCAAAACGTAAATTTATTGGACCAAAAACCCGAAAAAAAACTATTAAGACGGGTTTCGTAAATCGGTGTAAACCGCATGGACCGTCTATGGAATTTACTCTATATAATATCATTGCAAATGTGATTTATTTGGGTGTGATCTCCACACACACACACACACACACACACACACACACACACACACACACACATATAATATTAAAAAGGGTTAATTGTTTGGTTATGTATCTAACTTTGCTCGTTTTACTATTGTATGTGACAAACTTTCAAAACATATATTGTACGCAATAAACTTATAAAAATCCCTATTGTATGTCACAACCTTTTAAAACATCTATTGTATGCAATTAACTTGTAAAAAATCTCTATTGTATGTTGCGGGTTACCATGTGTACATGCCAAACTGAAAATGGCTCTTTAACATTGGTTTGTGGCGGCACGAGCAAACTCTAGGAGATCATTGACTACCGTACCATACGATAGCGATTTTTTACAAGTTTATTGCATACAATAGATGTTTTGAAAGTTTGTTACATACAATAGCATTTTTTACAAGTTTATTACATACAATAGAAATTTTGAAAGTTTGTTACATACAATAATAAAAAGGGAAAAGTTTGATACACAACCAAACAATTAACCCTTTTAAAAACTGATTATTATTTTCTCATTCTACCTAATATATAAGTCCATACCTATAAACATTACCATTGATAGTCTGAATAACGAATTCCTAATAAAAACTAGCGAGCAATAAACAAAGGCAAAAAATTGGCCAAAAGAAGCTAATTAAAAAGTAAAGTCATGTATATTATATATGTCTTTTTCTTTGATATAATAAATAATAATAATAATAAAAAATTCTAATAGAGATACGCAATTCTGCATGGCTTAATGGGATCAATTAAGTAATATAAACTTAGAATCAAGGGTTTACACATGGCTTTACACAATGCAAAGCAACTCCCACCGCGTTCTTTCTTACACGCCACTTTATCAATAAATCTACTTTTTTCAATCGATACCCGAACCTTTTTTTAAAAAAAACTATAATAATAATAATTATTATTATTTATAAAATTTCACCAATTATAGACAACAACTGCGATATGAAAAGGTGATGATAATCATCAAAATTGTACTCACTCCGTCCCATTTTTATTGTCCACAAACAAAAAACACGCACTTTAAGAAAAGTGTACTGGTTGTACTCTACAACCAATAAGATTTAATCTCTCACCACATACAAATATTTTGATTGGTTGAAAAGTATAAATGGACAATAAATTTGGGACATCCCAAAATGAAAAGATGGACTATAGATTTGGGACGGAGGAAGTAGAGATTGATTACACAATTAAAGTTGATTAAATATTTTGATTAGCAAAGACTACGTACACGGGTGATAATGTGATATGACGCAATAGAAATCAAGTATGCGTGATTCCTTTCATATTCAACCATTCACTCCAAATATACCGTATATAGAGCCTTTTAAAATTATAACTTTCAAATATAATAAAAATTACAGCTTGTAGATAGTTTTATCAAATGTAACTTTATTATAAAAAATATCATATCATCGACATCAATCATACAATCAACAGTCATTACCCAATATAAATGTTACAATTTCACCTGTTTTCCTCACTTTAATTGCCACATAAAATACCTTTAATTCACTTTAACAATAATTAGCCAATGTATATAAATATAAACAGTCCGTAAATTTACATATGTTTCTTCTTGGATGAATTAATCTTTACCTCTGCCATTTTTTCGAACAAACTTCCATTGTAAACGGCTCTAATCGTGTCTTTCTTCAATAATCCGTTTTTGTCTTTAGCAAGGTAATACAAAATCTTCCATTCAGCGAGGGCTCCGATCCTATACATAATACGTTACTAATCAATCCATGTCGATAATCGTTCAAGAAATAAACTAGATTCAAGTATTCTTACCATCCTCCATAGTCTTTTGGTTGGCGATTTCCTTTGATAAATTTATCCAGCTCGTCCGCAGTCAAAGCATCTGAATACGTGTGTGCGTACTTTTGAAATATCTCCTCAAACTTTGATGGAACGAACCTAAAACACGAAATATAATTTGGATCCTTAAATTGCATTCTAATTGAGATACGAAAAGGATTTATGTTAATGCCATTATATTGAAAAAGATCTATTTGATATAGATTCATTGTTATGTGTCATTGATCGTGAAGAAGCCAATATTGGACTCCCATTTGTGTTATCGATAATACTTCTTCTAACTAAAATTATTATTACTTTAAAAGTTTATTATTATCCACCCACGTAGCCAGGGACGAATGTAGGAAATTGTAAACGGAAAAAACAATTTATTTTTATTTTCACTTTAAAGAGAAGGGTTAATAATGTTTTAACCACTAAACTTTCAATTTGTTTTCATTTTAACCACTCAACTTTTTTTTAAATGTTTTAACCACTCAACTTATTGTCAATAATGGTTTAATCCCTGAACTTTCAATTTGTTTTCGTTTTAACCACTCAACTTTGTTTTAAACGTTTTAACCACTCAACTTATGAGTTGACCACATTTTAACCACTAAAGTTCATTTGACCATTTAAAAAAACCCTTTCGTTAACTTATAATGAAAGTTTAGATCGAGATATATAAACTTCAAACTGATTTTTTTATCGACCAAGGTTGTCAAGATAGAATTCTTACCTACGATCGTTTTTGTCTTCACAAATCAAAATTGTAAGATCAAATCGAAATCCTAAGATCAAATCGGGATCGTAAGATCTTACGATTTCGATCTTGTGAAGACAAAAACGATCCTAGGTAAGATCTCTATCTTGACAGCCTTTGTCGATAAAAAATCAGTTTAAAGTTTATATTTCCCGATCTAAACTTTCATTAACGAAAGGGTTTTTTTTAAACAGTCAAATGAACTTTAGTGGTTAAAATGTGGTCAACTCATAAGTTGAGATATTAAAACGTTTAAAACAAAGTTGAGTGGTTAAAACGAAAAAAAATTTAAAGTTCAGGAATTAAACCATTATTGACCCTAAGTTGAGTGGTTAAAACATTTAAAAAAAAGTTGAGTGGTTAAAACGAAAAAAAATTAAAAGTTCAGTGGTTAAAACATTATTAACCCTAAAGAGAAACACATGTAACTTATAACATTTATGTTGTTGACCAATAAGTTTGTAATTTTACATTTTAACTCTTCAATTTTTTATACGCACCCATATAACCCCTGTTCTAAAACTAATGGCACAGATAAATTCATGCAGTTATCAACATGGATCATTTCCCTTAATTTATTGTGTAAGGGCCTGGGTGCTAATATAAATCAAAGTAATTTAGGGAGAGTTTAACGGGTGATGATAAATTTACTAAGGATTTTGATAAATCCATCATAACTGTAAAATCCTAGTTTGTACGGTACAAACTTTGATTGCACAAGTGTGATGAATTTATCAAAATATTTGTGGGAAATATCACCACCCGATTTTAATAAGGAAATTCGAGTATAAAAGGGCTTGAATACAAAGAAGACAACTAGAGACATAACTAAAAAAAAAAGCTCTGTTTTTCTATGGAGTATAATTAATTAATGGAGAGATAATTAAAAATAAATAAAAAGAAGAAAGAAAAAGATACTACCTTCCATTAGTGTCGTAGACGCCGGAATCACTACCATGCTTTGCCAAATTTATATTTTGGACGTAAATCGGGAAAAGTAGATTAGGAAGCTTCTTCCCCTGCTTAAACCAAACAACCAATTTGTTAATTACTTTACTAATCATGCAATTCAACTATATAGCTGATTAGCTATCTCCATAAGTAGGAACGGATCTAGGACGGCAGAGGTGACAACTTTCCTTCAAGAAATTTCCATTTTTTATTTTTAGAAAAGGCATATATAATTATTGTCGAAACCATTGTATAAAAAAAGGGTAATTTGGAGGGTACCCTTAACCCCCGTACCATATTTTAATGATACGTGTCCTCCTCATTCGAAAGGAGCATCAACGACGGGCAAATCACATGTTCACAAATCAACCACATGTGCTGAAGAACGGATTCGAACCCCTGACCTATCGGTCACACATATAGAGTCTGGACGTTTGCGGTAGCAGTACCACTTGAGCTATGCTAAATTGGTCGAAACCACTGTATACAACATTGACATCCACGCTTTTACATATATTTACATTTTCAATATATGTATAATGTAAATTTCAATGGCAATTTAGTGACATTTTAAAACTTTTGTCCCTTTAGAACTGTTGAAAACAAACAAATTATTAATTCTTTTGCCCATGATCAAAAAATTCTAGCTTTCACTCCTCACAATAGCTCCACTAAATTACACGTACATGACTCGGGCTATGGGCCTAACACTACTTGATAGTAACATCATCTAAAAATTGAGCTCTGACTCGTTACATAATGGTTGTTAGTTTGCTTACACTTCTAATCTTGCTCTCGTTTCTAGTAAGGAATCATTACATCGGAAACCAATGAAATATGGTATATACGAGATTAACTTTTACAGGGAAATCAAAACATCTCTTCTAAAAAAAGGAAATGTTAAGCCCTAATATTTTTCGATAAAAAAGATCAAATATTTTCATTTAGACTTGAGGTTTCCTTGTAAATATTATTATTTAATACTTGTTGTTCAAAGGAAAATTCGAGTGCATCAAATAACAAGACTAAATTTATGTAATGCAATTGTTAATTAAAATTGAACGTTTAACTTTAATTAATGCACTTATAACTTCTTATTGAAAACCCCAAGCTTTGTTTAGCATAACCCAAAACATAATATAAAACATATTGCAAACAGTTTAGGATTAGATGTAGCATGTTTCTTGCTGGGTTCTATAATATCGTAGCATCTACTTTTTGGAATCTAATTAGTTAAAAGCTTGCATTGTTCATATCGTTGGTATACACATCTATCATATGACATTTCCAAACCGTAAAGTATATCAAAAGCCCGTTAGTCTAGCGGTATTGAAGTGAACCTTTCAACCATAAGATTGGGGCCAAGGTTCAAATTCTGAGACGAGACATTTGTATATATTCGTGGATTAATAAGTATATATTCGTCGTAACGGCGTGTGTATGTGAGTACTTACCTTTTCTAATAATATAACAGAAAATTCAATAACTATTGAATACTTGAAACCTAAACAACATCAATAAACGATAGGCAATAGCACTCTATCAGA
Organism: Helichrysum umbraculigerum; assembly: GCA_949592205.1. Lineage (NCBI taxonomy): Eukaryota > Viridiplantae > Streptophyta > Magnoliopsida > Asterales > Asteraceae > Helichrysum > Helichrysum umbraculigerum. Next base: position 118,178,710 of record CATIUR010000001.1, read on the forward strand.
AAATTTTGTAATTTGGCAATTGATTTGGGCATTATTCACAATAAATCGTGAACTAACCATGCAAATATGCAATCGATGTATACAACAACACATAAAAAACGAGATTGATTAGAAATCACGTACGGGACGAGTTTTCTGGCTAAGACCAACATTGATGAAGACGGCAGCAACCAAGGATAACGGAATACCACACCCAATTGCTCGAAATCCTAATACATGCAACAGTTCAAAACTTCAATTCCTTATTTCAAGGTAATGAAAACTTTAGTATAATGTATGAATTTCAAAACTACGTACGTACTTTTCAAGACGTTTAACAAACTAACCTTGATAAGTTTCCCATGGGTAAATCACACCATCTTTGTTACGATCAAAAAACACAACATGTTTTTGCAACTCGTTTTCATCAGTAATCGTGGTCGCTACATTCGATTATTTACCAACCAAAATTAAACACTTGATCAAACTCAACATGGAATAGAAACACAAAATCAAAAATATATAACCAATAATCATAATATTAGCTATAATAATACCTTCACACTTGGAATTTCCAGCCATGGATGAATAGATGCTTTGCCTAACTAGAAAGGCCAAAATGCGTATAAACTGATGAAAAGAGAATATTTGTATTTGTATAGATATAAAAGATAAAAAAGTAGTGTGAAGGCAGGTGAAGAATCCAAAGAGAAGGGTGTAGAGGGTTTTATTATGGGATCATTATTATTAGAGACATGAAAAGAGGTAGGCACTTTTATTGGATATACAGATATATATAGAGATTTAGGTAAGGCCACTTAAATTTGTTACCTACACTCTCAAATATGCGAAAGTAAAAAAAGATACAACACATCGTCGTGTTACTTTAGATTTCATCTAACTCGGTAAATTTAACATTGACTAGAGTTACTTCTGTTGTCTTCTAGTCTAGAGTATATATGATACGACATTTAATTTTCCAGAAACATCACTAGCTTGGCGGATCTAGATTTGGGATGACCCGTATCATCGGTATTATAATTTTTGAGAACTTGTAGTACGAAAAAATAATTTTACATAAGAACTTTACATGCCGTATAACGAATCAATCCGTAGTCAGGGCTACGTTTAATGCAGCTCCGCTCCGACCCCTAGGGTGAACTTCGGTTGATTCCATACAAACTTATATTTTATTCTTCAACTTAATTGCACAAACTAATGAAACTATATCTAGTTCTGATCGAACCCATAAATCATTTTCATGATTGAACCTCTATTCCAAAATTAATGTTCTAAGGACCATTACTAGCTAGATGTTAGCTTCGTACGTTGAAATCTATTTATAGGTATAACTTAAGACGTTCAATTCTAATCTTTATGAAACGCGCGTTAATTATCTACATTAACACGTTTTACTTCTCTTATTATCATTCAAGAGAAAATTACTGTAGTGGTCGGTTAACGCATCTCTTTTCACCCCATGATCTGTGTCAGAAGCTTTTTCGTTGACAGTGGTCACTTACCCAGTGGATAAAAACAGCCCCAGCGGAAACCGAATAAGCCAATGAAATTACAACACGTGTCCATCAATATCCACGGTCAACGAAAATATTCACGGTCAACAGATAATATCCACTGGCTTTTAAAAATCACAATACCCACATGATTTTCAAAAATCTCCACGGGGTTGGGCAAAATACAGTGGGTATTTCCAAATCCCAAGTTAAAGTGTTTTTTTTTTCGATTTTGAAGCGGGAAACATACAAGGTCGTCTTCTTTGTCCGAATTCTGGCATATGTGCGATTTTCGGCGACTACATCTTTCATAAATATGGCAAGGGGCTGGAAACTCGGTTTGTTGTTTGAAATTTGAAGGTGTATCGCTTTTCGTTGGTGTGGTTTCCGGCAGGCAAGTAACACCATCATTTGCAACCGATGTTACAGGTTTACACCATCATTTTTTTTGTTCAAGTTCACACCATCATTTTCTTTTCGGTTACTTTTTACGAATTTGTATTTGTTACAGGATTAGTTGGTTTATTTTGATTTGAATCCGGTCCGTACACGTGACGGGTTATTGGCGTGATTTAATGGTTTCGTGAGCACAGGAGATTTCCGGCAAGTATATGCGATTTTCGGCGACTAGATCTTTCATACTATGATTGGTACTCGTTTTTCATGTACATGTCTTTGTTCATAGCTTATTTTTTCCTGATTTTTCTTAGCTTCGGTACTCATTTTTCAGGTATTCATTTTTGATGTACAAAGCTGTGTTCATAGCTCCCGCCACCACCCAATTTTTCTTTGGTTCCCACTTCCATCTACCATCTTGCAACAGTGGGGATGAATTTTCGTAGTGACAAGGTATTGAAACAACTTAAGACCTTCTTTATGAATTATTGTGTTATTTGGAACATGTGTTTGTGACTTACTGTGTTTTCCCATTAATTTTTAACTTGTTGAATTCATGCCTGATTGTTAACTCGTGATAGTTATATAAAATATACAGGTAGTGGTAGTTATATAAATCTCTCTTGATTCGTCACTACACATCTCTGTTGACTAGGATAGTTATATAAATGACAGTGATAGGTAAGTATTATTATGCAGTGGAATCCTTTTACAATTACAGTATACAATATAGTAAATTAGTTACATGTGCAGGATAAGTATTGTTGTAGGTAGATTTTTATCTAACTTTGCAGGATCCTTACAGGCTTCATAATACTATTACTCAGGTATGGAAGTTGTTTACATTTATTATTCGTATCAAAGGATATTGATGATTTATAAGTCTGCATTCAGGATCACGGATATAACGGAGGATCCTGAGAGTATCTTTGTTATTTGTCTTGCAGGATCTTATTCAGGATATATTTGTCTAACACAATTATGCAGGATTCTGGACCAGGAAGATATTTATTTAAGGATCCTATGGTCAATCTCGGAGTACACATAGCTCAGGATCCTAGACTTATCTTAGTTGAGGATCATGAACTATATAACACATTTATTTTTCTTGAGTATTGACCAGGTCTTAGAAGAAACGCGTTATTGAGATATGCTCCGGATTATGTGAAGAGGATCTGATACAATTCCATGAAGACGAAGTCTAATGCACGTATGGAATAGAGTCAAAAGAGACGTTGGAGGTCTTCATCATTCCTCGGAGGATCCCTGATATTTCAGAATTATTGTTAAACGCTCTTAGTATTTAAACGAGGCTCGGATGATCACTTAGGTTAACGAATACTTGCTATTTTTCACCTGTAAACACTCACTCTGCTATCATTCTCGTTCATGATCATTTCATCAACACTTAGCTAAAATCACACACAAATTCACTTAGCCGATCATCCTTGCGCTCTTAGTTTGTAATCATTTACTTTCATTTTAATAAGATTAACAAAGGCAAGGATCGTTTGATCCTTCCCGAGGTTTTGTGCCGGCGATCAACCTTGATCAAGGGCTTTCCTCGTATATCATCGTGTCATTTTTATTTACTTACAATTCATATCGTGTCAATTGCACTTATTTCATATTTTCATTGTTTAACTTGCATATTACTGATCTTTTCATTGTCAAAATAACATTATCCTCAATATGTTCTTGAGCTTTGATATTAAAACGTTTGCTCGACAAGGATCCACAGATTTAATCAATCTTTTTAACACAAAATATTGACTTACTAATAGAGATAATCGTGTAAAAGCGTAATTATCTTGATAGTAATTTTACACCTGACCTCACAAACTAATTTTTGACCACTTAATTGCTTTAGTAATTTTTGACCAAAACAAGTATTATTATGCGTATGTGACTGTGAAGAGCAGATTTGATATTCTTGGAGATATACAGAAGAAGTTGAAGGAAAGACATGGATGTTATCACCTATTTTGTAAAACTTGCTTTGGTCAAATATGATTTTATACGGAGGATTGTAGTTTACAACCTAAGTTGTTGCATTTTATGCTATTAAACCTTGTTGTGGTTAATAAAGGTAACGAGGAGTTGGTTTTTCAAGTAGCCGGTAAAAAATTACATTTTGGGCCTATGGAATTTTGTTTGATTTCTAGGATGAAGTTTGGTGTTCTACCGTAAATACCCGGAACTGGAGGGGGTTCGTTTAGAAAGAGAGTATTTGGGAATGGGAGGGTTGTGACAAAAAACGTGTGCGTGCGTGATCTCCATCACACTTTTACCCACCTACTTGATCGATATACACCAATTGATGTTGTGCGAATTTGTCTATTAGAGCTTTTGCAAGTTGGATTTGTTGATGGAGATAACGATGCTGTTGTTGACGATGAGTTACTACGTTTGGTTGAAGATTTAAATGAGTGGGATAAATATCCATGGGGTTCATACATTTGGCATCGCACGTACGAGTCACTTAGTGAGGATATGAAAACCAGATTAAGGTATGATCCTCGGGGTGAAAGACCTCCGAAGTATTCACTTAGAGGTTTCATGTTCGCATTCAAGGTAGTATGTCCGAAGCATCCCCATTTTTTTCACTATTATATAATTCATCGTTAAAAGTTCCCATAATAATTTTGTATACTTTTCTATAATAGATATGGATTATAGAAGTACTACCGTACTGCCAATTATTTCATAACAAAGATAAGACTATGCCAGTACCAAGAGGTATCGCTTGGACCCAAAAGAAAGTTTATGATTGGTCGATTATTGTGAAGTTTGATAAGAAATCTAAGGAGGTATATGCTGAAAACAATTTGATCAAAGATTAATATTTGTACATTATTTGAATGTTTAATTGTTTTATTTTAATCCAAAATGTTTATTTAATACAAAAAAAAAAAATACACTTTTTAGGTGAATTATACACCGAGAGATCTTATGGTGACACCTTTTGAGAGTCAAAGGCCCTGGTATCAGGATACGATACGGTTCCTTGAGGTGGATTCATTATTGGCTAAGTTTGAAAGGCGTTTCAATATTGTGGAATCTATGCAAGATGGGAGCCGTTTCGATTATGTGAAATGTAGGCAACAGAGGCGTTTTGCTAATATTGGGGAGTTACTTGAGGTATTTGATCTATCATATCTATTGAATATATCTAAATTTAATGTGTTTTCGCACTGTATTGATATTGTTATATATAATAGGTGTTGTGGAAGAAAGCATATCCTAATTATAATATGTATGAACTAGAGCTTACCGAAGAAGAGATTGCGCAATTTATGTTTGATGATCAGCCGTTTGTTAGTAAAGAAGAGCCAATTATTATTACGGAACAATTGTTTGTCAATAAAAAAGAAACGGTGTTTATTGAAGAACAACCATTAGTTAGTAGCAAACAACCATTTTTTAGAAAAGAAGAAACGGTGTTTAGTAAGGAACAACCATTGCCTACCATACAAGAATTGCTTAAAAAACCTGCTGACTAGTTGACACACGAAGAGGCACGTAGGATTCTTGAAAGTTGTGCTGATGATGACAATGATGATGATGAAGTGAGTATATTTTTACATATTTATAATGGCTTTTCACTCAGTAATCTTTTAACATCATTTATTGTTTCAATCATAGCTAATGATGGATGAGGATGACAGTGCTACTTGCCACAAAGTAATACTACCATCTACAAGGCCCATTTGTGAGACTGTGTTTGAAATTACGGCACGTGAGTTCTATCAACGCAGGGTTGACAATGGAAATCCCGTCGACCATTATTTATTTGTCACAGGTTACCCCTACGGGTTGAATTTGGAGTTTTGGGGTAGGCTTCTTAACCTATGTGAGAATGGTTGGCTACAAAATGAGGTATGATATCAGGGCCTTAACTATTGCTTTCCGTAATGTAACTTTTAAATCATACTCTTTATCGTATTTAATTCGACCGATTTTTGGAGTAACACACAATCTTCGAAATTGCCACCTCTATTTAATGTTTGTAGGAAGGTATACAAGCTGAGTGTAGCCTTTTTACATGTAAATGTTACAATAGTGAATTGGTGTACAATTGAGTCAACATCTTTCCGGATCCTACAATAGTGAATTGCTATATAGTAACTACTATTGTAGTTGTGTTTATGTCCATATACGCAAGTATGTTGCTGCTGTTTGTCAATAGTTTTTTCCTGCTATCTTTTTTCCATTTATTGTGCTGTTTTGTTCATATTTACTTAGTAGTTTTGTGCACAATTTTATCATGGTAGTTTGCAATTGTATGCAGTAAATGGGTGGTAACTTATTTTGTGATGTCTTGTAGCATATTGACATTTGGTCGAATATCGTTGCTTCATCACCCAACAAGGATGAGCGGTGTGGCATCCTTCCCGTTGATTTTCATTACATATTGCATGATTGTGATAGAATATATTCGTTGGCTAATGGCACCGAGGGACCTTGTCCCCCTTGGTGGACTCTTGATAGGGTAAGTAATAAAACAATATACTAAACTCTATTAAAAATTGCAATGGTTCATTTAAATTAAGTTGTACTGGTTTGCAGGTTCTTTTCCCATTGAATCAATCTAATCTGCACTGGATGCTCGCCGAGTTAGACTTCACTTCTTGGAATGTGAAGATTTATGACAGCAAGATTTTATTTGACTCGATGGAAACAACTTCAAGGATGACCTACTTGCACCGGATTCACGATAAACTGCAACAACTCATTCCACTTTTTTTGGACAAGCTAAATTACTGGAGTAATGCAAGTGTTGAGCGAGTGCATAACTTACAAGTTAACGTGCGGTATCTTGGGATCGAGTCCCCTCAAGAAAGTGATAGTTGTAGTTGTGGGATTTATGTTTTGTCATTTTGTTGAAAAATTAGCACATCGTCATCCTGTTCATATACAATGCCCTGCAAAGCTCTTTGAAGTTAGCTATAGGGAATATCTCGCTCAAACAATTTATGCCACCTGATGTGGTTGAATACTAATTGTAGATTTACTTTACAAGTATATGTAGTTTCATATTAATAATGGTTTTATAAGGACATGAAGATATATAAGTAATGCTTGATATAACTCATAGATAACAACAAATACATAATATTGAAAGCAAATAATACAACTAATCCTTGATGTTACATGTACATAACAAAAATTGTCACATCAGCTAACATTTTGTATACGTTACAAAATGACCTAATCAAACAACCTTCTTCTTGAAGATGAAGGTTCATTTTTATTTGGTACGAAATTCATGTGCATTGTTGAATCGGCGTTTGTTGAAGTGACTTCAATACGTGAGACGTAAACTTCTATCTCTCTTGTTGTTCCTTCGATGTGCATCAACATTTCTACTGCACCTTTAGTTTCTTCATGCAATGCATGTAGTCCATAATCTAAGTCTAGATTAGGATTCCAAAAATAGTAAAATCTTGGAGACATGTTATCGTACTAATCCCCGTTGCTTACTTGAATTGACTTGTCACTAGTTCTAATTCCCGCTGGATTGTTGGTTTGTCTTATCACTCGTACTAATTCCCGCTGGATAGTTGAACTGTCTTATCACTCGTACTAATTCCCGCTAGATAATCGAATGCACAGGAGACTATGTTACTATATAAATGCACAATACTAATTGCAGTTCATTCATTGATCACTTTTTTTTTCTCAATATAAATATTTTAATAATATCATATTTTCGTAGTAGAATGGAACCGATGGTCGTTACTGTTGATGTCTTTTACGGTGGCGTTCTTAGATTCGACTATAAGTCGTATGATAATGGTATGAAAGAAACATTCGATATTAATGTCACTGAGTATGATTTAAAAATGTTGTGGAAGTTTTTAAAAGAAAAAATTTGCAATACCACTTTTGATGAAGTATTGTACTGTGAACAAGACAAAATCGAAATTGAAGGTGCTCGGTTTCTGTTGTGGAATGAAACTTGGTTGGAGATAAAAAAAGAGGCTCAGACTTCTGGTAAAAGAATTGAGCTATACCTTATAGAGATGAATGAAGATCTTGACGTTCATCAGAGTGACTATGATAGTGATGACAGCAACACTCATTACTTAAGACATTTTCCCAATTATTTGTACTCTCCGTAATGCACATGACGACTATCTTTTCGGATGTAATGTAGGTTTTTAATTATTGTTTAGTGTGTTTTTAATTGGTTATTTGATGCACGTCTTAATTATGGTCTTAACTAGGTAATGTATGGTTTTAATTATGTAATGTATGCTTTTTAATGATGTATCGTTTAGTGCATTTTTAATTATAGTTTAGTGTGTTTTTAATTATGTAATGAAGAGCTTTTTAATTAATGTAATGAAGAGCTTCCTAATTAATGTAATGAAGAGTTTATATGTTATATTTGAAACAGATTCTACTGACTTTTGCATTAACTTCAAATTTCACATATTCAAATTTGTCACAAATGTCAGTTACATTAACTTTATCCAACTACAATCAGTTTGCTGCCACAATGACCGCACTACACTTTCACATTCGACACTACAACTACGATATTATTTATCACTACTTAGTAACCACTATCAGAACAACAAGAAACAACAAACAAATTACACATTTCTTCAACAAACCACAATTTATCTTGATTGTATTCATCTCCATGTGTAGCATCATGATTTCTTCTTCCTTTTTTGACTTATAGACTTCAAATTCATAACTCAAATTTGCTAACATTTCGCTTTTCTTCATGCTTTCAGTAAACATCTCCCGTTGTTCTCCATTCAAGTAATGGTACAATTCAAACAAGTTTAGTTTGTACCATTCATTTGTTAGCTCTTCATCAATGAACCAATACGCCCTACACCTTTTCGAAGCACACTAAAAAAGGACAATGAAAAGTTACCATTATAAAAACAATCAGGTTCAAATAACTAAAAAATACTCACCATTGAATTTGGACAAGTTAAGAAACGACGTGCAGGGTTTGTTCGTGTCCATGACGTTCGTTGCTTCAATAGCAGTGGAGGGTGACAGTAGCAATGGGTTGGAATTTCACCCCTGCGATTCGAATTGAGAGAAACAGAAGAGGAAGAAGACATCCTCCAATGGTTGTGTTGATGCTGTAATGACGAATGTGCTGGTTTAAAAAGGGAAAATATATAACCCTTTGATGTAATGCCCTTTTATAAAAAAAAGGTTACAACATAATACAAATTGTAATGCTCTTATATGAAAATATGTAATTCCCGCTTGTACGTTGTACCAATTTCCGCTAGATAGTTGAATTGTCTTGTCATTCGTACTAATTCCCGGTTGTACGTTGTACGAATTTCCGCTAAATAGTTGAATTGTCTTGTCATTCGTACTAATTCCCGCTGGTACGTTGTACGAATTTCCACTGGATACTTGAATTGTCTTGTCATTCGTACTAATTTCCGCTGGTACGTTGTACGAATTTCCGCTGCATAGTTGAATTGTCTTGTCATTCGTACTAATTCCCGCTGGTACGTTGTACGAATTTACGCAGGATACCTGAATTGTCTTGTCACTTGTACTAATTCTCGCTAGGATTTTGGTAAAAGAAGTGTCAGTTGTACTAATTCCCAGGAGATAATTTCATTATCATTTCTCACTTTTGCCTATTTATTTATAATCTAGTTCGTTGATGAACTCATACTCAATTATACAATTTAGAAACCCTCTCCAATAATATTATGACATCACAAAATGAAAAGGTTAAGGTGATTCTTGTGTCGTCTACTAGCAGACGTGGTATTTATTTGGCAACTGATATAAGTTACCTCAACTTGTTGAGAAAAGTGGGGAACAAGTTTGATTTAGATATGGATGCGGGGTATAGATTGTGTTACAAACTATCACTTAACGATGATCCGATGGAAATTGCTGATGATGAAGAAGTCAATTTTTTCATAGAAGCTGCTAGAAATGTGGACGGCAAACCACTGGAGTTGTTAATTCATCATTATTCTATAACACAACAAAATGATCATGTACACTCACTACAATTTCCATACTTGCATGATCAGTCATTACAAGACTACAATTCATCTCAATACCACAACTCATCTCAATACCACAACTCAATTCAATATCATCAATCATCTCAATATCATCATCCGTATAATAATGATGAGCAATACCAAAACCAGCATGAACAACAAACGTGGAAACAATATTTAAATACACCTTTATTTTCAACACCTCCTTCATTTGAAAATGCACCTTTCAATTCACAAGTAAATCGTTCAATTTTTCACAACTTCTTTGCGAACCTTGCAAGGAACCTTACCAAAAACACGCTCTTCAAACGGCCGAGCTAGTGATTTATATGCCTTCGAATCAATCAAGCCGAAGCTAAGTCCAGTAATCAAGCAAAAATCCTTAGGGCCAAATTCTAAAACATTATGCCCCCTACATCATATTTTAGGGGATCAATGTCTTCACGATGCCCATCCTCAAGAGGCAACTGTGCCTGCAGTATCAAATGCACCACCTGACAATCTCCGTTGCTTTCCACATAGTCAAACCATTGACTGAAACATGTACTCCTAAATATTGCTTCCCTTGGTGTATTTTCCAACTTCGTTTTAATTTCTTTCAGCAAGCTAAACCTACTCCGAACAGTAACATCCGCCTCATACCTCTACATTCATCAAAAAACATAACATATTATTCAAGTTCAATATATATAAAACCAAATTACATATAGGGACTATCACATTTGATATCAACTTAAAGTTAAATATTATAACTCTACATTGATGGAGGTGAGTCAACTGCTGTTGTTGACCATGCGATCTCAACCATTCAAAGTCCTCAAAAATATATTGACTATCGATCCTATCCGTTTAAAGTGTTGGTGGCAGTTAGTGTAAGGTTATACTTGAACAATCAACAACATTTATATCAGTCCCATAACACCACGAATTCAGAAGCTCAATCACTCGGTGAAAATTGCGAAGCTTATTCAGTCGAAGATATTGATGCAAATGGTTATTTGGTCAACTACGAGAACTCAAAATTTGAAAGTGACAAACAACATGAAGTCAACAAGAAAGGCCATTTAGCCAAAAAGGTGTAGTCCTTTTGTTGGTTCTATACCCAAGCTATGTACAAGACACCCATATATCCACTTTACCCTTACATATATATCCACATCAAACATCTAAATACTCACATACACTCATATTTCAATACATCAGTTAAAAACAATGTGTCAACTTTCATGAATTCAATATTAATGTAATCCATCATTTAAATAATCATTTAGGGATCTATTAGCTAAACAGACGACACCCAAATAAAATAAAAAGATTATGGTGGCATATCTCAATCCAAGAAATCGTTTCTAAGACAAAACTCACACGTCACCCCTTTCTAAGCTACCATCATGTGATTCATGTTGTCTCTATATAACTTTATAAAATAATAAATTACTTGTAACATAATAAAGTGGAGAGTGACTATCACAATTCAAAACATAAATAAGAGCTAAATATAGTTACAAAACAGTTACATACCAGGCTTCGATCGAAATTCAGGTCCTTTGGATTACCCATCGCGAGATCACACCACCGCAAAACCACTAAACCCTAAAAAAATTACATCCACCACCGCGAAATCCTTACGACCGCCGCTAAACCCTAACAAAATTACAGCCACCGCCGCGAAACCCTTACAACCACCACAAAACCCTAACAAAAACACAGCCACCACCGCGAAACCCTAGCAACCACCGCAAAAACCCTTATTAGCTGATAAGAACAACGATTTCAAAACCCTAACGACCACAAAACAATGGAAATAAAACGAAGAAGTACCTGTTACGGTGGTAGTCGAGGAATACTTTAGGGAATGGCCGGAATTTGGATTGCCGGCGACTTGGGACCACTCTCTCCGACCAGACAAAGAACAAGTTTGGGACCACTAATAATCCACGGTCCCCTTTTACATACCCAGTGGACACGGTTTCCAAAAAACCTTAAATACCCACCTAATTTTAGAATTCCAGCTGATATTTTGTTAAACCCGTGGGTATTGTGATTTTAAATAGGCGGTGGATATTTTAGGTTGACCGTGGATATTTTCGTTGACCGTGGATTTTGGTGTACACGTGTTGTAATTTCATTGGCTTTTAAGGTTTCCGCTGGCGCTGTTTCACTCCACGGGTTTTATGACCACTTGAGAGTCCCGTGATCACTATTGATTAGTGATTTGGAATCGCAAAGTGTAAAGTTTAATTGTAGAAGGGGGGGTTGAATACAATTAAAAACTTTTTCTGATTTTAACTAAGTTAATTGAAAGTTCTTAATCGTTATAACAGAAACAGAGTATATCAGATAACATATATGACAATATCAAAGAACAATGTAATAGTAGCTGAAATGGTGAATTGTATTGATCATAAAATTCACAAGTGTTAAATGCGGAATGGATTAACCAAAGTTAATCTAATTCAAACACTTAGCTAAACTATTACAATCGAGATGAACAGCAGTGGACAAACACGTTGACTGTTCACTCTATGAATCGCTAAGTCGTGCTTAGACAAAGTACTCACTGAAACACAAGTGATTAACACGAATTGAACGACGAGCCTCAACAGTACAAAACACTGAACTATTTATACTACAAGAGTTCCTAAAATATCGCCTACAAAATAGGATATTGGAAGGACACCTGTCGCTGCTTGATTGGTTTGAACTCTGATGAACCGACATTCTGCGGGTCCCAATTCTGTTACCGCAAATATCTCGTTACCTTAAAACCAATCACTTGCTGCCACGTAATATTTCAGACATACTTCGAAATGGAACACTCTTGCTGATATATAGATAAGTACAGTACTTTTAGTACTTGATGATTGAGAGGCTTTATTGAATAGTCCCTGAAGATGCAGTAATCCTCTCACTCACTGCGAGCTAACATGCTCTTGTAGAATGACTTGAACTAAAGATCTTCAGTGACTAACTGTTATTCTGGCAGTGACTTTTGCCTTTATTGATTTGAAGAAGTAAAGCTCTCGCTGACGTTGATCAGCGACACACCAAGTTGAACTTTAAATCTTCCTCAGCATATCAAGCGAAATGAATGTTGATCAGCGAAACCTATCATTAGCAACAGCAGCTTCGATACAATCCATTTCTTCATCGAGTAATGAACAGTTGAGTTGGTCAGCGACCAGTGACTTCATCATGGTCAGCGACCAGTGACTCAACAATCTCCCCCTAAATGATTGTAATTGAAGCTCCCTAGACAAACTAGTTGCTGAGAAAAGTTTATAGTCAGTGTTTAAGATTTTAAACATTCAGTGACTTATACTTTGATCCATTCATTTTTCTTTTTGGATTCTTTTGATATGATCTGAGTTTTGCACTTTGGTTTTCTCAAAAGCAAAATTAGGTTTCATTGAACTGTATATCATAAAGTAAATTTAGTTACAATAAACCTAATCTATTACAAGCTTCAATTTAAACATACCCAAACTTCTTCTTCTTTTACGATGCCCAACTCACTCTGTAATTCATATTTGTCACTGGATGGCAGGAACCTGTACTGTCTAGCAAGCCCTTCTTCCATGATTGCTTTTCTCATTATTGAGTTCTTGGGAAGCACACTAACTATTCTGATGAGATGAACAAGCTGCTCATGATCTATCTTTTCAAGTTCTGATTCTCTTTGGAAACACAGCTTTCCATTGAAGTCCCTGTAAACAATCCCTTTCTCTCCTTCAGTAACTTCAGTGCCCTCAACCCTTGGCATTCCATCAGGAATTGACAAATTCAGCTTGCTGGTGTTTGGAATTCTGATAATTCTGTTGGTACCTGGCCTATACCTTGGACTTTGTAACACCCCCAAATTTAGTGATTTGCGGAAGCATACTTGGGTGTTACTAATCAATATACAAAGCACAAGATATACAGCAAACGACCTCTAAATGAGACGTTTTGTAAAATAATTACATTTCATAATTAAATCGTTTGAAAACATATAGTTTTTCTTTACAAAAATAAGTAAGCCTAGAGTCCGCGTATGTGGCGGGAGATTCTATTACATAACCATAGTTACAAAAGATAATGCCAAAGAATCTCCGTTAACTGCAATTTGGAAATCATGCGACTCTAGCTAGTAATCCTGGAGTGATCCTACTCCGTAAGTGTACCTGAGAATACATGCTAAAAAGGGTCAACCAAAAAGGTTGGTGAATCTCACAGGTTTATCAGTAAATAATCAGTTTGAACACAAGATTTCATCAGTAGTGCCCGTAGGCGTATATCAAGTATTTGCAAATCTCGCAAAAGTAAAGTAATTAAGTTATACCGTTGCCATGAGGCTCATAATCGAAGCTTAACCCGTAAATAATTAGTTGCTCCCGTGACATGCTCGTAATTGAGCAAGCATCAGTAACGAAATAATAGTCACCCGTTTCTACGTGTAAATCAGTACGTGGTAGCGCTACTACCCCGGGCAGGGAGGGTCATTTCCCTAATGGATCCATTAACTACTGTTCGCGCTTAAGTCCATAACTAACGATATATGATGGAGAGACTTCAGTAAATAGTAATTAACTCATGCAATTCCGTTTGGTATACAAATCAGTTTAGTACTTGTGTTCAGGAAAAATAAGTAGCATGTATCTCCCCCAATAAGATAAAACAGTAAAAGTGGGGCCGTAAGACTCACCTGAGTCTTTGCAAATACGTTTATATCAATAATCGAGTAAGTAATATCAACCGTAGGTTCTCCGAACCCGTAACCTTCAAATGCCTAAACATATAAAGTTAAGTAAGTAGATGTCTCGTAAGACCATCTAGGCTAGTTGTTTACACAACTCATTATGTCCAAGTGTTTGTTTAGTAATCCATTTGTAGTTTGAAAACAAATATGGCCCGTTGGTGACGGTTTGTAATAATGATTTAATGTGTTATCATTATTTGTATCGTTGAATCAGGTTTCGTTATTTGTAAGTGTTCAACACTTAGTGTGAAAAGTATTTACAACATTTAATGACGGGGGTCCGGGGGCAGCGCCCCTGGTAGCGGGGTCCAAGGGGCGGCAGCCCCTGGCAGGGTCCAAGGGGCAGAGCCCCTGGCTGGGGTCGAGCTGCCAGGTCAGCTTGGAAAATTTTTATTTCTACTATATTGCTTTGACGAAAAACGCATCTGGATCTGAATTTGGGTAAAATCAGGTGTTAAAATCTTGGTTCCGACACTTAGTAAAAATCTGTGTTTTTCTAGTTTCTGGCTTGTGCGACGTAGCATGCGACGTTGCAAGCGACGTAGGGTGCGACGTAGGCAGGTACGTCGCATGATGCGACCTTCGCAAATCAATGCGACGTAGGGGGCGACGTCGCTAATGCGACGTTGGCTCGGTTTGCGACGTTGGAGTCTACGTCGCCATGTATGACATCCGCAATTTAATGCGACGTAAAGGGCTGCGTCGCTAGTGCGACGTTGAGGTTTTTGTGCGACGTAGGCCGCGACGTCGCAGAGGCCCCTGGCCAGGTGCGACGTAGCGGTCTGATGGCCGGAAATTTAGTCGAAAACGAGTTTTTCGGTTTCCGTTCGGTCCAAAACTTTTACCCAACCCATATATGGACATTTTAAGTGTATACAAACAACAAACAAGTGATAATACTTAAAAACGAGAGTTTTCGGAGTTTTGTCGGAAACTTACAATTTGCCGAAATGAAATTCCGGAAAGATAGGATTGTAGATCGCGAAGTGGTGAACGTTTTTCCTAAAAGAGCTTTGAAATCCGAGGTCGTTTGGCGGTAGTATTTGGCGGTTTTTGGTGGTGGGGGTGTGGTGGTGATTTAGAGAGAAATGAAAGAAAGAGAGTGTAAGAGAGAGAAAAGAAAGAGTTAAATGAAAGAAAGAAGGTGGGATTGGGAGGTTAAGCTCCCAATTTCGCCCCGCGTTTACGCTCCGTGCGGTGTTCGTTTGCTCCGTCGTTTAACGTTAAACAATTATTTTAAACATCAAAGGTACGTTTTAAAATACCAATTATTACGCGAGATTTTATTTAATTATTTTACAATTTAATTTATAATTGAGTTATAAAATGGTAAGTTAGTTTACTTAATTTGCGCGTTTTAATATTTTAAATTGTGTAAGGTTTGTTTGTACGATACGTATTGGATACGAAATATTATCATAATAATATTTTTGACATAAAAGTGTTATTTAATAAAATTGGTCACCAACGTCCGTATTAAATTAAATCGAAATACATTCGATTTAAGTTGCGTACGATTTAATCCAATCGCATTTTCGTATATATTCAACAATATATATGTAATTCGATACATTAATTAGCCTAACACAGAACTAATTACATGTATTAACATATGATTAGGCACTAATTACTAGTCCTAATTTGCCGGTTGTTACATTCTCCTCCTGTTAAAAGAATTTCGTCCCGAAATTTAAGTTGAAGTCACGTTCGGGGTAAAATCGGTGAATAAGTGGGGATACTTGAGTCGCATTTGGTCTTCCCGTTCCCAAGTGAATTCAGGACCACGTCTAGAATTCCACCTGACTTTGACGATGGGGATACGACTCTGTTTCAGTTGTTTGACCTCGCGGTCCATAATTTCGACGGGTTCCTCAACGAAATGTAGTTTGTCATCGATACGAATCTCGTCAAGGGGTATAATAAGTGTCTCGTCAGACAAGCATTTCTTTAAGTTAGAAATGTGGAAAGTAGGGTGTACGCTGCTGAGTTCAGAGGGCAGCTGCAATCGATATGCCACTGGACCTATCTTCTCGAGGATCTCAAAAGGTCCAATGTACCTGGGGTTTAGTTTTCCGCGTTTGCCGAATCGGATTACGCCTTTCCAAGGCGATACCTTTAAGAGTACTCGATCCCCAACTTGGAACTCGAGTGGCTTGCGCCTCACATCAGCATAGCTTTTCTGACGATCACGCGCGGCTTTGAGTCGGTTTTGGATTTCAACGATTTTCTCGGTGGTTTCATGTATGAGTTCAGGACCAGTGAGTTGACTTTCTCCCACTTCAGTCTAACAGATCGGTGATCGGCACTTACGACCGTACAGTGCCTCAAACGGTGCAGTTTTAATGCTGGCGTGATAGCTGTTGTTGTACGAGAACTCGCACAACGGTAAATGTCTTTCCCAATTTGTACCAGAATCAACTACGCAGGCTCGTAGCATGTCTTCCAGTGTCTGAATAGTTCGTTCGCTCTGGCCATCGGTCTGAGGATGGTACGCGGTACTCATATCGAGACGGGTACCCAATGATTTTTGGAGTGATTGCCAGAAGCGAGATGTGAATCGAGCATCCCTGTCAGAGATAATCGAGATAGGGACACCATGTTGGCAAACGATCTCTTTGATGTAAATTTGTGTAAGGCGTTCCATTTTGTCGGTTTCTCTGATTGCCAAGAAATGAGTCGATTTGGTGAGACGATCGACGATCACCCAAATGGTATCGCAACCTCTCGCCGATTTAGGTAGTTTGGTTATGAAGTCCATGGTAATTTGCTCCCATTTCCATTGAGGAATTTCAGGTTGTTGGAGCAATCCGGAAGGTCTTTGGTGCTCGGCCTTGACCTTGGAACAAGTTAAGCATTTGCTGACGTACAAAGCAATGTCAGCTTTCATATTCGGCCACCAGTAAAACTCCTTGATGCCGTGATACATTTTGTCGGATCCCGGGTGGATATAATACTTGGACTTGTGGGCTTCATCCATTACCAAGTCCCTCAGGTTTCCGGAATTAGGCAACCAGATTCGGTTAGAGAAATACCTAACTCCGTTGGGTCTGATCTCGAATTGTTTATCCATGCCTCGCAAGGCCTCGTTCTTGAAGTTATCGGGTTTCAGGGCTTCGAGTTGGGCAAGATGTATTTGGGTGGTGAGATCGTTATGAATGGTAATACTGAGTGCCCGGACTCGGAGTGGTTTTGTTCGTTCCTTACGACTGAGGGCATCAGCAACCACGTTTGCTTTACCCGGATGATATTTGATCTCACAGTCGTAATCGGTGAGTAATTCAACCCATCTACGTTGCCTCATGTTAAGATCTTTCTGGTTGTAAATGTGTTGGAGACTTTTGTGGTCGGTGAATACAGTGCTGCGGGTACCATAAAGATAATGTCTCCAGATTTTTAAGGCGAATACCACGGCCCCTAGCTCGAGGTCGTGAGTTGTGTAGTTTTTCTCGTGAACTTTAAGTTGTCGGGAGGCGTAAGCAATGACCTTGTCTCGTTGCATCAGCACGCAACCGAGACCTTGGTGAGAAGCATCACAGTATACCACGAAGTCATCGGTGCCTTCGGGTAGAGATAGAATGGGTGCACTGCAAAGCTTGGATTTCAACAGTTGAAATGCCGACTCTTGTTTCTCGGTCCAATCGAATTTCTTTTCCTTCTGAGTCAACACGGTGAGGGGTTTGGCAATTGTTGAAAAGTTTTCGATGAAGCGGCGGTAGTAACCGGCCAATCCCAAAAATTGGCGTACCTCGGTTGGAGTAGTTGGCGCTTTCCAGTTCTTGATTGCTTCGATTTTCGAAGGGTCTACATGAATTCCCTGACTGTCGATAACGTGTCCAAGGAATTGAACGGTGTTTATCCAGAACTCACACTTAGAGAATTTGGCGTAAAGCTCCTCGTGTCTAAGTAGTTCCAGGATGGTTCTGAGGTGTTGTGCGTGTTCCTGTTCGTTTCGCGAATAGATAAGGATGTCATCGATAAAAACAATAACAAACTTGTCGAGGTAAGGTTTGCACACCCGATTCATAAGATCCATAAATACAGCCGGTGCGTTGGTCAGGCCAAAGGGCATTACTTGGAATTCGTAGTGCCCGTAACGGGTTCTGAATGCGGTTTTTGGGATGTCAGCATCGCGAACACGCAACTGATGATAACCGGATCGAAGATCAATCTTTGAATAACAGCTTGATCCTTGGAGTTGATCGAACAGATCATCGATTCGAGGGAGTGGGTATCGGTTCTTGACTGTTAGTTTGTTCAACTCTCGGTAGTCAATGCACATTCTGAATGAACCGTCTTTCTTTTTGACAAATAAGACCGGAGCTCCCCAAGGTGAAGAACTCGGTCTAATGAATCCTCTATCCAGGAGTTCCTGTAACTGAGTGGACAACTCCTGAAGTTCAGATGGAGCTAGGCGGTACGGTGCTCGGGCCACCGGTGCGGCACCCGGCACGAGATCAATCGAGAACTCAACCTGTCTAGGTGGAGGTAGCCGAGGTAGTTCTTCTGGAAAGACTTCGGGAAAGTCTCTAACGATTTGTATATCTTCAAGTCGCTTCTCCTCCGACTTTTTCTCCGTGATGTGAGCGAGTATTGCGGGGTAACCCTTTCTCAGAAATTTTCGGGTTTTTAAACAGGAGATTAAGTTTAGTCTCGACCCACCGGTCTCCCCCTGTATGATTAAGGTACTACCGGCGGCGAGAGGGATTCGGACGATTTTATCGTGACAAACAATTTCGGCCCGGTACTTGGACAACCAGTCCATACCCACGATGACATCAAAACTTCCTAGTTCAACAGGCATTAGATCGATTGAGAAGGTTTCGTTTGCGAGGTTTAAAGTGCAATTAGGTATCACACTACTGGTTTCTATGAGTTTACCATTTGCGAGCTCTACAGTGTACTTAACATCTAAGGCCGAAGGGGTGATATTAAGTAGTGGGCAAAACTCATCAGATATGAAACTTTTATCAGCACCGGTATCAAATAATACTGAAGCAGTAAGATCGTTGAGAAGAAACGTACCCGTTACAACATTCGGGTCTTCCCTAGCTTCCCCAGCTTTGATGACAAATGCTCTGCTACGAGCTGGGTTGTTGTTCCGTTTGTTGCTGTTGTTGTTGTTGTTGTTGTTGTTGTTGTTGTTGTTGTTGTTGTTGTTGTTGTTGTTGTTTCTCTGCTTAGGGCAATTATTCTGAAAATGCCCAGGACTTCCGCACCCATAACAAGTCTTCGGGGCACTGGTGTTTCGACAATCCTTGGCCAGATGCCCAAAGCGTTTGCAGTTTGTGCAAGGGCAGGAACCGTCGTGGTGACGATTGCATTTGGGACAGTAGGGCCTGCTTCCAACGTACCCTTTCCTTTCAGAAGTGCCGGATGAATAAGCCCTAAGGGGCTCAGGCTTTCGGTTGGTGATTTGGTTGGATGAGTTGGGGTTTCCTTTCCACTTTCGTTTGTTGTTTGCAGGTGGGGCTGAGGTTGTGTTACGGCGGACAGCGTTTGCCGTGAGTTCATGGGCCATACGGATGGCGTTCTGGATAGTACCTGGTTTGGATGAAGTCACCAGGTCCTGAAGTTTTTCGGGCAGTCCATCAACGTATTTCTCGATCCTCTTGTACTCAGGATCGACCATGGTTGGGCACAGAAGTGCCAGCTGGTGGAAACGATTGGTGTAACCGATGATATCATTACCTTGCATCTTATGGTTCCAGAATTCCAGCTCCAGTTGTTTCAGTTCATCCCTGGGGCAATACTCACCCCTTAACATCTCCTTCAACTCCTCCCACGGGAGTTTGTAAGCATCGGCAACGCCCACAGTTTGGGCATAGGTGTTCCACCACGTGAGTGCGGTGTCGGTAAAAGTACTAACAGAGAACTTAACTTTGTCCCCCTCCGCACAGTTGCAGATAAGAAATACCGATTCAACTTTCTCGATCCAGCGTATTAGACCGATAGCTCCCTCGGTACCTGCAAAGTTTAGAGGTTTGCGGTTCTGGAAGTCCTTGTAAGAACAAGGTTTAGCAGCAGAGGTTTCAGCGGCATCGCTGTTTCTCGAGGAATTTGGTGGAGTATTCCGAGCCAAGGCTTCAGTAACAGCCTGGGTTATAAGGGAGGTAATCTGGGCATCGGTGTATGGTCGTGTCTTTGGCGGCATGATTCTTCAGTAAAAGAAATGAAGATACATGAGATTTTGTATGAAATTGTAATTGTCACAGATGTACATGTATAAAAGCAGTAATACATAACATCAACATGGAAAATGACAATTAATGTGGGTTGAGATAACAAAGGATATTTGATAGATAACGTGAGTTCAAAAGTTACATCCTACAGGAATATTACAAAAGGTGTCGGAAATGGTTACATCCGACTAGTTTATAGAGTAGTGCTAGATAGTCCCTAGATTACGAGATAGATTACAAGACAAAAACTACACTAATCTTAATGTAGATTAATTTGTTCCATCAGCGCGACAAGGCGGTCCACGGTTTCTGCTAGTCGGTTGGTTTGCCGGGCGTTGTCTTCCACCAAGGCCAGTCGTTGTGCTATTGTTCGAGAGTGATCCGCAGTCTCCTGTGAACGCTGTTCACATTCTTCTAATCGGTTTCTTACAAGTTCATCCGCACCTAATTCGGCGGTCATGGAATCCTGAATTATGCTTACAGAGAGGTTGGTATCCTCTTGTGCTCGCTGTAGTTGTGATATGCGGTCGAGAGCTTGACGAAGCAGGTAAGCCATTCGGTGTTGTTCCAGTTCTAGGTTTTCTAGTCTTTGCTCCTGACGGCGGAATTGGGTAGCCAATACTGGTAACGTGAGATGTGCCGAGTTCTGAGAGTTATGTACAGGATAAGGGCTGGTTCGAGGTGACCTTGTGTTCCTCCTGGCTACTCGTGGGTTCCGTGACCCATGTGAGTGAGAGTGTGTCGGATTAGGTGGTGTGTTTGCCATTCCTGTGGCAGAGTGTAAGTAAGACGAGGCTAATATGTATAAATATATAATATCCAGCCTAGTGTCTAGCACGTATCAAGTAATGGTCCGGTTCTCTCGTGGTCAGAGTCAACTAACGCATTCCTGTTCGACACAACCATTTCAGACCGCACATCATCTTTCCTTAATTGTACATAGTTGATCAGGCTATGTTAAATTAAAGTCGTATGATGTGATTTCTGAACCAATTATGCCTAGTAAGGGAATACTGCCTAATGGTCATAGTCTAGGCCCACTAAATGCAACCTAGTTCACTATAACCTTAGGCTCTGATACCAATCTGTAACACCCCCAAATTTAGTGATTTGCGGAAGCATACTTGGATGTTACTAATCAATATACAAAGCACAAGATATACAGCAAACGACCTCTAAATGAGACGTTTTGTAAAATAATTACATTTCATAATTAAATCGTTTGAAAACATATAGTTTTTCTTTACAAAAATAAGTAAGCCTAGAGTCCGCGTATGTGGCGGGAGATTCTATTACATAACCATAGTTACAAAAGATAATGCCAAAGAATCTCCGTTAACTGCAATTTGGAAATCATGCGACTCTAGCTAGTAATCCTGGAGTGATCCTACTCCGTAAGTGTACCTGAGAATACATGCTAAAAAGGGTCAACCAAAAAGGTTGGTGAATCTCACAGGTTTATCAGTAAATAATCAGTTTGAACACAAGATTTCATCAGTAGTGCCCGTAGGCGTATATCAAGTATTTGCAAATCTCGCAAAAGTAAAGTAATTAAGTTATACCGTTGCCATGAGGCTCATAATCGAAGCTTAACCCGTAAATAATTAGTTGCTCCCGTGACATGCTCGTAATTGAGCAAGCATCAGTAACGAAATAATAGTCACCCGTTTCTACGTGTAAATCAGTACGTGGTAGCGCTACTACCCCGGGCAGGGAGGGTCATTTCCCTAATGGATCCATTAACTACTGTTCGCGCTTAAGTCCATAACTAACGATATATGATGGAGAGACTTCAGTAAATAGTAATTAACTCATGCAATTCCGTTTGGTATACAAATCAGTTTAGTACTTGTGTTCAGGAAAAATAAGTAGCATGTATCTCCCCCAATAAGATAAAACAGTAAAAGTGGGGCCGTAAGACTCACCTGAGTCTTTGCAAATACGTTTATATCAATAATCGAGTAAGTAATATCAACCGTAGGTTCTCCGAACCCGTAACCTTCAAATGCCTAAACATATAAAGTTAAGTAAGTAGATGTCTCGTAAGACCATCTAGGCTAGTTGTTTACACAACTCATTATGTCCAAGTGTTTGTTTAGTAATCCATTTGTAGTTTGAAAACAAATATGGCCCGTTGGTGACGGTTTGTAATAATGATTTAATGTGTTATCATTATTTGTATCGTTGAATCAGGTTTCGTTATTTGTAAGTGTTCAACACTTAGTGTGAAAAGTATTTACAACATTTAATGACGGGGGTCCGGGGGCAGCGCCCCTGGTAGCGGGGTCCAAGGGGCGGCAGCCCCTGGCGGGGTCCAAGGGGCAGAGCCCCTGGCTGGGGTCGAGCTGCCAGGTCAGCTTGGAAAATTTTTATTTCTACTATATTGCTTTGACGAAAAACGCATCTGGATCTGAATTTGGGTAAAATCAGGTGTTAAAATCTTGGTTCCGACACTTAGTAAAAATCTGTGTTTTTCTAGTTTCTGGCTTGTGCGACGTAGCATGCGACGTTGCAAGCGACGTAGGGTGCGACGTAGGCAGGTACGTCGCATGATGCGACCTTCGCAAATCAATGCGACGTAGGGGGCGACGTCGCTAATGCGACGTTGGCTCGGTTTGCGACGTTGGAGTCTACGTCGCCATGTATGACATCCGCAATTTAATGCGACGTAAAGGGCTGCGTCGCTAGTGCGACGTTGAGGTTTTTGTGCGACGTAGGCCGCGACGTCGCAGAGGCCCCTGGCCAGGTGCGACGTAGCGGTCTGATGGCCGGAAATTTAGTCGAAAACGAGTTTTTCGGTTTCCGTTCGGTCCAAAACTTTTACCCAACCCATATATGGACATTTTAAGTGTATACAAACAACAAACAAGTGATAATACTTAAAAACGAGAGTTTTCGGAGTTTTGTCGGAAACTTACAATTTGCCGAAATGAAATTCCGGAAAGATAGGATTGTAGATCGCGAAGTGGTGAACGTTTTTCCTAAAAGAGCTTTGAAATCCGAGGTCGTTTGGCGGTAGTATTTGGCGGTTTTTGGTGGTGGGGGTGTGGTGGTGATTTAGAGAGAAATGAAAGAAAGAGAGTGTAAGAGAGAGAAAAGAAAGAGTTAAATGAAAGAAAGAAGGTGGGATTGGGAGGTTAAGCTCCCAATTTCGCCCCGCGTTTACGCTCCGTGCGGTGTTCGTTTGCTCCGTCGTTTAACGTTAAACAATTATTTTAAACATCAAAGGTACGTTTTAAAATACCAATTATTACGCGAGATTTTATTTAATTATTTTACAATTTAATTTATAATTGAGTTATAAAATGGTAAGTTAGTTTACTTAATTTGCGCGTTTTAATATTTTAAATTGTGTAAGGTTTGTTTGTACGATACGTATTGGATACGAAATATTATCATAATAATATTTTTGACATAAAAGCGTTATTTAATAAAATTGGTCACCAACGTCCGTATTAAATTAAATCGAAATACATTCGATTTAAGTTGCGTACGATTTAATCCAATCGCATTTTCGTATATATTCAACAATATATATGTAATTCGATACATTAATTAGCCTAACACAGAACTAATTACATGTATTAACATATGATTAGGCACTAATTACTAGTCCTAATTTGCCGGTTGTTACATTCTCCTCCTGTTAAAAGAATTTCGTCCCGAAATTTAAGTTGAAGTCACGTTCGGGGTAAAATCGGTGAATAAGTGGGGATACTTGAGTCGCATTTGGTCTTCCCGTTCCCAAGTGAATTCAGGACCACGTCTAGAATTCCACCTGACTTTGACGATGGGGATACGACTCTGTTTCAGTTGTTTGACCTCGCGGTCCATAATTTCGACGGGTTCCTCAACGAAATGTAGTTTGTCATCGATACGAATCTCGTCAAGGGGTATAATAAGTGTCTCGTCAGACAAGCATTTCTTTAAGTTAGAAATGTGGAAAGTAGGGTGTACGCTGCTGAGTTCAGAGGGCAGCTGCAATCGATATGCCACTGGACCTATCTTCTCGAGGATCTCAAAAGGTCCAATGTACCTGGGGTTTAGTTTTCCGCGTTTGCCGAATCGGATTACGCCTTTCCAAGGCGATACCTTTAAGAGTACTCGATCCCCAACTTGGAACTCGAGTGGCTTGCGCCTCACATCAGCATAGCTTTTCTGACGATCACGCGCGGCTTTGAGTCGGTTTTGGATTTCAACGATTTTCTCGGTGGTTTCATGTATGAGTTCAGGACCAGTGAGTTGACTTTCTCCCACTTCAGTCTAACAGATCGGTGATCGGCACTTACGACCGTACAGTGCCTCAAACGGTGCAGTTTTAATGCTGGCGTGATAGCTGTTGTTGTACGAGAACTCGCACAACGGTAAATGTCTTTCCCAATTTGTACCAGAATCAACTACGCAGGCTCGTAGCATGTCTTCCAGTGTCTGAATAGTTCGTTCGCTCTGGCCATCGGTCTGAGGATGGTACGCGGTACTCATATCGAGACGGGTACCCAATGATTTTTGGAGTGATTGCCAGAAGCGAGATGTGAATCGAGCATCCCTGTCAGAGATAATCGAGATAGGGACACCATGTTGGCAAACGATCTCTTTGATGTAAATTTGTGTAAGGCGTTCCATTTTGTCGGTTTCTCTGATTGCCAAGAAATGAGTCGATTTGGTGAGACGATCGACGATCACCCAAATGGTATCGCAACCTCTCGCCGATTTAGGTAGTTTGGTTATGAAGTCCATGGTAATTTGCTCCCATTTCCATTGAGGAATTTCAGGTTGTTGGAGCAATCCGGAAGGTCTTTGGTGCTCGGCCTTGACCTTGGAACAAGTTAAGCATTTGCTGACGTACAAAGCAATGTCAGCTTTCATATTCGGCCACCAGTAAAACTCCTTGATGCCGTGATACATTTTGTCGGATCCCGGGTGGATATAATACTTGGACTTGTGGGCTTCATCCATTACCAAGTCCCTCAGGTTTCCGGAATTAGGCAACCAGATTCGGTTAGAGAAATACCTAACTCCGTTGGGTCTGATCTCGAATTGTTTATCCATGCCTCGCAAGGCCTCGTTCTTGAAGTTATCGGGTTTCAGGGCTTCGAGTTGGGCAAGATGTATTTGGGTGGTGAGATCGTTATGAATGGTAATACTGAGTGCCCGGACTCGGAGTGGTTTTGTTCGTTCCTTACGACTGAGGGCATCAGCAACCACGTTTGCTTTACCCGGATGATATTTGATCTCACAGTCGTAATCGGTGAGTAATTCAACCCATCTACGTTGCCTCATGTTAAGATCTTTCTGGTTGTAAATGTGTTGGAGACTTTTGTGGTCGGTGAATACAGTGCTGCGGGTACCATAAAGATAATGTCTCCAGATTTTTAAGGCGAATACCACGGCCCCTAGCTCGAGGTCGTGAGTTGTGTAGTTTTTCTCGTGAACTTTAAGTTGTCGGGAGGCGTAAGCAATGACCTTGTCTCGTTGCATCAGCACGCAACCGAGACCTTGGTGAGAAGCATCACAGTATACCACGAAGTCATCGGTGCCTTCGGGTAGAGATAGAATGGGTGCACTGCAAAGCTTGGATTTCAACAGTTGAAATGCCGACTCTTGTTTCTCGGTCCAATCGAATTTCTTTTCCTTCTGAGTCAACACGGTGAGGGGTTTGGCAATTGTTGAAAAGTTTTCGATGAAGCGGCGGTAGTAACCGGCCAATCCCAAAAATTGGCGTACCTCGGTTGGAGTAGTTGGCGCTTTCCAGTTCTTGATTGCTTCGATTTTCGAAGGGTCTACATGAATTCCCTGACTGTCGATAACGTGTCCAAGGAATTGAACGGTGTTTATCCAGAACTCACACTTAGAGAATTTGGCGTAAAGCTCCTCGTGTCTAAGTAGTTCCAGGATGGTTCTGAGGTGTTGTGCGTGTTCCTGTTCGTTTCGCGAATAGATAAGGATGTCATCGATAAAAACAATAACAAACTTGTCGAGGTAAGGTTTGCACACCCGATTCATAAGATCCATAAATACAGCCGGTGCGTTGGTCAGGCCAAAGGGCATTACTTGGAATTCGTAGTGCCCGTAACGGGTTCTGAATGCGGTTTTTGGGATGTCAGCATCGCGAACACGCAACTGATGATAACCGGATCGAAGATCAATCTTTGAATAACAGCTTGATCCTTGGAGTTGATCGAACAGATCATCGATTCGAGGGAGTGGGTATCGGTTCTTGACTGTTAGTTTGTTCAACTCTCGGTAGTCAATGCACATTCTGAATGAACCGTCTTTCTTTTTGACAAATAAGACCGGAGCTCCCCAAGGTGAAGAACTCGGTCTAATGAATCCTCTATCCAGGAGTTCCTGTAACTGAGTGGACAACTCCTGAAGTTCAGATGGAGCTAGGCGGTACGGTGCTCGGGCCACCGGTGCGGCACCCGGCACGAGATCAATCGAGAACTCAACCTGTCTAGGTGGAGGTAGCCGAGGTAGTTCTTCTGGAAAGACTTCGGGAAAGTCTCTAACGATTTGTATATCTTCAAGTCGCTTCTCCTCCGACTTTTTCTCCGTGATGTGAGCGAGTATTGCGGGGTAACCCTTTCTCAGAAATTTTCGGGTTTTTAAACAGGAGATTAAGTTTAGTCTCGACCCACCGGTCTCCCCCTGTATGATTAAGGTACTACCGGCGGCGAGAGGGATTCGGACGATTTTATCGTGACAAACAATTTCGGCCCGGTACTTGGACAACCAGTCCATACCCACGATGACATCAAAACTTCCTAGTTCAACAGGCATTAGATCGATTGAGAAGGTTTCGTTTGCGAGGTTTAAAGTGCAATTAGGTATCACACTACTGGTTTCTATGAGTTTACCATTTGCGAGCTCTACAGTGTACTTAACATCTAAGGCCGAAGGGGTGATATTAAGTAGTGGGCAAAACTCATCAGATATGAAACTTTTATCAGCACCGGTATCAAATAATACTGAAGCAGTAAGATCGTTGAGAAGAAACGTACCCGTTACAACATTCGGGTCTTCCCTAGCTTCCCCAGCTTTGATGACAAATGCTCTGCTACGAGCTGGGTTGTTGTTCCGTTTGTTGCTGTTGTTGTTGTTGTTGTTGTTGTTGTTGTTGTTGTTGTTGTTGTTGTTGTTGTTGTTGTTGTTTCTCTGCTTAGGGCAATTATTCTGAAAATGCCCAGGACTTCCGCACCCATAACAAGTCTTCGGGGCACTGGTGTTTCGACAATCCTTGGCCAGATGCCCAAAGCGTTTGCAGTTTGTGCAAGGGCAGGAACCGTCGTGGTGACGATTGCATTTGGGACAGTAGGGCCTGCTTCCAACGTACCCTTTCCTTTCAGAAGTGCCGGATGAATAAGCCCTAAGGGGCTCAGGCTTTCGGTTGGTGATTTGGTTGGATGAGTTGGGGTTTCCTTTCCACTTTCGTTTGTTGTTTGCAGGTGGGGCTGAGGTTGTGTTACGGCGGACAGCGTTTGCCGTGAGTTCATGGGCCATACGGATGGCGTTCTGGATAGTACCTGGTTTGGATGAAGTCACCAGGTCCTGAAGTTTTTCGGGCAGTCCATCAACGTATTTCTCGATCCTCTTGTACTCAGGATCGACCATGGTTGGGCACAGAAGTGCCAGCTGGTGGAAACGATTGGTGTAACCGGTGATATCATTACCTTGCATCTTATGGTTCCAGAATTCCAGCTCCAGTTGTTTCAGTTCATCCCTGGGGCAATACTCACCCCTTAACATCTCCTTCAACTCCTCCCACGGGAGTTTGTAAGCATCGGCAACGCCCACAGTTTGGGCATAGGTGTTCCACCACGTGAGTGCGGTGTCGGTAAAAGTACTAACAGAGAACTTAACTTTGTCCCCCTCCGCACAGTTGCAGATAAGAAATACCGATTCAACTTTCTCGATCCAGCGTATTAGACCGATAGCTCCCTCGGTACCTGCAAAGTTTAGAGGTTTGCGGTTCTGGAAGTCCTTGTAAGAACAAGGTTTAGCAGCAGAGGTTTCAGCGGCATCGCTGTTTCTCGAGGAATTTGGTGGAGTATTCCGAGCCAAGGCTTCAGTAACAGCCTGGGTTATAAGGGAGGTAATCTGGGCATCGGTGTATGGTCGTGTCTTTGGCGGCATGATTCTTCAGTAAAAGAAATGAAGATACATGAGATTTTGTATGAAATTGTAATTGTCACAGATGTACATGTATAAAAGCAGTAATACATAACATCAACATGGAAAATGACAATTAATGTGGGTTGAGATAACAAAGGATATTTGATAGATAACGTGAGTTCAAAAGTTACATCCTACAGGAATATTACAAAAGGTGTCGGAAATGGTTACATCCGACTAGTTTATAGAGTAGTGCTAGATAGTCCCTAGATTACGAGATAGATTACAAGACAAAAACTACACTAATCTTAATGTAGATTAATTTGTTCCATCAGCGCGACAAGGCGGTCCACGGTTTCTGCTAGTCGGTTGGTTTGCCGGGCGTTGTCTTCCACCAAGGCCAGTCATTGTGCTATTGTTCGAGAGTGATCCGCAGTCTCCTGTGAACGCTGTTCACATTCTTCTAATCGGTTTCTTACAAGTTCATCCGCACCTAATTCGGCGGTCATGGAATCCTGAATTATGCTTACAGAGAGGTTGGTATCCTCTTGTGCTCGCTGTAGTTGTGATATGCGGTCGAGAGCTTGACGAAGCAGGTAAGCCATTCGGTGTTGTTCCAGTTCTAGGTTTTCTAGTCTTTGCTCCTGACGGCGGAATTGGGTAGCCAATACTGGTAACGTGAGATGTGCCGAGTTCTGAGAGTTATGTACAGGATAAGGGCTGGTTCGAGGTGACCTTGTGTTCCTCCTGGCTACTCGTGGGTTCCGTGACCCATGTGAGTGAGAGTGTGTCGGATTAGGTGGTGTGTTTGCCATTCCTGTGGCAGAGTGTAAGTAAGACGAGGCTAATATGTATAAATATATAATATCCAGCCTAGTGTCTAGCACGTATCAAGTAATGGTCCGGTTCTCTCGTGGTCAGAGTCAACTAACGCATTCCTGTTCGACACAACCATTTCAGACCGCACATCATCTTTCCTTAATTGTACATAGTTGATCAGGCTATGTTAAATTAAAGTCGTATGATGTGATTTCTGAACCAATTATGCCTAGTAAGGGAATACTGCCTAATGGTCATAGTCTAGGCCCACTAAATGCAACCTAGTTCACTATAACCTTAGGCTCTGATACCAATCTGTAACACCCCCAAATTTAGTGATTTGCGGAAGCATACTTGGATGTTACTAATCAATATACAAAGCACAAGATATACAGCAAACGACCTCTAAATGAGACGTTTTGTAAAATAATTACATTTCATAATTAAATCGTTTGAAAACATATAGTTTTTCTTTACAAAAATAAGTAAGCCTAGAGTCCGCGTATGTGGCGGGAGATTCTATTACATAACCATAGTTACAAAAGATAATGCCAAAGAATCTCCGTTAACTGCAATTTGGAAATCATGCGACTCTAGCTAGTAATCCTGGAGTGATCCTACTCCGTAAGTGTACCTGAGAATACATGCTAAAAAGGGTCAACCAAAAAGGTTGGTGAATCTCACAGGTTTATCAGTAAATAATCAGTTTGAACACAAGATTTCATCAGTAGTGCCCGTAGGCGTATATCAAGTATTTGCAAATCTCGCAAAAGTAAAGTAATTAAGTTATACCGTTGCCATGAGGCTCATAATCGAAGCTTAACCCGTAAATAATTAGTTGCTCCCGTGACATGCTCGTAATTGAGCAAGCATCAGTAACGAAATAATAGTCACCCGTTTCTACGTGTAAATCAGTACGTGGTAGCGCTACTACCCCGGGCAGGGAGGGTCATTTCCCTAATGGATCCATTAACTACTGTTCGCGCTTAAGTCCATAACTAACGATATATGATGGAGAGACTTCAGTAAATAGTAATTAACTCATGCAATTCCGTTTGGTATACAAATCAGTTTAGTACTTGTGTTCAGGAAAAATAAGTAGCATGTATCTCCCCCAATAAGATAAAACAGTAAAAGTGGGGCCGTAAGACTCACCTGAGTCTTTGCAAATACGTTTATATCAATAATCGAGTAAGTAATATCAACCGTAGGTTCTCCGAACCCGTAACCTTCAAATGCCTAAACATATAAAGTTAAGTAAGTAGATGTCTCGTAAGACCATCTAGGCTAGTTGTTTACACAACTCATTATGTCCAAGTGTTTGTTTAGTAATCCATTTGTAGTTTGAAAACAAATATGGCCCGTTGGTGACGGTTTGTAATAATGATTTAATGTGTTATCATTATTTGTATCGTTGAATCAGGTTTCGTTATTTGTAAGTGTTCAACACTTAGTGTGAAAAGTATTTACAACATTTAATGACGGGGGTCCGGGGGCAGCGCCCCTGGTAGCGGGGTCCAAGGGGCGGCAGCCCCTGGCGGGGTCCAAGGGGCAGAGCCCCTGGCTGGGGTCGAGCTGCCAGGTCAGCTTGGAAAATTTTTATTTCTACTATATTGCTTTGACGAAAAACGCATCTGGATCTGAATTTGGGTAAAATCAGGTGTTAAAATCTTGGTTCCGACACTTAGTAAAAATCTGTGTTTTTCTAGTTTCTGGCTTGTGCGACGTAGCATGCGACGTTGCAAGCGACGTAGGGTGCGACGTAGGCAGGTACGTCGCATGATGCGACCTTCGCAAATCAATGCGACGTAGGGGGCGACGTCGCTAATGCGACGTTGGCTCGGTTTGCGACGTTGGAGTCTACGTCGCCATGTATGACATCCGCAATTTAATGCGACGTAAAGGGCTGCGTCGCTAGTGCGACGTTGAGGTTTTTGTGCGACGTAGGCCGCGACGTCGCAGAGGCCCCTGGCCAGGTGCGACGTAGCGGTCTGATGGCCGGAAATTTAGTCGAAAACGAGTTTTTCGGTTTCCGTTCGGTCCAAAACTTTTACCCAACCCATATATGGACATTTTAAGTGTATACAAACAACAAACAAGTGATAATACTTAAAAACGAGAGTTTTCGGAGTTTTGTCGGAAACTTACAATTTGCCGAAATGAAATTCCGGAAAGATAGGATTGTAGATCGCGAAGTGGTGAACGTTTTTCCTAAAAGAGCTTTGAAATCCGAGGTCGTTTGGCGGTAGTATTTGGCGGTTTTTGGTGGTGGGGGTGTGGTGGTGATTTAGAGAGAAATGAAAGAAAGAGAGTGTAAGAGAGAGAAAAGAAAGAGTTAAATGAAAGAAAGAAGGTGGGATTGGGAGGTTAAGCTCCCAATTTCGCCCCGCGTTTACGCTCCGTGCGGTGTTCGTTTGCTCCGTCGTTTA
This sequence comes from Helichrysum umbraculigerum, assembly GCA_949592205.1. Lineage (NCBI taxonomy): Eukaryota > Viridiplantae > Streptophyta > Magnoliopsida > Asterales > Asteraceae > Helichrysum > Helichrysum umbraculigerum. The sequence continues at coordinate 118,210,888 of CATIUR010000001.1, forward strand.
ACGTTAAACAATTATTTTAAACATCAAAGGTACGTTTTAAAATACCAATTATTACGCGAGATTTTATTTAATTATTTTACAATTTAATTTATAATTGAGTTATAAAATGGTAAGTTAGTTTACTTAATTTGCGCGTTTTAATATTTTAAATTGTGTAAGGTTTGTTTGTACGATACGTATTGGATACGAAATATTATCATAATAATATTTTTGACATAAAAGCGTTATTTAATAAAATTGGTCACCAACGTCCGTATTAAATTAAATCGAAATACATTCGATTTAAGTTGCGTACGATTTAATCCAATCGCATTTTCGTATATATTCAACAATATATATATAATTCGATACATTAATTAGCCTAACACAGAACTAATTACATGTATTAACATATGATTAGGCACTAATTACTAGTCCTAATTTGCCGGTTGTTACAGACTTGGTGGCTGCACTATCTCGTCACCAAATATGACAGTGTCTTCTGGTCTAAGTAGCTGTAGATCCACCATTTTCTTGAACAACCTGTCAATCTCAGCCAAGACTTCTTCTTTTGCAGCACTTGAGGAGTGACTGATAGCAAGTCTAATTTCATTTCATTCTTCTCTATGAAGTTTACAGACTTGATCAAGATTGATTGCTTGAGAATCCAATCCTCTGTGGATAAGTAGCTGAGCTTGAGACTTGTTCTTAGGCTTTTTAAGGTAGACTTTGGTGATAGGAGCAGGGTTTGATCTTTCAACCATTCTGACAACATATTTCTTCATGTCAATCTCATCCAACATTTTATCAGCAGATGTCTTTGCTCCCCCTTTCTTCTTCAACTTGCTGCCCTTTTTATCTGCACAAAGCTCTTGTTGAAGATCAGATTCTTCAACATATTGAAGGAGTTTAGACAGCCTAAAATCTTCATCTTCTTGCTGTCTTTTTAAGAAGATTTCTCTTTCTCTTTGAATGGCTTCATCTCCACTCCGTTTCAACAGAAAAGCTCGATCAGAATCAGATTGTTCCTTCAGCTTTCTCTTTCTTTCTTCTTCTTCTTTCGCATCTTGCTCAGCTTGAAATTTTAAGAGCATCTCCCTCTCATGATTCTGTCTCTCTCTAATTTTTCTTACTATTCGCTGCTGTTCAGTTTCTTCAGGATGAGAACTTTCTGAGGTTAAAACTGATGACAAAAGATGAGCAGGGACAGAAGAATCTGAGTCTGTGATCTCTGGTTGTGAATGGTGATAAGTTGTTGTGGTTGTTGCTTCTGTTGGTGTAATGATAGTGGGGATTGAGAGGGTGATCTGTGTTGTCGCTGTTATGTTTGTGGTAACTGGTGAAGTTGTTGTTGCTGTTGGAGTTGTTGTTGGTGGAGTTGTGATTGTGGTAGCTGGTGGAGTTGTTGTTGCTGGCGAATCCTCAGATATGACAGTATCTGTATGAGGCGTCTCTGATAAAGATTTAGGTTGCTCCATGAAGGTTTTGAGATTGTACATGGCGGCTGATATTTCTTCCTCAGAAAAGGTTATCTTTTTGGAAGGAGTAGACTCTGATGAGGGAGACTTGCTGGTCCTTTTTCTTTTAATCAGAATATAAGAGATTGGTTGTTGATCTTCTATTTGATCATCAGTGTCTTCTTCCTCTTTATTATCAGTGTTCCCTTTATTCTTCTCTTCCTCAATGCCAGTATCAGTCACATCAGCAGTATCACTTTCATTTTTACCATCGTCATCATCATTTTCTTCATCCATATTATCAGTCACATCATTCTTTCTTTCCGTATTATCAGCATCATTATCATCATTATCATCATCATCTCCTTCATCCATATCGACAACATCATCTTCTTGTTGTCTATTCATCCATTCCCACCTCATCAGCTCAAAGCTTGCTGACTCCCCCATAACTCGTGCATTCTCATCAGCGGCCCACTCTCTAACCTTATAATCATACATTCTTTGCTCATCCGGATGAAACTCAGGGAAAGCACCCATATTATCTCTTTCTTCAGCGACATCCATATATGATGCATCATTATCAAAGGGAGTGTAATTCTTAGCATCATCATCTTCTTCATTCTCCCCCTCAGCCTCAGAAACTAAATAAATAATCTCCTCAAGTCGATTGCAGATTTTCTGATGATCAACATGCATAGTTTCTAGACCAGTGATAGTCTCATGATGGTTGGAGACAATTTTTGGAAGTTCGCTGATAACTTTATCAGCATGAGTGATATAATCCACAACAGAAGATGCCATTATTTTTTGATTTTCATTTAGAGAGATTATTGCATCTTCATGAGTTTTGAGGCTGATTCTGGTGAATGAGGCGAGATCAGTAAGAGACTTAGCATGAGTTTCTAGAAGTTGGTAGTGATCTACTTCAGCATTTGCAATTAGTTTGACCTTTTCTTTGATAGAATCACTCCAATCTGGAATGGTTTCATAAGCTGCTGCAAGAGAGTGAACCTTACTAGTAAGATCAGCTAGTTGTCCTGTCAAAGTCTCTCTATCTTCTGTGAGCATTCGAATTTGTTGCTGTGAAACAGCAATATAATCCAGCAGCAATTTGTCTGTTGATGATGTGATGGAGGTAGATGCTTTGTTGGTTGATGGTGATTTTTGAGTGACATGGGAAATAGGTGGTATTGGTTGTGATTGAGATTGTATGTCAACTTCTGGTTGGGATGGTTGATCATCAGCATGTTGAGAGATGTTGTCACTGGAAAGAGACATTGCATCTAATTCCTGGATGGGTGAGGTTATGGTATCAGCATCTGGTTGCTGATTCGCCGTTGGAAGAGTAAAATTATAGGATCGATGTTGCTGATCCTTTTCAGAAGAAGATGAAGAAATGTCCATTGGTTGGGCTTCCTCAACATCATCAGCTTGTGTTTTAGCTGATAGATCATTAGAAACAGAGATGTCAACCTGTATCTCTCCCTGTGACTGGGGAGGGACACTGTCGGTTGGTGCAGTAAAAGATGAGAGTTGGCCCGGGTCTGTAGCCAGTGATGTGTCATCAGTAATGAGTGTGTTATCACCCGCTGATGGCACTTGCCCTTTGACTGAAACATCATCCTTTTGTGAGAATGATGAGTGGCTGATGGGTTGACTCGATGGGTGGGTGTGGGTTGCACCCGAATCACTGCTAACAATGGGTTGAGCCATTGTAGCTGTCTGTAGGCTTCCCTTTATAGAGTCACTGGGCTTTTGTGAGTCCAGTGAAGTAGTTTTAGGCACAGGTTGATCAAGAGTGCCCGCAGGGACTGAACGTTCAGTCGCTGCTTCACTCTTGGCGTCCTTAGACGTCTTTTTCTGACTCTGTCCCTGATCCTTTAATATCAGGGACTTTAACTTGATTTTCTTAGGAGCAGTTGGTGGCTTTTGTTTTGGTGGTTGATCAGCAATAGTCACTGGAGGTGTGATCAGTGACGTGATCGATGGGGGGCAGAATTAGATGGATGTACAGCTTGTAAAGGCTGGGGTGCAAGTATCCCCTTTGGTTTCATGAAATCAGGGAGAAGCACATTTGCAGCTTTACTAAAAATTTGTTTCCCTATCAGAGTAGGTTCAAAACCTTTAAAAGAAACCCTATCATAGGCTTTAAACTGATCTTTAAAAACAAGTGAAAGAAACCTAGGATAGGAAACATATTTTGCTCTGGTAGGTTCACAGATTCTTGAAACAATATCATCAAAAATCACACTTGCATAGTCAACTTTTAAAGAGTTGACCAGTGACCAGCTTAACTGTGCTTCTAGGGAGTTGAATTGATCATAACTCCCTGTTTTTGTGCCCAGAGATTGAATAAAGTTTGAAAATAGGGCATTCCACACACCATCCATTTTAGATTTATGAACAGTAGTATACTTTCGATTTCCATTGCTATTCACAGTGTATTTGCAGTCAATCCCAGTGAGATTCACTATGCCAGCTTTGGCATCTTCTTTTTCAGGCAGTGGGTCGTAAGTATCGTGCTCAGGGAGTTGTAAAACGGTACGGATGGTGTGTGCAGAAATAATTATTTCTTGACCTCCGTTATCGATAAAACCTTTAAGTTATGAGGTACTATTAACGATTGAGTGAGTACAGGTATACCAAAACTCACTCAACCATTCTGGATTCATCTTTACAGGGGATAATGTGAGAGCAGGGAGAATAAAATGATTTTTTAAGAAATTGATTATCTCCGCGTACTCTGTTATAGATCATGAAAGATTACCCAAATAATTTGCTTTTGGAACTGTAATGATATCATCTTCACCAACTGCAGGAGCTCGAAGAGCTTTGATATCTTCAGTGGCAGTGTATGAGTTGAGAAAATATTTTGATTTAGCCATTACAGAACCTTTGAAAATCTTTGATTAAACACTTATTTTAGGGTTTTTGAACGCCAAAGGTTTTTCGAAAATTAGTAAAGTGTAAAAGATGACAAGTTGTTGATTTGTAGGTTTAAATAGTACACTTTACAAATGATCATGTGGCTGAGATGAAAACAACGTGGACAGTCGTGGTGGAAGATGTAGAGGTGGTAGAGGGTTATGATGGTGGTGCGTGGTGGCATTAATGGTGATGGGAGTGGTGTGCCGGAAAAAATACGCTGACGTAGGAAAGAGAGTGTCAGAAGCGCGCGATTTTTTCGATATACCATAAAACATTTTGTAACACCCAGTCCTCGGGTCTAGTAGTATTTAATATTTCTGACTGTGAATTATTATTAAGTGTGTCAGAAAATAGGTGTGTTGTATTATTTGAAATAAATAGTGATAATAGTCGAATAATTTATTGTGACTAATAAATTATTGAGTGTTTTGATTTTATTTAGTTGACGGTAAAATAAAATAATGTTTCCCCGCAAATGGTTTTTAAGTTCCAGACAATGAAAAGTATGGGGAATGGAATTTAAACACTTCTAGTATACTACTAAGATATTAGGTCGGTTGTTTATTTGATAATTATCTCCATTTATACACACATATACGTATCATACATCATACATACATGAAACCCTAGATCAAAATCACTTTCTAACATCAAATTGGAGCTTTCTTATTCGAATTCAAGATGCAAACATATGGATTATCACTCTCCAATCCTCCTAGTCATCTTGTAAGTCTTTATTTCTTGATTTTCATAAACCTAAAAATTTGGGGTTTTGAGGGTTATTGATTATAATTCGAAATCAAGGGTTGAGATTGCTAAAATGATGTTATTTGAGCTTATTAATGATGATGATTAACATCAATGAAGCTAGGGTTTATGAATTGATTGAGTGTTCTTGATATTGATGATGATTAAGATAAAAGTTGTTTGATTAATATGAAATTGAAGCTTGTAATGATAATATAGTTGTTAGTTGATGATTATATGTGGATATAATCTAAACCTAGTTTAGAAATGGTGAATTTGATATATGATCATTAATAAAGTTAAAGGGTTTAGTTGATTATGATTGATTCATGAAGATGATTATGAGGGGTTTGATTAATTGTTGATGTTAGATGTTATTAATCTTGTTAATGGGTTAATTATATTAGTTAACAATGATTAAGATGGATAAAGGTGAGAATGTGATGCTAATGATCATAATTTGGTAATTGATTATGAATATTGATGTTTATAATGGCTATTCATAATCTTGGAAACTTACTTGATTTGATGTTGAAAGATGATCATAGTTTATTAAGTGATTGTGAATAGAGATGATTAAAGTGATTATTCATAATCTTGAAATGATACAAATTAAGTGATTTACGAAATGAGTAATAACTCAATGAAATAGAGATTATGAATCATGTTGTATGACTTTAACATGAGTTAATTATTATGAATGAGTTACTAACTCATTTTGTTTAATTATATTGTCAGATGTGCAGAAGGCTCAGTGATATTAGACTACTGAGTGGATGCCTGAAGTGGTCGGTGAGTGGATCTCTAATCCTCAGCGTAACTTGGTTGTAACAAGTTTGGTTACAACAAGTAACGTATTATTACTTTATCCGTTGCATTGATGATTATGTTGATAGTAATAATACTGTTGATATGTTGACTAGTTGAATATGCGACTTGTTGATTACGTGATCACTTGAGTTAATTAGCCTTCGGGCATCAGTTGTTAATGAAGCAACGAGTTGTTGAACTGTTGGTTGGGCTAGTTGGTTATCCAAAGTTTAACACACCTCCTGTGTTAGTTGAAGATAATCACTAGCTATCGGTCTCGTCCATATGGCCATACGGATAGGTTGGGTAAGTGTTCTTGGGGAGCCTCCCGGGTTTATGGTTATCCCAGAGCCGCCGATCCTCATTATGGTGTTGTTGATTAGTTGAATTGTTGCATTGTTGAACTGATGCATTGTTGATGTGTTGTATTGTGTACTAGCTTGTTTAGTGATAATTGTTGTACACAAAGTTGTTGAGCTAAGTTAGGTTGTTGATTAGTTATCTGCTCACTTAGCGTTATGCTAATCCCCCACATTAACACTTCTTGCAGGTTTCGGTTTGAATAATGGGTGTGCAAGAAGTTGGGCTAGCAGGAATGTTTGACCACGAGGCAATACTCTGATAAGGGATTTGTATAATATAATGTTTCAAAGTGTTTTATATAACACCTCGGTTGAATAAATTATGTTTTGAAAATGTTGAATTTTATAAGTTGATAAAACGATGTAAATTATCACTATCTATTTGGACTTACGCTTCCGATTGACTATATTTAAATTAGTATAAATGAAGGGTGTTATAAGTTGGTATCAGAGCATAGGTTTGGGCGAATTGGACATTGCAATGTGTTCAATCCCAAATCTATGGTAGTGTCAAGTCAAACATTCCTGGGAGTGCGGGATTAGTAGTTGCATGAGAAAGTTGTTATTGAATGCGTACTAACCTATAAAAAGTTGCAAAAGTGTTGTTTTGGTTGCAGAGACGGAGGAATATGAGGAACCAATAGGTATTCTCATTGATTCCTCAATACTCGTGGGCTTAGATATGCCAGGTAATTCTCGATAAATTCGATGAATTTAAATAAGTTTGAATTGTTTACTTTGTTATGTTATGATTAGTAGTGAAGTAAGTTGAGTCAAACTGCTATGATTCCTTAGTGAAGAGTCCTTGATAATAGTTGCTTGTAAATCTGATGAGGAGATACTAAATGAGATGTTTAACATCATAGAAAGGTGTAATAGTTGTATTATGGGGATTTAATTGTGTCTACAATATGAAATTAAAATATGAAATCGGTTGTAGGAATTGTTATGTGAAATAATAATTTTGGAAGTAATGTGATTAGCAAGGTTGAAATGACTCTAGATAGTGAAATGAGATTGTTGGAATATCTCAATCGAGGTAATTTGGAGTCTTGTTTTTGTTTAAATGAGAAAGTGTCCATTGATTGGGAATGGTATGTTTGACACAGAAAAGTTAAAGTTGAGATTAGTAGAGTCGAATTTGGTAATATATATACCATAAAGTGATGAATATGGTAAGATGTTTATGTGTTTAATAATGATCATGATTGTAATTGAATTATGATCTATATACTAAAAGTGGTAAAATAATGAAGTCGAAGTGGTCAACCAAACTAATATGTATTGACAAGTTGTGAAAAGTCAAAGTGATCATGAAATTGGAAAACTTGTTGTAATTGTTGTGAATTTGATGATTTTATGTGAATTTGGTATTTCAAAGTTATAATATGACACCGATATTGGAAGAGAAGCTGTTTGACTTGGTAAAGTCAAAGAAGTGTAAAATGGGTGTTAAATTTGTGAACATATTGGTTGAAACCCAAATGGGTTGTTAAAGTGCCCAAATGGGTCACTTGATGGTTAAAAGGTTAAAATGTGTAGTGGTCTGATTAAGAAGAATGTTAAAGTGACTTTAAGTCATAAAGTTAGTAGTAAAAGGTGATGAAAATGATTTGGGTAGTCAATGTGGTTATTTTCTTAAAAATGCCCAATTGGACCCCTAAACGGGTCAATGAGTCAAAACATGATATGATGTGTATATATAGGTGATGAAGGTACCCACACGTCCCAAGTATATGTAGAAACATGTTGGCAAAGAGTGGAAGTCAAAAAGTAAGCCATTTGGAATATGGCGTGTCCACTAAAATGGTCGGAAATGGCCTAAAATGAGTTACACGTCCGTTTTCTCGTAAAATGTGAAAATTGAAAAAGTGTAAAAAGGGAAAGTTGTATTTTGGTATAATGTAAGTGCATGCAAAATTTCATGACCTAACTCCTTACGGTTTGTGAGATATGCGCGTTTGAAATTCGCATTTTTGCACTAAGATGTTCAGTCTGCTGTGCAGACAGGGGACCCGGCGGCTGGAGGTTATAGCCGGCGGCTGGAGGTCCAAACCGGCGGCTGGATGCCCCAAGCCGGCGGCTTCTTTTGGCTTTAAAACGCACTTTTGTTCTGTTTGCAAAAATTGGTGTTAGCCGACGTTTCGACTCGGGTAGCCAGCGGGTCAAGACCTTTAGCCGGCGGCTAGATATGTTAGCCGGAGGCTCATGTAGCCTAGCCGGCGGTTTGTGGGTATTTACAGGATTAAAATATTTTTTTACGTTTTTCGACGTTCGACGTAACTTTTGACGTAGAAATTTCCGCTAGAAAATTTCGGTGTCCGATTAAGACGAAATTTACATGTCCACTCAAAAACGGCCCAACGGTCAAAGCTCATAGCTTTGCTATGAGCCCTGTCAGTTTTCGGCACTTCGCGGTCGTTTGGGGCCAGAAAATCGCGTTTTATTGTTTTTCGAATCTTATTTCGAACTTTTAGCTTACGTTTTGTATTGGGCTTTTGTTTCATTGAGCCCAGAGATCATTCCTGTGACTATATACAACATTAAAAGTTGATTTAAGAGGTTCACATATTTTATGGTGTATGCGTCGGTTGTAGGCAGTTTATTTAACTGCAAAAATATACCAGTAGATGGTATTGTTGATTGCTACTAGCATGAATTAGTAAACATTGATTAACTAATCGTATGAACTATATTATGTGGACCAATTGAAATGAGATGAAGTAGTTGAATTACTTAGAGTATGATAAAATGTTGAATTGAGCGTTTTAAGAAATTACGAAATAAGCATAGGAGCTTATATTGATGTAATAGTTGAGCATGAAATATTCAATTGAGATTTGATTAAAGGTATATAGATTGACTATTATGTGTTAAATATTATACATAATATTGATGAATTGTTTAGTACTAAATGTACTATAAGTATTAAGTTATATAAATAATACTTGATATTGGTTCGGGTGATAACAAAGTTGACTGATGTATTGTGTCAGACATTGGTGTTGTATGCTTGTATTGTTATATATACATGATAATATGAGTAGTTCATATTAAAGGTGATAAGTTGAAAATAGTAGCAAGTTAAAAATTGGGAATATACTTGCTATTACAGGTTGTTGTAATTGTGTAAAGTGTTGATATTACTGTTGAGCAATATGTGAGAGTAAAGATAATTATTTATGAGATAAATGGTATGAAGTGACCTGAGAATAAAGTGTGACTGACATAATATGACGACGTCTGGCCAACGTATTTATATTATGCCATTTCACATGAAGTTGTTGAGGTTACTAAGTACCAGATAAAGTTAAGTGGTTTTAAAATATCAGGTAAGATATGTTGACCTGTAATTGATAAATAGTCAATGATGGACTAATATGAAAGAGTAATAAACCACTAAGTTGTTGTTGCTAATGTGATATCTATGGCACAATTGATGTGTATGTGTGATGCATTGCCAATAGCATGAATTAAAAAGTTGATTTAAGCAAAATAGAGGTCAGTGGACTGTGAATAATTGTGTGTTGATATTGTTGACGAGATGATTAATCACAGCACCTCGTGTTGTTGAAATACCATTGTTGAAAACGTTTGGTATTAACAGGTGTTGTTTAGCATCCAAGTTGTTGTGAAAGGGTGCTAGTTGATTATATGAAACTGGTTGTAACAATAAAATAATTGACCTCTACCTATTGCTTACTGATTTTCTTACTTGTTGATAGATAGATGATTGTAGATTTCTGTCAAGTAAAGGGTTTCATATAACATAGTCGTGTTTATGACAACAAGTTGTAAAGTAGTAATTAACTAGTTGCTAAAATTGGAAAATCTAGCAATGTGATGACTAAAGAAGTATATGATTATTAGTTAAATTACTGGTGACGAATCGAGTTACAACTTGTTGCTAAGATGCATGTAGTAGTGTTCGGTACCCCTTATTGTTACTATGATTATTGTTGTCGTCATAGTTGTATTTGTTGCTATAGTTGTTGTTGTAATAAAGATGACACGTTAAGTGACTATAAGTTAAGATTGACATAGTGGGTATGAATGATCATGTAAGCGATCAGTTAATTTTCAGAGATAGGATATATGTTGAATAGTGGCATAGTAAAATGTATCAAATTATGCACATGTAGATATGTGCTTGTAGATAGGATGTTAAATGTATACATAATTAAGGAGTTACTCTAGGGGGTGACATGGAATATGTATAACGATTATTGTGACTAGATAGTTGATGTGTTTGGTGTTAACAAATTTAGTGGAGAGCAACACACAGCTTATGTGTATATAAAAAGTAAATTGAAGTATATCTCGATGATGTGTAAGCTAATAAGATGTATATACATTATGTGTTTAAGGGAATAAGTATGTGTAAATACATGTGGTATTTAGAGGGAATTAAGATGGGTATAAGTGAATTAAATTGTAATCACCTTTGTGTGATTATAATAATGAATAAGTATGTGGTTAAAAGAGTGTAAGAAAAAGATTATTAATGAATTGAAATAAGAATAAGTGGTGGTTGTGTTAATCTATACTGACTAAGTAGGATCAGATTTCGAGGACGAAATCTCTTTAAGGGGGAGAGATTTGTAACACCCAGTCCTCGGGTCTAGTAGTATTTAATATTTCTGACTGTGAATTATTATTAAGTGTGTCAGAAAATAGGTGTGTTGTATTATTTGAAATAAATAGTGATAATAGTCGAATAATTTATTGTGATTAATAAATTATTGAGTGTTTTGATTTTATTTAGTTGACGGTAAAATAAAATAATGTTTCCCCGCAAATGGTTTTTAAGTTCCAGACAATGAAAAGTATGGGGAATGGAATTTAAACACTTCTAGTATACTACTAAGATATTAGGTCGGTTGTTTATTTGATAATTATCTCCATTTATACACACATATACGTATCATACATCATACATACATGAAACCCTAGATCAAAATCACTTTCTAACATCAAATTGGAGCTTTCTTATTCGAATTCAAGATGCAAACATATGGATTATCACTCTCCAATCCTCCTAGTCATCTTGTAAGTCTTTATTTCTTGATTTTCATAAACCTAAAAATTTGGGGTTTTGAGGGTTATTGATTATAATTCGAAATCAAGGGTTGAGATTGCTAAAATGATGTTATTTGAGCTTATTAATGATGATGATTAACATCAATGAAGCTAGGGTTTATGAATTGATTGAGTGTTCTTGATATTGATGATGATTAAGATAAAAGTTGTTTGATTAATATGAAATTGAAGCTTGTAATGATAATATAGTTGTTAGTTGATGATTATATGTGGATTATAATCTAAACCTAGTTTAGAAATGGTGAATTTGATATATGATCATTAATAAAGTTAAAGGGTTTTGTTGATTATGATTGATTCATGAAGATGATTATGAGGGGTTTGATTAATTGTTGATGTTAGATGTTATTAATCTTGTTAATGGGTTAATTATATTAGTTAACAATGATTAAGATGGATAAAGGTGAGAATGTGATGCTAATGATCATAATTTGGTAATTGATTATGAATATTGATGTTTATAATGGCTATTCATAATCTTGGAAACTTACTTGATTTGATGTTGAAAGATGATCATAGTTTATTAAGTGATTGTGAATAGAGATGATTAAAGTGATTATTCATAATCTTGAAATGATACAAATTAAGTGATTTACGAAATGAGTAATAACTCAATGAAATAGAGATTATGAATCATGTTGTATGACTTTAACATGAGTTAATTATTATGAATGAGTTACTAACTCATTTTGTTTAATTATATTGTCAGATGTGCAGAAGGCTCAGTGATATTAGACTACTGAGTGGATGCCTGAGGTGGTCGGTGAGTGGATCTCTAATCCTCAGCGTAACTTGGTTGTAACAAGTTTGGTTACAACAAGTAACGTATTATTACTTTATCCGTTGCATTGATGATTATGTTGATAGTAATAATACTGTTGATATGTTGACTAGTTGAATATGCGACTTGTTGATTACGTGATCACTTGAGTTAATTGGCCTTCGGGCATCAGTTGTTAATGAGGCAACGAGTTGTTGAACTGTTGGTTGGGCTAGTTGGTTATCCAAAGTTTAACACACCTCCTGTGTTAGTTGAAGATAATCACTAGCTATCGGTCTCGTCCGTATGGCCATACGGATAGGTTGGGTAAGTGTTCTTGGGGAGCCTCCCGGGTTTATGGTTATCCCCAGAGCCGCCGATCCTCATTATGGTGTTGTTGATTAGTTGAATTGTTGCATTGTTGAACTGATGCATTGTTGATGTGTTGTATTGTGTACTAGCTTGTTTAGTGATAATTGTTGTACACAAAGTTGTTGAGCTAAGTTAGGTTGTTGATTAGTTATCTGCTCACTTAGCGTTATGCTAATCCCCCACATTAACACTTCTTGCAGGTTTCGGTTTGAATAATGGGTGTGCAAGAAGTTGGGCTAGCAGGAATGTTTGACCACGAGGCAATACTCTGATAAGGGATTTGTATAATATAATGTTTCAAAGTGTTTTATATAACACCTCGGTTGAATAAATTATGTTTTGAAAATGTTGAATTTTATAAGTTGATAAAACGATGTAAATTATCACTATCTATTTGGACTTACGCTTCCGATTGACTATATTTAAATTAGTATAAATGAAGGGTGTTATACATTTATTTTTGAAATCCGTTAATTTAAATACAAAATGTACTAAATATAACGAATGTTTTGTCAATTGAAAATCACCATTAAATGATATCTTCAGTGAGTTGAAAGTTACTGAAGATACATAACCAATTTCTTAATTTACCACCACAAAAAAAAAATAAACATTCAAGCAAAATAAAATTATTTCTTTATTTAGGCAAGGATGTAGTCTCGCTGGTTTAAACACAACGTAGAATACTGAATAAACCATAGAGATGTGATCAGTTCATAAATAAAGAGAAAAGTTTATCATTCTTGAATATTTATATTGAAAGTTTTTTTTTTTTTTTTTTAAAAAAAAATCATGAGTAGAGATTATGTTGTATATAAGTTGTATAACACATCATTAGATTGCTTCTTTACTGATTAAGTTACAACTTAGAATACTAACAAAATCAGCTTAGAAGAAATTAAGTTACTGATATAAAACTTAATATGACAACATAATAAATACTCATGAGACTATATGAACTATAAAGTTAGATAAGCATAGTGAACTGACTATTATATCTGAAGTTTTAAACATAATTGTATCAGTGACTATGTTTTTCTAAAGTTATATTTTAAATAGTCAATTTATTTATTATATTTTATTATTTTTTTTTTTCTTAAAAAAAATGATTAAACAGCAATAAATAAAAATACTCAGTGAGTATAATTATTTCAGTTGATGAACCCATCCAGAGACAGGTTCATAGTGACCAAGCGCTGGTTTTGGCTTCCACTGATTTGAATAAATAGTATCTGAATGTTCACTGATGATGTTTTGTTTTTCAAAAGGTGTAACAGAACATTCAGATGACACATGTTGCCACATTTATAACACTTTTTGTTCAAATAGCCGGCCTTTTTGACTTTCCTCTTTTTATGTTGCTGATCTGACACAATCACACAACTTTTCTTGCTGATTGTTACTTCTTGCATCTTTGACTTTAGGTCACTGATGGAGGTTATCTTAGTGACAGATACAGTGTCAGTGAAGTTGCTGATGATTGTTTGATTATCAGCGATGGTTTTGAGGAGATGTGAAGTTACTGATGATTTGACAGTTTTCAAAACATTCATCTCATTATTACCATTTAAGACATCAGTATCTTCAGTGACCAACTTGCTTTTAGTAAAATAGTTTGGTCGTGGATCACTGAAGATGGAGATGGGTTCAAATACAACTTCTGAAAAATTACCCTTGGGATAAAAAACAGGGTCAACCATTGTTGAATCAGCGAGGGATGCAGCTTATTCATAATCTCCTCCCAAAATAGCTTTGACTTGTTTTGGAATTTGATTATTTACACAGTGATTGACTTTATCATTTGACTTACACCAAAATTCCATGACCTTTTTAAGCTGTTGAAATTGTGTTTCAAATTTAACCTTTTCTTGAACACATACTTGATTTGCATAAGTTTGTGCATCAAGATCCAGTTTTAATTTCTTCATTCTTGACTCATTTTCATTTTGGTCATTTAGTTTGGATTGTAAATCACTGATTTTACGTTTCTGCCCTCTTTGAATATCATGAGCATTTGATAAGTCAACTATCAAAGACTCAAAGACATTATCTTTTTCAGCAGCTGAATATGTTTTAAAGCAATGCACCTTGTAAAGAGTTTCAGGATCCCATTCAGATGCTGAACATTTAGGAGTGACTTCTTTGATGTCTTCAAGAAGTTCAGTGTCATTAGCCATCAGACAGTACTCCTTGTCTAAACAAATCATTGCTTCTTCTTCATCAGATGATGAGGAGTCAGAATCACTGAATGAACCTTCTTCAGCGACAAAACCTTTTCCCTTCTTCTTCCCAGATTTAGCCAATGCCTCCAGTTTCTTGTATTTTGCCTTGTACTTGTTGTACTTATCATTTCTGAAGTCTGGCATAGGTTCAGGGACTTGATTTACTGACTTTGATCTGCATTCAGCTGCAAAATGACCAATTCTGCCACACTTGTAGCATTCACCTTTGGATTGAAATTTATCAGATGATGGAGCACCAGCGAATCTTTTTGACCTGGTGTTCCTTCTGAAATTAGCAACCATCATGGCCATATCCTTCTCAAGCTTCTCCAGTCCTTCATCGTACTCGTAATCTGACTGTTCTTCGTCTTGACCACCTTCTTCTTCAGCTATTAGTGACTTTGAACTTTTCTTAGACACCTTTGACTTCTGTCTCTGATCGATTTCATCAAGCTCTGCTACAAGGGCATTGGATATTTTCTGACTTCCAAGAGTAGCACGAATATGCTCACTCTGTTCAGCTTGCTTTTCGGACTGCTCCCAATTGAGCAAAATACCATAGACTTGAGTTAAATTCAGAATTGAATAATCATTTCTCTGTCTGGTACACGTTGCAATGGTTCCCCAGATTTTCCTTGGCAGCAACTCAAGAAACTTTTCAACAACAAATCTCTGTTCCTTGCCTATACCAGCCTTCTCCATTTTGTTCATCAATGACTGGTATCTGGTGTAAGTGGAAGACAGAGATTCATTTGGTTCCATTGCGAACAGCTCATACTGGCGAGTGAGATTGACTTCCCTGCAGCGAATAATATTAGGAGTTCCAATATATATATTCCTAAGGGTATCCCACATGTCTTTAGCAGTTCTACAAAGCCTGATTGATTCGAACACTTCATCAGGAAGTGCCATGCCTATATAGATTTTAGCTTGTTTATCAAGTCTAACTAATCGCCTATCCTCATCAGTCCATTGTTCCTCTCTTTTAGGTAAAACCATTTCTGGTATAGCTGGAGTAGTAGCTGTTGCAATTACAGCAGGAACAATAGTAGTTGGGATATGTGGACCATTGGTTATGATATTACAGAGACGGTCATCAACTAAGTCCAAAAACATCATCATCCGGGACATCCAAGTTTCAATCCTTGAAGGATCAAAAGCTGGAGGTTTGGTTGTAGAACCATTTCCCTTTTGATAGTCAGAGTCAACACAGCTGTACTTTACAGATTCCATTGCAGACCTGGTTAATTGAAGTTAAACCAACTCTGCTCTGATACCAATTGAGAGTCCCGTGATCACTATTGATTAGTGATTTGGAATCGCAAAGTGTAAAGTTTAATTGTAGAAGGGGGGGTTGAATACAATTAAAAACTTTTTCTGATTTTAACTAAGTTAATTGAAAGTTCTTAATCGTTATAACAGAAACAGAGTATATCAGATAACATATATGACAATATCAAAGAACAATGTAATAGTAACTGAAATGGTGAATTGTATTGATCATAAAATTCACAAGTGTTGAATGCGGAATGGATTAACCAAAGTTAATCCAATTCAAACACTTAGCTAAACTATTACAATCGAGATGAACAGCAGTGGACAAACACGCTGACTGTTCACTCTATGAATCGCTAAGTCGTGCTTAGATAAACTACTCACTGAAACACAAGTGATTAACACGAATTGAACGACTAGCCTCAACAGTACAAAACACTGAACTATTTATACTACAAGAGTTCCTAAAATATCGCCTACAAAATAGGATCTTGGAAGGACACGTGTCGCTGCTTGATTGGTTTGAACTCTGATGAACCGACATTCTGCGGGTCCCAATTCTGTTACCGCAAATATCTCGTTACCTTAAAACCAATCACTTGCTGCCACGTAATCTTTCGGACATACTTCGAACTGGAACACTCTTGCTGATATATAGATAAGTACAGTACTTTTAGTACTTGATGATTGAGAGGCATTATTTAATAGTCCCTGAAGATGCAGTAATCCTCCTCACTCACTGCGAGCTAACATGCTCTTGTAGAATGACTTGAACTATAGATCTTCAGTGACTAGCTGTTATTATGGCAGTGACTTTTGCCTTTATTGATTTGAAGAAGTAAAGCTCTCGCTGACGTTGATCAGCGACACACCAAGTTGAACTTTAAATCTTCCTCAGCATATCAAGCGAAATGAATGACGATCAGCGAATCCTATCATTAGCAACAGCAGCTTCGATACAATCCATTTCTTCATCGAGTAATGAACAGTTGAGTTGGTCAGTGACCAGTGACTTCATCATGGTCAGCGACCAGTGACTCAACACCACTGTCAAAGAAAATTTTTCTGACACAGACCATGGGGTGAAAAGAGGTGCGTTGACCGACCACTACAGTAATTTTCTCAACATTCAATTATGATATCAATAATTTATTAGATACTTGTATAATAAGGTATCTAATTCATATATGAATATTAAATCAAACCATATAAAATAATATAAACTCTTTCCATGACAAAATATGTCAAATCTTATCTATGACCCCATGCAAAATGGTGAATGTTGGACTCATTCTTGCATGACCAAAACATTCTGCACATAACAATATATTCGGCATCAGAGTGGTCGGTACAGAAGCATATCTACAGGACAGAACTAAAGCGGCAGGAGGCAAGCACAATCTTTGGATTAGATACAAGAATATCTTCCTCATCTCAGTACATAAGGATCATGAGCCAGGCTCTATAAATACAGACCAACAAGATGTTTCAGAGGAGGATCATAAAACAACTCTCTTACTATTATAAACGCAGCAAACTCCCTATTCGCTGTTCCAAACTCACATATGCTCGGTTCCAATTTCGGATTCGTGGCGTAAAACAACATCTACAAAACGTGATGTGTGTTACCAAACGGGAATCGCCACCCGAGAATAATACATATACCTAAGGGTCCAAACAATTTCTGCTACTGGTTTGATAAATAATTAGTCCATTTTTTATGTTATTTACTCTAAAAACTATTAATTTCTAATGAAATCGTATATGTTCATGAAAAAATTATCTATTTAATATTATGAAAAAATTTGTGCTACGGGTCATTTGAATTTCCGGATCCTCCACTGCATGTGTGTAAATATTTCGTACACAGTTTTTGTTTCGGGTTTTGTATATATATGATTTGATTTGATCCTTAACGAGTAGAAACAGTTAAATCGATTTGCTTAAAAGAACACAAAACGATCAACGCTTCTACTTACAATTTCAATATTTGCATACATATATACAAAACAATTTGATTTTAATAAATAAACAAATGCACACATCAAACCACACTCAACCAAACACATCAACCGTACAACAACACTCTAAAGTCTTTTCATGCTACACTTCCATCCGTTTCATTTTTAGCACTGCAAACAAAACAAAAAGCCCAAATATTCTTAGTTTAATCTCATCATATATTCATATTCAACATGTAGTAGTAGTCTGTGGCGGAGCCAGGAAATTCGGATGGAGAGGGCGGAAATTTTTTAATTTTTTTATTTCTTCTATAGTTTCATGGGGGCGAAAATTTTAAAATGTCATTAATACATTAAAATTTTCATTTTTTTGCGTAATTTATAATTTTTTTAAAATGTCATTAATATTTTGTAGTAGTAATACAAAATTACAAATCTTGTTAAAAAATACAGAAGGGTAGAGCTTACGTGTGTTTCTTCTTGGACGAATTAGCATGTTTTTCTGCCAATTGTACGAATAAGCTTCCATCAAAAACTCCTCTAACGATGTCCTTGTGAAGTAATCCGTCTTCATCCTTCGCAATACTGTACAATAACTTCCATTCTGCAATCGCTGCGATCCTACACAATATGTTACCAAATCATGTATTTAATGTGTTCAGTATTAAACCAATCAAATGAGAATCCAAAATTTAGTCTGTTAGAGTGATTATGTGTTTATACCATCCAGCGTAGTCCTTGGGTTCACGATTTGCTTTCATAAACTCGTTCACTTCCTGTTCTGTCAAGCCATTTGGATTTGTGCGTGCATACTTTTGAAATAACTCCTCAAATTTGGAAGGAACAAACCTTTATGAAACATGAAACATGAGTATCGTTAGCATACATACTTTTTGAACCAAAACTAATAACGCTTAATGATACCTAATTTGTTCTAATATATTAAAGATGATGGCTGAAATAGATTTGATCAAAGAGAGGCATATTAAACCTTCCTTCAACGTCGTAGATATCAGAGTCGCTAGTATGCTTACCCAAAACTATGTTTTGGATGTAAACCGGGAAGAGTAGATTCGGAAATATCTTCCCCTGTTTCGACGAAACACAAAATAACTATTACTTCCTACTTCAAGTATATGTTATACATACATAACCCACTTAATTACAGTGAGTATTTATCAATGGATATTGATCGTAATTCTGTATATAATAGTAGATTCATTACCCAATATTAAATAAATTTATAATCATTAAAAAAAATTAGTTCAGTTTAGGTCGTAAGGTATTCCATGAAAAACTCACATTTCTTTTGTATGTATGAGACAATATCAACATTTCATTTGTAACGAATTAATCAATATATTTAATCATTTAATGATATATTTACTCAAAGTTAATATTTGGTACTATATATCTTTTTTCCCTTTCTTAGTAACATGCTGATACAGGTAGCTAGTATCATGTCATTTTCAGATAACAATATTAACTTAAATAGCAATAAAGTAAGACTTATATATCTTACCAATATAAGAAATACTCCTTACGTAATTAGCATAAGATATATCAACATGATATCTCTAATTAAGCAGTAGTATATATATAATTAGGTTAATACTATAGGTACGTACACTCAGGGGCGGAGCCATGTAGAAGGTAGGGGTAACAGTCGCTACGGGTCCATTTGCTATACGCAGTGTAAATTTCTTATAAAAATTGCATTTTTGCCGCATTTCTTGTTTGTGCTACGGGTTCACAAAAATTGAGATGGCCCTGCTACGGGTCACCCCAATTCCTGGATCCGCCCCTGACTACTACCTATTCGATTAAACAACCTTGGTAACCATTCATCATATAATTAACACTTGATGTAGACATTGTAAGCACATATACCGGACGAGTTTTGCCACTAAGACCGACGTTGATGAAGACAGCAAAAAACAAGGATTTGGGAATACCAAGGCCAATTGCTCGTAACCCTAAACGTAACCAATATTATTATTTGAATATAACAAAAAAAAATCACATCGAATTCAAGTAGAATGGGACAAACGACAAAGAGTGAACGATATTTAGTAGTTAAGTTGTACCTTGATAGGTTTCCGAAGGGTAAATGACACCATCATTGTTACGATCAAAAAATATAACGTGCTTTTGTAACATGTTTGGCTCGCTTGCGGTTGCTTCATTCACTTACGAACCACAATTGAACGATATAAGAAAGTAAACTTCAGTACCAGAAGCAAAAAAGTTTAACCTAAGTTGAAACAAACTAAACTAATAACCATAATTACAATACCTATAATCTCGGATTGTTCAGCCATTTATCGATTTTTGCTTGATTGTTATGCCAAAGATCGATGTTTATAAATTAATCACAAACGTAAGAGAAAATATGTTTGAATTCAAGGAATTGAAACTGTATAATGCAAAGAGAAAAGTAGAGAGTGTTATATAATGGAGTTTATTATATAAAGACGTGAAAATGCGTTTGGTAATTGGCAACCTCTTTAAATGTTGATGTAGATTTACTCTTATAGAAATGTCTTAAATGAAAGTTAATTTTTTGTGTGCTTGAAACTATTGATGGATATAGTATATATATTACGTATACGAAACTATAGTACAATGGGGAAAAAATACATGAAAATGGAATAAAGGAAGTTGAAGAATAGTTAGAGGTAACGAGTTTTGATTAAAGGTTATTCACGTTAATCGGAGTGTAACGAGTTGTGTAACCCTTATTTTGCGCTGAGTATTCAAATAATGCTTGATCAAGTTACAAGGAGATATTTGTATCGAACATTATTCTTAAAATAATAGTTAGAGGTTAAAAGAAGAAACCGCTAGCTAAATACATGGTTAACACAACTTTGTTGTTAATTTCCACAATTAAACCGGAAGATTTGATGGTTAATTATATATAAAAAAAAAAGTTAGACTCTTAACTATAATTTTAGGAGAGTTTTTGGGATTTCGTTTTGAAAAGATTATCCAACTATTACATTTGTAAGACGCAAATAATGACAAAAAGAAGTGTTTAGCTAAATAGTAATCATTTACAATTTGTTTGAGATAATACACAATTTTAAAAAACTAAATTCGAACATGATTTGTTAAAAATGCCACTTTTGAAAATGTAAAAATGATTTAAAAGGCAATTCTAAACACCTAACGACACTCTTTGGCATAGAGCATCATTTAGGAGCTTTAGCTTTTATTTTAAATGAAAAGCTCCTTCAAAAAATAAAAACCTTGTTTGGTATGTACACACTTTAGCTTTTAAATCCAACTAAAAGCTCAAAAACCCAACGCTTCTCAAACTAGCGTTCCAGAAAATTGAGGAGCTTTTAGAACAGCAAATTTCCTAAATACCCCTCTATAATTAGATATTAAATTTTTTTGCATATATAAAAAAACCCATAACCCTAATTAATTATACGTCCATTCTCGATCACATCCTGCGATTTGCGATTTCAGCCGTGCGTCACATACTCTCAATCACCTGTAATGATATTGCTACATTAATTTGAAATGCACGTCGACAATGATTTATGTCGAGCATATTATATTTCCGTTTGCCTTTATATAATGTTTTAAGTTTACTTATTAATGAAAAAAGACTCTTATGTTATCCAATCGATTAAGTACTTTATTGATACTACAAATAATTAACATTATTTGTTAAATTTATTTTTAACAATGTTTATCATTTACTATTATATTAATGTCATTTTATGTCATTTTACATTATAAGGCTACATGTACAACTAGTTTGCCAAACAATTATATACAAATAAAGCTACAGCTTAGAACTCCATCTAACAGCTACAGCTTATAGCATACAGTGTACAGCTACAACTTACAACTACAACTTACAGCCTATAGCTACTTTACCATACAGACCCAAAGATAAATCCAAAATTTGTGGGACGCGGCAAAAAGGTGTCCGCATGCTCGCCTTAGTTGACCAACTTCGAAGATTTACATGTTTTGATTATCTATTAGACTATTACTCGAAAACGAGCAAATGAAATAAATGAAGAGATATTGACTTTATAGTTTAGAGTGACGTACACGTGCTATAAATATAATAAGCTCGATACAATCTTAAACGCCAACTTAATCAATAAGTCGCACCTTTCCCTATCAAAACCGAAACTTTGTTCAATATTTGGTTCTTGCTTTCTTATACAGAAAAGTAGTATATGCATACATAATGCTACATTAATTTAGACTAACGTATAGTTACCCGGTTAAAGTGTTGTATTATACAAAAATTATTAATCCATTATTCCTTATTTATTATATATAGTTCCTTTTGTATCCAAATGAAATAGACAAAATACCATTGAATTAGATGCTTGTTGTATTTTTAGAATCGGTCTCTCTGTCTTATGCTAGATGCACGACTGTTAACATCTTAGCTCCTCATATTCTACTACTCCCTCCGTCCCAATTTTATTGTCCCCAGACAAAAAACACGCAGTTTAAGAAAAGTGTACTGGTCGTACTATACAACCAATAAGATTTAATCTCTCACCACATTCAAATGTTTTGATTGGTTCAAAGTACAAAGTGGACAATAAAATTGGGACATCCCAAAATGGAAAGATGGACTATAGATTCGGGGAGGGGGGAGTATTAGGGATTGAGTACCATTGTTGAATTAGATGCTTATTATTTTGATTTTATGTCTAGTGTTTTCTTCTATTCTAAGTAATCTTATACAATAAAGACGTACACTTAAATTATTGATGCTAACATTTTAATACGTATACACAATTATTGATCGATGATGACATTAAAACGCAAACTATAAAGCTAACACTAATTGGATTGGGATAATTACTTCCATGTTATCATAAATAATGATGAAATAGTTAGATGTTTTATATACTCCGTAATAATTTAATTAATCACATTTTTGCAAAAATTAATCAATCATTAAAATTGGAAATTTGTGTATTTATATCTAAGATTTAACATTATACATTTAATGGTAGGTCGATTAATTAAGATTAAAGTCAAGATGACAACACGATCATTAAATATTCTTTTCGATCAAATTTATCTGTTTATTTCGGACAAAAAGGTGTAATATGTAGTGTGTCTCTTATTGTAATTGTACTTTGGTGGCTTTTAGCGCCTTGCTATTAGCCTTTGTTATATATATATTCTCTCTGCCTTTCAAAAAAAAAAAAAATATTGGGGAAAAACAACTCCACGAATACATATTAAACTACGTGATATATTTCACGAACGTGTACACATAATACAACATACAATTTATTGAAATTTTGTTATTCAATTCATTTTGCTAACTATGTCTGTTCTTATGTATTTTTTTCTTTTACTTTTATATATTCAACGGTATGTAACGAAAGAGGATGTAAAATATAGTTTTTTTATTTCCATTTCAGATTATCATCATCGTATAATAAATACTCCGTATAAAAGTAAAAGTATATTTTACCCTCACATATCAAGTACATGCTTCATCGAATGAAGTACATTAACGATCATTAAACTAAGGTACCATTCAATTAAAACTCTAAAGCCGTAGTAAAAATTTCAAAGGACAAAATACTCAGATTGATAATCTACCTTGGTAATAATAATAAAAAAATAAATTAACAATCTACTTAAAAATTAGGGTTTATGGACCAGATCGCCAACGTACTTTACTTTTTGTCCTAATGTCACTAATGAACCGGATTTATTACCAAGGTCGACACCAAACTTTTTACTTTTGTCTCAATGTCACCAACGAACTAATTTTATTACCAATGTCGACAACGAACTTGTTAAATATGTTTTGAGGTCACCAAAATACCTTCTTTTTAACGAGCTACGTTTTATATTTGTTGATGTGGTGTTGCCATGCATTTCATTTATGTGACCAGGCTTCCACGTAAGCTAAACATGTACACGTATGGTTAATTCTTCTTCTCCGACCGACTAACATGTAATTTTTGATTGGTTTACAATAATCACCACTTTTCCTAATGTCACCAGTGAAGGTGCATTAACACCAAATCCTTTTCAATATAAAGAAACCCACTTTGATTACTAGCATCTAATTCAAAATTATTAAATTTCATAGTCAATTAGTGTTAGCTATCATGATTATTTCATTTCTATGTCATAATTCAACCATTTTTAAACCCTAATTCGGATAAGAACCACTAATCCATCAAAACCCTCAAGAACACTATCCATGATTCTTCATTTTCAACTTATTTTAATGATTCCACAATCACTAGTAAACTTATCTATTATCAATTCAACATATTTCATACTTAATTTCGTATTAGAATCATTAGTTTTATAATTACCCATGAAAACCCATAAAATCAAGATTCTAGGTTTGAAGAATTAAGGAACAATACTTACATGATGTTAAAAGTGATGATTCTTGCTTGAATTCGAATTTGAGAGCTTCAATTTCGTGGTTTGATTTGATTTCAGTTTAAGGTTTAGGGTTCGTACTATTTTTCTTGTTCGTGAAGCTCCTGGAGCTTTTCGAAAATCCATAATATGATACGTACATATCCATATTAATATTTAAGAATAAGTCTTATTTCGTGCCCCGTACTTATTATTGTCTGGAACTTTAAAACCGACTTACAATTATTACTATTTTATTTCACCTAAGGTAAATATAATTTAAACCAATTACTATTACTTTATTCACAATATTACTTTTGGATTTTGGGGTGTTACATATTGAATTTACAATGATGCGTTTAGCATTTTTGTTACTTAGCTAAATAGTGATTTTGCACAAGAACCAATTGCGGGAAAAATCATCACTAAAGTAAGCTCACTCGAAATTACCCTTATAGTTGACATAAATTCAGGCAAATATAGTATTAGTATGTGTAGTAAGACTATGTTTTGGACCAAGTTCAATTTTGATCAGACTTGATTAGGGATGGCAAATGGGTGAGAAAAACCCACGACCCATGGGTACCCGCCCGTCATGGGTGGGTAAACCTGTGAAATTTTCACCAATGGGTGGGTTACGGGTATAAACTTCTACCCGTTAGCGGGTGATGTGTAACATCCTCTCTTCTGGTCCGGTAATTTCTAATTTTAAATTGATATATTTAATTGTAGTAGAAATTATTTGATAATACGTGTTTAATTGTGAAACTTAGTTACATAAGCCTCAGGACTTATTGTGCTTAGTAAATTGTTGCTTGATTTAGTTTACTATAGTTGACGGTACAATAAAATAAGTTTCTCGCAAATGATTTTTAGGTCACAGGCAATAGATTAAAAGGGGACTAGTTTTAAGTGGATACGGGTCGGTGTTAAAAAGTTTGGCCGACTTATAAACTTTCCCAAATAGGAAAGTTACTTACTTTCCTTTTCTTGCAAAAACCTAAAACCAAAACCTTCTTAAAACTTTTGAAACCTACAAATCAACTAGTGATCTTGAGCTGATTTTGATCTTGATTCTAGCTAGATAATCATCACCATCATCTTGTTCCTATTTCTAAGTGGTAAGTGAACTAAATCAAATTAGTGAATGATTATGATTGATGTTGTTTGATGGGTTTTAATGTTATTACATGTTGAATTATGATATAAGATGATGTATGATACTATATCTTAGTTGTGTAATGTTAAAATGATCATAGAAACTGATTTTGGTGAAGTTTGATAAAAGTTCGTAGCTGGTTTTGGGTGCTGGCGATCAGGGCTGGAAGAAAAGTAGAAGCCGGCGGCTTGTACCCTGAAGCCGGCGGCTTCGTTGTGTAGACAGGGAAACCGGCGGGTGGAATACCCTAGCCGGCGGCTTGACAGCCATAGCCGGCGGGCTGAATGCTTATCCGGCGGTTAATAGAGGCTTTAATACGTGACTTGCTTCTGTTACCACCAAATTTAAATCACCCGGCGGCTGGAATAGAGAAGCCGGCGGCTGGCTATAGGAAGCCGGCGGCTTGGGCCTGAAGCCGGCGGCTTGGTTGGTGTTCCAGCAAAAGTTTTGTTTTAAGTTTTAAGACTTGTTCTAACTGGTTACTTGCAATGTGAATTGTACTTATTGACATGATAATACATGATAGTTGTTATACTTAGGGACTTATGATATTTGTAATGTTAATTGAGTTAAGTTCCTAATGATTTAAATGGATGCAAGTCAAGTGTTAATGATCTTGATATCTAACTTTGACCTGATTGTTGATTCTCAGATAAGCAAAGAGCTCAGCGAGATAAGACAGCTGAGTAAGTGAAACGAGATAATCAGGTGAGTGGATTTGAAACTCACAGTTTGATTTGGTTGTGCCAGTTTGATTTCAATCAGTAATTATAGGATTACTATTGATAGAATGTTAACCTTGAAATGATATGCCATTTGATTGGTGATTTGATTAGCCTGTGTGCTTGATTGATGAATCCAGAGGTCAACTAGATTGTCAGTTGGACTTGATTGCTAATATTGGTCAACACATGGTTGCGTACATGTGTTGATGGAGATTAGCATTTAGTTAGCGGTTAATCACTGTTTTGGCCTACAGTTGATGTAAGTGTTCTGATGGGGCCACCCGGAACAGGGTCCTTAGGAACCACCGTTCCTCTTGACGATATTTGTTGCATTATTGGTTGTGAACAAATTGCTAGCTAAACTGAATTGTAGTTGATAATTCATTCACTTAGCTTCGTGCTAATCCCTCAATTTACTTCCTGCAGGTGATGTATATTTTGTGGGTAGTCAGGAAGGATGTTTTGATGCTGGGAATGTTTGAAACTTGCAACTCTGATCCAGTTTCTTATAAACAATGTTTTGTAGAATATAATACCCCGGTTTGTAAACAAGTTAACTATGTTTGTTTAGTAGTTAAACATGTTGTATAAAGGTTTGCGAAAATTTTAAGCAGAATTCTAATAAACTATGTATTGTAAATATACGCTTCCGTGAAATATAATATAATATTGTGATATTAAATGAGGGGTGTTGTATGATGGGCGGGTGATGGGAATGAACTTGTACCCGCGGGTAAACCCGACCCGTATACCTGCATAGTACATTATATATATCTACAAGTGGATTTGTATAATTTATTAAATATATATTTATATATAGTGGTTAATTTGAACAATATATAATAAAACAGTTCTTATACAAATTAAAAAGTATAGTTTCCATATTTCGAATAGCAAACTTAACAAATGATCAAGAAAAATTATCAAATAAATTGATAGTTATCGAACTATTAGTCCGCATGTCTTCAATTTTAACAATTTTAATTCGTTTAAAATACGATCTATTGATTTAAACATTTTTTAAAACATTCTTCTACATTAAAATTATATAAAATCTTTTGAAATTTTAGATAAAACGTTTATGTTAGATAAACCCGCGGGTGTTCATTTAAAACCTTTATGAGCAGTAATCCGTCTGTGTATTCTGGTAGTACAAATCCTTCTGTAACTCTAGATTGGTTGAGGGATATTGAAAAGAAATTTGAAGTCTGTCAATGTGAGGATGAATTAAAAGTTCCTTATGCAACTCAACTTTTAAAAGGAGCAGCTATGAATTGGTGGGATTCGATTACTTCTGTGTTATCTCCTTTTCAGAAAGCATCTATTAGATGGTCTGACTTTCGTAATGAAGTTTGTAAGCAGTATTGTTCAAACTATGATATAGCTCGAATTAGAAAGGAGTTTATGGATTTGCAATTAACCGATAACATGTCAATGGATGATTTGATAAATCAATTTACAGAGAAACTCAAGTTTGTTCAGCAGTGGGTTCCTGATGAGAGAACTCAAATAGAACAGTTTGTGGGTACTTTACCTAATCATTATCGAACTTCAGTGAGATTAGCGGGCTCTCTTTCCCAAGCTTTTATGTTAGCTCGTTCAGTTGACAGTGATTTGAGACCTCAAGAGGCACCAAGTAAATAAATGGTTTCTCAGAAATCTAGGAGTGAACCTTCTAGTAAAGGTAAGCAGCGGTGGCAAGGAAATCAACAGGGTAAGAAACAAGAAAGTCGTGGTGGTACTTCTGATCGTCCCAATTGGTGTATTAAATGTAGAGCTAGACATTTTGGGCCGTGTACTGTGCAAACCACTAGATGTGTGAAATGTGGTGTGATTGGTCATGAAGCCAAAGATTGTGGTTTTCCTACTTATGTATGCTGGAATTGTCACAAAGAAGGTCATCGTGCAAATCAGTGTTCTGAGGCTAAGAGACAGGGTTCTGGGTCGGTTGTTAGTTCGTCATCTTCCAGTCAGAAGCGGAATAATCCGCCATCTGCAGTTAGTAGGGCTTTTCAGATGACAGTGGATGAAGCTGTCCATACAGATGACGTGATTACGGGTACTTTTCTTGTAAATTCTGTACCAGCTCGTGTTTTGTTTGATTCTGGTGCAAATTGTTCGTTTGTATCTGTATACTTCTGTGATAAGTTGAAAATGATGCCTACTGTGATTACAAATCCTGTTGAAGTAGAAATAGCTAGTGGCAAGTCAGTTCCTGTTACCACTTCGGTAATTGGAGCTAACATTATGATAGATGGCCAGACTTTCCCAATTTCATTTTTGTTGATGCCGATTGCTAGTTTTGATGTGATTATTGGCATGGATTGGTTAAGTCAGTGTAAAACAAGTATAGATTGCCACAATAAGCTGATTAGAATTCCAATCTCTGAAGAGTCATATGTCGTGGCTCGAGGAGAACGGGATAATGTTTGTATACCTTTGATTAGCATGATGAAAGCTAGGAAATCTTTATCCAAAGGTTGTGAATCCTACCTAGCATATGTGATTGATGCCAAGTTAGAAAAGAAGTCTCTTTCTGATGTGCCGGTTGTTTCTGAGTATCCGGAAGTGTTCCCTGATGAATTACCTGGTTTACCACCGGTTATGGAAGTTGAATATTAGATTGATCTTGTTCCTGGCTCTTCACCGATAGCCAAAGCTCCTTATAGATTAGCTCCATCTGAGATACGTGAAATGATGAATCAGATACAGGAGTTGTTGGATAAAGGGTTTATTAGACCTAGTTCTTCTCCCTGGGGTGC
Source organism: Helichrysum umbraculigerum (assembly GCA_949592205.1). NCBI lineage: Eukaryota > Viridiplantae > Streptophyta > Magnoliopsida > Asterales > Asteraceae > Helichrysum > Helichrysum umbraculigerum. The sequence continues at coordinate 118,239,897 of CATIUR010000001.1, forward strand.
ACCAGTTCTGTTTGTGAAAAAGAAAGATGGGTCTTTTAGAATGTGCATTGATTACAGGGAATTGAATAAACGGACAGTAAAGAATAAATATCCTTTGCCCAGAATAGATGATTTGTTTGATCAGTTGCAGGGATCTTCGTTTTATTCTAAGATTGATTTGCGATCTGGTTATCATCAAGTTCGTGTTTGTGAACGTGATATTCCAAAAACTGCATTTCGTACCAGGTATGGTCATTTTGAATTCCTGGTTATGCCTTTTGGTTTGACTAATGCTCCAGCAGTTTTTATGGATTTGATGAACCGTGTTTGTCGACCTTTTCTTGATAAATTTGTGATTGTAATTATCGATGATATTCTAGTATATTCTAAATCCGAATCAGAGCATGGAATGCATTTGAGGTTAGTGTTGGAAATCTTGAAAAGAGAACGATTGTATGCAAAATTTTCTAAATGTGAATTCTGGATTCGGGAAGTGCAATTTTTGGGTCATATTATTTGTAATGATGGTGTTAAAGTTGATTCTTCAATAATTGAAGCTGTAATGAATTGGAAAGCTCCAAAGTCTGCTTCAGAAATAAAAAGTTTTCTTGGTTTGGCGGGTTATTACCGAAAGTTCATAAAAGACTTTTCTAAGATTGCCGGTTCATTGACTAAATTGACCCGTAAGGATGAAAAATTTGTTTGGACTGAACAACAGGAAACAGCTTTTCAGACTCTGAAACAGTTGTTATGTCAGGCTCCTGTGTTAGCATTGCCAGATGGGTCCGATGATTTTGTTGTTTACTGTGATGCATCGATTGCTGGTTTGGGTTGTGTTTTGATGCAACGAGATCGTGTGATTGCTTATCCTTCTCGTCAGCTCAAACCTCATGAAAGAAATTATCCTACCCATGATTTAGAGCTTGCAGCTGTTGTGTTTGCTTTGAAAATATGGAGGCATTACTTGTATGGTACCAAATGTGTTATTTATACAGATCACAAGAGTCTTCAGTATATATTTTCACAGCAAGAGTTGAATATGCGTCAGAGACGAGGGTTAGGGTTAATCAAAGATTACGATTGTGAGATTAAATACCATCCAGGGAAAGCAAATGTGGTTGCTGATGCTTTAAGCCGCAAGGTAACTTCTGGTCGAGTTTATTTTATGCGTTTAGAGGTTTCCTCTGATTTGGTGGCTCAGATAAAAGCTGCACAGTTAGAAGCTTTGTTAGATCATAATTTGAAAGCTGAAATTATGTTGAATCGAAAGGAATTGTTATTAGATGATTCGAGAGGATTAAAAACCTTTCAGTCTCGTGTTTGGATTCCTTTGTTTGGTGGGTTACGGGATGTTATTCTGAATGAAGCCCATAAGTCCAGATTCACTAGTACAGATTTTGGCTTTGGTCACACCAGAAAAGTGTGACGAAAACCATATGGTCACACTCGTTTTTTCAGCGTGTGTGTGACTAAAGGTGCCGTGACCAAAGGGGTCCATACGATCACATTACATGGTTAGTGGCCGTATCCATCTAAAAAGTATGACGAAAACCATAAAATGTGTGACCGTATGCTCTTTAAAATTAAGTGAAAGTGTATTTTGTGTGACTATTGTCCATCCAATGGCCACTTGAATTGTAGGTTCGTGCGGCTATTTGTAACATTTAGTCACACAACGGGTGTTTTATTTTTGGAATTTGGTTACATAAATTTAAGCCAAGAGTGACCAAAAGTGTTAATAAGTGTGACCATATGTTCTTTAAAGTTAGCTAAACGTGTATTTTGTGTGACCATATGCTCTGTAATGTCAAGTAAACTTTTATTTTGTGTGACTATTGCCAACTAATGACCACTTTATTTTTATGTTCGTGTGGCGTTTTGTATCATTTAGTCACACAAATAGTGATTTATTCTTGGATTTGGTCACGTAAAATTAGAGCAAAAGTGGCCGTAGGTGATAAAAAGTGTGACCATATGGGCTGCAATGACAAGTAAACTTGTATTTTGTGTGACTATTGCCATCCAATGGCCACTTTATTTTTATGTTTGTGTGGCGTTTTGTATCATTTAGTCACTCAAAGAGTGATTTATTCTTGGATTTGGTCACACAAAATTAATCCAAAAGTGGCCGTATGTGATAAAAAGTGTGACCATATGGGCTGCAATGTCAAGTAAACTTGTATTTTGTGTGACTATTGTCATTCAATGGCCACTTATTTTTTATGTTTGTGTGGCGTTTTGTATCATTTAGTCATGCAAAGAGTGATTTATTCTGGGATTTGGTCACACAAAATTAAGCCAAAAGTGGCCGTATGTGATAAAAAGTGTGACCATATGGGCTGCAATGTCAAGTAAACTTGTATTTTGTGTGACTATTGCCATTCAATGGCCACTTTATTTTTATGTTTGTGTGGCATTTTGTATCATTTAGTCACTCAAAGAGTGATTTAATCTGAGATTTGGTCACATAAAATTAGATCAAAAGTGGCCGTAGCTTATAATAATTGTGACCATATGCTTTGTAATGTCAAGTAAACTATTATTTTGTGTGACTATTGCCAACCAATGGCCACTTTATTTTTATGTTTGTGTGGCGTTTTGTATCATTTAGTCACACGACGAATTAATCAAACAGTAACCACAAAGTGTGACCATATTATGTGAGTGCATCTTTTAGTCACATATAACAAATCAATAATTTATGTCAAATTGCATTAACCATTCTATAAATCAAATGAATAGCACAATATGAATTCTATATCTAATCAAACGGCTTCAAAGATTAACTAATCAACTCTTTCAAATGTTTCCACTAAACACTTGCAAAACAACACTCATAGAACAAGAGTTCTTAAGGTTTGAGCAACTGGATTGCATAGAATACTTGTCTCCACAGAAGCTACATCCACGCCAAGACCCTTGATTTTATTTGGCAGTGCTAGACATTTGGTTCAAATAACGATTCAACTGATTTCCTTGATTTAGTTGATTTTATACCATGCCATGCTGAATACCTCCAGAAGATAGTTGCCTTCCCTGGAACTGCTGCTGGCCCCCCATTGAATTTTGGTACTCAACTTTTTTCACAAATGTAATCTGTTACCGGGGTTGCAGGTCTGTTCAACAAGAATACAAGCAATTAGATATTTTCCTTAGTTTAATTTGCTCATGTATGTATATTTATCTTTGCCTTCTTATGCCATTCATAACCAATTAGGGTATTTATTCAGGAATGGCCATTTTGATCGCTTGATTCAGGTTATGTTTTACGTCTAAAACATCAAATAGGTTGAGCTAAAATAGCTTAAGCAGGAAACAAGTAAAACAGGTTGAAAGTCATTCGGAATTCATAAAACCATCTAAATCTATTAGGGTTGTAGCATTGTTTTGTAGTCAGATTTAGTACATGTTTTGACCTATTTCCCAACCCGCCAAACCTGCACATATTTCTTATACTGGTATTTAATATGGTGCCACGTAGTAGGGCAAGCAAGTGACACTTAGCATGTGGGTACAACTTACCAAATCCATCTACAAGCAATTTGTAATGGTATACGAGATCCATGCACAAGTATGGTAAGTTAGCGGGCTACACATCAGGATATTTAGATTTGGCATCCTCAAGTGTCATTTGACAAGCACGTTCAGCGGCATCCAGGAAATCCACTGGACGAACTTTGGCAACATGATTCTTTGGATAAACAAAACCGGCCTACACCATGAGATCATTAGTAGACATGTGCATCAAACTAAATTTTCTAATTTCCAAAGGATTTTGAAAGATATATTATAATACCTCAGCAGCCCGATCGAAGAAGAAAGAGGCCACAAAAAGATTCTTTTGACCATCACCACCACCACCATTTCATACCCCTCCAAAGGTGCATTTCATGTGGGTACAAGTGGATTCATTGACTTTAAGTGCCTTTAGTGCCTCTTCCCTGCACAGTCTGCACTTCTTCATGCTTGAACCAGAGCTTGGAGCTGATGTCTTGTATTCAGTTCCTCCATATGTATAAACACCTAAAAAGCAAGAATTAACAACCAATACTTCAGGTAGCAAGCAAACGACACTCCAAAATTGCAAATCATACTAAATTTCTAATATACATTTTGCATTTGCAACAACGCTAGTGTTAAGGACATTGACTGCACACCATCATAACCAGCTAAGATGCATAGACTTTCAAAATCCTTTGCAACTCCCAGAATCTCAGCTCGAGCAGTTAATAATCCATACTTCAAGTAACTGCAAAAAGATCATAGGAAATTAAGTCAAAGTCGAGCAAATTAATATCCACACACAGAGAGAGAAAGAGGAGGGAAACCTGTGAACGTATAGGTAATATTTAGTTCCCATGAGAAACATTTCCATGACATATGTATCTTCTCCACTCGTTATCCTCAGAGCCTTTGCAGCATCTACTCCAACAGTCTGCGAATACTTCTTGCCCAATTTTTTTAACAGATAATTTATGGTCACCTGTAGATATTAGAAAAAGGCTTTAAACGGCAAAGAATTAAAAGGAGCTTCAGCTAAGCCAGGGGAGATTTAGAGCTCAAAAAAACACTAATGTGTAGTTAAGCAGACATTAAGTCAAACTTTGACTGGTGTATTTTGACGCATATCTTTTGGAACAACCTTTTCTGCTTTCTCTAATAGAGACAGAAGAGAATCTGTAGCCTCTTTTGGGTCGGCTGCATGTGCACTCAACCCTGGGTTCAACTAAAATAGCAACAATTAAATACCATTAGTTCTCGTCTAATAGCATATACATTAGAATACCAATAACAATTCTAACCAACTTTTGATTTCCTTAAATGCCAAACATATTTCTCAAAGCTAAACAAAGTAGTCCACATATACCACATACAAAGCATATTTCTTTTTTTGTAGGCTTGAAGCTTCCCTATACATCTCAATTTTAAAACTAGTAATCATTGAACCTAGTTCGCCCCGTCTATTTCTATTTATTTGATGATAAGAGACTCATTAGCTAGTTAGAGTATTCGTAGTGTGGAGAAGTGGAATCTGATTATCAAATGCTGAAAACTTCATTCATTAGAAAATGTAGGGCGTTGCTATTTATGATTCTACTACATCATCTATATTAGCACAGTACTACATAAATTCTAAAATATATATTTTCTAAATTATCTACAGTTTACTAGTACTAGATGCACATATATTAATCGATGAGTCAAGACATTATCTTACACTAACTAATTACATTACCTGCTCAAAAAGCTCAAGTCCATTGCCAATGTGAACGAGATCCAAATTCTTATCAAAACAGAAAACATGAACTCTATTGTCAAGGCTATTGGATATTTATACGTCTTCAAACGAGAGCTGGTACCTTTGTTGTTATAGACAACAATGAAAATCAGTTCATTCATATATAAATCTAATGACTTACCGACATCGGCAACACCTTTCTCATCAATAGGACTAGGGTCATTGATCTCAGATAAACGATACAGAGCATCAGTCTGACTCACTTAAATCAGAAGAATCTTTATGAATATAAAGGACCTTGCCCCATGAATTAACAATCTTAGAAATGTTCGACATAGTACCAAATTCATATGGAACACCTTTAATTTGAAGCCAAGTTATACGCGAGTACTTACCTGCCCTTTCTGCCATGGGTTGAATCCTCACAAATCCATTTAAATCCATAGATGGACCTTGAAATAATCGATTGAAGTTGCTGACATCACAGCACTGTCCGATGAATCCAAAGGGTCCCCATCTTGATAATTTATACACCGATACAGGACGTTTATCCAACCAAGCAAAGCCGACAGATAGAGCTTAGCTTCTGATAGCTGGAATATTTTTAAACCCCCAAAATAAAACCTCTCACATTCATATTCGACTCATCATGTGCCCAGTTTCTTTGATCATTTGATTCGAAGTTTGGAGTATGGTTTGAAGTTAATACTTGTGAAAAAGATGGGCGGTGTGAGGTTGAAGGATATTGAATTGACGGTGTAGCCAGAGGGGGGGAGGGGGGGTTGGGGGTGGTTTAGGGTTTGATTTATAAGAAAAAGGGGGAAACCAATTAATGGTGGCTTGTTTGAATTTTTCAGTAAATTTTTCAAATTTTCGTAAAAGAAATTTATATAACAAAAGTATTAATTTATATAACATTATAACACTTTTACTTTGATTTCGTAATCTAAATATACATAAATATTTATATTTATTCGATAATTTAATTTGATTAGTTGTACTTCTATGGTGTAAAATAATAAAAAAACATATAAAAAACACAAAAGTCTGTCTAAAATTTCATGGATTTAGGAATGACAAATAAGTTTAATTTTATCTTAAGTTTAATAGTGGCATATGTGATATTGGTAATGTGGTATATCATATATTTCATTATTAAACTTAGGATAATGTCATATATTTCAAAATGATGAATTGATTTTATCTTAAATTTAATAGTGGTATATGTGATATTGGCAATATATCCCATTATTAAACTTAGGATAATGTCATATATTCAATTGTTAAACTTACGATAATGTCATATATACCCAGATGATTAATTAATTGTATCCTAAGTTTAATAGTGGCATCTATGATATTGATAACGTCATATATCATATATTCCATTATTAAACTTAGGATAATGGTATATATTCCAAAACAAACCGAGCTGCTCACGAGCTACTCGATTTCGAACTCGTTTATTTCGAGTTCGAGCATCAGCTACTTCGAACTCGAGTCAAGTTCGAGCAAAAATTATTGTTCGATTAAATTCACGAGCCGAGTCATAAAAATTAATATTCGACTCGACTCGATCGAAAACTCGTATAATACTCCGAGTCGAACGAGTTAATCGAGCATACTCGGCTCAAATAGTTCAAAAAGCTCATATATATATATATATATATATATATATATATATATATATATATATATATATATATATATATATATATATATATCTCGAGTCGAGCCACCCGAGCCTTAGATGAGAACGAAATGACCAATAATGATCTAGTTAAACTTGAATATTCATGCAAATAAGAAAAGTTTAAGTTACTAAACGAGTTTCGAACTCGAACAAAGAAAAAAATATCGATCTCGAGTTCGAGCCCAATTTAAAAAACTTATTCGAGTTCGAGTCGAGTTTGAGCATACTAAAGATATTTTGAGTCGAGTTCGAGCATCTTGATACTCGGTTTGTTTACACCCCTACAGTTTAATAGTGGCATATGTGATATTGGTAATGTCATATATCATATATTTCATTATTAAACTTAGGATAATGTCATGTTTGCCCAAATGATGAATTAATTTTATCCTAAGTTTAAGTTTAATAGCGGCATATGTGATATTAGTAATGTCATATATCATATTCATTAAACTTAGGACAATGTCATATATTCCAAAATGATGAATTAATTTTATCCTAAGTTTAATAGTGGCATATGTGATATTGGAAATGTCATATATCATATATTCCATTATTAAACTTAGGACAATGTCATATATTCCAAAATTATAAATTAATGAGTAAATTACATTGCCCGTCCCTGTGGTTTGCACCTTCTAACAAAGCCAGTCCCCGGGTCGGGTATTCCTCGGTCCCAGTCCCTTGACCCGGAAACTTGTTTCACTCCTCGTCCTTGTGTCAAACGAGCGTTAAATGTGCCTGTTAACTGAGCCCACGTGACTTGCACACGAGGGTGTTTTGGACATTTCCCTTTTCCCCCCTTTTTCCCCATCTTTCCCCCCCTTTTCCCCCAGCTTTTTAATACCCCGTTGTATATAACACATGGTAGGTGGTTGTCACCCACATCCATACATTACACCCAAAACACCAAAAGACCTCCAGACCTTGAAATCAAGTGATGGTTGATTGCAATTCATGTGGTGCTTATTCAAATTTAATTATTACATCATGGACATCGGCTAATCCCGGCAGAAGGTTCTATTCGTGTTCTAATCAGGTATGTAAATTGTAGTTGCTATAAATAGAGTGAAATCGATTTTGTTGATTGACATAATTTTAACATCTTCAACGATTAAGGTGTGGATTCATCGATTGGTATGACCCACCTATGTGTCCAAGAGCCAAGCAAGTCATCCCAGGTCTCTTGAAGTCGATGAACAAACTAGAAGCTCAAGTGACACAAAATGCAAATCAAGCTAGAAGATTCAAGATAATGTTAGCAATGAGTTGGGTGTTTTTCTTCCTGCGTTACATGTTTTTTTGAATTAACAGTCAAGCTCGTGTGATTGAATTCAAGGTTGAAGATCTGGGTTTGGTTTAACAATGTGTTTGGGTCTTTTTGTCTGTCTTTTCACTTGTTTTCAGGAAGTAGATCTAAAATAAATGAATGGTAGTTTTGGTTTGACTTGTGGTGTGTTTGTAACTGTAGTACATGAAAGAAATCAATGGATATGCAGTTAGGTGAAAGTGTCAAATTTTTGTATTGAATGTATATGACAATTCCCACACCAATTACATAGATACTTAAACCAATTACAATTACATAGATGCAACCTGTCATAATGTTTTACAACCACTAACATAACAGACCTGTGATGAATGTTGAGAAAAATAAATGCTACAACCTGTCATGAATGTCGAGAAAAGCTACAACCACCCATTACAATTACATAGAAACCAATTACGTAAAGCTACAACCTGTCATGAACATAATAAATGCAAGACATCCAAACCAATTACATAGATACGTAAACATCACATAAAAGGTTCATAACATTAAAAAGCATAATGTTTTATGACCACCAACATAATAGACCTAACACACTTGCTAGAACAAGTGTTTTACAACCACAAACATAACAGACCCAACACACTTGCTAGAACAAGTACATACCAGATACCAAATACAAAATACGAAATACCATTTTATGCAAACAAATTGCACATGCTAGAAGTTTTTGTTTGTAACCAAAAAAAGATACAACTTACACAAGTCACTCTTCACCTCCACCAGTCTGTGACCCAGTTGCATCAACACCACCATTTGCTTCACTATTGGAATTACGTCCAGCAGGCCTTGGTCCAGTGCAGGTCCTAGAATTATGTCCAGTAGATTTGCATTTCCCACATGTGTTTGATACTCCAGCTCTTGAGATCTTCCCGTCATTCACCATTCCCTGGCTCAACAATTCATCTGCTGACTTTCTTCTCTTTTTTTTGGGTCTGCCTACTGGAACATGATGCTTTGGAGGAAGTAGTTTTGTTGGGCATGCAGATTTTGGCCACTGATGTCTACCAGTTAGTGGAACAATTTTATGGTCATACATTTCTTTCCATGTAGCCAGCCAGTAGGTAGGATGCACCCAAGTTTCTGGTTCACCTACAGTTATCCCATTTGCAGCCATATTCCACAAGGATGCCACTGCATGCTTGCATGGCATGCCTGTCAATTCCCATTTCCTGCATGAACAAGTCCTGCTTTCTACATCCACAACATGTTGATCTGACCATGGCCCAACAAATTGATAGTGGCTACCTCCATTCCATAATGCCTTTAAGCATAACAATACAATGCATAGTAAATAACTGGGCAAATATGTCACTTTAAAATACAGTATTAAGTATAGTAATACCTTATACTCAGATGCTTGATTTTTTATGATGTTAAACAACTTTGTAGCATTGGGTGTCAAAGGACCATCACACTTCTCAATTACTTTTTGCACAATTACAATTCTCTTCATGAGATATTCCCGAATAAACTCCAAAGCTGTGAGAATAGGTTTATCTCGACCATCTACAAGCCTTCTATTAAACACCTCACAAATGTTGTTCAAGAGCACATCACAATGTGATCTTCCTGTATAGTCATGCATAGTGGACAAATATATTAAGTATTAAAAGTACCTGTTGGACCACACATATTTATATTATAGATAGTGGACAAATATTAAAATAATTATAGGGGACATACCACTAAAGTGGGACCTTGCCCAATGTGTTGGTGGAATCTTTTTAAGCCACTCATATGCATCTGTGCTAACCTTTTTTAGCTCATCCATACATCTATCAAAATGCCTAACAGTTGAGGCAGTAGCAGACTTCCACAACAAGTCTTTAAAAACTTGTCCCTTGTACTGTTGTTTCATGTTCTCATGAATGTGCCTCAAGCAATACCTATGCTCAGCACATGGGAGCAAATTTTGAATAGCTGGAATTATTCCCTGTATGTCACCAAAAAGTAAATCAGTTAACAAGTTAATAAAAGTTTATAATAATAGATAAATAAAACAATTAATTTAAGAAAGAAGTTACCTTTTGTCTATCACTAATGAAAGTGAAATTAGACATTTTGTCTAACTCCAAATCATCTCCTAAACATTTTAGGAACCAAGTCCATGATTTGATTGTCTCAGCTTCAACAATTCCATAAGCAATTGGATATGTGCCATTATTTGGATCCACACCCACTGCAGTCAAGATCCAGCCAGTATAAGGACCCTTAATGAAGCACCCATCTAACCCTAGCAAATCCCTTTTTCCAGCAGCAAACCCCCTCTTTAATGCTCCTAAGCAAACGTAGATTCTTCTGAATTGCCTTGTTTCACTGTCAGGGTTAGCTTCTACTTCAACATCAAGCTTGACAGTTGTCCCTGGGTTCATTCTTTGAAGTTCCAAAATGTAGTCTCTTAAAATGGAATACTGGTGACCATAATCACCAACCAGATTCTTTGTTGCCAATACTCTAGCCCTATAAGTCTTCATTCTGCTAACGGCTAAAGAATACTTTGTTTCAAGTTGGTCTTTAAGAGCACTGTTTGGTATTTCTGGGTTTGGTTTGATGGTTTGCTCAACATCTTTGGCTAAAAAAGCAGAGGTGCACTTCATCACATCCCTACTTTGCAAACACTTGTGATAATCAGTATAAGTTTTAACCATCCAAGTTTCATCTTTTTTACACTTGGATATGTGCAAGACCCATGGGCAAGTGATGTCATATTTTTTGTGCTTCTTGGACTTGTCTTTTTCTGGAGTGGTTACCACTTCTCTAACACCAGCTTTTGTCCATTTCTTTTTTTCTGGAGTACTATTAATAGTACTGGAATGGCCTAACTTATCTTTTTTAAATGAGCCACTGGACTGGCCCAACTTGTCCTGCTTGCATGACCCACTGGACTGGCCTACTTGTTCCTTTGTACTGACTGGACCAGATTCCTCTTGACTACCCTGTCCCACCTCCTTCTTTGAGACTTTTGTTTTTTTGCCTTGCTGACTAGTTGCTTCAGTGGTGAAAACAAGTGCTTTTCCAATGCATACCACCCTTACTCTTTCTTTGTCATTATTCTTGTAGTATAGCTGCCTTCTAGTCTCAACTGCATGATTGGTGACCATTTCCTTAATGTTCTCTTTAGTCCCAAAAGTTTGCCCAACATAGAAAAATGTCTTGTAAGCCTTGCCTGTTTCATCACATCTTTGATTTCTCTTTAACTGCTTCAAAGCTTTTTTTCTTGTATTGTCACCTTCATCATCACTTGCACTTTCAAAATCATCAAGGTCCAATGTTTCAATTGGTATATCATTAGTTTCAACATCAACTTTCTGATCATTCTCACACCCAATCCATTCAATATCTCTGTCTATGTTCAACATGAAATCAGTCATATCTACTTCAACATCATTGATCATATTCTCATCATCTTCCAGGTAGTCACCATCATCTTCATCACTACTAGTTCCATTGCCATCAACTTTTTTTGCATTTGGGTAATCATCATCTACCATAATTTCCTTACCCTTACCCCTATATTTTGGACCATCATTTTGTGTACGTTTGTTTGTAATTGGTTGATCATTAATAACAACACCCTTAGTTGGTGGATCATCACAAAGTTGACTATATGTGAACAAATCATCCAGATCATCATTAACTTCATATGTAATTGGTTCATCAGCCTGACCTTTCTCTAGTGGATTACTACATTGGCCCAACCCACTAACCTGGCCCAACCCACTATCCTGGCCCAACTTCCTTCTCTCGGCATCTTGAAGCCACCCTCCTATAAAAGTCAAATTCTTCTTAGCACTTCCAACATCTTTTTTACTGCCTAAAGTGTTTACTCTACTCTCAAAGTGTTCAACATATACATCCATTATCTTATGTTGTCCAACATACTTTCCCATAACCAAGACATCATTGTCACTGACCAACGGAATGAGTCCAAAATCCAAGTCACTATCAGGTAGCCTAAAGTGGAAGTACATTGGTTGTGCATGTGGGTAACCAATTTCATTGACCATATGACGTAGCTCAACAACCGAAAATAAGTCAATATCTATTAAATCAACAAATCTATATTTGCCATTTGCATATGACCTACCTGGTGTGTTAGTGAATACTCCAGCATAATGTACCTTCAAACTAAATATGCTTGGTTGGTTACCTGTACAAAATATACAAACTTTCAGTTAATATAAAGCCAAACGATTATACATATAGATTATTTGATTTGACGTTATTATACACTTACGGTATATCTCGTACGGGTCAAACAACTCAGCATCCGCGGAATCATCTCTAACATACCACGAACCGTCGACCATTGTAGATTACTTTAAGGTTTGGTGATTAATTGTGAACTGATCGGCGATTTAGGGTTTGGTTCGTACCATCGTACAGATAAATTTAGGGCTGTGTTTTATTTGGAACATAAATCATCGGGGGTATTAAAAAGGTATTAAAAAGATGGGGAAAAAGGGGGGAAAAGGGAAATGTCCAAAACACCCTCGTGTGCAAGTCACGTGGGCTTAGTTAACAGGCACATTTAACGCTCGTTTGACACAGGGACGAGGAGTGAAACAAGTTTCCGGGTCAAGGGACTGGGACCGAGGAATACCCGACCCGGGGACTGGCTTTGTTACAAGGTGCAAACCACAGGGACGGGCAATGTAATTTACTCTAAATTAATTTTATTCTAAGTTTAATAGTGACATATGTGATATTGGTAACGTCGTATATCATATATTCCATTATTAAACTTAGGATAATGTTATGTATGCCCAAATGATGAATTAAATTTATCCTAAGTTTAATAGTAGTATATGTGATATTGGTAACGTCGTATATCATATATTCCATTATTAAACTTAGGATAATGTCATGTATGCACAAATGATGAATTAAATTTATCCTAAGTTTAATAGCGGCATATGTGATATTTGTAATGTCATATATCATATATTGCATTATTAAACTTAGTATAATGTCATATAACCATTTGACCATACCATTTCTACTTGGATACATTAAACTTTGATCTATGATATGTATATTAAATTTTCAGTAATCATTATTGTATGTATACGATAAGGGTGTCATTAAACTTTGATCTATGATATGTCACAACACCCTTATTAACCCTATTTATTAAAATTATTATTTAAAAATGTTATATATCTAAATGTTTTAATATTATAGTATAGTACGAAGTATTAATTAGTGATATATATATATATATATATATATATATATATATATATATATATATATATATATATATTTACTTAAATTTTCAATCCACCACAAAACTTGAACTGATTTTAATCTCCCTCTCTTCTTTTTTAGGTCTCCCGCCCATATTTTTCCCCAAATTAAAAACCCTACCGCCTATCCTCTACCCACTCATTCTTCCTAGGTTTAATAGAAATTAAGATACAAACAATGATCCACGCCTTCTCTCTTATCTCAAGTAGAAACTTTCAAATGGAATTGTTCGTCGATTCCATATCAATTCTGTATCTAGGTATTGCAATCGTCACATAATTTTTTCAGTTTGGGTTATAGAAACGGTAAGAAATTGAATGTCGTTTTAGGTTTCGTGAATTATTTTTTACGTTTACTTGGGGATCCACAAGTTCAGGTATTACATTATGAGGATCTTTATATCATATTTACTTGAGTGTTTCGTGTTCACCTTTGTTATTTCCATCGAAGTTGGTTCTGACTTTTGTATAAAATTATGTTTTTGTTACTTTTTAGTTTTCATTGATTTGCTTTACAATTGATAAATTTGGTTTATATTATTAGTTTTATTGTCATGTTTTGATGTATGTAATTCATTATATCATGTATTGTTGTAGGAAATCGTTGTTCACAATTGATATATAAGGTTCAAAGTGAGTATTTGAGTATCTAACAATCTCATATCAGGAAACAACTTGAAGGTACTGTAAGTTATTTTTATGGATGTCAAGAAAAAATGAGTATAAATTTTGAGCAGCTTTTTGCTACTTAATTTGTCTATGTTGAATATATGCTCATACAAATATTTAATTGAGCAATTGTTTGGTAGCTTTTTGCTCATTGATTCTTTAATTAAAACCAAATGAAGTATATGCTAAATTGCTAATGTGTACTTGTGGTTGCTAAGTTAGACCACTATCTGTAAATGCAAGCATTACCATTTGAGTTTTCTTGAGAGTTGTAATATATTCATGGGGAGTATGGACTACACTTGAATAAAATATGAGTAAGATGCAAGAATTTTTATTCTTCTAAAAGAACACCCTATTTAGTTATGTATTATTATCGCATATTATTTTCACACCTTTTAACTCCAATTGTGCTCTCTAACATAGTCTTTTGTACTACATATTAATTTATCTCTAGCAATTTTTTTATTTAAGCTTGGTCATGTTCAATGCACATTACTAATCTATGTTTTTAATTTTTGTAGGATCTATGGAGAATTGAGCAAAATTGGAATTCTTGGTTCTAATAACAGTTATTTTGTGTTGTTTGTTATACTTTTATATGAATTTTGAGTATTCCTAGCTCACGATCATTGATATACATGTTTTACTCGATTGGTGTGTTGACATGGATTTGTCGGATAATATGTGCAAGTTGAATTAGATACATTTTGTGTATTTTCGGGTAATTATGAACTATGTTTCAAGTTACTGGATTCATGTATATTTATTGGGTTATTAATATTATCACTTATTTAGCAAGTTGAATTAGATACATTTTGTGTATTTTCGGGTAATTATGAACTATGTTTCAAGTTACTGGATTCATGTATATTTGTTGGGTTATTAATATTATCACTTATTTAGCATATTTGGATTGGAAATAAAATGTGCCAAAAACAAATCTGAAACAACTATTGAATTATGTCAAATGCTTTTGGCAATGGGTACAAAATGTGTTTTAATATATATTTTAACAACGTGCCTGTTGTGAATTTATTCGTCACATATAATCACCTAAAATGTGGCCATAAACATCATTTAGCTACACATTTGTGAATTGGTGTGGCTATTATAAAGCTGTATAGTCTAATGAACGTGTTACAAATTAATGTGACTATACATATTAGCTTTTGACATTCTAACACGCACTACACTTTAGACACACATAATAAGTTATATGACCATATGTACCTGCTTTTGGCTACACTGCAATCATGTGTGACAAACTCGACTACATGATTTAGTCACATAAACAATTACTTCATGTGACCATATAGTGGCATATGATTTAGACACACAAACTAACACTCAATGTGACTAATATAATACATAATGATAATCATTGTTACCCATTTTGGCTCTAAAGAATAGCCATATGAATATTTCACAACGTGACTGTTGTGAATATATTCGTCACATATAATCACTTAAAATGTGGCCATAAATACCATTTAGCTACACATTTGTGAAATGGTGTGGCTTTTATAAAGCAATATAGTCACATGATCATGCTACAAATTAATATGACTATACGGATTAGCTTTTCACACTCTAACACATACTACACTTTAGACACACATACTATCTTATATGACCATATGTACATGTTTTGGCTACACTGAAATTATGTGTGACAAACTCGACTTCACGATTTAGTCACATAAACAATTACTTCATGTGACCATATAGTGGCATTTGGTCACAGTGTTCAAGTGTGTGACCATATAGTGACCATATGTAAATGTTTTTAGCTACACTGAAATTATGTGTGACAAACTCGACTTCATGATTTAGTCACATCAACAATTACTTCATGTGACCATATACTGGCATTTGGTCACAGTGTTCAAGTGTGTGACCATATAGAGGCATTTGGTCACAGTGTTCAAATGTGTGACCATATAGTTACCATATCTACCTGTTTTTGGCTACTCTGAAATTATGTGTGACAAACTCAACTTCAAGACTTAGTCACATAAATAATTACTTTATGTGACCATATAGTGGCATTTGGTCACAGTGTTCAAGTGTGTGACCATATAGTGGCATTTGGTCACAGTGTTCAAATGTGTGACCAAATAGTTACCATATCTACCTGTTTTTGGCTACACTGAAACTATGTGTGACAAACTCAACTTCATGACTTAGTCACATAAACAATTACTTCATGTGACCATATAGTGGCATTTGGTCACATTGTTCAAGTGTGTGACCATATAGTGACCATATGTACCTGTTTTTGGCTAAACTGAAATTATGTGTGACAAACTCGACTTCATGATTTAGTCACGTAAAGAATAACTTCATGTGACCATATAGTGGCATTTGGTCACAGTGTTCAAGTGTGTGACCATATAGTGGCATTTGGTCACAGTGTTCAAGTGTGTGACCATATAGTGACCATATGTACCTGTTTTTGGCTACACTTAAATTATGTGTGACAAACTCGACTTCATGATTTAGTCACATAAACAATTACTTCATGTGACCATATAGTGGCATTTGGTCATACTGTTCAAGTGTGTGGCGCGGTTTTTGTCACATTTAATGTGTCTAACGTGACTAATGCTTCAAACTTACTCTTCATTGGTCACGCGTTCCAAATCATGTGTGACTAAATAATCATAAAAAAAACATCAGTTCCCTTTAGCCACATAAATGTATGAAGGTGTGGCGAATACATTTCAGAATGGTCACATGATTGGAGTGCATGTGTGACCAACTAATGACGTGATTCTATTTTTGTATCTTCAGTCACATAAATATTCTAATGTGTGACTATTTGGATTTCGAGCATGTGTGACCAAAGCCCTTTTTTGGCGTAGTGATTGTCTGTACATACTGGAAGTACCAAAATGTATAATGACTTGAAACCTTTGTATTGGTGGCCTACAATGAAAATGGATGTAGCAAGGTTTGTTAGTTCTTGTCATATTTGTTCTCAAGTTAAAGCTGAACACCAAAAGCCGTATGGATCGTTGAAACAGCTTGAGATTCCTGAATGGAAGTGGGAACATTTGACTATGGATTTTGTTACCAAGTTGCCTAGAACTGCTCGAGAAAATGATATGGTTTGGGTCATTGTGGATCGATTGACCAAGAGTGCACATTTTCTAGCTGCTAGTGAGACTGCATCTCTGAGTAAACTTGCATAGTTGTATGTTAATGAGATTGTTTCTCGGCATGGAATTCCATTATCTATTGTATCTGATAGAGATCCGAGGTTTGTATCTCATTTTTGGCAAAGTTTGCAACATGAGTTGGGCACCAGAGTGAATCTTAGTACAGCTTATCATCCTCAAACAGATGGTCAATCAGAACGTACGATTCAGACATTGGAGGATATGTTAAGAGCTTGTATTTTGGAGTATGGTGGTTCATGGGATTCTCATTTGCCATTGGTTGAGTTTGCTTATAATAACTCTTATCATTCTAGCATTGGCATGCCTCCATATAAAATGCTTTATGGACGCCGTTGTAGAACTCCAACTTGTTGGCTAGAGGCAGGTGAGAAACAGTTTGCAGGTCCCGATATTATTCAAATGACAGCTGATAAAGTGGCAGTGGCTAGTGAAAAGTTGAAAGCTGCACTTGATAGACAGAAACAATATGCTGATCCTAAACGTCGACTAGTTACTTTTGTTGAAGGTGAACTTGTTTACTTGAAAGTTTCGCCTTGGAAAGGGGTAATTCGGTTTGGGAAACATGGCAAGTTGGCTCCTCGGTATATTTGTAACACCCCCAAATTTGATGGTTTGCGGAAGCGAGTTTTTGGGTGTTACTAATCAATAATCATAAGCACAAAGGATACAGTGAACGACTCTATATGAGACGTTCGAAAAGTAATTACATTAATACATAATTAGTTTCAAAATACAAGCTCGAATTCGAGTAAGTTCCTAGAGATTCTAATAAATAACAGCAAGTACAAAAGTAATGTATAAAAATCTCCAAGCTTGTAATGCATGCGACTCGAGCTAAGTAAGCATATCATGTTGGGCATCCATCTAATGCTGTGTACCTGAGAATACATCACTAAAACGGTCAACCAAAAAGGTTGGTGAATCTCACAGGTTTGTAGTAAATAGTTTGAACACACAAGTAGTATTTGTTTCAGTAAATCGTTTAACTAGCCAGTGAGTAACGATCGTAGGCCATACTAATCGTTCACTCAGTAATGATTGCAGGTCATGCTAATCATAAGTTTATGTTGCCACGAGCCACCATAGTTGAAGCTTAACGTACAGTAGGTATAGTGCCCCCCGTGAATGTAATCCAAAACATTCATATGTAACGAGTAAGAAACGCCCGTTTCTACAGTAACGGTTCGTGGTAGTGCGTGCTACCCCGGGCGGGGATTGTCAGTCCCATATGGATCCATATACTAAAACTCGCGCTCATCCCATAACTAACAACTATGATTAAGGAGGCCTTCAGTGGATTAGTCGAAAACTCATGCAACAGTTGCATCAGTAAGTTTGTAGTTTGTATACGGCTAGTAAGTAAGTAAAACGGTGTGCTCATGTAAAACAAGTAATGTATCTCACCCCTGAGTATAAAAGAGTAAAATAGGGGCTGTAAGACTCACCTGAGTCTAGCAGACAATGCAGTAAGCAAGCAAAGTAGTATCCCGAACTAGCAACCCTTAGCGTCCTAATACGCATAAGGTTTAGTAAGTAAATGGAATACTTGTAAGGTATCCATGCTAGTTGTTCCCAAACTAGTTAATGTCTATTTGTTGTTTGTACGTTTGTATTTGTTTGTAATTCGTAATTTGTAGAAAAGTTGTACGGCCCGTTGGTATCGGCGTATAATAATAATCTCATCTATTATTATTATGTATTTGTTGTAATCGTATAGTTGTCAAGTATGTTTGTATTGTAACGTGTAACGTTTAAGTAATGTAAATCCGAGTGGGTGTAATCCCCAAGTGTACGGGTGAAATCTCGTATGTGTTCGAGTGTAAGTTCGTATCAGTTAGCGTGTAATCCCACACGTAAGTATTTGGAGTGAACTCAAAAGTTCGCATCGGGTGCAATCCCGTGTAGTTGTACAAGTTTAAGTTCGTTGGAGTGTAATCTCCTAAGTATTTTTGAGTGCAGTCTCGTGTGTGTGAGTGAAATCTCACGTTCAGTTAAGTATAATCTTGTACGTATTCGAGTATTTGTGTATACTTCCAAAAGTATAGTATTTTCATGTATAATCGTATCGTATTTGATTTGGTTGTTGAAAAGTGATTTTTAAATACTTAGAATGTTTTTGGCTTCTGTTTTTGGGTTTTTGCGACACTAAATGCGACACAGCCCTTGTGTCACATGATTTATGCGACACAATATGCGACACAACCCTTGTGTCACATGGTTGCCATGCGACACAACATGTGACACAAGCCTTGTGTCACATGAAAGTTTGGTCCTATGCAACACAACGGCTGACTTCGTTTTTAAGCTCGGTTTTGGGTCAAACGACATCGGTTTGACCCGAAACTTTTACACAAGTTCTAAAATGACTAGATAACACTAGAAAAATTATTGTTTCGTTTCGGGAGGGTCTCGAGATGTCGGTTTTTATTTAACGTCATTAAAACTAAACATATGTTTACTAATCTATTTTTCTAGTAAAATGGGGGCGTTTTGGAGGTAAACTTCCTTCATGAAAGTTGTAGCCAACGGAAAAACGAAGATTTCACGTTTAGGATATATTTGCTAGTTTTGACCGTACGATTTTATGAAAATTGCGAAAGGGGACTGTTTTTAAGTTACGTGTTCGGTTTATACTTTCGAGTTTTAAAAACGAGTTTTAACATATCATTTGGACATTATAAAGCTAGGGGAACAATAATCTAGCAAAATAATTGTAATCGGAAAGTTTGCGAGTCGCCGGAAAACTTACAAAGTTGTCGGAATGAAAAACCGAAAAGATAGGATCGTAGCCCTCGTTGCGGTGATCGTTGTTGCTCCTTTCCGTTTTGTGATCCAAGCAAGTTTTGTGGGCGTTTTCTAGAGAGAGAGTGACCTAGATAGAGAGAGAGAGAGAGACTAGAGTTAGAGAAAGAGTTGAGAGAGATTGAGTGTGTTGGTGTTTGTGTGTTGTGGAAGGAAAAGAAAAGTGAGGGGGGTGATGTCCCCTTACTTTTGGCCGGTTGGGGTGGGGCCACCATGGTGTGGTCTCACCAATTTTTGCTTCCTCGTGTTCGCGCTCCGTGCGGTGTTCGTTTTCCCCGGTCGTTTAAACGTTAAAATAATTTTATACGCGTTTATTTATACGTTTTAAAATACGAAATATTATTCGATAATTTAGTTGAAGTATTTTAATAAAATACTTTGTTTTCAAGTTAAACAATATAACTTAGTTTTGTTTTGTCGGTTGGTCGAGTTTTCGGAGAGTTCGGTAACGTTTTAATTAAAAACGTACGTTTTCGTTATATTATAAACATAATATAAAGTAGTAGTTGAAGTAATTCAATAATCCCACATTATTAAATAATTGTTTTACCAACGTCCGTATGTTTGTACAATTGTAGTTTTATACGATTTGAACGAATCGTATACGTGTATATATATATATATATCACCTATATATATATAATAAGTAAGTAACGTATTTAATCCTATTTCATATTAAATACATGTAATAAGCACGTAATTAGGAAAATTTTAAATTGGCCCTAATTTTGGGGTTGTTACATTCTCCCCTTGTTAGGAGAATTTCGTCCCGAAATTTGTTCGAAGTAGTAATCGGTATCGTTTGGGAAAGTTGGTAAAGAGTATCGACCATTTGTCCACGGGACATGGTCAGTTGAGAATCAAGTGAAAGTGTTCGAGTTCCCGGTCTCAACCAGTGTGAGGTGTTTGGGAGGGAAGTTTGTTTGCTGTATTTAAAGTGCAATACAAATTGCGCTGTCGGGGTTCAAGTGGTCGGTCGTTTCCTAATCCTATTGTGTACTTAGGATCTAGGAAAGTACATAGAACGCAAGGCAATCTACATAAGTTGTTAAGCAGTTCGGGTAATCTAGAAATGTGCGTACCCGGGTTGAGCAAATCACAAAGTCTCGGGTTCGGGTCATCCTCCCTAGCGTTAATTACATAAGCTCTTCCTTTCGCGAAGTTGGTTCCCGCCTTTACCTTTGGGCAGTCCTTTCTGAAGGGCCCTGTACCGTTGCACTCATAGCAGGTCTTGGGTGCAGCAGTATCGGTACCAGCAGGGTTGTTTCGGCAGTCTTTGGCCAGATGCCCGAATTTCTGGCAGTTGGTGCAGGGACAAGAGCCATTATGGTGCATACTGCATGTGGAACAGTAAGGCTTCTTCCCCTTATAAGCCTTCAATTCGTTGGCATTGACAGTTGCAGGCTTTTTGTCAGAGGTAGGGTTGGATGAGCGGGGATTGGCTTCCCATTTGCGTTTGTTTGCAGATGGGGCAGGAGTTGCGCCACGGCGAACAGAGTTGGCCGTTAATTCATGGGCCATGCGAATGGCGTTCTGAATAGTACCCGGTTTGGATGAGGTTACCAGGTCTTGGAGTCTGTCAGGAAGTCCATCGACGTATTTCTCGATCCTCTTATACTCAGGATCAACCATGGATGGGCATAGAAGTGCCAGTTGGTGAAAGCGGTTGGTGTAACCGGTGATGTCGTCACCTTGCATTTTGTGGTTCCAAAATTCCACTTCTAGTTGTTTCAGTTCATCTCTTGGGCAGTACTCGCCCCTCAGCATATTCTTCAGTTCATCCCACTGTAGTTTGTAAGCATTGGCAACACTCACAGTCTGAGCATAGGTATTCCACCAGGTAAGGGCGGTGTCAGAAAAAGTGCTGGCGACGAACTTGACTTTATCCTCTTCCGTGCAGTTGCAGATGAGGAACACTGATTCGATTTTCTCGATCCATCGTATTAGACCGATCGCTCCTTCAGTGCCTTGAAAGCTCAAGGGTTTGCAGTTCTGGAAGTCCTTGTAGGTGCAGGTTTTGGGTGGTGGTGTATTGTTAGCCGTATCTTCGCTACCAGGAGTGGTTGCTCGGACAGCTAAGGCTTGGGCTACACTACGGGCAATCAGACCCGCGAGTTCGGCTTCACTAAGCGTGACTTGTCGTCGAGGAGGCATGTTCCTTGAAACAACAAATAAAGAACATGTGAGGGTTTGAACAAAAATTATGATGGTGATGATTTAGTAAGTTCAGAAAACTACGCCAAAGTTTGAAATTTGTTTAAAGTTGTGTACTATAAGTAAGTTTATACGGTTTTGGAAATTCTGAAAATTTTATAAAAAATTTTGTAAGAAATTTTGTAACATGTTTGATAGAAATATGCTTGTTATAAAATTTTGACGATGAAAGTCGGTTGCAAAATTTGAAGTCTGATGAAAACTTGAGTTGAAAATGGTTCGGTTGAAATTATGGTCAGCGACAAAGTTTTGGAATTTTTGTTTAACAAAAACTGTTCAAAAACAGAAGTTATGAAAAGTTCCAGGGTAAAAGCATGTTGAAATTTGTTGGAAATGTTTTTCCTAGGATACACCTAACGGTACAGTGGTGTACGTTGTAGAATGTTATAAACGTAGAATTAGGTAGGAGTAGCGAATGAAAACAAAGTCCCGATCTTCATATCGAAAGATGTTGAAGTAGCTATGTTTGTCAGTTATAATGGTGTGGGTGGTAAACAAAATATCATCGGACAAGGCCTATCCCTATACCTTCAGTATATAATAGCCTAGAGATTAGTATGTAGTCGAGGCCTTCGGAAGTATGTCGGTATTTGTGAATTCATAAAAGTCGAGTAAGGATGGAACGACGAGAATCGAGTTGTCGTTCGTTTGATGTAAGTTGAAAAATGAATTTCTTGACAGAATAAGTACATCAATAAAAGTTACTAAGTAATCCTATTTCATATTAAATACATGTAATAAGTACATCATCTAGTTGAACTTCTTGACAGAAAAGTTACTAAACTTAGGAAGAAACATATTCTCATGGTGTTAGTGAAATGGAAACATAGTTTAGGTTCAAACCTAACTTGGGAAACAGAGGACAGTATGAAATCCAGATATCCTGGATTGTTTGATCGTGATGAGATTTCGGGGACGAAATCTTCTTAAGGGGGGGAGAATTGTAACATCCTCTCTTCTGGTCCGGTAATTTCTAATTTTAAATTGATATATTTAATTGTAGTAGAAATTATTTGATAATACGTGTTTAATTGCGAAACTTAGTTAAATAAGCCTCAGGACTTATTGTGCTTAGTAAATTGTTGCTTGATTTAATTTACTATAGTTGACGGTACAATAAAATAAGTTTCTCGCAAATGATTTTTAGGTCCCAGGCAATAGATTAAAAGAGGACTAGTTTTAAGTGGATACGGGTCGGTGTTAAAAAGTTTGGCCGACTTATAAACTTTCCCAAATAGGAAAGTTACTTACTTTCCTTTTCTTGCAAAAACCTAAAACCAAAACCTTCTTAAAACTTTTGAAACCTACAAATCAACTAGTGATCTTGAGCTGATTTTGATCTTGATTCTAGCTAGATAATCATCACCATCATCTTGTTCCTATTTCTAAGTGGTAAGTGAACTAAATCAAATTAGTGAATGATTATGATTGATGTTGTTTGATGGGTTTTAATGTTATTACATGTTGAATTATGATATAAGATGATGTATGATACTATATCTTAGTTGTGTAATGTTAAAATGATCATAGAAACTGATTTTGGTGAAGTTTGATAAAAGTTCGTAGCTGGTTTTGGGTGCTGGCGATCAGGGCTGGAAGAAAAGTAGAAGCCGGCGGCTTGTACCCTGAAGCCGGCGGCTTCGTTGTGTAGACAGGGAAACCGGCGGGTGGAATACCCTAGCCGGCGGCTTGACAGCCATAGCCGGCGGGCTGAATGCTTATCCGGCGGTTAATAGAGGCTTTAATACGTGACTTGCTTCTGTTACCACCAAATTTAAATCACCCGGCGGCTGGAATAGAGAAGCCGGCGGCTGGCTATAGGAAGCCGGCGGCTTGGGCCTGAAGCCGGCGGCTTGGTTGGTGTTCCAGCAAAAGTTTTGTTTTAAGTTTTAAGACTTGTTCTAACTGGTTACTTGCAATGTGAATTGTACTTATTGACATGATAATACATGATAGTTGTTATACTTAGGGACTTATGATATTTGTAATGTTGAATGAGTTAAGTTCCTAATGATTTAAATGGATGCAAGTCAAGTGTTAATGATCTTGATATCTAACTTTGACCTGATTGTTGATTCTAAGATAAGCAAAGAGCTCAGCGAGATAAGACAGCTGAGTAAGTGAAACGAGATAATCAGGTGAGTGGATTTGAAACTCACAGTTTGATTTGGTTGTGCCAGTTTGATTTCAATCAGTAATTATAGGATTACTATTGATAGAATGTTAACCTTGAAATGATATGCCATTTGATTGGTGATTTGATTAGCCTGTGTGCTTGATTGATGAATCCAGAGGTCAACTAGATTGTCAGTTGGACTTGATTGCTAATATTGGTCAACACATGGTTGCGTACATGTGTTGATGGAGATTAGCATTTAGTTAGCGGTTAATCACTGTTTTGGCCTACAGTTGATGTAAGTGTTCTGATGGGGCCACCCGGAACAGGGTCCTTAGGAACCACCGTTCCTCTTGACGATATTTGTTGCATTATTGGTTGTGAACAAATTGCTAGCTAAACTGAATTGTAGTTGATAATTCATTCACTTAGCTTCGTGCTAATCCCTCAATTTACTTCCTGCAGGTGATGTATATTTTGTGGGTAGTCAGGAAGGATGTTTTGATGCTGGGAATGTTTGAAACTTGCAACTCTGATCCAGTTTCTTATAAACAATGTTTTGTAGAATATAATACCCCGGTTTGTAAACAAGTTAACTATGTTTGTTTAGTAGTTAAACATGTTGTATAAAGGTTTGCGAAAATTTCAAGCATAATTCTAATAAACTATGTATTGTAAGTATACGCTTCCGTGAAATATAATATAATATTGTGATATTAAATGAGGGGTGTTATATGATGGGCGGGTGATGGGAATGAACTTGTACCCGCGGGTAAACCCGACCCGTATACCTGCATAGTACATTATATATATCTACAAGTGGATTTGTATAATTTATTAAATATATATTTATATATAGTGGTTAATTTGAACAATATATAATAAAACAGTTCTTATACAAATTAAAAAGTATAGTTTTCATATTTCGAATAGCAAACTTAACAAATGATCAAGAAAAATTATCAAATAAATTGATAGTTATCGAACTATTAGTCCGCATGTCTTCAATTTTAACAATTTTAATTCGTTTAAAATACGATCTATTGATTTAAACATTTTTTAAAACATTCTTCTACATTAAAATTATATAAAATCTTTTGAAATTTTAGATAAAACGTTTATGTTAGATAAACCCGCGGGTTACCCGCGACCCACGGGTACCCGTCACGGGCGGGTATGGGTGTAAAAAGTAAACCCGTTAGTGGGTCATGGGCGGGTGATGGGTACAAAAACCCGTCACGGGCAGGTGATGGGTTTAGCATATTCATACCCACGACCCGCGGGTGCTATCCCTAGACTTGATACACATCTGTGAACAAGGGGGATTCAGTATTTTAAGCTAGTTGGTTCGAGTTGTAAGAAAAAAACATCACTTAGATTTTAGGAAATCCCCACAAACTTTTTGTTTATCAAACTACACACTTTCATTTGGTGAATGGCAGGTGCAGTGGTAAGTGGATTGCAGGGGCTACTAGGCTCTTGAGTGTTCTAAGTCTATATTCAAAATAAGGTTGTAAGGTGATCACATCCTTTTGAGTCTGGTTTTGTGACCCAACTGCATATTTGATTATTTGTGCTTTTTTGCGTGCAGATATATATGCTAGATTGGACCAAAAGACACCATAGGTGGATCATCTTTTATGCAACTCACATAAGTAACAAGAACTCAAGTATCTGCTTTTGTGTAACTCACATCGCATAATTACTCGTCTAATATGTGCATTTGTGGATTGTTTAATGTTTGCTAATGCAAGTGTTTATGTGTAGTAGTGACTAAAATCATTTATAAGATGTATGTGTTGCAAAGGATATCTATGATCATTCAATCATATGTTTTATAGATGAGACTGAAATTGTTAATATGTGTTTCATTTATAACTAAATAAATTATCTTCTTTAGATTCTTTGAGGACCGGTTTATTGATTTGTTAAAGCTTTTGAAGTGGAACTATCTTCCCAATTGTGCAAGAAAAGTCTCTATTGAGGTTAGTGAACCGAGCTCAGAGTTTGCATTGATGCCGGCTTTATTTTAGCTTAATTGTGTTTTACAAATCAAGATAGATGAAGAAACTAGAGTTCAGGTAACATTCTGTATTTCTTTTTACTCTCTAATTGATGAGTTGGAAATTGGAATTGAACTTGTTCTTATTCTAAACTCTTTAAAAGGCAATTCCTTCTTGTAAGTTTGTTCAGTTTTTAGTTGGTCACATAATGTGTGTTGTTTATTCCTGTTGAGTGACTTCTTAAATTGAATCCATAGTTAGTTGGTGGATTGCTTACATTTTCTAATGCAAGTTTCGTTTAATATAATTACAATCATCTAGATGATGTACTTGTTGCAAGGGATATCCAATAGGTACGACTAAACTCATTAATATCAGTTAATTATATTTGATTAGATTCATTCTTTAGACTTCTTGAGGATGTGTTGATTCATGAAACATTTGAAGTGGAAAAAACATCCAATTGTGTGAGAAAGCGCCTAATGAGGTTAGTAAGTTGAACTCAATTGTGCATTGATGTTGGCTTTCAATTAGCATATTTACATATTGCGATGAATCGGGAAACTAGTTTTTGGATAACATAAACGCATAATGATTATCATTTCTTGATCGTTCTAGTTTGTGCAGGTAGATCATGACACTACTAGCTGCATTCTCTTTTTTTATTTCTCACTTTTCGTTTTTCTTTTCTTTCCCATGCCGCTTCACCATTGGACATAGCTCATCTTACCTACCACGATCAATAGATGTCACCATGCCGAGTCCAATGCTCCCTCTCTCTCTGTTCACCCAGGTATTATGTGTTGCGATTGTTGTTTAATTTAAATCATTGTCTTTGTTCACTCGCAAAGCTTTAGTTACTTCCTGATTTAGAGGCCAGCAATGTGTTTAGTACTCATCCCTGCTCTTTCGATGAAATAGAATTTGATTTATTATGTTACGCTTTTAGTCTGCTTATTGATAAAAACATGCATATTGCATTCAACATTCTCGAGTATATCTAAACTTATGCATGTTCTAACTTAATTTTTCAGGTTATGTTCCCAACTTGTATTTGTACGGGAATTGGCAAGTGACATTCAGGCATCGACCCCTTTTCATCTGAGTATTGTAAAGCCTAACAGTTTTGATTGTGAGATGAGATTGTGCTTTGGAAATGTTAAATGATTTTGTTGACTTGTTATATTAAATAGCACCACGGCAGTGTTATGTTATGCCAATGGTAGTTTAATTTTTTTTTTTTTTTTATGTTCAAAATTATGTATCAGTAGTAGTGTTAGTATATATGCAGTTGTACATAACATTATTGTGACATATGAATATTTTGCATTATATTATTTTGGCCGGGTTTTATTTGCAATATTAAAAAATTGATATATAAAAAGAAATTACATAAAGACCGGTTACGTAGCTAAAAATGTGGGGGTATAGAGACCGGTTTTCATCTTGGAATTCTCGGCAATTCAAGCTTCAAATAGACCGGTTGTTTAACCGCTCTTCATGTATTTTATCAACTAGACCACCCCTCATAGAGACCGGATCAAAAACCGGTCTCCATGGGCTTGTTAACCGGTCTAAAAAGCTCAATCTGTAACAGTTTGGTGTATGAATAACTTTTTTTGTTGTATATATCAACTCTCTTGTTTAACACATGTAACAAAAGAAAACACCAAACCTAACCACATGTTAAACCGTCGATCATTTCAACTTAAATATAAAGGTTAGAGTCAATTGCATGGTTCGTCCCTATACTTAACATAAAATTGCACCGTTAGTCCATATACTTTACTTTTTGCATCGGAGGTCTAAAAACATGAAAGTTGTTGCGTGGGTGGTCTCTCCTCCAACTGAAATGACCACCATACCCTTAGTGTCATATTTTTTGTCTTGATTTAAGTGAGGATAACTTAGTCATATTAGTTGGAGGAGGGACCAACAGCACAATAACTTTCTTGTTTTTGGACTTTCGGTGCAAAGGTAAAGTTTAAGGATTAATGTGCAATTTTGTGTAAAGTATAGGGATGAATAATGCCATTAACTGTATAAGTAAAGTGTATTGTACGTACTTCATCGAATGAAGTACAATCGTTAAACTAAAATACACGTAACTAAAAACACCAAACATAACCACATATTAAAACCGTCGCTCATTTCGTTAGTTCAAAGTCATTCACCACCGTCCACCGTACTACAAGCAACCATGACATCACTCACCACCAACAACTACGATCGTCTCAAAGAAGTTAAACAATTCGACGAATCAAAAATCGGCGTTAAAGGATTACTGGATTCCGGCGTCACTACCATCCCTCGCTTCTTCCACCAACCGCCGGAAAATCTCCCCGGCCGGAAACCTAATGGTAACCGATCTCGATTAACGGTTCCCGTCATTGACTTTTCTAAAGATAGGTCAACGGTCGTTGAAGAAATTCGGCGATCAGCTTCAACGTTAGGATTTTTTCAAATCGTGAATCATAGCGTTCCGGTGAAATTAATTGAATCTGCGATTAATGATATGAAGTGTTTTTATGAACAACCGAATGAGTATAAGATGAAGTTTTATCATAGAGAGTTAGGGAAAGGAGCTGCTTATTCTACTAATTTTGACTTGTTTAATTCAAAAGCTGCTAGTTGGAGAGACACACTTCAGGTGAAATTTACCTTAATTTGTTGAAAGCACTAAATTGATCTGTTTGATTGTGGTTGATTATAGTTTGGATTTTTTATATGTAAAACCAATAAATTAAGCACGTACTCCTGCTAATTTAGGTTAAGCTCG
The DNA here is from genome assembly GCA_949592205.1 of Helichrysum umbraculigerum. Classification (NCBI taxonomy): domain Eukaryota; kingdom Viridiplantae; phylum Streptophyta; class Magnoliopsida; order Asterales; family Asteraceae; genus Helichrysum; species Helichrysum umbraculigerum. The sequence goes on from CATIUR010000001.1 coordinate 118,269,158, forward strand.
AGCTCGGTTTGATAGGTTCCATGAGTTTTCAAAGAAAAAAAGTACTTCTTTTGGTTGGGACATACGAAGTTGTTAATTATAATTGCATAAGGACATAGATAGTGAAAAGTAATAAGTGTGCCTAATTCATGTATCTAAATATATGCCTAAAGATATACTATGTACAACGGTAAGCATAAAAAATGATTGATGAATATAAAGAGAGAATTAGTGGAATCTATGTGTCTTTCATTTAATGGATTATGCTAATATTTTTAGGTGTGTATAGCAACACTAGAATTTTTAAGTTTTTTTTTTTTTTTTTTAAAGACCTTTTTTCCTTTCTATTGCTTAAAATTTTGAACTTATAATTAGTACAATGGTAATAGTTGAATTTCTTGCAATTTGCACTGTGGGTGCAACTTATTGATGATATTGATTGCAATTCATGATATTATTTGGCTTATGGCTGTGCAGGTGAAAATGGCACCTGGGGAGCCAGCATGGGAATCGGTACCAGAGATTTGTAGGGCGGCCCTGGCGGAATGGGACAAGGCGGTGGTGGGGTTGGGTGAAGAGCTAATGTCAATTTTATGTGAAGGATTGGGAGTAAAAAGTGACAAATTGAAGGAGTTGTCGTGTTTGGACTCGAGGGCAAGTGTGTCTCACTACTACCCCCAGTGTCCGCAGCCTGAGCTTACGGTGGGGCTAACTTCTCACACTGATCCAGGGGTGTTAACGGTGCTGGTGCAGAATGAGGTTGGTGGGTTGTTGCAGGTTAAGTGCGGGGAAGAGTGGGCTGATGTTGAGGCGATTCCTGGTGCCATTGTTATCAACATTGGTGATCTGCTTCAGGTACATTTATGTGTTAAATATTGAGGGGGTTCATTTTGACCCAGTTAACTATAACTGAGTTGATTTGGATTATGTTTAATTTATGATGGGCCAACGTGGTATAAGAAATTTAGCTAAAAGTGAAAATTGGTCGAATATCACTCGAAGTGTACTATATAGGCATGTTTGAATTGAATTTGATACTGGGAATGGAATTGATAGAAGTGTAGAAGATGATTGGTTTTAGGGTATGAGTTTTATTATTAGTAATGGCATCTATAAATTGGGAACTTTTCATGTCAAGCAGGGCGATTTCATAAATTAATTCTCATTTTCATATCAGATTGTTATCAAAGACATACCCATAGAGATGTTTGATGGCAATTATTTTTAATCATTATTACTCTATGTATTTTTATTTTATTTTTTTGTAATCATTATCTGTTATAAAAAGATTTCTACAACAAAGTGTATCTTGTCGACTCAACCCGACCGATACCAAAAATAATTACTCATTTTGACCAGGTCGCCTATTATGCCATCTTTGCTATCTATCTACCAGTCTTCTATACGAATCATGATGAATTAATCGAAATATATTATTGTATGCAATCATGATATAAGCTTTATTATATTAAATCCACAGATGATGTCAAACAACGAATACAGAAGTGTGGAGCATAGAGTATTGGCAAACCCCACTGAAGGTCCACGTGTTTCGATTGCTGTGTTTTTTAATCCAAGCAAACGAGAGGAACTATTCGGACCATTCCCAGAACTGATATCTGCTGAGAAACCTGCAGTTTACAAGGAATTCACATATTTAGACTACATTACAAGGTTTTTCACCAAGGAGCTTGACGGAAAGACATCAACCAATTTCTACAGAATTGATAACGAAAAGGCTTGATGGTGTATGGTATTATTTGTACAATTGCAAGTAAAATACGAACTGTACTCGAAATCTCATATAATAAAAGATGTTCATACTTGATACAATGTTTACAGAAACAAAGTTGTTACCTATTGTGATGTATAAAGAATTTGTAGAATCTTATGTGTCATCTTGGTCTTTACTTTCATCTCGAAAAGCTATATTTATTGAATGTTTTAATGGCAAATATGTCAACAGTTCATGATTTAAAGCGAAGTTACCAGGGTACGATATATAGGGTGTAATAGTGTGAGTGTTGTTAGGACTGGCATCTACAAATTAAGGGATTTCTCATGTCAGACAGGGGATCATAAATTAATTCTCATTTTCGTTTCAGATTGTTATTGAAGACATACCAGTAGTTTTTTTTTTTTTTTTTTTAAGAAATAGTCAACTTTTATTACCAACAAACACAAACAACAAAGGAGTACAACAAGAACCAAACCCCAAGTTACAAACAGTAAATTGGCAAAAAAAACCAACCAAACTGTATCACCACCACTACAAGATGAAAATTACAATGAAACTAGCATGGCTTCAAATCACAAGACCAAAATAGAACATTAGGACCAAAGCAGCAGCTCAAAAGCACTGAACAGATGCAGAACAACAGCACAACACGCACCAAAACAATAACACAGAATAACAGGAACCTGAGACCAGCAGTATCAAAACGACATAATTAATTCTTCCACTGTTCCCATGTGCACGAAAACGCCTTTTCTCTGGTGGATAGCCACCCATATGACCATACCAGTAGTGATTTTTGCTTCTGTTTTTGTTTTTTTATTCATCATTCTTCCTCTTTGTATTTTTTTTGTAATCGTATGTGTTAATGTGTTATAAGGTTTCTACATCAAAGTATTTGTTATCAACTCAACCCAACCCAACCCCTACAAAAAAAAAAAATTACTCAATTTGACTGGGCTGCCTAATATGCTATTTACTAGTCTTCCAAACTAGTCATTACGCATGATAATTAATCGAAATGTATAACAGTATATAAATTTGATATAAACTGTATTGTTTCTAATTCCACAGATGATGTCTAACAACGAATACAGAAGTGTGGAGCATAAAGTATTGGCAAACCCCACACAAGGTCCACGAGTTTCGATTGCTGTTTTCTTTAATCCAAGCAAACGAGAGGAACTATTTGGACCGTTTCCGGAACTGATATCTGCTGAGAAACCTGCAGTTTACAAGGAATTCACATATTTAGACTACATCACAAGGTTTTTCACCAAGGAGCTTGATGGTAAGACGTTAACCAATTTCTACAGAATCGATAACCATAAGGCTTAATTAATGGTGTATGATCGTCTGTACAATTGTAAGCAAAACATGAACTGTGCTCGAATATCGTACTCCGTAGAATATAAGATGTTGATACAATGTTTACAGAAACAAAGCTGTCATCTATGTTACTCATACACGTTATGCTGTATTATGTTTTCACTTTGATGTATCACTTCTTTTTATTGGTTATTTTTATCTAGTATTTGTTGGCGAATTACTGAGCCGGTTGTGGCATGTATGCGTGGACTGGTTTCAGTAATGAACTTGGATAGAAGAGTCCAAGTAATTTCGGTTAGCTTAATATGGATAGTTATCTAATATGATTAATGTATTATTATTAGGAAACTTGGTGGTTAAGTTAACTAGAGTCATAGACATATGATAACTCCTTTATGTTAGTCTATATATATACTGCGTAGGGTATATGGGAATTGTAACAAATATTGGAGTTTTTGAGTTAGATTTCTCCAATAACGATATTAATAATAATTGCGTGTTTTGGCAATTCTCAATTGTTTTTATTCTGTTTTAACTTTAATTGGTATCAGAGCTTGTGAAACGATTGGAGCTCTGTGCCTGCGACGAAGGGGTTACAGAAACAAACATAGCTATTGAATTTTGAGGGCTGGAGAGCTCCCCTTTACAAACCTACTCGCGTTCTGGAAGAAGACCGAAGATGACCAAAGAAGCAGAAGGTTCAAACCCACCACCATCATCGACGAAAGAAGTTAGTTTGACGTTCCAATGTCCACTGTTAACGTCAACTAACTACACCATATGGCGGATGCGTATGGAAGTAATCCTTGGTATCCACGGAGTCTGGGAAGTTATTGACCCGGGCTTAGATGATGCAAAAAAGAACAATATTGTTAAAGGCTTGTTGTTTCAATCCATACCAGAAGATGTGATTCTTCAAATTGGAAATCTGAAAACTGGGAAAGAGATGTGGGATGCAATTAAGACACGCAACCTAGGGGCTGATCGCGTGATGGAAGCAAAGCTTCAAACTTTGGCTACTGAATTCGATAATTTGAAGATGAAGGACTCGAGTACTATAGATGAGTTTGCTGCAAACTTGTCGGGCATTGCTTCAAAATCAGCCACACTCGGAGAAGTCATATCGGAACATAAGTTAGTTAAGAAGTTTCTCACAAGTCTTCCCAGACGATACGTCCAGATTTTAGCGGCTCTTGAACAAGTTCTAGATCTTAAGACTACTGGATTCGAGGATGTAGTTGGTAGATTGAAAACTTACGAAGAAAGAATTAAAGAAGAAGATAGAGCAAACGAGACTCAAGGAAAGCTGCTCTACTCTAAGGCCGAACCTTCCAACAGAAACCAAGACTCTTACAAAGGTAGAGGATGTAGTTCATATTCTCGAGGCCGTGGTCGTGGTCGGGGTAATGGCCGTGGTCGGGGCAACACCCAAAGCAGTGGTCAGCGTGACTCCCCGAAAAATCGTGACGATCAAAAGTTTAAGGGTAAACAGAAGGACCAGCGTGATTTATCACATATCAAGTGTTACCGTTGCGATAAGTACGGTCACTTTGTCTCAAGATGCCCGGAACGCAATCGAGATAATGAGGCTAATCTGAATGAAACACAAGTAGAAGACGCGAATCATGAGGAGGGAACGTTTTTTATGATGAATGTTGCGCTAGAAACGATCTTCTTGAATGAAGAAAAATATATTCCCCCGAAGGTCGAGCCCAACACCAATGAAGACGATGTGTGGTATTTGGATAACGGTGCAAGTAATCACATGACCGGTAATTACTCTTACTTTTCTGAATTGAATAACCATATAACCGGACGAGTGAGGTTTGGAGACGGGTCATGCGTAAACATAGAAGGGAAGGGATCTGTCTTGTTCGAAGGTAAAAACGGAGAACAAAAATTGTTACAAGATATCTATTATATTCCGTCCCTTCGAAGTAATGTGATTAGTCTTGGACAAGCCACTATATCCGGTTGTGATATTCGTCTTCGAGGTGATTTTCTAACCATGCGTGATAGAGGTGGAAGACTGCTTATGAAAGTGCCGCGAAGTGAAAATCGGCTTTATAAGACATGATTGAAAGTTGGGAAACCCTACTGTTTGCAAGCTAACATTGATGAACAATCTTGGTTATGGCATGCTCGTCTCGGCCATATTGGTTTTGGTGCAGTGAATGAGATGCACAAGTTGTTGGTTAAAGTGAATAATGAAGGACAAAAAACACAGAGATAAAGTTGAAAGACGACTACTTTTTACTGATAAATCTTGCTGCTTACATAACAAAGGGAAAACATGCCTATATTTATAGGCTCACAATGACTCAACGTGAAACTAAAAATTCGGAAACAAACTACCCACTTCTGCTACTAAACAGTCCACTACTACCACTTATTAGCAACTACTTTGACTAGAAAATAAAGGAAATAAAAACCAAAATACTCGGTCAAACTTTGAATCAGTTTTCAACATTCCCCCTTGATTCAAAGTCGCAAACGCCAAGTTGTGCTTTGAAGAACTCGTGCTTTGCTAGCGGAAGCGCCTTCGTAAAAATATCAGCCACTTGTTCGTTTGTTTCACAAGCCTTCAAAGCAATTTCTCCCTTAGAAACGAGGCCTCTAATATAATGATAGCGTATGTCAATGTGCTTTGTCCGACTGTGAAATGCTGGGTTCTTTGTCATTGCAATAGTCGAACGATTATCACAAAAGATCTCTGTTTCACCAACTTGCTGCTGACTGAGATCTGCAAGAAGTCTCCTTAGCCACACCGCTTGACAAGCTGAAGATGTAGCGGCAATATATTCAGCCTCAGAACTTGATAAAGCCACCACTTCTTGCTTCTTTGAACTCCATGAAATTGCTCCTGATCCAAGATTAAACACAAAACCTGATGTACTTTTCCTGTCATCAATGCTACCTGCCCAATCACTATCTGTGTAGCCAATCAACTTGAAATTTGACACTTTTGAGTACCAAATCCCTTGCTCTACTGAACCTGCAATATATCTCAAAATTCTTTTTGCAGCTCCAAGATGAAGCTTGCTTGGATTGTGCATAAATCTGGACACAACTCCAACAGAAAAAGCAATGTCTGGTCTCGTATGAGACAAATAGATTAAACCGCCAACAAGACTTCTAAAATAAGTAGCATCAGCCATTTCAGCTCCATCATCACGAATTAACTTCTCATTCATATTCATGGGAGTAGGAGAACTGTTGCAATGCAACATGTTGAATTTTTTCAAAAGATCAGTTGCATACTTTCTTTGTGAAATAAATATTCCACCAACTCCTTGTTTGATTTCAAGGCCAAGAAAGTAGTGCAATAGACCCAAATCAGACATCTCAAAATTCTTCATCATGCAATTTTTAAATTCAGCAACAATAGAGTCACTAGAACCCATATAAATAATGTCATCGACATAAAGACACACCACCAGAAAATTTGATTTACCATCTTGCTTGAAGTAAAGAGTGGGTTCATTTATGCTTCTTTCAAAACCATTCTCTAGAAAATAAGAATCGATTTTGAAATACCATGCCCTCGGTGCTTGTTTTAAACCATACAACGCCTTCTTCAACTTGTAAACTTTATCTTCTTTGCCACGAACAACAAAACCTTCTGGTTGTGAAACATACACTTCTTCTTCCAAATCACCATTCAAAAAAGCTGATTTAACATCAAATTGATACACTGACCAATTTAAGTGAGCACCCAAGGCTAAGAAAGTCCTCACTGTTTCAAAGCGAGCAACGGGAGAAAAAGTTTCATCAAAATCGATACCTTGCTGTTGAGAATAGCCCTTCGCGACAAGCCTCGCCTTGTACTTTTGAATACTACCATCTGCATGATACTTGGTTCTGAACACCCATTTCAGCCCTATAGCATTCTTTCCTTTCGGCAAGTCTACCAGCTCCCACGTACCATTCTTTTCAATAGAAAACAACTCCTCCTCCATAGCTTTGCACCATTCGTTCTCTTTTGCAGCTTCTTTATAACAAATAGGATCTGAAACAAGCAAAGCAAATATACAAGCCTCATGAATTTCCTCAGTCGACTCATAAATATTTTCAAGGGATCTGAATTTTCTTGGAGGAGTTTCACTTGATGAGCTGGAGGGTGATGATCCACTACTTGCTGGAGAACTTGGATCGCTACTTCCCGGACTGGATGAACTAGAAGCTACTGATGTTGAATCTTGTGGCTCGGAAATATTGTTTTCTAGCATTTGAATGGGCTGCTGATCAGTTTCTTTACTCCAATTCCATTGTGCTTCTTCATTGAATTCAACATCCCTGCTAACAGTAATCTTGCCACTACTTGGATTGTATAATTTGTATGCTTTAGATTCAGAACAATAGCCCACGAAAACATGTTTCTTAGACTTTTCATCAAATTTTCGAGAATGATTTTTAACTAAAGCATAAGCGATACAACCAAAAAGTCTTAAGTGGCTTACTATTGGTCTTCTACCTGTCCAAGCCTCGTATGGAGTGCGGTTACGAACAGCTTTTGTAGGAGATAAATTGAGAAGATAAACCGCTGTTGCAACAGCTTCTGCCCAAAAACAAACAGGAACATTTTTTGCTTGCATCATACTTCTCGCCATTTCAACTACAGTACGGTTTTTCCTTTCTGCTACACCATTCTGTTGTGGTGTATACGGTGCAGTAAGCTCCCTATGAATTCCATTTTCCTCACAGAAAGCTTTAAAATCATTTGAGACAAACTCGCCTCCTCTGTCCGTTCGTAGTGTCTTTATCAAAAGACCACTCGTTTTCTCCACTATTGCTTTAAACTTCTTGAACCTGTCAAAAGCTTCATATTTGCTTTCCAAGAAATAAACCCAACTCATACGGCTGAAATCATCAGTAAACAACAAAAAATATCGACTACCACCAAGAGATAAAGTGTTCATAGGACCACATAAATCTGCATGCACTAACTCAAGACATTCAGAGGCTCTCCATGCATTTCCTACAGGAAAAGACTTCCTACTTTGTTTACCATAAACACAACCTTCACAAAAACCAAGGGTATCAACTTTTGGTAATCCTAAAACCATTTCCTTTTTACTCAACAACTTCAAACCATTGATATGCAAGTGACCATATCGTAAATGCCACAACCTAGTCTCATTATCACCACTAGCCATCATAGCATATTGTTCAACTAATGAAACATCGAGAGGAAACATGTGATTACTGGACATGGGAACTTTTGCAATAGTTTGCCCAGATTTTTTGCTTTTAACAGTGCAAAAACCATCATCAAATAAAAGTGAATACCCACTAGTCATTAATTGGCCAACACTAAGTAGATTATGAGAAAGACTAGGAACAAGCATCACTTCTTCTAAGAGTTTGGCATTACCTTGGCCGGTTTTGAGACTTACAGTGCCTCTTCCTTCCACTTGAACCTTCTTGTTGTTTCCCAATGTTACCTCTGATTTCTTTGAATCATCAAGCTTCTTAAATAGTGAACTATTTCCAGACATATGGTTTGAACAACCACTGTCTAGGAACCAAACATCATTACTTTTTTCGTTCTCGGTAAAAAGAGCCATGAATAACTTGGTTTCTTCATTTATATTCTCAGCAAAACTAGCTTGATTGTTCTCATCCTTATCCTTTTGCCAACAATAAGCTTCTGTGTGACCTTCCATATTGCAGTAGTCACATTTAAAGACTCTATTCTGTCCATCCCGATTAAAATCTCCTCTGCCTTGGCTTCTTCCTCGGCCTCTACCGCGACCTCTACCACGGAATCCACCTCTTCCACGACCATAACCAGAATAAGTTGTGTTGTCATGGGTTTCCCCCTTGACTTGAAATGCTTTTTCTTCATCTTTTTCTTTAGATCTCATCAATCTATCTTCATGAGATTGCAATGAACTCATTAGTTCAGCAAATGAATAATCAGATAGATCATGAGTTTCTTCAATTGCAGCGACAATATGCTCAAACTTTGGAGTAAGACTTCTCAAAACTTTCGCAACAACAATTTCTTCATCCATAACTTCACCATAAGACTTCATTTGATTAACAAGAGAAGAAACTCTGGATAAATAAGTTTGGACAGATTCATTGCTTTTCATAGACAAAGTTTCAAAGTCACGACGATAAGTCTGCAATTTTACCGTCATCACTTTCGTAGAACCCTGAAACTCTGTCTTCAAAATCTGCCACGCCTCCATTGAGGTGGTTGCAGATGCGATACGGGAGAAGATACTTTCATGAACTGCTTGCTGAATAATAAACAACGCCTTTGCATCTTTCTTTTTCACTTCACGCAATCTTCTTGCTTCATCTTCATCTGGATCAACGTTATCAACATACCCATATTCCACCAGATCCCAAAGGTCTTGAGAAATAAAAAGAGTCTTCATTTTGATGCTCCAAAACTCATACTTTTCACCATTAAAAATGGGGATGAGTGCTGGAGAAATTGATGAAATTTCATTGGCTGCCATCTTCTTTTTGCTTAAAAAAAACGTTTCTCTCAGACTAAAAATAAATAAAAAACTTGCAATTTCACTCAAAGAACCAAAGGATTAAACTTGCACTTGAATGACCAAAGGATCATAAAAGGCTCTGATACCAATTTTGTTGGTTAAAGTGAATAATGAAGGACAAAAAACACAGAGATAAAGTTGAAAGACGACTACTTTTTACTGATAAATCTTGCTGCTTACATAACAAAGGGAAAACATGCCTATATTTATAGGCTCACAATGACTCAACGTGAAACTAAAAATTCGGAAACAAACTACCCACTTCTGCTACTAAACAGTCCACTACTACCACTTATTAGCAACTACTTTGACTAGAAAATAAAGGAAATAAAAACCAAAATACTCGGTCAAACTTTGAATCAGTTTTCAACACAAGTTAGCTAAAGGGGTACCGATAGTCAAACATCAAAATCAGCTATGCGAGTCTTGCATGGTTGGTAAACAAACGAGGCGTTCGTTTTCAAAGTAAGCAATGTATATAGCAAAAGAAATACTCGAGATGGTACACGGGGATATATGTGGACCAATTGATCCCCCTACTCGAACTGGTAACAGTTATATATTGGTTATCATTGACGACTTTTCAAGATATATGTGGTCTTTTTTCTTGAAAAACAAAAGTGATGCATTTAGTGTCATCAAAGGATACAAGACGGCGGTTGAAAAACGAACAGAGAAAAGGCTTAAAACGTTTCATACAGACCGAGGCGGTGAATTTACGTCACATGAATTTAACCGATTTTGTGAACAGGAAGGACTAGCACGAATGTTGACAGCTCCTTATGCACCTCAACAAAACGGTATAGTCGAACGAAGAAATCGAACCCTACTTGAGATGACTAGGTGCCTTATGAAAGCAAAAGGGGTACCGAATTACTTGTGGGATGAAGCAGTTCGACATGCCACTTTCATCATAAACCGAACACCTACGCGAGCAGTGGTAGGAGCTACACCGTACGAACGGTTTTATGGGGACAAACCAGATCTTGAAGATTTAAGAGTATTCGGTTGTGTTGCGTATGAAAGAATTGTGTCTAAACACCTAAAGAAACTTGATGATCGGTCAAAACCTCTAGTGTATCTAGGTAAAGAACCTGGTTCGGGAGGATATCGACTTTTTAATCCACGAGAAAACAAAGTCGTTGTAAGTGCTTATGCTGTTTTCAATGAAAAGCAAGGCTGGAGATGGAATAATAGGTTCGAAAATAGTATACAAGAAGCTGGTACATTTACAGTTGTGTGGGGCGATTCTGTTAACAACACAACAGCCGCAGCTAACAGCCTAGCAGTCACTGGTCTTGACCAGTCTACAAGCAGTGCCAGCAATAGCCCGCAATCAGCCCAGCAGGCTCAAACCGACCCAACAAATAGCCCAGACCTTGTTAATTCAACCCGGAACAAGAAGAATCAGGTTCAAGCAGTGATTCCAACAGTAATGTTACTCCTGTCTCGGTACGTCGCTCAACTCGTGCTTCCGTTTTACCTATAAAGTTTCATGACTACGAGCTAAATGTCAATGAATTGTTATTAACGTTTGATGAGGAACCGAGGAATTTCAATGAAGCTAAAGTGAAACCGGAATGGCTCAAAGCAATGAAAATCGAGATTGATTCGATTGAGAAGAATAATACTTGGCAACTTGTTTCTCTACCTAAGAATGTTAAACCTATCGGATTAAGGTGGCCGTTTAAAATCAAAAGAAATGCAGATGGCTCAATTAGTAAGTATAAAGCGCGTTTAGTTGCTAAAGGCTATGTGCAACAACCCGGCATTGATTTTGATGAAGTATTCGCGCCGGTAGCTCGACTCGAGACAATACGCCTTTTAATTGCTCTCGCAGCCGGGAGAGGATGGAAGATTCATCACTTAGATGTTAAAACAGCCTTCTTGCATGGTAATTTGAAGGAAGAAGTTTACGTTACTCAACCCGAGGGATTTGAAAAACCGGGTGAAGGGAAAAAGGTTTACAAGTTGGCAAAAGCGTTGTATGGCCTACGACAAGCTCCAAGGGCATGGAATTTAAAGCTCGATAGTATTTTAAAGAACATGGGTTTTCAAAGATGTTTACAAGAAAAGGCGGTCTATCGAAAGGCAACAAATGGGGAATTTATCATTGTTGCGGTTTATGTGGATGATTTGTTTGTGACGGGAACAAGCCTAGACTTCATAAATCAGTTTAAGAAAAGAATGGCGTCTCAGTTTGAAATGTCGGATCTTGGTGAGTTAACCTATTACTTGGGTATCGAAGTCACTCAAGAAAGGGGTTGTGTGAAGATCAGGCAAGAGAGTTATGCCAAGAAAATTTTAAAAGAAGCCGGTATGGAAGATTGCAATGCAACTTTGTGTCCGATGGAACCAGGACTTAAGCTGTCAAAAGCCGAGAAGGAACCTGAAGTTGATGCTACCCATTATCGAAAATTGGTAGGTTGCTTACGTTATCTTTTGCATACACGTCCAGATTTATCATACTCAGTTGGGGTAATTAGTCGATACATGCAAAGCCCCAGAGAATCACATGCAAGAGCTATTAAGCAAATCCTACGTTATCTTAAAGGTACAGTTTCTTTTGGAATAAAATACGAGCATGGTAATGACATGAAATTGGTGGGATATAGCGATAGCAGTCATAACGTGGATATAGATGATGGACGAAGTACAACAGGTCATGTTTTCTACCTTGGTACATCACCTATCACTTGGTGCTCACAAAAGCAAGCTACCGTGGCATTATCTTCATGTGAAGCTGAATTCATGGCAGCCACTGCTGCTGCGTGTCAAGCAATTTGGCTACGGGAATTATTGGCAGAGGTGATGGGGTTGGAAAGACAGAAAGTGCTGATTCGAGTTGATAATAAATCAGCTATTGCTTTATCAAAGAACCCGGTCTTTCATGGTAGGAGCAAGCACATTCACACTCGATATCACTTTATCCGAGAGTGTGTTGAAAATGAGCAGGTGGTGGTCGATCATGTTTCAGGAGACGAACAAAGGGCTGATCCTTTGACGAAGGCCTTGGCGCGTATAAGGTTCAAGGAGATGAGAACGTTGCTCGGTGTGCAAGAGTTACACCCTACGACTCAGAAATTCAGGGGGTGATTGTTGGCGAATTACTGAGCCGGTTGTGGCATGTATGCGTGGACTGGTTTCAGTAATGAACTTGGATAGAAGAGTCCAAGTAATTTCGGTTAGCTTAATATGGATAGTTATCTAATATGATTAATGTATTATTATTAGGAAACTTGGTGGTTAAGTTAACTAGAGTCATAGACATATGATAACTCCGTTATGTTAGTCTATATATATACTGCGTAGGGTATATGGGAATTGTAACAAATATTGGAGTTTTTGAGTATTAAAGTTGATGTACATAAGAGTCATCCTTACACTGCAAATTAGGGGTGTGCATAAAAGTGCATCAAACCCCGATCGAGTTGAATCGAAATTGGACCAAAGTGGTAGTCGGCGTAGTAGTAATAGTAAGAATCATGATCATGATGATGGTGACCACGCCTATTTCAGCGCGTTGTGAAATTTTAAAAATTGCAGATATGAACATTTTAAATTGATCAAATCATATAATTATATAAAGAAATCTTCGAAGTCACCAAGTTGGAATGAGGGCGGCCATACTTTGTTTCGTCTTCTGAGCGTATACGATCTACCATAGTTAAGTTATCGAGTTAAACAATTGATATAAATCATGTTGGATTTAATAAACATTAGTTTCTATTATTCTAATGAATAAGTATATATATTTTCCACCTACCATTAGAAAAGTTTGGTTAATTTCGTTTGTAGTACATGGAAATATCCGAGGGTTATATCCTCTCTCTTTCACATACACACAGTTGACCATTGTCCAAAACTGCGTATCTGTTTATTGTGTTGTATAATTGCCCCTTTAAACTCTCCAAGGATTATAACATGTTGGAGCTCTTAGTTTTGCCTTTTTTTTCTTTCTTGTCCACTACCAAATAATGACTCATGTAAAAAAGTATGAACACCTCAAAATAAAACTTGAAGTTATAATTTCAGCAACCAACGACTTTGCAGATGACAATTATATCGGAAAAGGAGGATTTGGGAAAGTTTATAAGGGAGAAATTGACCACCGTTCCAATGGTCGGACCATGGTAGCTGTGAAGTGTCTAGATCGTTTTGGGCAAGGAAATACTCAGTTTTGGGCGGAAATTAGGACGCTGTCCCTTTACAACCATGAAAATGTTGTCTCTCTCTTAGGATATTGTGATGATAACGGTGAGAAGATACTGGTATACAAGTACGCATGTAATAAAAGTCTTAACTTGCATCTCAACAAGAGTTATCTAACATGGGTACGGCGACTTGAGATTTGCATTGGGGCAGCTCGCGGACTAGCATACCTACACGCTCCAGATGAGACCCTGCTACTTAGAGTATTGCATCGGGATATTAAAAGTGCAAATATATTATTAGATGAAAACTGGAAACCCATAATCTCAGATTTAGGTCTCTCAAAATTTGCTCCTGCCAATAAACAATTCTCATATCTTGTAACCAACGGTGTAGGGACTTTTGGATATTGTGATCCTAATTACAGAGAGTTCGATTCGTTAACTAAAGAGTCAGATGTCTACTCTTTCGGTGTGGTGTTGTTTGAGGTACTTTGTGGGAGGTTGTGTGTTCGCAACAACGATGATACACGTCATACTTTAATTGATACAGTGCTAGAACACTACCGAGAAAACAGTTTGAATGAAATTATCTTTGATGGTATAAAGAATGAAATTAATCCCGATTCGCTGAAGGTGTTCGTAGATATAGCGTATCAATGTTTAGAGAACACACGTGAAGAACGTCCTTTAATGACACAGATCGTGGCTGCACTCGAAAAGGCACTTGAATATCAGGTAAGTTATGTTTGTGTGAATTAATTGTTTTTCGACAGAGGTTTTCTCTCGAAATATTAGGGTTTCCCCTGGAATTGGTGATGGGTATATGAAAAGGCAATGCCGCTGAGCCCAATACTGTCTTTCAAAAAAAAAATTGTTTTTCGATACATAGTCTATATACAGTGAAAATCAAGCAAGTTAGATTAACAGAAAAATTGTTTTCAAACAACCCAAACATGACAATTTTACATTTGGAATTGATATATCACGAGATTCTACGTTGATTATCATTAATTTCTCGCAATATCATGATATTTGAAGTTTTCATGATATTGATATTCTGAAAGATAAGTTTGTCACTTTATTAAAATTGTCCCCTCCACAAAAACCCGTCACTTTGATAAGTTGTTTTTGATTACTTAAACTTAATTTAATTTAATAATAAATAACATGCCATTGATTTTTAATTCTCATAGCATAAGATTAAATGATATTTTTTGATCGTCAGTTTGTCACCGATGACAACACTTTGTAAGCTTGATAGTAATAATGATAAATTATGCTAATAATAATAAATTATGCTTTATTTGTTTAGTTAAAGTTAAATACAAAGTTTTAATCCAAAAAAAAATAACATTATTCAACTTATCTTTTTTCAGATATTACTCCATTCATCTCCTATTTATAGTCACGTACGTTTCTTTTTTATAATGTCTCAAATTAATTGTTCACTTAAAAAGTAATAGGAAATAATTAACTAGAGTGCCTATAGTATCCATATTTTATATGTATGCTATAAAAATGTTATAAGTATAAAAATTGTCATCTTACACAAATGTACACTGTAACTATTATGTTTTCTTAAAGTACGTATTTTTCTATGGACAATAAATGTGACACGAAAAGGTAAATATTTCATAATAAACTTAAAATATTGATCTTTTATAAAACTAATCACATATATTAGTGCGTTTCGACCATACCACGATATAATA
Source organism: Helichrysum umbraculigerum (assembly GCA_949592205.1). Taxonomy (NCBI): domain Eukaryota; kingdom Viridiplantae; phylum Streptophyta; class Magnoliopsida; order Asterales; family Asteraceae; genus Helichrysum; species Helichrysum umbraculigerum. The sequence continues at coordinate 118,284,582 of CATIUR010000001.1, forward strand.
TAGTAGACCGATAATTTTAGAAACATCCAAACGCGAGGCGATTGGTATGTAAGTCCTCGTTTTCATTAATTTTTATAATTACCTCCGGTGACCTATCAATTTCTAAATCACAAAGCACTATATTACACCTAATCGTTATGAGTGTTGATATTTTCACAATTGATTTTGATAACTTTTCCACAACTACGTATTAAGTACTTGTATTGTACACGTAACTGATGCACAATTATGATGGATTTATCAAAAATAATTGTGGAAATATCAACACCCAATGGTAATTAAACTATCTCCCTCCCATAATAAGTGTAACCCGATATAAAACACATAGTTTAATAAAAACATAATTATTACTGTTTTCTTTTTCTTAATATTTGCATAAGACGTTTTTACCCATAACGTATTAATTACAACTATCTTTAAAGCTGTAATAATAATTTCAAGTAATGGCCGGTAATATGATAATCTCAATCAAACTTCTCTATTTATTTTTAGTAGTGAACAACTAATTTGGAAAATTCGAAGATGATAGATAGGGATGGCAATGGTTCGGATCGGATATGGATCGGATGATACCATATCCACGTCCATATCCATTTAATACTTTTGTCCGTATCCATATCCATTTAATTTCAATTCATTCATCCAAATCCATATCCGATGGATTAAACGGGTTAATGGATATCCGTTGGATATACAAAAAATGTTTAAAAAATTTCCTCATATGAAATGAAACCAACAAATGCTGTAACAAAAAAATCAATATAACGTAACATACAAAAATCTATTTACAAAGTAATCATTGTCGTCAATTAATCATAATTGGTTACAATGACAAGTAGATATATATATTTTGGAGTAAATTGCATGAATGGTCTCTGTAGTTTACACACATTCTCACCATTAGTCCCTGTACTTTGTTGCATGGACAGTCCAAAAACTCAAAAGTTGTTGCATGTTTAGTCCCTTCTCTACTTAAAGTGACCAAAATACCCTTGGTGAAGCTATATATTTTTCTTGGTTTGAGAAGGGTATTTTAGTCATTTTAGGTTGAGGAGGGACTAAGCATGCAACAACTTTTGAATTTTTGGACTGTCCATGCAACAAACAAAGTATGGAAACTAACGGTGAGAATGTGTGTAAACCACAGGGACCATTCATGCAATTTACTCTATATTTTGACAAATGTAAATGTGCAATCTCTATGTTAATTGGTTAATTACACATGTTTTGACTGTCATCTATCATAGATTGTGACTTCAATATATGGTCGGAAGCAAAACTTCGCTCAGCGTGCTAGAATTATGCATTTCGATTTGTTATATAAATTAATAATACAAGAAAACCCCAAATATACATTAGATATTTAAATGTTACGACTTTATATATTCAGTAACACCTTAATACTTTATGGTTACTAAGTATGTGGTAATGTAAATTTTTGTGTGTGTCTATATATATATATATATATATGTATGTGTGTGTGTGTGTGTGTGTGTGTATGTGTGTGTGTGTGTATGTGTATGTATTTCGGGTGATAATAGATATATCCATAGACGATAAATCGTCATCCATATCCGATCCACTATTCATCCACATACATATCCATATCCACTATTCATCTATTTAGATCGTCCATATTCACCATTAAATAGATGGATCGGGTGGATATCCACCGGATCGGGTAACAATTGTCATCCTTAATGATAGATGAACAATTATATTGGGACGAGAGAGAATAGTGTATATATATATATTAATGATGGATATATAGGTCTAAAATGGGCCTAAACAAGTAGCGTCACGCATCTCATTCTAATCAAATACTATATTTACTCTCAAAAAACACTTTGGCAGTTAAAAAATCATCATCCAATGTAACATTTTCACTTTCACCTTTGACAATACAAATGTTTTTACTAGAGGTGGCATGACCTATTATTATCTGTGGGTTATTAGTAATAAAGAGGTGGGAAAAGTAATATGATTGCTTCATTTCGTTTAAAATTTCACTTCCACTCCAATTTATAAAATTAAATATCTCACAAATTGTATGTCTATAATTAATTTTTTAAAATTACATATTCAAAATCAGTGTCTTATTCTCTTCGATTAGAGATCGTTCAAACTATACTTTTGACAAAGTTTTTTTCTTCGTTTTCCCGCGATCTTGAAATGCGCGGCTTTATATAATCACATGTGATGTTATGTATAATCACATTTGATTTATAAAAAAAATTCACATTGTTACACGATTATTTATCGATGGTAAATGTAAATTCAAACCTGATTACTACTTAATATTCATTCACATAAATAACTATTAAAAAAAAATTAAAATTGCATTCGTTTACAACTTAAATTACATGTGATTACTGATATAAGGTTTAATCACATGTGATTTCCAAATGAAGTATGTGATAATACCTGATAATTAATGTGTAAAATATAGTTATAAAAATAAACAAAGAAATACCGTCACTTAACTATTACACAACTAGGTAAATATACCCTATAATATATAGTATATCTACAGTAAGTCAAAGTTCGTTCCATATGGACTATGTGATGGGTTTTCTATTCCCTAATACCCTAACTTGATTAACATACGCAGCGGAAATAAATAACTTAATCTAGGGTAAAGAAAACTAAAACCCTAAAAGATCTTGACTTAATAAATAAAGCAATAACAAAATCAGATAAATAAGAAAAAAAAATACTAACCTTAGAGAAAATCGAATTTCTCTCACGCTATTCACCTAGCAGAACTTCCTTAGTTGGAGGCGAGTACCCAAACCAGATACCTCTAATGCTTCACACCCAAGAACCCCAGAGAAAGAAGAATTTTCGACTTCCTAGTGAAAATTCGTATATTTTCGTATATCATAAGGTATAGGCTAGACCCCTATTTATATAGGGAGAGAAAAACCCTCGGTTTGCAGATTTCGACATTCAGCCGCCGGCTAAACCCTTCAGCCGGCGGTCGGGCTAACTTTCTGCCCAAGAATCCGAGATCTGATCCGCGTTTTCACCGACTTCAAAATTTAGCCGCAGGCTAAAATCCGGCTTCCAGATTTTTCCACATTTTTAATTACTTGTGTTTTCTAATTAATTGAATTAATAAACCAATTAATTAAATATAATAATAATACCAATTAATATTATTCCTTATTCCTTTCTCTTACCTGTTCATTGAGGGCAACCCAAAAAGGACTCTACTTTTAATGATATTTTTACCAATTAGTTATGAACTTGGACACTATATCCAACACTATGAATTTAAGAATTAAAATTAAAATGCAATTAATTTAAATAAGTAAGTAAATGTTGGGTTTTTGTGACCGAATTGCATGTCACTTTGTTTAAAACTACTAAAATTAATAAGACGAGTGGACTCGGGAAGAGTCAAATGTGATTTTTAACTTTATTAGATATTTAAAATGACATTTACTTGGATTATTTCACTAATGACTTCGGGGTGTTTGTGAGGACCAGTTATTTGTATGGGAATTATAAACCTAATTAAGCTATGATTAACGTTCGCTATATCCTAAACCTTAATATCAATTTTCTAATTCGCAGTTTAATTTAGTGAAAGACATCTGCCATATATACTATCCTACACATTTGATTTAGTTGTCTAACTTATTTAAAATCCGCGTTCGCGATCAATTAACAATCATACATAGATATATAATTGAAATGAACTAATTAGATGAAGAACATTCGTTATAATCACTAATCAATTCACAAATAAGCTTTAACAATTAACTAAAACTCAAATACATAAGAACTCTCGATTAAATGTAAATTAAATTCAATAACTCTAAAGGTTAGCACCCCTTAATCATTAGTTCACATCATCCAAGTAAGCGTTAAGAGAATTAGCCTCTCATAACTAAAGCTAAACAAACGCAATCAATAATTGAAATCAAAGTAAACATCGTTTTGGAAGAAAAGAATATAAACCGGATAATTACAACGTGATTGTGATTGATCCTTGAAACCGACTGATTAGAGTTGATGATTTGATCTTCAAAAACTCCAAAATTCGCTCCTCAGAACCCTCAGTTCGTAGCTTAGCCGTTTTGTCTCCAAAAATTAGGTTAAAACTAAATAAAAATCGTATTTATACTTTTTCTAGCCGACATAAATTTCGCGACGCGATTTGGTAGGATCGCGTCTCCATTAGACCACAATCGCGGCTCCATCTATCATCAATCGCGTCACCATTCTACGCAGGGATTGCGCCTCTATCTTCAGCAAATCGCGTCGCCATCTTGTACAATCGCGACACGATCCTTCCTCGATCTGTCCAAATAATCTGAATTTTTGATATGTTGTAGCCCTGTGTGTTATCTAAATTTGGGCTTTTGAATCAACTCAATTGGACTCCGTATGAAGAAGTTAAGACCAAAAATACTAATGCCTCGCCAAACTGCAACTTTTAGCACAAAGTTTATTTCCTTTGCAATACTTTTCTGATTTGAACCTGAATACAAATTTTAATTGATTAAGTACCAAAAGTTCATCAAGTTAACTAAATATGCAATAAATTGGAACCGATCTATGGCTATGAAAATATGTATAAAATGAGCCATATCAATAATTCACATGTGATTTCACATTTATGTCTATTTAAATGTATAATTGTAGCTAATTATTTTAAATTTGCATTTAATTATCTTATAATCATATGTGATTACTAGTTTATTATTTAGACATGTGTGATTACAACTTAAGATTTTTATGTAGGTTGATTAAATTATCAAATAAATTTATTCTCATTTTATTTAGACATATAATTGCAATATTTGATTATTTACATGTGATTAGAGCTAGTGATTGTAATTATAATCACGTGTGAGTATAAATCACATGTGATTTAATATTACGAATTTCAAAAAAAGAAGTGAAAATGAGTATTTGAAATAGAGCAATCTTATTGGTTTCTCCATTCTTCAATTTTTGTCATTCTTTTTCGAATTTTTCTCGAGCCTCTTAAAGTCAAATCATTCAAAGATTCATATTATTAGGGTTAGAGTAATGCTAAATAGACATACTTACACAAACCTAAAAGTAGGCCTAATTTTCTGATTGGTTGAACTTTTTCTCTCTTCTAATCTCATCCAATCAATTTTTCAAACCGACCAATCAAATCTTTAGGTCTATTTTTAGTCCCACAAATTTAGGCATATCAATCATTTTCCTTAGGGTTAATGGTACGAATTAGTAATGAACTTATACCTTTGTATCGAGTTATGTAACGAATCGAAATTGCTAATGTAGATAATGAGCTTTTTAATTTTGTGTTGAGGTAGGTAATATGTATTATGTGGCGCTATTAATTTTTGTTTATTGCTTATATTAGATACAAGACCCGCGACAACGCGGACGGTTCAATATTTTTTTTTTTCATATATATATTTTTGAACATATATTCTTGGATAGTTTGTTTTTGTTTTTGTTTATTGCTTATATTTGGAATTTTCTTTGCATACGTGCAAAGACAACTCAAGTTATATTCTTCAGCTGACATTATGTGTTGAAAGTGCAAATCAAATCTTGGACCTCTTTCACATATTAAACTTAATTTCTTATAATCGAAAGAAAATAATAAACGCAAACATAACACTACCTATATAGTTAACCCATCATAATCATCATCATCATAATCATCATCTCCATACCACCGCTGCCGCACCGCAACTGTTATCGGCATCAAAAAGTTTTCAACATCGTGATTGTATTTGCGTTCCCTTCATAGAAAATGGTTTCATATTTGTGTGCAGTTTTGTTTTCAGATCCGTTTTTCGAAAATGAAATCAATTTGAATTAGAAGCTATTTAAATATATAAGTAACACATTAATTATGTAATAAAAATACTGAAATTTTGACAAAGATTTGCTTGCAGGTCAACTTAATTGACTTGACACTGCCTGCTTCGACTTATACTAAACATGACTTGTTACCCAACTCGTTCAACTTGCCACCTCTACTAATTACACTACTATGCTTATCATAACATGTTATCGTACTATTCTTGTTTTTCATCCTTGGCAACAAATTTGAATGCTTTGTAAGTAACTTCGAGATATCATTTCAGAGCACCTTAATGACACCGACAGTAATCAATGAGTCGTCAGGAATCAAGGAACAGTCAATACTGCACAGGGAAGAAAGTTCAAATGATTTTCGTTTCATTATGAGAAAAGCCGAGGTTATCTGTTGCGTGGGTTGGCTGATTATGGTGCTTTGTCTACTTTGCGTAAAATTATATAAATTGTTCACTGAAGATACTACCGATACATGTATGCTAATCAAGGTACGGATCTATTCTGTCTTTGTTATGACCAATATCTGCCACTAGATATGGCAAACTGTGGGCGGGGTAGTTCCTTAGACTCTACGAGTGGTCAAAATACTTAAATGCGTATTTTACTAAACCTTACATATATTGCAAATAGGACAAAAACGTATAAATACACAATGTGCATGACTGCATTCTAATAGATCGCAAAGGTAACGGGGCAATAATGGGTAACTTATATTCTGAGGGTTGGAAACAGGCCAGGTTGGTCAGGTCGGTTCGTAATACTAATTGTACAAATTTAGCATGGCAGTTTTTTTTTTAATTTTCCCCGTTGTACCTATTTTGACCCTGCTGAGATATAACACAATGTGAATCACGTTATAACTTAAAATGATTGAAATTTAGAGTCAAACAGGTTGATTTTGATTCGCATTGTTTCATTAAAATTGGTGTTAACAAGCTTTGTGGTTTCTCAGGAGTCAAGCTCATGGTGGATCCCAAAACCAATTGCTTCTTTTGGTTTGTGGTTTCAGATCCGTTGGTGTCAAGTTAAATATTTAAGCTGGGTGCTATTCCGTATGATCACCGTCTTTCCAATCTTATTTCTGGTGATCTATCTGCCAGGCAATCATTTAAAAAGACATATTGAGATTTTGGAACATTTTCATTAGTTAATTGAATACCCAATGTTAATTCAGTATGTTTAATGTCAAGGGTGTTTCTCTTCATTCTCATTTAAATATTACATCATTACCTTTGTTTCACTTATATATATTTTCAGGCATTTGATAGAATTTCATCAATAGTAATGAACTACATGTATATGGAGAGAATGGGTTAAATAATAGTAACAGCATACAGCAGTGAAAAATCGTCCCCTCTGCTACTCGTAAGAAATTACTACTGTAAAAGCAAAGCACCACCAAATTATATCACGGGGTGTTTGGGATTGCTTACTTGTAAGCATTTTTTTACTTAAATGATAAGCAAGTGAGTCCATACTTATTTTTAAATGTTTGTTTGTCCTTAATAATTAAGGATAAAAAGTCTTCTTAAGAGTGTTAATAAAATAAGCAGATAATAAAATAAGCAATCCCAAACACCCCGTATGTATATTTATTTTTATATACTAATATACAGTACTTCTTAATTTGTTGTCTCGCGACTATGCTGGATTAGGCATGTAAAGTTTTAATAACGGAGTCATTCATCTAACAAATATATGAAATTTTTGTTGATTTTAGATAACTTCATATTTGCATAAATTATCATTGTCGTGTTTTCATCCCCAATTGTTTACAATTAGTCATAGTATGATTTATTATATATATATAGGTTGTGAGGTCTTTGTAATTCCTACATGACATACTTGTGTTATATGGGTACATCAGCTGGTAGTTTGTTGTGTGTTTCCTTATGTTTTCGTGTATATTGAAAAGCGCTCAAATTATTATCCAACAAGTCAACAACAACAACAATACCGCAAATCATGTCAAAGAGAATGACTTATATGACCGGGCCGCCTATTATGCCATCTTTACTATCTAGTGCCTAATACTCTCCTAAGTGAGTAGTCATGATGAATTAATCAAAATTATAATCCAGATATAAGATGTGTTATTCTAAATCCACAGATGATGTCTAACAACGAATACAGAAGTGTGGAGTATATATAGAGGCAAACCCACGTGTTTCGATTGGTATTTTTTGTAATCCAAGCACTGTAATTAAAGTGTAAACCTGCAGTTTACAAAGAATTCACATATTTAGACTACATTACAAGGTTTTTCATCAAGGAGCTTGATGGGAAGACATTAACCAAATTCTACAGAATTGATAACCAAAAGTCTTGATAGTGTATGGTACTTATTTGTGCGTACAATTGCAAGTAAAATACGAACTCTACTCGAAATCTCATAGAATAAAAGATGTTCATACTTGATCCAATGTTTACAGAAACAAAGTTGTTACCTATTTTGATATATAAAGAATTTGTAGAACCTAATGTGTCCATCTTGGTCTTTACTTTCATCTCGAAAAGCTATAATTATTGAATGTACGTTTTAATGGCAAATTTGTCAACAGTTCATGATTCAAAGCAAAGTTACCAGGGTACGATATATAAGATACATCGGGTGGAATTTTGTACACCATTAAAAATTTGTCATACATCATTAATTTACAAACCTACGACACAATTAAATAACATGTACAACTTACGTAAAACATGAGTGGCTGTGAATGAATTTTTTTCTTATGGTGTACGTTATTCGGTTTTGCCGACTACTCTGAAGAGTATTATGGAGTACAAAACGTTGAATTTTCTAATAATCACATGTTTGAATATTTTTGTCAAAATTAATCAAGTTGAAGTTGCGTAGCAAAAAATATTCATGACTTTCATGACGTGCGTTCATTAGTTTATTCCTATTCAAATCAGACAACATCAACTATTCAACTATCAAGCATATAATAGTATATTAAGTCAGGATAACAAAGTTGATCATATTATATAATCTTCAATCTTTGTAACTATCACAACCATTATCAACTATGGCCTCAGTTACTACTGAACACGACTACGATCGTCTAAAAGAAGTAAAACAATTTGACGATTCCAAAATCGGCGTAAAAGGATTAGTAGATTCTGGTTTGACAACCATCCCTCGTTTCTTCCACCAACCATTAGAGAATCGACCCGGCCAAAAAGATATAAACCGACCTGAATTGACTGTACCAGTTGTTGACTTATCTGGAGAGAGGTCAACAGTGCTTGAAGATATCAGGCGATGGTCGTCCACACTCGGGTTTTTTCAGATTGTGAATCACGGGATTCCAGTAAAAGTGATTGATGATGTGGTTAATGATATGAAGTGTTTTTATGAGGAATCAAATGAGTATAAGATGAAGTTTTATCATAGAGACACAGATAAGGGAGCTGCTTATTCTACTAACTTTGACTTGTTTCATTCAAAAGGTGCCAGCTGGAGAGACACCTTTCAGGTTAATTGCCATTTCCCCCGTCTAATTGTGTCTGTTAGAGTTCCCGTATGCTGATATGCTGCTATGCACTATTTTTAGTGTAAAAAATAGTGCATATGATATGCACTATTTTTAGTGTAAAAAATTTTAGTTTTACACTAAAAATAGTGCATATGATATGCACTATTTTTAGTGTAAAACTAAAATTTTTTATGAATATATTTGCACTAAAAATAAGTTGCTTCAATGTGTTACACTTAATCTTTACATTAAATTTTTAAAATGATTTAAAATATATAATTCAACAATATAAGACCCCTCCCAACGGTAACCAGTTTGGGCAACCGGTTACCAACCAGTTTGGCCTACCCGTGCCAACGCCAAAGTTGTTGGCTAACCACTTGGAGCCACAACCGGTTGAAACTGGTGATCCGATGCAAACCAGTTACGAATCACTTCAAAAATTGTGGGGCCCGCGTTCTCTTTTTCGTTTTTTTTTACTTTTACAGCTTGAAAACATGTGTTTTATTTTAATTTGTTTTGTATTAAATAATTAAATGAAAATAAAGTGGTTTGGAAGTGGTTAAACTGTTGGCACAGACGAATCAGTTGGTGGAAAGCTGATGTGACGTTGATGTGGCAGAAGTGGTTAGGAAGTGGTTCAACCACGGTTGGGAGGGGTCTAATACTAAAACTTTTATATAACTATTAAATTATCATAAGAGATACAATAACAAGAATTATATTTGAAATTTTTGATATTATAAATGAAAATTTTATAAAAATTATGAAATTTCTTTGATTAATATGATAATAAATATTATATTTAGTAATTTTAAATATATTAATCATAAATTTCTAAACAATACATGATAATGATATATATATATATATATATATATATAGTCCCAGGTTCAAATGAGAAGGCTAATTTTCGTGAGAACGTGAGAAACACTTTAAAATCAATTTTTAACTATCTAAAACACGTTATTTTACAAAATTTTCTTCGTAGCTTCTTTTTCAAATAACTTTTAGAATCTATTTTTCAAATAAAAAAAATTTCAACGTTTTTTTATTTTTTTAATTATTTTTTATTAAATTTTTTATTCACAATAATCACATTTTATAACTTGATAATCAAATGAATAATATGTTATTATTATGTCATATCTTGTGATTATCTCGAACACATGATAATCACATTATATTAGAGAATAATCACATGTGATTATCATATTATATTTTGTGATTATCTTAAATAATCAAAACAGTAACGACTGTAAAAAAAGTTCGAAAAAAAAAGTTAATATTTTTTATTTATATTTATATCATAGCTTCCAAAAGTTATTTTAATAGTAATCATTGAAAAAGTTTTGAAGAATAATGTGTTTCGGATAGTTAAAAAGTGATTTTGAATGATTTCCTACGTTCTCACGAAAATTAGCCTTCTTATTTTAACACACCTATATATATATATATATATATATATATATATATATATATATATATATATATATATAGTAACGGGATCTAAAAAGAAGAAAAATTAGATGGAGAAGAGGGAGAAAGCAATATGATTCAGTATTTTTATACTATGATTCATTTTTTTATTATTATAATAAAAAAAATGAATCATAGTATAAAAATACTGAATCATATTGCTTTCTCCCTCTTCTCCACCTAAATTTCCTTCTCCCTTGACCCTAATCCTATATATATATATATATATAATGTGAATAGTGTTTAGTGCTACACCAAATGTAGTGCATTTTGACATTGATTTTTGATTGCACTAAAATAGTGCAAAGTTTAGTGCACACATTGAAGGTGGATTTTTTGTACATTTGCACTATTTTAGTGAGAAAATGTACAATTGATGCATACATTAGAGATGATCTTAGAGTATCGTTGAAGGTTTTGTCATTATACTTGATCCTCATCACATAAGTTTTACTTCTATTATGCTTTATCCGGATTTGTACACCAACTTAATTTGCCAAGAGATATTAACATTTTTGACCCTGGGTTTGATCCAAAAAATGCAGTGCATGAATACCTGCTAATAATTCGATTTGGATTGTCTTCTTATCCTTGAATATGACTTCATTTCTAGTAGTCCATATGATGTAAGCCATGGTCCATTAAACTGCTCCCCTCGATGCTTTCCGATGAGTATTAAAATTAATTTGACATTCATGCATAATAATATCACCAGTCATTCCGATATCGACTTCACCCATGTCCTACCATTTGAAGATCTTGGCCCATCCTTGCTCGACCCATTTACAACCAATTATACAATGATCAACATAGTCCATTACATCTAAACAACACGGGCATAGGATTGAAACAAATTACCACATCAATCAAGGGTGGCCAAGATGAAGGGGTAATCTTCTTTGGTGTAAACGCGACACAAAGATGTTCACCATTCTTGGTATAGCTTTATTCCATCTTGTCTCTATCAAACCACCATTTACATAAAACACATTTTCATCCACCATTTCTTAGACTCATATCACGGTGAACTCTCCATCTTCTTCATCCATCACCCATCTCCACCTATCATCACCATGTTTAGGTGAATTCATTTTTAGTAAAATAACATAACACCATAAACAACTTCACACTATAAAATGAATCCTTTCTACTTTATTTATTTAAGAAGAAAAAACAACTTACCTAGGAAGAAATCAGTTCACCAGATAGAATCTTAAAAAATGGACCTTGATTATGGGTTCCTTAGATATATCTCCGTGCCTTCTTTCTTTTCTTGAAACCATGTTATCAATGGTGAAATGGTCATACTTAGCTTGTATGTACAATGACATATCCGAAATTAATAAGCCACCAATCAAAATTATTTATGGGCTTTTATTTTAATACAGATAACTCAAAATATGAGTATATCATAATTGTAATTGGACATTGTTGGTTGTGCAGGTAAAAATGTCACCCATGGAGCCAGCATGGGAGATGGTGCCAGAGATGTGTAGGACGTCACTTGCAGAATGGGACAAGGCAGTCGTTGGGTTAGCAGAAACGTTGATGTCGATTTTATGTGAAGGATTGGGAATAAAAGGTGACAAGTTAAAGGATCTGATGTGTTTGGAAGGGAGGTTAACTGCATCCCATTACTATCCCTACTGTCCTCAACCCGATCTCACAATTGGGATCACTTCTCACACTGATCCAAGTGTGTTAACCATGCTGGTGCAGAATGAAGTTGGCGGCTTATTGCAGGTCAAGTGCGGCAAAGGCTGGGCTGATGTTGAGGCAGTTCCAGGTGCAATCGTCATCAACATAGGCGATCTGCTTCAGGTACATTTATGTAGTGGTAAGATAAACAAGCTGTTGGATAACAGGTCAAAATGGGTTGAATCAGGTTGACCCAGAACACTGTAAAAAATAGAACAAGTAATGATTTGTGTTTTATCATATTACATAAAATATTTACAGTAGTATGCATCAAAAACTGACTTTCGACCCATTTGACATGTTTCCTGTTAACAATTTGACCCGTTTTAGATGGAGTATAACGTAACCAAAATCGAGCCATTCATAAGTAAGTTAATGGAAATTGTTATATCTAATCTTAGGCCATCTGAGTCTCGTATATGACTCAGATTTAGATGAAATTCTTGAAATCTACTGTCATTTATAATCATCATATAAGTTGTCCTTTTCACATTCACAGGTTTTGTCTAATAATGAATACCGAAGTGTGGAGCATAGGGTACTGGCAAACCCTGCTGAAGGTGCACGCGTTTCTGTTACTACTTTTTTTAATCCGATCAACCTAGAAGAACTATTTGGACCATTCCCAGATATAATATCTGCTGAGAAACCTGCGGCTTACAAGGAATTTAAATTAGCAGACTACGTCAAAAGGTTTTTCACACAGGAGCTTGATGGAAAGACATTAGTAAATTTCTACAGAATTGACAACACAAAAGGCTGACATTATACGATTATTTGTATGTAATATAACTGTATGAAGAATTCCAATACTTTATGTGTCATCTTGTTGTCAAACCAACCACTACAGGTTCGATTGTTGAATAAGGTACTGGTGGTTAGTGTTCTCATAGATGGGTTACGTTGTTTGAATCTTGTTTTATGGTTTTAATAATATTGCCAGCTTGAAAGTAGAAACTATGCAGACCAATAATACTTTGAAACCTTCCAACAATCACTTGTCTGAACATATTTGTCAATAATAATCAAATTGAAGTTGATTGGTAAAAATATTCATATAGTACTATTTCAGTTTTTTGGCACATATTCATTATTTTATTCCTAACAAAATCAAACAATGTCAAGCATAAGATAAACAAGCTGTTGGATAACAGGTCAAAATGGGTTGAATCAGGTTAACCCAGAACACTGTAAAAAATGGAACGAGTAATGATTTGTGTTTTATAATATTACATAAAATATTTACAGTAGTATGCATCAAAAACTGACTTTCGACCCATTTGACATGTTTCCTGTTAACAATTTGACCCGTTTTAGATATAACGTAACCAAAATCGAGCCATTCATAAGTAAGTTGATGGAAATTGTTATATCTAATTTTAGGCCATCTGAGTCTCGTAAATGACTCAGATTTAGATGAAAATCTTGAAATCTACTGTCATTTATAATCATCATATAAGTTGTCCTTTTCACATTCACAGGTTTTGTCTAACGATGAATACCGAAGTGTGGAGCATAGGGTACTGGCAACCCTGCTGAAGGTGCACGCGTTTCTGTTACTACTTTCTTTAAACCAATCAACCTAGAAGAACTATATGGACCATTCCCAGATATAATATCTGCTGAGAAACCTGCGGTTTACAAGGAATTTAAATTAGCAGACTACGCCAAAAGGTTTTTCACACAGGAGCTTGATGGAAAGACATTAGTAAATTTCTACAGAATTGACAACACAAAAGGCTGACATTATATGATTATTTGTATGTAATATAGGAACTGTATAAAGAATTCCAATACTTTATGTGTCATCTTGTTGTCAAACCAACCACTATAGGTTCGATTGTTGAATAAGGTACTGGTGGTTAGTGTGCTCATAGATGGGTTACGTTGTTTGAATCTTGTTTTATGATTTTAATAATATTGCCGGCTTGAAAGTAGAAACTATGCAGACCAATAGTACTTTGAAACCTTCCAACAATCACTTGTCTGAATATATTTGTCAATAATAATCAAATTGAAGTTGATTGGTAAAAATATTCATATAGTACTATTTCAGTTTTTTGGCACATATTCTTTATTTTATTCCTAACAAAATCAAACAATGTCAAGCATATTATAATAAATTTGGAGTTTTGGACAACAAATTGAGCAAATGAGTCTTTAATCTCAAAACCACCACAACCAATATCAACTATGGCATCAGTTACTTCCAACCAAGTCTATGATCGTCTAAACGAAGTGAAACAATTCGATGAATCAAAAATCGGTGTAAAAGGATTAGTAGATTCTGGCATCACCACCATCCCTCAGTTTTTCCACCATCCACCAGAGAATCTACCTGACCCAAAAAATAAAAGCCAACCCGTATTAACAGTCCCAGTCATTGACTTATCTGGAGAGAGGTCAACTGTCGTTGAAGAAATTAGGCGATTGTCGTCCACTCTCGGGTTTTTTCAGATTGTGAATCATGGTATTCCAGAAAAGGTGATTGATAGCGTGATTAATGATATGAAGTGTTTTTATGAGCAACCTACTGAGTATAAGATGCAATTCTATCACAGAGAGACTGATAAGAGTTCATCATATTCTTCCAACTTTGACTTGTATCAGTCAAAAGGTGCTAGTTGGAGGGACACTTTTCAGGTTAGTTATCTCCTACATAAGGGTTATATAGTAATCAATGAATATGATAAATTCAAATACGTGTCTTATATTCTGTTGCGAAAATGCACTAATAAGATAAAGGGTAAATTGTCCAGAAAAATAACATAAGATGCCCGTTTTAACATTGGTATAGGTATATGCTAAGTTCTCTCAAGAAAATAATTTGATGTTTCTTTCTCTCCGGATAATGACTCAATTTTCGACCTTGTCGAAATTAGAGGAATATTACATATTTGTTATAGATTTTGCATACCTATTATGTGTAAGAATGCATACGTGCTTTACCCAAAAAAAAAAAAGAATGCATAAGTGAACGGTAACCAAATATATCCAGTCATTTAGAGTCTTGACTGGCTACCATTATAAAAGGCAACACATTCTCCTAATTTCAATTATTTGGAAAATTAACTTCTTCTCTGTAAAGAGAGATTAACATATACTGATATTCCCGACATAAAAGGCAATAAGGTCATTTTACACGAGATAACCAACAGTAAGTCCTGTTCTGAGAAGAGAAATTGTCATATACATAGTGTGTGTGTGTGTGTGTGAAATCATGTTCTGCATTAGCATTTAAAATTGGATGCTTTTGGCTGTTTAGGTGAAGATGTCACCCACAGTGCCAGCATGGGAGGCAGTGCCAGAGATGTGTAGGACAGCACTGGCAGATTGGGACAAGGCAGTAGTGGGATTAGTAGAAAAGTTGATGTCGATTTTATGTGAAGGATTGAGAATAAAAGGTGACAAGTTAAAGGATCTGATGTGTTTAGAAGGAAGGAGAACTGCATCCCATTACTACCCCCACTGTCCTCAGCCCGAGCTCACTGTGGGGATAACTTCCCACACTGATCCATGTATTTTAACCGCGCTGGTGCAGAATGAGGTTGGCGGGTTATTGCAGGTCAAGTGTGGTGAAAACTGGGCTGATGTGGAGGCAGTTCCTGGTGCAATTGTAATCAACATTGGTGATCTGCTTCAGGTACATTGTGTAGAGGTAGCAAAATGGGTGGGTTGTATAACAGAGTCAAAAAGTATTGGAATATATATTATTAATAATTTTGGTGTTTGATATGATTACATTAAAATAATAGTTTCAACTCATTTACCCTGTTTCCTTTTTAGCTGATTAATTTTTAGCTAATTGAGCCATTAGAGATGCAACGTAACTGAAAACGAGTCATTCATGAGTAAATTGGTGGAAATTGTTGAATCTATTATCCCATCCGAGTCACCTAAATGAGTTATATTTAGATGAATTTATGTTGAATCTACATTCATGTATAATCATCTCTTGAGTTATGTTATACAATTTCACAGGTTATGTCTAACGATGAATATAGAAGTGTGGAGCATAGAGTTTTGGCAAACCCTGTTGAAGGTGCGCGTGTTTCTGTTGCTACTTTTTTAATCCAATCAACATGCAGAAACTATATGGACCATTCCCAGAGATAATTTCTGCTGAGAAACCAGCAGTCTACCAAGAATTTGAATATGCAGACTATGTCAGAAGGTTTTTCACTAAGGAGCTTGATGGAAAGACATTGGTCAATTTCTACAGAATTGATAATATAAATGGCTAACATTATATGATTGCTTGTATTACATGAACCGTGTGTGCTACAAAAATTATTCTATATTTACACTGTAACAAAGTTGTTACCTTATGCGTCATCTTGGTCTCTGATAATCTCGTTGTCAATCCAACCATTATAGGTTCTATTGTTGTAATTGAGTTGAACCGCAGAACTTGAGTTGTTGAGTGCTTTTGGACGATTATGATCGCATTTCAAGCATACAATATTTTTTTTGAAATTTATGTAATTGCATCTGCAAAAACAGGTGACTTCAATTGTAAATTCAAAGCTGTGTAAAAAAGGAGAAGAAATGATAACTATGTGGAATTTAGAAGGCAGGAACTCACGAATCACACACCCATTCTCCAGGGTTAAGTTGCCTCTCCGATGGATTTGTGTGGCACTGCAAACATCTTGTGTTCTTGGCAAAGTTTAAGAAGTTGCATCTGTCATAATGGCAAGGGTTAACAGGATATATAATTCATTTTTAATTGAATAGATTTGGGAAAAAAAGTGTTGACGGGTTGGGATCCTGAAATAAAGTTAACCTGTTTCCCAACCATTGTACACATAGAATAAAGTGGTGACTTTAAATTGGCTGCTAGTTTTCTATTCACAATTCTACCAGAAAAAAAAAAAAAAAAAAAGAAAAATCAAGATTTACTGATTTTAAAATCTAAAGTTAATGTCAAATAGTTAAGACACATTTCCTTAAATTAGCTTTGTAAGACATGAAGATATCAAAATCAAATACAAAGAAAATAAGTAGATAAATAAAAGCCTTTCTCAATTCCTAGACGAAATAATCTTGAGTATACCTTATGCACATCCAATCTCCCTTCTTTAGTTGAACATGATCCTGGTTGTTCCCTGATACTTGAACTCTTTCAAGGGATATGCCATTACAATGTATGCACTTGACGTTTATGGCAAAGTTCAATAGCTTGCATCTGCCCAAATTTAGTTTGATGTGTGAAATTACCTTAGGCAAGCACAGAAAGATTATCAAACAGTATATTTAATTATAGGAAGCAAGACAGCGAGTCAGGTAGCTGCTCGAAAGGGGTTTGGATTGAAACAAGTCAAATTTCAGTATTGGTCTAAATGGGCCGTACCAGGTTATCCTGCAAAAACCTTTTTTCCAATATTATATAAAAATAAAACTTTGACTTTCAACTCATCTTACATTCGGATCTTTGACATTTTTAAGAAAAAAACACAACCCAAATCAACCCATTCATTAAAAAAAGGTTGAAGTTCTGACATCTAGATAAAATACAACAAAAACTTGCAGTTTTGACTTACTTGGGGCAATTCCAATCGCCTTGGGCTGTAGGAATACTTAATCGGCGCTCTTGCAGTTGAGTTGCACTTCTCGGGACAGACGAGACCTGTTTTAAAGGATCACAATCAAGTTCTTTCTTGCTATACTTCACCATATCTTTAATTAAACTTCTTATTGCATCCTCTAGTCTTTTGTTTATTATTGGTTCGCTATCCTCTGAGTAAGTGAAATGTTCAAGGCCATACGTAAGTACAAAACGCATGACATCAACAGTACACCCACCTTCTTCTTCACGTGCCTTCACATACGCCCTCTCACAATTTCCTCTAAAAATGCAGGAGCTACAAACCTGCTAAATCGTTCATTGTTCAATACAAGGTCTACTAATTTCTGTATTTATGCTAATAATATAACAATCCCTACACCCATACCACAAGATCTCATACAAGTGGAACTCAGATTTTTAGCATATAAAATGGGAGTTTTTCAACAAACATAAAAGTAAAAGATTCTTACATACATTTCCTTCATCAATGCCAATGTGTGCCCGTAGCCGTTTTCCTGAGTTCACAACTTTCCTATCTGTGCTGGGACAACCAGATCCTGCAACCATTTGTATGTCTCTACCCGTGAAGTATCTGAACACAAAGCCACCAACAAGTAACTTAACAATAAAATACACATTACACAAATATTATTTTCGTTGTTACAAAGTTTATTGCAGAAAGTAACGTTCCAATTTTATTTCGACTTAGTTGCATCAACTTGTTTAACATTCAAAGTCAAAAAGCCAGTTCTCACAGAATGGTTAAGTAATAAAATTACGTAACCGTATAATACTGCTTTCACTCTGCATTACACCCTAAAGTTAGAAATTATTTGCCACAATGTTATCATAAAAAAGGTGGAGACTTTTCATAGTCATATCATCAAACAGTTGGTGTGCATATAAAACCATCACTACACTATACACCCTCCTGTGGTCCTGTACCTCATAAGATCAGGCCGATCACGCGCAAAGTTAAGACATGCTGTCCGAATATGATTACAACTCTTCCCATCAATCAACCCATTATATCGAAACGGATTCCCTAGACCGTCAAAGTACCCAAATTTCGTCAATTTCTTCATCAACACAACCCATTCCGGCCACTTATGTGAAATTTGATTAGTAGATGATTCGATGTCAATCACATCTGGAGGTTTTGGTGCATGTTGTATTGGATTGTTTAAGGAGTTTGATGATTGGAGGTCTTGGAATTCATCTAAGATGAATTCTATCGCGGGATTTGAAATTGGGGTTTTGTTGCGTGTGTGAATATGAGAAAAGTGTATGGCTAGTTTTGGGTCTTTGAGTGATGATTTCAAAGTTACAGGTAGATGTTTAAGCATTTTTTACGATCAATCGAGAAACAACCCGACAAAAATTAGAAATTGGCGGCAAATTTTGTGATCTTAGCTCGTTCTAAGACCATCTACCATTTACCGGTGCATGGCATTATCAAGTCATCTTAATCAATGTTTTAAAAACCGGTTTTTTTTACTGAATCGGAAACCAAACCGGAAGCGATTTAATCTGGTTTAATCGGACCGATTTCCGATCGAACCGCTATTTTACACTATATATTCCCGACCGTTTTTTTGTCCGGAGCCAGTTCAACCGGTCCGACCGACCAGTTTAATCCGGTTTTTAAAACACTGATCTTAATGTAAACTTCATATTCTATAAATTCGACCTATTATTATATGACTTTTTTCGATACTTTATTTATTATTAGTGAGGTTTGATTGGTGAAGGGTCCACTTGCTCACCAAATCTTCTCTCATATGTGTCCATTGAGATAGATATTTGCCTTTTATCCATAGACTTCACCATATAAACTTAGTACATTAGGGGTGTTTATATGTTAAATGTGTCACCTCAACTTGAAAGATTGCCACATGTGCTATGGTCAACTCCCATGAACATCCATTAAGCATGCTCTAAGGATGTTTAAAGTTTTACTCCTTGTGAATAAAGAAGATAAGTTGGTTTCGTCAATTCTCACTTGTGTCAACTCATCGCCACATCATCACATTCAAAACTGACACACAGTTGGCACAGCGGTACCAATAATGGTTTAGTCACTTCAATTTTTGGGCGTCACATTTACCAATATACCTATATTTAAATACAGTAAACAAAAAATAAAAATACATTAAAAATAAGGTGGGTCCCACCCACCCCACCCATTCATTCCTTTTGTCGCCAAACCGACGAATGACCACCGACAAAAGAAAGTGACGAAATGGTGTCAATGGTGTCACTTTGTGACGTGCGTCGGTTTCCCAATCGATGAAGCCATTGGGAGTGGTCTAAGTCTAACGAAAATAAAAAAGGGTATTACCTTTTCATTGTAACATCCTCTCCAGTGGCCTGGTATTTTTCTATTTAAATTGAGTATTTAATTGTTTTAGAAATTATTTGATATAATTGTTTAATTGTGAAATTTGGTGAAATAGGTCTCAGGATTTATTGTGGTTAGTGAAATGTTGCTTGTTTTAAACTATTAAAGTTGACGGTATAATAAAATAAATTTCTCGCAATTGATTTTAGGTTCCAGGCAATAGATTTAGAGCGGGTATAAAATACCCACAATGTTGAGTCGGTTAAAAAAAAAATAAAGGCCGGCCTTTATTTGATTACTTTACCAATTCTTGTTCTTCCTCATTCCATTTCAAGAAACAAACCTAAACCCTAACTAAATTCTTGCAAGTTAAAGATTAAACAAGAATTGTGAATTCCAAGTGTGATTCAAGCTAGTTACTATCATCTTCTTCTATTCATCACCATCTTCTTCATTTGGAAAAGTAAGTGAACCTATTTCATGTGATTAGGTTAAATAGGAATTTGATGATTTGATTTGATTCTTGAGTTTGTATGATGATTAAATGTGATATAAGCTGTTATATAGGTGGAGTATGATGGAATTTGATGTTAAAAACGTGCCTAAGTCGAATTGTAACTGGAACTTAGTGATTTGGTTAAGTTGTTTTGAGCTGAAATGTAGTTGCAGGTCTGTACCTGAGATGAAACGCAGCTCAACGCGATCCCAGCCTCGAGTCCGGATCGCGTTCCCTAGTTATAAAATGTCTCAGTCGAGTTTTGGCCTTGGAAACGCGATCCTGGCCAAATATCCGGATCGCGTTTGCTAGTGCTTTTCGGTTACAGAATTTTTTCTACTGAAGAACGCGATCCCACCATGCCTAGTCCGGATCGCGTTTGTCTGTTAAATTTTGATGATTATGATAGTTTGTGAACCTGAGTTTAAATAATACAAATAGTTATTATTGTTACTCATTGTAACTTGAATTGTGAAGTTAACTATTATTAGTTAGAAACAAGTTACTAACTTGTTTGTTGTGTGATGTTTCAGATACCCCAAAGACTCAGTGATTAGAAGCTGAGTGTAGCGACTTCTGAGGTATCGGTGAGTGGATTCAAAACTCACCATTTAATTTAGTTGTGATCATTTGATTACAGCGGGTAATTGTAGTTATGAATATAGAGTTGTTTAATCATTATTGTTGATTATATCACTATGTGCTATGTGTGATCTTTTGATAATGGTTGCCAATGAGGTCGACAAGTTGATGAACTGTTGGTTGGGTTAGTTGGTTATCGTGTGAATGATACAGGGATATGCTTCATATGTTGTGTGTATTGAACTGTATCTGAGTAGGATAACCACTAGCTATCGGTCTCGTCCGTTATGGCCATACGGATATGGTTGGATAAGAGTTCTTGGGGAGCCGCCCGGGTATTATGGTTATCCCCAGAACCACCGATCCTCATTAATTGTTGTTGATTGTTGTAGTTAATGGTTATGCTAAGTTGAATGTTGGGTGATGAACTCTCTCACTTAGCTATGTGCTAATCCCTCATCTTTAATTCCTGCAGATTTTGTAGCTTAATGGGTAGCAGGAATGGGATGCTTTTGGAAGCAAGGATAGTTTGACAGCAAGCTACTCTGATCCTTTTTGTACTAAACTAGTTGGTTTTATATAATACCCCGACCTATGTAATCTTTGGTACTGTTTCAAGTCAGTATGACTTTAACTTATTAACTGTTTATGTAAATTAATATAATGTAAAGTTATAAAGTTGTGTAAATTTCTACGCTTCCGTGTTTTTAATATAATATTGTTATATCAAATGAGGGGTGTTATAAGTTGGTATCAGAGCGTGGTTTTGGGGTAATTGAGCATTGAAGAATGATCAATCCCAAAACTGGAGCATGGTATGTCAAACTTTTCTGGTTATGGGATTTAGCATTGTTGATAATTGTTAGTAGATAGGTAATAACGATTAATATATTTCAAGTGTTGTGTTGATTTCAGAAATGGTAGATAATGAGCAACCGACCACCAACCCCAATAATGCTTCCCGGATTGAAGCTCCGCCTTTTGAGACTAATACTGAGCAACATGATCATGAAGGTGTTTCTCATGCGGTTGGAGAAGAAGCAAATAGGGATGAGTATATACACGAAATGGATGATGAGTTGATAATTCTTAGAGAATTTAAAAAGAAAGCTGAGGAAGATGCAGTTAGACTACTTGCTCAACAACAAACTTCTGTTTTTGGTGCTAATCCATCGTCTCAAACTAGTAAGGTGTGTTCTTTCAAAACTTTCATGTCTAGTAAGCCACCGGTGTTCCATGGAAGTACAAATCCAACTGTGACCTTAAATTGGTTAAGAGATATGGAACGCAAATTTAGTGTGACTCGTTGTGAGGAAGAATCCAAGGTTATGTTCGCTGTCCAGTGCATGAAAGATGAAGCAATGGTTTGGTGGGATTCAGTGACAGGTCATTTAACCGAACAACAGAAAGACTCTATCCAATGGAAAGATTTTCACCAAGCAGTGTGTAATCAATACTGCTCTGATTTTGACATGGCGCGGATTAGGAGAGAATTTGTGAATCTTCAGTTGAAAGATAATATGACCATTGATGATTTAATAGCCCAATTTACAGAAAAGCTTCGGTTTGTTCAACATTGGGTTCCTGATGATAAAACTCGAATTGAACAGTTTGTGGATACCTTACCACATAACTACCGTACTACTGTAAGGTTGGCTAATAGTTTATCACATGCTTTTAATCTTGCACGATCGGTTGACAGTGATATTAGAGGTTTTCGTGAAGCACGATCTAGAGACAATTCTGCAAAGTCTAGAGCTGATTCTTCTAACAAAGGAAAATCAAGTTCTCAGGGCAGTCGACAGAGTAAGAAGTATGTTAGTAAAAGTGGTTCGTCTGGCAGCTCTAATTGGTGTGGTTCGTGTAGATCTAGGCATGATGGGCCTTGTACAGTGGAAACTAATAAATGTTTGAAATGTGGAGAACTGGGTCATGAGATAAAGAGTTGTCGGTACCCAAATTTTGTGTGTTGGTCTTGCAAGAAGGAGGGGCATCGAGTGGGTCAATGTCCGGAAGCAGGGAAGTCGGGGTCTGGTTCGGTTGGGAGCTCTGCATCTACAGGTCAGAAACGTAAAAACCCTCCACCAGCAACCAGTAGAGCTTTTCAGATGACAGTCGATGAGGCTGTGCACACTGAAGATGTTATAACTGGTACATTTCTTATAAACTCTGTACCGGCGCGTGTGTTATTTGATTCGGGTGCTAATTGTACTTTCATATCTGTGAAATTCTGTGACAAGTTGAAATTAGTGCATACTGTAATAACAAAGCCTGTAGAAGTAGAAATTGTTAGTGGTAAGTTGGTTCGTGTTACCACCTCGGTAACTGGAGCTAACATTGTGATTGATGACCAGATTTTCCCTATTTCTTTCTTGTTGATGTCAATCCCTAGTTTTGATGTGATAATTGGTATGGATTGGTTGAGTCAGAATAAAGCTAGCATTGATTGTCATCAGAAGTTGATTAGGATCCCAATCTCTGAAGAGTCACATGTTGTGGCTCGAGGAGAACGGGATAGTTTGGTCTTTCCTTTGATTTCTATGATGGAGGCTAGGAAGTCGTTGTCCAAAGGTTGTGAATCATATCTAGCCTATGTAGTTGATGCCAAACTTAAAAAGAAGACTGTTTTCGATGTTTCGGTAGTTTGTGAATATCCAGAGGTGTTCCCTGATGAATTACCTGGTTTACCACCAGTTAGGGAAGTAGAATACCGTATTGATCTTGTTCCTGGCTCGTCGCCTATCGCCAAAGCTCCCTATAGGTTAGCTCCATCTGAAATCCGTGAGATGATGAATCAGATACAGGAGTTGTTGGATAAAGGTTTCATTAGACCTAGTGCTTCGCCGTGGGGTGCACCGGTATTGTTTGTGAAAAAGAAAGACGGGTCTTTTCGTATGTGTATCGATTATAGAGAACTGAATAAGAGAACAGTAAAGAATAAATACCCTCTGCCCAGAATAGATGACTTATTTGATCAGTTACAGGGTTCTTCAGTTTATTCTAAAATTGATCTAAGGTCGGGTTACCATCAGGTTCGTGTTCGTGATGAAGATATTTCTAAAACTGCTTTTCGGACCAGGTATGGTCACTATGAATTCCTGGTTATGCCTTTTGGTTTGACGAATGCACCTGCAGTGTTTATGGACTTAATGAACCGGGTTTGTCGACCTTTCTTGGATAAATTTGTTATTGTCTTCATAGATGATATTCTTGTATATTCGAAATCTGAGGCTGAGCATGCTATGCATTTAAGACTGATTCTAGAAACGTTGAAACGAGAACAGCTTTATGCCAAGTTTTCTAAATGTGAGTTTTGGATTAAGGAAGTGCAATTTTTGGGCCATGTAATTTGTAATGATGGTGTGAAAGTGGATCCATTGAAAGTTGAGGCCGTGATGAATTGGAACGCCCCAAAGTCTGCTTCTGAAATAAAGAGTTTCCTTGGTTTGGCGGGTTATTATCGGAAATTCATAAAAGACTTCTCTAAACTTGCCGGTCCATTAACTAAGTTGACCCGAAAAGATGAAAAGTTTATGTGGACTGATCAACAGGAACAGGCTTTCCAGACTTTAAAACAAATGTTGTGTCAAGCACCTGTTTTAGCCTTACCAGATGGTACAAATGATTTTGTAGTTTACTGTGATGCTTCTTATTCTGGTTTGGGTTGTGTACTTATG
The DNA here is from genome assembly GCA_949592205.1 of Helichrysum umbraculigerum. Classification (NCBI taxonomy): domain Eukaryota; kingdom Viridiplantae; phylum Streptophyta; class Magnoliopsida; order Asterales; family Asteraceae; genus Helichrysum; species Helichrysum umbraculigerum. The sequence continues at coordinate 118,309,738 of CATIUR010000001.1, forward strand.
CAAAGGGATAGAGTTATCGCCTATGCTTCTCGACAGTTGAAACCACATGAACGGAATTATCCAACACATGACTTGGAACTTGCAGCGGTTGTATTTGCCTTAAAGCTTTGGAGACACTATTTATTTGGTACTAGATGTGTTGTTTGTACTGACCATAAGAGTTTGCAGTATGTGTTTTCTCAGAAAGAGTTGAACATGCGACAGAGGCGGTGGTTAGAGTTAATCAAGGATTATGACTGTGAAATTAAATACCACCCAGGCAAAGCTAATGTGGTCGCTGATGCTTTAAGTCGAAAAGGTACTTCTGATCGAGTTTATTACTTAAGAGTGGATGTTTCTTCTGACTTGATTTCTCAGATTAAAGTTGCACAAATAGAAGCTTTGAAAGATTTTAATTTGAAATCCGAAGTCATGTTGAAAAGAAAAGATGAATTGGTGGAAGATTCGAGAGGATTACTAACTTATCAATCTCGAGTATGGATTCCTTTATTTGGTAATATTCGTGATTTGATTTTGAATGAGGCACATAAGTCTAGACTATCTATTCATCCTGGAAGTACTCGGATGTATAATGATTTGAAACCGTTGTACTGGTGGCCTACAATGAAAACGGACATTGCTAGATTTGTTGGTACTTGTCATATTTGTGCCCAAGTTAAAGCTGAGCATCAAAAGCCGTACGGATCATTGAAACAGTTGGAAATTCCCGAGTGGAAATGGGAACATATAACGATGGATTTCGTGACTAAACTTCCTCGCACTAATCGAGGTAATGACATGGTTTGGGTCATAGTTGATCGGTTGACTAAAAGCGCGCATTTTCTTGCTACTAGCGAATCTGCCTCGTTGACTAAGCTTGCTCAGTTGTACATAAATGAAATTGTCACTAGACATGGTATACCTTTGTCAATTGTGTCAGACCGAGATTCTCGTTTTGTTTCTCGTTTTTGGCAAGGTTTGCAACAAGAGTTGGGTACACGTGTAAATCTTAGCACAGCTTATCATCCTCAGACAGACGGTCAGTCAGAACGTACAATTCAAACCTTAGAGGATATGCTTCGTGCTTGCATTCTGGAATATGGAGGTTCATGGGATTCACATCTCTCATTGGTTGAATTTACTTATAATAATTCGTATCATTCCAGTATTGGTATGCCTCCGTATGAAATGTTGTATGGTCGACGTTGTAGAACACCTACTTGTTGGTTGGAAGCCGGTGAGAAACAGTTTGCTGGACCCGACATTGTACAGATGACAGCTGACAAAGTTGCAATTGCACGTGAAAAGTTGAAAGCCGCACGTGACCGACAGAAACAATACGCAGACCCGAAAAGGCGACCATTTGTATTTTCCGAAGGTGAATTGGTTTACCTCAAAGTCTCTCCATGGAAGGGTGTAATCCGTTTTGGAAAACATGGAAAATTGGCACCTAGATATATAGGTCCATTCAAAATTCGTCAAATTATAAATGAGCAGTCTGTTTCATTAGATCTCCCACCTGAACTTGCTGGTATTCATGACACGTTTAATGTGTGTTATCTTAGAAGATGCAATGTTGAGGATCAGTCGCAAATTCTTCCTTTGCAGGAGTTAAAAGTTGATCAAACTCAGAAATTGGTTGAAGAACCTGTTGAAGTCCTAGATAGGAAGGTTACCAAACTTAGGAAGAAACAAATTTCTATGGTACTAGTAAAGTGGCGACATAGTTTAGGTCCTAATTTGACCTGGGAGACCGAGGAGTTGATGAAATCCAGATATCCTGGATTGTATGTTGATGTTGAGATTTCGGGGACGAAATCTCTTTAAGGAGGAGAGATTTGTAACATCCTCTCCAGTGGCCTGGTATTTTTCTATTTAAATTGAGTATTTAATTGTTTTAGAAATTATTTGATATAATTGTTTAATTGTGAAATTTGGTGAAATAGGTCTCAGGATTTATTGTGGTTAGTGAAATGTTGCTTGTTTTAAACTATTAAAGTTGACGGTATAATAAAATAAATTTCTCGCAATTGATTTTAGGTTCCAGGCAATAGATTTAGAGCGGGTATAAAATACCCACAATGTTGAGTCGGTTAAAAAAAAAATAAAGGCCGACCTTTATTTGATTACTTTACCAATTCTTGTTCTTCCTCATTCCATTTCAAGAAACAAACCTAAACCCTAACTAAATTCTTGCAAGTTAAAGATTAAACAAGAATTGTGAATTCCAAGTGTGATTCAAGCTAGTTACTATCATCTTCTTCTATTCATCACCATCTTCTTCATTTGGAAAAGTAAGTGAACCTATTTCATGTGATTAGGTTAAATAGGAATTTGATGATTTGATTTGATTCTTGAGTTTGTATGATGATTAAATGTGATATAAGCTGTTATATAGGTGGATATGATGGTATTTGATGTCAAAAACGTGCCTAAGTCGAATTGTAACTGGAACTTAGTGATTTGGTTAAGTTGTATTGAGCTGAAATGTAGTTGCAGGTCTGTACCTGAGCTGAAACGCAGCTCAACGCGATCCCAGCCTCGAGTCCGGATCGCGTTCCCTAGTTATAAAATGTCTCAGTCGAGTTTTGGCCTTGGAAACGCGATCCTGGCCAAATATTCGGATCGCGTTTGCTAGTGCTTTTCGGTTACAGAATTTTTTCTACTGAAGAACGCGATCCCACCATGCCTAGTCCGGATCGCGTTTGTCTGTTAAATTTTGATGATTATGATAGTTTGTGAACCTGAGTTTAAATAATACAAATAGTTATTATTGTTACTCATTGTAACTTGAATTGTGAAGTTAACTATTATTAGTTAGAAACAAGTTACTAACTTGTTTGTTGTGTGATGTTTCAGATACCCCAAAGACTCAGTGATTAGAAGCTGAGTGTAGCGACTTCTGAGGTATCGGTGAGTGGATTCAAAACTCACCATTTAATTTAGTTGTGATCATTTGATTACAGCGGGTAATTGTAGTTATGAATATAGAGTTGTTTAATCATTATTGTTGATTATATCACTATGTGCTATGTGTGATCTTTTGATAATGGTTGCCAATGAGGTCGACAAGTTGATGAACTGTTGGTTGGGTTAGTTGGTTATCGTGTGAATGATACAGGGATATGCTTCATATGTTGTGTGTATTGAACTGTATCTGAGTAGGATAACCACTAGCTATCGGTCTCGTCCGTTATGGCCATACGGATATGGTTGGATAAGAGTTCTTGGGGAGCCGCCCGGGTATTATGGTTATCCCCAGAACCACTGATCCTCATTAATTGTTGTTGATTGTTGTAGTTAATGGTTATGCTAAGTTGAATGTTGGGTGATGAACTCTCTCACTTAGCTATGTGCTAATCCCTCATCTTTAATTCCTGCAGATTTTGTAGCTTAATGGGTAGCAGGAATGTGATGCTTTTGGAAGCAAGGATAGTTTGACAGCAAGCTACTCTGATCCTTTTTGTACTAAACTAGTTGGTTTTATATAATACCCCGACCTATGTAATCTTTGGAACTGTTTCAAGTCAGTATGACTTTAACTTATTAACTGTTTATGTAAATTAATATAATGTAAAGTTATAAAGTTGTGTAAATTTCTACGCTTCCGTGTTTTTAATATAATATTGTTATATCAAATGAGGGGTGTTATATTCATCCCTCTAATTCTTTAAAAGACCATAATCAATTTAAACTATATTTATATAATTAACTTTCAGATTCATCAAACCTTCCTCATTATTGTGTCAAATATAATTTGGTTTGTTATTAGTTTTTTTTAAAGTTCCAAATGGGACTTTCGAACATGCAAACATACATGTTCACATTTTCGTGCTTAAAATTAATAAAAAGCCTCTTGAATTATTTCATAATGAAATTCGTGTAATTCAAACATTTAAAGCTTCGATTGTCATATTTAAAAAATAATTTTCAAACATGATTCACAAAGATACGTACACGTATACAATCAACTACAATAGTTAATCATAGTCTTACAAGTTTCAATTCAATTCTAAGAATAATGCTACCAAGTGTAATGCTCCGTTTATTGTATATCGTAACTCTATAAAGTCATCGTTTTACCCTTCTTCAATAAGAAGAAAATTGGTCGGTTCAATTCCTAAACAATGAGATGTTCGATTAAGAATTAAATATGAAATATAGAAAAACGAAAGACAATAAAATATATTTCATCATTCCCATAATAAACGTCCACAATCAGTTTTTATAATATTTAAGAAATTACATTGTCTGATAGCGAATATAATATTTTTATCATTATTTTTTTGTCAAGACTTTCATGTATAAGTTTTGAAAAAAAAATATCGATGATAAGATGGTAAAAATAATATACGGAGTATTATTTTTGAATGTGAACCTAAAATAAAAAATGCACAATTAATTTAGAACGCTAGATCCAACAATAGAAGGACAAATCCAAAAGGTAAAGAAAAAAACATGGTTCGACGCATGACACGTCACATGACATGTTCTAGCCCGTCAAAGTAACGTAGCCAAACCTTCAATTTTTGGAACACGTTTTTCTTAGTTTTTTACTATTGTTTTGAAAAATCGTTGACCTCGTGAAGACGTGAACACATGTTTTGACAAATCGTTGACCTCGCCAAGATAACGCCGTTTACTAAACTTAAAAATGTTCAATTGGGTCACTATTTTCATAACCGAAATTAAGCAAAATAGGTGATCCAATTGAACATTTATAAAGTTTATTAATGAAGATTTTCATAAAGTATATAGTAATCTATTTGTGTATTATTCTTTTGTGAAATTACGTAAGTGGTTTCTTATCAAACTTGAATGATAACATATTAAAACCTATTCGAGTCTTATCAATCGAGAAATTTTACGTAAATTACTCCCTTAAAAGTAACTAAAATAGTACTATTAATTTGAATGTTACGGGTCCAACTCTTGAATGAAGACACCAAAAAAGTCTATGTTCAAACATAATACTAGTATAATACTAGTACTAATTAAGGTAGCTAGTTTCGTAAACAGGAGGAGGCAGGAGGCGGCCTTTGAAATCATTTTTAGTGTTTGAATGATGTCGGTCAAATCTTATATATGCTCCTTTCTGTTCTGACTCATCAACCCATTCACCTGGTCAACCATCTTACTATAAATACATGAATCCGTCACTGCTTTCGTTATGCTACTTTCACACATGTTTAAGGCTAAAACACTATTATTAACGGTTTTAGTATAGTTTATGTATTCAATCATGCAAGATAACTTAATTATTTTGAAGGATAAACCAAGTTGTGCTAAATAAGTGAAAGGGAATTATTATTATTATTATTATTATTATTATTGCTATCTTGGCATCCTTTTTTTACTCATACTTAAATCTAAATTCAAGAGTCATATATTTTTTCTTTTTAATAATCGTGGTTCTTATGAAAATATTAGTGGTATATACCTTACTTGACTGGCTAAGCACTTTCATCCTATCCAAGTATTATATACTTGACTGATAACTTGTATTTTTTTTTTTATTATTTTTTTCAATATCTTAATTAATTATTATCATTTACTCCGTATTTAATATTCAACAAAAATGTCACTACTTTCCGATAAGATACTCATATTTGGCATTTTCTTTCTATTTGATACATATTAATTGCCATTAATTTAGCACGGTTGAATCTAATTATAAACCTTACATGCAACAAAAAGTTACGTAACCACTTTAACAAATATGTTGATTGTTCACACCATTTTCTTCACGTTTTAAAAAAATGTGAAATACACTTATTAACGTGTATAAAGTATTCACAGTAATAAGCGTGAATAAATAGGGTTTATGGACCAGATCGTCAATGTATTTTACTTTTTATCCCAATGTCACCAATGAACCGGTTTTATTACCAAGGTCGACACCAAACTTGTTGCTTTTGTCTCAATGTCACAAACGAACTAATTTTATTACCAATGTCGACAACGAACTTGTTAAATATGTTTTGAGGTCACCAAAATACGTTTTTTTTAACGAGCTACGTTTTGAATTTGTTGATGTGGTGTTGCCATGCATTTCATTTATGTGACCAAGCTTCCACGTAAGCTAAACTTGTGCATGTATGGTTAATTCTTCTTCTCCTATCGAATAACATGTAATTTTTGATTGCTTTACGATAATCATCACTTTTCCGGTGAATCTAAATGCAATTACTACTTTTTTTTTTATCAAAAACGTAACCCAAAATTACATGTTAGTCGGTCGGAGAAGATGAAGTTAACCATACGTGTACACAGGGGCGGAGCTAGGATATTTTGTATAGGGGAAATTTTTTTTTTCTTTTTTCCTATCATTTTGGAGGGGGGGGGGGGGGGGGGGGGGGGGCAAAACTCCAAAACTGTCACTAATAACCTTAAAAAAAAAAAAAAAAATCCACAATTCTAGAGGGGGGGCGACTGCCCCCCATGCCCCCCCCTCTTGCTCCGCCCCTGCGTGTACATGTTTAGCTTACATGGAAGTCTGGTCACATAAATGAAATGCATGGCAACACCACATCAACAAATTCAAAATGTAGCTCATTAAAAAAAGTATTTTGGTGGCCTCAAAACATATTTAACAAGTTCGTTGTCGACATTGGTAATAAAATTAGTTCGTTTGTGACATTGAGATAAAAGTAAAAAGTTTGGTGTCGACTTTGGTAATAAAACCGGTTCATTGGTGACATTGAGACAAAAGGTAAAATACGTTGACGATCTGGTCCATAAACCAGAATAAATATACATGTGAAAATCATTTGTTACACATAATTTCTTTACACAAGAGGAAGCGTGAAGAAATTGAGTGTCACAACATAATTTTTACCTTTTTAAATGTGATTTTTTTTACCTTTTTCACACTTACAAGTATAAATATATTTTTTTCACTATTATTATAACACCCCTCATTTATACTCAATTTAATATAGTAAATCGGAAGCGTAAGTCCAAATAACTAGTGATAGTTTACACCATTTTATCAACATATAAAATTCAACCTTTTAAAAACATAACTTCTCGACATAGGTGTTATATAAAAACATGTTAAAACATTATTTTATACAATTCCACTATCAGAGTAATGCCTCAAGGTCAAACATTCTTTCTAGTCCAACTTCTTGCCCACCCAATAAAATAACCAAAACCTGCAAGAAGGGGGTAATGTGGGGGATTAGCATAACGTTAAGTGAGCAGATAACTAATCAACAACCTAACTTAGCTCAACAACTTTGTGTACAACAATTAGCACTAAACAAGCAAGTACACAATACAACACATCAACAATGCATCAGTTCAACAATGCAACAATTCAACTAATCAACAACACCATAATGAGGATCGGCGGCTCTGGGGATAACCATAACCCGGGTGGCTCCCCAAGAACACTTACCCAACCATATCCGTATGGCCATACGGACGAGACCGATAGCTAGTGATTATCTTCAACCAACACAGGAGATGTGTTAAACTTTGGATAACCAACTAGCCCAACCAACAGTTCAACAACTCGTTGCCTCATTAACAACTGATGCCCGAAGGCCAATTAATTCAAGTGATCACGAATCAACAAGTCACATATTCAACTAGTCAACATATCAACAGTGTTATCACCGCAACTAATAAAGTAATAACACGTTACTTGTTGTAACCAAACTTGTTACAACCAAGTTACGATGAGGATTAGAGATCCACTCACCGACCACCTTAGGCATCCACTCAGTAGTCTAATATCACTGAGCCTTCTGCACATCTGACAATATAATTAAACAAAATGAGTTAGTAACTCATTCATAATAATTAACTCATGTTAAAGTCATACAACATGATTCATAATCTCTATTTCATTGAGTTATTACTCATTTCGTTAATCACTTAAATTGTATCATTTCAAGATTATGAATAATCACTTTAATCATCTCAATTCACAATCACTTAATAAACTATGATCATCTTTCAACATCAAATCAAGTAAGTTTCCAAGATTATGAATAGCCATTATAAACATCAATATTCATAATCAATTACCAAATTATGATCATTAGTATCACATTCTCACATTTATCCATCTTAATCATTGTTAACTAATATAATTAACCCATTAACAAGATTAATAACATCTAACATCAACAATTAATCAAACCCCTCGTAATCATCTTCATGAATCAATCATAATCACCATGAACACCTAATCAACTTTACACAATTTAGTTTGAATACAACTAATCATCATCATGTATCAACTCTAACATGATCACTAACAACAATTATCAAACATACACTAATTACACAAGCTTATAAGCTTTGATCATATCATAATCAACTAAACCCTTTAACTTTATTAATGATCATATATCAAATTCACCATTTCTAAACTAGGTTTAGATTATAATCCACATATAATCATCAACTAACAACTATATGATCATTACAAGCTTCAATTTCATATTAATCAAACAACTTTTATCTTAATCATCATCAATATCAAGAACACTCAATCAATTCATAAACCCTAGCTTAATTGATGTTAATCATCATCATTAATAAGCTCAAATAACATCATTTTAGCAACCTCAACCCTTGATTTCGAATTTAATGTCACTAATTTGCTAAAACCCCAAAACCCAAATTCTAGGGTTTATGGAATTCAAGAATTTGGAACTTACATTGTGATTAATAGGATTAGAGAATGATAATCCATGATCTTGAAGCTTTAATTCCAATGCTAGAGCTCCAATTTGATGTTAGGAAGTGATTTTGATCTAGGGTTTCATGTATGTATGGATGTATGATACGTATATGTGTGTATAAATGGAGATAAATATCAAATAAACAACCGACCTAATATCTTAGTAGTATACTAGAAGTGTTTAAATTCCATTCCCCATACTTTTCATTGTCTGGAACTTAAAACCATTTACGGGGAAATATTATTTTATTTTACCATCAACTAAATAGAATTAAAACACTCAATAATTTATTAATCACAATAAATTATTCGACTATTATCACCATTTATTTCAAATAATACAACACACCTATTTTCTGACACACTTAATAATAATTCACAGTCAGAAAATATTAAATACTACTAGACCCGAGGACTGGGTGTTACAAATCTCCCCTCCTTAAAGAGATTTCGTCCTCGAAATCTGATCACACTTATATGATCTAAGAACACAACCACTTATTATTCCCATTCCTCATGTGAGATTTAACTCACATTTTATTTCTAATTTGCTAATATTTATCCTTTCATATTACACTAATGGTATACTACTCATTAATATATGCACCCAATTTAATTCACTAATGCATATAACCATCATGCATATCTGTAATCACACAACCACCGAATCAACTTGCATATATTTAACCACTAAACACAAAATGTGTATACATATTATCAACTTACACACCACCAGTGTGTATATCAACTGAATTCACATAAACACATAAGTTGTGTTTTGAAACCCTATCTAATTTCAGCAACCAAAGTAATATTACCCCATAATCAATCATTATAATAATTACACATATCCCATGTTACTCCCTTGAGCAACTCAACAATATGTATGTATATTTCAATCCTTTTCACATGCCCATATCCCAATGTACATGTTTCTTCCCTTTTCCCCTGCACAATTATTGTGCACTTATCATGTCTTTAATAAGTCAACTGACCATTTACATGGGCATTTATACTTAGTCAGGTATACAACTAAAACATATAATCACTGATAACAAATGTAACACATATCTCTGTGAACATCTCAACTTTACAATAATTACAACAAGTGGTAGTGAATACCACTATATACACCTTAACAACAAAAGTTTAGCTCGATTTACATCTAGCAATTTAGCTACATCTTGCTAGAAATTTTCACTTTTGCAACTAGTTGATTACAACTTTACAACTTATAATTATAAATACAACTTAATTATATGAAACTCTTATTCAAAAAGCATCACCATTCGTATAATCATAATCACATATAGAATAAACAATAAGCAGTATGTAGAGGTCAATTTTTATTGTTAAAACTACTATTATATAATCAACTAGCATCCGATTACACCAATTAGGATGCTAAGACAACACCTGTTAATACCATGTATCATCATCAATGGTATTGCAACAACACAAGGTGTAGTCATAAATCATCTTTTCAACAATATTACTCATAAACACTGACCTCTACTTTGCTGAAATCATCTTTTAAAGATTACTAGTTGCAATTAACTATATACATATCTCTTGTACCATAGGTACCACATTAACAACAACAACTTAGTGGTTTATTACTCTTTCATATAAGTCCATCATTGACTATTTATCGATTACAGGTCAACATATCTTACCTGTGATTTTAAAATCACTTCACTTTATATGGTACTTAGTAACCTCAACAACTCCATGTGAAATGGCATAATATAAATACGTTGGCCAGACGTCGTCATATTATGTCAGTCACATTTTATTCTCAGACCACTTCATACCATTTATCTCCTAAGTAATTATCTTTACTCTCACATATTGCTCAACAGTAATATCAACACTTTACACAATTATAACAACCTGTAATAGCAAGTAGATTCCCAATTATTAACTTGTTACTATTTTCAACTTATCACTTTTAATATGAACTACTCATATTATCATGTATATATTAACAATATAAGCATACTACACCAATGTCTGACACAAATACATCAATCAACTTCTTTATTACCCGATTCAATATCAAGTATTATTTATATAACTTAATACTTATAGTACATTTAGTACTAAACAATTCATCAATATTATGAATAATATTCAACACATAATAGTCAATCTATATACCTTTAATCAAATCTCAATTGAGTATTTCATGCTCAACTATGACATCAATATAAGCTCCTATGCTTATTTCGTAATTTCTTAAAACGCTTAATTCAACATTTTATAATACTCTAAGTAATTCAACTTCTTCATCTCATTTCAATTAGTCCACATAATATAGTTCATATGATTATCTAATCAATGTTTACTAATTCTTGCTAGTAGCAATCAACAATACCATTTACTGGTATATTTTGCAGTTAAATAAACTGCCTACAACTGACGCATACACCATAAAATATGTGAACCTCTTAAATCAACTTTTAATGTTGTATATAGTCACAGGAATGATCTCTGGGCTCAATGAAACAAAAGCCCAATACAAAACGTAAGCTAAAAGTTCGAAATAAGATTCGAAAAACAATAAAACGCGATTTTCGGGCCCCAAACGACCCCGAAGTGCCGAAAACTGACAGGGCTCATGGCAATGCATGAGCTTTGACCGTTGGCCCGTTTTTGAGTGGACATGTAAATTTCGTCTGAATCGGACACCGAAATTTTCTAGCGGAATTTTCTACGTCAAACGTTACGTCGAACGTCGAAAATCGTAAAAAAAATTATTTTAATCCTGTAAATACCCACAAACCGCCGGCTTCCACAGGGAAGCCGCCGGGTTCTATATAGGAGCCGCCGGTTTACACCCTCCAGCCGCCGAGTGAATTAAATTTTTGCCAAACAGAAATATTTTGCCTTATTTAGGCTATAGCAGCCGCCGGCTTGGGTTACCAGCCGCCGGTTTTGTACCACTAGCCGCCGGGTCCCCATAAGACCAGCCGGGGTCCCTTGTCTGCACAGCAGCCTGCACAACTTAGTGCAAAAATGCGAAATTCAAACGTGCATATCTCACAAACCGTAATGAATTAGGGTCTGAAATTTTGCAGGCACCTTTATATAATCAAAATACAACTTTCCATTTTTCCACTTTTTCAATTTACTCGTTTTACGAGAAAACGGACGTATAACCAATTTTAGGCCATTTTGAGCCATTTTGGTGGACACGTCAAAATCCAATCCACATGGTTTCTGACTTTAACCTTTTAACAACATGTTTATACATATAATTATGAGGTGTGGGCACGTTCATCACTTTCATATACTCATTATATCATGTTTTAACTAGTCGACCCGTTTAGGGGTCCAATTGGGCAATTTCAACCAAACAACCACATTGACTACCCAAAACACTTTCAACGCACTTTGTTACTATACTTATGAATTAAAGTCACTTTAACGCTCATCATATACGAACCACAACTCTTTTCAACCATTAGTGGCATACTATAACTCTAAAGCACCAATTCACATTAAAATCACTATATTTAGACCGATCACAACAAGTTTTCCAATTTCATGATCACTTTGACTTTTCACCACTTGTCAATACATATAAGTTTGGTTAACCACTTCGACTTCATCATTTTACCACTTTTAGTATATAGATCATAATTCAATTACAATCATGATCATTATTAAACATATAAAAATCTTATCATATTCATCACTTTATGGTATATATTACCAAATTGGACCTTTCCACAATCGACTTTGACTTTTCCAAATCAACGACACACATTCCAATTAATGGACACCTTCTAATTTGAACATCAATACAACTCCATATTACTTCAATTGAGATATTCCAACATCTCTTTTCACTACATGGAGTAATTTCAACTTTGTTTATCAAAATTTACTACTACACTTAATCATATTACTTCCAAATTATTATTTCACCTAACAATTCATACAACCGATTTCATATTTCAATTTCATATTGTAGACACAATTAAATCCACATAATACAACTATTACACCTTATTCAACAATGTATCTACACAATTCAATTACTTCAAGTTCATTCAATCATTACACATTAATATTTCTATCATCTTATTAACAAGTAATAATCATCAACGACTCACAACTGGGGATTCATATCAATCTAACTCGATTAATTTTACTACTACTCATACCATAGCAAGTAAACAATTCAAGCTTATTTAATTACACTAAGCTTATCGAAAAGTACCTGATACATTTAGGCCCACGAGTATTGAGGAATCATTGAGAATACCAGACGGTTCCTCATGTTCCTCCGTCTCTGCAACCAAAACAACAATCTTGCAACTGATTATAGGTTAGTACACATTCAATAACAACTTTCTCATACAACCACTAATCCCCACCCCTGGAATGTTTGACTTGACACAAATCTAGGTTTGGGATTGAACATCTTATAATGTACAATTCACCCAAACCTATGCTCTGATACCAACTTATAACACCCCTCATTTATACTCAATTTAATATAGTAAATCGGAAGCGTAAGTCCAAATAACTAGTGATAGTTTACACCATTTTATCAACATATAAAATTCAACCTTTTAAAAACATAACTTCTCGACATAGGTGTTATATAAAAACATGTTAAAACATTATTTTATACAATTCCACTATCAGAGTAATGCCTCAAGGTCAAACATTCCTTCTAGTCCAACTTCTTGCCCACCCAATAAAATAGCCAAAACCTGCAAGAAGGGGGTAATGTGGGGGATTAGCATAACGCTAAGTCAGCAGATAACTAATCAACAACCTAACTTAGCTCAACAACTTTGTGTACAACAATTAGCACTAAACAAGCAAGTACACAATACAACACATCAACAATGCATCAGTTCAACAATGCAACAATTCAACTAATCAACAACACCATAATGAGGATCGGCGGCTCTGAGGATAACCATAACCCGGGTGGCTCCCCAAGAACACTTACCCAACCATATCCGTATGGCCATACGGACGAGACCGATAGCTAGTGATTATCTTCAACCAACACAGAAGATGTGTTAAACTTTGGATAACCAACTAGCCCAACCAACAGTTCAACAACTCGTTGCCTCATTAACAACTGATGCCCGAAGGCCAATTAATTCAAGTGATCACGAATCAACAAGTCACATATTCAACTAGTCAACATATCAACAGTGTTATCACCGCAACTAATAAAGTAATAACACGTTACTTGTTGTAACCAAACTTGTTACAACCAAGTTACGATGAGGATTAGAGATCCACTCACCGACCACCTTAGGCATCCACTCAGTAGTCTAATATCACTGAGCCTTCTGCACATCTGACAATATAATTAAACAAAATGAGTTAGTAACTCATTCATATTAATTAACTCATGTTAAAGTCATACAACATGATTCATAATCTCTATTTCATTGAGTTATTACTCATTTCGTTAATCACTTAAATTGTATCATTTCAAGATTATGAATAATCACTTTAATCATCTCAATTCACAATCACTTAATAAACTATGATCATCTTTCAACATCAAATCAAGTAAGTTTCCAAGATTATGAATAGCCATTATAAACATCAATATTCATAATCAATTACCAAATTATGATCATTAGTATCACATTCTCACCTTTATCCATCTTAATCATTGTTAACTAATATAATTAACCCATTAACAAGATTAATAACATCTAACATCAACAATTAATCAAACCCCTCATAATCATCTTCATGAATCAATCATAATCACCATGAACACCTAATCAACTTTACACAATTTAGTTTGAATACAACTAATCATCATCATGTATCAACTCTAACATGATCACTAACAACAATTATCAAACATACACTAATTACACAAGCTTATAAGCTTTGATCATATCATAATCAACTAAACCCTTTAACTTTATTAATGATCATATATCAAATTCACCATTTCTAAACTAGGTTTAGATTATAATCCACATATAATCATCAACTAACAACTATATGATCATTACAAGCTTCAATTTCATATTAATCAAACAACTTTTATCTTAATCATCATCAATATCAAGAACACTCAATCAATTCATAAACCCTAGCTTCATTGATGTTAATCATCATCATTAATAAGCTCAAATAACATCATTTTAGCAACCTCAACCCTTGATTTCGAATTTAATGTCACTAATTTGCTAAAACCCCAAAACCCAAATTCTAGGGTTTATGGAATTCAAGAATTTGGAACTTACATGGTGATTAATAGGATTAGAGAATGATAATCCATGATCTTGAAGCTTTAATTCCAATGCTAGAGCTCCAATTTGATGTTAGGAAGTGATTTTGATCTAGGGTTTCATGTATGTATGGATGTATGATACGTATATGTGTGTATAAATGGAGATAAATATCAAATAAACAACCGACCTAATATCTTAGTAGTATACTAGAAGTGTTTAAATTCCATTCCCCATACTTTTCATTGTCTGGAACTTAAAACCATTTACGGGGAAATATTATTTTATTTTACCGTCAACTAAATAGAATTAAAACACTCAATAATTTATTAGTCACAATAAATTATTCGACTATTATCACCATTTATTTCAAATAATACAACACACCTATTTTCTGACACACTTAATAATAATTCACAGTCAGAAAATATTAAATACTACTAGACCCGAGGACTGAGTGTTACAAATCTCCCCTCCTTAAAGAGATTTCGTCCTCGAAATCTGATCACACTTATATGATCTAAGAACACAACCACTTATTATTCCCATTCCTCATGTGAGATTTAACTCACATTTTATTTCTAATTTGCTAATATTTATCCTTTCATATTACACTAATGGTATACTACTCATTAATATATGCACCCAATTTAATTCACTAATGCATATAACCATCATGCATATCTGTAATCACACAACCACCGAATCAACTTGCATATATTTAACCACTAAACACAAAATGTGTATACATATTATCAACTTACACACCACCAGTGTATATATCAACTGAATTCACATAAACACATAAGTTGTGTTTTGAAACCCTATCTAATTTCAGCAACCAAAGTAATATTACCCCATAATCAATCATTATAATAATTACACATATCCCATGTTACTCCCTTGAGCAACTCAACAATATGTATGTATATTTCAATCCTTTTCACATGCCCATATCCCAATGTACATGTTTCTTCCCTTTTCCCCTGCACAATTATTGTGCACTTATCATGTCTTTAATAAGTCAACTGACCATTTACATGGGCATTTATACTTAGTCAGGTATACAACTAAAACACATAATCACTGATAACAAATGTAACACATATCTCTGTGAACATCTCAACTTTACAATAATTACAACAAGTGGTAGTGAATACCACTATATACACCTTAACAACAAAAGTTTAGCTCGATTTACATCTAGCAATTTAGCTACATCTTGCTAGAAATTTTCACTTTTGCAACTAGTTGATTACAACTTTACAACTTATAATTATAAATACAACTTGATTATATGAAACTCTTATTCAAAAAGCATCACCATTCATATAATCATAATCACATATAGAATAAACAATAAGCAGTATGTAGAGGTCAATTTTTATTGTTAAAACTACTATTATATAATCAACTAGCATCCGATTACACCAATTAGGATGCTAAGACAACACCTGTTAATACCATGTATCATCATCAATGGTATTGCAACAACACAAGGTGTAGTCATAAATCATCTTTTCAACAATATTACTCATAAACACTGACCTCTACTTTGCTGAAATCATCTTTTAAAGATTACTAGTTGCAATTAACTATATACATATCTCTTGTACCATAGGTACCACATTAACAACAACAACTTAGTGGTTTATTACTCTTTCATATAAGTCCATCATTGACTATTTATCGATTACAGGTCAACATATCTTACCTGTGATTTTAAAATCACTTAACTTTATCACTACAAGAATCCAGTCGATCACCCACGGACCGAATTCATGGGTAAAGGACCTAAATTCGTGGGTAATGAGCAAATAGACACGGATTACCCACAAATACATGTACATGGGTAAACCCTTCGAGGCTAATTGTTTATCCACGAAAATTTTCATCCATGGGTAATTTTATCCACGACAATTTCGGTGGGAGATTATTTTAATATGTGGGTAAATATGTTGTGGGATTAACATAAGAACACCAAATTTCCCATAGATGTAGTCATGGGTAATCCGTGTGTAAAATTACCCATGCATATACTCATGTGTAAATGTCGTGTAAATATTTTGATATTACGTTGAATAATTCGTGGGTAATATTAACCATGAATATAAGTGTGTGTATAAATCGAGAGTAATTATGTGTAGTTTACCATAATAATACGTGTGCAAACCCTGTGAGTAAATACCATGAGTTTAATGATAATTTGTGGGTAAATCCATGATTGAATTTCCCTCGTTAAATTTGTGGGAAGTTTCATGAGTTTTAGACATTCTTAAAATGTCTTATAATATATATATATATATATATATATATATATATATATATATATATATATATATATAGCAACTACTATAAAAGGAAACATCATGTATCGATGTCTCATGATAAAAAGCATAATGTTATTATAAATAACATTCAGATACATGTCTCAATCTACCAAGCAACATAAACACTACTGAAGAGTCTTAAACCAAATAAGAACATAACAAATTGATGAACAAGTGCAATACATCTAGATATGACCATTGTTATCACTTCCACCATCCTATTGACGACTAGTGTGAGTACGCACAAATAGTTCAAATGCAGTAGGTCGTTGATTTTGCATTGGTTCCTGTACCAATATGAAAATAATAAGCGATTAGTAACAGCTACGAGGCAGAAATAATATTCAGACTAAATTTATACTATATAACTTGTATCTTAGACTCCCACAACATGATACCAGATTTGGAAAAGTAGAATAATTGAGTTCCTGAACCAATTGGTTGCTGCACAACTATATGATCAAGGAATGAAATACTAGAGTTGCAAAATAATAGTAATGGGTCAAGGCCAGATAACTGGTTCAAATGTAAGACAGTCGGCATGAAGAATTCTTTTCAAGCTTGTAAAAACTAATACAAAAGGCATGGCAGTGAAGTTTGGTGCAATGGAATATGTCAAAGTAAATCATAGTCAAAGTGGGTCATATATATGTGTGTATATAAGGGTTCTAACATTTATAAGTAAGTCATAGAAGAATGTATGATCAAAATGAAAAGGAATAAACAAATAGCTAATTGGGTCAGGTAGTGGTAGTATTAGTGATTCTCACAATAATTGTAGTTAGTACTGGTTTGGTTAAATTAATACAATTCTTTCTTTTATCAAAAAAAAAAAAAAAAGTAGCCAACTTAGGAGGTCATTCATGTCCAAGCACATCATAGTCAATTGTCTATTACTATATAAATGAAATTGTGGCACATCTATGATACTTAGTGCCTGTAACAATTTTTTCGTTATTCTAAAATAGTAAACACGTCACCTGATTATTTAGTAGTACACTATGGCCTAAGTACATGACCCGCCAACCTGACCCAAATTGTCACCCCTAGCTACAACTTATTCATTCATGTCAGTATTTGTGCACCGACTTATCACTTTACTGTTTATAACTAGTTCCAACAAAGATCAACATATGATGCAGGGTTATGCCTAGCAAATTACCTAGTGTCTATATTATGTATTAATATAACATTGTACTACGTTGTATGGAAGATAGCATAAAAACTTACAAGTCTTTGTGCATGTTGAACGTATGATACTGACCCTCCCATGTACCTTGATGAACCTTCAACTTTCAAGCGATTTTTTTTGTTTATTCGTTGTTTTCCTGTATACTTCAGCATTGTCCAATAATATTTGAAACTCCTCCAAGTACTACTAGTTATGAATGTTGGCTTCACCTTTTTTTGTTGTATGTCTCTTACTAAATCAGTATAGCATGTTGAAGCGTTCGAATCCCATGCTTTCCTCACTTGTTCTTCAGTCTCGGGGTCCCATACATAATATTTCTGGTCAGCAATGAAATCATTAATATTTTAAAGTGAAATATAAATCTCATTAAACGATTCAAAGTTACTTATGATACCTTGAATTCTTCAAAATAGAAGTTTTTTGTCTCTTTGGACACCTTGCTCCACGTGTACGCGTTGTTATCAATTCTTTCTTTGAATATCTTAGTAATCATTCGTGAACACTCACTTGGCTGGGGTAACCTATTCAAATCATGAACAATTTAACTAGGATTTTTTTTTTAACAGCCAACCAAAATTTTATTAGAAAGGCTAAATAGCCAACAAGTAAAACAAACCCCAATTACACTACGAGGCTGTGTACCAAATGAATAAACAAAACGCACTACACTTAGGATGAACATAGTGCACACAAAGGACCCCTCAAGCCACCGAAAAGTTAAACAACACAGACACAAATTACCCATCACCTTTTGAACAATTTAACTAATGAAATTACATTAATTTTTCTATCAAGCTTAAAACATATATTGATGGGTACATACCTTCCATTCATCAAACACAGATGTTTCCTTCTATCTCCATCAAGTGGATTCGCCAAGATACCATGGTCCAATAGAGAGCCAAAATTTGTGACATTCATATCTTCATGGAAAGTTTCAATATCATCACTATTGATAGTTAGATCACTAAATGTGTCATCTAATGATCTGCCACTTGCTTGTGACCTACCTACACTTTCATTTCCACGACCTGTTCCTCTAGCCATACCTGGATATCAAGATTACTCACGCATCAAATTCAGAAGTTATCAATATTTCCGACACATTAAGTATATAAGGATTATATAGATCGTATTTTTGTTGAGGTATCTATATATTCAATGAACAAGTACTAATAACCTGTTTTAGTCGACTTTTATAGTCTTGGAATTCTAACATTTTATAAATATATCTTAATCGCACATTAATTTGTTTTGATCTAATTGCTTAAAACAAACAATATATTTAAGATTTTCCTTCCAATTGTTAGAGATTGGCTTCTAACAAATCTGACATTAACACTGCTAAGCTTCCGTTTTCTATCTGTGACTATAACGTACTTCTTCTAGTATCCCGATTATTTCATAAGACAAATAACTCTGACCTGAAATAACCCGATCATTATTTGATTATGTTTACAGATAAGCATGTGACCAGAAAAAATGGAGTAACCCAAACCCAAAATCCCTAATCCGCCTGAGTAACACCCCCTTTAGCAATCACTATTAATGCATAGAATCAATCTTAAAAAAGGGTAAGAGTGTTAATTTTCTTCATAATGCACCGGATTTTTTGGTGAAATACAATCAAAAAGAAATTTAGATTATATACGTTTACCTTGAAACCAAAGTTGAGTTTGCACCTTCTCCATCGAGTACTCCACACGAATATCTTGTATCTCCAAATAATCTGAGGCATAACTATCAGTTTCATCAAATCCCTCCGAGAATTTCGATAAAAACCGTGCACCACGTTCGAATAAAGGGCGCGGATTTTTAATTTTTTCGTAGCAAAAAACCTAATTTGATTAACATCTTTCCCTGGAGATCCGTATCCGTTTAAGTAGGAGTTACACAGTGAGTACAAGTTACTAGTTAATTAATAATAAAAGGCTAAAATGAATGTAAAGTAGGTATGGTTTGTTGGTCAAAGCAATTTTATGTAATCAAAGCTATCAACGTTCGAATCTTGTTGTTACATTTTTACGTTTTATTTATCAATTTATTTTCTTCATGTTTTTCCTTCTTTTTAATTTATATTTTATGTTTTCTTTCATACAGTCTAGTCATATATAAATTTAAAACCCCCTATTAGAGTTGTCGTTTAGTGGGATAACGTAAGTTTTAGGCCTGTGCAAAGTGCTAGAACCGACCCGAACCGGCCCGAACCGAACCGAACCGCGAACCGTGAAACTACAAATATAAGAACCGAGAACCGTACCTTAAAGAAGCGGTTCGGTACGGTTCCGGTACGGTTTGCCGGTTCTCACGGTTCGAACCGTGTTTTGCACACCCCTAAGTGTAGAACCGTCCCGAACCGAACCGAACCGCTAACCGTGAAACTACAAATATAAGAACCGAGAACCGTACCTTAAAGAAGCGGTTCGGTACGGTTCCAGTACGGTTTGCCGGTTCTCACGATTCAAACCGTGTTTTGCACACCCCTAAGTGTAGAACCGTCCCGAACCGCGAACCGTGAAACTACAAATATTATAACCGAGAACCGTACCGTAGAGAAGCGGTTCGGTACGTGACGGTACGTGACGGTACGGTTACGGTACGGTTTGCGTAATTGGCAAGAGTTTTTTCACCTCTTTTATAGTCCTAGCAGTTAAAGCCTTGGGTAGAATCTAGATTTTGTTTCTTGTATGTTATTCTAGATTTGTTTGTGTACCTATTTATTCTAGCGTCTTGCTAGTTTTTTATAATATTTCTGCCGTTCAAAAAAAAAAAAGATTCGAGCTCGATTCAAAACTCTGCTTGAGTAACTCGAGCTTGAGTTCAACTCGACTTGTATCCGATTCTATTTCAAGTCTTTCTCGAGTAGCTCACGAGGTGTCTCGTCTCATTTACACCCATCCCTATTTTTTTCCCCGTTGTACTCATTAACAACATTATCATTACCATTATTCATTTCTCATATCTCATAACGATCAAAAGTACATTTTTAATAAAACCATTGGAATTGATCTGCTACTAATTTAGAAATTTACATATATAATAAAACGGTGTTAATCGGCTAGAATTGTGAATCGATCTAGATGAATCATGGATTGATCCAAATAGCTATTTGGATGAGCGGATATGTATGATGAATCACTTGTTGGATACACGGATACGATTTTTTTCCCTCTAGTATGAAATATCAATGGAGTGGATCAGATATGTACAATCTTAATTAAATTATTACGTAGGTTTAAAGTGGGGCCAAACTCAATAGTCAATAGTCACAAATTCGAAATTGTAGTTAGAAACTTTATCTAGTTCTGCTTCACTTGAAGTTAAATTAAACCATAATCAAATGATCGTTGATCAAAAATTTTGGATCCCACCAAATTTTTCTAATTTACAATATTCAATTTCAAAAATTACTCATAAAAAATATCAGCCAAAATACCCATGAATATACTATGTGCGTAAATACGTGAGGATATGTATACATCCAGTGATTAAACACAAAAAAATTAATTATCACGCTTAAATAGCCACATAACATGGGGTTGGTAAAGAATCAAGTATATCTTTTCCCACGACATAAACACAAAAATTTATGTCACAGGTTGATACCCACAAAAAATGATTCATGGTTATATATTCACCCTCGACATAACCACAAAAAATTATCGACACCAAAATTCTCATACAGAATGAATGTGGGTAACATTGTGGGTATATATTTTCCCATAAATTACTTATAAAATTACACACAACTAAATACACACGATAAGATCAAGAGTCATGGGTATGTTTTTACCCACAATTTACCCACAAAATTTTAATCAAGACAAAATAGTCACGAAAATAAGACGTGTGTAATTTTGTGGGTACAAAACTACCCATAAATTTCCCACATAAAACTATAAATGACAAAATACACATGGAAATGAAATATGAGTAAATCGTGGATATATGATTGCCCACAAATTACCCACATAAAATCACCCACAAAGGAAATTTTCGAGTGTAATTCCTAGATAACATACATTTACCCACGATATTACCCATATTTTTAGCCATGATAACTTAATCCGTGGGTAATCCGTGAAAAGTATTCCGAACGCAATAATTTACTCACAATTTAGACTCGAATAAAAATTCCGTGGGTAATTTCATGGGTGAATCCGTGAGTAATTTGAGGGTAGTCATAATCACCTGTTCGGATCCCCGGTCATGGTTGATCTGTGGGTAATCTATGGGTGTATACCCATAAATTTGTATTTCTGGGTAAATTTCGTGGGTAATCCGCATATTTCTTGTAGTGTATATGGTACTTAGTAACCTCAACAACTCCATGTGAAATGACATAATATAAATACGTTGGCCAGACGTCGTCATATTATGTCAGTCACATTTTATTCTCAGGCCACTTCATACCACTTATCTCCTAAGTAATTATCTTTACTCTCACATATTGCTCAACAGTAATATCAACACTTTACACAATTATAACAACCTGTAATAGCAAGTAGATTCCCAATTATTAACTTGTTACTATTTTCAACTTATCACTTTTAATATGAACTACTCATATTATCATGTATATATTAACAATATAAGTATACTACACCAATGTCTGACACAAATACATCAATCAACTTCTTTATTACCCGATTCAATATCAAGTATTATTTATATAACTTAATACTTATAGTACATTTAGTACTAAACAATTCATCAATATTATGAATAATATTCAACACATAATAGTCAATCTATATACCTTTAATCAAATCTCAATTGAGTATTTCATGCTCAACTATTACATCAATATAAGCTCCTATGCTTATTTCGTAATTTCTTAAAACGCTTAATTCAACATTTTATAATACTCTAAGTAATTCAACTTCTTCATCTCATTTCAATTAGTCCACATAATATAGTTCATATGATTATCTAATCAATGTTTACTAATTCTTGCTAGTAGCAATCAACAATACCATTTACTGGTATATTTTGCAGTTAAATAAACTGCCTACAACTGACGCATACACCATAAAATATGTGAACCTCTTAAATCAACTTTTAATGTTGTATATAGTCACAGGAATGATCTCTGGGCTCAATGAAACAAAAGCCCAATACAAAACGTAAGCTAAAAGTTCGAAATAAGATTCGAAAAACAATAAAACGCGATTTTCGGGCCCCAAACGACCCCGAAGTGCCGAAAACTGACAGGGCTCATGACAACGCATGAGCTTTGACCGTTGGCCCGTTTTTGAGTGGACATGTAAATTTCGTCTGAATCGGACACCGAAATTTTCTAGCGGAATTTTCTACGTCAAACGTTACGTCGAACGTCGAAAATCGTAAAAAAATTTATTTTAATCCTGTAAATACCCACAAACCGCCGGCTTCCACAGGGAAGCCGCCGTGTTCTATATAGGAGCCGCCGGCTTACACCCTCCAGCCGCCGGGTGAATTAAAATTTTGCCAAACAGAAATATTTTGCCTTATTTGGGCTATAGCAGCCGCCGGCTTGGGTGACCAGCCGCCGGTTTTGTACCACTAGCCGCCGGGTCCCCCATAAGACCCGCCGGGTCCCTTGTCTGCACAGCAGCCTGCACAACTTAGTGCAAAAATGCGAAATTCAAACGTGCATATCTCACAAACCGTAAAGAATTAGGGTCTGAAATTGTGCAGGCACCTTTATATAATCAAAATACAACTTTCCATTTTTCCACTTTTTCAATTTACTCGTTTTACGAGAAAACGGACGTATAACCAATTTTAGGCCATTTTGAGCCATTTTGGTGGACACGTCAAAATCCAATCCACATGGTTTCTGACTTTAACCTTTTAACAACATGTTTATACATATAATTATGACGTGTGGGCACGTTCATCACTTTCATATACTCATTATATCATGTTTTAACTAGTCGACCCGTTTAGGGGTCCAATTGGGCAATTTCAACCAAACAACCACATTGACTACCCAAAACACTTTCAACGCACTTTGTTACTATACTTATGAATTAAAGTCACTTTAACGCTCATCATATACGAACCACAACTCTTTTCAACCATTAGTGGCATACTATAACTCTAAAGCACCAATTCACATTAAAATCACTATATTTAGACCGATCACAACAAGTTTTCCAATTTCATGATCACTTTGACTTTTCACCACTTGTCAATACATATAAGTTTGGTTAACCACTTCGACTTCATCATTTTACCACTTTTAGTATATAGATCATAATTCAATTACAATCATGATCATTATTAAACACATAAAAATCTTATCATATTCATCACTTTATGGTATATATTACCAAATTGGACCTTTCCACAATCGACTTTGACTTTTCCAAATCAACGACACACATTCCAATTAATGGACACCTTCTAATTTGAACATCAATACAACTCCATATTACTTCAATTGAGATATTCCAACATCTCTTTTCACTACATGGAGTAATTTCAACTTTGTTTATCAAAATTTACTACTACACTTAATCATATTACTTCCAAATTATTATTTCACCTAACAATTCATACAACCGATTTCATATTTCAATTTCATATTGTAGACACAATTAAATCCACATAATACAACTATTACACATTATTCAACAATGTATCTACACAATTCAATTACTTCAAGTTCATTCAATCATTACACATTAATATTTCTATCATCTTATTAACAAGTAATAATCATCAACGACTCACAACTGGGGATTCATATCAATCTAACTCGATTAATTTTACTACTACTCATACCATAGCAAGTAAACAATTCAAGCTTATTTAATTACACTAAGCTTATCGAAAAGTACCTGATACATTTAGGCCCACGAGTATTGAGGAATCATTGAGAATACCAGACGGTTCCTCATGTTCCTCCGTCTCTGCAACCAAAACAACAATCTTGCAACTGATTATAGGTTAGTACACATTCAATAACAACTTTCTCATACAACCACTAATCCCCACCCCTGGAATGTTTGACTTGACACAAATCTAGGTTTGGGATTGAACATCTTATAATGTACAATTCACCCAAACCTATGCTCTGATACCAACTTATAACACCCCTCATTTATACTCAATTTAATATAGTAAATCGGAAGCGTAAGTCCAAATAACTAGTGATAGTTTACACCATTTTATCAACATATAAAATTCAACCTTTTAAAAACATAACTTCTCGACATAGGTGTTATATAAAAACATGTTAAAACATTATTTTATACAATTCCACTATCAGAGTAATGCCTCAAGGTCAAACATTCCTTCTAGTCCAACTTCTTGCCCACCCAATAAAATAGCCAAAACCTGCAAGAAGGGGGTAATGTGGGGGATTAACATAACGCTAAGTGAGCAGATAACTAATCAACAACCTAACTTAGTTCAACAACTTTGTGTACAACAATTAGCACTAAACAAGCAAGTACACAATACAACACATCAACAATGCATCAGTTCAACAATGCAACAATTCAACTAATCAACAACACCATAATGAGGATCGGCGGCTCTGGGGATAACCATAACCCGGGTGGCTCCCCAAGAACACTTACCCAACCATATTCGTATGGCCATACGGACGAGACCGATAGCTAGTGATTATCTTCAACCAACACAGGAGATGTGTTAAACTTTGGATAACCAACTAGCCCAACCAACAGTTCAACAACTCGTTGCCTCATTAACAACTGATGCCCGAAGGCCAATTAATTCAAGTGATCACGAATCAACAAGTCACATATTCAACTAGTCAACATATCAACAGTGTTATCACCGCAACTAATAAAGTAATAACACGTTACTTGTTGTAACCAAACTTGTTACAACCAAGTTACGATGAGGATTAGAGATCCACTCACCTACCACCTTAGGCATCCACTCAGTAGTCTAATATCACTGAGCCTTCTGCACATCTGACAATATAATTAAACAAAATGAGTTAGTAACTCATTCATAATAATTAACTCATGTTAAAGTCATACAACATGATTCATAATCTCTATTTCATTGAGTTATTACTCATTTCGTTAATCACTTAAATTGTATCATTTCAAGATTATGAATAATCACTTTAATCATCTCAATTCACAATCACTTAATAAACTATGATCATCTTTCAACATCAAATCAAGTAAGTTTCCAAGATTATGAATAGCCATTATAAACATCAATATTCATAATCAATTACCAAATTATGATCATTAGTATCACATTCTCACCTTTATCCATCTTAATCATTGTTAACTAATATAATTAACCCATTAACAAGATTAATAACATCTAACATCAACAATTAATCAAACCCCTCGTAATCATCTTCATGAATCAATCATAATCACCATGAACACCTAATCAACTTTACACAATTTAGTTTGAATACAACTAATCATCATCATGTATCAACTCTAACATGATCACTAACAACAATTATCAAACATACACTAATTACACAAGCTTATAAGCTTTGATCATATCATAATCAACTAAACCCTTTAACTTTATTAATGATCATATATCAAATTCACCATTTCTAAACTAGGTTTAGATTATAATCCACATATAATCATCAACTAACAACTATATGATCATTACAAGCTTCAATTTCATATTAATCAAACAACTTTTATCTTAATCATCATCAATATCAAGAACACTCAATCAATTCATAAACCCTAGCTTCATTGATGTTAATCATCATCATTAATAAGCTCAAATAACATCATTTTAGCAACCTCAACCCTTGATTTCGAATTTAATGTCACTAATTTGCTAAAACCCCAAAACCCAAATTCTAGGGTTTATGGAATTCAAGAATTTGGAACTTACATGGTGATTAATAGGATTAGAGAATGATAATCCATGATCTTGAAGCTTTAATTCCAATGCTAGAGCTCCAATTTGATGTTAGGAAGTGATTTTGATCTAGGGTTTCATGTATGTATGGATGTATGATACGTATATGTGTGTATAAATGGAGATAAATATCAAATAAACAACCGACCTAATATCTTAGTAGTATACTAGAAGTGTTTAAATTCCATTCCCCATACTTTTCATTGTCTGGAACTTAAAACCATTTACGGGGAAATATTATTTTATTTTACCATCAACTAAATAGAATTAAAACACTCAATAATTTATTAGTCACAATAAATTATTCGACTATTATCACCATTTATTTCAAATAATACAACACACCTATTTTCTGACACACTTAATAATAATTCACAGTCAGAAAATATTAAATACTACTAGACCCGAGGACTGAGTGTTACAATTATAAGTGTGAACAATATTATGATTTATTCAATTTCTTCACACTTATCAATGTATATATTTTCTACACATATATTAGAGTGAAGAACATAATAAAAAAAAATTCACATTTTTAAAAAATGTGAAGAAAAATGTGTGAAGAATGAACATTTTTGCTGTAGTGAAAAAATTAAATGTATAATCAGCAAATTCATGTTTGCCTTATTTTGCATAAGATTATTTATTAATTTTTTACGTTTTATTCTTAAAAAAGAAGAAGTTATAATTGTTGTTCATTCATCCTTAATAATAGAAATGGAAATTATATATGAAAAAGATATTTAGATAATGTGAATTAGGATTAACTAATTCAAATAAATCGTTGAATTATTCCAAAAGATTCGACAAATGTGACACATAATTTATCTTACCTTCCACGACCCTTCAAAAACAGTCACACCTTATCCTTAAAAAATTAATTTAATAGTAGAACTTAAAATATACGGAGTAAAATATTAAAATGGGTCCTATTTCCTTCTCCATCTAAACACTATGTATAAATACCAAACGCTACATAACCATAAAATACCATCAACAAAACAAAACACGCCGAGAGAGAATTAACTAAGATCGAAAAACATGGAAACAACAATTAGCAACGAGAACAACAACAACAACCGTGATGAGAACGGTGTCGTTGCGATTCACAGTCAAGTGAAGAAGATAAAACGGGAGTTAGAGAAGACAGAACATCCAGCTGGCATCGAGCAGTCGGAGATTGTATCGGTGCTACGAGAGTTTTCTAAGTCGCAGAAGCGTTGTCGCTCGCCTTTGGGAATTACTGACTGCCCTATTTCCGTTGGTAGATCTTAAAACTGTAAGATTATAGACTAGCATCGTTTGTGTTATGAAGATGCACAGTTTAATATCATCGGTGAATTTTTCTATCTTTTTTGGTTGTTTTTTATTTGTGGTTTTAGAGGGTTTTTTTCAACATGTAGATGTAAATATGACAAACCTATAACATAATACTATTATAACGGTTTTTTGTTCTGAAAAAAGATTGTGCATATGATTTGGAAGGTAACATATAGTATTTTTATGGTCGACTTTTTTATCTTTTGATTTGGTATTCTAACCGAAAAGGTTCCTTTCTAGATTTCTAACCTCCCTTTCTAGATGATCGATTTAATTTGCGAGCAAGAGAGGATGTCTGCATGTTATTAGTAAGGTCACAAACTAAGCATGTATTTGACACGAAAGTTACTATATTTTTAAAGTAGCACATCGTGTCACTACCATACCAAATTCATTTCAATCTTGGGCAGACCGTGTTGCCTACTTGCCTCAAGTGGCACACCATGACACACCGTGTCCACAGATTCACATTATGTAACAACTGCAATTTTACTTCAATTGGCACTCCATGCCAAAACATGTACTACATGGCTTGGCGTGACAACCATGACCACCTACTTTGATCGTTTTTTCTAGTCTTTACAACATATTCTCATTCAACTAGAAACAACCATTCAACTCGCATTATTTTTTGCATAATAGATCATAGAATAACAATTAAGAATAATAGTCACCAGATAATCAACGGGTAACTGGATCATTCGGAGTAAAGATAAACAACATAACCGACATTGGTTCTAGCCTAACTAGTCCCTATGCCCAAGCTGCGCGTAACGGGTCACAGTCTTTTGGTAGCTAATCCCACCAGTCGTACAATATTGACAGCCACAAGTGTTGTTTTGTGGTTCTCTGACAGTCCTAAACGTCATCTGGATCAGGTTCTCGTCCTCAGGATGCATAGTCAATCATCACAGCAACATTTCACAAACACCGTTCTTCCCATTTGTAAGGTGCTACATGAAAAAAATATGTGCACCAATGCAGCAATAGCCGTCTGTTAAACAAGTTAAGCACATTAGTAGTAGTCTGCCTTGTAAGATAAGGTAACTTCCATAAATAAACAAGCCAACGGAGATACATTCAGACATAGATCAACATAAATGTTTCATGTGCGTTCATTACAATTAAAGGTGGCAAGATGGGTGACGCAGGGGAGGGCGCACTGGATAATAAATCAAAACGGGTCATTTTTGTACAGGTCACGTCAGGTTGGGCTGACCTGAAAACCCTTTTTGGTCCAATTTTAGAACTTTTTAATAGATAACTAATGCATCAAATATAATTACCAAAATTATTTTATTAAAATACTAATCATCATAATCTTCTATAAAGTATAATTTAGGAGGTTCTATGCATAGAAAGATCACTTCAGGCAACTTTAAACCAATTTGACTCACTCGATGCATCTGACCTGTTCCGCATTTGGCTAAAGAAAGTCAAGCATGGTAATATCTACCTAAAACAGAAGTTTCGACTAGAACTGGTCCGCAAAATAAAAGACCTAATTGCTTTCTAAACATTCACTCATTTCTTCTATATACATTTTTCTCACTATGGGGATACCGGAAAAAAGAACAAAAGAGAACCCCTTCTACATAACTCACCTCGATGCATAAGTTATAATATTCAATGCGAGTTTTCAAGTCTTGAGCTGAAGATTCTTCAAGCGCTCCCAAGGAAAAAAGAAATGCAACAATGACACCTTGCCACCATGTTAGGAATACACTCAACTTAAACGTCAGATACTTTGAAAAAGGTTTAATTGGTGCTAGTTTATCTTTGATTATGGAATAGAACTTTCCAAGACAATACAACACCCAAGTCCAGCTGAAGTTAAATGGCATAACACTTGAAAAGAGCAAGAATCAGATTAAAATAATCGATCGTTCTAAGACCTACTAGAAGTAAAGAACCACCGCCAAGTATGTATTACTAAAGAAGGATAAAAATGTATGTGTGTGACCAGTTAGAATAGACTAAAAAAAGGAAGTGGCAATTTAATACTATACACCAAATATAAACATATAAAAAGTAATTGATAAACACAAGATCCTAAAAAGGAAATCAGAACATAGGAAGAATTGTCAGGGCCTCATTCTAAAACATCACTCAAACATTAATGAGAAGATTTCATCATGAGCATACCTAAGCAGGCTATCAGATACCTCTCAAAATCCAGAAGATTCATAACCATCCCTGAATATTTCATAGTTGAAAGCATCATCTGAATTAGAAACATAAAAAGGAGTCCAAATTAGAAACATAAAAATGGAGAACGGTGCAGGGGTGAGATAAGTAAAATATAGCATGGATTTGCATACTGATTCCACTACATAAACAGTAACCATCAAGATTAGCCCAATTAAAAACTTCCGGTGTTCAGATAGAAGCAATCATCACTAACATCAGTTTGAGATGACAAAAATAGATACATAAGATGCAATTATCATGAACTGCAATCAAGGTTAACATGGATAAAATGTCGCCAGCAAGTAGGGATGCCAACTTTGACCCATTTACTTATGAATTGGTCAATTCGAGTTGCATCATGTCCCTAACAGATCAAACAGGTAAAAACAATACAGTAGCTAATAATGTAACATGTCAAATGAGTTGAAAAGGTCAAAACTCACTATTTTGAACACGTATAACTTCCTAAAGCATCTAACTTAAAGGATATATATTAAAATCAAATGCAGAGTATCACACAGTTAAAAACTTTGAACGCAAATGTTTTGGGTCGATCAGTAAACACATCTACCCATTCTGACCCTAATTGTCCGACCAGCAATTTTGCTATATCTAGAAACAAGGGGAAGGGGGGCAGCAACTGAAGATTGTCTAGTCGACCAGTTGTAGAGAAAAGAATGTTCAGCCCCAAGGTTAGTAGACGACCACATGGATATTTATCTGTTTGAGGACTATACCAGAATGAGACAAAAAGATAGACAAAACAATACTTCTCTCCATCGCATTGCAAACAAATGTTTCACCCAATCAAGAAAAAAAGTGAAATCACATCCCAAATATTGGATACTAATTAGTCTGAATTTGAATCTTGTGCAGCATGTAAATGAAGCTACACTCTCAATTTAAAAGGAACTTGCTAAAGCTCAGCTGGGCTAACCACTATGACATCCAAATAACATCGATTGACTATAATATTGAATCATATAGTCATATACACTGCCACTGTACATAGCAGGTAACTATTACAGCAATACACAAGCAGTGGTAATTAAATGGCATAACACCTGAAAAGAGCAAGAATCAGATTAAAATAATCGATCGTTCTAAGACCTACTAGAAGTAAGATCAACAACAAACTGCTCTATACAAACCATGCTCATCACTCAAAGTTACAGTTAATTACTTGATTCAACAGCATTGTGATCATGATGCAAACAGTAACAGAGATGAATTACACATATTCACTGTAACATATACAAGTATGTACTGTAAATTATTTTATGCATATACCCTAAATGCGTATTTGATAAACCATACAGAAGATTTAACTTACGAGATGGATTAATACTATTATCTACCATAATGTCTATCGACCCAATCACCTAAACTTAGAAAATTCGCGTTCGCTGTCAACAACATTCATATAGGACAAACTCATCTATGAAATGAGAACTTTTTCTTCCACATTTTCTTGCTTCGTTACTTTTTATAGTTAATCAACGCTGAGTGACTTATTTCAACGTTCTTCTCCTTATTTGGAAAAGTCTTGCATGCAAATCAAGTCCACCACGTCATGAAACTATATCAAATAACCATGTTGGGTTTGATATACTAACATTGTAGTTTAATAAATCAAACGATTCACAACTGCGAATATGGAGAGTGTGAGAAAATAAATCACATGCTACATAAACGTGACAATCCAACCAAACTTTAACCGTTTAGTTATTGAGCCATATTATAAGGTACCATCAATCCAATTGATGTGGCTTAAAGTCCAACTAAGACAAATGTGAAATATATATGAGTTTGCGTTTAAAATCCTATATAATCATTAAATGAATGATCATAAGACCATATTTACGTTCATCTTAATATAACCAGGACTTTCTAATAACGATACTTATAATGATAGTTGCACGCTACAAGTTCTCAACGCGTGTTGAATGCTATGCAACATTCTATTCTAAACCATTAGATAGAAATCTCTAGCTAAACATATGCTATAAACACCAGTGCATAACATTCTAGAACTCAAGGCTTCCCTATAACACAACTCATGGTCATTTTTAGCAGTCAGGATAAAAGTTATTAATACACAGTGTAGAGCATTACTTAAAACTTCTTTGATGCAAGTATTAAATCCGTTATGGAACGTTGGATATTTTCTTCTGACCTGTTACCCTACTAACCCGCCCATATTGCCACCCTAGATTACAAATGAAACGTTCCAAATTCTAGTAATTGTATAAAAACATATTATATGGGAAGGAAAAATTCATGAAAACCAACACATTACACACAATAAACAAATAAAAAGGCGAAACACATGAGAAAAAGAAGATATCATATAAAGAGAAAAAGTTAAATGATCATCAATTCAATTAATGATAATAAACTAAAACTCAAATCATCATTGAAATCCAATCCTTCCTATCATCCATCCAATATTAAAAATAAGTTAATTAATCAAGCAAGAAACAATTAATCCTCACTAACAATCTCTTGCTTCGACGATTCGAATTTCGCTCCCATCATCATCATATCCTTAAACTCATCAAAATTAATCATTCCATCACCATCACGATCAGCTCCCGCAATCATTTTCCTACTTTCAGTAATACTACAACTATCCCCCAATTTTTTCAAAACATTTTGCAACTCTTCAGCCGTAATTAACCCATTATTATCCACATCAAATACAGAAAACGCATTCTTCAGATTATCTAACACTTCATTCGAATCAATATCTTTAGTATTCAACTCAATGAATTCACGTAAATCGATAAATCCATCACCATCAGCATCAACCTCTTTAATCATATTCGTTAGCTCCTCATTTGTTGGTTGGTGCCCTAAACTTCCCATAATTGATCCCAATTCCGAAGCGCTAATTTTTCCGTCACCATTTACATCGAATTTTTTGAAAACCTGCTCTAATTCTTCTTCAATTCGTACTCGCGAATCGGAGGATTGCAGATCTGACGTGGATTTTGTAGGGGATGGGAGTCTGGATTCGGACTCGGGCTCGGGTTCGGATTCGGGTCGTTTGTGCGAGCTGCTGTTGTTACTATCATCTCCTCCGGTTTTTTTCTTCTTTTTACGATTCAGCAGATCCTTCAAACCCATGCCCAAAAATTATTATATGATTGAATGAATGAATGGGAAAATTATTGTGGAGAAGATGAAATCAATCGATTGATTCCGGGTTAATCGTTGTTAAGTGGAGATCCATAGAATTAGGCAATATTTATATAGATATATACGGAGTATTTATTGGTATTTATGGTTAGAGATATTGGGTTGAAAAAGTAAATAGTATCCGATTGGGAATAGGATTGCAATATTATTTCCGTTTTTTACGGATTTTCTAATTAAAATACCGCGTCCAACTCGACAATTATGCAAAAAGTGAAAAAACATAATATAATACTATATTATTATTATATTAATTAATTAATTAATTAATTAATTAATATAACTTTAATTTATATCTTTGTGTTTTCTAATTAATCCCCTTCCCCTCTTATTATTAAAGGAGGATGTATATTACGTAAACGTTATTTGAATTAGGTTTTATTGAAGTAATCAGGCCCGTTAATTGAGTTTACCAAACTAATCTAGACCATTGATTAATCTAATTTAGATTGTATACGTAATATGTGATTTGGTGTTATGTACTTTTACGAACTTACCCCTTCTAGAATCTTCAGTTGAGGATTTTCAGGACCTGATTATTTAAATACGAGGATTTTTAGGTAATTAAAATTCAAAATTCAAATTCAAATTTATTATAATCTATTTTAATTATACTTAATACAAAATTAATATAAATTACAATTAAAAAATGATTTTTAATTTTTGTGATATTAAATATTTCAAATTTAAATTTTAAATTATCCACTATGATTAGATTTCGAAATTTTTATTTTTAAAATATATAAAATACATAAATCAACCTAATAAGATTCATTTAATTTACAGAGAAAGTCTGACTCATTCCTCGATCAAAAAATGAAGACAAAAACAAAGAAAAAGTTTCGCCATTCTTCCGTTTCAATCTGTAACACCCCCAGATTTAATGTTGGCGGAAGCATACTTTGGGGTGCTACTAATCAATACACAAAGCACATAAGATACATAATGAACGACCACTACATGCGTCGTTTTACAAATACATTGATTAACGTAAGAGTATACATACGGTTTACAAAAGATGAGTTCGCATAGATATTTGAGAGATTCTAATACATATCTAATTTATACAAAATATAGAAATGCAAGGAAATCTCTATATGATTATATGATTGTATGCGACTCGAGCTACCGTATCCTGATGGGCAGTCCAACCTACTGCTGAGTACCTGAGATAACATGCTAAAAGGTCAGCTATAAAGCTGGTGAGCTCACAGGTTTGATATGATAATATATGATTTGTGAACCGCAAGATTTAATGATTCGATTTACAAAGCATGTAAATAATTGATTGATGGGTATCACATGAATATTTGTAATTAAACAAATAAGTAAAGATTGATACAACTAACATGAGCACATAGTCTGAGCTTAACTGAGGGGTCAGGATCACAATCAAGTGCCTGATCGAGGGTGCCTCTATGCGTATGCCTAATCAACATACGTTTGAACAAATGATAATGCGTCCGTTTGACAGGTTAGTGCTTGCTAACTCGGACGGGGATTGTCAATCCCATATGGTACCATACACTAACATTCACGCTAAATCATATTAACAGAACTATGCTTCAGAGGACTTTGATTGATTAGATGAAAACATCTCATGCAGCATACGTGATAATTTGATACTTGCGTTCACATGTAAAACAAAACAGAGCATGTATCTCACCCCTAGGTAAAAGCATTTAAAATAGGGGCTATGAGATCTCACCTGAGCCTAATGAATTGTTAGCCAACAATTATGATGATTCACAATGATTTTGATGTCGTTACGACGACTGAACCTGCAGGGCGTCTTAGACGCGCAAGGTTTTGATTGATTAGATTTTTGAACCTGACAGGCGTATCAAACGCGCGAGGTTTAATTGATTTGATGACTCTACGGACCATCTTTGCTAGTTATTCCCCTTAACTAGTTATGACCAATACTTTGGTAAATGATTAGGTTTGAGTTTGTGAAAATGTATACGGGTCGTTGGTGACGGCTTGTAATAATAATTTCAAACTATTATTATTTTGTATGATTTGTTGTACTTATAAAAATATATGTGTTTCTAGTAAAAGTCGTATCGTATAGGTTTAGTCGTTAATCAAGTTCATTATATCCGTTACACTTTATTTCATAATTTACAAAATTTGGTACGAGTCTGAAAACAGTAATATGCCATTTTCGGCCCCTAGATGACCCCGAATGGCCTAAAACCGACTAGGCTAAGGTACTTAGCTTTGATCATTTGGCTGTTTTTGAATAACCGTGCGAATTTGAGCTCAATCCGTTATAATAAATTTTTCATCGAGAAGCTACCCTGTTTTAAGTCGTTAAATCGTCGACGTTTTCGAAAATTTACATGTTCTGTTTTAGCTAGAATTCGCAGGGCTAGTTTATTGATCCGTTGGATCATGAAATATATAGGGGGAATCCGCCGGATTCCCTTGAATCCGCCGGATTGGTGGCATTTGTGGGGAATACGCCGGATTCTATTGAATCCGCCGGATTCATGTTTTCTGGGCGGGAATCCGCCGGATTCCCATGAATCCGACCGGATTCATGATAATTTAAAGGACGCGCCGGGTACAAACTGCACCCGCCGGGTTGTTCTTGGTTCTGGGTGGGAATCCGCCGGATTCACCATGAATCCGCCGGATTCAAAGGTCTGTAACGAGTCTGTCGTTCTAAAATTACCCAAATCCATATCAAATCCGCAAATTAACTAGAAATCATCAATCCTAGCACTAATACATGATAATATATGCTATTTAAAAACGAAATTACAAAGTTTAAATCAAAGATTTCCTTACAATTTAAAAATGGAGGTGGGATGGCGATTATGATGAAAACGAAGATGACGATGATGATGGTGATGATCTCTGCTGCTAATCGTGATGTTAATATTGTTGTTGTTGTCGTTTGATTTTTGAAAAGATAGAGAGAAATGAGAGGGAGAGATAGAGCCGAGAGATAGATAGAAAATGGAATGAAATGGATCGGCCATCTCCAATTATTGGAGGTGGTTGATCCGATCTTCGATCCGCACCGTGGTATTTTGACCCGTGTTTTGGTACCCGATCGAAAAGTAGTAAAATGTTTTAAATCGATAAATTTCTAAAAATGAATTCGTTTGTGCTTTTATTGGGAGTATTTTATAAAAATACCTTTGATGTGATATAATAATATATCTTTGTTTTACGTTTGAGAGACGGATACGATTCGAGTGGTTTCGTTGCGTTTGAGTAAAATGTTATAAAACGAAATATGTTTTATTTTATCTAATGTAAATAATAATTATCATTTTCCATAATAATATATTATTTATATGTTTTTGTCGCGAATCCTTTATATTTGTACGATACGAATACTTTATATATTATCAAAATAATATATAATAAATAATGAGTTATTAAATAATAGTTTCATATTACTTAATATTTGTTTTTCACCAACGCCGTATAATTGAATCGGAATTCGGCCGATTTAAAAATGAACGATTAAATCTAATCGAGTACTGATATATATATTCATCAATATATATTTTGATACATACAATTAGCCTAATACATAGCACTAACTACATGTATTACATAATGATTAGGAACTAATTTCTAGTCCTAATTTGACGGGTGTCACATTCTCCCCTTGTTAAGAGAATTTCGTCCCGAAATTTAACTCTAAGTTGGCGTGTGAGTGGAGTCTGAAAATAGATGTGGATATTTGAGTCGCATCTGGTCTTCCCGTTCCCAGGTGAATTCCGGACCACGCCGCGAATTCCACCGAACCTTGATGATTGGGATACGACTTTGCTTAAGCTGTTTGACCTCACGGTCCATGACCTCCACTGGTGTCTCGACAAAATTAAGTTTGTCGTCGATTTGAATTTCCTCGAGCGGGATAATGAGTGTCTCGTCGGACAGACATTTCTTCAGGTTAGAAATGTGAAATGTGGGATGCACGCTACTGAGCTCTGAAGGTAGCTGCAATCGATATGCGACTGGACCAATCCTTTCAAGGATCTCAAATGGTCCGATGTATCTAGGGTTTAACTTCCCACGTTTACCAAAACGGATGACACCTTTCCAAGGTGATACCTTGAGCAATACTCGATCCCCAACCTGGAACTCGAGATGCTTGCGTCTCACGTCAGCATAGCTCTTCTGACGATCACGTGCCGCCTTTAGCCGTTGTTGGATACCAACGATTTTCTCGGTGGTTTCATGAATGATTTCAGGACCAGTGAGTTGACTATCTCCAACTTCGGTCCAACAGATAGGCGATCGGCACTTACGACCGTACAGTGCCTCAAAAGGTGCAGCTCCAATACTGGTGTGGTAGCTGTTGTTGTACGAGAATTCACACAATGGCAAATGATGTTCCCAATTTGCACCGAAGTCAATTACGCATGCGCGTAACATATCTTCCAGTGTTTGAATAGTCCTTTCACTTTGGCCATCGGTTTGTGGATGATAGGCTGTACTCATATCTAAACGAGTACCCAATGACTTTTGCAATGATTGCCAAAAGTTAGATGTGAATCGGCTGTCTCTATCAGAGATAATTGAGATTGGAACGCCGTGTCGGGATACGATCTCCCTCAAATAGATTCGCGTGAGACGTTCCATTTTGTCGGTTTCCTTCATGGCCAGGAAGTGAGCAGATTTGGTTAGACGATCAACTATTACCCATATAGTATCGCAACCACTTGATGTTTTCGGGAGTTTTGTGATGAAATCCATGGAGATTTGCTCCCATTTCCATTGAGGGATTTTCGGTTGCTGGAGCAAGCCGGAGGGTTTCTGATATTCGGCTTTAACCTTAGAACATGTGAGGCATTTACTGACGTACGTGGCAATCTCAGCTTTCATGCTCGGCCACCAGTACAGTCCCTTGATGCCATGATACATCTTGTCCGATCCAGGATGTATAGAGTATTTGGACTTGTGAGCTTCATCCATCACAAAGTCTCGAAGATTCCCAAACTTGGGTAACCAGATTCGATTTGCGAAGTACTTGACCCCATTGGGTTTGGTTTCAAATTGATTCTCCATATTTCGCAAGGCCTCTTCCTTGATGTTTTCAGGTTTCAATGCTTCGAGTTGAGCAGTGAGGATTTGAATGATTAGATCATTATGAATGATAATACTGAGGGCTCGGACTCGAAGAGGTTTGATGCGCTCTTTTCGACTTAGGGCATCGGCAACTACATTTGCTTTACCCGGATGATACTTGATCTCGCAGTCATAATCGGTGAGTAACTCTACCCAGCGACGTTGCCTCATATTGAGATCCTTCTGATCGAATATGTGCTGGAGACTCTTATGATCAGTGAAGATGGTACATTTTGTGCCATACAGATAATGTCTCCAGATCTTGAGTGCGAACACTACGGCTCCTAATTCGAGATCATGGGTCGTGTAGTTCTTCTCGTGAACTTTGAGTTGTCGGGAGGCGTAAGCTATGACTTTCTCTCGTTGCATCAACACGCAACCCAGTCCCTGATGCGAAGCATCGCAGTATACCACGAAGTCTTCGTTACCTTCAGGTAGCGATAAGATGGGCGCACTGCAAAGCTTTTGCTTTAATAACTGAAATGCTGACTCTTGCTTATCAGTCCAATTGAACTTCTTCTCTTTCTGAGTCAGTGTTGTGAGTGGTTGTGCTATTTTGGAGAAATTCTCAATGAAGCGCCGATAGTAACCAGCCAATCCTAAAAATTGGCGTACTTCTGTCGGCGTTGACGGTGCTTGCCAGCACTTGATAGCCTCGATTTTTGATGGATCTACGTGAATTCCCTGACTATCAATCACATGACCAAGGAATTGAACAGTTTGCATCCAGAACTCACACTTGGAGAATTTTGCATATAACTCTTCGTGTCTAAGAAGTTCTAGAATGGTTTTGAGATGTTGCGCGTGCTCTTGCTCGTTACGCGAGTAGATAAGAATGTCGTCGATGAAAACAATGACAAACTTGTCAAGATATGGTTTACACACTCGGTTCATTAGATCCATGAATACTGCCGGTGCGTTAGTCAAACCAAAGGCCATAACCTGAAACTCGTAATGACCATAGCGAGTTCGGAAAGCGGTTTTCGGAATATCTTCATCGCGAACTCGTAACTGATGGTAACGCGATCGTAGATCTATTTTTGAATAGATGCTTGACCCTTGGAGTTGGTCGAACAGGTCATCAATACGGGGAAGTGGATAACGGTTCTTGATGGTTAATTTGTTCAACTCTCTGTAGTCGATACACATTCTGAATGAACCGTCCTTCTTTTTCACAAACAGGACCGGAGCTCCCCATGGTGAAGAACTCGGTCTAATGAAACCCTTATCCAGAAGTTTCTGTAACTGAACAGACAACTCCTGAAGTTCTGAAGGGGCTAAACGATATGGTGCTCGTGCCACGGGTGCTACCCCAGGCACAAGATCTATTGAGAACTCAACTTGCCTTGGTGGTGGAAGACCAGGTAATTCTTCAGGAAAGACTTCTGGAAAGTCTCTGACGATGGGCACATCCTCAAGTCGCTTCTCTTCAGACTTCTTCTCAATAACATGAGCGAGGATTGCCTGATACCCTTTCCTAAGGTACTTGCGAGTCTTCATGCAGGATATGATATTCAATCTCGTCCTACTGGTCTCCCATTGTATGATCAAAGTACTACCAGTGACGAGAGGAATACGAACGATCTTGTCATGACATACAACTTCAGCTCGATGCTTGGATAGCCAATCCATGCCTACTACTATGTCAAAACTTCCAATCTCGATGGGTATGAGGTTTATGGGAAAAAGTTCATTTGCGAGGTTTAGGGTGCAATTTGGTATTACGCTATCGGCCTCGATCAACTTGCCATTAGCTAACTCTACAGTGTACTTAGCTTCTAAGGCAACTGGTGAAATATCTAATAGTGGGCTAAATTCCTCAGATATAAAACTCTTATCAGCACCAGTATCAAACAAAATTGAAGCAGTTAAATTGTTGAGAAGAAACATACCCGTGACCACATTAGGGTCTTCACGGGCCTCTCCAGCATTCAGCACAAAAGCTCTGCCCCTAGCATTGTTGTTGTTGTTTCCCTTGTTCTTCAGCTTTGGACACGCATTTCTGAAGTGTCCAGTGTTTCCACACTCATAGCAGGCTCGGGGTTGGTTGTTGTTGGTGTTGGTGGTTAGGTTGGTTGCTGGTGCTCGACAGTCTTTGGTAAGATGTCCATATTTCTTACAGTTGTTACAGGGGTTACTACAAGGACCATCATGATGACGATTGCACTTTGAACAGTAGGGTTTACTTCCAGTGTACCCTTTTCTCTCCCCAGAACCTGATGTGTCATTCTTGACAGTATCGGTCTTTTTGAAGGTCTGCTGGTTCTGATTCCCAGACCATTTTCTCTTGTTGTTGTTTCCAGAAAATGAGACAGGGTTTCCTTGGCTCTCTTGCATAGCCATGAGTTCATGAGATAATCGAATTGCTCCCTGAATAGTGGTTTTGCCAGAAGAGGCGACGTTCCCCCAGACAGGTTCCGGAAGACCGCGAATGTACCTCTTGACCTTGTCGGTCTCAGTGCTTACTAAGGCTGGGCGGAGGGTTGCCAGTTGTTGGAACCTAGTGGTATAACCAACAATGTCGGTTCCTTGAACCTTGAGATGCCAGAACTCCTCATCTAGCTTCTCGAGTTCTTCAGATGGGCAATACTCCTCTGTGAGCATTTTCTTCATATCTTCCCAGGGAAGTAGATAGACGGTATCTATACCCACAGACTGGGTATACGAGTTCCACCAGGTGAGGGCACCGTCAGCAAGGGTGCATGTGGAAAACTGAACTCTATCCCCTTCCGCACATTTGCTAATGCGAAAGACGGATTCCATCTTCTCAACCCATCTGATTAGGCTGATGGCTCCTTCAGTTCCTTTAAAGCTCAGGGGTTTGCAGTTTTGGAAATCCTTGTAGGAACAAGGCTTGGTAGTGGGAGGGGTATTGGCAGTACCACTATTCCTTTCGGGGGTCTCTGATGAATGTCGCGCAAAGGCTTCAGTCACAGCCTGAGAGATGATAGATGCCATCTGGGCATCAGTGTAAGTCCTTGACTTTGGCGGCATGATTTTCCTGAGAATAGAAGGATAGGGTTTGTGAGAGATTGTCCATAAATGATGATTATCATAGATGTACATATACAAATGCGGTAATATACAACATCACAACATGACAATCAACATTATAGAACAATCAAGAGGAGTTGAATAACCATCTCTACTGACTAGCAACTACGTGCTAACTAGCCTGGCTATCTGAATTGTTGTGAGTTGGGTAAGGTTTCGCTCGAAGTGACTCGGTGGTCCTCCTAGCTACCTATGAGTTTCGTGATTACAAGAGATGTTGTCGAGAGCGGGATGAAATAGAAGATGTTTCGGTGGGTGTGTGTTGCCATCTCTATGACAAAGTGTTTGAATATGTGAGTGTCTATATATATAATATATAATAGACTAGCGTACTGTGCTTGATCGATGACTAACTATGTATATATACTTATATCACATAATAGTCTTATGAGTGTCTAGCACAAACAATTATGAGTCCCGGTTTCTCTCGAGGTCAGAGTCAACTAATGTATTCCTATTCCAGCATAACCATTTCAAGCCTTACATCATCTTTATTTAATTGTACATAGTTGATCAAGCTATGTTAA
Source organism: Helichrysum umbraculigerum (assembly GCA_949592205.1). NCBI lineage: Eukaryota > Viridiplantae > Streptophyta > Magnoliopsida > Asterales > Asteraceae > Helichrysum > Helichrysum umbraculigerum. The sequence continues at coordinate 118,352,424 of CATIUR010000001.1, forward strand.
ATTAAACTTGTATGACGTAACTCTTGAACCAATCACACTTAACAGCAAATACTGCCTAACGGTCATAGTCTAGGCCCACTAATGCAACCTAGTTCACTATAACCTTAGGCTCTGATACCAATCTGTAACACCCCCAGATTTAATGTTGGCGGAAGCATACTTTGGGGTGCTACTAATCAATACACAAAGCACATAAGATACATAATGAACGACCACTACATGCGTCGTTTTACAAATACATTGATTAACGTAAGAGTATACATACGGTTTACAAAAGATGAGTTCGCATAGATATTTGAGAGATTCTAATACATATCTAATTTATACAAAATATAGAAATGCAAGGAAATCTCTATATGATTATATGATTGTATGCGACTCGAGCTACCGTATCCTGATGGGCAGTCCAACCTACTGCTGAGTACCTGAGATAACATGCTAAAAGGTCAGCTATAAAGCTGGTGAGCTCACAGGTTTGATATGATAATATATGATTTGTGAACCGCAAGATTTAATGATTCGATTTACAAAGCATGTAAATAATTGATTGATGGGTATCACATGAATATTTGTAATTAAACAAATAAGTAAAGATTGATACAACTAACATGAGCACATAGTCTGAGCTTAACTGAGGGGTCAGGATCACAATCAAGTGCCTGATCGAGGGTGCCTCTATGCGTATGCCTAATCAACATACGTTTGAACAAATGATAATGCGTCCGTTTGACAGGTTAGTGCTTGCTAACTCGGACGGGGATTGTCAATCCCATATGGTACCATACACTAACATTCACGCTAAATCATATTAACAGAACTATACTTCAGAGGACTTTGATTGATTAGATGAAAACATCTCATGCAGCATACGTGATAATTTGATACTTGCGTTCACATGTAAAACAAAACAGAGCATGTATCTCACCCCTAGGTAAAAGCATTTAAAATAGGGGCTATGAGATCTCACCTGAGCCTAATGAATTGTTAGCCAACAATTATGATGATTCACAATGATTTTGATGTCGTTACGACGACTGAACCTGCAGGGCGTCTTAGACGCTCAAGGTTTTGATTGATTAGATTTTTGAACCTGACAGGCGTATCAAACGCGCGAGGTTTAATTGATTTGATGACTCTACGGACCATCTTTGCTAGTTATTCCCCTTAACTAGTTATGACCAATACTTTGGTAAATGATTAGGTTTGAGTTTGTGAAAATGTATACGGGTCGTTGGTGACGGCTTGTAATAATAATTTCAAACTATTATTATTTTGCATGATTTGTTGTACTTATAAAAATATATGTGTTTCGAGTAAAAGTCGTATCGTATAGGTTTAGTCGTTAATCAAGTTCATTATATCCGTTACACTTTATTTCATAATTTACAAAATTTGGTACGAGTCTGAAAACAGTAATATGCCATTTTCGGCCCCTAGATGACCCCGAATGGCCTAAAACCGACTAGGCTAAGGTACTTAGCTTTGATCATTTGGCTGTTTTTGAATAACCGTGCGAATTTGAGCTCAATCCGTTATAATAAATTTTTCATCGAGAAACTACCCTGTTTTAAGTCGTTAAATCGTCGACGTTTTCGAAAATTTACATGTTCTGTTTTAGCTAGAATTCGCAGGGCTAGTTTATTGATCCGTTGGATCATGAAATATATAGGGGGAATCCGCCGGATTCCCTTGAATCCGCCGGATTGGTGGCATTTGTGGGGAATACGCCGGATTCTATTGAATCCGCCGGATTCATGTTTTCTGGGCGGGAATCCGCCGGATTCCCATGAATCCGACCGGATTCATGATACATTAAAGGACGCGCCGGGTACAAACTGCACCCGCCGGGTTGTTCTTGGTTCTGGGTGGGAATCCGCCGGATTCACCATGAATCCGCCGGATTCAAAGGTCTGTAACGAGTCTGTCGTTCTAAAATTACCCAAATCCATATCAAATCCGCAAATTAACTAGAAATCATCAATCCTAGCACTAATACATGATAATATATGCTATTTAAAAACGAAATTACAAAGTTTAAATCAAAGATTTCCTTACAATCTAAAAATGGAGGTGGGATGGCGATTATGATGAAAACGAAGATGACGATGATGATGGTGATGATCTCTGCTGCTAATCGTGATGTTAATATTGTTGTTGTTGTCGTTTGATTTTTGAAAAGATAGAGAGAAATGAGAGGGAGAGATAGAGCCGAGAGATAGATAGAAAATGGAATGAAATGGATCGGCCATCTCCAATTATTGGAGGTGGTTGATCCGATCTTCGATCCGCACCGTGGTATTTTGACCCGTGTTTTGGTACCCGATCGAAAAGTAGTAAAATGTTTTAAATCGATAAATTTCTAAAAATGAATTCGTTTGTGCTTTTATTGGGAGTATTTTATAAAAATACCTTTGATGTGATATAATAATATATCTTTGTTTTACGTTTGAGAGACGGATACGATTCGAGTGGTTTCGTTGCGTTTGAGTAAAATGTTATAAAACGAAATATGTTTTATTTTATCTAATGTAAATAATAATTATCATTTTCCATAATAATATATTATTTATATGTTTTTGTCGCGAATCCTTTATATTTGTACGATACGAATACTTTATATATTATCAAAATAATATATAATAAATAATGAGTTATTAAATAATAGTTTCATATTACTTAATATTTGTTTTTCACCAACGCCGTATAATTGAATCGGAATTCGGCCGATTTAAAAATGAACGATTAAATCTAATCGAGTACTGATATATATATTCATCAATATATATTTTGATACATACAATTAGCCTAATACATAGCACTAACTACATGTATTACATAATGATTAGGAACTAATTTCTAGTCCTAATTTGACGGGTGTCACACAATCTTCCATGAATCTTCACGTACATTTCAATCTAAAAGTCAATTTACGATTATGATTGGAGAAAAATTCTAATTAGTTTCTCCATGAAAGGTAATTGATTCAATTTCAATTGTATATTGGTTTCGATTCAGTTTTGATTTTAACGAATTTTGATTCATAACTAATTTCAGTTTTATTGATTTGAAGATTATTTTTTGGTGTATTTGTGTACTTGAATTTTGTTAACCTAATTTTGATGCTCTGAATTTGATGTCAAATATTAGGGTTTTAAGTTTGATTCATAAACTATGTATGATGTTGTTTGTTTTAGTGATTTTAATTTCGTTATCTATAAAATTATGATTTTAAAAAGAATCAATTTTGTAGGATATTTGTAATATAATTCAGGAAGCCTTGTGAAATGATATAGGACATATATAGCTTTTTCAAAAAGTTGTTTGTGTTATTTGCTTTTGGTGATTCAAGGACGATTTATGCTGATTGAAAGAAGCCATGGAACTCTCTGTAGATCGTAAAGTAAGATTAAACACTTCTAATTATGTTTCGCCTTTTGATGATTTAAGGACGTTTTACCTTGATTGAAAGAAGCCATGTGTATTCTACAGGTGGCAATTTCAACTCATTTATTTATGAATGAGCTGATTTGTCTATTTGCTTCTATGAGATATGTGACAATATCTGGATGCTTGCAACTATAATGTGCTTTGTGATGTTGGAAAGGTATAAAATGGCATGATGACCAACATTTTTCATGTTAACTGTAGGTTTCGTTTCACGTTTCCTCTTCGTTTTGTCTAACTTGTTTTTTTTTTTTTTTTAATTTTGTATGTATTTGCTTATTTGTTGCATCTTTTGAAGCTTGGTTGTTAGTTGCGTCAATGTTGAAGAGGAAAATGAAGGGAAGTCACAAAATTGTTCCCTATATTTTATAGTTTTGTATCACCTTTTAACATTGGTTTCGTTACTAATCAGGTCCTATGTGGGTTATTATGATGAAGGTAGATGATTTAAGGATGCGATGATGAAGGTAATTTGTAACTACCTCTCCAAAGTTCAATGAAGGTAAGACGTTTGTAGTTTCGTATAATTATTTAGCTGAAAGTTATCTAATGGTTTTTTTTATGTTAAAAGTTTTTCGATCTTATTATGATATGATTAAGATTTGATTTGTTCTTTTAGCATTTAGTATGTATTATTGGCCTTCATTCATTTGTTATTCGTGCTTTAATTCTAATTCTGGTATCTTTTCGTACTATTCATTAGTTATAATATGCGCTTGGTTCATTTGTTACCATTGGATGTGCATGTTTATGCTACTTGCTTTACTTGGACCGGTTTGTTACTTATTTGTATGACCTAATTGTCTAATACATGATAATTTCTAAATATGTGAAGTCAAAGTTGTCCGTGTCATATGAGTAGCTTCTTTGATATGCCATCAATATGAAATGAGTTTGAGAGTCAGAAATGAAGGTTGATTTTTACTGATTATGGTTCGATTCATAGGCTTTATTTTGTACTAATTATGGTTCAATTCATAGGCTTTATTTTGTACTGAATTTGCAGCACCAGCTATTACATCCATGCTCCGGTCAATCTGATTATGCTTAAAGGTAAGGTTTCTAATCTGTAAGCCTGACTTTGTATGTATTGAATATGTAATTGATGCGTCTTACTACATGGGTTGTGAGTGATACTATAGCGTGTTTTCGCTGTCCACTGTGTACAAAAGTTGGGTTATGATTTCGTAAATCAAGATGAGTTAGGGAGCATAGTTTGACCCGTTCCATTTTTTTGTGCATTGTGTTTAATGTGGAGTTGTACTTTAGAAGAAAGTTATCCAATGAGTTTCTTTTCCTTTTTTTTTTTGTATATCTCCATTTAAAGTTCGTTTTGGTTTTTTTTATCACATATGGCCATTTGGAAAGAAATTAGTCTTTGGTAAATTATTAGTGCTAGAAATCAAAGGTTTATAGATCTTACCTTTAAATATGTTGTCGTTTGCTTTTGAGCTGAAAGATCAACTATTCTGCAATTACTTTTTCCTTATAAGATGGTTAATAGGTGTGCTTATTGTTGATGGAAGATAGAGATTTGAAGATACTATGATTGAGCATCTCAATTTTATTGTATATCATATGTAGCTTTCCTTTGCATAGTGATCACTGAAGGAAACAATATTGTAGCTGCTTGACTGCTGCAGTATATATATACTTGAGTTTTGGTATATAGCAACTGCAATGTTGCTATTGCTTTGCATGTGCAGTCTGTGTATATAACTTTAGTTCTTATGCATGGCTTTTTGTCCACTGTGATACATGTATGACAATTTGGAATATAGTAGCGAATTTATATCAATAATATTTTGCCTTTTCCAAATCTTTTTTATTGATACCTTATTTATATTAATAATATTTTGCCTTTTCCATGACTTTCTTTTTGCTTGATGTGATAATATATTTGTTAGGCTCCATTAACATTTTTGATGATACCCCGTATAAAATTTACACTTGAGTGTAGTCTTAACTCTTAACAAACCTACATAGTATTTCTTTTTATCATATTTGGCACCATATTAAAGTTAAAGGGCATTTTATCGAGATTCAAGTTGAAATCTTAATCAAAGTATTTATATGTAATTTAATGGATTGAGATTGTCAATGTACTATAAGAATTATATGGGCATCTCTTTTTTATAGATTCTACGGACCGATGTCTGCTGCTTCATCTGGGAGAAAATAATCATAGATATGGCGGTTATTAGAAGGAAGAACCACCACAGGTTTTTATAATGTAATCACACATGCTAATATTTGAAGGGGAGTGATTATTACACCACTAAAAATAATTCGTACACCACTTAATTTGCTTTAAGGTGTTATGTAAAGTGGTGTATTGATAATCATTGGTGGTGTATGGATCATCATTCATATTTTGAAAGTATAGGTTGGCTAGAAAAGTAACATTATTATATATTACATTATATGGCTATGTTTTCAATTCAATAATAACTTAACTTCAATTTTCTTTTTCTTTATATTAATTTTTGATTGTTACATAAATCTATGACTGACTGTATATAAAACATCATAATACCGAAATTCGTTCCTTTATAATAGTTATGTTATTATTGATTATCGGCTTTTGCAGCAGTCTACTCATTGGTTGGAAGAGCAAAAGCAAACATTGTATCAATGTCAAGACAACAATTACAAAACATCAAAGTGATTGACATTAAACTTTGTTCTGGTGTTGAAAATGCTTGCTCACATTTTAATAAGAAAAAATTAGACTAAAAGGCAATGTAACAAAGGATGACGCTTTATGATTCTTACTTTTATGTAAATTAGTTGGTCACCTAATCTCACGTTTATATTTCACACATATTGTTACTATTTTAGAAACAAAGCTCAATAAAAACAATATACACACACACAAAAATAAAGAAACAGAAAGAAATAAACGAAGTATATAACTAAGGGACATTGACAGTTGCAACATCAAACGATCAAAATCATAAATTTTCATCAATCTTTTATCCAACTCATGTATCAATTCGCTAATCTGCCTATAATATCAATGTAATTCTCAAAACTTTTTCAAATAATTAGCGAATAACACTTATCAAGTATTTTATTATCCTTGACTCTTACAATATGTAGGATATTGATATTGATTAAGAATGGATGTTTCGATTAGGTTGATTATTAATAGTTGATAAACTTAAGACATATAAATCTCTTTCTCCATTCAAAATATTTTTGCAATGTCAACTACATAAAGACGTCTACTTAAAAATTACAAAAACCAATTATTTAATTCCAACCGACCACCAATATTTCAATTTTATTTAATTTAAGAAAATAATGTGTCATACGTACATTGTTCATATTGACTTACAATCATATTGTCCGTTCTCAAAAGTGTTACTTTGTAGAAAAATAATAGTAAAATGAAATAAACAAAATTATCATATAACCATGTAACTGATTACGTGAATTACATGATTATATGTATAATATTGAATACATGGGGAAAAAATATATGATATAATAATATGTAACTAACTACATATTGTGAAATTTTTATTTAATTTTTGTGATATTAAATTGTTTTGACGTTTTTGACATTATGATATTCGTATGTCTCATATATGTTATTAAGTTAATCAATTTATTGATATTATACTCAGTTAATTGCCCAAAATCAATGAACATATACACTATCATCAAAAGTTATCCAACTCACCATGAAGAAGTACATTTCAAAAGAATATACATTTTCATTTATCGTATATTCCATGTCTACTACTTCATATTAAGTTAACTTTTTATTGTAGCATTTTAATGATGTAGCCCGCAATTTTTGCGGGTTTTGATCTAGTTAATGGTTTGAAGGAGTAAATGTAAATGAACAACATTAGACATTTTTTTAATATATATAAATGGACTTATGATTGAGCTTTTTTGAAGCTTGGTTATCTTTTCAAAGGATATTTTCCAAAGAATCTATAATATGTTAAATACTGTTAATATATAATGTGGACACATGGTGCATTTTTTACCCTTAAATATTTCAAGTTGGAGTCTTAATATTTTTCAACAAACATATCCTTGATGAAAGATACACAAGTATATATATAATTAACCTTCACTATAATAAGATGTTATATCATAATATTATTAAATATACATACATATTATTATTACTATATTATTATATTATGTAATATGTAATGTTATAAGGTAATTTTATATAAGTATGTATCATACATCTTATGATTTTATTCTAATTATATTATATCTTATATACATATAATTATTGATTATTGATTGATATTACATATTATATATTACATATAATTACATTTGTATATACCATGAATAAATAATCGTGAACAAATTTTAATTTTTTATCATAGATCACATGTGATTATATTGTAGAATTCGGTAAAAAAAATGAAGAAAAAAAATTCGTCGAAAATATAGCTTATGACATCTCTAATCGAAGAGAAAAAGACGCTGATTCCGAATATGTAATTTTTATAATTTATAGACTTACGGTTTGTGAGATAATTAACCATGGGGGTAAAAATATAATTGAGTTTTGTAGAGAAATGGAACAATCCTATTGGTTATCTCATTCTCTACTTTTTTGCATTCTTAAAAGAACCCACATCATATGATATGATATGCAATGTAATTTGTACTTCTATACTATATTATTGATTAAAATTTACATTATAATATTATCCACCAACCAGACAACACTAATATATACTTAATATAATTCATTGTTATTATTACTGAATTAATTTGTGCAAATCTCGGGTCTATAAACTAGTTCCTTATCTTTTATTGTAACACCTCAAAATTCAAAAGTATTATTGTGGTAAAAACCAAATAAGTTTTTTTAAGTTATTATTATTTTAGGTGATATAAAATAATAATAATTGTATGCCGGTTTTAAAGTTTCAGACTATGATAAGTACGGGGAACGAAATTTAACATGTATATCTATTTAGCTACGCATATGTGTACGTGTTTGTTTCATATTCATCCATAAGTCAGAAACCTTAAGCAGGAAGAAAGAAAACATGATGAAACCTTAAACCCTAATCCCAAATCGATCCAAAATATGAAATTGAAGATAGAGAATCCAAATTCATCGATGATTAATCATTTCTAATACGAGGTAACTACGATTTTTGTTTAATTATGATTTGAAACTTTGAGTTTCATAGGGTTTTTAAAGGGTTTAAGTGATTAATAATTTCTAGGTTGAAATTAAGGTTTATTATGATGAATTAATGATGAAGAAGTGTTTAAATGATTGTTATTAACTCTATTTTAACCTAAAAGTGAATTAATTAAGCTGTATGATTAATGATCAAATTGGGTTTTGTTCAAAGAAGTGTGTTTTGGTGTAAATACACCTTAATTAGTGATTATAAATGCTGCTAAAGTATGATTATGGAGGATTGAAGTATTAAATCAAGTGATTAAGTATTTGGTTTAACTATGATTATGAGAATGATTATGATTAAGTGATAAGTTGATATAATGGAGTAAGGATTAAAGTAAACAAATGTTAAAAGTGATTATGGTAATGATTAGTGATGACTTAATGATGATTAAAGTACTACACAAATGATTAAACCATGTAAATGGTTATGAATTAATGAATGAGTTATGAACTTAAGGAGTTATGAAACAAAGATAAACATATAGAGAGAGTTATGTATAGTTTGATCTAAAGTCAGACTTGGTCAACCCAAGAGGGTGATGGGTTATTTATGTTGATTAGTTGATTATGATGATTATTGAATGCTAAATATGTTGTATGTTGATATGTTATGTGTTAGGTGATTAAGAATGGTGCCATCCATGTTCAAGTGTTAAATCATGTATTTGCTTATAAAGCAAAGGTGAGTGATATGGGGGTTAAATGGGTAATGATTGTGTGTTCCGGATTGCTTCCGAACAAGAGGTTCATACAATCAAGTGGATTATTATGGTTGTGTATTTTATATCTTGTTGATTATTCGTGTTGTTGTGATGGCATGTCATGTTGTATTTGTACTGAGATGATTAGTTGTTGATAGAGTATGTTGGTAAGTGGAATAATATGATAATTATGTGGATTATGTGGAATGAGCGGTTTGTAGAGATTCAAAGTTTAGCTAACTACGGTTAGCATTATGATGTTAAGCTTGATATGCATATCGTTGGGGTATGGTATTAAGCTATTATGATGTTAAGAGTCGTGGATCCACATAGAATTTCAATCTCTACAATTGCTGAGTAGTTATTTGCCTAAGCGAGTATATGTTGTTAATATTTGCTAAATGATGTCTCATTGTTGTTTATGTGGATTATTCATTTAATTGCTCGTATGCTCACTAAGCTTTATGCTTACCCCTTCCAGTTGTTTTATGTTGTAAGTTTATGGTTCGGTTGAACCAAAAGTGCACCATGGGTGATTTTATGATGGTATGAGGATAACGTGGATGGGAGCTTGATTGTGGTTTGACAAGCTTCTTTTCTTTTAAATTATTATTATGGTGACAATTTTGTAAATCGTCCAAGAGAGTATGATTTAGTGTCATGTGTCATACAAAAAGAGAAGTTTTATTAGTTAGAATTGTTATATGTAATTGACTTTGTAAAGTCAAATGTTGATATCAGGTTGTTGTTGATTTTTATATGGGACCAAATGTAAAGGAATTGTATATCTTTGAACATTCCGATTTTATGAATTGTAATGTATGAGGTTTGTAAAAATAAAATAAAATTTGGGGCGTTTCATTTATTACTGATAACGGATATTTCGACGTGTATATATATTTGCAGGGGCGGATCCAGTGTATATCCACTGGGGTCCCAGGCCCCCCATGGTTTTAGCCCAACTAATGCTAAATATCTACTTTTTAATAGCAAACTAAGCCCAAACTTAGATGGGCCCCTAACGAAAATCTAAGCAGGCCCCCTAACTGTTTAAAGAGCTGATTAATGATGAGAAAATATTTACAATACGGCTGATGATATTTTCACCATAGAAATTGATAAATCCACCACAACAGTGCATCAACTGTGTGTACAGTACAACCACTTAATGCATTGTTGTGGTGGATTTATCAATTTTAATGGTGGAAATATCACCACTCTTACAATACCATGATGGTGGGCCTCCATTTTATACACAAAATCTCTAGCTAATATTTACTTCTCGGACGATGTGGGATCTAGTAGTCATTCCACATATACAAAATCCACTTCTTGTCACTTGCATCTTAATCTGAATAATTAATAATAATATTAATAATAATAATAATAATAATAATAATAATAATAATAATAATAATAAAACACTTTTTTGGTATTGGTTTTTGAATGTTTATAATAAAATTAATATAATAATTGAGAAGAGTTCAATTAAGACCATTTATTTTGTGTGAGAATGGGGGAACCAACCACAATATGTCATGTGTCACTTTTTTCTCTCTCATCTACGTTTTTAAAAATTAAATATCTCACAAACGACAAGTCGAAAAATCATGAAAATTGCACCATATTTTTCAGCGTTTTATCCTCTTCGATTTGCCGTCCATCAAGGCATACTTCCGACGAACTTTTTTTTTTTCATTTTTTTGGTGGGTTTTACATATTAGTAACACATGTGTTAGTGATTGATTATACATTTGATTTAGGGTTTAGGGTTAGGGTTTAGAGTTAGGGTTTAGCAGGGTTTAGTGTTAGGGTTTAGCAGGGTTTAGGGTTTAGGGTTTAGTATGATTTAGGGTTTAGAGTTTTATAAAGCGTTTAGGGTTTAGGGTTTGGGGTTTAGGGGTTAGGGTTTAGGGTTGGCCCTAAACCCTAACCCCTAAACCCCAAACCCTAAACCCTAAACGCAACACTGTAACACATGTGTTAGTAATGTGAAACCCACTAAAAATAATGAAAAAAAAAAACTCGTCGAAAGTATGCCTTAATAGACGGCAAATCGAAGAGGATCAAACGCTTAATCTAATGGTGCAATTTTCATAATTTTTCGATTTGTCGTTTGTGAGATATTTAACTTAAGGGATAAATGAGTTTTGTATTCTCTTTGTACACATGACACCATATCATTGGTTCCTCTATTCTCACATAAATTTTTAGTCTCATTTGAACCTTACCCTATAATAATTATATACGTCTAATAACTCATTTATTGTCTTTTGTTCATAATATAACTTGAAGAGCTATTGAAAGATTTTAAAATATCCAAAAAGAAGACTAACAGCAAACCTAAACTTAATTACTTACAAAAATATATCAAATTGAATGTAATTGAATAACTTATATCAACTTTCAGAATAAAATAAACCTTGAAGCTTACTGAATTTTTAAATATTCTCAATATTTTGCTAATGATTTGATAATTGAAATTTACACACATATGTGTAAGTCTCCAAATTATTATTGTCTTAAAAAATGTAACTATAAATAAAAAAGTATACATATGTTATCGTTTTTCTCAACATGGTTTGACCCAAACTTATTTAATCATATCATCCGACCCGCTCATATCTACTCGCTAATTCCTAATGCCCCCATGAAGTCAATTTCTGGATCCGCCACTGTATATTTGCTTCATCTTGAATAGTTTCCAAACTTTTTAATTTTTGTTATTAAGTTTAATTATTTTGATTTAAGAAGGAGTTAAATTCAATGGATCCCTAGTTTAAGTTAGTTACACCGTCTACGAAAAAAAAGAAAAAGAGAGAGAGATCATCGAGTTAACATCGATAGTTAGCTAGCTAGTCTCAAGGACTAAATGACTAGGTTGTCACTTTTTTTTAACATGACCAAAATTGGTGAGAAAATTATGAAATATATGACCTTAACGTGTTTTCCATTTATTCTTGAGGACTCGTGCGTTTGTTTATTTCCCTTTTACTTTAGAGTAATACTACACGGACCTACTTAAATGGACCTAAATATAGGCCTAATGCATTGATTGGTTAACACAGTTTCTCTCTCCTAATCTTATTGGTTCAAATTGACTTGTGTCACTCTTACAGTTTTAGGTCTCTATTAGGTCTATCTAATTAGGTCCATCAATCGTTTTCCTTTACTTTAAACTAAAATTTAGAACATTAGAGCATACGGAGTGGACGGCGTTCTGCCAAAATTCTCCATCCAAGACACTGTAACACAGTGTTCTGCCACTCCGCCTCAGTGTTCTCTTCAGTGTTCTTCACTCAGCGTCCAAAATCAGAAGTTGTTTTGTTCAGTGTTCTCATTTTTGTTGGTTTTGCCCCCCACAAAGAATAAATATAAAAACAAAAATAAGCTTTTAGAACACTGTCCAGAACACTGCTACCACACCACAAAATCCTCACCACAAAATCCTCACTTAGAATACTGTAAACACAATGTCACCACTCCTTGTGCTCTTATAACACTGTCTACGACCAAGTTATATATGTGTCTACTTACATGTTTCGACTCATCACATGCTAAGAAAAGAGTTGCATTTACAACGTATTGTGGTTAAAGTGTCTTGACTATAAGATTGGAGTAAAACGCTCAATATATCATTAGTACCGAAGAATTTACAATTTTACATGTTGTCACAGTAGATATCACATAGAAACACAATTAACACGAATTTTATATGGAGTAATTCCCGAGCTATGCAGTAGTATTTTTTGTGAGTCCCATCGGACAATGGCGGATTTAGAAATTCGTCATTGGGTATCCACATTTTAATATAAACTATTCTCTGCAGAAAATTGTACGATTTTTCTCGGGTCAAATTTTTTCGGGTCGGTTTCTTAACTCGTTTCGTGAATCTATTTAATTGCCTATTATCTAATTCAATATCACTAGATCAGAGAGTCGTTAAGAGACATATTTGCTCTTTCAATTAACCAATTCTAAGTTAACATACATAAATAATTATAGAAAGTAGATATGTAAAACGTTCAAAGAATAGTATCCTTTGATAATAAACTAACACTAAAGACACAGACATGTGTATTACAAGTTATTCGCAATAAAAGTATTACATATATAGATGTGGTTTTATGCTCTTTCTTCTTTAAGCAGGAGAAAGGAGAGACCGAGAGGCGAGAGGAAGTAACAGAAGCTACATAAAAAGCCGTAAAGCTAGCCATAGGCATAGGGTGATGGAGAGGGGAGGACGACTACCGACGAGACAAAGTGAGGCTGTCATGGGGCTGTATTGCAATGAATGTGTAATAAATTTGGCTAAGAATATTATAAGTGAGGAACATAAAGAAAACAAATTCAAGAAAAAAAATAGATCGAGCATTTGTTTAGATGTTAATTTTACTAATGTGAATGCAAAATAATGCAATTATAATAGACTCTCTTAAATATATGTTCACAAATGAATGTTAGGTTGGTCTGTTTTCTGGAGTGGGTATGCACCCCATTTTCTCAAGGAATGCACTTAATGATAAGATATAATAAACATCATGATCAATCAAAAAAATTACACTACTATAATTCCACAAAATTACACTACTATAATTCCACACAGTATGCACGTGCATACCCTGGTTAATGAATACATCCGAATCTGCCACCGGCTACCGCACCACGTTTTGATATTCTATATATTTTTTGGAAAAAGCATACTATTATTAAACCACCATAAAAAATAGCAAAGTTACAAGGGAACAGGCTACAAGATGTAGCAAAAGGCAGCATCAACAATGACTAGGGGTGTTCAAAGTCGGATATCCGAAAATTCGGATATCCGAATTTCGGATATCCGAAATTTCGGATACCGAATTTCACTATCCGAAATCCGAATCCGAAATTTCGGATATCCGAAATTCGGATATCCGAATTTTCGGATATCCGAATATCCGAAAAGAAAACATCAATCCAAACCAAGAAAATATTAATACGCTTTTTCTTCCATTCCTATCATTATCAGATACAAACTCACATTTTTCTTTATTAATTCAATCTCCATTATCATCAACCAAAGCCATTTTGCCTTTATCCATCTAGTGTTTACAATACAGAATTAAAACAGAAGTCAAACACAAAATATAGTAATCATTAATCAATACGTAGAATTAGAAAACAATCCATTGTAAATCAAAGTAGCAAACGACTCTGTATTTTTTGAAACAAGTTTTTAAATAGCAATAAAAGAATCTTATGAACAATAGAAAGAGAAATCACATATACAAAGTAGAAACGTACCATGGTTTTGTTTTGCTCTTTTAGATTTTGTGGAAATAAAAAATCGTATATAGTCATTACTCGTAAGTAAACAGCGATGGATGAATTATAATGGTGGAAAAAAGAACAGCTGGAGAAAGGGTTTTCTTTGATTGGGAAATGTGAAGGCATGTTTATCTTTTATTTTTATTCACGGAGTATTATTTATTATATATATTGTGGCCATGTTTGATGAGCTATTGTTTATACTAATTAATTAATAACATTCGGATACCCCTGACTAAAACTAATAACATTCGGAAAAAAATAAACTTTCGGATATCCGAACTATCCGAATTTTCTGAAAAGTGGTATCCGAATCCGAATCCGAAAAATCGGATATCCGAAATTTGGGTATCCGAATTTTTGGATATCCGAAATTTCGGATAGTTTCAGATCGGGTTTTCGGATTTTCGGATAACGGATTCGGATACGGATATTTTTGAACACCCCTAACAATGACACACACCTACAACAAAACTAAAAGATCAAACACACTACAAGACAAACCAACCCAACATAACATGACAAAAACAACCAAACATAATAGGACAAAACCAACAACAAAGCCATCAATGTTTTGAAAACCGGTTGAACCGGTCCGGTTCGACCGGAAAAAATGGGATTTTCGACCAGTTGAAAACCGGTTTTGGGCTAAGTTTGACTGGTCAACGAACCGGCGGTTTTTCCGATCTTGACCGGTTCAACCGAGAACCGGACCGGTTGGACCGGGATTTTAATTTTTTTTTTTTAAATGTGTTTTTGACCTGTTGAGCCGGTCCGGCTCGACCGGAAGTGGACCCCTCTCCAGTCCGATTCAATTTTCGGTTTTAAAAGCATTGAAAGCCAGTGACCATTCCACTGCATACCAACTCTCGCCAGGAAGCACAACAAAAATCAAATGCATGACCCAATATACCAGTACTCGCCTGTGATAACTGCTAACAGAACAGAAACTAAAACAGAAGCATAGCCCATGATTAAAGGATAACGCCATTAACAAAATTAAAAATGACCCACATTAGGACTTTTCCAGTCATTCCAAGACACTTTAAAATTCTTGTCTCTAGCTAAAACTCATCCATAAGATCTCACTTGAATCTCCTTAAATACATCCGGAACCATTTTAGAATTATTTCGGAAAATCTTATTTTTTCTATTAACCCAAATCATGTACAAAGATGACCATACAATCGCACGCCAAACTACCTTCTTTTGTTTTGAAAACGTCCCTAACCCTTCATGAATAATCAATTCTTCAACTGAATCAACATCAATCTGACCCAAACCTCACCAAGAACACACTTTAGGCCACTCCCATCCGTTTTCAAATCACTTCCAAACCACTTCTACCACCCACTGCCATCAATGACTAACCACTTCATTTTTCTGGGCCCACATTTACCAATATACCA
Source organism: Helichrysum umbraculigerum (assembly GCA_949592205.1). Taxonomy (NCBI): domain Eukaryota; kingdom Viridiplantae; phylum Streptophyta; class Magnoliopsida; order Asterales; family Asteraceae; genus Helichrysum; species Helichrysum umbraculigerum. Next base: position 118,368,470 of record CATIUR010000001.1, read on the forward strand.
CCATTTTTATACACTAAACAAAAAAAAGTTACACGGGCCCCGCTTATTCCAACCGATTACAAATCGGTTTACCGATTGGAGTCCCAACCGATTGGGAAGTGATTGAACGGATGGCACGGAAGAAGCAATCGGTTGATAACCGATTTGAAGTGATTACTCCCGATGGGAGTGCTATTAGCCCAAACTTCTTTTGAATACTTGCACTTCGATAAGCAATGATCTATAGACTTCACCTCCTCTACACAATAAGGACACAATGTACTATGAAGATCAATACCCATATTATCAATCACTTCACGAACCGGTAGCCTACCATATTTAAATACAAACCTTTTTCGGAATCACCCTACTCCACATAGTTTCCTTTCTACTTCTCCCATCCCCTAGGATTTTACCATCTACCGCTCTTCTCAAGTCTCTCCCGTAGAATTTCCCATCTTCACTTAACGCCCATTTCCATTTGTCATCACCTTCCCTCAAAGTAATACTCTCTCCAACCAATCTTTCAAGATCCTCCAACTCTCCCACCACTCTTCCTCTCAACTCCCTCACCCAATCCCATTCCCATTGCCACCTATTATTTACCCAATCCCATTCCCATTGATATTCTGTATATGCTTCGACCACACCTTGGGACCATCACACATGCTATGTGTTTTGTTCCCTATAAAACTTTTGTTAAACGGAGAACAATAATGCGCTCTAAATCGTTTTATATATTTGGGATAATTACATATATGCCCAGCTTAAGTTGAATAATATCATATTTACTCAAAACACAAGTATTCAATGCATGATGTACAATACTTGTTAAGCATGTTTGAAGAATTATGTAATTATCTAATTTAATTTGGGTATACATGTAACATTTTTTTTTTAAAGGGTTAAATACTCACACACTCCAATAATGATATAACTCCTCTAATATATGATGAGGAAAGAGAGATTAAAATTGACATGTGATTAGATCAAATTTTTGGACCTACATTTCATGCTTTATAAAATATGTTTGCTATATTTTTTTATGGGGATAATGTAACATCCACTCCCTGGGTCTAGTTGTATTTTAATATTTTCTGACTTTTAATATTTTATTCGTGTGTCAGAAAATAGTTCTGTGTTATTATTTGAAAATAATTGGTTAAAGAGTCACATAATTTATTGTGACTAGTAAATTGTTATTTGGTTTAATTTAATTTAGTGGACGGTAAAATAAAATAATATTTCCCCGCAAATGGTTTTTAAGTTCCAGGCAACAGATATTAAAGGGGACAAAACTAGTACACAAATTATGTAATATATGTGTAAAATACGTTCTTATCATGACAACATCTCCAGAAAATTCGACCGGGAACGAGAAACAAATCTAAAACCCTAGAACTAACTTAAATCATCATCAAACATCAAAATCTTGCAAAATCAAAATGTTTTCTTCCTCCTGCTTCCTTCTGTACGAACCGAACAAGCCACATGGATGATTGAAAATTTGAAACAAGCTTGGAGATTAAAATTGAGACTATAAAACTTGGATTCAAGCTTCCATAACTTGAATTAATCATCTCTACATCATCCTAATCGATTGTAAGTATCAATTCCTTGATTTCTTTAAAAGATAGAAAATGGATTTTTTGGGTAAATGATAAAATTAGGATGATTGATGTTAAATTGAAGCTTGTTATGATCATATAATGATTAGTTGATGCTTAATATATGATTATAAGTGAAACCCTAAGCTAGAAATGATAAAATTAATGATGATCATATAGAAAGTTATGGTTTTTGGTTGATAATTCAATAATTAAAGCTTGTAATCATGTTACAATGATTAGTTGATAATTGAATTATGATTCTTAACTAAACCCTAACTTAGAATTGAGAAAATGATGTATGATCATAATTAAAGTTCATGGGTTTAGTTGATTATGCTAGAATTGAAGCTTTTAAACTTATGTTATTAATGTATATTGATAATTGTTATTAATGATCATATTAGGGTTGATTAATGATGTTGATTAAAAGTGTTCATGATGAATTATTGATGTTAGATGTTAATAACCTTGGAAATGGTTTAACTATGTTACTTAGTGATAATCAAAATTGGTTAAGGTGATGTTGTGATAATAATGATCATAACCTTGGAATTAATTATGTTAAATGATTTTAAGTAAGTGATAACTTACTTGATTTGAAGTTGAAAGGTGATCATCATGATAGTTAAATCATGAAATTTGATAGTTGAGTTTAATGTGAATGAGAATGATGGAATTATGATCTTGAATAGTAAATATTATATTGTAGTTACTTAATTAAGTTGTTTGATTGTAACTACATTTGTATAATGTTATATTCATATTGAGACAAATGACTAACTTATGTTATTATGTTGTATTCTCAGATATGAAGAAGACTCAGTGACATTAGACTACTGAGTGGACAACTGAGGTGTCGGTGAGTGGATCTATAACCTCAGTATGATTTAGTTGTAACAGGTTTGGTTACAACGAGTAAACGTATTATTACTGCTTTTGGTTTGCCATGATAATTTTAGTTAATAGTAATAATACTGTTGATAGACTGTTTAGTCTGATATGTGGACATGATTGAATAATTGAATATGTGATCACTTGATAATTGGCCTTCGAGCATTAAGTATTGAGGTCAACCTGTTGGTTGGGTTTGGTTACTATTGTAAGACGACAGGAATTTCCTTGTACACATCGTTAATAGGAAATTAGATCGTATGAGATTAGTACCAATCTATCGGTCTCGTCCGTTATGGCCATACGGATATATACGGTAAGTGTTCTTGGCTGAAGGTTTTCCCCGAGAACCACCGGTCCTCATTGTATTGAGATGTTATTCTCATTGATAATGTGTGTTTATTATTGTTATTCTTGGCTGAAGGTTTTCCTCAAGAATCATCGATCTATTGTGATATGATTTGTTTACGATTATTTATTGTAAACAAAGTTGTTATGCTAAGTTGTGCTGTTGATTATAGTTCCCTCACTTAGCGTTATGCTAACCCCACTACAGTCCTTTCTGCAGGTTATAATTGATGGGACATATTGGGCTGGGCAGGAAGTTCTTGGAAACGAAGGAATGTTTGACAGGCTAATTACTCTGATATGTCTTTGATAACTAATGAAATATTTTGAATTATATAACACCTGTGTTACAGTATTTTAGTTGGATGAGATCTAAACTATTATATAATGCATGTGAAATGCATTTGAAAAAAAGTTTATTGACATTTTAAAGTATTGTATGATCTAAATATACGCTTCCGAGTCAAAATTATTAATATAATGATTAGTGAAATGAGGGGTGTATAACACCCCACGATTTAAGACACATTTTTTTTTTTTTATTATTATTATTCGGAAGCGTAAATCCCATTCATACCAATATAGATATAACATTATATATACGACATTTAGTCATACCAAAACATTACACGTTTATAAGTATTAAGTATAATTACAACGCTAATACAATAACTGGGTGTTATGTTAACAAAACATGATTTATCCGAAACGATCAGAGTTTCCATTGTCAAACATTTCTTCAAAACAACACCATTGCCTAATCATATCCCAAAAGTTAACCTGCAAGAGTAGGTGGGGAATTAGCACAAAACTAAGTGAATGAACTAAATCTAACAATCTAACTTTGTATAACAATCAATTCACAACAATCATCTAAACAAACAATCAAACAGAGGATCGGTGGTTCTTGAGATACCCTCAGTCCGCGGTGGCACTCCAAGAACACTTAATAATCAACTGCGGGCCAATACAGAGATTTTTACCGATAGTTTATTGCTATCTTTAACCAATATGGATTAAATCACAACGAATGTTCATCCGACCCATAAAGATTAACCTATAGCAACTAAACCCAAAATTGACCTCTATCATTCCAACCTATCATGGAATTATTCACAAGAAATCAATCCATCCATCAAACCACAAGTTTAATCAATAATCCTATCATTAACGCAACGATAAATCACTCATTACAAGCAACTTAAAATTGATGCAACTAACTGTTAACACCAAGATTAAATTGTGAGAATCAGTCCACTCACCTGTCAGTTTCGGTCTCCAAACTCAAAAGTCTTATTTTATTGAGTCTTCGGTGTCTCTGTAAACACAATAAAAACACAAGTTAATAACTTGTCTCAAAATTTAATTATGACTATACTTAATTACATACATTGATAATCAAGAAATATCGATAACTAAACAATATAAGTGTTAGATTCACATAAGTTCACAAAGTATCAAATTCTTCAAAATTACAAGGACAAACGCGATCCAGCTAAAGGTGGTGGGATCGCGTTCCCAAGAAGAAAACTTTCGGTTACCAAATAACACTGAGAAACGCGATCCGGTTAGGGGTTTGGGATCGCGTTCCATAGTTCAAAATTTGCTGAGCCAAAATAACACTGATGAACGCGATCCGGGTTCGAGGCTAGGATCGCGTTTAATAGTCTAAATTGCGAAGAACCCAGTTTATAACTGAGGAACGCGATCCAAGTCAAGTTGTGGGATCGCGTTTGTATGCTTTCCAGCTCCAATCAGACCTGCAACTTTTCAGCTCGAACCAAAACCCAATTTTCTACCAAATGCCATTGAAATGTATGGTTTTTACCAGCAAATAACCTCACATAACACGTAATAATATGTATTAACAACAAACAAACATCATCCAAATTATAATTACTAACATGCATCAATCTTTCAATCTAATTTAAACCAAAACCCACTTTTATACTAGAAACCTAAGAAATTTGCATTTAAGTCAAGAACAAGAAGATGATGATGTTAATTTCAGTAACTACAATCCATTCCAGCACCATTGATCATACATGCATAAGTTTTCTACTTAATTTCACCAATTGAGTTTAAGAACACAAAACAAATACTTACAATGGAAATGGAGAAAACTAGATGAACATGAAGAAGAAGAAGAAGATGAATTCAGTGGCTTTAACAAATTCACAGCTCCAATTTTAATCACATTCAGATTTGCAATTTGTTTATGAGTGTGTGTGTGTTCTTGGAGGTTTCTAACCAAAAATCAGGAAATGAAGGAAATAAAGGTCGACCAATATTACAACCTAACTCAAATACAGTGAAATATTATACCCGTCCTAAATCTATTGTCTGGAACCTAAATTTCAATTGCGCGAAAATTATTTTATTTTACCGTCACCTAAAATTATCTAAAACAGCTAACATTTCAATAGTCACAATATTTCCTGAGGCTCATTTACCTATTAAATTTAAAATCAAACACAGGTAAAAACTTTAAATCGCATAAATAATTTAAAGAAAATACCTTTTTCTTCTAGGCCCGATTTGGGGATGTTACAAATCACCCCTCCTTAGAAAGATTTCGTCCCGAAATCTAACTAGACACAAATAAATTAGGGTATCTAACCCGCATGCTCTCCTCCGTTTCCCAAGTGAGATCCGCACCCAAACTATGTTTCCACTTAACCAAAACCATAGGAATTTCTTTTCTACGTAATTTGGTCACTTTCCTATCTAAAAGCTCGACAGGTTCTTCTACCAATTTCTTACTTGGGTCAACTCGAAGATCTTGCAAAGGAAGGATTTGGGATTGATCCTCCACATTGCACTTTCTTAAATAGCAAACATTAAATGTATCGTGAATACCAGCTAATTCAGGCGGAAGATCTAAAGAAACCGATTGTTCATTAATCACCTGACGGATTCTAAATGGGCCAATATACCGGGGAGCTAACTTACCCCGTTTACCAAATCTAATAACACCCTTCCACGGTGAAACTTTTAAATAAAATAATTCACCTTCAACAAATACAACAGGTCGTCTACGTGGGTCCGCATACTGTTTCTGTCTATCACGAGCCGCTCTCAGTTTCTCACGAGCAATCTTAACTTTGTCAGCTGTAATTTGAACTATATCGGGACCCGCAAACTGTTTTTCTCCCGCTTCTAACCAACATGTAGGTGTTCGACAATGGCGCCCATACAACATCTCATACGGCGGCATACCAATGCTAGAATGATAAGAATTATTATAAGCAAACTCTATCAGTGGTAAGTGTGAATCCTAAGAACCGCCATACTCAAGTACACAAGCTCTCAACATATCCTCAAGTGTCTGAATAGTACGCTCTGACTGCCCGTCTGTCTGAGGATGATACGCTGTGCTAAGATTAACTCTGGTACCTAATTTACTTTGCAAACTCTGCCAAAAACCAGAAACAAACCTAGAATCTCTATCGGAAACAATGGATAAAGGAATACCATGTCTAACAACAATCTCATGAATGTACAATTGAGCAAGTCGAGTCAATGATGCCGTCTCACTGGTGGCTAGAAAATGTGCACTCTTGGTTAATCTATCAACTATCACCCATATCATATCATTACCTTTCTGAGTGCGGGGAAACTTGGTAACGAAATCCATAGTAATGTGCTCCCATTTCCATTCCGGAATATCTAACTGTTTCAATGAACCATAGGGCTTCTGATGTTCTGCTTTAACCTGGGAACATATATGACAAGTCTCCACCATTCGAGCAACATCGGTTTTCATAGTTGGCCACCAATACAATGGTTTCAAATCATTGTACATTTTCGTACTCCCTGGATGAACAGATAACCTCGATTTGTGTGCTTCCGACAATATCAAATCCCGAAGTCCCCCAATCAATGGAACCCAAACTCGAGACTGGAAAGTTTTCAATCCTCGAGAATCGTCAATCAATAAATCTTTCCGTTTCAACAAAATCTCAGATTTTAAATTTTGATCCAACAATGCCTCTAACTGTGCAGCTTTCAACTGAGAAATCAAATCAGAAGATATTTCCAAACGCATAAAATAAATTCGGTCGGAAGGTACATTTCGGCTTAAAGCATCGGCAACCACATTAGCTTTACCCGGATGATATCGGATTTCACAGTCATAATCCTTAATCAACTCCAACCATCGACGCTGTCTCATATTGAGTTCTTTCTGAGAAAACATGTACTGGAGGCTTTTATGATCCGTGCATACGACACATTTAGTTCCGTACAAATAGTGTCTCCAGATTTTCAACGCAAATACCACAACTGCAAGCTCTAAATCGTGTGTGGGGTAATTTCTTTCATGAGTTTTAAGCTGACGAGAAGCGTAAGCAATAACACGATCATGTTGCATTAAGACAGCACCCAAACCAGCATGAGAAGCATCACAATAAACCACAAAACCCTCGGAACCATCAGGTAATGCTAACACTGGCGCCTGACATAACAACTGTTTAAGAGTCTGAAAAGATGTTTCTTGTTGATCTCCCCACTGAAATTTAATATCCTTCCTAGTTAGCTTGGTTAACGGGCCAGCAATTTTGGAGAAATCCTTGATAAATTTTCGATAATATCCCGCTAAACCAAGGAAACTTTTAATCTCAGAAGGTGATTTAGGAACGTTCCAATTCATAACGGCGTCCACTTTGGAAGGATCCACTTTGACACCATCCTTACAAATAATATGCCCAAGAAACTGTACCTCTCGGAGCCAAAATTCGCATTTGGAAAATTTCACAAAAAGATGCTCTCTTTTCAAAATCTCAAGAATTAATCTTAAATGATGTTCATGTTCAGCCTCAGACTTAGAATAAATCAAGATATCGTCAATAAATACAATCACAAACTTGTCTAGAAAAGGTCGACATACACGATTCATTAAGTCCATAAAAATAGCAGGAGCATTAGTCAATCCAAAAGGCATAACTAAGAACTCGTAATGACCATACCGGGTACGAAAAGCAGTCTTAGGAACATCTTCCTCACGAACTCGTACCTGATGATAACCGGATCTCAAATCGATCTTAGAAAAATAGGATGATCCCTGTAACTGATCAAATAACTCATCAATTCTGGGCAATGGATATTTGTTTTTCACTGTTCTTTTATTGAGCTCTCTATAATCAATACACATTCGAAGAGTACCATCCTTTTTCTTAACAAACAATACCGGAGCACCCCACGGGGAAGAACTCGGTCGAATAAACCCTTTATCTAACAGTTCCTGAATTTGACCCATCATCTCACGGATTTCAGAAGGAGCTAATCTATAAGGAGACTTAGCTACAGGAGTCGAACCAGGAATCAAATCGATCTGAAATTCTACATCTCTTACAGGGGGTAAACCAGGCAATTCATCCGGAAAAACTTTCGGGTATTCAGAAACCACCGGAAAATTTGTCAAAGATTTCTTTTCTAACTTGCTATCTATCACATATGCCAAATAAGAATCACATCCCTTAGATAGAGATTTCCTAGCTTTCAACAAGGAAATCAATGGTAGACTACCCTTTACTCGTTCTCCTCGAGCCATGACGTATGACCCATCAGAAATCGGAATTCTTATAATCTTTTTATGACAATCAATGTTGGCCTTATTCAAACTTAACCAATCCATACCAATAACTACATCGAAACTAGGAATTGGCATTAACAAAAAGGAGACTAAGAAATTATGACCCTCAATAAGTATACTAGCTCCAGCTACCGATGTGGTAACAGGAACTAATTTACCGTCAGCAATTTCAACTTCTAAAGGTTTAACAATCAAAGAGAGGATCAATTTCAGTCTATCACAAAAGTTCACAGATATAAACGAACAATTGGCACCAGAATCAAACAATACACGAGCTGGTATAGAATTTATGAGAAATGTACCAGTGATGACATCTTCAGTGGTGACAGCATCATCAACTGTCATTCGGAAAGCTCGGCTAGCAGCTACTGGTGGATTTTTCCTCTTTTGACCAGAGGATGGCGAACCTTTACCCGTACCCATACTCTGTCTCTTCGCCTCAGGACAATCCCCTGCACGATGCCCTTCTTTATGGCAATTCCAACACACGCTATTTGGGTAGGTACAATCCTTTGCAGCGTGACCAAAAATTCCACACTTAACACATCTAGATGTCTGGGGAGTACAAGGACCATTATGTCTAGCTCGACATCTATTACAATAGTTACTATCCGTTGGAATACCAGAATTCGATCTCCTGTTTTGTTGACTACCTTGTCCTTTCTGTTTACTCGAAGAATCTCCTTTGTTTTTCTGTGAATACCTTTCTTTATTCAACACTCTTTTAGCCATAATATCCCCATCGACCGAACGAGCTAAATCATAAGCTTGAGGAAGTGAACCTGCTAGTCTCACTGTGGTACGGTAATCAGGAGGTAATGTTTTCACAAAGTGATCAATTTTGGTCCGGTCAGTTGGAACCCACTGTTGCACAAACCGTAATTTATCTGAAAACTGTTTAATTAATTCATCAATCGTCATTTGATCAGTCTTTTGTAAGTCAAGAAACTCTTGTCTAATCCGTGAAAGATTATACTCCGAGCAAAATTGCTTACAAATTTCAGCATGAAAATCTGGCCATCTTATATCATTCAACTGTTGTGGAGATAATGGTGCAGTAATCGAATCCCACCATGACATGGCTTGACCCTTTAATAACTGAACCGCATAAGGTACCTTATCCTCCTCCTCACAATGACATACATTTAGTTTTCTCTCTACATCTCGAAGCCAGTCAAGAGTGACCGTAGGATCGGTACTTCCAGAATAAGTTGAAGGATTGCAAGACATAAAGGTTTTAAGAGAACAACCTTTCTTCAACTGTTGAAAAGGTGGAATAGGTATTTGATAAGTAGTATAACCAGACGAAGGAAAATGACCCGAGGCCTGATAAGTATAACCCTGTTGCTGCTGTTGTGAAATAAAAGGATTAGATACCGGAATCCGTGTAGAAGATACAATAGGTGGTACATTAGTCACAATGTGGGGACGAGTAGAAACTGGATGTTGAGAAGATCCAGCTCGTTCTCTCGGAAGTTCCAACACTCTATTCTCCAATCTCATAATATACTCCTGATCAGTTTCAGTTTCTCCACCGACTAAATTAGATGTACCATTATGACCCTGGTTCTCTGGTGGTGCATCTGTCCGCGTAGTATCATTGAGAGTATGGGAAGGTGGCTCATTATCCGCCATACCTGTCATCACATCACATCTCAACATTCGTTAATTGTTAGTACTAGCAACTAACCAAATCAACTATCGTAACTAATCCCCACTACAAGAAATGTTTGACCAACATGACTAAGTTTAGGATTGAACACTTTAAATATTCAATTCACCTAAACTTACGCTCTGATACCAACTTATAACACCCCACGATTTAAGACACATTTTTTATTTATTATTATTATTCGGAAGCGTAAATCCCATTCATACCAATATAGATATAACATTATATATACGACATTTAGTCATACCAAAACATTACACGTTTATAAGTATTAAGTATAATTACAACGCTAATACAATAACTGGGTGTTATGTTAACAAAACATGATTTATCCGAAACGATCAGAGTTTCCATTGTCAAACATTTCTTCAAAACAACACCATTGCCTAATCATATCCCAAAAGTTAACCTGCAAGAGTAGGTGGGGAATTAGCACAAAGCTAAGTGAATGAACTAAATCTAACAATCTAACTTTGTATAACAATCAATTCACAACAATCATCTAAACAAACAATCAAACAGAGGATCGTTGGTTCTTGAGATACCCTTAGTCCGCGGTGGCACTCCAAGAACACTTAATAATCAACTACGGGCCAATACAGAGATTTTTACCGATAGTTTATTGCTATCTTTAACCAATATGGATTAAATCACAACGAATGTTCATCCGACCCATAAAGATTAACCTATAGCAACTAAACCCAAAATTGACCTCTATCATTCCAACCTATCATGGAATTATTCACAAGAAATCAATCCATCCATCAAACCACAAGTTTAATCAATAATCCTATCATTAACGCAACGATAAATCACTCATTACAAGCAACTTAAAATTGATGCAACTAACTGTTAACACCAAGATTAAATTGTGAGAATCAGTCCACTCACCTGTCAGTTTCGGTCTCCAAACTCAAAAGTCTTATTTTATTGAGTCTTCGGTGTCTCTGTAAACACAATAAAAACACAAGTTAATAACTTGTCTCAAAATTTAATTATGACTATACTTAATTACATACATTGATAATCAAGAAATATCGATAACTAAACAATATAAGTGTTAGATTCACATAAGTTCACAAAATATCAAATTCTTCAAAATTACAAGGACAAACGCGATCCAGCTAAAGGTGGTGGGATCGCGTTCCCAAGAAGAAAACTTTCGGTTACCAAATAACACTGAGAAACGCGATCCGGTTAGGGGTTTGGGATCGCGTTCCATAGTTCAAAATTTGCTGAGCCAAAATAACACTGATGAACGCGATCCGGGTTCAAGGCTAGGATCGCGTTTAATAGTCTAAATTGCGAAGAACCCAGTTTATAACTGAGGAACGCGATCCAGGTCAAGTTGTGGGATCGCGTTTGTATGCTTTCCAGCTCCAATCAGACCTGCAACTTTTCAGCTCGAACCAAAACCCAATTTTCTACCAAATGCCATTGAAATGTATGGTTTTTACCAGCAAATAACCTCACATAACATGTAATAATATGTATTAACAACAAACAAACATCATCTAAATTATAATTACTAACATGCATCAATCTTTCAATCTAATTTAAACCAAAACCCACTTTTATACTAGAAACCTAAGAAATTTGCATTTAAGTCAAGAACAAGAAGATGATGATGTTAATTTCAGTAACTACAATCCATTCCAGCACCATTGATCATACATGCATAAGTTTTCTACTTAATTTCACCAATTGAGTTTAAGAACACAAAACAAATACTTACAATGGAAATGGAGAAAACTAGATGAACATGAAGAAGAAGAAGAAGATGAATTCAGTGGCTTTAACAAATTCACAGCTCCAATTTTAATCACATTCAGATTTGCAATTTGTTTATGAGTGTGTGTGTGTTCTTGGAGGTTTCTAACCAAAAATCAGGAAATGAAGGAAATAAAGGTCGACCAATATTACAACCTAACTCAAATACAGTGAAATATTATAACCGTCCTAAATCTATTGTCTGAAACCTAAATTTCAATTGCGCGAAAATTATTTTATTTTACCGTCACCTAAAATTATCTAAAACAGCTAACATTTCAATAGTCACAATATTTCCTGAGGCTCATTTACCTATTAAATTTAAAATCAAACACAGGTAAAAACTTTAAATCGCATAAATAATTTAAAGAAAATACCTTTTTCTTCTAGGCCCGATTTTGGGGATGTTACAGGGTGTTATAGATAACATCTTAATTACTAACTATGTAATTAATGGCCATTTAAATCAAAATCAAAATTATTAGAAATCGAGATCGATATAAGAACACAATCTTAAGGGTCATGATTTTGCCACATGTACATTTTCTACTTCCACAGGCAAATAATGTAAAAGGACGTTCTTACCCCTTATATTCTCCTATCTTTCTTCCAACTATCTCTATTTGCATTTTTGCACCGGATGTTTAATTCCAGTTGCTTTCATGACCTTTGCATACAAATTATTTTCCACTTGCTTTTTATTTTGCGAATTCCCAAATCAAACAAGTCAAAACAATGCCTGTAAAAAAGAAATCTGAACAAAATATATATATATATATATACTCCTATGACCCTAAAAAACACTAAAACCCTGTATCAAAATAGATAGATGTAGAAATGAAAATCAAAATGCAAAAACATCAAAATCAGAATCAAAAATCAAATAATAAAAATCGAAATAAAAATTCAATTCACAAGATAATCTATCAAAATCGATTTAATTAAGAAAATAAAAAGAAATAAATAAGCTAGATTTGATTGCGGTAAACAGGGGGTGATAATAGAAGATCCAACATTATGGTTTCCAGAACAAGTTGTTGATAAGAGTTTTAATGGTAATTCTCACAAATTATAATGGTGAAATTGACCTACCCAATTAAAATAAAGAGACCGTGAAAACCAAGGATGCCTAGGTTGGTTGCTGAGTTTTTCAAGGTCAAGTTATAGGGAAAGAGGACGAAATAAGATGAGGGGTGTAATAGTCTATTTATATTTTATCCTGTGTAAGTATCGAATATGCCTGTGGCAAAATCAGCGCCCCAATCTTAAATATAAAACGACAAATACAACAAAAAAATTGTTTCATACAACACACTTACTGTACAAGTATGCATAAGCATAACTTTGTTGTATGAAACAAATTTGGTGTTGTAATTATCAACACCCTAAAAATAAGGATTGCTTAGAAGAGTGATCGACAAATAAAAAATATAATGCAATCCAAAAAAAACTTCTTACTTACATACCTTAAACTTCAATAAACTATACATCCTCGTTCCACAATACTACACGAGTATTACCCTTATTCAAACAATTACATAGCAAAAAACACACGTAAACGACAAGGCAAGCACACAAGTAAACTAGGACGATTCTATGGTTTCCATGAAAACAAACCAAATGCAGGATTCAAAACTGTGTAGCCACCATCTACAACCAAGTTATGTCCACTTATATACTCAGACTCATCACTTGCTAAAAACAGAGCCGCATTTGCAATATCTTGTGGTCCAAGTGTCTTTCCATTTAGATTTGAGTAAACTTTTGAGGTATCATCCATATTAAAATATGCAAGTGCCAATTCAGTTGGTATAACATAAGGTGATATACAATTGACACGAATTTGATACTTCCCGAGCTCTGCGGCCGCATTCTTTGCTAATCCTACCACACCATGCTTTGAGCTTGTGTATGCATGAGACGCTGCCCCACCTACGGCAGAACATACACTTGCGGTCGTGATGATGGTCCCACTGCATTTTGGGATCATCACACGTGCCGCGTGTTTTGTGCCTAAGAAAACTCCAGTTAGGTTGACATTGATAACACGCTCAAAGTCTGACTTGTCGTTGTCTAAAATGCTTAGTTTTAACTCATCAATAATGCCTGCATTGTTAACCATGATGTCTAGTTGACCATACTTAGCGATGGTGGCGTTGATCATGGTCTCTAAATCGGATTCAAGAGTTACATCACAATGAATGAATGAAACGAACTCGGCACCCAATTCCTGACAAAGGGATTCTCCCAAGGCATCTTTGACATCAGCGATTACTACTTCGCTCCATGTTTTACGAACAACCTCACAATACATTCTCCAATGCCTTGAGCTCCCCCGGTGACGATAGCTACCTTGTTTTCCAATCTAAAACACATTTTACTCCTCGTAATAAGTAACCACGAGATTGAAAGACCACTAAAAAATGTTGAAGATTATGTCTAGTAAATGATTTTTCGTACTTATACAAAAAATTATAACTCTTTTTTTTTTGGATTATTTAAGATGATCTGATATTAGGTCACTCAATTAGGAAATTTTGATCATTATATATATCATCTTCTTATGTGATACAACCGGGTATCAAGGCATATGCAACTAATGTGTAAATCATATATCATAAATAAACTGATGAAGTATGTATATATTTCATCTAATGATGAAAAATAAAAATAAAGCATATATAAGCATACCTTGCTTTTAGAGTCGAAGAAGCCATTACTAATGTGACCACTAGTAGATTCTTATCTGTTGGCCCAAAATATGGTTAGATATGAAAATTGGACGATAATATTTATATTAGTCTCATAAGCTATCTACGTACCTAGTATATATAAAAACACGTTTTTGGTGTACGTGATATCAGATAAGTATATGTTAGGTAACGTTATCTTAATGCATGTGGTCGACCATGAAGTTGGCACTTTTGCTTTCATTAGTCAAATAATTCATCGATTCACTCGAACAAAATGGCTGTGTTTCGCTGCTTACAGGAGCTTATTCAGGGAGTGTTTGAGGGAGCTTATCTTAGTAGCTTATTACTTATTTATTACTTATAAGCAAATAAGCTAGAAATTATGAGCTTATTTTTAGTTCTCTCATAATTATAGTTTTTTATTGGAGCTTTGCTAAAAGGTACACATCTCGATCTTAACTAACTATAATTAAGTGTTTATATGCTTCCGCGATTGTGTGACAATTTGTCTATATCTGTTTGCTATACTCTAACAGTACCTAGTACTCCGTATATACTAAGAACACGTTTTTGGTGTACGTGATTTCAGATAAGTATATGTTAGGTAACGTTATCTTAATGCATGTGGTCGACCATGAAGTTGGCACTTTTGTTTTCCTTAGTCAAATAATTCATCGATTCACTCGAACAAAATGGCTGTGTTTCGCTGCTTACCGGAGCTTAAGGGAGTGTTTGAGGGAGCTTATCTTAGTAGCTTATTACTTATTTATTACTTATAAGCAAATAAGCTAGAAATTATGAGCTTATTTTGAGTTCTCTCACAAATAAGTAAATAAACCACATAAAATAGCATTATTTAAACACTAAAAGGAGAGGTTATTAGATAAAATTAAGTAAATAAACAATCAAAATATTGTAAACGAAGGACACAGACTTTTATTACATAAAATTACTACTTGGTTTCACAGTTCTTGGCCAGAGTTTGTGAAGTTAATGAAGGGTCACGAGTTTAAAATTGTAGGTTAATTAATACGTTAAAGATGGCTTCTTTTGGATTAGTGACATTATCTCTGATGATTCTCTTTACTAAAATTCCACAATATTGTTATTCACTTACTATCTATATACTTTTGACTTTATTTCAAACTCGGGTGGATATATGGGGTTTTGATTGTTTAATTAAAATAGAGATTAAAATTTTTAATTTAATCAAAATAGAAGGTTATAGTTATTAGGGTTTTACTAATTAACGTGTGTCAACGTGGCACACGTTAACATGCATTTAATAAAGCTGTAATAACAAAGCTTGTAATTAATATATGTATAAAAAAGGTAAATATTAAATTGAATTAATGACTATTAAATGCAGATATTAATATTTAAGAAAATTACGAGTTCATTAAATGCACGTTAACGTGTGACACGAAGGCACACGTTAGCAAAACCCTAGTTATTAATTGAATCTAATTTTAATTGATAACGTCATAACCCGTTATGACATCATCGAGATTTTAATTAATTAATATTAATATAAGTCATTATTCGATGCGGACATGACTTTCATCAATATTGAAAAAAACTCGCAGATTAGAAGCAACAAAGGCCGGATTTGAAGTTTATCTTGGATTGGGACAAAACTTTAATTTTAGTTTTAATATTAGATACTTAAATCGTTAAAAACATGCGTATTTGAGTAAAAGTTGATCCTATATCATGTTGCATTGGATTAGAATTACCTATCCTTGTGTTTTATATACAAACAACTAGTCAAAGAAATAAACTTGTATGACAATCAACCTTCAAATAATCAAATTGGTAATTTGGTGGTAGCAAACGATGTAATCAATTATTGAATTCAAGCATATAAGTTTGACCAGTTGTTTGTAAATATGGATTATACGAAATTATTCCCTTTGTGATTTTAAGCCATTTCATCTAGTTGTTATATATATATAACACTGGGTAATTATGTAATATATCTTTTGCTGGTGTTAAGAGCCAATAATTAACAACTCCATGGTGATTTAATTGCGCTCTAGTATGACCTCAGCCTAGTTCTTAATCAAACGAGTTATTCAACGTGCTAGTAAGACCTAAGTCAAGGCACTTATTTGTGTGGATTATAGAAGAGGGGGTTATATAAGGGGAATGATGATAACAAGATTTTACATGTCCACGCTTCGTGATGGGATAAAATATTGTGTACATCGATTTTAACAAGGTTTATAATTTTCACGTTTCGCGTCGGGAACATATTGTTTATTATATCAGTTTTTACTCACACTTTATTTATATTCTCCATTTTTTTCTATAAGTTCATCTCTTTTTGTTATAGCTATTTTCCATTAATTTGATATTAAAAGGTTACACTTTTTTTTTAAAAAAAATCTAAATATATTAAAAATTACTTTTCATTTCAACTTTTATTGTAATGTTGAATCATTTTCTAGTTAGAAATGGTCAATATTTTTGAAACTAACTTTCTTTAACTAATTCCATTTTAATTACATTAAATAGGTTATACGTAGAATTTTGAATGATGAGGATTAAATGATTAAGATAAGAAAAATGCTACACTTAAAATTTTTTTGTGACTGTAACATTATTGTTAAAATAAAGATCTAACTCTTTTTAATGTGGTTATCGATAAAAACATCACTAATAGGCAAGTAAGATTATCTAGATCCTATATGACTTTTCATCTACAAAATATAATTTGGTAATATAACTTCTTTGATAAAATAATATATGTTGTTACTAATAAAATAGAGAACCAATAAAGAATTTCAAGAAGAAGAAAAAATCGTGAAGGTTGTTTTCATTTTCATATAAATTTTAATTCAATGTAAGAAGTAAGAAATTATAAAAATTCAAAGTGAATTTATTCATAAAATCGAATGCAAGTCGTATAAATGGCGAAACTTGGTAATGTATAAACTTGATAGATTATAATAATTAAATGGCGATATATTTTAAGAATTTATATATCTTTAAGATCTTTTTTTATCAAGTTATATATTAAAATTTAAGAGTGTTAAAGAATTTATATAATCATAAGATTTATTCCCCTAAAATATTAAAGCTCAATGGTGTTTAAAGGAGTTAAATAAGTCTAGGATCTTCTCCTTCAAGTTATTTAAAGTACGGGGACTAATAAGTGAATCTTAAAAAGTAAGACTTAGAGAAGTTAAATAAGTTAAGGATATTTTCCAATAAATAGTAAAGTTGAGGGGTTAACATGTGAATTTTTAATAAGTAAACTTTAAATATGCACACTCTTGGTATTAAACTCGGGTGGCTTGGTCCAAGCACCACAATACTTACCAATCCATCTATCTTTGCTTTATTGTATAACCTCTACATTATCTATAATTTATATGTAATTATATTTCGGAAAAAGACAAAAAGTTACTATCTATCTTATACATTATAAGAAAAATAATGAAAGATTAAAGGCCATTAGATGGAGATCAACTTTAATGATCCAACCATTAATCAATTTAAATGACATACTTATTCTAATTTATTTGTGGTTAGAAGACTATTATACCCACATATATTTTGGTTAAATATTCACTTTTTGAAAGGTTACAAAAATATCGAAAGGTAACAAAAATATCCTAAAATCCTTGACGATATCAATATCAAATATTTTAATAAATAAAGAGAAAAAAGAAAAATATCCTCTCTTTTTTCACAATATCAAATATTTTAATAAATAAAGAGAAAAAAGAAAAATATCCTCTCTTTTTTCACCATCTACCATCGCCCAATTGTGTATACACTATACACCCAAAAAAGAAAATTGTGTATACAAACACTATAACACCCCTCATTTATAATCTCATTTAAATATAGTAAATCGGAAGCGTAAGTCCAAATAGATATAGTGATAATTTACCTCGTTTTATCAACATATAAAATTCCACCTTTTCAAAACATAATTTATCAACAGAGGTGTTATATAAAAACAAGATAAAACATTGATTTAAACAAATCAATATCAGAGTCACGCCACGTCAAATATTCCATCCAGTCCAACTTCTTGCCCACCCGATAATAATGCTTAACCTGCAAGAAGTGTTAATGTGGGGGATTAGCATAGCGCTAAGTGAGCAGATAACTAATCAACAGTCTAACTTAGCTCCACAACTTTGCATACAACAATTAATACTAATCCAACAAGTACACAATATCACTATTTAGCAAAGCAACAGGCAACTGTTCAACTGGTCAACTTAGCAACTAGTCAACTATTCATCAAAGCAACTATTCCACAACTAGGACTTAATAATGAGGCATCGGTGGCTCTAGGGATAACCATAATACCCGGGAGGCTCCCCAAGAACACTTACCCAACCATATCCGTATGGCCATAACGGACGAGACCGATAGCTAGTGGTTATTCTCAACTAACACAGGAGGTGTGTCACATCTTAAATAACCGACTAGCCCAACCAACAGTTCAACAACTCGTTGACCTCATTAACAACTGATGCCCGAAGGCCAACAACAAGTCCAGTGATCACATAATCAACAAATCACATATTCAGCAGGTCAACGTTATCATATCAACAATATTATTACTAGCTATCATAATTATCATGGCAACTACAATAGTAATAATATGTTACTTGTTGTAACCAAACTCGTTACAACCAAGTTACACTGAGGATTAGAGATCCACTCACCGACCACCTCAGGCATCCACTCAGTAGTCTAATATCACTGAGTCTTCTGCACATCTGAGAATACAACATGATATCACAAGTTAGTTACTTGTCTCAAAATATATATATATATATATATATATATATATATATATATATATATATATATATATAACATTATGCCTACATTACAATTAGCATCGTAACAACATGATTCACAATCACCTTTCAATTTATAATTATCATGACCATCTCATCACATTAATCCACTTCAATCATCACTAACCAATATAGTTAAACCACAACTAAGGTTATTAACCTCATTTCATGAATTCATCAAAACCACAATATTAGGTTTAATGAATACTTAACAATTAAATTCACACAATCATCTTTAATCATCAATTAAGTGTTCTTAGCTATAACCAATGCTAATTTGATCATATAATCCATGATCATCATCAAATTCATCATTAACCTCAAGAACACATAATCATTTCCTTCAATCAAATGTTAGGCTTAGATTATAATCATGTATTAAACATAAATCAACAAGCTTTACTTCATGAATAATTAACTAAACCCAAACTTTCTTCATGATCATCATTTAATTTTACCATTTCTAGCTTAGGGTTTAGATACTAATCATCATTTAAGCATCAACTAATCATTATAACATGATTACAAGCTTTAATTCATGAATTATCAACTAACCCATATCTTAACTCATGATCATCATTCATTTATATCATTTCTAGGTTAGATTTTCAACTACAAATCATGAATTAGATATCAACTAACAATTATTTCATCATTACAAGCTTCAATTTAGCATTACTCATCCTAATTTCATCATGTACACAAAACCCCATTTCATAGGTTTATGATAATCAAGTAATCAAGACTTACAAAGATGAGTAGAAGGATTAGAGAGTGATAATCCATGTTCTTGAAGCTTAAATTCGGATTTGGCATCTTCAATTTAGTGTTGTGAAAGGATTTTAGGAATTGATCTAGGGTTTATATGTTTATGTATGTATATGTACGTACGTATGTATGTATATAGATATATGATGAAAGTTATAAACCGACTCAAAATAGAGTATAACATATAATTGGTTAATTTTCATTCCCCGTATTTATCGTTGTCTGGAACTTAAAAACCATTTGCGGGGAAACATTATATTATTTTACCGTCAACTGAATTAATTTAAAACCATCAATAATTTATTGGTCACAATAAATTATCCGACTCTTTTACCCATTTATTTGACTAAAATGCACTCAAAACTATTTTCTAACACATTAAATAATGATTCACAGTTAGAAAATATTTAATACTACTAGACCCAAATACTGGGTGTTACAAACACCGTCCCCTACCAACACCGGACATACCATCGCCACTCTCACTCGCCACCATCGCAGCCGTCACTAACCACCACAACCCCCAAACCCATCACCGTATCATTTTACTACTCTTCAAAGAAACCAAAAAGACTCAATCTTTCCGACAATCCTAGCTGAACCCTAACTGGGTTTCCCTCGACTGAATCAAGTCAGAGGATTAAGTTGTTCTTTAATTGAATTTATTTGTTCTTCTTTTAAAAGACTCAATTTCCGACAACCCTAACTGAACCCTAGCTGGGTTTCCCTCAATTGAATCAAGTCAGAGGATTAAGTTGTTTTTTAAATCAATTTATTTGTTCTTCTCATGATTATATTACTAACAGGATTACATAGACGGTGATATTATATAATATCTATCTTATACATTATAAGAAAAATAATGAAAGATTAAGGGCCATTAGATGGAGATCAACTTTAATGATCCAACCATTAATCAATTTAAATGACATACTTATTCTAATTTATTTGTGGTTAGAAGACTATTATACCCACATATATTTTGGTTAAATATTCACTTTTTGAAAGGTTACAAAAATATCGAAAGGTAACAAAAATATCCTAAAATCCTTGACGATATCAATATCAAATATTTTAATAAATAAAGAGAAAAAAGAAAAATATCCTCTCTTTTTTCACAATATCAAATATTTTAATAAATAAAGAGAAAAAAGAAAAATATCCTCTCTTTTTTCACCATCTACCATCGCCCAATTGTGTATACACTATACACCCAAAAAGGAAAATTGTGTATACAAACACCGTCCCCTACCAACACCGGACATACCATCGCCACTCTCACTCACCACCATCGCAGCCGTCACTAACCACCACAACCCCCAAACCCATCACCGTATCATTTTACTACTCTTCAAAGAAACCAAAAAGACTCAATCTTTCCGACAATCCTAGCTGAACCCTAACTGGGTTTCCCTCGACTGAATCAAGTCAGAGGATTAAGTTGTTCTTTAATTGAATTTATTTGTTCTTCTTTTAAAAGACTCAATTTCCGACAACCCTAACTGAACCCTAGATGGGTTTCCCTCAATTGAATCAAGTCAGAGGATTAAGTTGTTTTTTAAATCAATTTATTTGTTCTTCTCATGATTATATTACTAACAGGATTACATAGACGGTTCATTCTGCTTGAATGTTTGGTAATTATGTTGGTCTGGTCAAAGGGATCCTCTGATGTTCTTCATCTTATCAGGTATTCATCCTTCAATTTAATATTAAACTTATTGATTGATTTTATGTTTGATGTCCTAACGTAATATCGAGCATGGAGATGATACTGGTTGAACCACAGGTATGAACCTGACCATATAACTTTTTTTAAAACCAACAAAATAAGTAAGATGCGATACACCATATTTAATGATTACATCATGAAACCAATGTGTTGAGTTCAACTATTATCATCTTGCAGGGGAATAGAATACACGCCAGCGTAAAGAAAAATTTGCTTCACGATTTCAATGACTCTATTAAAGAAGGAAATTGTGGGGAGATTAGTAACTTTGGTTTGAGCCCGTACACGGGCAATTATATAATGGTTGACCATCACTTGAAGATAAATTTTAGCCCGGCCACAAAAGTAAGAAGAGTTGCCCCGTTTCAACTGATTGACAATGGCTACTCATTTATCCCGTATGATGACATAAATGCATGGCGGCTAAATAAAGACGTTGCATTTGGTACTTGTCTTTTCACCCCTACTAAAATACTTGCATATAATACACTAACTCAGTAACCTATGTAGTTGTAAAAAAAAAGTTCACCTATTTCCCTTTTGCACAGATGTTGTTGGACAACTGGTTGAAACTGGTGACATGCGAATCATCATACAAGATGGACGCCAAACCAAGATCCTTACTTTTGTGCTTCAAGACATTGAGTAAGTACACTTCATACATACTGTGCAATTTTACACTTATCAACATCTAAAGTCATCTCCTATTCGACATCTAATCGCTTATTTAATCATTTAAATAGAAATAATAAAAGTACCCTATTTACGTCATGTCCTTGTTGTTTAAACTTTAAAATTCATATTATATACTGTTTACTTCTATATCTATTGTTAATAAGTGACATTCTTGCAGGCGTAAGAAGCTTGAATGTGCCTTGTGGGGTGAATTCGCAGTACAACTGAACACCTATGTTGAAAGAAACCAAAAGTCTACTGAACCAATCATTATGTTCATTCAATTTGCGATAGTCAAAGACTACAAAGGTATATTATTGTCCCTTCTCTTATGTCTACAAATTAACAGTTGAACTGAATCGTTGTATCGATGTTGAATTACCTACAGGAAATCCACAAATTTTCAACTCCTTATTCGAGACAAAGGTGTACATTAACGATAATATCAAGCCGATTGTTGACTTCAAGCAACGGTATATAGTACATTTTCTACATCTTTTCATCACTCTATTTTAATTACTTGAAATCGTTTTTGGAACACCAATTATTATGAGTGTAAATGTAAATGACTTATAGTGTTCTTACCAATCTTTATATGTTATAATTTCATTTCTACAACATCTCATCTTCCATATGTACTCTGATCTTTAACTTAGACCATACTCCTATTATTCCCAAATGGACATATGATGCCATGTGTACATTAAGTAAGCCAAGAACATGGTCATATATGGGATCCACCTCCTCATTTGTGTTAACCACGATGGCAGACCAATATTTGTATTTTGTTGTATCTGTGATATTTATTTGGCAGGGAAAAAACAATATATTGCAAAATCTAACAATATTTGTATTTTACCAGCATGTTATCAACTGGCGAAGGAACTTCTAATGCGATTCCACCTTCCGTGTTGGCTGTTAAAACTGTTGTGAAGAAGCAAGGGGACTATTATAATAACTTCCCAGTCAAAACAATTGATGACCTTCGTGCAATACAGAAGGTAGCAATTTCTTATACACCAAACATATCTAACAATGTTTAGCTCACATGTAAATTGTTACTAATTACTTGACCATATTTAATACGGAGTATTATGTAGACTACACATTGTGTTGTTGTCGCCACCCTTGGAAGTGTTAGTGTGGAAGATGGTTGGTTTTTAATATATATGCTAAGATTGTGGGAAGACTGACGAAAAAGGTTGACGTTTCTCCTGGAACCATCAGATTTAATTGTTACGAATGTGCACCTATCAATGAAACAAACACCAAGTATGATTCCATAAGATACAATGTTTTATTGCATTATTATCATATATTAAATCACCTTACTATTTTAGCTATTTCAACCTTATAAAACGAATATGCTGAAATTTTAGGGTACGCACTGTCATTCGTGTGCGATATTTAACAGGTCCTACATCCTTTTCAACGTTTGGAAATGTCGTTGCAAAGGTCCTTAAGAAAACCGAAAGTTGGTTGGAACTCAAGATGCAAAAGGTATGCATCACTCTTCATACTATTTTTTTAATTGTTGTTTTAGTAAGTCTAATTTACTGTTTTTTTTTTCCTTCCTTAGACTGATGATCCAAGTGTGGTGCCGGATGAATGGGAATCTGTACTAAACCAACAGTTTGTTTTTAAGATTAAAGTCTCGATGTTTAACGTCAACCAAGAATGTGCTGGTTACACTGTGGGACGTTGTACTAATGATCCAGAAATCATCAATGAACAATTGGCAAGGCCCCTTATAGATCCTGATTTGGAGGATAACGAAGATGACTATCTGACACCACCAAGCAAGGTCTTACTCTGTGATCTAAATAGATTAATATGTCTAATTCCATTTTTACCAATTATTTGGTTCATAACAGGTAAGCACGTCTAAGTTGGGCACTACGATAACACCAATTCCTAATGAAGACCTTAACATGGATGGAAGCAACGAGAAGAGGAAAAGTAAATCTACCCCGAACCATAACTTATGTATTGTGCTAATAAAACAAAAGCCATTTCCTTTTGGTTGGTTTTCAAAATCAGTTTAGCTTTTGCTAAAAACGTTTAATACATTCTATTCTCCACTATCAAATTGCATAAACACTAACTAAATGGAATTTTATCTTTAACTCCTAATGAGATGAGTTACATATCCATATAACAGATATCATAAGTTCAACCCGCAAATTTTGCGGGTCTTAAACTAGTTCATAATATAACACCCCTCATTTTTAAAGCATTCAAATATAATATATCGGAAGCGTTATCCCAATTTCAATATTTATAATCTATATCATTTCATTTACTTATAAAAATCCAATCAATTCAAAACACAGTTTATCAAGTCGGGTGTTATATAAAACAAAAGATATTTATACAAATCGAATATCAGAGTAACGCCTCACGGTCAAACATTCCTTCTAGTCCAACTTCTTGCTCAACCAAATATATAAATAACCTGCAAGAAGTGTTATGTGGGGAATTAGCATAACGCTAAGTGAATCGATAACTAATCATCAGTCTAACTTAGCTCAACAACTTTGCATACAACAATTAACACATAACCAACCAGTACACAATACCATTATTTAACAAAGCAATAGGGCAACTGTTCAACTGGTCAACTTATCATCACATCAACTATTCAACAAGCAACTGACTTAATAATGAGGCATCGGTGGCTCTGGGGATAACCATAATACCCGGGAGGCTCCCCAAGAACACTTACCCAACCATATCCGTATGGCCATAACGGACGAGACCGATAGCTAGTGGTTATCTTCAACTAACACAGGAGGTGTGTCACATCTTAAATAACCGACTAGCCCAACCAACAGTTCAACAACTCGTTGACCTCATTAACAACTGATGCCCGAAGGCCAACAACAAGTCCAGTGATCACATAATCAACAAATCACATAATCAGGATGTCAACGTTATCATATCAACAATATTATTACTAGCTATCATAATTATCATGGCAACTACAATAGTAATAATATGTTACTTGTTGTAACCAAACTCGTTACAACCAAGTTACACTGAGGATTAGAGATCCACTCACCGACACCTCAGCCGCAAGCTCAGAAGTCTAATATTACTGAGCCTTCTCCACACCTGAGAATCAACAAATCAAATATAAGTTAGTAATTAAGATCATCAATACTGAACTTACATCATTCTTTAATATTTAGAACTTAGCATAATCTACATCAAGATTACTAGTTCTTAATCATATATTAGTTATTACCACATAACTATTATCATATATAAACCTAGAACAATTATCAATCACATTACAATCGACAAGTAATGCACAATGCCAGACTGACACATCAAGCCGTCCGGCTTCCCACGAAGCCGCCCGGCTTCCCACGAAGCCGCCGGCTTCAGACCTTTATCACATCCAGTCTTATACCCGAACCCACAAAACGAAGCCGTACTAAGAAGCCGTCCGGCTTCTCTATGAGGCAACCGGCTTCCAAACAAAACCATACCAAGCCGCCCGGCTTCCCATGAAGCCGCCGGCTTCCCACTAAACAAGATCAAGCCGTCCGGCTTCAAATGAAGCCGTCCGGCTTCCCACCTTCGTCCCAACCTGGTGCGATCTGCTCAAACCTTAACCCACGGGTTTTATACCCAAATCACCAAAACTCACTTTCTAACTGTTATATACCACTAATAACTTCATATAAACATTATGTAACAACTTATAACAAGTTTCTAACATTCAAATCATCAATTTACCCAAATTTGAATAAAATCAAATTTCAAGAACACTTACGATTGATTATGATGATGATGATGATGATGATGATGATGATGATGATGATGATGATGATGATGATGTTGTTGAAACGTAAACCAAATCACAGCCCAAGCTAGTATCAATCTTCGATTTGAAATTCTAGGTTTGATGTCTCAATTTGGGGTTTAGGGTTTTCAAAGGAAATGAAGGAAAGAAAATAAACTTTCCTTAAATGGAAAGAAATAAATAGGTCGGCCCAACCTCAAACCGACTTTAATTACGGGTATAATTTAATACCCCATCTAAATCTATTGTCTGGAACCTGAAAACCATTTGCGAGTCCAAACATTTTATTGTACCGTCAACTTTATTAATTTAAAACAATTAATAATTCATTTGTCACATTGGAATATTTGACTTCTATTCCAATTAATTTCAACTATCACAAATAATATTATTTCCAAACACATTTAAATATTAATTTAAATCAAGAAATAATATAAAACAACTAGACCCATTTCAAGGATGTTACAAATCTCTCCCCCTTAAAGAGATTTCGTCCTCGAAATCTGTTCACATTCAAATAACTTAGAGTGTCATACTCACATATTAGTTACCTTTCACTCTAAAAGATTCACATACATCACTCTCTTGAGCAACTAATAATAACAATCATATATATTGAATTCTTTCCACATGCACATATCCAAATGTACATGTTTCTATCTTCTCCCATGCACATATACTATGCATAAACCCTATTTCCATTCACCAAACTAGTATTTGCATGAATCGTCTATAATAAATCACATAACCACTTTAGAACAGATAATCATTCAAACAAGTGGAATCCAAAACCACCCCTAACCAGAAACTAGTAACATGCTAGAGTCTTTGACCCATATCCCTTAAACAACATCTACAACGACAACCACAACAATAACAACAGGTGAAACCTAAGGTCACTTATCGGGTCTTTACAACCAGAATTTAGCAATGTGCTAAAATCTTTGACCCCACCACAACTACTTATCACTTTTAGTAATAAAACAATAGCACCAATAGTGGTTTTAAAAACCACACTACACGTATCAACCCTGAATATTCACATTCAGTTCATGACTAACAACCAAACTAATAGTCACATATCACCTTAACAAACAAAGTAGAGGTCAAACTCAGTAGGTAAAACCACCATCAACAAGTACTCTGCTATATCAGCATACGTACCACCATGTCATATTACCTACATTCAACCAACCTCTACATTGTCTTATGTCAACTAGCAACTCTTTTACAACATAACTTTATTCTTCTATCCTGAAATTGAGTATATAGCAACTTACAGGATTTCACATACTCATGTAATAATGGAAATATAATCATCATTTCCATGATTTCAACTATTACTTTCATATAATACATATCATCTTTTATCAACCAAATATATATCATATACACTTTACACACCTTTCTCAATTAATGGTACAACATTTTCAATCTTTCATATTTTAACCATTAATTTATATCATCACATTCACATCAATATGATTATTTCAATTTATTTCTCTACTATAGGCTATTTAGACTGTCATAGTCTTTATTAAGCCTTTAATATCATTATACACATTCATATCAATGGTTAATATAAACCATTACAAATTTTCAACTATCGGTTTATGTCATAAACCAATAAGCACATAACCATACCAATAGATAATGGAACTTACTACTGATCAAATAATGATTAAACAATCCTATAACAACAACTATTATGCGCATACAAAGTACGTGCAAATCAACCGAGCATCTATAACACATGCAGTCAACTACTAACATTGTTCACCTCAACAATGTTTCACATATTATCCAATTCACATGATACTACTAGTTCAATTAATTAATCAACAACTTGTTTAATTAACTACAAACTCAACTGTGAGAACTTATTTCTTATAAGCAATCTACCACTTACACCACTAGTTAATATTTCAACACGCACCAAACGCTTCATGATTAATCCAAAATCTTGTCGCCACTCAATTTAAATCACTTAACAATTCTATACGAATCGCTTCACACTAACTCATTAACCCCTGAGAATTCTTATCACTATTCACTTGTTAATAAGTTACATCTTTTATTTACACTGTTTCCAGGTTAATTAACTTAACACAATTACCTAAGGTTCCATAACCTTTAACAACACTTTTAACTCATTTGAGTTGCACACATCCCAATTAGCATCATTAACTCCTTTGGAAGTTTAATCATATTTCAAACAAATACTACTAGAGTTCATACATATATAACTCTTTCCACACTGTTGACTATTTGTCAACTTCAACCTAATCAATTTATCATCTAGCCACCTTGGCCACTTTTCTCAAATTGTACCAAATTAATTCAATCATATTCTAATGATTTTACATCATACACTAGACTCTTTATTCACAGTCGACTTCCAAAGTCAACTTACTACAATATTAATATATAATACTATGTTTAACCTCAAACATAGATTTCTACAATTACTTTCAACAACAATGGCCCATTCAACCAACAATGGAACCACAACACATTAACTCTAATCTATTACTAATCAATGACCAACTAACAACTCATTACAACACCTTATGAGTTATTTACTCACGTCATTTATCATATATATCTAACATCTGGTAATTATTTCAAGTTTTAGATTCAACCAAATCATAAACTTCAACTCAATGTTTTTACTATTACTAATGACTTAATCATCACACAGGGTCATTAATATAACTTGGCTTAATACAAGCTATTCACACACCGATAATCCGTTAGGATACCATATAACTTACTAATAGAAAATTCACTCCTATTAGTCACATAACCACATTTCAACAATTTCAAACCATTGCAAGTATTATACACACTTGCAAGTTCCTAGTACTAATTATCATAACTTCTACTAATTAACCTTTACCATACAACCAACAGTTAATTAATTTAACAAGTTTCATATTATCTTATCCTCAATCACATTCAATTTCTTTGATACCTGGTAACCTCAACAAGTTCGTGTGACACAACATAATGTAACAACGGTGATCAGGCGTTGCAAAATTATGTTCTTCACATTTCCTTCTCAGGTTACTTCATATCATTCTTCAACCATGTACTTTATTTCACTTAAACACATATAACACTAGGTTCTGGTTTTCAACACTACTAGAACATATTTTACAACTTTCAACAATAAATACATACTTACTATCTATTTATTACTTGCCTAATCAATTCTACATATGCAATTTATTTCACATGTACATCTTACACACATACATATAACATCTTTGTTACATATTAATAACACAATAATATCACGTGTAATTTCCAAACACGTACACTTAACATTAACAATCAGTACAAAGTACAACATCAAGTACTAAGTACTT
Source organism: Helichrysum umbraculigerum (assembly GCA_949592205.1). Taxonomy (NCBI): domain Eukaryota; kingdom Viridiplantae; phylum Streptophyta; class Magnoliopsida; order Asterales; family Asteraceae; genus Helichrysum; species Helichrysum umbraculigerum. The sequence continues at coordinate 118,398,212 of CATIUR010000001.1, forward strand.
TATCAACATTTCGTGCAATTCCAAGCACGTTTTAAATAATAATCAACTTTACTTGCTAATACAATCATCCATGGTCGATTTATTTAAATTATCAACTCAACATAAGGAAATAATATTCCTTACACAATAAACCTCTTCACAAGACAATTATACTTGCCTCAAATCAACTAACACGTAGCCACACATTAATAACATATAAGGTTTCATCATTTCTTATGTTATTAATTCAACATTTATATTTATATTTACTGGTTCACATTTCATCGACTATTTAAGTCACACACAGCCAGTTTCACTATTAATGTCCTACCATAATCTTAAAACACCAATTTCTCATTAAAATCATTATCTTTATACCACTTACAACAAGTCTTCAACAAAGATTTTTTTACAACTTTATTAACACACATAAAGGTTTATCAACTACCTCTATTTTATATTACTTTATCACATTCAACTTCAACTCAGCCTAATCAAGGCACTCCTTACAACAATTATACACTTTTCATTTAAACAACAATATGCCTCTAACCTTTTACTTGAGATATACTAACATCCCATTAATTTCAACTTAAAGAGTCATATTAATTCCATTTATCACGTAACGATACATTTCTTAGCAATATCTCATCTTGCATTTAACAACTAATAATCATGCAACTGATCATATTCTATTTCAACATTGTAGGCACAATTAAGTTCAACCGTATCACTATTAACAACTTATTCAACACTGTGTCTACACAACTTAACATATTTTCAACAATTTCAAGTTCAACATAACTACCCCGTTTATTACATAACATATGATAAACATCAATTGACTCAAAACTAGAGATTCATATCAGTCTGACTCAACTTACTTTACTATTAATCAACATCATCCTAGCAAAGTACACTATTCAACTGAATTAAATTCAACAAGGTTATCGAGAATCACCTGATGCACTTAAGCCAGCAACAATTGAGGAATCAATGAGAATACCAGTCGGTTCCTCACGTTCCTCCGTCCCTGCAACCAATACAACAATCTTGCACTTGTTATAGGTTAGTACATATTCAACTAACTAACTTCCATACAACCACTAATCCCACATTCAGGAATGTTTGCCTAGACACAACCATAGATTTGGGATCGAACACATTACAATGTCCAATTCGCCCAAATCTATGCTCTGATACCAACTTATAACACCCCTCATTTTTAAAGCATTCAAATATAATATATCGGAAGCGTTATCCCAATTTCAATATTTATAATCTATATCATTTCATTTACTTATAAAAATCCAATCAATTCAAAACACAGTTTATCAAGTTGGGTGTTATATAAAACAAAAGATATTTATACAAATCGAATATCAGAGTAACGCCTCACGGTCAAACATTCCTTCTAGTCCAACTTCTTGCTCAACCAAATATATAAATAACCTGCAAGAAGTGTTATGTGGGGAATTAGCATAACGCTAAGTGAATAGATAACTAATCATCAGTCTAACTTAGCTCAACAACTTTGCATACAACAATTAACACATAACCAACCAGTACACAATACCATTATTTAGCAAAGCAATAGGGCAACTGTTCAACTGGTCAACTTATCATCACATCAACTATTCAACAAGCAACTGACTTAATAATGAGGCATCGGTGGCTCTGGGGATAACCATAATACCCGAGAGGCTCCCCAAGAACAATTACCCAACCATATCCGTATGGCCATAACGGACGAGACCGATAGCTAGTGGTTATCTTCAACTAACACAGGAGGTGTGTCACATCTTAAATAACCGACTAGCCCAACCAACAGTTCAACAACTCGTTGACCTCATTAACAACTGATGCCCGAAGGCCAACAACAAGTCCAGTGATCACATAATCAACAAATCACATAATCAGGAGGTCAACGTTATCATATCAACAATATTATTACTAGCTATCATAATTATCATGGCAACTACAATAGTAATAATATGTTACTTGTTGTAACCAAACTCGTTACAACCAAGTTACACTGAGGATTAGAGATCCACTCACCGACACCTCAGCCGCAAGCTCAGAAGTCTAATATTACTGAGCCTTCTCCACACCTGAGAATCAACAAATCAAATATAAGTTAGTAATTAAGATCATCAATACTGAACTTATATCATTCTTTAATATTTAGAACTTAGCATAATCTACATCAAGATTACTAGTTCTTAATCATATATTAGTTATTACCACATAACTATTATTATATATAAACCTAGAACAATTATCAATCACATTACAATCGACAAGTAATGCACAATGCCAGACTGACACATCAAGCCGCCCGGCTTCCCACGAAGCCGCCGGCTTCAGACCTTTATCACATCCAGTCTTATACCCGAACCCACAAAACGAAGCCGTACTAAGAAGCCGTCCGGCTTCTCTATGAGGCAACCGGCTTCCAAACAAAACCATACCAAGCCGCCCGGCTTCCCATGAAGCCGCCGGCTTCCCACTAAACAAGATCAAGCCGTCCGGCTTCCCACCTTCGTCCCAACCTGGTGCGATCTGCTCAAACCTTAACCCACGGGTTTTATACCCAAATCACCAAAACTCACTTTCTAACTGTTATATACCACTAATAACTTCATATAAACATTATGTAACAACTTATAACAAGTTTCTAACATTCAAATCATCAATTTAGCCAAATTTGAATAAAATCAAATTTCAAGAACACTTACGATTGATTATGATGATGATGATGATGATGATGATGATGTTGTTGAAACGTAAACCAAATCACAGCCCAAGCTAGTATCAATCTTCGATTTGAAATTCTAGGTTTGATGTCTCAATTTGGGGTTTAGGGTTTTCAAAGGAAATGAAGGAAAGAAAATAAACTTTCCTTAAATGGAAAGAAATAAATAGGTCGGCCCAACCTCAAACCGACTTTAATTACGGGTATAATTTAATACCCCATCTAAATCTATTGTCTGGAACCTGAAAACCATTTGCGAGTCCAAACATTTTATTGTACCGTCAACTTTATTAATTTAAAACAATTAATAATTCATTTGTCACATTGGAATATTTGACTTCTATTCCAATTAATTTCAACTATCACAAATAATATTATTTCCAAACACATTTAAATATTAATTTAAATCAAGAAATAATATAAAACAACTAGACCCATTTCAAGGATGTTACACATAACTCTTCCTCAATTGATATTAGTTGATAATGTATGATAATTTATTTTAAAACAATTGGTCTTTAACCTAACTATATCAATGCTGTTTTGTAAATATTGGGTTGTGAGTTCACATTTCGTTTGAGATATATTCGTGGTGATTATGTGTTTTGTTCTTAAAAGATGAATTTAATAACTATACAAATTGTAACATATTATATGTCACGTTAAAATCGTGTATTATATAAAGTATGTCCAATAAATATTAGTTTGTGTGATAGCTATAACAAAACTCTAAACGTAAAGTTCACTTATTTTTGAAAAATATTTGAAATAAACATTTTAAATGACCTTTAACCTAACGTGATGAAAGTGGGCTCACAACTATTAGCATGTGAGTTCAACTTTCGCTTGAGAGACAAATATATACATCAGTGATAAACATTTATCATTATAATAAAAAGAATAGTTTTAAAATTTACAACACATTATCTCTTAATATCAATTGTTATATTCATTTAACATCATATCGTATGTTATATACACTATGTTCAATAATTACTTGTGTGATAGTCGTAACAAAATTTTAAAACTAAAGCCCACATAATTTTTTAGAAACCAAAAAGGAAAAAATGTAGGAATAAAAGGCAAGAGTCAAGAATTGAACTTGCATCATATCCACAAAACTTGCTTTAATTGCATGTCGACTACCATTTACTCTACTTAATTTGTAACTTTCTACAATCTATGGTATTTATCTATAAATATAAACCACAAAAGACAAAACACTTACTATTCATAAGTGGTTGCCAATTGATATTATAGGATAATAAAAAAATAATGGATATTGAATTATTCATTAACATAGATTAATGGTTAGAAGGGGTAATATTTTTGTGATTAGTATGGAAAATTGAGGGCTAGAGTTGAAGGAAAAAAAACCTCACACCTTTCACAATTTTTGTTTTTACCTTTTAACCCTTTCATTTTCTCCTTTTGTCGCTAAATGAATCCGCCCTCTGATCAATCATGAAAGCTATTCAAAAGTCATACTACCAACTTATGTTTAAAAACCAGTATATGTTGCTCGTGCTTCGTGTGACAGGACGGAAACAACATAATTTTATAATTATAATTAATTATTTTAAATTAATAGTTCACTTTCATCTACCACTAGTGCTAATGCATTTCAATCAAAACAAAAGAAATGACTATTTTGTCCATAAACTTAATTAGTATTTATCATATTTAAGCAAAATACAACATTTTTATCTTAATCATATCTTAAAAAGTGAGTCATTATCTATTAAAGAATCGATAATAAGAACATGTGCAAAGTACATATAATACAAATTGAGTAATATATCAAAACTTTGATCCAACTTAAACATCAAAATCGAGAATCTATAGCAAAAAAATGTCACCCGTCGCTTTGCCCGAGCTCTATGCTAGCTTTTAATAATGCATAGACTATATAATGATAGGTTGAATGATTATATTCGTTGTTAACAAACACTCACTTAAAGCTAGTCCAGTAAACACTAAATGTGATAACATACTCACAATTTGCAATAGGGTCCTAATAAAGCTACCCTTCTTTCTCTCCTTTTTCCCACCTCATACTTCCTCATATCCATTTAATCAATCACATCATGCTTTTTTTTTTTTTTTTACTTTCTGGGTATGCCCCCTCTTTTTCAAATTCCTACCCCCTGGTTAGTCTAAAACTGAAACTGATTCCGTACTGAACTGGGACCGATCTTAGATAAAACTGAACTGGAACAAAAGTGGACCGGAACTGGACCCGGGGATATCCCTATAATTTAGGGGTGTCTTTATAATTTCCCTTTACAATATAGTGAAATTATTGTGAAGAGCAATAATTAGTCTCACTGACGCAACTCGAAAATGACCGTGAGATGACCTAATAAATTTGTATGTATGATTCATGGCCCACAAGATAGAATTGGTTTCCGCAGAACATCTCCATTATTTATTCCTGTTTTATATATATAATAAGTAGATGCAAACTCGTGCAATGCACGGTAATTTTGATTATACAATCTCTATACTAAAAAAAATAATCTTACGTTTAATAAAATCCTTTGTAAGTTACAATATATAGAAATATATCACATCTATTGATTAATGAATACCTTACAAATAATTGCTTCAGCTGGAGTTCGATGTAATCTCATAACTTATTAATGAACCATATCTTGCAAATTGACTTACAAGCGATAAACCATTTAAGGACCACAAAATTTCTTATGCTCTTTGAAGGTGTAAAAGCCGAGTTCATAATAATGAGTTGTTAATATATCTTTGAAACTCTACACCCCAATTATTTTAAAATTTATTTTATAGACCATTTATATATATTTTAATATTAATGTTACTATGGTTTTCTTGTTTGTGTATAATACTAATTAACCAAACGTGTGCTGACTTTTTGTTTTCGTATTATTTATTTACTTATTATAACTCTAATAATTAATTAATATGTTGATGAAAATTTAGGAGTTTGTGTTTTAGCATGAAAGTTCTCATACGTATTTTTAAGACTATATTTAATTAATAATCTACTTAATTTAATTTTTAAGTTTAAATAATGAGAGATCGTCACGTGGCATTTGAGCATAGGTGACAAATTCTGGAGCTTCCTTCTATACTTGATTAGTATATACATAGATATAATATATTATTATATGATATGTTGTTTGTTGTAATATTATGTTAAGTGTGCTGATAAATACAACACCAAGATTGTTTCATACACTAAAATTATGCTTCTGTGTACTTGTACAGTATGCTTTAACTGTTGTAGAGTATGACAATATGTTTTATGAAACAATATTGTTGTTGTATTTATCAACTCCCTTATGTTAATATTAATTAAATTAAATTGAATACATAGTTACTCTATATATAATAATAGAATATTAATAATACTATTATCTATATTCTATATCTATACTACATATAATGCATGTTATTATTTTATTTATAGAAAGTTTTAAGAGTAAGACACAACACTTTCTTATATAGTTTGTGTAATTTTCATTATACACTATAAATTTATCAATTTCACATTTTTTCACTTTTTACCGGTTGTATTATGACTCCCGAACTTTACATACAAACAAATTTAGCTATAGATCAACTCATTATCACGGATAATCTATACGCCATTGTTGAGTTACTATTCGACTATAAAATATTAATTAGTCGATATCCGCTGCATTATATATATATATATTCATATAAAAAAATATAATATACATATTTCAAATTGTAATTAAATAGGTAGTGTATAAAAATCCAGATAACTTTTATTGATTTTAATTTGAGTTTAATATTCAAACATTGCATAAGGTTCAAATGAGTACATCAATTTTATGTGAGAATAAGAGAACCAATAGGAATGCGCCACGTGCCACTAAACTCACTTTCCTCTCGTTTTTAAAAATTAAATATCTCCCAAATGGTAAGTCGAAAAATCACAAAAATTGCACCATAAAAATCAACGTTTTATTCTATTCTATTAGAGATGTGACAGGGTATACTTTCGACGAACTTTTTTTTTTCGTTTTTTGGTGGGTTTTAAAAACGAGTAACACATGTGTTAGAAGCTGGTAACACATGTGTTACCGGCGTAACACATGTGTTACAAGCAAGTAACACATGTGATACATGCTAGTAACACATGTGATACCAGCGAGTAACACATGTGTTACTAATTTTGTACAATTTGTAAAACTAAAAAAAAAAAAGTCATCGAAAGTATACTTTGTGAGATGTCAAATCAAAGAGAAAAAAATGTTGATTTTTATGGTGCAATTTTTATGATTTTTCGACTTACCATTTGGGGAAAGTGGGTTTTGTGACACATCGCAGGTTCTGGATGGTTCCTCCATTCTCACAAAAAATCTCATTAACCCCACTCAATATTTTCTTTTTTTCTTTTTATCTTTGTATTTATTTAATTAGAAATAAATATAATGTATAATGATTAAAGTACCCCTCCACCCCTAATGAAAATAGAGCATTTCTCATTGGTTCTCTCATTTTCTCAACACTTTTGTCATTCTCATTTGAACCTCACTCCTATAAAAATATATGTCACTAACTTTTAACTTAACATTAACTACTCAATCGTCAAAATTCTAAACTCGCTTTAGATTCTAATTTTTTGGTGTTAATTATGAATTCGATTCTTTAAGAATTTTGATTGTTATGCTAGTATTAAATAAATACTTTTTCCTTGCATGCTTTCTTCTTTGTGTACAAAGAATTGAAGGAGTCTTTAATTCATGTTTACTTGGTGCAATTATTCTTATCAAATAACCGCCAGAGAGTTAATGTACCTCCTTTTTTATATCAAACAAAATATCTATGTTCTTAGTTAAAGTTTTATAACAAGGATAATTATTTTAATTATCTGCAAAAAAGTGTAATTTTGCGGGAACACCCTGGTCCTGTGTGTCTATGACACCAGTCATTGTCCACCCCACAAGGATGACTCCGGGCAACTCCCCTGGCACAGTGGGGGCGTCTGGAATTGGAATGAACCCTTATTTACAAGTTCCTCCAGGGCCCCATGTGTTTTATGGGTGTGGGTACCTAACATGATAAATGTTTAACCAGGGCAAGGTCAAACCCCTGACCTCAAGGAAGCCAGGCTAACTCCTTACCAGTGGGTCATTTATGCAAATCGTACTAATATATGTGGTCTTTGTAACATCCTATTTTCGTAAGTCCTAAATCATATTATATGAAAATATATATTTGTGTTATTAATTGAGTATGTGTAATTATATGTATAATTGTTATATTATTTGGTTTGTATATATATATATATATATATATATATATATATATATATATATATATATATATATATATATATGTTAGTAATAATATAAAACATTGGACTACAAGTGTTATAAATGAAATGAGCTGGGCCTGTTTAGACTGAGATAGCGACGCGACCAGGGGAGGATCGCGATGCGATTTACCCAGTTACAGAAACGGGTTTTTAACCCCAGCAGCTTCCAGACTCGATCAAATCACCAAAAATCATCAAACATTAGACCAGAAGGTTAGAGGGGCGATTTTGGAGCTGGGATTCATTCTACACATCATCATCTTATATCATCATATATTAGTTCTTAATTACTCCTTAAGTGATTTCAAGGTATAATCACCATCTCTTTTTGTGTAATTCTTAAATTAGGGCTTTAATTATAAACCCTAATTTATGTTAGTTGATAAGTGTGTAATTAGTAATATATAGATGATGTATACATGCTAGTGAATCATATTATAAGGTTTGTATATGAAATTGAGTTAGGGTTTTGGAATTTGTTGAAACCCTAAGTTAGTAAAAATGATTAAGCTATGTATAAATGATGAATTAGTAAACTAAAGATGTTAATAATCATATTATGATTATGAATTAAGTGATGAAAGAAAGAAATTGAGTATGATGTCAAATTATATATATATATATACACACACACTTTTGAAAGTGGTTCTAAAAATGATGTATGATAATGTTGAGAAAGAATTATTGTGGTTTGGTTAAAAGAACCATTATTCAAGTGTATATAGAATTTGAGATGGATAAATATGTACAAATAAGGTTGAGATTTAAGTAAAGATTATGAATAAATTTGATAAGTGTATTATTAAATGCAAAGTGTAATTATGTGTTTAATTGATTAGGTAATAAAGAAGTTGGAAGTGTTGCTAGTGATTATATTGTGCATTCGCAAGGTAAGTTTTGAATTACATAATCATGGGTTAGGAATGGTTTCGGCCATTTGCTAACGGTTTGGTGCGAGTAATAGTTGCGGCCATAGGCTCGTGGGATTGCTAGTAGTATACAACTAGCATGGGTGGTTAAGGATCACTAGCTAAATGAATCATTAATGACATGTGATTGTATTTCATTACTTACTAAGCTTTTGCTTACCGTTGAATAATTCAAATGTTTTAGGTGAAGCTAGCGGTTCAAGAGGGGAATTGGGCAAGAAACCGGTTGGAAGCTAGAGGTGGATAACTTGCTTTTGGGTAAATAGCTCGTTTTCCATTAAATCATGCTCTTGATGCTTAAATCCCCATCTTTTGTAAAACTAGAATACAAGTTGTTTTGACACTTAAAGTTTGTTGTTGCTTGAAGTTGTTGTAATGGTATGTAAATATTAACACCATGTCAACATTTTTGGTTTGATAGTTGATATGGAAAGAATGTTATGATAATTGATCCAAAGTGTTAATTGGGTCAAGTGATGGTATAAGGGAGTTTGAATTAGATTCTCTTGTCATATGATTTAATTGTGTTGCAGAAAAATTGAATTGTGTACAGATTGTGGTTAAAGTTTGGTTGCGGATTTTACACTTTTGCAGAATTGAACAGGCTGTGAATTCTGTCTGCACAGGATCTGTTTGTGCAATGGTCGCGGCGCGATCTTTATAGATTGCGACGCGATCTTGTTCAAATAGCGACGCGATGAAGAGTGATTGCGACGCGATTAAAACTTTAAATTGCGACGCGATTGTTCCTTATTGCGGCGCGATCTTTGTCTCAGAATTAACAAATTACTTTAAAACTAAAATAAATACACGAAAAATATTGTGGTGTTTCAAGTTGGTATCAGAGCATCGGTTTAAGGGATTCGAGTATCCACTATTAGGAGGGTACTTGAACTTAGACCACTGTAGTTGCATTTGAGCATGATAGGTGTTATCTTTATTATTTGATATTGTGATCCGGTTAATATATTGTTATAGTTTCTGAATCAAGATGTTACGTGGGGACTTAGGCAACGTATGAATGTGGTATGGTAATTAATGCGTCTGGCCAACGCAGTAATTATCATATGATATTTTATGAATCCTTTGAAACCACGATGCGTTAAGATGATGAAGTTATAGTGATTGTTAACCGTTACTTGCTATAAATTGTAATCAAAGTAAATTTGTAAAGATATAAAGTGTTATATTAAATATTGATATCTATTTCAGTATAAAGATGACTGAGGAACAACAGGCTGACCAAACAGGAGAACGACACGAAAGAGTTGATTCTCCTGCTCGGGAAGCCAAAATATCTCTAGCTGACTTACGAACCATCGTTTCTGAAGAAGTGGGCCGTGTTCAAGAAGCGACCCTTTCTTCAATGTTAAATCAAATATCTGAAACCGTTCAAGAAGTGGTAATGTCTGAATTTCAAAGAAGAGACTTAGTCAGAGAAGAAGAAACTCCTCCTATTGTACCACCTGTTGTACTACCTCCTGATGAAAACCGTCGATTCAGTTACAAAGATTTCTCTATCTGTAAACCCCCAGAATATCATGGCGAAATGGATCCGATAAAGTGCTACCGTTGGATTTCTGAGGTGGAAGGAGCTTTCGCCACCACCGAATGTCCTGAAAGATTGAAGGTTCGTTTTGCTGCTAATCTTTTAAGATCGGGTGCCAAGGGTTGGTGGGAAGTACAGTGTAGCACTCTGGGCGACGAAGCTATTAAACAATTGTCTTGGAGTGATTTTAGACGAATGTTCCAAAATGCCTATTCTCAAGAATCTGAACTGAATAGGATTCATAGGGAGTTCCTTTCTATGGAACAAACTACTGAATCTGTGAATGAGTTGGTTGGTGTTTTTCTGGATCGAGCTCGCTTTTGCCCTGAGTATATGTCTAATCCAAAGATGCTTATGGGCCATTTCCATAATGTTCTGAAAAAGGAGATCTGACAATTCATAATTCCAAAAAGATGTACTAGCTTTGAAGAAATGGTTGACGAGGCTAGATTTCATGAACTTGAGTTACTTCGTGATATTTTCAAACGAAAAGCTGAAACCACTTCTACTCCTTCTAAGAAACCGAGGACCGATGATAGTTCGAAATTTGATGAAAAGCGGGGACCGCCTCCTCCTGAGTGTAAAATTTGTCACAAAAGGCATTCTGGAATTTGTCGTTTTAAACCTCCTACTTGTTATAAATGTAAGCAGGAAGGTTATCTTAGCAGTAATTGTCCTAATCCACTTCGAGTCTGCTATAACTGTTATAAGCCTGGTCATATAAGAGCTGAGTGTCCTGATTTAAAGGCTCAGCCCGTTCCTTTTACTCCTCGAGCTAATGTGGAGAGAAAGCCAAATGAACCCCAAAGATCCAGACCCCGTTCTTGTAACATCCTCAAATTGGGCCTAGAAATAATAGGTATTTTCTGTAAATTTTAAATGCGATTTAAAATTATTATTGTGTTTGATTTTATAATTAATAGGTCGATAAGCCTCAGGGAATATTGTGGCTTGTGAAATATTGTTTGTTTTAAATTTATTTAGTTGACGGTAAAATAAAATTGTATTTCCCCGCAAATGGTTTTTAAGTTCCAGACAATAATAAATACGGGGAATGAAAACTAACACTATATGGTATATTATATATGATGGATTGGGTTTTATTCCCACATATACATACATACGTACGTATTCATACATTCATACATACAAACACAAACCTTAATCCAAAACTTGATGAAATAATCAAATTGGAGCTACAAAACTCGAATTCAAGTTTTCTTAATCATCACAAACAAGGTATGATCTTGTGTTCTTCATGTTCTTCAACCTAGAATTTGGGGTTTTGATGTTCTTGAGCAAAATCCGAAATTAGGGTTTCTAAAGTGTAAATTGATGTTAGTTAAGCTTCAATAACATGTAATAATCATTCTAGCATCATCTTAATCATGTTATATGTGTTAATTTCTTGATTTCTTGAACCCTAGAAATTTGGGGGTTTTAGTGTTCTTGGTTATAATTCGAATTTAAGCTTTGATTATATGAAATTTATGTTAGTTAAGCTTATTGTTGTTGATATCTAGCAAGATTCTAGCTTAAGTTTGTAGATTAATCTTGGTTCTTAAGTTTTTGATGATTTTGATGGGTTATTGATTATAATCCGAAAATTGAAAGTTGTGGTGGTTAAATTCTTGTTAGTTGATGGGTAAATGATGATTATAATAGAAACACTAACTTAGAAATGATGAATATGATATATATATCATGAATAAAGTGATGGGTTTCATTGATTGTTCTTGAAGTAGGATATATGAGCCTAATCTAATAATGTGTAAGTGATATGTATTGTTAATAAACATATTAGAGGTGATTAGTGATGATGATTGAAATGATTTAACTAAAAGAGTATGAGTGAATAAGTGTTCTTGAGAATTTGTTGATAATAATGAATTAATCAAGTAAGTGAATGGTAATTCAAGTGAAATTTGTGAAAGTGTTATAATTAGGTGTTAATCACATTGATTGATAATAACAAAGAGGGTGTTATAGTGTTGCTAGTAAAAGTGAGTTATTATATGAAATTGTTAATCATTGAAACTAAGAGGATCATGTTGGTTAGTGACAACTAGTGGTGAATTAATGTGATTTTATGATCATGATTTGATAGTGATGGTGAATTATAATGATTATGTTAAATAGTTATGACTTGAGTAACTTGGAGTTGTTGATGTAAATCTATTGGAGTAATGTTATATAGATTTGAAACAAGTGACTAACTTGTGTTATTTTGTTGTAATTCCAGATATGGAGAAGACTCAGTGATATTAGACTACTGAGTGGGCGACTATGGTAGTCGGTGAGTGGACTTTGATCTCTCATTATAATTTAGTGATCACTATTGTGGTTACTTCAAGTGTTAAGTGTTATTCCTGTGTTAAGTTGAATTGTGAATTGTGTTAAAGTGTTAAAGTGTTAAGTGTTAAGTGACCTATATGGTAACAGTGTTAATAGAGGTCAACTATGTTGGACTGTGTTGTTACAGGTTAGTCAACACAAGGGTTGTGAACATTCGTTGTGAGTAAGGCTTGTGTTGACTAAAGGTAATAAACAGTTATCGGTTAACCACTGTATTGGCCTGCAGTTGGTGTAAGTGTCGCTTGGTGGGCCACCGCGGCTGAGGGCGCCACAAGGGCCACCGATCCTCTGGTGATGTTGAGTCAAAGTGTTAAATGTGGTGAACTCATAGTGTTAAACTAAGTTGTATTGTTAGTGATGAGTTAACTCACTTAGCTTCGTGCTAATCCCTCGTTGTTTACTCCTTGCAGGTAATATCTATTGTTATGGGCGGGTCAAGGAGTAACTGAAGAATGTTTGACTGGGATTACTCTGATTATTATTAATACAGTTTAAAATGTGTGATTATATAATGCCCAGGATATAAAGGATTGTTTTGTAAACGGTAATAATCAATACTTAGAACTTAGGTAATGGAAGATGACGATATGTCATTTTATGTATATATATGTTTTGGGACTTGAGCTTCCGCATTGTTAAAAAAAAAAAAAAAAAAAAAAACAGTTGTAAATTTTGGGGCGTTATAGTTCTTTTCAGATTACTGCTGATGAAGCTCAAAAGGCTTCTGATGTATTGACAGGTACTTTCCTCGTAAATCAGAAACCAGCTTATATATTATTTGATTCTGGTGCTTCAAGATCATTCATATCTGAACGATTCAGTCAAAACTTATCGATTCCTCTCACAAAGTTAGATACCCCTTTAGATGTTGAAGTGGCAGATAATAGATTTATATATGTGGTAAATGTTTTCCGTGGGTGTCAACTTGAAATTGATAATGAAATATTTGTTATAAATCTGATTCCTATGAATATGAGTGAGTTTGACGTTGTAATAGGCATGGATTGGTTATGCCATCATAAGGCTATTATTCAGTGTGAGAAAAAGATTACCCGATTCAGCTCGCCTAGTGGTAAAGTAGTTGATATATATGGAGAAAAGCGGAAATCTTCTTTATCTATCTGTACCTATGCTCGTGCTAAACGTCATCTGCTACATGGGTGTCACGCCTTTTTGGGACATGTGGTAGATACTCAGAAATCAGCCCCTAAATTGGATGATATTCCTGTAGTAAATGAGTTTCCAGATGTATTTCCCGACGAGCTACCGGGTATTCCACCCGATAGGAAAGTCGAATTTCACATTGATTTCGTACCTGGAGCCACTCCTATCGCTAAACTCCCTATAGACTTGCCCCATCAGAAATGCAGGAATTGATGAAACAATTGCAGGAATTACTTGATAAGGGTTTCATTCGCCCAAGTAGTTCTCCATGGGGAGCTCCAGTACTTTTCGTTAAAAAGAAAGATGGCACCATGCGGATGTGTATTGATTATAGAGAATTGAATAAAGTAACCATCAAGAATAGGTATCATTTACCTAGGATTGATGACTTGTTCGATCAGTTGCAGGGTGCTAGTTATTTCTCCAAAATTGATTTACGTTCAGGCTATCACCAATTGAAGGTTCGTGGTGAAGACATATCTAAGACTGCTTTCCGAACCAAATATGGTCACTATGAATTTGTGGTGATGCCTTTCGGTTTGACAAATGCACCAGCAGCTTTTATGGACCTCATGAATCGGGTATGTCGACCATTACTCGATAGGTCTGTAATTGTATTTATTGACGATATTCTTATTTATTCAAAGTCAGCTGGTGATCATGAAATTCATCTAAGGCAAATGTTGCAAATTCTGAGAACTGAAAAGCTTTATGCTAAATTATCAAAGTGTGAGTTTTGGCTTCGAGAGGTTCAATTTCTAGGGCATGTGATAAATGATCAGGGAATTAAAGTTGATCCTGCTAAGATTGAAGCAGTAATGAAATGGGAACCTCCAACTACTCCTACTGAAGTCAGAAGTTTCTTGGGATTAGCTAGGTACTACAGATGTTTTATCCAGGATTTCTCAAAGATTGCTACTCCTCTCACTAAACTCACCAGAAAGAATGTTAAGTTTGAGTGGAATGAGCAAGCCGATCAAGCTTTTCATATTCTTAAACAACAGCTTAGCCAGGCACCTATCTTAGTACTTCTTGATGGTACTGAGGATATGGTGGTTTTCTATGATGCTTCGTATAATGGCTTAGGCTGGGTTCTGATGCAACGTGGCAAGGTAATTGCCTATGTGATGTGACCTAAAAAGTCATGTTTTAGGCACATTCTTCTGCACTTATTGGACTTATATTTGGTGAAATCATCTTAAAATATCTATTATTTACTTAAAATCACCAAAGTGGTCCAATTATAGACATTGTTGTTAAAATCACCAAAAACATCCGTTTATCACGCAAAACGAGGCAATTAATGTCACTTTAAATATTTCCTTCTTAATTTACTTATGGAATTAGATCTTAATTCATATTTTATGATTCCATAGGGAAATCCAAGACCGGAGGTGAAAGAATAAGAAGAAACGGACGAAAGACGGATAAGATGTGCAGTCTGGGAGCTCGCCGATCGTCATCCGAAACACGCAAAAGTCAAACACCTCCAAATTTGGAAAAATTAGTGTCATTAGAAGCGTAACGGAAAAACAAATCCAACGACGCAAGAATCAAGCAAATCGGAGCCCAAACAAAGAAGATACGGACGAACCAAGCAACCGAGAAGTCAGCAGAGGCCAAACGGAGCACCAACCCCCCTGGGCACCTAGGTACCGTATACGGGGGTGTTTGCCTTGTGAGGTGCCGTTTGACCCCCCCCCCTTGGTCTGCTTGTCCCGTATGCTGCTTTGATGCTTGTATTTGATGCTTCAAGACTTGTACCAAGGCTTTCACCCTCTCCCTATAAATACTAACCTCCATTTCTCATTTCCACACACCTCACACCTCATTCTCTCTCTAGTTTTCATTCTCTCTCTAGCACTACTCTTAGGAGTTAGAGGAGAATTAGTTAGGATAATTAGTTTCTCTCTCTAGCACTACTCTTAGGAGTTAGAGGAGAATTAATAGGGCATCTTTTGTAATAGAGTTGGAATTCTTGGAGGATCTCCTTTGTAATATTGTTCGAGATATTTCGGAGCTCTTTCCGTGTAATCTTTCAGCTACTATTCAATCTACGCATTACTTTCGGTTATTTCTATCCTTATCTTTCATAATGTTGCATGCTATTATTATGTTTGATTTAGGATACATTGCCATGATTAGTGAGTAGATTAGCTATTGTGTTTGTTGTGATGTAGTTAGCTTGTTAATACTTTGGGTGATGCTACTTTAAATACAATTGGGGTAACATCGTTATGAAACAACGGAGGTAACATTATACGGCTTTCATTTGTATAGCGTCGGAAACATCACGAATGTGTGTAGTACGGAACGTGGAAGCTATGAAAGTCGTGGGCACAATCCGTTGTGGAATAATGACCCCAATTGTTAAATATTGAAAACCGGTGTACTGTTAACTATACATTTATGATTTTAAACTAAACTAACGCCTTTCCTCCAATAAACGTGGTTAGAACCTTTATGTCAAGGACTCGCGACCCTTAGTCAAACGGTCACTACCTATCTATGTTTTCTTAAAATAACATAGTTTGATTTTGAAGCAATGGAAATACTGTCTACCTATCGTATAGTACACTGTGAATTAATCAGGGATTTATTGGTTTGGGATTATAAAGTGAACGGGTTGTTTAGCTATCATAGATGGTTTTACTATAATACAAGCTTAGATATATTGAGTTCAGATGGCCGTAAAGTATGTAGCCCAGTTAAAGCCCTACTACGACTGAGTATCCGGTTTAACGTTGGAAACACCTATGGTGGAATACAAACACGTACAAACTACGGAAAGGTCGAAGGCTGTATACTGTGTTACATCCTGGCATAGTCTGTGATCCAGGAAAGACCGTAATACGGGTGAATACACAATGTAACCGTGGAAAACTCTGTGGGTTGAAGACTGTATCACAGCCAAATATCTCTGAACTCAATCACAACCATTAAGGTATATGTTAATCAGTCACCACCTGTCTTAAATCTTAAATGCCTTGCCTAGCTTAGATATCTTTGTCCGTGTTAAGAAAGATCAGTGGATAAATTGCGGACTGTCGCCTTATTCCTGCACCCCATCTGGAGGGTCACTTGTGTTTGTCCCTAACCTTGGATCTAGTACGAACCGAGTCAATCAATTGATGGCGGAAACAATAATTGACTAATCAAACAATCACACGAATAACAATACGCAATGAATATCAAATGAAACGTATTATATTCAGTAATAATCGGTCAGATTACAGAGATTTCGACTAATTGCGTTTAGGGTTTCGTCAACCCTAAAACAGAAAACATAAAACGTTTTTATACAAAATCTGGCACCTGCGACGTCGCACGCTACGTCGCAGGCCCAAGCCCATGCGACGTTGACTACGTCGCAGGCCCAAAACCTGACGTCGCACCTGCGACGTTGCACGCTACGTCGCAGGAGTCAGGAATGCTAATTCTAATTACAAACTACGAGCTAGACCAACTGACAGGCACTAAACATGTACTAACAAACTCCCCCGTGTCTTCAGCTTGGTTTTCAAAAAATCTTCTTTAAACCCAGCCCGCAGGAAACTGGCCATCAGCATGAATTCCATTTGCTACGCAAACAGTAACAACATTGTAAAACTGCTGTGCTAAACGTCTGTTGAATTCATTCTTCTGACCAATACGAATCCGATTATCATAGAGTTTTCTTAAATCTTTTTCATGAAAATTAATCAAACTCATCGGATCATATAGTCTAAACGTTGCTTGCTTCAAATTCCATATACCTCCAACTTCTGGCCACGGTTCAGAATCTGGAACGAAAGTAATAACCGCTTCGCCAGTCTGTGGATCAAGTTCCCATTTTACAAGTCTTCTCAGAAAATAATAAGGAACTGATTCCAGAGGTATCTCAGTCAAACATTTAGCAGGCGAATAGTGAACTTTAACCAAAGGCTTCCTGGTGACTGGATCAATCTTTTTCTTCCACGTATACCGAGTTCCCAACGTCGGCTTCAATTTCGAATAAGTCTTCGATAATACTTCCCGACGTAGACTTCTCTGAATGAACTCAGCATAATCATTCTCGAAAGGATTAATCAATTTAAGCTGAGCTAATCGAGTAATCTCTCCTTTTGGCAACGTGCTCAATCTATCAAAACGCATTCTGAAATACTGAACTCCATCTTCTCTCTTTATCATAAACAGATTCCTCTGACACTTCCAGCTTTTAATAACACCGGTATAATTTCGACTAACCCGGTACACTTGACATTTAACTGGAATAGGAACTGGATTTCGTCCCTTAGGCCACCATTTCTTATTTCTCTCTCTCTTTTCTTCAGCAGTTAATTTCTTCGCAGCTGAGTCCGGTGCCTGTGTCTCTGAAGCTGGAGTTGCAGCAGAACTTGATTCTCCATGTTGAGCTTTATCAGGACTCTCGTCTTCACTTGAATCAGATTCTATAATTGGTGCATCATCATAAGCTTCCCCAGATTGTGCATCATCATACGTTTCATCTGCATTCAACTGTTCCTCTTCAATCGAGACATCCTCGTTCATCTCAAAAACATTCTCTGTTTCTTCCTCAGAGCCAACTCCACTGGCCATCCTCTGAATAAATGATAAGTCAGTGAATGAGTAATCAACTGCCAGCGGTCTCGGTTGCCCTGGAATATCATCAACACAGAAATAATCCAAAAGAGAAATATTTTCATTAACATTTTCAATTACAGGGTTGGGATTTACAGACGCAGGTTCACTTGACTCTAAAGTGGGTATCCCAGACCCAGACTCCCCCGAGGCAAGTAACCTGCCTTCCAAAACATTAACCCTAAGCTTCGTTTCCTCAAGCTCCTTAGATTGGACCTCGATCAACGCAGCTTGTTCAGCAATCTTCTCGTCTTGAGCCTCCAGCTTTTGTTTCATCTTCTGCATATCTTCCATTATCTTTTGCATGAAAGCTGGAGTCGGTTGAATCTCAAAAACATCCTGCTGCTGTGGATTGACTGGAGCTCGTGTTGACGAAGAGCGACGAACACGACGACTCAGTCGATAAGTCTCATCAGCAGGATCATCACCGTCGCGTGTACGTTTTCCAGTATCCCTTGGAGGCACATACTTGCGTCCTTGTCTGATCCGACGCTTAATCCTCTGATATCTGAAAGAATCGGTAATCCTGATACGTTCCATCTCAGAGGGATGCGGAACAGTACCATCAGAATGCTCAGGCGTCGGACCCCCATCCTGAGGTCCTACATTCGCTGTATCTTCAGAATCTGAATTCTCAACCGTATCATGCGATGCTGGATTGTCCGAATCAACGTGCCCGAACTGCTCAATGTTTTCCAAAAGAGCATCCACATTCTCCCCCGCAGCTTGAACAGGAACGTTCATGAGTGGTTGCTGCGGTTGCTGTGGTGCTGGAACATCCATATACTGAGGATCTGGGGGCGGTACATAATTTTCATCCACAATAGCACCAAATAAAGGAACATCCCTTGGTGCCTCGACCCCTTTCTCATACCCTGCACAAATAGTGAAAATCCGACTCATCATCGGTGAAATCTTGAGCGGCTGATCGATATCACCCTGTGCCTGAAGCTCCGGATGATGACGATTGATGTGCAACTGTACAAATCTTGGATATAAAATCCATTTCTGATCCCCGGCATTTGCATTATCAACCATAGCCCTGAAGATAAATCCCGAGAAGTTGAACGGCTTGTTATATACCAATGCTAACATAGCAGAAGCCAGACTTCGGCTCATCCCATCCGTTCCACCTTTCCTATTCCCCAAGCAAACAATGATCACATGCATCAAATATCGCCAGACGCGTGTGAGATTCGCTTTTCTATACTGATCAGAGGGAATCCCGGGATATCCTATCCGTTGCATAGCTCCGGTAACGAAAATATGATCAAAACCGACAGGCATATCCGGTTGATCATTCAGCTGTAAAAGTTCCCGAATGCTCTGTTCTGTAATAGTGATCTCCGTACCCAGAACGGTAGAGACCAATCGTCTAACGTCGTTTTCAGTAACGACAGTTGCGTTTCTCCAAAAAGGGTTGATCAGATTTCCAAACGCCATAGTGTTATCGGAAATGGCGTGGAATACCCTTGAACGTCTCAAAAACGCGATCATCTGACGATACGGTGCAGCTTTATCAGAAGTGTCAGTAAGGTAAGCAGCCGTATTATGACGAGCTTCAAAAATCAAAGCCATATCTGCAAAAACAGAAACAGATTGCAACTCGAAAAAGGTTAGAAAAAAAAATGTTACAATTTTAAACAAAACCTCTTCAAATTCCCTGGAACTAGCGACGTAGCCCTGTACGTCGCATTAACACAGAGCGACGTAGAACTGTACGTCGCTTAAATTCAAAATAAATTGAAAAGCGACGTAAGGCCTGACGTCGCATAAAATTCGAGCGACGTCAAGGGGGACGTCGCATTTTGCAATTTATTGTGAATTTAATCACTTTAATTAAAACAGCGACGTAGAGAGGTACGTCGCATCGGACGTCGCAGTAAAAGCGACGTAGGGATGGGCGACGTAGGAAATTAATAATAATTAAATAAAGCGACGTAGGCCACGACGTCGCAGCGTACGTCGCACTGACGAACAGGCGTCCCCAACCCAGAAACCCTAACCCTCGAATTTAGGGGTTTTCAAAATCAAACGCACTACAAGGTGCGGCTAACGATGGTGATCACGAAAACATGATTTATAACCAGTAAATTACACAATAGACCACCTAATTTATCCGAAACCCGAAACCCTTTTAACCCGTAATACATACATAGCAATTAAACATAATATACACGGTTAAAAATGGTAAAATCGGTACCTAAGTGTGCGGAATAACGAGTAGATCAAAGGTACGTAAGTAGATCGGAATGAAAACAGCTACAAATCACGAAAATTGCTCGAAAATTGCTACGTCGCAAATCGCCACTTGGTACGTCGCAGGCTACGTCGCACGTGAATAGTGAATATAGTGACGGTTTACGTCGCAGTCGAGACTATATATAGTCTAACCCTATGTGCGACGTAGGCTGGGACGTCGCAGGCGACGTAGAGCTGGACGTCGCATAGAGCAGTTTTGATGCAATTTTGACATTTTCAAACCGTTTACTCGTTATTTTAGCAAATAATTTCCAAATAACTCGTGACTTGGGAAAAATAACGCAGAATAAAAATAAAGCATAAAACTAAAAAATCTTTTTGGTATTTTCTTTAATTTTACAAAAAGTAAAAAATAAACAAAATAAAATAACTA
Organism: Helichrysum umbraculigerum; assembly: GCA_949592205.1. NCBI lineage: Eukaryota > Viridiplantae > Streptophyta > Magnoliopsida > Asterales > Asteraceae > Helichrysum > Helichrysum umbraculigerum. The sequence goes on from CATIUR010000001.1 coordinate 118,419,521, forward strand.
ACACTCTATTTTTGGTGACAGAGTTGAGTTGTCTGATTAGGGATCATATCGGAATAACATGCATTTATTAGGAATAGTAAGTGTTATTTCGATCATCAGTATATTTGTCCACTTTAAATTTACGTGGCACATTTAAAACACCTGTTATAAAAATTATTTCAAAAACGATTATTGGTATTGTTTGACCACCTAAACACGTTACATCCGTGTCTGTGAGTTAAACTTTATTGTTAGTATGAATATTAATTTTGAGAAACCTATTATATGATATACTGATAAACTTCAGTAAAACAAACACTGCATATTCACACAAGGTAGAGATTACAAGACCAAGTTTATCTCGGTTTTCTCGTAACATACACTTGATATTTATATTTAGGCATACATCAAACCGACTATGAAGATACTAGTGGCCCCAGATCTGTACTTAGTACAACAGAGGGTCCCTTAGTATGAACATAACAAGTTTGAGACTATTTGCATAACTAATGGATTCAGGTCTGTACGTGAGTACAACAATAGTCACCATTAGTTAGGCGAATAATCATATTATCACTATATGCCCATTTTACATTTACATAATTATGACAGTGTATGATAGTACTTCCATTTATCAATTAAGACTTATGTCATACATCATATAACATTTTTCTCAAAGTAATAAACAAGTTTTATTATTACTTCTTACTCACTCACAAACCGGTGTGTACCATGCCTACCAATACATCATATGATGAAGCTAATGTTTATAAAAGATGTGTTAAATATACCAGATAAACCTACTGACACATCAAACATAAACCTTAAAATTTCCATTTTTATGCATGTCACCCGATGTACTATCATATCCCAAGTTGTTTTACAGACACACAATCCAACATCTTTTCAAGACTTAAGAAACTTGCTATTCACATTTCTGAATTAAATAATCAGAATACGTGAGTACAACAATAGTCACCATTAGTTAGGCGAATAATCATATTATCACTATATGCCCATTTTACATTTACATAATTATGACAGTGTATGATAGTACTTCCATTTATCAATTAAGACTTATGTCATACATCATATAACATTTTTCTCAAAGTAATAGACAAGTTTTATTATTACTTCTTACTCACTCACAAACCGGTGTGTACCATGCCTACCGATACATCATATAATGAAGCCAATGTTTATAGAAGATGTGTTAAATATACCAGATAAACCTACTGACACATCAAACATAAACCTTAAAATTTCCATTTTTATGCATATCACCCGATGTACTATCATATCCCAAGTTGTTTTAAAAACACACAATCCAACATCTTTTCAAGAATTAAGAATCTTGCTGTTCACATTTCTGAATTAGATAATCAGAATTTTTAATATTCAGAATTACTCCCCCTGAACAGCAAATTCTTATATCCAATCCAAAAATACTCCCCTTAAACATTAAACATATTTTTGTATTTTTTAATTGAATAAATTTCGCAACATTGCATTTCTTTAATACTAAAAAGTATAAAGAATGGCTGTTGCACTGAGTAACAAATAAAAATAGATAATTATCAAAATCACATATCAAGTCAAGTCAAATGCCTTTTAGCACTTTTACCACCTCATAACATCGAAAATCTCATCCAATCACAAATCATCATCGCATTCTTCCAACAATATCCATATCCATGCAGTCACTAAAAATGTTAGCTTTCAATAACCTGACTGCACCACCACAAACAATTAAACGTTAGTACTTATGGGACACCCAAGCCTTGATAGACTTGGGTTGTCCATGGTCATCCATAATCATCACATCAATGAGTTTATGATATTTTAAAAACTCAGAAGATTTCATTGATGCGTTGTCTATGGATTTGGGTTTCCAAACCTTTGTAGGTTCAGATGAGTTGTTTTCAACAATGTTGTGCTGTTGAACTTGAGGTTTACTAGGAACAACTTTGTTTACTCTAGCCACGGGTTTTGGAGAAGAGGATGCATATCTTGATATAGGCGAATACGAAGCACGCCTAGAAAACGATTTTGAATAAGAATTCCTAAAGGAGGAAGTTCTTGGCATCCCTCTACCAAACCTATCTAGGGATAATAACCGACAATCCCTAATTATATGTCCTTGTTGTCCACAATGGAAACAAGAACGTCTCTCAACATAAGATTGATTCCAATGAGTTCCCTCAAATCGTTTCGGTGGAGGACAATACACAGAAGGTCTATGACCAGGAACATTTGTTGAACATGCACTCTTAGGAGAACATGTTGAAGTAGATGTTCCTGAGGTTGAGTTAGTTGATTTTGAAGGTTTATTCTTTTCAGATTTATCAACTTCAACTTTTGAGGATTCATTGTCAACCTTAGCTTTGCCTTTGCATGTAAAACAATCATCATTTTCAGTTGTAATGATGAAATTTTCAGGTTTGACATTTATTTTCTCAACCTTAATGGTAGACTCTTCAGGTATATCTTCTACCTCAACGACCTCCGCAACACGAACTGGAGGTGCACTATCAGACTTAACAAACTTAGGTAAAGGATACTCTGGCCTTATGGTTTTCTCCTTTGCCTGTTTGTTTTGCTTGGTCTCTTTAGCATCTTTAGATTTTATACCGTAAAGCTTTGACCAATCAACTGGAATCTCTTCAAAACCTTCCTTAACAGGCGTAGGACAGTATTCGGCGTGGGAAGGTGGTGGTACTTGATTATAACCAAGTCCTGCCTTCTTTTTACCGCCTGTCCCTTGCTTATTAACGATTTCATTAAAGACAAAAGTTGCGGATGAAGAACCTAAAATTTTGCTTTTATGGTTATCGTACTCACTTTTTAAATCAAAAAGCTCTTTATTCAACAATTCAATTTCAGCAAGATAACTATTAATTGCATCTTGTTGACTAAAGACTTTTGCTTTATAAGTTTGTGTGTCTAACTTATATGCCTCAATTTTGTTATCATAAAGTTTCTCATTAGCTTTAAGAAAATTGTTTGATTCAGTAAGTTTGACAACCTTTTCTCGCAACTCAAAATTGTCATATTGATAATTCTTAAGAGATTCAGTCAATGTAAAACAGGAAACACAGTTTATGGGTACCTCAGGTTCATCATGTACCTCATGTATTTTTGCCAAAAGCGCACTGTGTTGAACCTTTCCTTGAAGCGCACTCCAGTCAAACAATCCTTGATTAAACACCACCGTCTCCTGTGATGTTGTGCTATTCTCTGGAGTCTAGGGAGCTGAAGGTGAAGTAAATCCAGATGAGGGATTTTTATTCTCCACACATTCCTTAGCAAAGTGTCCATGAATCTGACAGATTTTGCATTTCACCTTGCTTTTATTAAAACCAAGACCTGTATCACCATCATCATCCAGGTCTTTTCTACCCGTTCTCTGAAGAAATTTCTTTGTCCTTTGGGTTATCATGGCCATGCTCCATTTGATGTCCATCTGCTCGAGATCGTCAGAATCGATCTGTTCAAAGTCTTCTTCAGTAAGCTGTAGAGTACTAGCCTTCTTGGAAAGAAAATTCTCATAAGAATTGAGGAAAGTTGTAAAGATTTTAGCATGTTCCTCAGTAGACTTTGAAGGAGCGGTATGAGAAGTATAGGAAGTGCCAGTAGAAGTAGATGCAGCTGAGTTGGAAGTTGATCTGGAAGTATCATTTAGACTAGGAATTTGAATATTAGCCTCTGACTTCTTTTCCTTTTGATCGTAAGCCGCTATAAGAGCATCCCATAAACTTATAGAAGTTGCTTGATTTTTAAATTCATTAATCACAACTTCTGGCAAACACTTGGTAATCATCTCATATGCTCTATTGTCTTTATCAAACTCTGCTCGTTCCTTGACTGACATTTGTGCTCTTGACTTAAGCACCCCATCGAGTCTTGGTTGCTCATATCGATCAATGGTGTTAAACCAATTCCACAGATTTGGATCTTTGTGTTCAATGAAATTGCATAACTTAATCTTCCAACTCGCAAAATCACTATAGAACAAAGATGTAGAAGGAAGCATTTTCGCACCAAAAGCCATATCCGAATTTTCCCTCCAAAATTGAATTCGAAAATTTCGAAAACTGACAGAGTGTAGCGAAACTTTTCCGACACTAAAATTAAGCTATTCTAAGCCTAAAAACAAAATTTGAAATTACAAAATTTTCGCGTTTTTCCCGCCAAAATTTCGTCCGAAAACGTCAAAAACTGGCCGGGTAAAATGAAACTTTTTCCAGACTAAAATTGAACAGTTTTAAGCCTATGGAAAAATTTTGAAAACGCAAAAAATTTTCGGAGTTTCCCGCCAAAATGAAACTTTTTTTTTTTTTTTTTACCGAACTTAGAACGAGGTTAATGTCGGAGAAAAATAGCAACGTCGCAGAAGTCCGATGACTCAATTAAGAATCGAAAATGCGACGTAGTGTATAACGTCGCAGTCCAACGTCGCAGAGTCTAGCGACGTCGCGGCCTACGTCGCAATAACCACTTAAGGTCAAAATAACGACGTCGCAGGTAACGTCGCAACTCTACGTCGCAAAGACTAATTAAAGTCAAGCTCAGTTACGTCGCAAGCGACGTCGCAGGTGACGTTGCAGGTGACGTCGCACAGTCGGGCTACAGCGGCCAAAACCCCAAAAATCGAAAATTTTCGAAACCCTAACGAATTTCGAAAACCGAACGACGAACAAACCCGAAAAACACTTCCAGAAATCGATTTCTTAATCAAGCAAATCAACTTAGAAACGATTAATAACAATTAATACCTTCGCGAATCAATCGAGAACGCCCAAAATAACGATCCGAAACCGACGAAACCTTGATTCTACGGCTCTGATACCAGTTGATAGTCCCGCACACGTGAGATCTGATCGGATCGTATAAACAATGAATAATTGATTCACGAAACACAAACGATTCTCTATAATCTTGTATATATTAACAATTGATAATATAACGATTACAGACTACAAACTCGTTTCTCACTGTCTCTCTCACACCAAAAACGGCTCACCTCACTCTCACACGTCCAACCCTAAACTGACTTCAAACTCGCTATTTATACGAAACCTATTGGGCCCTGCGACGTTAAGCCCAACGTCGCAGGCCCAGACCCTTGCGACGTCTGACCCGACGTCGCAGGCCCAATTACAATGTCACCATTCTATGTATATTTCATTTACAGACTCGAATACACTCTCTAAACATTATACATTCGTAGACTAATTGACTTTGACAATTACAATTGTTTGACCAACTGACTGACACACAAAATGCACCAACAACTTGGTCTCATCATAAGAGACGGTTAGGGGGGTTTCAAGACAGTCCGATCTGATCAGAATCTTGACAGCCTAGTACTCAGTGACATACTGATCGGTTTATCTGATCAGTAGGGTACTAGTGTTTACACCACAAGGTATCTACGTGAACGCAAGACACAAATCTTAAAAGACGTTTTCATATATAAAACCCCAATACAGCATCACCCCACGTAAAAGCTAACAAAGTCATAACAAACACAAGTCCCCCTATACTGATTCAACCTACCGCTTTTATTTACTGCTTTAATTAGTTTTAATTTTAATTACGGACCTAAGTATAAAACCACCACTCAAAAAAATTATTTTCAAACCATCGCTAATTTGAACTTTCATCTCGACAAGTTGTTTCACAATACGGTTAACTCTTTAGAACGACCCTAGGTCATACTTCAGCTATACAGCTCTAGTAGAACTTAGGTCCCCAGCTAAATATAAATTTTAAAACTTCCACCGACGTGCTGCTGCCAGTTGCGAAAACGACCATGACTGCTGGCAGCACGTCACTATGCATCTAGACAGCTTAAGGATCATGAAAAGAATTATCCAACTCATGATCTTGAGTTGGCAGCGGTTGTCTTTGCCTTGAAACTTTGGAGGCATTATCTCTATGGCGTGAAGTGTACTATTTACACTGATCATAAAAGTCTCAAGTACTTTTTCGATCAGCGGGATTTAAATATGAGGCAGCGGCATTGGCTAGATTTGGTAAAAGACTACGATTGTGAAATTCTTTATCATCCTGGAAAAGCTAACGTTGTTGCTGATGCACTCAGTCGAAAAGCCATTCAGCCACCTTTGGTGGTCAAATCTCTCAGAATCACCGTTGTTCCGGATTTACTTGATCAAATTAAGTGTGCACAATTGGAAGATTGACAAAAAGGTGATTTTAAATCTGAACGAATTAAAGGTCAAGTTCAAAATTTTGTTGACGATTCACGCGGGCTAAAGACAAGATATGGTAGAATCTGGATTCCTAACTCAATCGAGTTAAAGAAGTTGTTGCTTGATGAATCCCATAAATCCCGATATTCAATTCACCCTAGTGCTATGAAGATGTATCATAGTTTAAAATCAAACTTCTGGTGGCCAGGTATGAAAAGAGAAATTGTAAAATATGTCAAAAAATGCTTAACTTGCCTACAGGTAAAAGCTGAACATCAGAACCCTTATGGTAACTTACAACCATTGGATATACCTGTATGGAAGTGGGAGCATATCACAATGAATTTCATCACCAAATTGCCTAAAACGCAACGCCAGCATGAGACAATTTGGGTGATTGTGGACCGTTTAACCAAAAGTGCATTATTCTTACCGATCAAAGAAACTTTCTCTTCAGAAGCTCTTGCAGACTTATTCATACGTGAAGTAGTAGCACGTCATGGTACTCCTGTATCTATTGTCTCTGATAGAGATGCTAGATTTACTTCATGTTTTTGGATGAAATTTCAGGAAGATATGGGAACTCGTGTCAATTTTAGCACCGCCAATCACCCTCAGACAGAAGGACAGAGTGAAAGAACCATTCAAACTCTGGAAGACATGTTAAGGGTGTGTGCTATTGATTTTGGTGTTAGCTGGGATTCACATTTTCCGTTGGTAGAATTTTCTTATAATAACAGCTATCACTCGAGTATAAAAATGACACCCTATGAAATGCTATATGGGAGAGAATGTAGAACTCCTCTTTGCTAGGGAGAAATCGGGCAGAGAGAATTGGGAAGCACCGATATTGTTCAATTGACCACTGAAAAGATTAATCAAGTCAGAGAACGATTAAAAGCTGCCCAAGACAGACAAAAATCATATGCCGATAACAGAAGGCGTCCGATAGAATTTCAGGTTGGTGACAAAGTGATGTTGAAAGTGTCTCCCTGGAAAGGAATAATTCGTTTTAGAAAGCGAGGCAAATTGGGTCCGCGATTCATTGGTCCTTTCAAAATCCTTGCTAGGGTTGGAAATGTAGCTTATCGTCTTGAGTTACCCGACAAACTAGCAGGAATTCATAATACATTCCATGTGTCCTTTCTCCGAAAATGTTTAGCTGATGAATCTGCGTATATTCCACTGGAAGAAATTGAAGTGAATGATCAACTGAATTATGTTGAACAACCGGTCTCTATTCTCGATGAAAAAGTTACTAAGTTAAGGAATAAAGATCTAAGAATGTTCAAAGTCCAATGGAAGCATCGCAAAGGTTCTGAAATCACGTGGGAACCAGAAGAAGAAGTTATTCATTTCTATCCCTCGCTGTATCAGGACTGGATTGTGAGGACCCAATCCTAAATTGGTGGAGGATAGTTGTAACATCCTATTTTCGTAAGTCCTAAATCATATTATATGAAAATATATATTTGTGTTATTAATTGAGTATGTGTAATTATATGTATAATTGTTATATTATTTGGTTTGTGTATAATTAAGATACATATATATTATACATAGTTATATATATATATATATATATATATATATATATATATATATATATATATATATATATATATATATATATATGTGTGTGTGTGTGTGTGTGTGTGTGTGTTAGTAATAATATAAAACATTGGACTAGAAGTGTTATAAATGAAATGAGCTGGGCCTGTTTAGACTGAGATCGCGACGCGACCAGGGGAGGACCGCGACGCGATTTACCCAGTTATAGAAACTGGTTTTTGTTGGGTCCCTGATAGGTCGGTGTCGTTAACGATAACTATCTGGTTACAACAGTGGGTTTTAAATTTATAAGGCTGGGGCCTAGGGTTACTACTATTGCTAATCTACGGGCTAGCAAAGGATAAGTATGACCTAGGATCGTTCTTTAAAGCGCGACGAATTGAAACTAGGAGAATTTAGAGACTTTTATGAATTTAGCTAGGGTGGAAGAGAGTTGGTTTAGGTTTTGGGTTTTCTATTCTAAAATTAAACTAAATTAAGTCAGAAATGGAGGTTACTTCGGGCGTTCAGCAGTTAAAGCGATTGTCTACTATGAAGTGGTTCAGGTGATATTAAAGCGTGAAGAGTTCCAATGAGGATAAGTTCATAAGTTAATGTGAGTTATTACTACAATCCTACTATCGGGCTAACGCGGAGATGTCCACAATCAGGCAAATAGAATGTCACGTGGGTTGCAGAATATATTAAAGCATACACCGAAAGTTCTCTCAAATGCATGCCCATATTATCTAACAGTTAATCTCGAATCCTATTCCCCAATCTCGGTCATCATAGACGTCCAAATCATGGCACAGTTTGTTGAATAAACAATCTTGTAAACGGGTTTTACCCTCGTCGGAATAAGTTGGAAGAACTGGTCTAAGCGGTCAGATAAGATGTCATCACTTATTCGTATGAATTATCAACATTACTCAAGTATGCAACAAGACATGGGTGGTTTATATTACAAATAGAAACTTAAGTAATACGTTTGTTAATTGATCCATAACACAACTACCTTCGGTCGTTCTCGACTTCCATACGTTTGTACTTTACCATAAGCATTTCCAGTACTATATCGAAGAACAGTCGAATAGGGGCCGTCATGTTATTTCACAATAATTAAGGTTAGGTGTATTTTACTAGTACGATAATCCTAAGGCAACAATCAAACAAGAACATGCAATAAGACAATCAAGATAATAGTTAAACCTAAGCATACAAATGTATTAATCAAATCGAGGGTATTCCGAAAGTTGTCTCAAAAATACCGTCTGTCCGAATTAAATCTTAATCTACCTCTATTACCATATTCCGTGTCTCTTGGATCCTAATTTGGTCTTAGAGAATGATGGCCATGCCGAGCTCAATGATTCAATCAAACATAGTATAACTAAGTGACCTATACCCTATGAGTTAGCTACGTTCATTTTTGGATAAGGTTTTAGTCACAACATGAGTTGGGTAGATAAACGATAAAGATTCGATTCCTACATCTATTCATAATACACAACACCCGCAATCTCATAGCATACAATAAAATCACATATTTAAATCTCTCCTAAATGACTATCATAGCAGATAATTGAGTTATTTAGCTAATCATGGCAATTCTAGCATACATATTTAAATTTATTAAAGAAAGAACGAACATTATTAAATATGGAAGATAGATTAAAACCTGATAAAGAAATACAATAACTCGTAGCTACAAATGCGTCCCGGAGCACCTCCGTACAAGTCTTCCTTGACTAGTTAATTAGCTAGTCTAATTACCCAAGGAAGTATTACAATAAAGAAAGAAAAGAATGGATGGTGAGAAAGTGTGAAATATGCTAGGATGTGTGCATATAGTGGTTTTTTACAAATGAACCTAAGCAACCTATTTATAGGTGAGCTTTGGCTCACATTAGCACCAAGTGGTGCATGTTAGCAAAAGGTAGCCAAAAGGGTGCACCGGGTACCGTACAACGCGAAAAGTAGGCACACCGGGTACTCTACAACACGAAAAGTAGGCGCACCGGGTACAAATGTTACCAAAAATGGAAACCGGGGCGGGACACAGGTGGCCGGAGGCGGTGGGGGTCCAGCCGGCGGCGGTGGGCTGGTGGCCGGCGGCGGTGGGCCCACCCCCGCCCCGTTGCGTAGTTTGTTGCTTCGTTTCTTGATTCGTGCGTGTTTTCTTCGTTATACGTCCGTTTGAGTTAATTCTTTTTTTGTTGGATTCGTAATTCAAAAACGAAGATTTTGACATAAGATAGACCCTGAAATGAGGTCCCTAGATCCAGATATTGCGTACGGATCATTTGGATCTTCCGGCGGGCGCGAAATCTTCATTTTTCACCCGTTTTGGTTGATTCTTCTTTTGTTGGATTCGAATTTTAAAAACGAACATCTTGGAAATATTGGATGTTGATGGAGGGCACTTTAGTCTTGAATTCTCGTTTTTAAGCCTTGAATCTTCAAACGTATGTGGAATCTTCGTTTCTCGGCCGTTTTGCTTGATTTTTATCGTGCAACTTTGTTTTGATCTTCTTAACATATTATCACTGATTTTGTGCATTGTTCGAGTCCAAATGCTGAGTATTGATCTAGAATGAGAGAGATATCGGTGGTAAAAACGTGACTTTTTACGCGATATCAAGTATCCCACACTTAGAGTTTTGCTTGTCCTCAAGCAAACCTTCAGCAAGTTTGTGAAAGGCTGGAAGGGTGTCTTCGCATTCCGGAGAACTTTGATTCCTGCAGGCTTGGTGAAAAGATTTCGGACGAGGTTCCACCCTTTGATGTTTCTCCAAACTTTTGGTTCTAACAAGCTCTCTTTTCAATCTTCAAAATGTAAGATATACATGACTGGGACCCTCACAGGTGGTCACTCAATTCACTCAAGTGTATCGGGGTTCCTAACTTCTAATTCACTCAGGGGCCAGTCATGTAGCTCTTCCGTTGTCATAAGCTTGATCTAGAATCAAATCTATAATATCTAAGTGAGGACGGTGCTAATTATCCCTAGACATTCGCAAGAGGGTGAAGATGGTGTATGGGATGGTTTAATTTGGGAGTTTAATATAGCCTAAGAGTTGCCTGTGATGACTTATCTTTGACTTTTTAGTTGATACCTCTTTTTGGATTTCTCTCTTTGAGAGCCTTCTTTTCATAGCTTTTTCTTCTTTGAAGAACTTTTCCCTTGGCTTTAAATGATCCTTGGGTTTTTAGCTCTTTGATTTCTTTGGCAGCTTTGTTCTTGCTTTCTTTTGAGTCCTTTCATGGATGATATTCTTTTTTCCCTTGGGGATTCTTTCTAGAAGTATGTTTCTTGATGTTGCTGTCATAATAGAAACTTAGGCTATGGCTAAGAGATGTAAAGAAAGGATTGGTTCTTGAAGTGAGTATTCAAAACGAAAAGGCTAAGGCTCAATAGGTTTTCTAAATGATCTTCAATGCCGAAAATGGACATTGGCAGGGTTAGGCTTGAAAACGGGAGTTTTACGAGAGGGTTTTGTCCTAGGGAATGTCAAGATCCTCTAATTGCACCTTCGTCACGTATGACGCTCATTTTTTTGTAATTTTGAAATGCATTCTTCGAACAAGTTCTAACTTGAGAAGGCATACAACGGCACACTCACAAAAAAAAGTGAAGCATTAAAGGTGAATGCTTTTATATGGCTCAAGATTCCTCACTCATTTTTGGTGGTTTTGTGCCTAGTCGTGCGATTGCTTGTTTGAAACTTAGTTTGAAAGTTATCAAAGAGTTTTGCTCGTCGTGGTCCATTTGCCAAGCCTTTTGAATTTTTGTTGACCGAACACACCCTTTTTGGGCTTCCCATGATTCAAAAATTTTGAAACTTTTGCTAAAAAATATGAGTTTTTCTAAAAAGCTTGATCAAAAGTTTATGTTGCAATACAATAGTGAATACTACTGCTATCCCACACTTAAAAGAACATTGTCCCTAATGTTCTCTACTTCTAAGTTAGGTTAATCCCACACTTAGATTTTGAATACGGGTCAATATTTTCAAAGTTATTCTCTATTTGTGAGTAGTAATCCCACACTTAGAGTTTTTCTTAAAATTCTTGTGTGGTTCAAGCAAAGTAAGGTTAGAAGAGACACTTCCTTGTGCTACGTGTGAAGCCACTGGATTTAATGGACCAGGTTCAAGTGTGTGAATTCGCTGGAAATGGACCAGGCTCATTAAAAATGAACTTGTTCCATAAATTTTACTTCGAATTCTACATAGTACACATCCTTCAGAAAACACAAATGTTAACACAAGTTAATACTAAACATAAATAATAATAACTAAAAGTAGCTAATCCGTGTCAGCATAGAGCGCCTCCCAGTCGGTGAAGTCATCATCCATAAAGATCGTGTTTTCCACGATCGATGTAGGAGATGCTGACTCCTCGATGGTATAGACAGGAGATGCAGTACCATCCTCTGGATCCTGGATCCAAGCGTCCAGTGCAGTAGCCTCCTCCTCTAGTGGGGCCATAAAAGTGGGATGGTCCTACGCAGTCAAGCTCCAAGATGGGAATAAATCCCATGGTGGAATGTGCGGAGCGGGATCAGGTCCCATCTGAAAGGGGCACACAGGTGTAGAGGTAAGGCCCAAAGCAGTGTGGATCTTAGAGATGGCGGCGTGCTGGACCTCAAGGGCTCTCAGTATAGACCAAGTGACAGCAGGGTCCGCAGTAGTAACCCCATGCTTGAAGATGGGTACTCTGGAGGTCCCTGCGGTCTGTCCCGCTGGTCGGTGAGATGAAGGTAACCTGGCCTGGATGGGACGTAACAGGAATGACTCCTGAACGTGCACCTCCACCAAGTCTGCCGAGATCTCATCCAAACTAGGAGGTGGTGACTGGGATCCTCTGACAGTCCTCATGCTACTACCCGGTGATGAACTCCGGGAGTGGTGCATGGTATGCGAGCGTTTCTGTCTGGGGGCTCGTGCTCTGTCTGACTGCGAACTCATCCTGCAAAATATAAAAGGTTAATGGTCTAAGATCATCAGTCCTTCATGAGGTACTGGATAGAAAATTGGATTAGCTTAAACACAACAGTAAAAGAAAATTAATGCTAAAAACATAAGATAGGCTTGGGGTGCCTCCCAAGAGCGCTTTGTTTATCGAGTCTCGTAGCTTGACTCTTTTACCTTTAATTGTTTGTCAGGGTGCCTTGCAATCGTAGACTTCCTCGTATGGGGGAAAGTCTTGTACGTAATGTTTTAAACGATGACCGTTTACCTTGAAATTTCCGTCTGGAGCCTCGAGTTCAATGGCGCCATAAGGAAAAACCTTAGAGATTGTAAATGGGCCGCTCCACCTCGTTTTGAATTTACCGGAAAATTTCTTAAATCGAGAGTTAAAGAGTAGAACTTTATCACCTGGATTGAAGCGTGTAGGGCGTAGTTTTGCATCGTGGAGCAACTTAGTTCTTTCTTTGAACTTGTAGGAGCACTCGTATGTTTGATCTCTTAGTTCTCCTAACTCATTTAGTTGCATTTTCCGGTGTGCTCCCGTTACTGTGGGATCTAAGATGCAATTCTTTAGTGCCCAGTAAGCTTTGTATTCAAGTTCGATCGGAAGATGACATGCTTTTCCATATACGAGCCTATAGGGGGTTGTTCCTAAGGGTGTTTTGTAGGCTGTCCGGAACGCCCATAATGCATCATCTAGCTTGTCTGCCCAGTTTTCCTTGTGTTGACCAACTGTTCGTTCCAAAATTCTTTTTAGCGCTCGGTTTGTTATTTCTGCTTGCCCATTTGTCTGCGGGTGGTAGGCCGTAGATGTCTTATGGGTAATGTTGGAACATAGAGTGTGACAACAGATCTAGCTTGAAATAGGACTGGTGTAATTATTATTACGTTTGTATATTGGTTTAGATTTGTAAATAAATATTTGTTTTATTAGTAATATTCGTTAAACATATTATTATGCTAAGTTAGACGAATGTTTAAATACGAAATAAATAATAGACGTTTCATGCGAGACGAGTCGAGATCTCAAGTCGCAGCAAGTTGAGCTGTGAGGTGAGACCTGAACTCGTGAAGTATGAGTCTGGCGAGCCGAGTCCTTTACTGGGCTTGGGCTGCGAGTTGGACCGAACTCGCAGGCCCATGCGAGCCGAGCCGGGACCAGACTATATATATGTTTTTTCAACGTGAAAAACCTAACACTGGAAGAACTTTTTGTCATTCGGTTTTCTGATATGCGAATTCACTAAACCCAGAGAAAACTTAAACCTAACGGCTAGGCTTTGACGTATTATTCGTTTAAAGTTAAGCTTTATAAACGCAATTACGAACGTATTCGTTACTAGTAAGATAACACCGTATTGAGGGATTCCGCACCTTAATACTACAGATAACGAAATTATTGATCCTAAAACTAGGGGACTTACATCTGGTATCAGAGCTTTCGGGCTAAATACGAGTGTGTTCGTGAGTTTTAGTAATATTGCATTTTTGATTCGGGTCGTTTTTACGTGCTTTCTTGCAATACTAACGATCAAAATCATTCTCTGGACGTTTTAGGGTTTGTTTACGGTCGAAATTTTCAGTTTCAGTCGTAAAAATACCTTGAAAATTCGTTTTCGGGTATAACAGCCGTTTCGCGAGTCGAGATTAGGGTTCCAGCTTCGCCTGCGAACCGAGTTGAACTAGCGAGTCGAACTGAGGCTTGCGAGTCGAACCGAGATCCCTCGCGAATCGACATCACTTGCGAATCGACATCTTTAGCAATCCGAACTGCGGCTTGCGAATCGACGTATTCTGCGAGTCGAGCTGAGATTGCGAGTTGAGCTGAGTCTTGCGAGTTGAGTTTTCTGAATTCGCGAAACAGTTTAATTTTACGTTTTTAAGATGTCTGACTTAAGTAGAATGATCGAAATGGACCACGAGGTGGGAAAATCAAATGTTCCACCTAAGTTGTTAAGGATCGAGGATTACTACAATTGGAAGGACAGATTTGAACCTTACTGTAGATTCCATGACCTGTCAATCTGGATGTGTATCAAGAGTGGATACACCGCACCTACTTAAACTGTTCAAAATGCCACTGTGGTTCTTACCTATCAGAACATGAGTGATCAAGAGAAGGAAGCTTACAGAAATGAAAATAAAGCACATTCATGCATAAAGATGTGTCTTCCTAAAGAGATTGCTCATCAACTGAAGTCTTTTCATACTGCTAGAACGCTCTGGGAAGCTCTAGAGAAAAGAGGTGAGGGAAGTCCACATGTGAGAGCTGGCAAGAGGAGTCTTCTCAAAAAGCATTTTACTATGTTTAAAGCTTTAAAAGGAGAAGATCTTCGCGTTTCTACCATCTGTTAAGTGAACTGGAATACCATGAGATTGTTGAAGAAGAAGTAGCTAAAACTGACAAGTTTCTTGAGGGTTTGCCTTCTAAATGGGAAATGTATGGGGTTATGATTAAGGATAACTAAACCAGGTATTCTACTATGACCTTAGAGCAAGTCATTGACAGGCTGAAAGGTTATGATTTCTCCAGAAAGACAAGAGATAGTGATTCTGATCAGGTTCAGAACCCTGGGTTGTATCATGGAAAGTCAAATCTTTCGATTGCGTCCTCTAGTTCGACAACTGCACTGTTAGTTGGTGATACTAGTGAAAATGGAGAAATGATTACTGAAGATCTATGCTTTATTTCCTCCTCTAGTGATGAGACAAAGGGAAAGAATTCTGAGAAGTCACCTCAAGAGCATCAGAAGATGCCTATGAGTGTGAAATCTGCTGAACAGCAACTGTCTGTTCTTGCTTCCTTTGTGGCATCATATGAGAATTACATAGAGGGAAAGATCAATGATCCTGTTCTATTTGACGAGGATTATGAACAGATAGATCCGGATTATGTTGAGGAATTGGAACTTCAAGAGATGTTAGCATTAGTTTCAAGAAAAGTTAAAAATTTCTTCAAGAGAACTGGTAGAAAGGTGTTGGGCAATAGATCAGGGTTTGACAAAACCAAGGTCAGATGCTTTAACTGTCAGGGTATTGGTCATTTTGCTAGAGAATGCCAAAGACCTAAAGTAGAAGCACAAGGAAAACAAGGTTCGGGAAGTACTCTTGCTTCCAAAGCCTTAGTGGTGAAGCAGTTGGATGGTTCTTATGATTGGCAAGCTCATTCTGAGGAAGCCTTGATAGCCGAGATCGAAGAGACAACTGCTGGATCAGTGTCCTACATGCCCACTGATATGGAACAGAGAGTAGAGGTGCCTGAGTCTGAAGTGAAGGCAAGTGATGATGACGTGCTATATATGGATTCAATTCCAGATATGAGTCCTGAAGAATTCGTGGCACGCATGGCTGAAGTACAAACTGACAAGAAGAAGGTATGTTTAGATATTCTTAATCTTGCTGATGTTTGTTACTTAGTTACTGATTTACAATCTCAGAATATTGTCTTAACTGTGTCAAATAGCAATCTGTCATCACAATTGAATATGGATAAGGAATCCTATAAGACTGTTAGATCTGAACTTGATCAAGCCATTATGGATATTCGTAGATTAAGTGATGATAAACAGGCCTTAAAAGATAAAATTAAGTCTGATGCTTCGGATAGAACAAAACTTAGAGATACCATAAGTGAAAAATCTGTTGTCATAGATGGTCTCTATATGAATATCAAAGACTTAAATGAGACAATTGCTAGTAAGGATCAGGAAATAGTGAACCTTAACTTAAGGTTAATTGAGCAAAATCGTAAACTTGAGAACTATAGGACATCTCAAATGGATAAAATGTTAGATGCTCAACGTAGTGTAAAGGACAAGACTGGGTTAGGTTACAATGATGTATCCCCTCCTTTTAATCCCAATTACACTCCTATTCCTGAAGATTCTGAAATGACAGATGCTAATCCTAAAATTTCAGTAACTAATGATCAAAGTTAGAGGCACAGAAGGATGTTTTTAAGAACCTTTCATCAGATAATAGTAAGGCTTCTCATTTCACCAAAATACAATTTGTATCGGGTGGAGTGATTAACGATGCTAAGACTGATGATAAGGTTAATAAGGAACAAATATCTGAACCTTTAGTGCCTAAGACTCCGAGTGGTAATGCAAAAGTTCCTAAATCATGCAAGCAGATGTCATGTTTCAAGTGTCGCCAAAAGGGACACGTGGCTTCGTGTTGTCCTAACAAAAAGCCTGAAACACCACATAAGCTTGTGATTGATGAAAAGACACAGACCGACTCTAGTATGACTGTAGATGGGTTAGATACCAAACCTAAGTTAGGTAATAAACCTGTTAACATTCTTAAAAGAGATGGTAAGCATAGTGTCTCCCCACCTAAACCTAAACGGTCATATACTCAAAGTGATAATTCTGTCTATAAGACTAGGGATGTGACACCGTCGAGGTTTAGAACTACAAGTAGAGGCCATAGTCATTATGAGAGTGGTACTACTTCGCGATCACATGAGTTTAATTATAATTATCATAATAGAGCTCATAATTATGTGCCTAGGAGGTTATCCTCAAATTCACCTCTTAAGGCTGATCGTCCACAAACTCAAGCTACTTCGAAAGTAACCAAAGCTCCTGATGGGAAGGATGGTTATTTTAAAGAGCTTAAGTTTGTTGATAATAAGGGACAAACCAAGACCGTAATGGCTTGGGTCCCTCTTAATAACTGATCGTATTTTGTGTTATGTGCAGGAGTATGCTGTGAACAAGGACAGCTGGTGGTATGTAGACAGTGGATGCTCGAGGCACATGACCGGAGAAAGAAGTCTACTGAAGGACTTCAAGGAGAGTCTCAAGCAAAAAGTAAATTTTGCAGGAGATAAAGGAGGAGTAATTTCAGGAAAAGGAAAAGTTTCAAATGGAACTTTGACTCTTGAGGATGTGAACTATGTTGAAGAACTAACTCACAACCTAGTGAGTGTTTCCCAAGTCTGTGATAAAGGTCATCCAGTTTATTTCAATGAAAATGAGGCCTTAGTCCTGAAGCCAGGTTTTAAAATTCCTGATAAATGGATATTGATGAGGGCGCCAAGGAAGAAGGACATCTATGCTATTAACATGGGTATTTCTAACTCTTCAATGGTGTCTACATGTTTATTATCCAAGGCTTCGGAAGCAGATGCTTTGTTATGGCATAGAAGAATGGCACATCTGAACTGGAGAAAGATGAATTACATAACCAAAAATGGTTTGGTTCTAGGTGTACCACAAAAATGTTTCGAGTCTGAGGATAAGTGTGTTCCTTGCATGAAAGGAAAGCAGCACAAGAGGCCACACAGACCTAAGACTGAAAACTCTATCTCCTCGCCATTTGAATTGCTACATATGGATCTCTTTGGCCCTATAAGCAAGAGAAGTCTAGGTGGCAAATGGTACTGTTTGGTTGTCACAGATGATTATTCTAGATTCTCGTGGGTATTCTTTTTGGGATCAAAGGATGAAACTCCAGGAATTCTAATTGAGTTCTTTGATCTAGTAGAGAATGTCTATAAAAAGAGAGTTAAGCGTATTCGTAGTGACAATGGAACAGAATTTAAGAATTCAACGTTGAATATCTATTGCTTAAGCAAAGGGATATTACATCAATTCAGTGCACCTTATGAACCTCAACAGAATGGTGTTGCTGAAAGGAAAAATAGGACGTTGATTGAAGCTGCTAGAACAATGCTTGCTGATTCAAAGCTTCCGGTCATCTTTTGGGCAGAAGCAGTGAATACAGCATGTTATGTTCTTAATAGAGTTCTTACGGTTAAGAGACATAACAAGACTTGTTATGAGCTTTTGAACAATAAGAAACCTAACTTAAAAGGGTTTGAACCCTTTGGAGTTTCATGCACCATATTAAAGACTGGACATCAAGCAAAATTTGGTGAGAAGGCTGACGAAGGATTTTTCCTAGGTTATATGCCCAATTCGCCAAACAAGAGAGTCTTTAATAAAGTCACAGGACGTTTGGAGGTAGTTTATAATATTGAGGTTACGAGCTACTCACCTGATGTTCATAAGGGCTTAGATTGGCAATTTGATTATTCTGATCTTTTTGCATCATTTAAAGTTCCTATTAGTGACTATGTCAGTGATTCAGAGATAGCTGAACATTTATTGGTTGAAGATGGGGATATTGGTCCCGATTCAACATCAAGTGTTAAGCAGTCTGGAATTAAGACTAATGTTGACTCAGATAAAGCTTCCACAAGTGAGTCACAACAACCTTCAGAGGATAAGTCTCAAGAAACAGAAGATCTTGATGATCTTCCTACAAAGTTTGATGACATACTTACTCCTTTGAAACACTTAAGGATATCTTCTGCTCGTACGGAAGATGTACCTGAATTGGAAGAGATTGGTACTAATTTGGAAGATGAGATTCCGGTTGAGCCTGTTACTTCAACTAGAACGAGTAAGAATCATCCCGTTGAAAACATCATCGGTGATATTAATACTCCGGTTCAAACTAGGCATCAATCCAGAGCTAGTACGTCTGAAAATTCAGAATACCAAAGCTTGTATACTGCAATGAAAGAGACAGGGATTCCTAATCAATGTCTATATTCATGCTTTATCTCACAAGTCGAGCCTAAAAATGTTCAGATGGCTTTAAAAGAAAGCTCGTGGGTAGAAGCAATGCAAGAGGAACTATCTCAGTTCTCTAAATTACAAGTATGGGAGTTGGTTGACCTACCAAAGGGAGAATATCCAATTGGAACTAGATGGGTATTTAAGTGCAAGAGAGATGATAAAGGAATCGTTACTCGCAATAAAGCTCGTCTGGTGGTTCAAGGTTTTAATCAACAAGAAGGTATTGACTACAACGAAGTGTTTGCACCAGTTGCTAGGCTAGAAGCAATCAGAGTATTCTTAGCATTCGCATCATATTTTGGTATAAAAGTGTATCAGTTGGATGTTAAGAGTGCCTTTTTGTATGGCAAAGTGGAAGAATTGGTGTATGTTTTACAACCGCCAGGGTTTGCTGATCCTGAGTATCCAAATAGAGTATATCGCTTGAATAAGGCTCTATATGGATTACATCAAGCACCTAGGGCATGGTATGGAACACTATCAACGTATCTACTTGAGAATGGATTTACAAGAGGATTGATTGATAGTACACTGTTTGTGAAGTGGAAAAAGAAAGACTTTCTTCTCGTGCAAGTTTATGTCGATGACATTATCTTTGGATCGTCTGATGAAAAGATGTGTCAAGAATTCGAACAAGTTATGAGAAAAAGGTTTGAAATGTCTGCAATGGGAGAGTTGAATTTCTTCTTAGGATTACAAGTTGATCAAAAGAAGGATGGATTCTTTATTCATCAATCTAAATATACATATGAGCTATTAGAACGCTTCAAGATGGATGAAAGTAAGGTCTACAATACTCCAATTCCAGTCAATCATGGACTAGGTCCTGATACATCGAGTGATAGCGATGTGGATCCAACTCTTTATAGAGCCATGATCGGATCACTAATGTATCTAACAGCCTCTAGGCCTGACATAATGTTTGCTGTCTGTTTATGCGCAAGATATCAGGCTAATCCGAAAGAGTCACACATGCAAGCTGTTAAATGAATCTTTCATTACCTCAAAGGGAAACCTAAGCTGGGTCTTTGGTATCCGATTGATGGAGACTTAGATCTCGTAGCTTATACTGATTCGGATTACGGAGGATGCAATCAGAATAGGAAATCTACGACCGGAGGATGTCAATTCCTAGGAGGTAGATTAGTATCCTGGCAGTGCAAGAAGCAAACCTCGGTAGCCATTTCTACATGTGAAGCTGAGTATGTTGCAGCTGGTAGCTGTTGCTCGCAAGTACTTTGGATTCAACAGCAACTGCGGGATTACGGGTTAAATATAACCAATACTCCTATGATGATTGATAACGAATCTACTATGCCGATCACCAATAATCCGGTGAAGCACAGTAAAACTAAGCATATTGATATTCGACATCATTTTATTAGAGATTGTGCTGAGAAAAAGTTGATAAAGTTAGTTAAGGTTCCATCATTGGATAACTTAGCAGACTTACACAAAGGCGTTCGACAGAGCAAGATTTGAGACGTTGGTTCAACTAAACGGAATGAGGAATCCAGAGTGATTAGTCTTCCAAGGGTATTTTTGTAATAGTTAGTATTTCTGTGTGTTAAAAAAAAAAAAAAAGGCGTATAGCATTCATTTGCTTCTTACCTAAGGGGAATCGCCTTCATTAAAGAATATAACCAAAATATTCTTTGAAATTCATTTAAGTTTTATTTGCAAAAACTAGGGGAAATGATAGTACATTAGGAGAATAAGCTTCACAATAACAAGCTTAAGTCTTAAGTATGATATGGTAGTAGGTTCAAATAAAGTTGCTTTAGAACTACAGCGGTTCTATCAGGTATGTGTTTATATTTATTTGATTATACACCTATATCCACAAGTTATAATTTGTCTATTTTTAAGTGAAAACTTTAGATGGCTTCATCATATGATGTACTGGTAGGCAAATTATATGACGTTTTCTAAGCCTTAAGAAATTAATTAACTACTTGTTTATTATCTTGTGTTACTATTCAATGATGTATGACATTAAGTCTTAATTGTTGAATGATGGTATTACCATACACTGTTATCATGCATTTTAATTAGAAGTGACAAATAGTAGCTATATGGGTATTAACTTAATTACTGGTAACTTTGTTGTACTAAGTACAGAACTGAAACCTTTAATTAAATTAATATTCTCAAATATATTTTGAATTATGCTAGAAGGGATCTTTTGTTGTACTACGTACAGACTTAGATAACATAGCATATTCAAAATATGTCTGATATTTGTCTAACCTTAAAAATTCAAGTGTATGTTATATGTTTCGAAAAGATACATCATTTAGTAACCGCTACCTTGAAATTTAATGATGCAGTGTTATGAGTTTTACTTGAAATTCTTCAGTATGTCATATAATAGGAAGCACTTGATAATATTCATACTAACAATAAAGTGTTTGCTTAGAAAATTGAGTATAATTTGTTTATGTGGATCATAATACCGGTAATCGTCTTGGACTATCTATAAAAAAATATATTCACTTTATGTGAGTAATGCATTTATTAATTATGCTATGTGGATAAAGGTACCTAAGATATAATTTTATAAATATAAGTGTATAAATGATAAATTTAGTTGTAATGTTACAGTAATTTACTTGAATTTCATGAGGTATGTATACTACCAATCTGCTTAGACTTTTTAATATATAATTGATTGCTTATTCTTACTAATATGATCCCTAAGCAGATAAAATCTTATTTACTTTGTATATTTACTTTGTTTCGAGTGATTAATAAAATGGTACTTGATACCAAAGTTTATATAATTGTGTTTTTATCTTAAGTTTATTTGTTTTTAATTTAAGTTTTTGTGTTTATTAGGTTTTACCCTTCGGAATTATATTATACTGAATATTTTTGAGTTGAACAAACGTAACAATTTGCAAGTGAAAATTAATTATAATTTAGACTTGTAAAATATCGGGTTTTATTTATACTTAGAATTAAATTCGCGTTTTAATATAGTCCTGCGAGTTGACATCGACTTGCGGATCCGCTTGAAATCTCGCGAATCGGATACAAAGTATAAAGGGGGTCAAACGAGTCAAGCCAACCCACCGAACCCACAAACTTCGCGAGTTCACTATAACTTTGCGAATCCGTCTTACAGGCGAAATGAGGCGATTTTGAGTTTTCGTTTGATTTCGATTTTTAGAGTACGGGAACGAGTTTTTCAATCCGTAGACTTTATACATCTTTACTTTGCGCACATTTTGAGGTATATAACGACGGATTTTACCGTTTAAATTGCACGAAATCGAAGGTTTTTTAAACTTAGGGTTTCGGTTTGAAGTTTAAACGATTCACATAGATTTACGATGTTATTGGACATGGATCTTTAGGGTTTATGTTAAACGAACATTAATGAACGTAAATCAATCGATAGATCATGTTAAAATCAACGGATTAATCGATTTTGAAAACAAACTCGTGACGGCAGTTCATCGAACGAGTTGACATTTTGATTCAACTCGCAGCGAGTTGACTAGCGAATCGACATGATTAGCGAGTTCACTTAAATAAGCGAGTTGATAAACGAAGCGAGTTGATAACGAGTTGATCTCGATTCGCTTAGTTGTCTTATGCGAGTCCAGTACTTAAATAAATTTTATTAGTTATATAAATGTTAAGACTTTTTAAGTAATAATTTTTATATAATGGATTTAAATTAGACTTAAGACTCTTTAGTTATAAGTTAAATTTTTATATACGACTTGAGACTATTTTGTAACAAGTTATATATAATTTCAATTTTAAACTAAGATGTTTGATGAATCTCGATTCATAATACGTTATAGTTTAAAGATTCTTAATCGTGCTTTAAAATTATATCTGTTGTTTGTGTTTATTTTACAGATATGGCTAGAGCATTTGACAAGGGCCACAATATTTTGGTGGATCTGAACCTTGAAGCCAAGAGGGCTGATATGGTTGCTGATATTCTACGTTTTCTTGCACGATCAAGGATTAGATACGCCATTACGGCCAATCCTCCTATCTCTCAGGCTATACTGAACGATTTCTGGACGGATATTGTATATGACGAATCTATCAATCCACCAGAGATTCGAGCTACGGTTAGTGGACAACCTGTTACGTTTTCGGCTGGTAATCTCCGTGAGATTTTGCAGCTAGGTACAGTAGAACAGGAGAATGGGGATATTGAGTATCCTATGGATTTTATAGAGGGTGCTATAGGCCGTATGGGTTATACAGGTGATAGACGCGGACGTCAGTTCCAGAAACCTCTGGTTATTCGCCAGTGGAGGTTTCTCTGGCACGTGATGAATATCGTTTTTGCAGCGAAGAAGGGTGGATTTGATGAGTTGAGCCCTGCTATTCTATCGGCTGCACTGTCACTGGTTTATAATAAACCATACAGTTTTTGTGATTATCTTTTTGGTGAGATTGCGAAACAGATATCGGGGTCTGTTAGATCAAGATTTTTGGTTTACCCGAGGTTTTGTATGTTGATTATTTGTGCTCGTCTACCGGATTTGGCTATACCTGAACCACATCTAGTGGTTAATACGATTGATCATCGTGGGTATAACGCCATGTTCATGCAGACAGTGAGGAAGGAGGGAGTGGTGAAACCTGAGGTTAGACCACTATTTGGGTATATTATTGACCCGAACTACGTTGCACCGCCAAATCATGGTTGGTTGGATGTGGTTGCTCCTGCTGCTGCTGTTCCAGATCCTGCTGATGCTGCTGATGTTGTACCTGATCTTGTAGCTGAGGAGGTTCAACCTGAAGATCCACAAGGGCTCCTTGAGGATGTTCTTATTCAGGTTGGTCAGGTTGATCAGCAAGTGAATCAAGAGGTTGTTGCACAAGTTGTGCAAGAGGTTTTGGAGCAGAATGATGATGCAACGAATCCTTTGCTTCAGGATATTGATAGTTATTTTGCACCATCTGAGGTAATATTTTATTTATATAATAATATAGATGCTTAGTTGATATATTGTTTTTATTAATCATAGATGCATAATATTATTATATAATGATTATGATATAGATATTTAGTTAATTGGATATTATTTCTGATTTTAAAATATAAATATCATTAAACGAACAGGAAGCTGAAGCTGAGGCTGCAAACCCAGAAGTTGTAATACTTGAGGGGGAGCAGATACAGCTTGATAGATCAGTTGTTGTACCGACTGAGGTATTATATCTGATTAATCTTAAATATATAGAACTTGTATGATAGAGCTTATGCTAATCATAAATGTTTAATATATTCAAAATTTAGGATCCTGTTAGATCGTCTAGAGGTCATGATGGTGAGACGGCTTCTGATGATGATTCTGAGAATACATCTTCTCCTCCTCCATCTGCTTCTGAAAAGAAGAGGAAGGGTAAGAGTGTTATGGAGGAAGATATTGAGGAGATTGATGCTCAATTGATGAAGCGTCCGAGAACGCTAACTATTAGAGAAGGTTAGTATTGATTATAAAAGTTAAATAATCTTAACTTGTTGTTTATCAGGAGTTAAACTGAGACAGTTAATTCTGTATTTAGTTGCTCAAGATACACCACAGGTGGAGATGGATGCACCGGTGGTTTCTGAACAGATGTCTGTACCGCTTCAGGTATGAGATATAAGTTCTATAACTATGAGTGTTATGCAATTAATTAGAGTTTGAGACAGAGTAATCTGTAACAATAACTGATTTTAATTGTGGTTAACTTTACAGCATGAGGTTGCTGATCTAGTTCGTGGAGCTAATTTTCCGACGAATAAAGCAGCTAGATTTGCGACGAACTTGCTTACGCAAGCTTTGTCTCAACCTCATACACCGCTGACCAGAGACTGGCATATTGAGTCTCTTACACCGCCTGGACCTACAACGATACCTGTTACTCCGATGACTGATGCTGAAAGGATTACATCCTTAGAGTCGAGGGTAAAGGATTTAGAGAAGCTTACTTCTCAGATTCCAGAGCTGGTGTCGAACAATCTTCTTCTTGCTCAGCAGATACTCAAGCAGAGTGAATCGTACAATCTACTGATGAAGACTCATGAGACTTTGCTTGCGGACTTCAATGTGCAGAGACTGAAGTTATCTTCTTTGGAGAGTCTGGTCTTGAGATCGCATTCAGGACAGTCTACTCGGGGGAGATATTGGTATATCTGGAGTCTTGCAAAGAATATGAGACAAAGACGATGATCCCAATGCAACGAAAGGTGGTGAGCAGACCGGTCCTTCAAAGACTGGTGAGCAAACTACGATTCGGGGGGAGTCTGGTGGTCATGCTGGTGCTAGTGGTTCTGGAGCGAGTACAAGTGCAGATAAGACTGTACCGGGTGATACTGAAGCTGGTAAGATAGCTTAGTATTATCATAGTACTGTAATATTTGTAATAGTTTGTAGTGAACAAATGTAAACTTAATTTATTGTGTTAATATATTTGGCTTAGGGTTATTATTATTTTAAGTAAAATATGTTTGGTAATTTAAGTTTATATAATTATGTTAAAATAAAATAGTGATCGAAAGACTTCCGACTCATTGAGTAGTCGAGCGGCGTGTTCCGATTAATTTCGGCGGTCAAAATTTTATAATAACATATGCATTTTAGATTTGATTATGGACTTAAGACCGTAAGGTATATAAGTATTTAACAAATTAAAAATGTATTCGTATTAACTAGACAAATGATATATAATTTAAAGGTTAAATTGATAATGAATGAGATCAATTAACACTTGGAAATTATATAAGGTAATTAATAGTAAATTTAAATGTTTGGTGATTATTCACAATGCATTAGAATTTAAAATTAATTAATATTTGTTAAGTAGACTTAAGAGATTTTGGATTGATTCAGGGTAATCAATTAAAGATTTTATAAGTTATTTGTAAATTGCGTTAAAATATACAAAAGAATTAATAAAGAAATTCTTAGGTTGATTCAGGGAAATCGATAAGAGAGTTTTAATTATTAATATTGATTTGTATTTGTGGTTTTCTCTTAGGATTGGAAATGCTTGATCTATCTGGTTCGGAAGATGATATTTTTGATGAGATAGATGAAGACATTGATTTTGATCTTGAGGATGGAGAATTTCTACCACCTACAGATTGGACTGCTGTACCTGAGATTGTGCAAGACATTGGTGTAGATCCTGATGCGAATATAGATGAACACCATGTGAGCCCATCTAGGACAAAAGTTATTATTGAAAATGAACAAGGTCCAATGATTGTCGATGTAGATGAAGAAATCGATGACTCAACCGATTCTGAAAAAGATGAAACTTTGATTCCTACCAAGAATCCTGCTGTTTTTCTTAGGAAACTTCAAAAGCTGAAGAAGAAGATTGGAGTTTCAGAAGTTGATATTACGGGAAAACGTGTTCCTCGTAAAGGGATTGTTGGATGGTACTTTGACTCTGAGCTGAAGCTTTTTGCTATTAAAAGGTTTGATGGAGTTCAATATTTTGGGCAAAAGCTTGCAGTTTTTAGCTCTTTACCATGTTATGAGATACGTGATTTGGCTAGATTAGAGATCAACAACCCAAGTCGTGATGATTATGCTGATCGTGTTGAAAGAATCATTAGACATGAGGTTGGTACAAATAAGTTTGTTCAGATTAAGCCAAGAAAGGGAAAAACTGTGAAACTACAGGAGATAAGTCAAAGAACTGGAAGAAGAAGAAGGAAAAAGATTTATCCAGCTGTTAGATGCATACAGCAGATTCCATTGAAGACAATGCCACAGGATATTTTGGGAAATATGAAGAGTTGGCACGTGGATTCAGGAACTGGAGAAGCTGTTATGGTTGAAGCTGATGATGAGGTTGAAGGTGGTGAAAGAGAAATCTTTAGAGTTTATGATCATCGACACCTGATGAATATGTCGAGAAAAGATATGTTAAAGTTAAATGAGAACAGAATTTTGACGACTATTGAATGGGCTGATTTAGCAAGAGATTATCAGTTGATGGTTAAAACTTGTATCAAGATGAAGATTTACGCATGCAGTAAGATTTACAAATGAAGACCAAAGACAGCGTGAAGATAAAGACGCTAGAGCTATTGTCAAGGGGGAGTCTGTTGGAACATAGAGTGTGACAACAGATCTAGCTTGAAATAGGACTGGTGTAATTATTATTACGTTTGTATATTGGTTTAGATTTGTAAATAAATATTTGTTTTGTTAGTAATATTCGTAAAACATATTATTATGCTAAGTTAGACGAATGTTTAAATACGAAATAAATAATAGACGTTTCATGCGAGACGAGTCGAGATCTCAAGTCGCAGCGAGTTGAGCTATGAGGTGAGACCTGAACTCGTGAAGTATGAGTCTGGCGAGCCGAGTCCTTTACTGGGCTTGGGCTGCGAGTTGGACCGAACTCGCAGGCCCATGCGAGGCGAGCCGGGACCAGACTATATATATGTTTTTCCAACGTGATAAACCTAACACTGGAAGAACTTTTTGTCATTCGGTTTTCTGATCTGCGAATTCACTAAACCCAGAGAAAACTTAAACCTAACGGCTAGGCTTTGACGTATTATTCGTTTAAAGTTAAGCTTTATAAACGCAATTACGAACGTATTCGTTACTAGTAAGATAACACCGTATTGAGGGATTCCGCACCTTAATACTACAGATAACGAAGTTATCGATCCTAAAACTAGGGGACTTACAGGTAACACCATATTGTTGCAATATCTTCATAAACTGAGTATTGCAAAAGTGTGTGCCGCGGTCACTGATGATCGCTCGAGGTGTTCCAAACCGACAGAATAGCTGCTTTAAGAACTTGGTTACGACTCTCGAGTCATTTGTTGGGAAGGCCTGAGCTTCGGCCCATCTGGATACGTAGTCCACAGCTAGTAGAATGTATTCCTTTCCGTAAGATTTCGGAAATGGTCCCATGAAATCTAATCCCCATATATCGAATATTTCACATGCTTGGATATTCGTTAACGGAATTTAGTTACGCGTTGTGATATTTCCAAACCTTTGGCAAATATCGCAACGTTTCACCAAGTCTTGTGCGTCTCTAAAAATAGTTGGCCAATAGAATCCTGAGTCGTATACTTTCTTTGCTGTCAAGTTGGCTGCGTGGTGTCCTCCGGTGGGTCCATGATGGCTTTGATGGAGGATGTGTTCGGCTTCCTTTCCATCGACACATCTTCTTATAATCTGGTCGGGACAGACCTTAAACAAATACGGATCATCCCAAAAGTAGTGCTTGACATCGCGGAAGAACCTCTGTCTTCGTGATGACGGCATTCCTTTTCTTGTGATCCCTCCAACTACAAAATTGGCTATGTCTGCAAACCAAGGATCGTCCGTGAATTGTGATCCTTGCGATTGCTCTCATAAACTCATTAACTGCTCTTCTGGAAATCGATCTTTGATGTCCCCGTCTACAAGTTGTTCCATTGATGGATTTTCAAGTTGACTCAGATGGTCTGCAGCGACATTCTCTGCTCCCTTTTTATCTTTTATTTCAATGTCAAATTCTTGTAGGAGTAGAATCCATCGTAACAGTCTTGGTTTTGCGTCTTGCTTTTTGAAGAGGTATTTCAGAGCTGAGTGATCCGTGTACACTATTGTCTTTGACAATATCAGGTAGGATCGAAATTTATCAAAGGCGAATACTACAGCCAGCAGCTCCTTTTCGGTAGTTGTATAATTCTCTTGAGCATCTGTGAGAGTTTTGCTAGCGTAGTAGATTGGCCGAAAATGGTTATCCTTCTGTTGTCCGAGAACTGCCCCTACAGCGAAGTCACTTGCGTCACACATGATTTCAAATGGAAGGCTCCAGTACGGAGCGACCATGATTGGTGCGTTGGTTAGTTCTTTCTTTAGGTAGTCAAAGGCTTTCATGCAGCTTTCGTCAAATGCGAATTTGATGTCTTTTCCTAACAGGTGGGTGATAGGCCGAGAGATCTTGGAAAAGTCCTTGATAAAACGACGGTAGAACCCAGCGTGACCTAGAAAACTTCGAATTGCTTTAACGTTGGTGGGTGGTGGGAGTTTCGCAATAGTTTTGACTTTGGCTTTGTCTACTTCGATTCCTGACTTTGATATTCTATGTCCTAAGACTATTCCTTCCTTTACCATAAAGTGGCATTTTTCCCAATTCAAGACGAGATTTGATTCTTCACACTTGGTGAGCATCCTATCGAGGTTGGATAAACATGATGCGAAAGAGTCTCCGAAGACCGAGAAGTCATCCATAAAGACTTCCATGCATTGTTCAATCATGTCATGGAAGATTGCAACCATGCATCTCTGAAATGTTGCAGGCGCGTTGCATAATCCAAATGGCATTCGTCGATATGCGAACGTTCCATAAGGGCATGTAAACGTCGTTTTCTCCTGGTCTTTTGGATCGAGCGGAATTTGGAAGTAACCGGAGAATCCATCAAGGAAACAGTAGAATTCGTTTCCCGACAGCCTCTCGAGCATTTGGTCAATAAACGGAAGTGGAAAGTGATCCTTGCGAGTTGCTTCGTTTAACTTCCGGTAGTCAATACAAACCCTCCAACCGGTGACGGTCCGAGTTGGTATGAGCTCATTTTCTTCGTTTGTAATGACCGTCATTCCTCCTTTCTTTGGGACGACTTGAACAGGGCTAACCCAAGGTGAGTCAGATATTGGGTATATTAGTCCAGCATCCAAGAGTTTGATAACCTCTTGTTTTACTACGTCTTGAATCTTAGGATTTACTCGTCTCTGCCTTTGAACGGATGGTTTGAAATCGTTCTCCATTAAGATCTTATGCGTGCAATAGTTAGGACTAATTCCTTGTATGTCAGAAATTTTCCATGCGATTGCTTTCTTGTGTGAACTCAGCACATCAACTAGCTGAGCTTTCTCTTTTGGTTTCAACTCCTTTGAGATTATCACCGGGAGTTGGGAGGTTCCTTGGAGGTAAGCGTATTCAAGGTGAGGTGGTAATTCCTTTAATTCCAAGTTTGGTGGTTTCTCAATAGACGGCTTCATTCTAGCTATTTCGTCTCTATTCAGCTTCTCATATTCAGCTTGGAAGGGTGCCTCGTCTATCTCAGGTTCGGATGTAGAGATTGATGCGATTTCGACCCATTTGGTTTGGTTTGAAAATTCGTTCGTCTTTAGCTAGTATTTGTTGACCGATGATGAGGATACTTCGTCATTTCGGGTGAGAATAATTTCTCCGTCGTCGGTGAATTGGAATTCTTGAAATTGAGCGGTTGAGGATTGGTTTATGATTAATTCAGGGTTTGGAAATGATAGAGGTTTGGGTTGGTTGATTAATTGGGATTCAAATGGTGGTGGCTCAATACTCATCCCTTTGAAGGAATCCAGGATTTCTTTAATTGAAGGAGCTGGATTCGGGGTATCGAGTGTGGATGTATCTCTTTTTAGCCAAGGTATCGGTACGTGTACCGCATCCCAATGGGACGGTTATCGTTTTGCCATTGGTGCAAGATAGCTTCTTTTCAAACAAGGGAAATATTAGTTCTTCAGACTTTGCTGGCGAAGTGATTACGGACTGCAGCCCAGGATCCTTGTTATATAATCTTCGAACGGTGACTACCGTGGTAGGTATCGGGTTCTGGCTGGATATTGCCAACACTTCGTGCAGATGTTCATCAAAAATGTCCTGCATAGTATCGCACAAATCAAGGTCCTCTTCCAGCGGTTGCTTCATTAATCGATCGACATTAAAGGTGACCTCCTCTTTCCCGACTCTTAGTTTTAAAGATTTTTCGTTTACGTCGATTACGGCCTTGGCAGTATTTAAGAAAGGTCTGCCAAGGATGAGTGGGATGTGGGTGTCTTCCTCTATATCCATGATGATGAAGTCCACTGGAAAGACGAACTTATCGACCTTGACCATGACATCTTCAGCAATTCCTCGAGGGAGTTTAACTGATCCGTCTGCTAATTGAATGGTCATACGAGTAGGCAGTAGGTTATCTAATCCTAATTTCTTATAGAGGGAATAAGGCATAAGATTAACACTAGCACCTAGGTCAGCTAAGGCATTACTAATTTGGATATCTTGGAGAAAACAAGGTATTGTAAAACGTCCAGTGTCTCCTAACTTAGGTGGAAGACCATGTTGTACAATTAAAGAGCATTCAGCATCTAAGGGTAAACTAACTATTTGCCTAAGTTTTTCTTTGTTTGAAAGAAGTTCTTTAAAGAATTTGGCACATGTGGGCATTTCTACTAAAGCATCTAATAGTCTAACATTCAAGTGTAAGCTTTTAAACATTTCCAGATATTTACCGAATTGGGCTTCTTGCTTTTCCTTTTTAAGTCAACCGGGATAAGGTATTCTCGTGCGATGTACATTATCCGGAGTTTTGGTTGGTGATGGGTCAGGTGTTGTGACAGGGATGTCAATGGACACATGTTCACTTGGTGTAGGTGTGGGCGAAGAAGTGTTTTCGGGGGTGTTATCTGGTGGTGGTGGATCAACTTTGGTTATTTTTCCTCCCCTAGTGACGATTAACACATCATTGGGTTGAATGGTAGTTGCCGACGTACTTTCCTCAATAAAATTCAAGTTTTCCAAAATAGACTCCATGTTAGAAATTAATTTGTCAGAAATTTTTATCATGGCATCAATGTTGTCTTGAAATCCGGCTATCCTATTGTTTATAACATTTTGTTCTAGTATAAAATCAGATAAAAGTTGTTTTGAGGAATGTAAGTGGGTTGTTGGTGAAGGAATGGCCAAAAGTTGGGTTAATGATCCACTTGGCGTATGGTTGGTTAAATTAAAATAAGGGGTTGACATGGTTGGTTAATGAAAAACTAATCTAATCCTAAGGGCAAAAAGTGTAACTTTTGATTGATGTTAATCTTTCAAAAGGATTGCTAAATACTAGAGTTACTAAACTTCCTAAAATTGGTCGCCGACGCTCCCCGGCAGCGGCGCCAAAAACTTGTTGGGTCCCTGATAGGTCGGTGTCGTTAACGATAACTATCTGGTTACAACAGTGGGTTTTAAATTTATAAGGTTGGGGCCTAGGGTTACTACTATTGCTAATCTACGGGCTAGCAAAGGATAAGTATGACCTAGGATCGTTCTTTAAAGCGCGACGAATTGAAACTAGGAGAATTTAGAGACTTTTATGAATTTAGCTAGGGTGGAAGAGAGTTAGTTTAGGTTTTGGGTTTTCTATTCTAAAATTAAACTAAATTAAGTCAGAAATGGAGGTTACTTCGGGCGTTCAGCAGTTAAAGCGATTGTCTACTATGAAGTGGTTCAGGTGATATTAAAGCGTGAAGAGTTCCAATGAGGATAAGTTCATAAGTTAATGTGAGTTATTACTACAATCCTACTATCGGGCTAACGCGGAGATGTCCACAATCAGGCAAATAGAATGTCACGTGGGTTGCAGAATATATTAAAGCATACACCGAAAGTTCTCTTAAATGCATGCCCATATTATCTAACAGTTAATCTCGAATCCTATTCCCCAATCTCGGTCATCATAGACGTCCGAATCATGGCACAGTTTGTTGAATAAACAATCTTGTAAACGGGTTTTACCCTCGTCGGAATAAGTTGGAAGAACTGGTCTAAGCGGTCAGATAAGATGTCATCACTTATTCGTATGAATTATCAACATTACTCAAGTATGCAACAATACTGGGGTGGTTTATATTACAAATAGAAACTTAAGTAATACGTTTGTTAATTGATCCATAACACAACTACCTTCGGTCGTTCTCGACTTCCATACGTTTGTACTTTGCCATAAGCATTTCCAGTACTATATCGAAGAACAGTCGAATAGGGGCCGTCATGTTATTTCACAATAATTAAGGTTAGGTGTATTTTACTAGTATGATAATCCTAAGGCAACAATCAGACAAGAACATGCAATAAGACAATCAAGATAATAGTTAAACCTAAGCATACAAATGTATTGATCAAATCGAGGGTATTCCGAAAGTTGTCTCAAAAATACCGTCTGTCCGAATTAAATCTTAATCTACCTCTATTCCCATATTCCGTGTCTCTTGGATCCTAATTTGGTCTTAGAGAACGACGGCCATGCCGAGCTCAATGATTCAATCAAACATAGTATAACTAAGTGACCTATACCCTATGAGTTAGCTACGTTCATTTTTGGATAAGGTTTTAGTCACAACATGAGTTGGGTAGATAAACGATAAAGATTCGATTCCTACATCTATTCATAATACACAACACCCGCAATCTCATAGCATACTATAAAATCACATATTTAAATCTCTCCTAAATGACTATCATAGCAGACAATTGAGTTATTTAGCTAATCATGGCAATTCTAGCATACATATTTAAATTTATTAAAGAAAGAACGAACATTATTAAATATGGAAGATAGATTAAAACCTGATAAAGAAATACAATAAATCGTAGTTACAAATGCGTCCCGGAGCACCTCCGTACAAGTCTTCCTTGACTAGTTAATTAGCTAGTCTAATTACCCAAGGAAGTATTACTATAAAGAAAGAAAAGAATGGATGGTGAGAAAGTGTGAAATATGCTAGGATGTGTGCATATAGTGGTGTTTTACAAATGAACCTAAGAAACCTATTTATAGGTGAGCTTTGGCTCACATTAGCACCAAGTGGTGCATGTTAGCAAAAGGTAGCCAAAAGGGTGCACCGGGTACCGTACAACGCGAAAAGTAGTCGCACCGGGTACTGTACAACACGAAAAGTAGGCGCACCGGGTACCAAAAGTTACCAAAAATGGAAACCGGGGCGGGACACAGGTGGCCGGCGGTGGTGGGGGTCCAGCCGGCGGCGGTGGGCTGGTGGCCGGCGGCGGTGGGCCCACCCCCGCCCCGTTGCGTCGTTTGTTGCTTAGTTTCTTGATTTATACGTGTTTTCTTCGTTATACGTCCGTTTGAGTTGATTCTTTTTTGTTGGATTCGTAATTCACAATCGAAGATTTTGACATAAGATAGGCCCTGAAATGAGGTCCCTAGATCCAGATATTGCGTACGGATCATTTGGATCTTCCGGCGGGCGCGAAATCTTCATTTTTCACCCGTTTTGGTTGATTCTTCTTTTGTTGGATTCGAATTTTAAAAACGAACATCTTGGAAATATTGGATGTTGATGGAGGGCACTTTAGTCTTGAATTCTCATTTTTAAGCTGATATGTGCTAAAAAGTCATGTTTTCAGGCACATATTACCCGCACATTTGGCCTAAATCTTGGTGAAAACACTTGAATTAAATGTTTATTTACTTAATTTCACAAAGTTGGTCAAATTATAGGCATTGCTGTAAAA
This sequence comes from Helichrysum umbraculigerum, assembly GCA_949592205.1. Lineage (NCBI taxonomy): Eukaryota > Viridiplantae > Streptophyta > Magnoliopsida > Asterales > Asteraceae > Helichrysum > Helichrysum umbraculigerum. The sequence continues at coordinate 118,454,117 of CATIUR010000001.1, forward strand.
AGTGCTAAAAACATCCAAAAGGCACACAAATCGAGGAAGATTATTCTAAACACTGATTCTTACAGACTTTTAACCATATTATGATACAAGTCCTTAAATAGTCTCATATGATGTATCAGGTTATTCCAAGACTGTAGAATCAAGAATCGTGCAGATCGGGTAAAGAACGAGGAAGATAGAGCTTTCTGAGCGCAAACCGAGGGCATTCCGCACACGCCAACCCTAGAGATATCCAAATTTGGAACTTTTGGCATCATTAGAAGCGTAACGGAATTACGAGACCGCAGGCGAAAGAATCAAGTCAAACGGATGCAAAACGAAGAAGATACGGCCTTCCGAAGTTGCGAGAAAAGTCAGAAAAATCACACGGCCTACCACACGGCCACCCCCTAGCCGAACACGGCCTAGAGGAGGCCGTACATGGCCTGTTTATAGCCGTACATGGCCTGATCATGGCCGTACACGGCCTGTTTTGGCTTCACACCCCCTCGTTGTTGCTTCGTTTGCTTGTACGTATGCTTGTAGGCTTGTACTCTTGGCTCCATGGCTTGCATATAAATAGAGGGCTCTCCATCCTCATTTCACACACCATTCTTCAACAAGAATTCTCACTTTCTCTCTCACACACTCTTTCTCTTTCTAGTTTAGCTTTCTCTCTCTAGCACTACTCTTAGGAGTTAGAGGAGAAATAGATTATGGTTTTAGTTCGTTAGTTCTTGGTTAATATTTAACCTAGACTAACGGAGGGGCTACTTTTGTAATAGTGTAGGGAATATTCTGAGGGGCTTATTTGTAATATTGTCGAAGATATTGCGGAGGTTCCGTTCATGTATTCTTCTAACATTATTCTGTCTACGCATAATCTACGGTTATTTCTTTCCTTTTCTATTATGATGATTACTATTATTATTATGATAGATTTAGGATTGTTTACCATGCGTAGTGAGTAGTTCTCTTATGTGCTTGTTGTGATGTAGTTAGCTTGTTAATATTTGGGGTGATGTTACTTTAAATATGCAATTGGGATAATATCGTTATGAAACAATGGAAGTAACGTTATACGGCTTTCATTTGTATAGCGCCGGAATCATCACGAATGTGTGTAGTACGGAACGTGGAAGCTATGAAAGTCGTGGGCACAATCCGTTGTGGAATAATGTTCCCAATTGTTACAAAATGAAAACCGGTGTACTGATAACTTTGTATTTATGAATTTCTAAACCAAAATCGCCTTTCCTCCAATAAACGTGGTTAGAACCTGTATGACAAGGAGTCGCGAACCTTGATCAACCGGTAACTACCTATCTATGTTGTAAAATACAAACATGGTCTGAATTGTGTAGCTGTGGAAATACTGTCAACCCTTTCGTATAGTACACCGTGAATCAATCAGGGATTTATTGGGTTATGTTTAAACAAGTGAGGGTTGGGTTTATATCATAGATGGTCAAGCTTTAATACAAACTTAGTAAACTAGTCCAGAGTGACCATAAAGTATGTGGCACCGGAAAGACCATAAATCGGCACAGTACTTCGTATAACGTTTAAATACGTGGGAAAAGCTAAGGAACTGCCGTCGGTTGAAAACTGTGTCACATCCTGGTTGAATCACACAGCTCTGGACTAAACAAAGACCATTAATACAAAGTTAGCAGTCACCACACCAAGTCTTAATCGTAAATGCCTTGCCTAGCCTTAGTATCTCCGTGGTGTTAAGAACGGTCAGAACTTTTAGTGGGTCTGTTACTCTATCTCATGCGCCCAGGAATACCATTCCAAAAAGGGTCACTTTTCCAGTTTATGGAAAGTGTTGAAGAGTTGAGCAGCCTCCTCTGATCAGAATCACCATAACCTAGCAACCCAGTGACATACTGTCTGAGAAATCAGATAGTAGGGTGTTAGTGTTTACACTACGAATACTCAGGTAAAAGCAAGACACAAATCTTTAAAAGACGTTTTCATAAATAACCCCAGACATCACCCCATAACACAAGCTAACGAAGTCATAACAAGCACTATTCTCCATTACTAATTCCCTATCTATATTTTACTGTTTTGTTTATTTCCTTCTTTTTATTAGTTTAGTTTAACGGACCTAAAACCAAATCAAAACTCTTTTCAAAAACCCATCACTAATTTGAATAAGTTTGTCTGGACAACTCCGCTTCACAATACGATTGATCTTAAGAACGACCCTGAGTTATACTTACCTCTGTAAGTAGAATTTAGGTCCCCAGCTCTATAAATATAAAACCCCGTTGCAGCTGTTGCGTAACGACCGTTTCAGCTGTAACAAGTTTTTGGCGCCGCTGCCGGGGAATCAATCGTAAGACCCAGAGGCGTCCTGACGAACCTTTTCTTTTTAGTGATACCTTTATTTTTCGTATTTTACTATTTACTTTCTTTGTTCCAGCCAAAAATAACTTCCCACAACACACAACGATATCAGACCAGATCGTCCGAATCTGAATCTCTCATTTTCATACCTGATCCTGAGTCTATTATCCGTACTATCCGAAAAGAAAAGTGCTTCCATCTTCCCGAAATGGCCGCTCGTGTCACTCTTGCTGACAACACCAAGCCATCCATTGAAGGACGAGGAGGACCAATCACCTATCCGGAGATAGAGGAAGCATCCTTCGAGCTGAAGCATCACATCGTACAACTCATCAAGGACAATTGTCAATTCCATGGACTACCACGTGAAGATCCTAATGCTCATATTGACAAGTTCATCCACATATCAAACTCCTACAAGCAGAATGGGGTCGAGCAGAACATAGTTCGCCTATACTTGTTCCCCTATTCTCTCGCTTTACATGCGCTCTCTTCGTTTGAGGGACTTGAGACCGGCTCAATCACCTCATGGACGGATATGGGTAACAAATTCCTTGCCAGATACTTTCCTCCGTCCAAACAAACCAAACTCAAGAATGATATCGCGCACTTTGAACAAGCTCACGATGAATCAATCTACACAGCATGGGAGCGATTCAAAAGTTTGATAAGGAAATGTCCAAATCACCAGATGACGAAAACCGACAAGTTATGCACCTTCTACAACGGTCTCGATCCAAATCACCGCATTACTCTTGACGCAGCTGCTCAAGGTAACTTTATGAAGATGACCGGTGATGAAGCATGGAGCTTGATCGAAGACATGACGATGCATCACCACGATTGGAAAGCTGATGGGCAATCCTCATCAACACCTCTCTCCGCTCATAACTCCATCCAAGCTGAAGCTATTAAATCTCTGACAGAACAGATCGAAACCCTAACGAAGCAGATTGGAGAGCTAAAGAAGCAGCCGCAGCGAGTCCATCAAGTTCAGGCTTGCCAGAACTGTACCAACCATCCCACTGAAGAATATGAGGTTGAGTACGAAGACCCGACTGACGGTTCTGTCTATTATGCCCAATTTCCAACCAGACCTCCAAATCCGCCTGGCTTCGCTAGAACATCTCCACCCAGAAACCGAGGAACCCAGTATCCTCCACGGAATAACCAGCCACCGTATCCACAGAGATTTCAGCCAGGCTATCCGACATATCCACAACAACCACAACTTCCTTACAACCAACCTCTGTCATTGACTGCACCCGAAGATGTCCAGCCTACTGAGCCTGCAAAGACTACCATACCAATCACCAGTGCTGACGACAATCTTAACAAGTTCATCCAGGGACAGACTGCTTTCAACCAGAAGACTACGGCCAGACAAGACCAGACGGACCTATTCCTCAGAAATCAACTCTCGGTCCTAAAAAGCCTTGAGAATCAAATTGGTCAGTTAGCCCAACGTCTCGATACCCGACCACAAGGATCTCTACCCAGTAACACCGTTCAGAATCCTCACGTCGAAGAAGCAAAAACCCTGAGCTCACCTCCTACTAATTCCACTCCAGTAAAGGAACATACTCCTGTCCCGCCGACAGTTGAGACCAGATCCGTACCCACTCCTACTAGAGAGGTGCGAGTTCCTTTCCCGAACCGTCTATGCAAAAAGTACAATGCCTAGTCATTCAAACTTGACGGAAAATTCATGGACACCGTGTCTAGAATCCCTTCCGGCACTAAGAATATCCGACGAATACTGGCTACTAAAGACAAGGTTCCTGAAACCCCCAAAATCTCTCTAAATGCTGAATGCTCAGCCGTCATCCAGAATACCCTACCGGAAAAACTAGGAGACACAGGTCGATTCACCTTGCCCTGTTCTATCTATCACTCAGGCATGATACGTTCCTTGGCCGATCTTGGAGCTAGCATCAATCTCATGCCCTATTCACTTTACACTAGACTAGAAATAGGACCTCTCCAGCCCACTAAGATGAGTGTCTAGCTTGCCGACCAATCCATTCGATATCCAAAGGGCATAGCTAAAAACGTCATGGTTAAAATTGATAAGTTTTGGTTTCCCACCGACTTCGTAGTGATGGATATTCAGGAAGACAACAATATCCCTATTATCCTAGGTAGGCCATTCATGAATACTGCACGTGCTGTTATTGACGTTTATTCTCAGGTCATAAGTCTGCGAGCACATGGACAAACTGTATCTTTCAAGATTGATCAAGATGAGTGCTCACTAGCAGAACAGGCATAGATTTACGCAATATCAATGGGCAAAGTTACTTCAGATGATGACACTTCTGACTCGGATCCAGAACCATACAGACCAGATGATCACACCTGTCTCATCTCGGCAACAGAGGAGTCAGAACCAGAAGAAGAAGAGATGGAGGAATCAGAACCCGAAGAGGAAGAGGTAGAAGAGGAGGAAATGGATGAATCAGAGGAAGAAATAGCACCAGAATCAGAACCAGAGGAAATGGAAGAATCAGAGGAAGAACAGGAAGAAGATTCAGAGCCCGAAGAAGAAGAGGAGGATATATACCAGTCTACACCACTGCATCAGCACTTACCGACATCTGAGATTATGAAGATTGAAGATTCTATCTCTCTATCAGATGTTGATTATGATGCAGGATTTGGTATTACTATGGAGAAACTCATGGCATCTGTCATGGATCCTTCCCAGCCTCTTGTTTCACCTAGACTCAACGCTCTGCTGAACATTGAGAAGACTATTACTTTTTCAAAGCAACACCCAGAGCTTAGAGACAAACTCCTGAAGAAAATACTGGTATACAAAGAATCCATGCTACCGGATCTTTATTCAGACTTACCTTCCCAAAGGATTCAAGCCTTCGATGCTTCTGCACCTTGAACTCTGTTCGAATGGGGAGATACTTCTGAATCTAGCCATGATTCTGAGGAAAGAGACATAGAGGTGGATTCTTCTCAGCCGATATCTCAGATCACCAGTGATATCCAGTTACCTTCTGATGTTGTTGAGTTCCCAGACTCTCAAAATATGGATACTCCGTCAGCAGAGGATGATCAGGATAACACTGTATACATCGATGTACCGATTGATATGTGCTCTATCCAACTTCTGAAACCTCCAGCTATCCCCATGGTTTCTAATCACGAAGAAATGATTAGTGCTATCGAGGCATTCAAGAATGACCTCCCCTCAATGATGAACATTATCATTAGTTCTACCAATGAGTACACACCACGCCAAAGGGACCTGATAGAAGAAATCAAGGCCGAATATGACGTTTATCAAGCCAGCAGCCGAGACCCACTGTTATTTCAAAACCGCCTGCATGCCTTCACCGAAGATCTCACCACTCAACTCCTACACCAAACTGCCGAACCTACATTTGAGGAGTTAGAATTCTTCGAGGACCAGAGGGCCATGTACCGAAAGATACATGATGTGCTGATCAGATCTGCGTTCCCATATTCTGCACAGCAACATGAATACTTAAACTCATACCACAGGAATATGTACCACGCTACTGGGAACCCTGATGCAGATGCTGATGTCCGGCTAATGAATGACCTTCGAAGATTGATAAATCTAATGGCTGAAAACGATCATATAGACAACACTTCTTCCAACAGGTTCTATATTGATTGTACCATTGAGTACCATGCTTACAAGATCATCCATGATCTCGAGTTTGAGATTTTTGACGAAAGAAAGCGTGCCATCCCTTCTTCCATACCCGAAGGCTCGATGGTTAACATCGCGACCTTCCTCTCAGACTGAATCAAGGAGATCTTCTGTGAAGTCCACCCGGATGAGTACCGCCAGATCTTTCATTACGGATTGCGAAAGGTGTACGATATTGTCAACAACATCTTTCGTGACTCTACCCTCTCATTCTCCGCTCATCAAGCCAATCTCATCCAGAGCATTCACGAGTCTATCAGGGAAATCAGAGGAAACTCCAGCCGAGCTGATCACGAAAACATCCATCAGATGTTCCTCAGATTCATGGACTCGTTGAAGCAAGACTATCCAGAACGTGAGCTGATGGAAGCCAGTGAAGCAGGATTCTTTGTGATTGATCCCCATGGAGTTATCTCCAAAACCGTAAAAGACATCACTTTGGATCTTCTGCATATGCAGAAAGTCACTGAAGACCACCTTGACAGCTTCCCTGACCTTGCATCAAACACCCCGAACATCATCAGGGTCATCGCTCACCAGTTTCTACGGATCTACCCTCGCAACACTTGGACACCACGCTCTTCCGGCCCAAGTGGTTCCGGTTCTCATTAATCTGAAGGAAGGCAAAGTCGAGCTCTCGACTTTAACAGCAGCGCTTCTCGGGAGGCAACCCGTGCAATAAAAAGAAAAGATTGAGTGTCAATAAGTGAAGCAGAATCTCCGACTATCCTTCACACTTTGTTATGCCTAAAAATATTTTCAAAATCATTTCTCAAAACAACTCATCTTGCAAAACACTCGTCTCAGCAGGAAGTAAAAATAAATAATTCATTGTTTCGAGCATTTGAGGTACTTGCATACTACTTCTATGCATTATGCTCGAACTCGTTTAAAAACAATGTTTTATAAATGATTTGTCATAGAAAACATCTCTTCAAAATCTAAGACGGTGTGTTCACTACCATTTGCAAAAATATATGAGTTTGTTAAAAGGCATATCCAACGTGTTCACACCTACGAGATCATTTCACAAAGAGTAGAGTATGAATAATTGAAGTTTTGAAGTGTGCAAGAAAACCCTAGCAAGAGTCTCAAGGATAAAACCAGAAGAAAATGCAGAAATGGATCCTGGCAGCATCTTATTTCAGCTATTTTCTTATCATACGCATCCGAGCGTCTCGCTATTTGGGGAGTTTCCTTATCCTTTCTTCACTTTTCAATAAATAAATAATCTGTTTTGTTTAGTGTGTTATCTATGCCGTATCCTAAACTTATCACTAAGTGTGGGATTCCAGCCCAAAAACGACACTTGAGAAACATTTTCTATATGTTCAAACTCTAAGTGTGGGATTTTACTTGTAAAATCCCTACTCAAGAGAACATTAGGGACAATGTTCCTCTAAGTGTGGGATAGCAGGTATAGATACCTTGGATTGATTTTATGTCTTTTTGTCCAAATAGTAAACTCAGAAAATGTTCCTCAAATTTCAAAATTTTTTCAAAAATAATAAAAAGTATGAGTTTTTAACTCTGCTATTTTGAATTCTAAACGTTCTAAAGAGGAATCATTCCCGTATATGAGTATGCTATTTTGGAAACTAAGGAAAATAAGGTAGGAATCTCTCAAACAAAAATGATAATCTAAGAGGGGCATCGCATGACTAGGCACATATAACCCAAAAACTTGCAGTGAGGTATCTTGAGCCCTATAGCATTCATTTTTAATGCTTCACTTTTCGTTTGTTGTGTGTGCCGATGTATGCATCTCTGAATTAGAACTTGCTCCTGACATACGTTTCGAGACCATATTAGTGAGTACCGTACGCGGTATAGGTGCAATTAAATGATCTTGACATTCCCTAGGATTTAACCCCCTTTTCTCATATCTTTTCAAGCCCAAAACCCTTCCGATGCTCATTTTTAGCATCGATGATCCACTTAGTAAACCCTGTTGAGCCTAAACCTTTTCGTTTCATAAAACCCTAATTTTAAACCCACTTTCCCAAAATTCCCAAAAGCTTACCGCAGAATTTCTAAGGTTATGGAAAACGCCTTTTAGAATATCCTTTTCGCTTGATTCAACATTCCGATCCTCTCTCACAAAGTCATCAAAGTTATATATGAAGGAGAGAGAAACATGGTGTGAAAAATTGACACCAGAAGACTGTCACGAATGAAGAAGTTAAGTTAAGAAGGATTTCTAAGGGAGCCAAAAAAAAAAAAAAGAAAGAAAAAGAAAAGAAAAAAGAAAAAAATAAAAGAATAATCCCTTGGAAATTCTGTGGCAGAGAAATTCTCAAGAAGAAAAATAGTTAGTCTAAGAATAAAGCTAAGTGCTTTCAGTAGTATCAATCTCCAGAAAAATCTGATAGAAGCAAAATAGCTATCTAGCTCCGTTTTCGTATTTGCGCTATTCTAAATAAAGTTTTTCATGATCTTTAGAATTCTAAGGTACAGCTAAACCCTTACACCCAAAACAAACCAATATCCATACCCTTTCACCCCCACCAAACATTACAACCCTCATGAATGTCTTGGGATAATTAGCACTGTCCTCACTTAAGTGGTGGAGATCCGATTCTCGATCAAGCCTATGACGATGAGTGCTACATGACTGGCTTTTGAGCGATTTCATTTGTTCTAGAATGTTAGGAAACCCGATACACTTTGAGTGAATTAAGTGACCACTTTGTGAGGAATCGCCCGGTCATGTATACTCCAAGATCACGAGAGTTGGAAGTATGCCTAAGAAAGTCATTCCTTGTTTCTGGGACGATTATCTTATTTCTCCTTATTTTCTATTATGGTTTGCTGATATGCGGGGTGATTACTTTTAAGGATTTTTAGAATTCGCCAAATCTGCTTAAAACCGTTTTCATAAAAGCTGAGTTTTGCTTGAGGACAAGCAATGTCTAAGTGTGGGATATTTGATATGTGCTAAAAAGTCATGTTTTCAGGCACATATTTCCCGCACATTTGGCCTAAATCTTGGTGAAAACACTTGAATTAAACGTTTATTTACTTAATTTCACAAAGTTGGTCAAATTATAGACATTGTTGTAAAAAGTGCTAAAAACATCCAAAAGGCACGCAAATCGAGGCAGATTATTCTAAACACTGATTCTTATAGACTTTTAACCATATTATGATACAAGTCCTTAAATAGTCTCATATGATCTATCAGGTTATTCCAAGACTGTAGAATCAAGAATCGTGCAGATCGGGTAAAGAACGAGGAAGATAGAGCTTTCTGAGCGCAAACCGAGGGTATTCCGCACACGCCAACCCTAGAGATATCCAAATTTTGCAATTTTGGCATCATTAGAAGCGTAACGGAATTACGAGACCGCAGGCGAAAGAATCAAGTCAAACGGACGCAAAACGAAGAAGATACGGCCTTCCGAAGTTGCGAGAAAAGTCAGAAAAATAACACGGCCTACCACACGGCCACCCCCTAGCCATACACGTCCTAGAGGAGGCCGTACATGGCCTGTTTATAGCCGTACACGGCCTGATCATGGCCGTACACGGCCTGTTTTGGCTTCACACCCCCTCGTTGTTGCTTCGTTTGCTTGTACGTATGCTTGTAGGCTTGTACTCTTGGCTCCATGGCTTGCCTATAAATAGAGGGCTCTCCATCCTCATTTCACACACCATTCTTCAACAAGAATTCTCACTTTCTCTCTCACACACTCTTTCTCTTTCTAGTTTAGCTTTCTCTCTCTAGCACTACTCTTAGGAGTTAGAGGAGAAATAGATTAGGGTTTTAGTTCGTTAGTTCTTGGTTAATATTTAACCTAGACTAACGGAGGGGCTACTTTTGTAATAGTGTAGGGAATATTCTGAGGGGCTTATTTGTAATATTGTCGAAGATATTGCCGAGGTTCCGTTCGTGTATTCTTCTAACATTATTCTGTCTACGCATAATCTACGGTTATTTCTTTCCTTTTCTATTATGATGATTGCTATTATTATTATGATAGATTTAGGATTGTTTACCATGCGTAGTGAGTAGTTCTCTTATGTGCTTGTTGTGATGTAGTTAGCTTGTTAATATTTGGGGTGATGTTACTTTAAATACGCAATTGGGATAATATCGTTATGAAACAACGGAAGTAACGTTATACGGCTTTCATTTGTATAGCGCCGGAATCATCACGAATGTGTGTAGTACGGAACGTGGAAGCCATGAAAGTCGTGGGCACAATCCGTTGTGGAATAATGTTCCCAATTGTTACAAAATGAAAACCGGTGTACTGATAACTTTGTATTTATGAATTTCTAAACCAAAATCGCCTTTCCTCCAATAAACGTGGTTAGAACCTGTATGACAAGGAGTCGCGAACCTTGATCAACCGGTAACTACCTATCTATGTTTTAAAATACAAACATGGTCTGAATTGTGTAGCTGTGGAAATACTGTCAACCCTTTCGTATAGTACACCGTGAATCAATCAGGGATTTATTGGGTTATGTTTAAACAAGTGAGGGTTGGGTTTATATCATAGATGGTCAAGCTTTAATACAAACTTAGTAAACTAGTCCAGAGTGACCATAAAGTATGTGGCACCGGAAAGACCATAAATCGGCACAGTACTTCGTATAACGTTTAAATACGTGGGAAAAGCTAAGGAACTGCCGTCGGTTGAAGACTGTGTCACATCCTGGTTGAATCATACAGCTCTGGACTAAACAAAGACCATTAATACAAAGTTAGCAGTCACCACACCAAGTCTTAATCATAAATGCCTTGCCTAGCCTTAGTATCTCCGTGGTGTTAAGAACGGTCAGAACTTTTAGTGGGTCTGTTACTCTATCTCATGCACCCAGGAATACCATTCCAAAAAGGGTCACTTTTCCAGTTTATGGAAAGTGTTGAAGAGTTGAGCAGCCTCCTCTGATCAGAATCACCATAACCTAGCAACCCAGTGACATACTGTCTGAGAAATCAGATAGTAGGGTGTTAGTGTTTACACTACGAATACTCAGGTAAAAGCAAGACACAAATCTTTAAAAGACGTTTTCATAAATAACCCCAGACATCACCCAATAACACAAGCTAACGAAGTCATAACAAGCACTATTCTCCATTACTAATTCCCTTTCTATATTTTACTGTTTTGTTTATTTCCTTCTTTTTATTAGTTTAGTTTAACGGACCTAAAACCAAATCAAAACTCTTTTCAAAAACCCATCACTAATTTGAATAAGTTTGTCTGGACAACTCCGCTTCATAATACGATTGATCTTAAGAACGACCCTGAGTTATACTTACCTCTGTAAGTAGAATTTAGGTCCCCAGCTCTATAAATATAAAACCCCGTTGCAGCTGTTGCGTAACGACCGTTTCAGCTGTAACATAAGCCTTGAATCTTCAAACGTATGTGAAATCTTCGTTTCTCGGCCGTTTTGCTTGATTTTTATCGTGCAACTTCGTTTTGATCTTCTTAACATATTATCACTGATTTTGTGCATTGTTCAAGTCCAAATGCTGAGTATTGCTCTAGAATGAGAGAGATATCGGTGGTAAAAACGTAACTTTTTACGCGATATCAGTTTTTAACCCCAGCAGCTTCCAAACTCGATCAAATCACCAAAAATCATCAAAAATTAGACCAGAGGGTTAGAGGGGTGATTTTGGAGCTGGTATTCATTCTACACATCATCATCTTATATCATCATATCTTAATTACTCCTTAAGTGATTTCAAGGTATAATCACCATCTCTTTTTGTGTAATTCATAAATTAGGGCTTTAATTATAAACCCTAAATTATGTTAGTTGATAAGTGTGTAATTAGTAATATATAGATGATGTATACATGCTAGTGAATCATATTATAAGGTTTGTATATGAAATTGAGTTAGGGTTTTGGAATTTGTTGAAACCCTAAGTTAGTAAAAGTGATTAAGCTATGTATAAATGATGAATTAGTAAACTAAAGATGTTAATAATCATATCATGATTATGAATTAAGTGATGAAAGAAAGAAATTGAGTATGATGTCAAATTATATATATATATATACACTTTTGAAAGTGGTTCTAAAAATGATGTATGATAATGTTGAGAAAGAATTATTGTGGTTTGGTTAAAAGAACTATTATTCAAGTGTATATAGAATATCATATTGATAAATATGACAAATAAGGTTGAGATTTAAGTAAAGATTATGAATAAATTTGATAAGTGTATTATTAAAAGAAAAAGTGTAATTATGTGTTATGTGTTTAATTGATTAGGTAATAAAGAAGTTGGAAGTGTTGCTAGTGATTATATTGTGCATTCGCAAGGTAAGTTTTGAATTACATAATCATGGGTTAGGAATGATTTCGGCCATTTGCTAACGGTTTGGTGCGAGTAATGGTTGCGGCCATAGGCTCGTGGGATGGCTAGTAGTATACGACTAGCATGGGTGGTTAAGGATCCTTAGCTAAATGTATCATTGATGACATGTGATTGTATTTCATTACTTACTAAGCTTTAGCTTACCGTTGAATAATTCAAATGTTTTAGGTGAAGCTAGCGGTTCAAGAGGGGAATTGGGCAAGAAACCGGTTGGAAGCTAGAGGTGGATAACTTGCTTTTGGGTAATTAGCTCGTTTTCCATTAAATCATGCTCTTGATGCTTAAATCCCCATCTTTTGTAAAACTAGAATACAAGTTGTTTTGACACTTAAAGTTTGTTGTTGCTTGAAGTTGTTGTAATGGTATGTAAATATTAACACCATGTCAACATTTTTGGTTTGATAGTTGATATGGAAAGAATGTTATGATAATTGATCCAAAGTGTTAATTGGGTCAAGTGATGGTATAAGGGAGTTCGAATTAGATTCTCTTGTCAAATGATTTAATTGTGTTGCGGAAAAATTGAATTGTGTACAGATTGTGGTTAAGTTTGGTTGCGGATTTTACACTTTTGCAGAATTGAACAGGCTGTGAATTTTGTCTGCACAGGATCTGTTTGTGCAATGGTCGCGACGCGATCTTTATAGATTGCGACGCGATTTTGTTCAAATAGCGACGCTATGAATAGTGATTGCGACGCGATTAAAACTTTAAATTGCGACGCGATTGTTCCTTATTGCGGCGCGATCTTTGTCTCAGAATTAACAAATTACTTTAAAACTAAAATAAATACACGAAAAATATTTGGGTGTTTCAGTCTTCGTTTTGTTGTTTCCATGCATATTACAACCCATGCAAGGATCGTTGTTTTCTAATAGGAACACAAGATGACAAGAACATATATATATATATATATATATATATATATATATATATATATATATATATATATATATATATATATATATACTAGATACAAACCCGTGCGATGCACGACAATTAGCTATACAATTTCTATATTTCAAAAAACTTACGTTTAATAAAATCCTTTGATAAGTTACAATATATAGGGGTGTTCAAATGGATGGATCGGTTCAAAACTGATCCGTATACCTGAATCCAAATGGATTATGGTTTCGAAAATATGAATCTGATCCGTCCAAACAAATTCAAAAACTGAACCAATCCATCCGAATTACTATATAGATGGATCGGTTTGGTTTTTAGATATCTAAACACATACATAAATATTTACAATATCTACTAAAAATATGTTCTTTATTATAATAAACTTATACAGAATGAATGGTTCTCATTTGAACCTGTCGTGCCCCCAGCGGTCGGTCGGGTTTTATCCCCGAATCGTTGCTCCGATGGCCGTCGAGACGCGCGAGCTGTTGAAGTTTTAAAAATTTATATTTGCTGGGCTCAAACTATGCAAGCTACCTACCTTGTGGGTAAGGTGGCAAGTATAACTCGAGTGTCGTCCAAAATCGGAACGAATTGAATTGAATTGGAACCTACCAAAGATGATTTGACAATAGGATGGGTTTAAAACAAGGTAGGTATGGGTTTTGGTTTTATCTAATCTAACCTAAAGACAGAAATTAAAATGCAGAAAAGTAAACGAGATTATAAGCAGCAGGTAGAGAGTGATTGCTGAAACTTTGACGATTAGGGTTTCGGATGATATTATATTGATGATGGGTGATTACTCTGGTTAAGAATCTTCTAAACAGTTGGTATAAACACTAGGACCCTATGTCTAGGTGTAACCCTAAAGCATATGTCACTGAATCCTAGGCTATCCTGATTCTGGTCAGATGGGAGTGTCTTCAGACCCACCTCACCGTCTCTTTCGGAGACCAAGCGACCCTTTGAATGGGGTTAAGGAATAAGGCGACAGTCCACAACACTGACTTTTCTTAACACCTATGTCTATCCAATTTTAACAGCGTAATACTGGTTGTATGCTGAATAAGTTAAACTATCGGTTAAGTAGAGTTTAGGGGTTTTAAGCATCTGGGAACACAGTCGGCATCCTTGCTTTCATTTCCTAACTCATGTTTTATCTGTTTTAATTCTAATACTTCCGTCATGGATTAGACCCTCCTTTGCCATCGGTCGTTCATCCCTAGGCATGCGTACAGTGTATAGTGACCTTATTTTCCACAATACTCTAACCCTAGGTATATCTACGGTGTTTCAAAGACCTATTATATCTTTACACAGCTTTATAACCAGAGGTAGTTTAACGGTGTACTTTAGCATTTTCACGGCTTAGCAAGACCTAGACTGTTGGGTCAAAACTGTTTCTGGTATGAAGAAGATTGTTGATGAGAAGACAAAGAGTACAAGTGTTTAAAACTGTTTATGTTGAAGGATAAAACTGTTTTCATGAAGATACAACTGATAGAAGAGATCTGACGAGAAGAGAAGTGTTACAACTGATTGAAGATGGATTTCAACTGATAGTTATGTGTCTGTAAGTAGTTAAAACTGCTTATGTATCTGTAACTGTTAGTTATATATGTAGCAGTTAACACTGATTATATATTTGTACTTGGTCTTATATTACAATTGAAGCAGTTACCACTGAATGTGTAATAGTCACAACTGTTTACTTCAGAATGGTAGTTACAACTGTTTATGATTTTGTGATAAGTACGAGTCGGTTATGGAAGTTATTTTATTCCATATTTGTAGGAGATTGTATAGGACTATATGTGTTATAAATAGAGATCCTTTAGACCTAGATAGGTTAAGATTTTGCACAGCTTCAAGGTTTTCTGTAACCCTAATACATTAAGTGTATTCGTCTTATATCATTAATAAGATTGAAGCTTTTGATATATAATTGTGTTCATTATATTAATTCATATTCGTTGATCTTCTTAATATTATTTAGTGTGATTCCGCAACTTCTCAATAATACTTTCAAGGCTTATTATATACGATTGTTTATTAAGTTAAACAGGGACTAACATAGACCCGTGTCTGGAAGTGTTGCTTCCAGGTAATCCACGGTGAGATAATCCACCGGCATTTCCTTGGCTTCCACGTATTTGTACTCTACCAGCGGTATTTCCAACGCTATACCAAGTATTCTGACGTGTTATGGCGATCTCACAGTTTCATACAAACAGGAGATAACTGTGTATTCGTAGTTAGGGTTGATCAGATCCTATCCTAAGGCAACAGTCACGTGAGAGACCAGAAAGGGTGATTAATTAAGTCTACATCCAGGATAAGTCTAAACATGTATGCAGCATAACAACTACCGATCATATATAAGATATATTAATTAAACATCATCCCTAATCCTAACATCTATATTTCAACAATCACATATTAATCTAGCTAATCAGCATGGCAACAATCATAAATCGTACTGAAATAATATGCAAAGTAAACATTATAACAGTAAGAAAGTAAGATAATATCACCGGATTAGAAGAGTAATAATGAGGATTACAACAGTCTGACTTTAATAACCTTGCTACAGCTTGATTACCCAATTACAACTTTCATCTAGCTCTAACCGCTAACTTATATCTCTCTAGTTCTCCTCTAACTCCTAAGAGTAGTGCTAGAGAGAGAAACTTGAGAGAAAACTAATTACAAGAACAATTCTCCTCTAACTCCTAAGAGTAGTGCTAGAGAGAGAATTCTAGAGAGAGAAAGAGAAGTATGTGAAATGAGAGGTGTAAGGTGTGTTTGAAATGGTGAAATGAGTGAGTTATTTATAGGAGAAGCTAGTTGGCCTTGGTACAAGTCTTGAAGCACGAAATACAAGCATCAAAGCAGCATACGGGGCAAGCGGACCAAGGGGGGGCAAACGGCACCTCACAAGCCACAAGACCCCGTATACGGCACCCCAAGGGCCGTATACGGCACCTAGGGTACCGTATACGGTACCTAGGGCCAGGGGGGTTGGTGCTTGGTTTGGCCTCCGCTTGTTTCTCGGTTGCTTGGTTCGTCCGTATCTTCTTCGTTTGGGCTCCGATTTGCTTGATTCTTGCGCTGTTGGCTTCGTTTTTCCGTTACGCTTCTAATGACACTGAGTTTTTCAAATTTGGAAGTGTTTGACTTTTACGTGTTCCGGATGACGATCGGCGGGCTTCTAGACTGCACATCTTCTTCGTTCTTCACCCGTTTCTCTTGATTCTTTCACCACCGATCTTGGATTTTCCTATTGAATCATAAAATATGCATTATGATCTACTTTGATAGGATAATCAAGAATGGAATATTTAAGGTGATAGTTTTTGCCTCGGTTTGCGTGCAAAATGGATGTTTTTATTGATTTTTGTAGCAACGCCCGTATTTAGACTACCTTGGTGATTTCTGATGATAAATGATTGTTTTGAAATGTTTTCACCAAAGAATAGTCCAAAAAGTGCGGAAATAAGTACTTAAAAACATGACTTTTTGGGTCACATCAAGTATCCCACACTTAAGCGTTGCTTGTCCTCAAGCAACACTCAGTTGTGTCCCTGTGAAAACATTTTATAGATTTTAGGCGAGTTAGAGCACCTCCAAAAAGTTACCAGTTTGTCATATGGGAAAATTATTTAGAGAACATAGGGATAGCTAAGATGATCTTTTCAGAAATAAGTATTGACTTTCCCAGGCATACTTTCCAAATCTCGTGATCTTGGAGTATACATGACTAGGCGATCTCACTAAAGGTGGTCACTCAATTCACTTAGAGTGTATCGGGTTTCCTATCAATATAGCACAATCGAAATGGCTCAAATAGCCAGTCATGCAGCACTCATCATCATAAGCTTGGTCGAGAATCGGATCTCCACCACTTAGGAAGAGGACGGCGCTAATTATCCCAAGACATTCAAGTGGGTTGTAATGTTTGTGAGGGTTGAGGGGTATGGATAGTGGTGATTTTTTGTTGTAAGGGGTTGCTTATCATGGGCATTCTAAGAATCATGAAAAACTTATTGGAGAACGGAGAAGATAGCTACTCGTATTTCATTGAATCTTTCTTTGAAAGATTGATACTCTGAAGCACTTTAGCTTTATTTTCTTTTTTTTTTTTTTTCTTCAGAACTTCTTTGCCAGAGAAATTCCAAGGATATTTTTGATTTTCTTTCGGAAATCTCTTCTTTCTTATCACGGACTTCTTCGAGTCTTTTCTTCTGGTGCCAATTTTTCGCACTCTTGATTTTCTGATTTTGGTGAACACGGAGGAGTAGATCAATTCAGAAAGAGATTCTTCAAGATGTTTTTCACAACCTTAGAAATTCCAAGATAAGTTGTTGGAAATTTGGGAAAAGTGGTTAAAGATATAGGGTTTTGAAGAAACGAAAGGTTTAGGCTCAAAGGGTTTTTTCTAGGCGGATCATCGATACTAAAAATGAGTATCGGAAGGGTTTTGGGCTTGAAAAGGCATGTAAGAATGAGTTTAATCCTAAGGAATGTCGAGATCATCTAATTGCACCTATACCGCGTACGGTACTCTCCAATGTGGTCTCGAAACATATGTCAGGAACAAGTTCTAATTTAGAGATACTAGCATCGGCACACACAAGAAATGAACAATGTGGCATTTAAAATAAATGCTTTTAAGGCTCAAAACCTCACTGCAAATTTGGGTTTGTATGTGCCTAGCCATGCTCCTTAGATTGTTAATACTTATTTAAGAAATTTCTACCTTAATTTCCTTAATATTCTTGAATAACTAACTCATATTAGAAATGGTTCCTCTTTTGAAAGATATCGTAACTCAAAAATAGTAGAGCTAATCGGACGATTTGGCTCATACTTTATTTATTTTTGTTTAAAAAGTTTTGAAAGTTTTGAAATTTTGAGGAACATTTTCTGAGTAAAGCTATTTGGACATTAAAATCTGTGAAACATCTAATTCAAGGTATTCTATACCTGCTATCCCACACTTAGAGGAACATTGTCCCTAATGTTCTCTTGAGTTGATATTATATTTGAAAATATAATCCCACACTTAGAGTTTGAACATATAGAAAATGTTTCTCAAGTGTTTGGTTTGGGCTGGAATCCCACACTTAGTGATAAGTTTAGGATAGAGTATAGATTACTTTGCATTCCTAAGCTAACAACATGAATCGAGTTATGAAAATGAGGTGAAAGGTAAGAAACTCCCCAGATGACGATTAGACGTTTAGAGGCGAAAGCTGAGAATTCGAAGATCTTCATTAAGAGTGATTCAGCTCCGCATGTCCTATTCTGGTGCACAGCGCTTCTCGTTCATGCTTAGCTAAGAGTCGATCCATAATGTAAGTGGAAATTCTTATTAGTGAATTTCACACTTTTGTGATTTAAGATTTGGAGACGATTCTGGCAAAGATGTCTTGGAGTGTGGGTTGAGATCCCACACTTAGATCTTTGAAGAGTCTGCGGTGCATGTGCGAATTTCAGAAGAAGATAGACCGAAGCTCCTCTCCTGAGATGTGTGTAAGTTCCGTGGTCTGCAGTTGTGAATTCCTTGGTTGTCTGCCTTTTGACATCATGGTTCTTTTTCTTGAACGCTCGTCATCTCGTTCGGGCTTATTTCTCATTCATCACACATTCAATCACTTATTCTAAAATAAAGAAACAAACATAATAAGTAACTACGATAAACGAAATATAAAGTTTCAACCATAAAGGTCGAAAAATATCCCAAAAGTTTAACCAAGTGCAAGATAGAGATCACTGTAATCAATATAATACAAAAGTCAGTGATATAAATATGAATCATAAGATAAGTAGTCTAGAATGGAGGATCCTCTGCTGGTATGTCATCAGGCTGAGCTGGAGGTCCTGCAACTGACTGCTGTCCGCTAGATACTCTATGCTCATCTGGAGGTAGTAATCCTCTCTGAATCAATATCTGCCTGAGAGTCATCGCTGGAAGTGCCATCATATCATCATAACCCTGTGCGAGCATGTCCGCAGTGGTAACACCTGCCGTCTGTAACATATCAAGGTAGAGCTGCCTGAGAGTGCTCTCAGTAGGAACCTGATCTGAGAAGATGGGGCCCAAATCCAAGTAAGGGCCGATGCTAACTGTGAACAATGCATCGGTGCCAATGTAGAGCAGATCTGGTCTGTATGATGTGCTAGCCTCTGGATGCTGGTCATGGGTCGGAATGGGTACAGTCGGATAAGGCAATGATGCCTGCTGAAGGGCTGGTGATGGTATGTGTACTGAGTAGACTCTGGCTATATCAGATGTGGATCTGTGAGTGGGTAATGGTGCGGAGTATGTGGTAGGTGTGCGTGGGCGTCTATATGGATGTGGTGGCTGAGTGGAGGTATGTGGATGTGGTGGAGGGAATGTGGTGTATGGGCGAGTGGCGGTATGGGTAGTGGGTGGAGGTGGTGGTCCACATCTGTATAGGAAGTGATCAGGCTCGGGGGTACCATGTGTCCTAGCTGTCAGAACCTGCTGATCACGGATAACCTGTAAAGCATGTAATAGATAGTACTGAGTAAGAGGAGTGACCGGATCCGTGTGATGCACAACGGCCTGTGTAGGCAGTACTGATGTGTCTGCTCCTCGTGATGTCTCAGGTATCTCTGCTGCAACTGGTCTCGGTGGGTGGGGACCAACATCTCTATCCTCTGTAGTCATGCGCTTCCTGGTCATGAAGCATCCAGGAATGGGCTGCCGAGTCTGATACCATAAGCACTGTCTCTCAGGTCCCTCATCAATGATCCTGATCAACTTATAGTACTCTAGATCAAACGGCTGCGAGCTAGCGTGATGGGTGTAATCCTCACGGTGACGGTCAGTGAGAATCCCCATGCCGACTAACAATCTCGTGATAATGGCTCCCATGAATACGTGGCGTCTATCCTCTCTCTTCTCCTTCCACAATCTATCCGCGATGATGTATGCGACATTCAGGTTCTACTTCCTTATGATCGCATCCATGAACTTAAGCTCTTCTGATGTAGCAGGTCCAGCATCTCTCTTTCCAAAGATAGTACAGCACAGGAGCTTGTGAAGAATGTGATGAACTGGTCGGGTCATGAGTGAAGCTTTCACTCCACTCCTGAAGGTTGTGCCCGTCAATCCTCTCCATATCTCCTTGTGATCCCGTGACGGTAAACTGGAGATAGACTGGAAACTACTGGTGAACCAATCAGAACTGGCCTGAGACTGTGTGTAAAGGCCAAGGTATACCACGAAATCTCCAACTGTCATATGATATTTCTTCCCACGATACCGAAAAGTGATCTTCTTCTTATCAGTGATCTCCAATCTCTCTCGGAACTCGTAAGTCATCATAAACTCAGTGACGACCTCTCTATATATAGCCTCATCAATGGAGAAAAGATGGAAAAACGCAGCATGTTCCTCGCCATCTTTATCATACTTAATCAACTCTTCCAACTCATCCCTAATACCCAAGCGTCTCATATCCGGCCACATGATGACTCTGTTTGACCCTAAGTATCGTCCCATCCATTTCTCAATATCGTCCATATTCTCGGGGGATGAAGCAAGCTTCCTCAACGAAGGGTTTGATAGATCCATCTGTTGACAAGAAAATGAGATGTGATAGCATCAAATAGTACTATATTTATATACTACTATTCCCTAGTTTTTGTATACTTTTGTTACATTTAATTGATAAAAGATATGTATTTCGTTCATATTTACAAAATAGGTAGAAACGAAGTTTAAATTAGAAAATGAATAAAAATAGAGTAAATTAAGTAATTTTTGTATAAAAGTTAGTTGTACTTAAATATGATTGGGACAAAGTAGTTAAAAGAGTGATAAAAATAAATAAAGTTCGTAAATATTTGAGTTGAAAAGTTAAATACATTTTGCGAAAATAGTTAGATTGTATATTTATTGGAGTTTATGAGTTGGACCAAATAATTAGTTAGGCTAAATATTAGTAGTAAATAATAATAGTAATAATCATAAAGTTAATAATAATAATAATAATAATAGTAGATAATATTAACTATAAGTAGTAGTAAATATTAAGTTAAATAATAATACTAATAAACTCCATGATACTAACGTTAGTAACAAAATTAATAATAAAGTTAACTTTAATAATAATGCTAATAATAGTAATATTAAGTTTCATAATAATAAATTATAAATAATTAAAATGGATGATGATCATTTTAGTCTTGTTTGCAGGTATCACGTGGAGATGGGCCAAAGTCAGTCAACAAATGATCCAGCACCTCTAAAGAGTGGGGCCCAAGTTCAAATTCAAGTCAAAGTTCAATCTAAAGTCAAAGGCCCAATTTAATGAGGTAGGTGGAGCATATGTCGGCTAGCAAAAGGAAAAAAAAAGGAGATCACGTGAGGCGGCGCTGGAGAAAAGCTTGTGGAGTACGACACTTTGATCCATACGCCGTATGCAATTGCATACGCCGTATGGATTTGGTACCCAGCAACTATAAAACGCAGCCTTCGCAGACGATTTGGGAGAGACTTTTTCATACTTTTTGTATATAATAAATTTAGGGTTACGAAATATTTAGTTTAGGGGTTTATTATTTCAAGTTTTAGGAGCATTTTGGAAGCACGAAAAGCTACGGTTGAAGTCATTTCAATTAATCTTTGCGTGATTCATTACTCGGTTTGTTTTTACTTTCATTTATTGAATATCATTGATGATTTTGGTATTTGTAAATCTAAGTTTTACTTATCTTATTATGAATTGAATATTTAAAGTGGTTGTATAATTGATGTAGCTCGGATTATGATTATTGAACGATTATTATTGCGTATTGACTAAGTTATTTAATTGAAAACTATTATATTGATCGTGGATCCTTGTTTATTGGTAACTAGTAGTTATTGTTGCTCAACGTGATTAATAATATTGATGAGATTGAGTTCCTTTAATGTTATTAATTATTGATGGTCATAACTTTAGGGTTTTGGTCATTGCTAAATAGATTGAGTTTAATAGGTTGAGTAAATGATAATTATCTACTTTAAAATGAACAAGACAATAAGTGATTATTGGGCATTGTTGAGTCATGCCACTAGAGTCAATTATAATGAGTTGTGAATGTTTAATGCATGATTTAGGGAAAGGCACACAATTGACTGATCATCTTGTGACGTCGGACCGATGTTTCATGTTGGACCCTAGATTGTAGGAATTAGTTGGACCCGAACCGTTGGCTAGTTCACATTCAATTTAGTATCATTGAAGAATTTGATATTAAATTGATATAAAAGAATCACAATTAGATAATCAATACGTAATGAATCGGGAAATATGAATCTGAGTGAAATTAATTATACAATTACTTGTTCCTTCCTTCTGTTTCCTACTCTTTTATTTAATTTAAAGTATTTTATTATTTTATTGTTTATTTCAATATTAAATGTTCGCACGGAACTAAAACGTCCCCTTTTTTACTGTTCTATTAGTTGATTAGTATTTTTTATTTTAATTAATAAACCACCATTCTTGTGTTCCTGAGATCGACCTGGACTTACCATAGCTATACTATTCCGATCGGGTATTCTTGCCTGGTTGTGTGATAGTATTAATAAGGTATTTTCAGTTATAAATTATAAAACAAGACGCGCTTTCACACGCATCAAGATGCATAAGTAATAACAAATTGCTAAGTATATTTCCAAATTTTAAACAAAAATTGGAAATGTAGGCTTTAAAATATGAATAAATCAGCAATTTATTTTAAACTAAACCTAGGCCTAACCAATCCTCAATCCGCAATTTTTCGCAACCATAAGTGTCTAACCTATTCCAAGGGTATTAAAGCAATAATAATACTAGTGTTTAATCCAAGTAAGCTCGTCATTTCAAACAACTAGCAAATATTTTTACTTTCATTCATGGCAACTTAATATAAGTGAGCTTAACCATGTAATTACCTCAAATATATCAAGTCGACCAAAAAGAGCATAAACTAATTTATTCATGCAAATACCATATGGTTAAGGACACGTGTTAACTCATTCGGTTAATAACTTGGCAAGATTTAAAGATTTTGATAAATGAATGACGGTAGCTTACGTATGATGGTCATATTAAAATTATTCAACACTTTATTAATTAAGGTGGTGAATAATTAAAATAATCAAGGACCAAAAGCTAACTAATGATTTATTGAAAATCTAAGAAACTTGCCATGATTTAATTAACACAAGTACCATTTTAAAAATTAAATATTTAAAATAAAGTATGATACTTGGTTAATTTTTAATCACAACGTGCTTTCTTTAACTTTCAATAATCCAAAAGATCATTCAAAATAAACTAGCAATCATGTAAACATGTTTATCAAATCATACTAAGAATGAATTAATCAAAACAAGTCAAAATCAACTACTAGTTACCAAAAGTCAACAAATCTAGCAACTTTGACAACTTAAAGTCAACACTTGAAGATCAAAGTAACAAATTATCAAGTAATCTACTCAATCAAGCATGTAATCATGTTAAGCAACTATGTATGAACACTTTCGAACCATAAAACACAAGTTTTCACCATGGATTTCATAGATCAAAAGTTGAAACCCTAACTTTTAAAAGTTAATGAAATTAAAAGATTTGAGTTAGGAATTACCTTGCAAGTGATGAAATGATGTTATGTATGCAAGAGAGATGATAAAATGAAGAACTTGAAGCTTTAAATCATCAAAAATCGTGGAAAAATGAAGGTTTGGTGATGGGGAGTGAAGGCCGACGGTTTGGAGGAAGGGGAAGGAAGAAAATTTTTGACTTTTTGACTTTTTGTTTGTAGTGGATCCCTTCCTCTTGGTTTAAATACGTTTCGATTTAAAACGCGAAAGATACGATACGTACGATTGGTTTTCGAAAGGTTTTAAGATTTTTAATAAAGTAACCAAAAGTAAATACGAATCTTTATAAAAAGTTTTCGCAAATTAAAATTGTATTTTAAATTGCGTGCGAAAAGTTCTTTGCGTTTAAACGGAAACGAGTTTATTTAAAAACGAAACAATATTTTTGTGTACTTTAAACTTTAAAACAAATCATAATTAATTTACCAAAATTTTAAAATTAAAACTTTGTTAAATTTTTCTGAAAAGTTCGAACTTACGCAAATTGCGCGAGTTTAAAGTTTAAAGGACGTTTTCTTGATTTTTAAACGAAAGCTTTAAAACGAAAAATTAATTCAAACTAAAATTAATACTAACTAATATTAATTAACCTAGATAGGCTTGGGGTGCCTCCCAAGAGCGCTTTGTTAAAGACGAAAGCTCGTCCATATCAGACTTACTGTTTTACCGGATAGTGTCCGAGATGACACTGTTGGGTACAGTTGATGCTTTGGATAGAGACAAGGTATAGCGGGAAATAAACGTACCTCAGAGAGCTCGGATGACATAGTAAACTAAATCAGCAGGATTTATGAAATACATTTCAAATTCTGTTAAGAATTCTCGTTCTTCCTGACTGAGTTGTAACAATGCATCGACAAAACGATTAAATTCCCGTTTCACCTTTTTATGGTTTGAAATGTCATCCCTAAATCCTGTATCTAGATAAGACAGATCATAGAGCAGTTTTGAAAGTAAATCCACAAATTCCGTTTCCTCAGAAGAATCGGGATTTCCGTAAGTAGTGTGAACTGCTTGCGAAAGCTCTTTGATATAAATCTTCTGTTGGTTAGTAAACGGGAATTTGGTTTTTTTGGAATAACTGGATTAGCTGGATATGGATCTGTTTCCTTTTTGCAAAGAAAGCAGCGTCCATAGCTTCCTCAGTTGATTCGGGAAAAATAGCTCTAAGTTCATTAATTAAATAAGTAGCAGGATCAACAAAGAATGGAATATCTGCAAGAATCATGTCAGACTTGATAGGGCTTCTTTCTATCCAAAATTCAAGCTCGTTAATCAGGAACGCAACATAACGATTAATCATAGATTGTGAATCAGAGGGATAATCGGTGCTGGCAAGTAAATCCATTAAAAGATCTAATTCTGATTTTAACAATAGCTCGTCTATTCTACTATGTTTAGCACGAAGAAGTCTAATAATCCTATCAATCTCAACAAAGGTCTTTCTCTGCTCAAATGTAAATGGAAAATCAGATATCTTAAGATATTTCAGAAAGTTGGCATGGATATCTATCCTCCTATTGGGCTTGAGAGAATTTCCTAAGTGATGGTCTGTTTCTGATTCGGGTAGATGATTCCTAGATTCAGTGTTTAATCGGGTTGGTGTTTCTATCCTAAGTTCATTCTCAACCTGATATTGGAGACACTCTTCCTCAACAACACTTGAATAAAGTGTAGTGGGGTGGGCTTGCAAAATATCTGGGAGATCGTACTCAAAGTATTCATCTAAACAATGAAGATGTTCATTCAAATCCATCCAAGGCATGGGTGGATAGAAGAACACTTCGATTCCAAATGGTTCATCATCAGGTAAAGTGGCAGGTCTAATATAGTGTGGATACCTAGACAAGATTGACAGAATCTCAGGGTCAAGTGTGGGTTGACCACTTAAAGCAACAGTAACAGAAGCTGGAATCTTCTGCTGAGATTCATCAAAACCTAAGTCTAAGCTCGATATTTTTGGGTTCTCAACTTCATGGTTAACACAGATCTCTCTAACGTCAGAGGAGTTTGACTCATACTCTGGACAGTCAAAGAGTTCCGCATCTACCAAAGCCGTCATCTCATCCGTCATCATTTGATTGAGAGAAGAGATGGGGTTTGAAGGAGAATTAGGGTTTTTCATTTTTTAATTTTTATGTATTTTCTAGGGTTTAAGAACTAAATTATCTAACTAATAAAACAATTAACTTCCTAAGTAATGATAATCTTAAGGAAGGATCTCCTAAAGTTAATTATCTAAGGCAGAATTCAATTCTTGACGAAACCGATCCCCGGCAGCGGCGCCAAAAACTTGTCGTGCCCCCAGCGGTCGGTCGGGTTTTATCCCCGAATCGTTGCTCCGACGGCCGCCGAGACGCGCGAGCTGTTGAAGTTTTAAAAATTTATATTTGCTGGGCTCAAACTATGCAAGCTACCTACCTTGTGGGTAAGGTGGCAAGTATAACTCGAGTGTCGTCCAAAATCGGAACGAATTGATTGAATTGGAACCTACCAAAGATGATTTGACAATAGGATGGGTTTAAAACAAGGTAGGTATGGGTTTTGGTTTTATCTAATCTAACCTAAAGACAGAAATTAAAATGCAGAAAAGTAAACGAGATTATAAGCAGCAGGTAGAGAGTGATTGCTGAAACTTTAACGATTAGGGTTTCGGGATGATATTATATTGATGATGGGTGATTACTCTGGTTAAGAATCTTCTAAACAGTTGGTGTAAACACTAGGACCCTATGTCTAGGTGTAACCCTAAAGCATATGTCACTGAATCCTAGGCTATCCTGATTCTGGTCAGATGGGATTGTCTTCAGACCCACCTCACCGTCTCTTTCGGAGACCAAGCGACCCTCTGAATGGGGTTAAGGAATAAGGCGACAGTCCACAACACTGACTTTTCTTAACACCTATGTCTATCCAATTTTAACAGAGTAATACTGGTTGTATGCTGAATAAGTTAAACTATCGGTTAAGTAGAGTTTAGGGGTTTTAAGCATCTGGGAACACAGTCGGCATCCTTGCTTTCATTTCCTAACTCATGTTTTATCTGTTTTAATTCTAATACTTCCGTCATGGATTAGACCCTCCTTTGCCATCGGTCGTTCATCCCTAGGCATGCGTACAGTGTATAGTGACCTTATTTTCCACAGTACTCTAACCCTAGGTATATCTACGGTGTTTTAAAGACCTATTATATCTTTACACAGCTTTATAACCAGAGGTAGTTTAACGATGTACTATAGCATTTTCACGGCTTAGCAAGACCTAGACCCGTGTCTGGAAGTGTTGCTTCCTGGTAATCCACGGTGAGATAATCCACCGGCATTTCCTTGGCTTTCACGTATTTGTACTCTACCAGCGGTATTTCCAACGCTATACCAAGTATTCTGACGTGTTATGGCGATCTCACAGTTTCATACAAACAGGAGATAACTGTGTATTCGTAGTTAGGGTTGATCAGATCCTATCCTAAGGCAACAGTCACGTGAGAGACCAGAAAGGGTGATTATTTAAGTCTACATCCAGGATAAGTCTAAATATGTATGCAGCATAACAACTACCGATCATATATAAGATATATTAATTAAACATCATCCCTAATCCTAACATCTACATTTCAACAATCACATATTAATCTAGCTAATCAGCATGGCAACAATCATAAATCGTACTGAAATAATATGCAAAGTAAACATTATAACAATAAGAAAGTAAGATAATATCACCGGATTAGAAGAGTAATACTGAGGATTACAACAGTCTGACTTTAATAACCTTGCTACAGCTTGATTACCCAATTACAACTTTCCTCTAGCTCTAACCGCTAACTTATATCTCTCTAGTTCTCCTCTAACTCCTAAGAGTAGTGCTAGAGAGAGAAACTAGAGAGAAAACTAATTACAAGAACAATTCTCCTCTAACTCCTAAGAGTAGTGCTAGAGAGAGAAAGAGAAGTATGTGAAATGAGAGGTGTAAGGTGTGTTTGAAATGGTGAAATGAGTGAGGTATTATAGGAGAAGCTAGTTGGCCTTGGTACAAGTCTTGAAGCACGAAATACAAGCATCAAAGCAGCATATGGGGCAAGCGGACCAAGGGGGGCAAACGGCACCTCACAAGCCACCAGACCCTGTATACGGCTACGGCACCTAGGGTACCGTATACGGTACCTAGGGCCAAGGGGGGGGGGGGGGGGGGGGGTTGGTGCTTGGTTTGGCCTCCGCTTGTTTCTCGGTTGCTTGGTTCGTCCGTATCTTCTTCGTTTGGGCTCCGATTTGCTTGATTCTTGCGCTGTTGGCTTCGTTTTTCCGTTACGCTTCTAATGACACTGAGTTTTCCAAATTTGGAAGTGTTTGACTTTTGCGTGTTCTGGATGACGATCGGCGGGCTTCTAGACTGCACATCTTCTTCGTTCTTCACCCGTTTCTCTTGATTCTTTCACCACCGATCTTGGATTTTCCTATTGAATCATAAAATATGCATTAAGATCTACTTTGATAGGATAATCAAGAATGGAATATTTAAGGTGATAGTTTTTGCCTCAGTTTGCGTGCAAAATGGATGTTTTTACTGATTTTTGTAGCAACGCCCGTATTTAGACTACCTTGGTGATTTCTGATGATAAATGATTGTTTTGAAATGTTTTCACCAAAGAATAGTCCAAAAAGTGCGGAAATAAGTACTTAAAAACATGACTTTTTGGGTCACATCAGAACCTCATATACATGTGTGTGTAATATAATAGTAAAATGCAAAACGAAACTATAAATTACCTAAATATATAAGTAAACAATTTTGTAAACTATAAACTACCTACTACCTCCGTCCCTAATCTATTGTCCACTATTCCATTTTGGGCTGTACCAAATTAATTGTCCACTTCTATAAATAGATAAGAATAAGGAGATAAAGTTCTTTTTTACCCCTAGTTTATATATTTAAGACAAAAAAGTAGGCAAAAAGGAGAGGGTAAACTGTCATCTTATCAAAAAGCAAGAGAGATGATTATATTTTCTTAAACTGCATGTTTTTTGTCTGGAGACAATAAAATTGGGACGGATGGAGTATTATATTTGGATATGTATAGAATATTACTCCGTAATAAGTTAGTAAACTATTTTATATGTGCATGTATACATATAATGTTTGAAAATTAAAGATTTATTTGTTATTCGGTTTTTTTGGATAATCCAGTTTGTAATTTACAAACCAAAACCAATCCGTAATCCAAAATAATAAGTTTGGTTTTGATTCTAGCCGATCCAAAAATCCAATTATCCAAACCATATGGTCTGATCCGAGTTATCCAATTGGATAATCCGGTTCTATCCGAACTGTGAACAGCCCTAACAATATATAGAAGTATTTCGCCTTATGAAAAAAAAAATAGAACCGTGGGGGGTGATGGGTCAATTTATATACTTAAGGAAATCTAATCTTTGAAACCTAACTAATTTTATATGTACATATAGAAGATTAGCATGACTAATTAATGTATTATTTAATTTTAATGTTTATGCACGTAGAGAGTGTATATAGAAAAGTTGATTTAGAGTTTGTATTCAACTCTGATTAGATGACATCGATCCGTTCACTTTTTTATATATGAAAATTAATCTATTTTTTATTTAATTTATTACTATTTGAGAATAATAAGAGCTTGCCACATGTCATATTTGCTTGTGTGGCAAATCATGAAGCCATCTTTACTACTCGCTTAGTATACACACACATATATATATATATATATATATATATATAGATATATAGATAAAAAGTATATATAGATAAAAAAAATATTAAAGTCGCCCGCGTTGCCGCGGATCTTATATCTAGTGATAATAATAACGGAGTATTTAAGGATAGACTTCCAATTTATTATATTATTTAATATATTTAAAATGCATATACGTAGTTGGCATAAAACAATTATAGAACACAAACCTTTGATAAATTAGAAACGTTGGTTTTCAACCTTAATTTTTGGAATTTTTTTTTAAATTAAGAAAGTTAGGAAGTATTGGACTGTTGGTATCATATTATTGGGATGATCGTATAGTATAATATTAAAAAATTTATATTTGCTGTTTGTATAAGTATAAAACTACTCGTTATCATTAAATCTATTTTATTTATTTTATTAATATGAAATTTTAAGAGATTGCCACATGGCATCGTTGCCTACGTGGCAAATTCTGGAGTCATCTTTACTACTCGCTTAGTATATACATATATATATATATATATATATATATATATATATATATATATATATATATATATATATATATATATATAGAGAGAGAGAGAGAGAGAGAATCCAGGGGGATGCACTTTTTTTGGGGGAAGGGAGGAAGTGTAATATTCATCACGATGCGTTTTAATTTTCGCCAATACAAATGTCAAAAAATAAAAAGTGAAAATTAATAAATGTTTATCAGAATCGATGCTATGAATATTAAGCTTCCTTAATAAATTATTTTTGTAGAATATAACATCAATTGATGAACTTTATATCCAAAATCGTTAATATTCCTCGTGGTGAATGTTAACTTAACATATATCACGATGAATGTTAAATTTAAATTAATGTTAACATTCACCACGATGAATATTAACGTTTTATTAAAAAATATATTCATAAGCTAATGTTATGACTTAAAATTGAATTTCATCTGTGAATATATTCTTTATAGCATCGATTTTGATTATTATATACGAGTAAAATTAATTTTATTTTTGATATTTGTATTGGCGAAGTTAAGATGCTCCGTGATGAATATTACACTTCCCTCATTCCCCCAAAAATTGTTTTCCTTATATATATATATATATATATATATATATATAGATTATATTCTTCAAATATATATAATGCATGAACTAATTTCTGATGAAAGGTATGCGTTGCTTTCTTTATATTCAACTGTATTAATCTTTATTTCATGTCTTTTAATTGATATACAGAAACCGTATAATTAATATTAAAGGTAAGGTTCAAATGAGACTAAAAATTTATGTGAGAATAGAGGAACCAATGATATGGTGCCATGTGTACAAAGAGAATACAAAACTCATTTACCCCTTAAGTTAAATATCTCACTAACGACAAATCGAAAAATTATAAAAATTGCACAATTAGATTCAGCGTTTGATCCTCTTCGATTTGCCGTACATTAAGGCATACTTTCGACGAGTTTTTTTTTCTCATTATTTTTAGTGGGTTTCACATTACTAACACGTGTGTTACAGTGTTACGTTTAGGGTTTGGGGTTTAGGGGTTAGGGTTTAGGGTTGGGAGTTTGGGGTTTCGTCTCGAAACCCCAAACTCCCAACCCTAAACCCTAAACCCCAAATCCTAAACCCTAAACGCTTTATAAAACTCTAAACCCTAAATCATACTAAACCCTAAACTGTGACACCCGGTCAAAAATGACCCAAAATTTGGTCAAAATTTAAACTTTTAAGTCGCGTATTATATACGTGTCAATACTCAAGTACTCAAGTATTATATATATATATATATATATATATATATATATATATATATATATATATATATATATATATATAACTCTAAACGATTATTTAATAATCGTATATATACGAATCTGACATAACGCAGAAACTTTAAATGAAAATTTGTGCAAAACATTTTCAAATAAAGTATTATTGTCAAGAATAATAATTATTTACTCCGTTAGAAATTTAAATACATTTTGAACATAGAAAACTATCAGTAAGTTCAAAGTAAAACAAAGACATAATTTTATAGCCTATTAAAAGTATTTTTATAAAATAATTCGATTAAAAATGTATACGATTATATTTTTAGAAATTTATCGTTTAAAAATATTATACTACTTTACGATCGGGTACCCAAACACGTGCATATATTTATTATACTACGTTTTGAAACAACAGACTCATTCCATTATTGGAGCCGACCATTCCCACGAAATGTGGATCTGATCTTTCTTGTGGTTGACTTCAAGTAAACCAACAACTCCCTTATTCATTTCAATTTCTTCTTCATGTTACCATCACCATTTACCTCTAGATGTTACTACAAAAGTTAAAATAAAAACAATAATAACAATCGGAAGCAACAACAATATAACAACAACAACAACAACAACAACAAAAAATTGTATCATCATCATCATAGTATCATCGATCATCATCATAACCATCACCTCTTTCTCACTCTCGGCGCCATTCAATCGGACACCACCACCACCATTCTGGAATCATCGAGAGGAAGCAAGGAAAGGATTTCAACAACATCATCACCATCATCCTTACCTTCGATCATCATCACCGAATCATCTTAATCATTATCATCATCAATCGATCGTCATCACTCTACTCACCTCACCTCTCTCGGTACACGCCACCGCCGGCCACCATCATCATCATCAATTGGTCACCGTCTCTTTCTCACTCTCGGTACACGTCATCATTTTTGAACCTAAACCGGTCAAAAAAAGTTTGTTACCTAAATCGACACAAAATTTGAAAGTTTGTTACCTACCAGAGTAATAAATTGAGTTTATACCCTAACTCGGTAAAAAATGTAAAGTTCGTAACCTATCTGCGTCATTAACCCTATAGAAAAAACATTAATAATGTCGGGTTACACCCGTAAATTAGCATTCTGTCATTAGTGAATAAGTAATTTGGACCGTCGTGCATATCATGAAAATCTGACATGTATTTTAAGCAAGAGAGAGATGTGTTTAGCATCTTCAAGTTCGGTTGGAACTTAAAAGAGCTCAAGGACCGAGCCTATTTTACTTTTTCTTCTCACGGGTCAATTTTTGCTTTTAAAGTTATTTTAATGGGAAGGGTTCAGAGGAGCAGGCCCCTTAGGAGGGGCAGAAAAGGCAGGCTTTTAGCCAACCATAAATTGACACGTGTCATTTCTTTTTTTTCTACCAGAGACTATTTTGCAATTTGGAAAATTTAGGGACCTGCCCGAAAAATTTAAGGACCTGCCCGAAAAATTGCAAAACTTTATTTAAAAAAATTGCAAAAAAAATATTGATTCAAAAAACCTGATAATATGCAAGATTCGGTACAAACGTTAAAATGCAGTGAAAAACGTTAAAATGCAGTAAACAAACTAAAGTGAATAAAAATGTTGAAAAAACATAAAATGCAGTAAAAAAACGTAAAATGCAGTAAAAACATGAAAATGCAGTAAAAATTTTTCTCGGATATATTCTTTCAGATCAGTTTTTCATCACCTTAATCGTAAAATGCAGTAACTTAAATCTAAAATGCAGTAATTTTTTCTCAAATATAAAAAAACTTAAAATGCAGCGGATTTCATCAGATCTAAAAAGTAGAGAAAACGTAAAATGCAATTATAGAAACGTAAAATGCAGTCAATGTTTTCAGATTTAAAAAGGAAGATGAAACGTAAAATGCAGTAGTATGAATGTAAAATGCAGCATTTGTTTTCATATCTAGTTTTTAGATCTAGATCTAAAAAAGTAGATCTAGATCCACTTTTAAAATTTACTTTTCAGATTTATTTTTAGATCTATAGAAAATTCAAACACAGATCTAATCAGTGAAAAAGTATAAATCTAACATATGGATCTAACACAAACATAAGCACCGCTACACCAGTTTAAGAATATAAAATTTTTACTTCTACAAGCTAAACCATAGCTGGTATCCAAACACTTGCCTATTGTGTTTCATAAGCTATAAGCACTTAAAAATTGGTATATGTGATCCAGATACCTTCATAATCACGCCATAATATCATCAAACCAACATAAACATATCATTTAGTCAACATCTACGAAACAACTATAAGAATCATATATATGATTCGTGACTGAATGAAAAACTAAGCATACGGAGAAGCAAACCGATTCACTAACTTTGTATCTTCGATTCATACGGTTGAAGATTTTAACTTAAAGCTACAAAACTAGTGAATCAGTTTTGTTCAAATATTCTAGATCTAAACGTCTATAAGGATGGTAGTTAACGTCCGGCTGTTAGAAAGGATAAAACGACGAGTAACGGCCGATTTGAACTACTTTTTGACTTTTCAGTCGGGCGAAAACACGGCGACGACACCATTTAGGACAAGCTTGAGAGAGTTTTTACTCCGGCACGCGTTGTTACCACTGCCTTCGTATCTATTACCGCATCTGATGACGTGGCAGATATTATTTAGGGTTGGTGAAGAGAGGAGTGATGTGAATGGTGGTGGTCTGTTATTCTTGATGTTGTTGAAGAATAAGTGATTTTAAATTTCAGTAGAGAGAAATTTCAGTAGAGAGAGAGAGTAAAAATGGGCATGTGAAGATGTCTGACCCAATTGACCAATTAATATTGAAGGTGTCAAACAATTTTACCCGTTGATCCCTTGACCAAAGTTAATTGCATGTGCATCCTTTTACTTTGAGATGATCTTCACCGTTGAAATCAGATGAATGGTGGAGATCAGATATGCTTTTGCTGCTCCTATAAGGGATCCATCTCCTCTGATCCTTTTCTTATTTTAAAAGGCATATATCAAAAATATTAAAATACCCTTAAATGTAAATTTTTATATTGTTTTTAAATGGACGGATTAATAAAAACACCTTTAATAAAAAAATAAATAAATTACATATCAACACTTCCCGTTCTTTTTCCAGCCCTAAGAGCACACGGAGTGGGTGACGTGGCATCAGCGTTTTTGGACGAGAACGCCGTGAGACGGCGTTCTGCCACTCCGGCACGGCGTTCTCGTCGGCGTTTTTCACTCAATGTCCTCTTCCGGATGCTGTGGGTGACGGTTTCTTCCATTTTTTAATATTTTTTTGTTTTTTTTTTGTTTTTGAGTCTTAACATATCGTTTGTTTAAAAAAAAAATAACTCCAGAACACTGTCCAGAACACTGTTACCACTCCACAAAATCATCACCACAAAATTCTCACTCAGAACACTGTGTTTAGGCCGTCACCACTCCGTGTGCTCTAAGAGCACGGGGTGTGGTAACACTGTTTTCACAGTGTTCAGGACAGTGTTTTCGAGAATGTTGTGAGTCAGAATTCTGTGGTGTGGCGACAGTGTTGTGGACAGTGTTCTGGAATATTTTATTATTTGTTTTATTTGTTTTTTTAATGTAATTAAATGTATAAATTAATATTTAAAAACACATAAATCAAATAAAACACATTTAATTCATTAAAAACAAATAATAAAAATTACAAATCCTAAAAAAAATAAATACATAATTAAAGACGTAATTTAAGAAATCCTAAAAATTAAAAATGCAATACAAGTAAAAGCTAATATCCCCACAAATTATGAGGAATAAATGACGACTCATTCGAAATCGACGTTTGAAATATTCATGAGGATATTTCGCGTTTTCGACAAAGTAATCGTTTAGTAACGTTTGCTCCGCGGTTACTCGGTCACGATGTATGAAACGATGTGACCGAGCCGTGGAACTTTCGGCATCTTCTTGATCGTTACGATACTTACGAGCAAGCAAAAGAAGGTACGTGGTTTCGTCATCGGACGATGAATCGGATGACATTTTTTGGTTAAAAATGTATGTGTATTTTGTATAGAATTTGAGAGAAAGATGAGATTGAGGTGTGAAATTTAGTGAGAAATATGTTTGTATATATAGAGATAGAGATGTGTTTGAAAAAAAAATTATTTCTTTTTTAATAAAAAGAGCCGTTGGCTCATTTAGAAAAAATTATTTTTCTTTAAAAATTGAAAGAGCCGTTGAATGACTAGATTTTTTTTTTAAAAACTTTTAAAAGAAAAACGTTTGAAAACGAAAGAATAAAAAAAAAGGAAAAAAACCACAAAACGTCAAACTCGCAGCGTTTGAAACTCGACGGTGCCCCGTAAACGCCGTCGAGAACGCCGTCCCGGTGCGGCGGAACGCCGTCCCGGTGCGGCGGAACGCCGTCCCGTGATAAGGATTCAATTGGAATCCAATAGAAATCTCACAAGAACAGCTTGTGAATCTCAATATGATCATACAAGAACAGCTTGTAGATGATCTCACAAAGAGAGCAATTCTCAATTTTATTCAATTACTCAAAATGATTAAAGATACAAAATTAGTTACACCTACTCCCTTTTATATTGCCTAACTAATTACACTTGTAATAGCCTATTAGATCATGCCACTTGTACTTATGTAACTAACTAGGGTTGACTACATTTTGACCCATATCAACTTCCTCACTCATCAAAACATCCTTGTCCTCAAGGATGGTAGCTGAAGAAAATATTCCCTCATGTTGCTCATCCAAGCATCTAAGATGGCATGTACAAAGAACCCTTGGCTTTAGTTGCCCCTCAACTACATCAGATTCCTCTATATATAAGGAATGAACCTTATGCTCCATAACAAAACGAGAATTCTGCACAACATTTCCCACAAGATCAACAACATCCATTATCGTATATACTCCACCACCTAACTGAGCAAAATAGGCTACGAATGAAGCTAAAAATTTATAGCTTATAAACAGAGGATTCCAGCAAAAAAGTGACATTAAACCTGTTAAGTTCACTTGCCACTCAACATAGGATGAGGCATAACGAGTTCTAAAACCAATTGCAGATATTTTTACATCTACAAATCCATCAGCACTGACACGAACAACCAGCTGTAAAAACTGTCTTTCAATAATTGGAACACTCTCATTTGCATTTACAAATATCCATATGCCTAAATAACCCATCGTATCCAAATATGGACATTCTAAAAGAAATAGAAAGACGGTGATAGATGCAAGAAACTGGACGAACTGTTGCATACTGTCATTGCGTGAAATGATGACTGGCCCATCAGCACCAGTTTCGAATACACATTTTACGTCACCAATTATGACCCATAGCTTGAATCGGAGATGAGTTCCAAATCTGGGCTCATAAAAGTAACAAGTAAATAGCCATCTTTGAAGCCCTTTTTGCTTCAAATACTTATCGAGTGGTACAATATCCAACTTCTTATGTCTCCTGATCATACGCATCCTAATAGAAAACAAATCACAGTAGTTATCTGCCAAACGAGCACTTGATGCATAAACTACTAATACCGTGGCACAACTAAAGTAGTTTTCCTGTAAATTCTGAATGCCCTCTTTCCAATCAGCTTTTTCCCTTTCTTTCTTCCGACTTTTGTTCTCTTTAGAGGAATCAATACTACTGTCACGAACCAGTTTCCTATCAGTGGTGCCATTCCACAAGAATTCAAGTGTATTTTTTTCTCCAATTGAAATTCCATTAAGGTGATGACTGGTCGCCTTCGCCAATGTATTAACAAATAGTTGAAATGGCTTCTTGGTACTTGAAAATGATGAATTAGATCCTCCTAGATCAAACTCGAAATGAGTTAAAATATTCATCTTTTCGTATCTTTCCAAGAAATCCCACAAGTTGGGATGGGAAGGATTCTTGCACAACTTCACTTCTTCAAAATCCCTTTGGTACACATTTATTTTCTCTGTTAAGGCTCTACTAATAAGCATCGTAACATGATTAATAGTAAAAAGTTCTCCATGAACGAAACTCCTTCGCATATACTCTGGTACAATTCTCTTATCTAATGCCTTGGTTTGAGCTGACTCATTGATTACTTCTTGGGTTTCCTTGTCCAGACATCCTTTGATATCTTTCAACTTAAACACCTCAGAAATTGTGAAATGATTACCAAGTTTCCATGTTCTCATATTATCCTCAACACTACTATATTCTTCAAAATATTGATGAATATCTTCTTCAACATAATCATCTATCTCAGCCTCTTCAACATCTTTTGATGTACCTTTAATGGCTCTATTTAAATCGAAATCATCCTCCTGCCTTTTTTCAACAATTTCTGTACTGAAGTTCTTATTAGGCATTTTGTCGAACACCTTGTAGTCAACACTTTTTCCAGAAATTTCTATTAGTTTTTCAGCTACATTATCTACCTTTTCACTTTTAAATGATGAATCTGCCTTCTGAAAATTGAGTGTAAACTCTTGAAGTGTAGCCAAAGAAAATGCATCATCAAGTGATTTTGGAGAAAACATATTCACATAAAGTCGAATTTCTTCATCCAACCCATACATGAAGCAATAAATTCTATAATCATCTGGCAAGTTCATACAGCTTGTAACTGTAACAAATTCATTATAATACTCTCTTACTGATGCACTTTGTCTTAAAGCTTCCAATTCAATCATGAATTCATCAGAATCATCTTTGAATTGTGCATTCAATTTATCTAACAACGATGTATTTGTTACCTCAAATTGCTTGTCGGAGTTAGGGTTTGATAACTCACTGAAATCTGCAATTTCCTGAATCTTTGTTACACTATCTTGCTCAATGATTGAAGAACAACTTGGATTGGTTGAATTGGCCAATGAATCTTGAATTGCAGCCTCACTGATCGACTGCTTATCATCATTCTTGATCCACTTTGACTGATTTGACCTAATTTCTTGAAGCAGTAACATAATCTGTACGTTCATTAGCTTCAATTGATCGGCATCCATTCTCCACGCAGGTCAGAGGAAGGAAATCTCTGATACCACTGATAAGGATTCAATTGGAATCCAATAGAAATCTCACAAGAACAGCTTGTGAATCTCAATATGATCATACAAGAACAGCTTGTAGATGATCTCACAAAGAGAGCAATTCTCAATTTTATTCAATTACTCAAAATGATTAAAGATACAAAATTAGTTACACCTACTCCCTTTTATATTGCCTAACTAATTACACTTGTAATAGCCTATTAGATCATGCCACTTGTACTTATGTAACTAACTAGGGTTGACTACATTTTGACCCATATCATCCCGGTGCGGCGGAACGCCGTCCCGGTGCGGCGGAACGCCGTCCGACGACGTTCTTGACCTTGAACGCCGATGCCACGCCGCCCGCACCCGGTGCTCTAAAAGTGCTCAAGTCATGTTCATATCTGAGTTGTTAAAAAAAAAATGTTTAATTACCATGACATTCTCACTTCTTTCCGGTTTCATATCAAATACGAGTAATATTTTCATTGTTGGCTCGTGTTTTATATTAGCAACTTATTGTGAAAAGTGAAAACATTGCCATTTCGACTGTTGTCTTTATTTCTTTTTCAGGATTGCTTTATTTGTCTGCCAATATGAAGACGGCGAAGAACTCCGTTTACTTTCATGCAACCATCACATCCATTCTGCGTGCATCGTGAAATCGCTAAAGGTAAAAGCGACTTGTCCACTCCGCAATATTCATCATGATGTAAATGAACAAGGTTGAAAAGTACCCTTTGTAGAGGTAAGTGTATAGGTATAATTATAACGGAAATATAGTTTGGACTAACACGATACGAACAAAATTAAATGGCAGCTGCATCGTACTGGTCAACAGTTAACCATTGCTTTAATGAATCAGGATCCCTCAATGGCTTGATTCTCCATGTTTGTTACATTGGCTTTTACTGTATTGGCATCTAGTTGAAAAGTGTGGTTATATGGATCAACCAAATAGCCTTCGAGTTCCATAGAATGGTTATCTAAAGCTCTGAAACAAAAAATAAGGTACTAAAATGTGATCCAAACTCCAAAGGTCATGGGTATGAGTCGAGATGTATAACTGACCAATTCATTTAGGCCTTTTTTTATGCTTCTGCGGTCTGCCCACCTTCTTTGCCCACCTCAAGGTATGAGTCAGTGAAATTAGCAGGGTAGACTGTAGAGCCATATGGGAAATTTGATTTAATTTATTTGGCGGAAAATTCAACCCATTGATACACAATTAGACAATTCAGCATGTATAATAACAAATTATCAATAATTGCATATCACGATATATAATAGCAGCTAAAAGTGACTTAGCTTAAATGGGCTGAACTACTAGAGCCGGTCAAATGCTTATAACATAATTACTTGTTTCAGTTAAAATTTCCTCATAACGTATATGTACAGAATCCATCAATTGGACAAAAAAGTGTTGGTGGGTCTGCTTGAAACATTGTTATATTCTTAGGATTAATTTCATGAAGTCAAATGAAGTCATATCAACCAGTTATCTAACAACCATTAACCGGTTACAAAAACACACACAAATCCATTATCCATGATATCTGTTTGATTCTTAGGATTAATTTATTCACCCATCATTCATTCAAGATCAATTTCAGTGCCACCTGGAGATGGCTTAATCAACCATGATGTTTGTTATATTCTTCACCATGTCTGCCTAGTTATCATGTGATCAACTAAGAGTTGGATATGTAGCAGATTATTACTATATCACTTTCCTATATAAACGGCTTTTGAATCCATGTTGACCCGTTCCCGACAATCATGGCTTTGCTTTTGTGACCATTCATCTCCCTGTATAATCTGCTTAAACTGCCAATTATCCTATACTCATATTTCACATATAGAAGAATGCTCAAAGTAGTATTGGATTGGTTATTTATACATCTCGACTCATACACATGATCTTTGGTTCACATATGAGTACCATATCTGTTACCTCAGACCATAGTCAACCACTTTATGAAAAACTGAAAATTGAAGATTCTCTGATGAATCCATTAACCTCTCTTTCCAACCAAACACCAATATAGCTAAAAACAAGGTTATAATACAAAAATTCAAGCCATGATGGGTCTATGATTTACTGAAGTAACTGTAATGTAACAATGGCTGACCAATGCAGCTTTCCCTTTTTATTAAGTTTTTATTATATTTGTCAAATCTGTAATTCCTGTTGCGATTATATCTGCACAACTTACCTCTACAAAAGGCTCTTCTTCAACCCTGTTCATTTGCATCATGATGACTCTTGCAAAGTGGACAAGTCGCTTTTTCCTGTAGCCACTTCATGATGCATTTTGAATGGAAATGAGGGTTGCAGGGAAGTAAATTGAGTTGTATTCCATCTTTATAATGGCAGAGACATATACAACAGACCTACAAAAGACAAAAATAACAATCGAAATTGTTATGATTCCACAAATAGTTGCTAATTCAAATGCCGAGGAAAACGATGAAAAATACATCCAGAATAATTGGAGTTTCTATTATTATCATTAGTTATTATTGTTATTTTTGTCTACTTGTGGCTGATAAATAATACATTAATCATGATTGGGGAAAAAATAGTAGAATAAGAATAATAAAAGTATCTATATATATATAAAGAAACTAACATAGGAGGTTTTATATATGGATTAGAAAGACTTTAGACAACAATCAGCCGTTTGACCAGTTCAACCCATTTCCTTTTTAACTGAGTTCGTTTATTCAACCCATTTAACCAGCTTAAGATAAAAAACAATCTAAATCGACCCTGTCATTAGTATATGGGTCGAAATTGCCACCTCTTCACAACCTAAACATCTTATGCTTTTTGTATGGGATTGCTTATTTAAACAGCTTATTCTTTCTTTCTTTTTATAAAACAAATTCGTATTATATTACTGTCTCAAAACGTGATGCTAGGAGATGGTGTTTGGATTTGCTTGTGCTATATCAAAAGAAAATTTACTGATAAGCCGATTTGAGTTTTTAGAGAATTCTGACTAAAGAGGTAAATTGTGTTGATGTGATACAGCTTCTTGGAAACAGTTTAAATATGCCAAAAAACATAAGCTGTTTGTCTCTATCCATACACTCGAAAGTTCTTACTAGCTGTGTCAAAACGCAGTAAGTTGTTTATATTAGCAACTTCAAACACTTCCTATATAGCTTTTTTTTAAGTAGCCAGGTACAACGTGAGAAAGAATATGAACAATGTGTCCCTAGTCTGCCTAGAGACTTACCGTATCCTCGGTTAGAAGAAGGCGTTCAACAGAGAAGTCTCGACCTTTTGTGCCAATAGGGACCATTCTACCTGCCACACCATCAGGTTGCATTTCATCATTAGACACTTCAAATTTGTATTGAGGAATGATGCTGGTGTTTAGATCTGATGCACCTTCCTGTGTAATAGCATAGTTGTCAAAATCATCACTAAACACAATTTAACAGAAAAATGAGAGCATTTTTCATCAATTTCACCTTGCAAGGAATTAAGTAAGTGGTTCCAACGATGCAGGGGAAGCATAAACAGACAGCAAACCGTAGGAAAACAGAATAAATAAAGCGAATGGCCAAAAAGAACATGTCGATAGCCAGAAATACGAGAGTCAACCTGCCATCATTATAAAACAGACTAAGGCTAGAATGAAACTTGAAAATATCTCAATGATAATGGACTGAAATAAGTTTATGTCCTGACATTTTGAAATCAGATAGATAGGATTTCAATGAGTCTTAAAAAGCCAAGACAGAAATACCTCCAAGCATGCATCATTTTGAATTATTTCCTATATTCTTTATGAAAGATCAAAATGCTATATTAGTTCATGACATACCAAAGTAGACGTGGAGCAAATTGCAGGAGACTCTCACTACCATAGATCAGCCAGATTGATCCAGTTACCCACCACATCTCTGAGGCCTGTGTGTTGATCCTTTTCCATCTTCTAAAAGGACTGAAATGTCCAAAAAAAAAAAAACTAATCACTGACTGTCGTATTTAAACATTTCCTCTTATTTAAAAGAATTTTTTTTGTGACGTTACTATTTTGCCACCATGTCATTATCATAGAAGTTCAATAACAGGCACTTTTCTGATTCACAACATGCACATATTTTTGAGTGCAGAAGATATTTCAAAACGTTTTTTTAGACATCTAATTATACTCATCTGCTTCATCCATTTTTTGTTTAGTGTCATATGTTGTGATTCCTGTGGAACTTGGGGGTATTCATTTTTGCAGAACTGCAGAAGCATGAAGGATGATACTTAATACTACACAAACATTTAGCTTACTACAAGTTGCTAACAAACAAGTAAGTAGACTAAGGAAAGAAGCATTACGAATCTGCCTTTGTTTCGTAATCCTACTCGAGTTTTTTATCCTCTCCAAACTCTCCCTCATCTTATTCATTTAACTTAAGATCCCATTTTAAATTTCTTATAGCTAGTTCTGTGCAATGCTTGAGATTAATTGGCTTGACATCTACACTACTTTAGAAGCTTATAACATCTTATTCTTACCACAAAAGAGTGCCTCATATCAAGATTTATTGTTCTTATATAGCATGTATAGCCTTAAATGATTACATAACTATCATTTCTAATACGCATTACCACTGAGAATTCATTTTTCCCAATCAAACCTGAGTATCATCTTTACTCGTTGATTGAGAATTACATGTAACTATAGCAGGCTAATGACATTTTCATATAACAACACCAACATAAACTATGAATAACTCAGCAATCAGAGTAAATATGAATTCAGAGTTAAAAAGGTTACCGCAATATATCAGCGAATCCAAGAATTAAACCACCATTTCCGTAGCTCTCAACTTGAACCCTGCGCAAATTAGATCTATTGTTACTAAATCTCTCCGCATTCACTACTCTAATATTCGCCCCCTTATGCTCCAACAACACAAACGCTATACGAACCACACATAGTAACGTGTGACTGAATATCCAAACTCTAAGTTGAACATTCGACTTTTCACACTCGGTACAAATAAA
Source organism: Helichrysum umbraculigerum (assembly GCA_949592205.1). Taxonomy (NCBI): domain Eukaryota; kingdom Viridiplantae; phylum Streptophyta; class Magnoliopsida; order Asterales; family Asteraceae; genus Helichrysum; species Helichrysum umbraculigerum. The sequence goes on from CATIUR010000001.1 coordinate 118,497,643, forward strand.
CATGACGATTGACAAGATCACGAATACTGTATTCCGCAACAAGCACAACGAGCATCCCGAATCCTTTCGCCAGTCCTCCAACTGCGAAGCATACTGTTGTACAAGTATCGACCGTCCGAAATAGTCATCGAAGGTGGTGATTTCGGGCATCTTTGTTTCAATTTCCGGCAATCAAAACTCTAGCAGCACTAGCAGTAGTAGTGAGTTGTGGTGTATGGTTGATAACTGATTTGTGGAGTTGTGATTCTGTTTAAATATGTAACCGTTTATTTCAGTGAAGAGTAAAGCGAATATAGTTACACTTTACCCCCTCATAATTCTACCAAAAAGTCAAATAGTTTTACCTTCGCTCAAAATGATTTTGACCATTTATCGTCAACACACTGAAACATAAGGGGCGTGAATGTAAATATAATTCGCATTTTTTTGTTTCCCTCTCCGGCTAGTCTCTGCTATATAAACGATTACATTTTAAAACAGAATCAGTCCTCACAAAAACCTTGCACAACAATTCACTACTATCACTACTCCTAGGGTTTTGATTCGGACTTCAGAATGCCGGTGCCTGAGATTGAATCCGTCAACGAGCCGTTAGTCTCACCGTCACCGACAACGTCACTGTCACCGTCTCGTCCGTCTCCGTCTGCCGGAGTAGATACAACCTCAACGACACTCTTGACGTTATTTCTAGGTTTATTCGCCGGACGCCGTGGATCGTCGTGCATTGTACACGAGGCTTATGCGTTTCATTTAGACAGCTGGCGTGAGGATTTCGGTTACTCGTTACCGGTTGTTGTTTTCGACACGGTCTGGAACCTTGCGTTTGTGATCGTTTCGGTAGTTATGTTGATTTTGACTGCGAGTGAAGAGCCGACTGTGATGCTTAGGGTTTGGTTATGTGTTTACTCGTTGCATTGTGTGGTGAATGTGATACTGATGTGGTTGGAGTATAAGAGAAGGAATACGAGAGTCACGACTGAGGAGACTTTAGCTGGCAGTGTTTCGAGCTCTCTGGATCGTGATACTTTACTCAGGTGATAATTTTAATTATGAATTGGCGTTTAATTTGAATTTAATTTAATAAGCTTATGTTGACTTTTCATGTGACTGTGATACTGATGTTATTTGATACTTACTATTTGCCTGCTGTAGGTAACTGTAATCTAATGGTGCTAGTTATAAATGAGACTATATGTATAACATTCCACATGCTAAGCTTATGATTCACATATACATACATATAAATAATAATAATGATAATGATAATAATAATAATAATGTGTTTCGATTCTGAAGTGTATCGATGAGAAAGTAAAATATGCAGTAGTTTTGAAACATCATTCGACTAAACGTAAATGAGTTGGTGTTAAATTAATGTGATGTTCAACTTGAGTAATTTAACTGTCTTCTCTGTGTGTGTGTGGGTCTCTGTGTGTGTGTGTGTGTGTGTGTGTGTGAGAGAGAGAGAGAGAGAGAGAGAGAGAGAGAGAGTTGTTTTTAACAGCTTCAAGTTCAATTATGTGGTTAAAAGAGCTCAAGTCATGTTTATATAGCAGAAGTACAGAACATGTATTTCACAAAAGTTATTAACCGTTAGTTGGGCTCGAATTAGTAAGGTCATTTTTAATTTGATTAATGTAATTATTGGGAAGGAACTTCTATTAAAAATGATGCATATGCGATCACTTAAGGTATAAAGGTTATACACTCGTAAGGAACTCAAAGATTTTAAGATGCTATATAAAGCACGTGTTTCCTCCATATTCTAGCTATTTGTGTGTTAGCCTTTTTAAGAAAGCTAAATGTTGTGGAAGGCCATAGCTCTTATTGTTAATTAACTGTCATCCTTGATGTTTCTGTAAAATTAGATCTTCCTTTGTCACGCAAGAATCACAACATTTGGCACTATACTTATGGAAGCAGTTGATAATATCAACTTCTGTACTAATACTGAAGTAAATTATGTTACTCAGACATAATATCAACTTCTGTACTAAAACTGAAGTAAATTACGTTAGTCAGACATTCAGACGAGTAGCTGTTATTGTATTGTTATAATATTACATCTTGGCAAATGATTTTTGGGGGATGGAGGGAGATGCCAGTTATCAACTGGTTCCTGTTGTTATGGTTTTTTCCAATACATCTTCCCACTGATGCTTTAAATTGTGGACATTTCGGTGAAGATGGGAATTGGAGAATACGGTGCTATGCTATTTGTGGTGGACATTTGGGGTCATTTGCATCTACGAAAGTTATGATCATGGTGCTCGGCATCTAGTATGGTATGTCAAGTCTTACTGTAAACACGCATATTTACCTTAAGAAACTTTTCAGTTTAAGAAAAATGGTCAATGATTTCATAAGGCTGCAAATGGACTGATTGGAGTTTGAAGCTCGACAAGTGTGTATTTCCAGATTATAAAATATTATATATAAATAGATGGAATGTACAAATGGTGATGATTTCATAAGTTAACGGCGTGTGTTATTTATCAAAAGTTCATTTGCAACTAGATAAATACTGTAGGGGTAATGATGTCAACATGAAGAGTTAATCGGAAACTAGTATAATCAGTCATCTATATATCAGTGTATGAAGGCTCTTCGGTTATGAAGTTTTTCTTCATGCCTAGAATGAGAGGACATAGATCTGTATCGGGCTAAAACACTCGGGTGGTTCTAAATTTATCAGTTCCTTACTTTGTTTCAAATGATGGCAGGTTGACTTTGGCATATTTCGCTATCGACATGTTTTTTGCTGCCATTCGTCTTGTTTTCACATGTTTATTAGGGCTTGGTGTTTGTTTTTGCTTCCCCTGCATCATGGCCATCATGTATTTCATTCGTCGCCAGGTGAACTAGATGGATTGTTTTTCTTTGTAATTCGTGTCTAGACTGATGAACTTGACTACTAAATACTAATGCTAATACACAGGAAGCTGCATCAGAGGCAGACATCAGAATCCTTCCTAAATACATATATGAAAATTCCACTGATGAGGAGCAACCTGATGCTGGACCATGTAGAATGGTCCCTATGGAAACAAATGGTCCAGACTTTTCTGCTGAACATCTTCTTCCAGCTGATAATGCGGTAAGTCTACTGCCAATAATAGAATGGTCTACTATTTGTTCAAGCTGCTAAGTACTCTTGCAAGGGATTTAATAGATGCTTTTGTAGGTTGTACTTGACTGACTAGAATTTGGCCATTTACTAATAAGCGATATCATTATAGAAACTGAAGTAAGATACGCTGTAGGATAGAGGTGACATTTTCGACCCATTTACTTACGACTGGTCAAATTAGGTTTTTGATTATTATATCAAACATGTCAAATGGGTCAATTCAAAAAAAATAGTTTAAAGGGGAATGGTTTGAACTGGTCAAACTGGGTAAAATTAATTCAAAGTCTATTTCTAATGCATGCAGTCTTTTATATTGTTTTTATTCGACATTTTATATCATTTGTGTAAAATTGATTTTTTCGTTAGCATTTTTAAAATATTAGTTATTTCAAAAATTAGCCAAGAATGGTTGTTGGTTGCCCACTAAAACACAATGTAGTGTTTCAACTGTAACTGTTTTGAACCGTTACCCAACCCATCCATCTTGCTATGTACCTCTACTGCAGGATAAAGTGACACTAGAGTAGTTTGCAAAGTCTGGGTGGATGTAAGAGCTTTTGTTTTTCCAAAGTATTTTTAGTATGGTTAGTAAATATAATGAGTAAAGACTACAAAATAGCTTTACTATAGAGAGAATCAAGATTGAGAAAATGTAACTGATGGTCACAAAATCCCATGCCACTGATCTCAGTTGAGAGTTCTGTATATGTACCCACATACATACATATGTATATACATGTATGCTACAACCATCCTGACAAAACACCACTAAAACCAAAGCTGAATGATTAGCTAGGATGGTCATAAGTTGGTCATGGTGTACACTGTACAATTATATAATTTCCACGTAAGGTAATCTGTGCTTGCAGCTCTAATGTTGTGATCACAATGTTAAAAACTCAGTGGAATGTGTGTTAACTGTTAAGTAATCGCTTGCATTCATCTGTGGTAGTTTAGTAACGAACCTTAAAAATTACGATTTTGGTTTCTTGCACTCCCCAACAAAAATAAAGGAAAGTAGAATTCTATTGATAATGACCATTACACTTTCACTTGAGTTCTATCGAGTATAAATGACCATCGTTATTGGAGGAGAGAAAATGGATGAGTGGGTTGGGTTTGTAAAGGGTCTAACAGTATATTCTTCTATTCAGGTCAAATAGGGTTGACCCGAACATTATTTTCCGTTAAAACAAGATGTATTGTATAAAACTTAGTTACAAAATTGGTATTATTTCAATACTATTTTTCCTGGATCTTTATGCCTTAATATTCACTTTGGGTGACTTTCGACCCAGATGGATCCTTATTAGTGCTTATATATAACCAAAACGTACTATCACCGTTGCATTCTCACTTCTTTCCAACTTCTTTTTCAGATAATATTTTTCATTGTTGGCTCGGCATATTGAAATTGCAACAAATTTTGAAAAAAGAACCATTTCGACTGTTATCTTTATTTCTTTTTCAGCACTGCTGTATATGTCTCTGCCAATATGAAGACGGCGAAGAACTTCATTTACTTCCTTGCAACCATCACTTCCATTCTGCATGCATCGCGAAATGGCTAAGGATAAAAGCGACATGTCCACTCTGCAAGTCTCGTTATCCTGCAAGAAATGAACAGGGTTGAAAAATGCCTTTTTGTAGCCGTAAGTGTACAGGTATAATCATAGCAGGAAATATAGTTTTGACTAACACAATAAAAACCAAAATAAATGGCAATATCATATAGGTCAACGGTCAGCCACTATTACTGTAGTTGGTTTCGTGAATCATGATCCATCAAACTTGATTCTCTGTATTGTTACATGGTTTATACTGCATTGGCATCTGGTTGAAAAGAAAGGTTATATGGATTAACCAAAGTAGCTTCAGATTTCATAGAGTGACTGTCCAAAGCTCTGAAGCAATTAATGAGGTGCTAATATGTGTCATACGAAGGTCATGGTATGATTACAGACGTATAAATGACCAATTCATATTAATAGGGTTCTGATCATGCTTCTTCTTCCCACCTTGTGGTTAAGTCAGCGAGCTTAACGCGATAGAGCCATATGGGAATTTCTAGAGGTGGCAAAATGTTCGGGTCGGGTCGGGTCTCGGGTCTTATCGGGTTTTGGGTCTAGATGGGTCCGGGTCTAGACGGGACTTTTGGAAGGATGGGTCTTTTGGGTTGGGTTTTTGGGTCTTTTATAACAAATTTTTTTTCTCAGGGGACATGCATCTCTTAAACAAAAACAAATATACTATCCAACATTGTACTTACATATACATATATATATATATACATACACATATACATATACAATTATACATATACAAATATATTATTCGAATATGAGGAGCGAACTTGCCTCTTACCAGAAATCGACCCACCTCCGTCACCGGCGACCACTTAATCGCCGGCGGCCATCTCATTGCTGTCAATCGTCAGGAATCGATCATACTTCTCCAGCCTTGATTTGTCTATTTACTTAGTCTTTAAAGTATTTGTCTAATAATTCCTTACAATCGCATATTCACATCTTCAACCTCAACTCCACAAGTTTACATTTACGACTTCTTTCCCAGATTTGCTTCCTTCTCCAAACAGTCAACCACTCATCCTCCTTTGTGTGCCCAATATCATCGTTTATCATTGTACAACGTCACCATCCCCAGTCTTCATTCTCCACAGCCACCATCCCGGTCATCATGGTCGATCGCCACCATCTATATACCTTCTCTAGTCGATCTGCAACCTTAATAACCATAGTTGAATATGAGTTCCATCAATTGGCGTTTGATCGAAAAAAACAAGACGCCATTCTTCTCTGCAATTGCCGACGAAATAAACGAGGTCATCGCCGATAAGGCATGTTTCCGGATCGTCAAATTTGCTCCCGTATATGTTTTGTTCTATTTCAAATATCGTGGTTAGCGAAATGTGGCGACGGATCGAGTTTATGAGGTGTGAACTGTTGTGAAACAAAATCAAGTAATCGTGTTGTCTGATTTAATCGGCTTGATATTCGCTTTTTCTGCCAACAAATACTCCGGCGAAAAAGCTTCTATTCTTAATTCGGTTGGGAATTCGGCGCTTAGAAATTGACGGAAGATAACCATGTGGTTATAATATGGACCCAATAGGTAATTGAAATGTACTTGGGCCTTAATTTAATTACCCAACTAAATCCATTTATAAAAATTAGAAAAACCCAATTAAACCCCTCACTTTAAAAATAGTAACCAATTAGACCCAAATTTAACCAATGGATCTTTTTTTTTCTACCTCTAGGAATTTCAATCAATTAAATTTGTGTATGTTATCTGTCTAACGGGTCAAATGGTAATATAAAAATATAGGGCTTTTATCCTTATCAAATATATACTCACTACGAAATATTTCAAAAATAGACAACAAAGAATTTGTGGGTCTACCATTACCCAACTTGTTGGACCTGTCCATTTTGCTACATCGATCCTCTACTCCATGTCTTCTTTTAAAGTTTAGTTGGATCAATGGATGTCTGATTCAACTCACTCCCGTATATGTTTAGTTGGATCTTAGTGTATCTAGTATTCACTTGTATCCTGCAGTATTACTTAGGAGCGATGCTCATGATACAAGTTGAAGGTAGGAAACCATTAAAGATGAACCTAGAAGCACCTAATATCAACCACTCTAGTAGGTGTTCGCGCATCTTATTAGATGCTATAAGATTCACTGAATAGGTGTAGTTTCCTCATTTGTAACATATTTTAAATTTCTAGTACAAAGGAGCAAAAATTTAAAAGACAACACAAAACTTTAGGACTGACAGAATGCTTCTGAGACACATTATGTTCGCCACTTTGAGGCAGTAAGTAATAAACAATTATGCATAAAACTTGACTAAGTTTTTTTTTTTTTTTTTGAAAGGCAGTAGTGGAATCACTGACCGACCTTTGGCCCACCCGATCATCTCCACAAACGGTTACTCCCCTGAATCGAGTAACCGCCCCTGAATTCGAAGCCAAGGCGACGCCCTATAGGGGTTGCTCTCCCATGTCTTGGATGGGTATAGCGTCGCAGGAGTCCCCCTCACAACAAGGCTCGAAATCATCACCCCCAGGAAGAAACCATTATGGAAAACTCCCTGACCACTGGGCCAAGACCCCAATGGAATTTCCATGTTAATGATATTTAAATATATAGCACCCAGTTGATAACTACAGAGGCTGCAAATTCAACCCGTTGATACACAATCAAGACAATTCAGCATGTATAATTCCAAATTATCATAATTTCATGATATACAATATCAGCAAAGTTACTTACCTTAAATGTGTTGAACGACTTGAGCCGGTCAAATGCCCTTATGTTATAATGTTATTACTTCTTTTAGTTAAGATTTCCTATCAACTTACTTACAATATTCAAAAAATGGACAAGGAAGTGTGATGGGTCGGCTTGAAATGATGTGGACCTTTGTGACCTATATCTTAAAATTAACCGTTTTGGATTCAAGTTAAGTCATTTTAACTGGTTATTCAACCCCCCAAGAAATCTCTGATTTTCATAAGGTTTATCCCTTCACCCATAATTCATTCAAGATTGATTCTTGTACCACCTGGACACCTTGGAGACGCTTTGGTCAACTATGTTTACTTATCTTCTTCACCATGTGTGGCTAGCTATCATGTGATCACCCCTAAAATTTTGATTGTATTTACATGTTTTTGTAAGTTGATTATTTACAACTTGTAGTAATGAACTAGTTTTGATATTGATTCAATTGGCATATGCTTTTTAATAAGAAAATTGATAACTAAATTTTTTAAGGAAGCTGTCTATTCTGCCACCTTCTATCAATTTGGAGTATATGTCAAATTTGTTTCCACAATCGTGGACTTTCTTTTAAGACCTTTTCATTTTCCTGTATAATCTGCTTAAACCGAAAATTACCTTACTTTTTTCTATATAAGATCATGGTCAAAATAGTATTTAGTATTTAATGAATTATAAAAAATGGGGACAATCAAAATAGTATTGGATTGGTCATTTATACATCTATACTCGTACCCATTACATCCGTTTCGCATATCAGTACCTGATCTGTTGCCTCAGAACTATAGACAACAACTCTATGAAAAAATGAAATTGAAGATTCTTTGGTATATCCATACAACCTCACTTTTCAGCCAAACACCAATATAGCTAAAAACGTTATCATACAAAAACTCAAGCCATGGAGGGACTATGACATACTGAAGTAACTGTAATGTATGATGACTGACCTATACATTGTTTCCTTTTATTTGGGTTTTAAATGTATTTGTCAAAAACTACAATTCCTGCTATTGATTTACCTGCACACTTACTGCTACAAAAGGGTATTCTTCAACCTTGTTCATTTGCATCAATCAATCATCATGATAAATTTTGCAGAGTGGACAAGTCGCTTTTACCCTTAGCCATTTCACTATGCATTCAGAATGGAAGTGATGGTTGCAGGGAAGTATCTGGAGTTGTTCTCCATGCTCATACTGGCAGAGACATATACAGCAGTCCTGTCCAAGAAAAAGATAATAATTGAAATGGTTATGTTTTCAAAAATAGTTGGTAAACAATGAAAAAATACAGTGAAAAAAGTGAAAAGAAGTTGAGTTGCTTATATCAGTAGAACCGAAGCAAGTTGGAAAGAAGTGGGGATGACATGGTAATTCATTTTGGTTATTTACTTTTAAAGCATACAAGTAAAGTATATAACTCCAAAATCATTTTATTCATGTTATTTGACTTATTATTGAGATAATATTAGTAACCATAATTTTATGCACTTATTATTTATAAGAATTCTTGTTTGGACCATTACCAACCATCACAACACATATTTGCAACTTCTAATGACACTGGTCTTATAGAATTCATGATCAATCAAGTACACATGTAACAGTCATATCAATAAACAATAATTCAATAGTTAATTATTAAACTAACACACAATGGCTTGAGTTTTAAAGCAATGTGACCACAGTTTTGGAAGACATGTGAAAATAACATAATTATATGCCATGATCAACTTATAACCACCTTAGCTTAGTTTTTCTTATTTGGTTTTCATGGTATCTGATGGGATGGTTAGTATAACATGCATAAACATATGTATATACTGAGGCAAGTATGTGTGTATGTACACAGTACACTCAGCTGATATTACTCAGATTCTAAGGACATCACTAAACGGGATCTTTTACCATCAATTATAATGTACCATCTTTTGTAATTATCTACAGTTTCCCCAAAGCCATTTGGTAGCCTTTATTTTACTCATTTAATATACCAGACTACAGATAATTTGGCAAACCAAAGCTCTTACGTCTACACAGACTTTCCAAACCACTATAGTTTCACATAATCTTGTAATAGAGATGGCAAGATGAGAAATTGGGTAATAGGACAAAATAGGTCCAGGTCTAACGGGTCATTGTTTAGCAGGGGTCATAATGGACCAGTTAGAGTTGGATTGACGTTAACCAGCAAACATAATTGTTGGTTTTAAAAATGATCAATTACGCTTAGAAAGAAATAAAAGAGTACAAAAAAAATGAATAAACTGATATAGGAGGTTGTATGGATCAGCAATAGACTTCAGACAACTTTCACCCTGTTTGACCAGTTCCATACTTCAACCCATTCCCCTATTAACTAGATTTTCTGATATAACCCATATAACAAATTAAAGATAAAACACAACCCAGATTGACCCAACCCATTTATAAGTATATGGGTCAAATTTGCCACTTCTCCACAACTTAACATCTTATGCTTTTCGTTTGGGATTGCTTATTTAGTCCTTTTTTCACAATAATATATTAGCTTATTAATGTAACAAAGCTGGGAGATGGTTTTTGAATTTGCTTATGTTATATTAGAAGACAATTAGCTGATAAGCTGTTCTGAGTGTGTGGCGAATTCTGACTAAAGAGGTAAATAGTATTAATGTGATACAGCTTCTTGAAACAGCTTAAATAAGCTGAGATGCATAAGTTGTTTGTCTCTATCCAAACACTCAAAAGTGCTTACTAGCTTTGTCAAAAAGCAATAAGTTGTTTGAATAAGCAATCCCAAACATCCCCAAAATAGCTAAATCTTAAGTAGTCAGGTACAACTTGAGAAAGCATATGTATAATCCTCCCTACAGACTTACCATATCCTCGGTAAGAAGAAGGTGCTCAACAGAGGAGTCCCGACAGTCTGGCCCCGTTGCGACTATTCTAGTTCCTGCAGGATAAGGTACCTCATCGTTGGACACTTCAAATCTGTCTTGAGGAATGTTGCTGGTGTCTGCCTCTGATGCACCTTCCTGTATATTATACAGTTATCAAAATCATCACTAAATATAATCTAATAAAAAATTAAAAACATTTTTCATCAACTTCACCTTGCAATGTAGGAAATACATGAAGCCAACGATGCAGGGGAAGCAAAAACAAACAGAAAACCGTAGGAAAACAGACAAAAGAAAGCAAATGGCAGCAAAGAACACATCGATAGCCAAAAATGCCAGAGTAAACCTTCCATCATATTAAAACAAAAAAGAATTGAACTTAAAAACACCACAATAATTATGAACTCAAATAAATCTACATTCTCACATTTTTTAATCAGATAGATAGGACGCCAATGAGTCTTGAAACGCCAAACAGAAATTCCTCAAATCATACATCATTTATATTGTTTTCTAGATTACTTATGAAAGATCAAAATGGTATAATAATACATGAAGTACCAAAATAGACGGGGAGCCACATGCAGGAGGCTCTTGCTACCAAAGATCAGCCAGATGGATCCAGTTACCCACCACATCTCTGAGGTCAGCATGTTGATCTTTTTCCATGTTCTACAACGACTGAAACGTCCAAAATAAACCTCATCACTAAGTGCAACATTTCCTTGTTTGTAGAAAAAAATTAAACAATTCATTCTATTTTAAAATAACTTTTAAGTTGCATTGCCATTTCACAACCATGTCATTTCATAGAAGACAATGACAGTTACTTATCTAATCCACAACATGTACATTAGTTTATGTGCAGAAGATATTTCACAACGGTATTTTAGAGATTTATTATATTCAACTGCTTCCATTGATTTTTGTGTAGTGTCAAGTGTTGTGTTTCTTGAGGAACAAAGAGGTATTCATTTTTGCAGAAGCAAGAAGAATGACATTTAAATTTAAAAACTCAGAGCAATGACACTGCTCAAACTTTAACTTGCTTTAAAAGGCAAAATGTTTTTTTTCCCTTGGAAAATATCTCCCACGTGATTCCTTATATATAAATATAAATGTTGTCTGGTCCAATACAGATTCAAAAGATACATTATACAATATATTGGTATTTGTTTCATTAATCCTACTCAAGATGTTCAATGCCTTGATCTGAACAATTTAAAAAATAATAATAAAATCACCAATTAAGAAATGAACAGAAACTTAGAATTAGAACTCACCGGATTGGAGTAGAAATTCTAATGTTTGTAGCACCATTCCCTGCAGGGACACTCTCTGATATTGAAATTCTCCTATTCCTACTCCTATACTCCAACCACACCATACCAACATGCACCACAAATTGCAACGAGTAGCCATGAATCGAAACCCTTAAACTTCAGTGAAAAAAACAAAAAACAAAAAAAAACATTAGAAGCACAAGATTTACATTTCCTAATATGTCAAGGTCCCAAGGAAATTCCTTATCATAAAAATGGTTAAATTAAGAATTTAACTTCGATGAACAGCTTAGCTTACTTTTTGTATAGTGTCACAAGTTGAAATTTTCTTGTGAGACAAAACTTAATTTCTAACAGAAACGTCAATGATGACATTTAATTCAAAAATCAGCACAAACATCTAGCTTGCTAACAAACGAATAACTAGACTGTGAAAAGAAGCATTACAATTTACAAATCAGCTTTTGTTCCTTAATCCTACTCAACATCTGATTTTCATCTCTAAACTCTCCCTCATCTTATTCATTCAGCTTAAGATCCCATTTCGATTTCTAATATCACTTGATAACTCTTTCAGAGCAAAAATTGAAACTGTCTTTACATCTAAACTAATTACCACAAAAGAGAACCTCATAATCTCATATCACTGAGAATTCAATTTTCCTAATTAAACCTGATTATCATCTTTAATAGCAGTTACTTGAAAATTGAAGGAAACGAGACACAGACAAATGATATTTTTTTAAATAACAATACCAACAATTAATCGTGTATACTACTGGAAGCAACATAAAATATCAGCATTCAATGTAATTGCCAATTCAGAATTGAAGAAATTACCGGAATATATCAGTACTTCCACGAGTTATACCACTATTTCCATAGCAATCAACTCGAACCATACGCCAATTAGAACGACTGCTACTAAACATCTCGGTGTTCGTTACGCTCGGATTCCACCACTTACACTCCAACAACACCAGCACAATATGCACCGCACGTTGCAATGTGTAACCGCACAGCCAAACCTTAAGTTCAACATTCGAGTTTTTACATTCATTACAAATCAACATAACGATCGAAATGAGCACAAGTACAGTATTCCGCAACAAATGCAGCGAGTATCCTGATTCCTTTCGCCAATCCTCCAACTGCGACACATTCTGTCGCACTATTATCGACCGTCCATAACCGTCGCTGACAGTGGTTATTTCGAGCATCTTTCTGTAAGTTCCGGCAATCAAAACCCTAGCAGTTGTAGCAGTGAATTGTTGCGCAAGGTTTTGTTAACTGATTTGTGAGAGTTGGTAACTGTTTATATCGCCGGAGATGAAAATAAAAATACATTTACACTTCACTCCCTCTATGTTTCAATAATGACAATAAATGGAGAGAAGTTTTGTTTGCCCGAGGATGGGGTCTAAAAAAAACAAGGTATTGTTAAACCTACTAAATCCATAGGTAAGCTTATTAACGTGAAGAAATCGGAGAATGAGATGAAGGATTTCGAAATGTTTATTCAATGATTTATTTTAAGTGATAACTCGCCTTTAAAGGGATAATTGAGGCGTCTGCAAGTTTCATTCAATTCGGTTGGCGACACAAGGATTATGTAGGAAACACAAACGACTTTTGCATCGAGAATCATCTTTTAAAGATGGTTTTATATAGTTATGTTTGTCTCATCAAAGTTTTGGAGCTCGTTCTATCTTTTGTTAAAGGCAAGTGTGGGGACTACTTCTAGATTATAGTCAAAATTGTTCTATATAGATTGTTTTTATAGATGTAGCTCATTAGTTGTGTCCAAGTCCAATTGATTTGTTATTGGGTCTTTGGGTTTAGTTTCTCCTGTTGGACTTTTGTTTATGTTTCTTTGAGTTCAACAAATTGATGAAGAGACTTATTTATTTATATTTTTTGTTTTTCGAGAGAAAAAAAAGGCGTAAAGTGAATCCAATTGGGTCTGATGTTAATATATCTAGCTAATAGCCGGCCCTTTTGCTAGGAGCCCAATTAGGTCTGATGTTAGATTACTGTGGCCCATAATGATGGGCCAGGATTACCTTAATCTTCATTTTTCATCTCCCGATGACTTGCTAATTAATTTAGCCCTTTACAATGTATTGTCTCCCTTTTTTTTTTTTCTATTTTATTTGAAGTACAAAATGTTATAAAAATATATAATACAATATTTAAAGTTTGACCATTCCTATGCAACTTGCAAGAACTCTCGAAAGCTTTATGATTGGTCACACATAGAAACGAACCGCTTTAATACAACTTGATCCGCTCAAGATTTTAACGACACGACGATCTTAAACGTACGAATGCTAAAAATATAAAACGTATTGTAAGATAAAATAAGAATAAGAATTGGAGAAGTTTTATCTGTTAATTTTCTTTTAAATTTTAATCTCTCTTAAATATAAGAATGCTAGCTGCCAATTTCTCTATGATACAATGAACTTTATTTTTGTTTTAGAGGCTACCTCATCTTCACAAATCACACACCGGTGCAATTCTACTACTACTATTCCACTACCCTCTTTTTATGATTAAAAGTATAGTAGAAGGATTTCTACAACACAAATGAAAATGGTACACCAATAATCTAACCCAACGACGAAAATTATAATCTCGTTGCTTCTCCATCCGTATACATAATTGTTTTTTATGTATAAACTATTAAAACTTTCATTAACCCTCAAAAATACGAATAATTTAAATCATTAAACTCTAATCCCAAGATGATAATTTTTTGACCATATAAGGCAAAGGCAACCATATATACGAAAAAGAAATAAGTGAGAGAGAATTAATTCCAAATTCAAAATTAGAGATGGGATCATGAGAGTACATGAATTATGAAAAGTATGGAAGTACCAATGCGAGTGTGCCATTTGTACAAAGAGAATACAAAACCCATTTACCCCCTAACTTAAATATATCACAAAAGACAAATCGAAAAATTATGAAAATTGCACCATTAGATTCAGCGTTCGATCCTCTTCGATTTGCCGTCCATCAAGGCATACTTTCGACGAATTTTTTTTTCCACGTTTTTTTGTGGGTTTTACAATTTACTAACACATGTGTTAAAGTGTTGCGTTTAGGGTTTAGGGTTTAGGTTTTGGAGTTTCGGCCGAAACCTCAAAACCCAAACCCTAAACCCTACTAAACCCTAAACCCTACTAAACCCTAAACCTATTAAACCCTAAACCCTAATAAATCCTAAACCCTAACCCCTAAACTCTATACTTAAATTAAATATTTAACCAAATATTAACACATGTGTTAGCAATTAGTAAAACCCATCAAAAAAGGTGAAAAAAAATTCATCGAAAATATGTCTTGATGGACGGCAAATCGAAGAGGATCAAACGTTGAATCTAATAGTGCAATTTTCATAATTTTTCGATTTGTCGTTTGTGAGATATTTAAGTTAGGGGTAAATGGGTTTTTAACATGTGTGTATTCTCTTTGTACACATGACACCCTTCCATTGGTACTTCCATTCTTTCCAAAATCCTTGTACTTTCCTGATTTTTTTCTTCAAAACTATACCACTGCTAGTTATTATTAGCAGCAAAACATTCATAAGGTATGAATGTCTAATAGCCCTTCTGCAGTTCTGCTAGGAGCCCACCAATATTAGGTCTCTTGCTAGTTTATTTGGCCCATAATGATGCATGTTGCAGGATTAGCCCAATCTTCATCCCCATACGAGTTACAAATTTAACATTCAATTTAGCTTTTACAAAATATCAGCCCCCTTTAAATCAAATTTTACATTTTAAAGTAGAAAATATTATCAAAGAGTGTAATATAGAATACTACTTTTGGCCATGTGTCATATGAAATTTTTCTTTTTTCAAAAAGATAATATAGTTTTCTTTTGCAGTAGAAAAAACCAAAGAAAAAAGTATTTCCTCTGTCCCAATTTATATGTCTTGATAAGTTCTTATATTAACAACTAAAAAGGATCGAAATTTCAATGTCTTGATAAGTGGCAAGCATTTCATTTGTCTTTAGCGTTCCAGTTCCACATATGACGGCATGTGAAAACATTTATAACTAGTGTGGGTGTATTTTAGTCGTGAATGAGGCGTGTTATTCATCACTCAAGAGAAGAAACACTGTTATAGTGGTCAGAGAACATTGTTCTTTGGAGTCACCTTAGGTAATGAAGTTGGATATGATTGCAGGCATATTGTTGGTGTTGGTACTAGCGTTTACGGAATGCAGAGAATGATATATATTTTCATATTAGGAACATGTTCAAAGCATACATTTGATGGGCCAAACCGGAAGGTTGTAGTTCTAAGGGGAAAATGAGACGTCATGTAAGAGACTGTGGCATGCTAAATGTCACAAGACTAATGGATGTCAATTTTGCAGGATCGACTAATCAAGATGCCAAGATGGGATATTACAGTTTTGTGGGTCCACGGAAACATATCGTAAGGTAGATACTTGTATATACGAATAACCAAAATCTCCTCATATATCTTCAATCTGTTTCATCTTCACAAACAATAATAATAATAAATAAAAATACAAATTCGAATTTAACAACATTGCATAATATATCTTTTTCAGACAATAACAAAGGCAAACTTCACCTCTTTTTTCTCCAAAAAGAGAGAGAGAGAGAGAGAGAGAGAGAGAGAGAGAGAGAGAGAGAGAGAGAGAGAGAGAGAAATGTATATCAAAATCCAACCCAAGTCAATTATTATCATTCGTCCATAAAAAGAACAATAGTTAATATGGATTGATCATTTTATGCATCCCCTACTCGTATCTTTGAACTTTCATATCACAATGAGCACCTTATCATTTGCTTTAAAGCTCTAAACAAGCTAGCTACAAGAACTGAAATTTTATCAATAGATCCACATAACGTATCCTTCCAACCATAGACCACATACAGCCAAATACAAGGTATCAATATGGAGACTCAAGCCATGGAGAGACCACGACTTACAAAAGTAACTATAGTAACAATGGTCAGCCTATACTTTGTACCCTTTTATTTTGGTTTACATTGAGTTAGTCAAAACTATACTTCCTGATACGAATTTACCTGTACACTTTAAAGGTGCTCTTCAAACCTGTTCATTTCGTGCAATGTCGTACTTGCAGAGTGGACAGTTTTCTTTTACCTTTAGCCATTTCAGAATGCAAGAAACATGGAAGTGATGGTTGCACGGAAGTAAATGGAGTTTTGATCCATCTTCATATGTACAGAGACATATACAACAGTCCTATAAAATCAATGAAGATCATGGTTAAACTATATATTTCGTATGCTCAATATACCAAAGAATAATACAGTCTGAAAATGTTGAGTTGCTAAAAGACCCGTATAAATCGAGCAAGATGGGAAACAGGGGAGGATGACATGGTGATTGTTTGTTATGGAAAATTTCAGCAGTAGAAAAAGGGTTCAATCCAGATTTTTTTAGAACTGCAATCCATAATAAGTATATAGCTCAAAATTACAACCTATACAATTAATTTCTTATCACACAGAACTCCCTGAATTATAACCAAAGTGATCAGCTTTTTAGAACTACAAACATAGATTATTGTCACGTGTAAATAACTTAGTAATGCAGCATGACTAAGGCCATTCTAAAAAATAGATAAAAAAAAATACAGCATGATTAAGCTATAACCAGCCTAGCATATATTTTCTACTTTTGGCTTTCATCGTATATACTAAGATGGTTATTATGTAACATCAAACATGCACACATCCATATCTAAATTGGTATATAAGGGTGAAAATGGACATGTATGTATGCGTGCATAAACACAGAACGCTCAACTGAAAATACATTGGGGGCTGAATAGAGACTTACTGCATCCTTATTTAGAACACGTTGAACCGAGAAGTTTGGACTATTTGTTCCCATAGGGACCATTATTCCTGCCCTACCATGGCGTTGCTCCTCATCGTTGGACATTTCAAATTTGTGTCTAGGAAGGACACTGATGTCAGCCTCCGAAGCACCTTCCTGTGTATCAGCATCGTTGTCAAAGTCATTAGTAAACAAATTACACAAAACTTTTACAAATATGTTCGTCTACTTCACCTGGAAGCCCATGTAATACATGAAGACGATGACGAAGGGGAAGAAGAAACAAATACCAAGCAAAAGTAAACATCTCATAAGAATATAAACGGCAGTAAAGAAGGCGTCGGTAGCCAAAAATGCCAGAGTCAACCTACCATCAGTAAGAACATAGTAAGCAAAAACTGAATATAAAACATAAATAATTCATCACATAATTTCGGTTTGATGACCGATATAAATGTACATGTCCTTGTTCTTTACATGAGAGCAAAGACTAAGCATATTCCCCAACGCTCGTCATATATGGACACAAACATGACTGATTATACCATTTCATGCTAACCCATTATGTTGACAAAATTACCCCTACATGTTCTCTCTAGTTCCACATGAACTCTTATGAAATAGCACTCCCTACAATGTCCCCAATTGTACATTTTCTTTTATTGTACTACGTAAATAAATTCTGTTTATAGCATCAAAGTAACTGGTTGTTATCTAGACTTAGACAATTGCTTTC
Organism: Helichrysum umbraculigerum; assembly: GCA_949592205.1. Classification (NCBI taxonomy): domain Eukaryota; kingdom Viridiplantae; phylum Streptophyta; class Magnoliopsida; order Asterales; family Asteraceae; genus Helichrysum; species Helichrysum umbraculigerum. The sequence continues at coordinate 118,515,852 of CATIUR010000001.1, forward strand.
TAAAGTGGATGTAATATGATTTGATGTAGTTTTAGGCTTAAGCAATTATAGAGTCTCTTAAATCAAACATATGAGTTTATAATAATTCTTGAAAAGCCAATTCAGTAAGTTTCGATACATGCATCATTATATATTGTTTTCTAAACAGTTTATGGAGGGTAACAAAACATACCAGAATAGACGTGGAGCGACATGCAGAAGATGCTTGTTACCGATTGATGTGTAAAATCTAGTTATAAAATTAAACAAAGAAATACTGATCGTTTACTATTACACAACTGAGGTAAGTATACCCTATCGTGTATAGTATAGCTTCAGTAAGTCCAAGTTCGTTCCACAGAGATTGTGAATTTAAGAATTAAAACTAAAAATGTAATTAATTTAATACAGAAAAGACTTGGGTTTGTTGTGACCGAAATTGTGACGTTGCTTAACAACTAAATTTAATAAACGAAAACAAGTGGACTCAGGAAGAGTCAGATTGATTAATTGAACTTTATCAAATATTAAAAACGACACTTACTTGAACTAGCTCACTAATGATTTCGGGTTGTATAATAAAAACCAGGTTATCTAGCAATCTAGGGCTGGCAACCAACCCGTGAACCCGAAACCCGACACGAACCCAACCCGAATATTATAAGGTTAGGGTCGGGATTTTTGAGACGCCAACCCATCAACCCGAAACCCGCCAACTCGATATTTTTTTGGGTCGGGTCTGGGTCAGCAAATGCATTTTTGGGTTGAACCCGACAACCCGAAATTCACTTAATATCATTATAAATTTATTTTAATTTAAATATGACACATAATTTAGACCTTTCCAGTTACTAATTTATAATTTTTTCTTTGATATCTTTACGTTTTGATATAAGTTAGTGAATTAATGATGTTTTGATGATCAATTCAAATTGATATAATATTTATTTTTATCAATTTTGAAATTTTATAATTATTTATGCTTATAAATGATTAGCTATTTTTGTCAAAAGATTGATCAATGTGACTTAACTGACCCAAAACTAACCTGAAAACTCGAAAATAACGTGAAAATTTATTGAATTATTAGCAATTCGGGTTGGGTCGGGTTGGGTTCGGGTTGTCGGGTTTTGGGTTGGGTTGAAATACCCAACCCGATTTTAGAATCAAGTTGGGTTCGGGTTGACCATTTCTGACCCGAAAACCCGCCAACCCGAACCCGCCAACCCGACCCAACCCGAATTGCCACCCCTATAGCAATCAATGCTCATCTTAATTTAGATCAGGTTTAACGTTCGCCATGACCTTCACATAAATCTTAATTAACTAATTAATAATTTAATTTAATGAAAGACATTCGCCAATATCATCACCTTATATATTTAAGTTTAATTATCTAACTTATACCAAATCTGCGTCCGCTATCATTGGATTAATCATATATAGACATATAATTAAATAATGAAATAACTTTGTGACAAACGTTCGCTATAGCCACTAATTAAATCATTAACAAGCTTCAATAATATATAAAACTTAAACACATAATAGTTTCAATTAAACATTAATTAAATTGCAATAGATAGTTTAATTATGTTGAATATATGAATCTTAATTAAACTAAGATTTGTGCGTACACTTAACCTACACCTTAATTTTGATTCAATAATTTAAGATTTAATCTAGTGAATAACTTCCCTCAACTTCACCTACTTACACATTCATGTTTAAACGATTATCTTGTTTAATATCTGCTTCCGCAATCAATTAACAATTATTCATAGACAAATAATTATAATAAACTAGTATATGAAAAAGCTCCCGCTAAATTGATCATATAATAATTTACCAACAAGATAAATCAATTAATGTAAACTCGAATACATAAGGTTCACGATTAAACAAAAATAATTCAACATAAATATTAAAAGATAACAACCCTAATCATTAGATCACTTCATTCAAGTAAGTGTTAAAGGATTTAGCTACTCATATTCAAACAATAACAATCAAAAGTAAATATTGAAATCAAAGAAAACATGATTTAAATAAATAAATAATGCAAACCGAGTGATTACAATGATTGTTGATGAATGTGCGTAACCGAATAGCTTTAGATAATGAAAGATCTTCAAAAGTATGAAAAACCCTCAAAAATACATATAATATTCGTAACCCTAATAATAAAATGTGAAAAAGTACTCTCTCCTCTGCGGCAGAATGAAGCTGCTATTTAAATGTTGCTGGGTCACAATCCATACGGCGTATGGATTTTGATCCGCCGTATGGATTACAATCTCGTACTCCGCAAGAAAAGTTGATAGCCGCCATACCCACGTGAGCTGTCTTCATATCTTTTGCCCACCGACCTTCACGTTTTACTCCTTTTCCATTATGTTGACTTGGACTTCGTTTTGACTTGCTCCACGTGACATGCTGCAACCAAATCAATGATCATCCTTTTTATTTATTTAATTATTATTACTTACTTTATTATTATTATTATTTTAATTTATTTACTAACTATATTATATACTAGTACATACTACTACTACTACTACATTAAGTATCATATATATACACTATTATTACTAACTTAATATTATATTTACTACTAATATTTAGCCTAACTAACTATTTGGTCCAACTCATAAACTCCAATAAATATACAATTTAACTATTTTTGCAGAATCTATTAACTTTTTAGAACTCAAATATTTACAAACTTTATTTATTTTTATCACTCTTTTAACCACTTTGTCCCAACTAAATTTAGTTACAATTAGCTTTTTTACAAAAATTACTTTATTTGACTTATTTTCATTCTATACTAATTCAAACTCTATTCCTACCTATATTATAAATATGAACAAAATAATTCTATTTTATCAAATAATTCTAACTAAAAGTATATAAAAACTATGAAATATTACTATACAAATATAACATTATTCAATGTTATCAAATTATCCACACACTTAAACTCTACTTGTCCTCAAGTAGACTATAACTAAACTACTAAATATACATCACTAATCCAAATATGACTACTTATAAGCATAAAATTAATATTTAAATATTAAAATACCCAAATTAAAAATTCGTTTCCAATTTCTAAAATTTAAACAATTTAATTAACATGGATAACTATTTTGTACAATAAGGGAATCAATTCCTTTATTATTATTCACATAATATATAGCTCATCAACGATTACTAATATTGTTATCCACTTAAACAATCTATACTCATATTTCTGAAAACACTTTATTGTTAGTATGTGCATTACTTATGATCCCTACCTATGATATACCCCTAAAATTTAGTCATGCACTTTACTTTATATTTAAAATAAGTATACAAAAATCATTTTTAAGAATCAAGACATTGGTGACAGGTTTGCATTTTCATGCAACAAAGCGACATAACTTGATTCAAGTAAAGCAAAACCCTTTTAAAATCAAACCAGCGGTGACAGGTCTATACCTTAGTATAACAGAGCAACATAGTTTGATAAGTTTGGGAATCTTAATTTTAAAGATTTACATTTCTTTTGCTTATTTTCAAGAATACTAATATGAAACCAGGTCTGTATTTTCATACAACAGAGGAAACAATTAGTAAACCCCCAAATGATTTCATATAAATATCAAAAATATAAAATATTGCATGTTAAATCTAGAATTAAGACTTTTTTGTCATACATCATAGAATGTTTATCACAGAATAATATACAAGTTTAAAAGTTTACTTCTTAAAATTCAGAAATTTTTATATAGATTGCCTATCAGTACATCGTATAATGAAACTATACATCACTTATTATTATTTTAAAATTATATGTACAAACAGTTTAATCCATGTTAAAGTCTAAACTTTAAAAATAAAAACAAACTTTTAATAAAACTATTTTAACTAATAAATACTTAGTCTCAAAACTTAAAAATAAACCCCCCCCCCCCCCCCCCCCCCCCCCCTTTTTTTTTAATTTAGTTAATAATTGAAATCCAAAAAGATACAACAAAAACTAAGAACAAGTAAACTTTTTTTCGACCCCCATCCCCACACTTAAGTTGTACAATGTCCCCATTGTACTAAACAGAATAAAATCACAGTGAAAATGAAAGAAAAGAAGTAGAACAGTAAAACTTCCCTGGTATCTCTTAGAAAGTCCAATAGCATGCGAGAGCGTACGAGTCCGTATCAGCCAGCATCACTCAAAAGCACAGCACACAAAACAAAACCAAAAGAAAACATAACATATAAAACAATTAAATAAATAGTTCAGACAGAAAAATAAATCCTAACTCTCTTTCGTAGGCATCACGATTGCATTTAGCATATGCAAGAAACCCATCGGTATCTCGAGTGGACGAGTTATAGTCTCGTGAGGGTTTCCAGTGAACACACCCACAAAGTTCAAACCCTTAAATTTATCAGTTCCTAGGGTAAATCACGAGTGCCTCCCACTCGTTTTCAACATCTTCCTCATGGTACAACTTCAACCGGTGTCCATTCACAATGAAAGACCCTCCATCGGTCTTGTACAATTCCACATAACCCGACGGATAACCGTGCTTAACCGTATATGGACCGGTCCATCTAGGTTTAAACTTTGGTTGTTTCAATTTAAAACGAGATTGAAACAAAAGTACCTTATCTCCAGCTTTAAATTCCTTCCGCACCTTCAATTTCTGATCATGCCAAACTTTGGTCCTCTCCTTATACAACTTTGAACTCTCCTAAGCATTCATCCTCAATTCATCCAACTCATGCAATTGAAGAAACCTCTTCTCACCGGCTTCTACTAAATCCGTATTGCAATTTTTAAGTGCCCAATACGCCTTATGCTCTATCTCCATCGGCAAATGACACGTTTTTCCATAGAGCAACCTGTAAGGTGTAGTTCCAATCGGCGTCTTGTAGGCAGTTCGAAATGCCCACAAAGCATCATTCAATTTCTTCGCCCAAACAGCCCGATTGTCTTTAACCGTCTTCTTCAAAATCCTTTTCAACGCCCTATTAGTGTTTTCCACTTGTCCACTCGTTTGAGGGTGGTAAGAAGTTGAAAACCTATGATTAACCCCATACTTCTTCAATACCTTCTCTAGTTGTTGGTTCACAAAATGGCTCCCACGGTCACTAATCAAAGCTTTAGGGATTCCAAACCGACAAAACAAACTTTTCAAAAAGTCAATCACTACCCGGGCATCATTCTTCGGTAACGCTTTTGCCTCCGCCCATTTGGACACATAATCCACCGCAACCAAAATATATACACACTTATGAGATGGTGGAAACGGACCCATAAAATCTATTCCCCATATATCAAAAACCTCACAAACTTGAATGATCTGTTGTGGCATTTCATCCCTTTTGGAGATGTTGCCTACACGTTGGCATGCATCATAAGTTTGGCAAAGTGTTTGTGCCTCTTTGAAGATGGTGGGCCAATAGAATCCTGCATCATAAACCTTTTTAGCTGTAACTGACGGTCCATAGTGTCCACCGGTTGGTCCATGGTGACACTCATCCAATATTTTCCTCGTTTCACCCCCGGATTCACATCTTCTTATCATCCCATCAGCACAAACCCGAAACAGATACGGATCATCCCAAAAATAATATTTCAAGTCCGAGAAAAACTTGCTTTTCTGTTGGTGGGTCATGCCTTTCCTCAAAATACCTGCAACTAAGTAATTAGCAAAATCCGCGTACCAAGGTGCTTCTTCCTCATTCTCCACATCGTCACCTACCTGCAAAAGAAATTCCTCGGGAAAGGAATCATCAATGTTAGTATCGCCTAGCTTATCCAGGTTTGGATTTTCCAACCTTGACAAGTGATCGGCAGCAAGGTTTTCAGCCCCCTTTTTATCTTTTATCTCAATGTCAAATTCTTGCAATAAGAGAATCCAACGAATGAGACGTGGTTTAGCATCTTGTTTGGCAAACAAATACTTTAGGGCTGAGTGGTCTGTGAAAAATACGGTCTTAGATAGGACAAGGTAAGACCTAAACTTATCAAAAGCAAAGACAACCGCAAGAAGCTCTTTTTCAGTCGTGGTATAATTTTGTTGCGCTCCATTTAGAGTCTTACTAGCATAGTAAATAGGTTTAAAATGGTTTCCCTCCCTTTGTCCTAAAACAGCCCCTAAGGCGTAGTCGCTAGCATCACACATCAATTCAAAAGGCTGAGACCAATCAGGTGAAACCATAATAGGTGCATTGGTCAACCTATCCTTTAGAGTCTCAAATGCCTTAACACATTCATCATCAAACACAAAAGTGACATCTTTCTCAAGCAATTTGGTCATGGGTCTAGTAATCTTAGAAAAGTCTTTAACGAACCTACGGTAGAAACCCGCATGACCCAAGAAACTTCTAACTCCCTTAACGTTGGCGGGTGGAGGTAACTTAGCAATGACGTCAATCTTTGCCCTGTCAACCTCAATCCCCACACTTGACACCTTGTGTCCCAAAACAATACCCTCTTTAACCATGAAGTGACACTTTTCCCAATTAAGAACTAAATGCGCCTTCTCGCATCTTTCAAGCATCTTGTCTAGGTTAGACAAGCAAGATTCAAATGAATTTCCAAAAACTGAAAAATCATCCATGAAACCTTCCATGGAAGTCTCAATCATATCCTGAAAAATAGCAATCATACACCTTTGAAAAGTGGCTGGGGCGTTACAAAGCCCAAAAGGCATTCTCCTATATGCATACGTACCAAAATGACAAGTAAAGGTCATTTTCTCTTGATCTTTAGGGTCTATGGGAATTTGGAAATATCCCGAAAACCTGTCAAGAAAACAAAAGAATTCATTACCGGCAAGTCTTTCTAGCATTTGGTCAATAAAAGGTAAAGGGAAATTGTCTTTTCGGGTGGCATCATTCAACTTCCTATAATCAATACACACTCGCCATCACGTGACTGTCCTAGTGGGAACTAATTCATTCCGGTCATTCGTTACTACAGTCATACCCCCCCCCCCCTTTTTAGGCACACAATGGACAGGACTCACCCAAGGGCTATCAGAAATTGGGTAAATTATACCCGCATCAAGCAATTTAACTACCTCCTTCTTGACTACATCTTTCATGTTCGGGTTAAGCATCCGTTGTCTTTGAACAACGGGTTTTACATCATCTAAAAAATTTATTTTGTGTTTACAAAAAGATGGGCTTATCCCGGGCATGTCCGATGTACGCCAAGCAAAGGCGCCCTTGTGAGCCTTTAAAACATCTAACAACATGCATTTTTCAGAATGTAAAAGAGTAGAAGAAATTACTACATGTAATAAGCTCTCCTCCTGCAAAAATGCATACTCTAAATTACTTGGGAGCGGTTTCAGCTCCAAGTCTCGTGGTGGATCCTCAAGTGAAGTCTTGATCCTCATACGGTCATCACTCTTAAGCTTTTCAAAACTCTCATCCACTAGTTGCTCTTCCACATCATCATCATCATCAGCTTCCACAGCTGCAAGCAATTCCTCCTCAGTCATCTTCTCATCAACAGATTCCAAAAGCTCAGCCAATTCAGCAAGTTCTGATTCCAATCCCAGCAATCCCTGTAATTCTTCATCCAGAGCCTCATCTATAACATCAATACTGAAACAAGTATCGTCAGTTGAATAAGGATGCTTCATGGCCTTATCAACCGTGAAAGCAATCCTTTCCTGGCCCACTCCTAAAGTTAACTGCTTATTTTTCACATGAATAATAGCATCAGCAGTATGTAAAAAGGGACGTCCTAAGATGAGTGGGACTTTACTATCTTCCTCCATTTCGAGGATCACAAAGTCAACTGGAAAAGTAAATTGACCTACCTCTATCAACATATTTTCCGCAATCCCTACGGGATATCGGAATGATCTATCGGCCAGTCTTATACTCATACGTGTGGGCTTAAGGGATCCTAAAGACAACTTAGCATAAAGGGAGTAAGGCATTAAGTTTATACTAGCACCTAAGTCAGCTAGGGCATCGCAAGTCATAAACTTCCTTAAAGTACAAGAAATTATAAAACTCCCCGGGTCACCCAACTTTGATGGAATCTGATTCTGAACGATAGCAGAACACTCATCATTCAAAAATGTAGCTGATGCCTCCGATAGCTTATCCTTGTTACTCACCAAATCTTTGATAAACTTGGCATAGTTCGGCATTCCAGCTAAAACATCAACCAAAGGCACGTTGATCCGAATGCCCTTGATCATATCAACAAACTTCCCATATTGAGCCGCAATCTTCTCCTTCCTCAAGCGTTGAGGATATGGAATCTTCGGTTTGTATGCCTTCACTACCGGTGGAGTAACCGGAATAGATGTCGGTTAAGCCGCCTCCTCTTCTTCATCTTCAACCTCCTGCTCATCAGTATCCAGCAAAACAGTGTTAGAAACTTTGGCCTTTTTGGGCGGAGGAGGTGGTAGCTCTTTCCCGCTACGAGTGATAATAGCATTGGCATGCTCATTTCGGGCTGGTGGTCGTTGGTATGGCTTTGGACCACCGCTAGAAGATGTTTGCTTTGGGTTTGGTTGAGTATTGCTCGGTAAACCATCGGTTGGTCTACTACTCTGCCCCTCAGATAACCGATCCATTTTCCTTTCCAAATCCTGAATTGAGGCTTGTTGATTTTTCTGACCTTGATCCACACTTATTCTCAAATTCGTCATTTGTGTCTTCAACCTCTCAGTACAAGCATCCTGTTTGGAAATAAATTCCTTCATCATCTTCTCTAAAACGGATTATGTGGCTTCTTGTTGCTGAGCTAGTGGTGGTGGATTATCCCTTTGATATTGATTGTAGTAGTTCTGACCTTGTTGAGAATATCTATTGCCTTGATAATTACCCGAATAGTTACCCGAATTTCGGTTCTGGTAGCCGCCTCTCTTATAATTATTTTGTTGCAAATAGTTAACATCTTCATCCGTCATCCTCATAGGTTGATCATCACTATCGCAATCATTTGTGGCATGATTTCTGCCACAATTACCACAACCCTCTCGAAGCTCCTTGATCTCTCCTTTGAGAGTTTTAAACTGGTCATCAAACTTTGTGGACATAGCCTTCAACTCTTTCATCATCTCAGAATTATCATAACCGCTTGTAGAAGCTGAAGCAACGGTATTCCGAGTAGTCTTGGTTTTCTGATCGTTAGCACAATTAATATTCTGTAAGACCTTATCTTCCATCATCTTCCATGCTTCATTTGGAGTTTTGTACATAAACACTCCCCCTCCTGCAGCATCTAAAACCGAAGCCGATGAGGTATTGAGCCCGTTATAGAAAAGCTCAATAATCTCCCGTTTAGATAACCCATGACCATGACAATTTCGGAGCATCTCTTTCATCCTCAACCAGGCTTCCACTACTGTCTCTCTATCATTCTGTTTAAATCCTCGAATCTCATTCAGTAACCTTTCTGCTAAAGCCGGAGGAAAGAATCGGCTAACAAACGCCTCCCTCATTTGGTTCCAAGTGGTGATCGTGTTCGGTTCAAGTTCTTGGTGCCAGATTTTTGCTTCCCCACACAGAGACATGGGAAATGTCCTCAATCGAATGGCTTCATCAGTATTCGGCCCATATTTGAACATGTCCCCAATTTCCAAGAAACTAGCAATATGCTTGTGCGGATCGGCACGCACTCTTCCATCAAACTGGCTATCTCTGATCTGACTCATATGATTCCCCTTTAGTAAAAAGTTGTTGTCAATGGCCGGCCTTCGAATTGCGGATTCCGGTGTAGGGGCAACATCCCTAGCCCTTGACAGCATTGGAGTATCATTCTCGTCAGCCATTTGATATTCTTCTTCTTCTTATTCCGATTTGAGCTCCTCTTCAAACTTAGATTCAAGCTCTTCTTCGTAAACCTCTTCAATGATTACGTTTGCCGAAGTTGATTCACTTTCCGTTTGGCTTTCAGTAGATTTCGTCGGCGTATCCTTTGATTTCTTCTTTCGTTTCTTCTTTGTGGTTTTCTCCGGATCGGACAATGGACTAACAAGTTCATTACCCGAAGTCCTCGTGCTCATCCACTACCTGATTAAACCTGCAAAAACACAAAAGATAAAACCGTCAAATGTACCGGCACAAAACAAGTTAAAAAGTAACTTTCTAAGAATAAAATTCAAAGAAAGGATCAATTAACTACACTTAATTAAATTCTTAAATTAAACACAGTTCCCCGGTAGCGGCGCCAAAAACTTGATGTGTAAAATCTAGTTATAAAATTAAACAAAGAAATACTGATCGTTTACTATTACACAACTGAGGTAAGTATACCCTATCGTGTATAGTATAGCTTCAGTAAGTCCAAGTTCGTTCCACAGGGATTGTGAATTTAAGAATTAAAACTAAAAATGTAATTAATTTAATACAGAAAAGACTTGGGTTTGTTGTGACCGAATTGTCACGTTGCTTAACAACTAAATTTAATAAACGAAAACAAGTGGACTCAGGAAGAGTCAGATTGATTAATTGAACTTTATCAAATATTAAAAACGACACTTACTTGAACTAGCTCACTAATGATTTCGGGTTGTATAATAAAAACCAGGTTATCTAGCAATCAATGCTCATCTTAATTTAGATCAGGTTTAACGTTCGCCATGACCTTCACATAAATCTTAATTAACTAATTAATAATTTAATTTAATGAAAGACATTCGCCAATATCATCACCTTATATATTTAAGTTTAATTATCTAACTTATACCAAATCTGCGTCCGCTATCATTGGATTAATCATATATAGACATATAATTAAATAATGAAATAACTTTGTGACAAACGTTCGCTATAGCCACTAATTAAATCATTAACAAGCTTCAATAATATATAAAACTTAAACACATAATAGTTTCAATTAAACATTAATTAAATTGCAATAGATAGTTTAATTATGTTGAATATATGAATCTTAATTAAACTAAGATTTGTGCGTACACTTAACCTACACCTTAATTTTGATTCAATAATTTAAGATTTAATCTAGTGAATAACTTCCCTCAACTTCACCTACTTACACATTCATGTTTAAACGATTATCTTGTTTAATATCTGCTTCCGCAATCAATTAACAATTATTCATAGACAAATAATTATAATAAACTAGTATATGAAAAAGCTCCCGCTAAATTGATCATATAATAATTTACCAACAAGATAAATCAATTAATGTAAACTCGAATACATAAGGTTCACGATTAAACAAAAATAATTCAACATAAATATTAAAAGATAACAACCCTAATCATTAGATCACTTCATTCAAGTAAGTGTTAAAGGATTTAGCTACTCATATTCAAACAATAACAATCAAAAGTAAATATTGAAATCAAAGAAAACATGATTTAAATAAATAAATAATGCAAACCGAGTGATTACAATGATTGTTGATGAATGTGCGTAACCGAATAGCTTTAGATAATGAAAGATCTTCAAAAGTATGAAAAACCCTCAAAAATACATATAATATTCGTAACCCTAATAATAAAATGTGAAAAAGTACTCTCTCCTCTGCGGCAGAATGAAGCTGCTATTTAAATGTTGCTGGGTCACAATCCATACGGCGTATGGATTTTGATCCGCCGTATGGATTACAATCTCGTACTCCGCAAGAAAAGTTGATAGCCGCCATACCCACGTGAGCTGTCTTCATATCTTTTGCCCACCGACCTTCACGTTTTACTCCTTTTCCATTATGTTGACTTGGACTTCGTTTTGACTTGCTCCACGTGACATGCTGCAACCAAATCAATGATCATCCTTTTTATTTATTTAATTATTATTACTTACTTTATTATTATTATTATTTTAATTTATTTACTAACTATATTATATACTAGTACATACTACTACTACTACATTAAGTATCATATATATACACTATTATTACTAACTTAATATTATATTTACTACTAATATTTAGCCTAACTAACTATTTGGTCCAACTCATAAACTCCAATAAATATACAATTTAACTATTTTTGCAGAATCTATTAACTTTTAGAACTCAAATATTTACAAACTTTATTTATTTTTATCACTCTTTTAACCACTTTGTCCCAACTAAATTTAGTTACAATTAGCTTTTATACAAAAATTACTTTATTTGACTTATTTTCATTCTATACTAATTCAAACTCTATTCCTACCTATATTATAAATATGAACAAAATAATTCTATTTTATCAAATAATTCTAACTAAAAGTATATAAAAACTATGAAATATTACTATACAAATATAACATTATTCAATGTTATCACCGATGCCCATCAAAACGAAGCCAATCCCCCACCACACATAAGAAATCTCCATATTACGCCTTTCCCACCGCCTTTCCCATCGCCTAGAAGAATTAATGTCCATATTATAAGACAATCGTAGAGAAATGCATTTGAACTGGCATAATATTCCACAAGAAGCAAAACATTTCCATTTCTGATATGTAGAAATCCCACATAATATTTCGTCATTTCCTTATCTTTCAGAAAGTTTGAATAGCAATATAAAAGTGACCTACCGGAACTATAGAATATATTGTAGTTTGAGTGCAGAAGAATAGAAGATATATTACAAGGGTATTTCAGACATACTGCTTCCATTAAAGTTTGTATAGAACTAAATGTTATGACTTCTTGTAAAAGAAGGGTATAATAGTATCTAATTTTGAAGAGAAATCAAGTATGACAATTAATAAAATAATCGGAGCAATGACTCATTGATTGTACACAAAAAATTAGCTTGCTTCAAACAGCTAGCACAGAATAGGGAGATAATGAGGAGAAGCATAATAAATTAGCATTTGTCCCTTAATCCTGCTCAAGATTTATTTTCTTTCTACGTTTTTCCCCTTCTGTAACATTTGATATGAGATGTCATATAAGCATGAATCCCAAAAGGTTATGCTTAAGATTCCAATTTGGTTTGCTATAAGGAAGCATGCTGTAACACCCCCAAATTCACTGTTTAGCGGAAGCAAGTTTTGGGGTGCTACTAATCAAATATCACAGCACAAAGATAAAGCAAACGACATCTATATGCAACGTTTGTAAATTAGTTACATTCCATAGATATAATGTTTGAAAACTTAGTGTTTTCGTATTCAAAAATGTAGTTTCCTAGAGTCCAAGCGTATAGCGGGAGATTCTATTACATAATCGAAATATACAAAAGATAATGCTAAGAATCTCCGTTAATGCAGTTGTGTTGAAATCATGCGACTCTAGCTAAAGTCCTGGAATAATCCTACTCCTTCCGGGTACCTGAGAAAACATGCTAAAAAGGTCAACACGAATGTTGGTGAATCTAACAGGTTTGTAAGCAATATCAGTTTTGAACACAAGATTTCATTAGTAGTGCCCATAGGCGTAATATCAGTATTTGCAATCCAGCAAATGTAAAACCAGTATTTGCAATCCAGCAAATGTAAGTAAGTAAGTGATAAACGCCAAAATGTACTAAATTATAGTACTAATTACCCCTTTGTTTGATAGGTTTCTAATGCATTTTGTGTGAATAAGATACTTATTTCATTCATATTTGCATTTAGGAGATTTATTGGAGCTTGGATCAAAAAGGAACGGAAAACGAGCTTATTTGGAAGAAAAGTTACTAAAAGAATAAAATATTGGACAAGAGAAGATTGGATCGAGGAAAAGAAGCTAAGAGAGTGAAGATAGGCAATATTGGATTTGAATAAGTGTAAATGAAGCTCGAATCGGAAAGAGAATGAAAGATGAGCTGAAAATGAAGAAAAGTGTAAAAGCTGACTTTTCGGCTATGCGTTAGTATTTTGGCCATAACTTCTTCATACGAACTCCGATTGGGGTGATTCAACTTGGAGAATTTAGCTAACAAACAGGGCTACAACTTTCATTTTTTGGCCGTGGGTTAGTTTTGCAATCCATACGGCGTATGGACATCCATACGGCGTATGGATTGGTCGGCCAGAATCCTTAAATTTTCACTTTGCCTCATTTTAACCCTAACTTCCACCATAAACCCTAAGTCGACTAAGGCTGGTTCCAGAGGCTTTTTGAGGATGATTTGGAGGCACAAGAAGGTGGGTATTGATGCCAATTGATTCCCCTTCATTCGGTTCTTCGGTTCTCGGTTCGAATTCGTTTCTATCTTTTATTTGATTATGATTTCTAGTACTTATTCGAATCTGATTTTCTGTAATAGCATGATTGGCTAAGCATTTTGTGTGTTTGCTTAGATGATAATACTTAAATGATGGATTGATTATTAAAAATGCGAATCGTATTGGATTTTATTCAAGTTTATGTGTTTATTCGTTGATCCTTGGTTATTGAATGAATATTGCTAATTACCTAACGTGGTTTTATGATTAATTGAGATTGAGTTCCTTTTGATCATAAGATTATTGATGATTGTTGGTTTTAATTGAGAATTATCACCGAATAGATTGAGTTTGACGGGTTAGGGATAATAATTGGTAATATTTATTGATGAACAAGATAACTATAAATAGTTATAAACTTTGTTGATTCAAGTTATGAGAATAAATCACATAAACGGTGTTGAATTAATATAAAACACAATTAGGTGGGCAACGTTAAATTGAACTGTTAGCGGGTTGAAAACAACTTCATGTCTTTCTTAATTGTGTTAATTCAATTTATCTTGTAAGGGAAATTGATACGTTTGTTATAGCACAATAAAATCCATACGTGAGCATTCTAAATAAAGTGATTTCTAGATTTTAAGGAAAATAATCTAAGCAAATGCATTTCTTTTATCATTTGAATTAAATCTTTTATTTAAGTAATTATTTTAGTATTTCTTCATTTTCTAATTAAGTTTTAATTAGTAAACCATTTCTCATAATTGTTTGTCAATTGTTCGATCAGAACTAAAACGTCCCCACTTTTTACTGCTTAAATTAATTGTATCAATTTCCAATTTGTTAAGATTGACATCCGTTCCCTGTGTTCGACTCGGACTTACTGAGCTATACTATATATGATCAGGTATTCTTGCCTGGGTTATGTGTAGTAAGTTAGGTATTTCCTATTTTAAAACTAAAGCCCCGTTTACACGACATCAAGTTTTTGGCGCCGCTGTCGTGGAGCGGTTTGATTCAATTGGATAAATTGGAATTTGTTTTCTGTAAATTATCAGTTTTAATTTAATCTTTATTTACTTGTTTATTTGTATTATCTGTGTATAGGATTAGTTTTTAATTTGTGTTATATTAAGAGTCTTGTTCTACCCAGGACGATTTCGGAGAATATTTACGAGCTCTCTTTGAACCACTCATCGATCAATCGGAACCAGATTTAGAAATGGCGGACGACATTGCCAATATGACTCTCGAGGAATATTCGAGCAGAAGGCGTAGCGACCTTGGCCCAAGAGTAGTGAGGCCCGCAATTGCAGAAAACGTCAAGTTCGAGATAAAGGGACAATTCCTAAAGGAGCTTAGGGAAAACCCGTTTCGAGGAGAGGAGAGAGAAGATGCTAACGAGCACGTGGAAAAGATTGAGGAGATTGCCGATATGTTCAGTATCCCTAACATTACATGCGATCAAGTCATGCTCCGAGTGTTCCCAAGAACACTCAAGGGAGCCGCGAAAAGATGGATTACTAATGAACCAGCTGGATCCATCACCACATGGGAAGATCTCCGCACGAAGTTTATCAAGATGTACTGCCCGCCATCCAAAACGTCGAAGTTGATCAACGAGATTCGAAACTTCAAGCAAGACATTGATGAGTCGCTACACCAAGCGTGGGAAAGGTACCAAGACTTGATGCATAAATGTCCACAGCACGACCTAAACGACCAGCAGATTATAATGGTATTCTACAGGGGAGTGGATCGTACTACAAGACAGCAATTAGATGCTCAAGGACATATTCCGAAGAAGATTCCTAGGGACGCCTTAGCTGCTATACGCGACCAAGCAAAGCATTCTCGGTTATGGGATGATGGTTCCTCTAGGAGAAAGAGGTCAATTAGCAATGACGATGGACTCGCCGCCATAACTGCCAAACTGGACAGCATGGGAAGAGACATAAAAAAGGTGACCGAGACTGTCCATGCAATCCAAGTAGGGTGTGACAACTGTGGAGGAACGCATTTAGTCAAGAATTGTCCCGAAATGAATTCTGGAAAAGTGAGAGAGGAAGTTAAATGTGTGGAAACTCACGGAACCTACTGCCAAGGCAATGGGGAATTTTTCCTAAGACCATACCAGGAAGGAGGTCGCCAGTTCCACCAGACTCAGCCAGGTCTTTTCACTAAGGAACAACCCTCAGCAACCTTCCCCGAGAAGAAATCCAATTTGGAAGAAATGATGGGGAAGTTTTTGACCGCCAACAAGAAATTTATTGCTAGGTCTGGACAACGGATGGACACCATCGAAGCATTGGTTCGAAATCAGGGAGCGGCGATCAAGCAAATTGAGGGAACCATTTCCAGCATAGCTAAAGTTCTCCAAGAGAGACCCCCGAGAACTTTACCAGGATGCACTGAAACCAACCCACGAGATCACGCAAGGGTAGTGACTACCAGAAGTGGAAAGGTTCATGAAAACCTTAAGTTTCAAAAGAATCATGTGTCAAAGCTTTTGCCTGAAAAGGAGAAGGAAGCTGAGGTTGCCAAAAAGTCAAGGGTAGACACAAAAGCTGATCAAATTGCTAGGGATGAACAATATGCGAAGGATCATGCACCACCCCCACCTTACCCAGCAGCTTTGAGGCGAGGAAAAGATGAATCTCATTATCACCAATTTTTAGAGAATCTGAAGCAGCTTCATATTAACATTCCGTTTGTGGAAGCCATTGCCCAAGTGCCTAAGTATGTGAAATACTTGAAGGAGCTCTTGACTAATAAGAGCAAATTGGCAGAAGAAGCCACGGTGATGATGAATGAGCGATGCTCAGCCGTGATGCAAAATAAGTTACCACCAAAAATGAAAGATCCAGGGAGAATCACTATTCCCTGTCTTATTGGTAAGTTAGACATCGCGAATGCATTAGCGGATCTTGGAGCTAGCATATCCATTATGCCTTATACTATGTACGCTAGACTTAGGTTAGGAGAGCCTAAGTCTATCCGGATGTGCATAGAGTTAGCTGATCGCTCAGTTCAATACCCTAGGGGAATGGTTGAGAACGTCTTAGTAAAGGTGGATAAGTTTGTGTTTCCCTGTGATTTCGTGATTCTAGACATGGTAGAAGATCCCAAGGTACCTATAATTTTAGGTAGACCCTTCCTAGCCACTTCCAGAGCATTGATCGATGTTTTTGATAGGAAAATAACCATGAGATTAGGGGATGAGAAGGTTGAATTCAATGTGAATGAATCTATGCAATATCCGGAATCAGTGGATGAGACTTGTTACTTTGCTAGCATGAGAGAATTAGACCCAATGATTCTTGAAGGATGGACGGGAAACCTCGAGGAAATCCATGACATCAAAAAATTCGATAAATTGCTCGAAGAGATAGAGACAACTTGCGATGAAGAGTTGGAGAATGAAGGCGTCAAGCTAAAGGAGAGTAAAGAGTCAATCTTGACAAATAGAATCTCGATCAAAACGGAGACGCGAATTCTAAGTCATTGTCACAATGGTCCTACTAGAGGGCATAAGGGACCTAATTACACGTCGCGAAAGATGTTGAAAGCGAAGGCATTACCTATAAAAGATGCACATGTTGTGGTGAAGTTCTTTAAGCAATTGTTTTCACGATTTGGAACGCCAAAGGTTTTAATCAGTGACAGTGAAACATCTTTTATGAATGGACAATTGGAGAAAGTGTTGGGGATGAATGCTTATGTTAACGCTCGACTATATATGGAGCGCACCAAGAAATGGCATGATTCATGCTTTAAATCAAATTGTTTATTTGAAAAAGGTGATAAGGTTCTCCTATACAGTTCTCGTCTGCATTTATTCCTTGGAAAGTTGAAGACTCGTTGGACAGGACCTTTTATAGTTGAAAAGGTTTATCATTTTGGTGCTGTTGATCTGCAAGGTCATTCTGGAAAAACTTTCAAGGTTAATGGAAGTCGTTTGAAGAGATACGATGGTGATGCAAGGGACTCCAAGCGTGATTTGGAGATGAAATTGAGTTAAGTTGTGGAGCAAGATGTCGAGCTTACCGACGTGATAAACAAAAGCGTTTTCGGGAGACAACCCGTTATTTTGTTATTTTGTTTTATTGTTTTTGCTTGCAGGTTTAAACTTTGTGGGTGTGTTCTCTGGAAACCCTCACGAGACTACAACTCGTCCACTCAGGATACTGAGGGGTTTAAAGGCTTGTTGCATACGCTAAATGCAACCGTGATACCTACGGAAGTGTGCTGTTGTATTTTATTTCAGAACCAGTTCATTCATGAATTTTTCTTCTTAATCAGGAGAGTTTTTCTGTTTCACTTCTTTTCTATTCCCTAATATTATGTTTCTTTTTGCAATGAGGACATTGCATATTTCTAAGTGGGGGATAGGGGAAAAGAAGTCTATTTGTCCTAACTGATCAGAGTGCAAATATTGGTAGATATCATTTTAAAATGGGCATTCTGTATTAGTCAATTTTCAGTCTAAATTTTTCTTTTAAAATTTTAATTTTTCTTAAGTTTAGTAATCTTGTAACAATATTGGGGAATTCGAAGGAATAAATTAACCTTAAATGTTTAAATATGGGATAGTTCATTTTGTGATGTATCGATAGGCAGTCTGTATGAAGGTAGTTGAGCTCTTAAGAAATTAATGAATGAAGTAGGTAATTGCCTAAGGAAATTTTTATCAAGGTATAACTTTGGTTTTAAATCTTATATGTTAGCTTGTCATAGTCCTCATTCTGAAAAATCTTGTGATCCTCATTTGGGAATATACTGGGTGATGTCTCCTCTGTTGTACGTAAGTACAGACCTGGTTTCCGTCAGTATATTTGCTTTTATCTAAAATAAAAAAAAATGAAAATGAATAATGTATAGATATATCTACCAAAGCCAAGTTATGTCACTTTGTTGTACTGAGGTACAGACCTGTCACAAATGTCTTGGTTTGAAAAATGATGGATTTATTTGGATTTCTTGATGAGGAAAGTTGTGGCTTGTTAATTATATAAGAGTATTTTGCTATTGAGATTCAAAGGTAAAAGCCTGCTAGAATAATAATGTTAAGCTCATCTGCTGTAATTCAGATTGTTTAAGTGGACAACAATATCGATAATCCTAATGAATCATCTTACATGTCTAATAATAACTCATGAAGAATTTGATTTCCTGATAGAGTTTCTTGATTGCTAGATTTAAGGTAAAATTAGTTTTAAGAGTAAGATTTAGGTTGGTAAATGCTAGTTAGTATGTAAGTCCCTAATTTCCAATATTTTGCTAGTTTATGATTTTAACCGACAGTCTACTTGAGGACAAGTAGGATTCAAGTGGGGGATGTTTGATAAACGCCAAAATGTACTAAATTATAGTACTAATTACCCCTTTGTTTGATAGGTTTCTAATGCATTTTGTGTGAATAAGATACTTATTTCGTTCATATTTGCATTTAGGAGATTTATTGGAGCTTGGATCAAAAAGGAACGGAAAACGAGCTTATTTGGAAGAAAAGTTACTAAAAGAATAAAATATTGGACAAGAGAAGATTGGATCGAGGAAAAGAAGCTAAGAGAGTGAAGATAGGTAATATTGGATTTGAATAAGTGTAAATGAAGCTCGAATCGGAAAGAGAATGAAAGATGAGCTGAAAATGAAGAAAAGTGTAAAAGCTGAGTTTTCGGCTATGCGTTAGTATTTTGGCCATAACTTCTTCATACGAACTCCGATTGGGGTGATTCAACTTGGAGAATTTAGCTAACAAACAGGGCTACAACTTTCATTTTTTGGCCGTGGGCTAGTTTTGCAATCCATATGGCGTATGGACATCCATACGGCGAATGGATTGGTCGGCCAGAATCCTTAAATTTTCACTTTGCCTCATTTTAACCCTAACTTCCACCATAAACCCTAAGTCGACTAAGGCTGGTTCCAGAGACTTTTTGAGGATGATTTGGAGGCACAAGAAGGTGGGTATTGATGCCAATTGATTCCCCTTCATTCGGTTCTTCGGTTCTCGGTTCGAATTCGTTTCTATCTTTTATTTGATTATGATTTCTAGTACTTATTCGAATCTGATTTTCTGTAATAGCATGATTGGCTAAGCATTTTGTGTGTTTGCTTAGATGATAATACTTAAATGATGGATTGATTATTAAAAATGTGAATCGTATTGGATTTTATTCAAGTTTATGTGTTTATTCGTTGATCCTTGGTTATTGAATGAATATTGCTAATTACCTAACGTGGTTTTATGATTAATTGAGATTGAGTTCCTTTTGATCATAAGATTATTGATGATTGTTGGTTTTAATTGAGAATTATCACCGAATAGATTGAGTTTGACGGGTTAGGGATAATAATTGGTAATATTTATTGATGAACAAGATAACTAGAAATATGTATAAACTTTGTTGATTCAAGTTATGAGAATAAATCACATAAACGGTGTTGAATTAATATAAAACACAATTAGGTGGGCAACGTTAAATTGAACTGTTAGCGGGTTGAAAACAACTTCATGTCTTTCTTAATTGTGTTAATTCAATTTATCTTGTAAGGGAAATTGATACGTTTGTTATAGCACAATAAAATCCATACGTGAGCATTCTAAATAAAGTGATTTCTAGATTTTAAGGAAAATAATCTAAGCAAATGCATTTCTTTTATCATTTGAATTAAATCTTTTATTTAAGTAATTATTTTAGTATTTCTTCATTTTCTAATTAAGTTTTAATTAGTAAACCATTTCTCATAATTGTTTGTCAATTGTTCGATCGGAACTAAAACGTCCCCACTTTTTACTGCTTAAGTTAATTGTATCAATTTTCAATTTGTTAAGATTGACATCCGTTCCCTGTGTTCGACTCGGACTTACTGAGCTATACTATATATGATCAGGTATTCTTGCCTGGGTTATGTGTAGTAAGTTAGGTATTTCCTATTTTAAAACTAAAGCCCCGTTTACACGACATCAGTAAGTTATACCGTTGCCATGAGGCTCATAATCGATGCTTAACCCGTAAGTAATAATTTGCTCCCGTGACATGCTCGTAACTGAGCAAGCATATGTAACGAATAATAGTCGCCCGTTTATACAGTACGGTTCGTGGTAGCGCTACTACCCCGGGCGGGGAGGGTCATTTCCCTAATGGATCCATTAACTAGTGTTCGCGCTTAAGTCCATAACTAACGATATATGATGGAGAGACTTCTGTAAATAGTAAACAACTCATGCAATTCCGTTTGGTATAGTAACAGTTTTAGTACTTGTGTTCAAGGAAAAATAGTAGCATGTTTCTCCCCCAATAAGATAAAACAGTAAAAGTGGGACCGTAAGACTCACCTGAGTCTTGTAGTAATCAGTGGCAAATAGCAAGTAGTAAGTAAAGCAAGTAGGTTCTCCGAACCCGTAACCTTCAAATGCCTAAACATATGAGGTTATGTAAGTATGTGTCTCGCGAGACGTTTCGTTTAGTTGTACACAACTAGTATATCCAATGTTTGTCCGTATGTTTGTAATTGTTTGTTTTGAGAAGACAGGTTTGGCCCATTGGTGACGGTTTGTAATAAAAATTTTAAAATGTTGACTTTGCTACAGTAACTTTGACTTTTCTATAGTGAAAATCCTTCAAAATTTCCAAGTTTTTCTGTTTTCTGCGACATAATTTGCGACACAAGGATTTGGTATGCGACACAGGCGTTGTGTCGCATAGGGATGCGACACAAGAGCTCTGCGACACAGTGGTTGTGTCGCAAAAGCTTGCGATGCTGATTCAACAGCGACATAAGGGTTGTGTCGTATAAGGTTTACGACGCAAGGGTACGACACAAGGTACGACATAAGCTACGACACAAAATACGACACAAACGGATTTATGCGACACAACTTGCGACACAAGCGTTGTGTCGCAAAGATGAACACCAGCCCAGAAAGTTGCGACTGACGCGTTTTTCCGATCCAAAACCCAAATCTAACACATTTTTAGGCTGTAAAACCGTGTTCTATTCATACATATGGACAATACTAAGTTGTGTAAACATTATAACATCCAAATATTACACCAAGATTAGTAAATCTAAGTTTTGGAAATTTTCTTACAAATGCAAATCGGAGCTAGAGGAGGCCGAAAATGATGATGTTGCCTTTGTTGATCTTGTTCCTTGTTTGATGGTGATTCCGAAAATGTAACTTTTGTGTGTCGGTTTTGTAATTCCGAAAATTTGAGAGAATTTGGGGAGAGAGTTTTGATGTGTGTGTGTGTTTTGAAATAATGAAAATGAAAGAGATGGAGAGGTGGTGGTGGTGATGTTGGCTGATCCAAAAGAGGAGGGAGGGAAAACACTCCCTAAAACACAGTGTTTGCTCCGTGTCCTAATTGGTTAATCGCTTATTTTTAACATTTGACCAAATGGATATACCTTAAGATTGTTTAGAGTATTTTAACGAATTTATTCTGCGAATATAAATAAAAATATTTGCCGAGGTATTTAATATATTTTTGTTGAATTATTCAAAATGTCGTCGCGATAATATAAATAATGTCCGTTCGACTGTGTATTTTAGATAGTAAAATACGTTCTTATTATTTAAGTAAGTTTCTGTCACCAACGTCCAAGTAAAATGTATCGGACTCCGTCCGATTAATCTGTACGATTTATCCAAATCGCGTAAGTACACACATATATATAAATCACCTTATATATACAAATAGAGTCTGTAATTAGTCCTATTACATACTAATTACAACTAGTTACAAATAATTAGGCATAATTAATTATCCTAATTAGGCAGGTGTTACATTCTCCCCTTGTTAAAGAAATTTCGTCCCGAAATTAGCTCGAGTGTACGGACGGTGCTTTATCTGGGAAGAGATGTGGGCATTTCTGTCGCATTTGGTCCTCCCGTTCCCAGGTGAATTCAGGATAACGTCTAGAATTCCACCTGACTTTTACGATGGGAATAAGACTCTGTTTCAATCGCTTGACCTCACGGTCCATGATTTCCATAGGTTCTTCGACAAAATGAAGTTTATCATCGATTTGGATTTCGTCGAGCGGTATTATTAGTGTCTCGTCAGACAGACATTTCTTCAGGTTAGAAATGTGAAAGGAGTTGTGAACGCTGCTAAGCTCAGCAGGAAGTTGCAGGCGGTATGCCACTGGACCAATCCTTTCAAGGATTTCGAATGGTCCGATGTATCTAGGGTTTAGTTTGCCTCGTTTTCCGAATCGAATGACACCTTTCCACGGTGCCACTTTGAGAAGTACCTTGTCCCCTACCTGGAACTCAAGGTGTTTGCGTCTCACGTCAGCATAACTTTTCTGACGATCACGTGTGGCTTTCAGCCGGTTTTGAATACCAATGATTTTCTCAGTAGTTTCGTGAATGATTTCCGGACCCGTGAGTTGGGAATCTCCTAACTCAGTCCAACAGATAGGTGATCGGCACTTACGCCCGTAGAATGCCTCGAAGGGTGCAGCCTTAATGCTGGTATGGTAACTGTTGTTGTACGAGAACTCGCACAACGGTAAGTGGCTTTCCCAAGAAGTACCGAAGTCCACTACGCAGGCTCATAGCATATCCTCCAGTGTTTGGATGGTTCGCTCGCTTTGACCATCGGTTTGTGGGTGATAAGCTGTAATCATATCCAGACGAGTACCGAGAGATTTCTGTAACGATTGCCAAAAGTTGGAAGTGAAACGGCTGTCTCTATCCGAGATGATCGAGATAGGTACACCGTGTCGCGAAACAATTTCTTTGATGTAAATGCGAGCCAAACGCTCCATCTTGTCAGTTTCCTTGATGGCCAGAAAATGAGCAGATTTTGTGAGACGGTCCACAATCACCCAAATGGTATCGCAACCGCTCGATGTTTTCGGTAGTTTGGTAATGAAGTCCATGGCAATTTGCTCCCATTTCCATTGAGGAATTTCAGGTTGTTGGAGCAATCCCGAGGGTCTTTGGTGTTCGGCCTTGACTTTGGAACAGGTTAAGCATTTACTGACGTACATGGCGATGTCAGCTTTCATGTTAGGCCACCAATACAACCCTTTGACGTCGTGATACATCTTGTCGGAACCAGGATGTATAGAGTATCGAGATTTGTGAGCTTCAGCCATCACCAAATCTCGTAAGTTTCCGAATTTGGGTAACCACACCCGGTTAGAGAAGTATCGAGTCCCATCGGGTTTGATTTCGAATTGTTTATCCAAGCCTCGTAAGGCTTCATTTTTCAGGTTTTCATCGCTGAGTGCTTCAAGCTGTGTGGTAAGGATTTGAGCAGGGAGCTCGTTACGAATTGTCATAGAAAGTGCTCGGACTCGAAGAGGTTTCACTCGTTCTTTTCGGCTTAAGGCATCGGCAACTACGTTTGCCTTGTCCGGATGGTATTTGATCTCGCAGTCGTAGTCACTAAGTAACTCAACCCAACGACGTTGCCTCATGTTTAGATCCTTCTGATCGAATATGTGTTGGAGACTTTTGTAATCGGTAAAGATAGTGCTTTTCGTACCGTAGAGATAATGTCTCCAGATTTTCAATGCGAAGACCACAGCACCTAACTCGAGTTCGTGGGTCGTATAGTTTTTCTCGTGGATTTTTAGTTGTCGTGAGGCATAGGCAATGACTTTTTCCCGTTGCATTAACATGCAACCAAGTCCTTGGTGTGATGCGTCGCAATAAACTACGAAATCATCGGTGCCCTCGGGTAAGGACAAGATTGGTGCACTGTAAAGTTTGTTTTTCAATAGCTGGAAGGCTGACTCTTGTTTATCAGTCCAATCGAACTTCTTATCTTTCTGAGTCAGTGTTGTTAAGGGAACAGCTATTCTTGAAAAGTTTTCAATGAATCGGCGGTAATAACCAGCAAGACCTAAGAATTGTCTCACTTCGGTTGGAGTGGTCGGTGACTCCCAGCCCTTGATTGCTTCAATCTTGGCGGGATCAACATGAATTCCTTGGCTGTCAATCACGTGTCCGAGGAATTGAACGGTTCGAATCCAGAACTCACACTTAGAGAATTTGGCATATAACTCTTCGTGTCTAAGGAGTCCTAGAATGGTTTTCAGATGTTGAGCATTTTCCTGTTCATCGCGAGAGTAAATCAGGATATCATCGATAAACACAATGACAAATTTGTCAAGATATGGTTTGCACACCCGATTCATAAGGCCCATGAATACGGCCGGTGCGTTGGTTAAACCGAATGACATCACTTGGAATTCGTAATGCCCATAACGAGTTCAGAAGGCTGTCTTTGGGATATCATTGTCGCGGACTCGGAGTTGATGATAACCTGACCGTAGATCAATCTTTGAGTAAACACTTGATCCCTGGAGTTGGTCAAATAGGTCGTCAATTCTAGGAAGCGGGTACCGATTCTTTATGGTTAGCTTACTCAGCTCTCGGTAGTCGATACACATGCGGAAAGATCCATCTTTCTTTTTCACGAATAAGACCGGAGCTCCCCAAGGCGAGGAACTTGGTCGAATAAATCCTCTGTCCAGGAGTTCCTGTAGTTGATTAGACAACTCCTGCATTTCGGATGGGGCTAGACGGTATGGGGCTCGTGCCACGGGTGCAGCCCCTGGCACAAGTTCGATTTGAAATTCAATTTGTCTAGGTGGCGGAAGTCCGGGCAAGTCTTTAGGAAAGACTTCCGGGAAATCCCGCACGATTGGAACATCCTCAAGTCGCTTCTCCTCCGACTTCTTCTCCGTTACATGTGCGAGGATGGCTTGATACCCTTTTCGCAGATATTTTCTAGTTTTCAGGTAGGATACAATATTCAGATTCCGTCTGCCGGTCTCCCCTTGTAGGACTAAGGTTCCACCGGAGACGAGGTATGCGAACGAGTTTGTCATGACAGATGATTTCAGCTCGGTGCTCGGATAACCAATCCATACCGACAATAATATCGAAGCTGCCGATCTCGACAGGGATTAAATCAATGGAAAACGTTTCGTTTGTAAGGTTAAGTGTACAGTTGCGTATGATGCTATCAGTCTCAATCAGTTTGCCGTTAGCTAGTTCTACAATGTATTTAGCATCTAAGGTAGTGGGAGTAATATCAAGTAAAGGGCTAAATTTCTCAGAAATGAAGCTTCTATCGGCACCAGTATCAAATAATACAGAAGCAGTAAGATCGTTGAGAAGGAACGTACCCGTCAAGACATTCGGGTCTTGTCTGGCTTCCCCAGCCTTGATAACAAATGCTCTACCGCGAGCAGGGTTGTTGTTGTTTTTCAGTTTTGGGCAATCTTTCTTGAAATGCCCTGAATTTCCGCACCCAAAGCAGGCCTTTGGTGCATGAGTGTTGGGGGTAGGAATGTTGGCCCGGCAATCCTTGGCTAGATGCCTGAACCGTTTGCAGTTGGAGCAAGGGCAAGAACCGTCATGATGGCGGTTGCATTTGGAACAGTAAGGCTTGTTCCCAATGTACCATTTCTTCTCCGAAGTTCCCGATGAATAAGCCTTAACAGACTCAGGCTTTTTGTTGGAGGTTTGGTTGGATGAGTTGGGGTTCCCTTCCCACTTACGTTTGTTGTTTGCCGAGGGGTTTGATGTTGTGCCACGGCGGACAGAATTTGCCGTTAGCTCATGGGCCATACGAATGGCGCTCTGAATAGTACCCGGTTTGGATGAAGTCACCAGGTCTTGGAGTCTCTCGGGAAGTCCATCAACGTATTTCTCGATCCTCTTGTACTCAGGATCGACCATGGTTGGGCACAGAAGTGCCAGTTGGTGGAAACGGTTGGTGTAACCGGTGATGTCATCACCCTGCATTTTGTGGTTCCAGAATTCCAATTCCAGCTGTTTCAATTCATCCCTGGGGCAGTACTCGCCCCTCAACATCTCCTTCAACTCCTCCCACGGGAGTTTGTAAGCATTAGCAATACCCACAGTCTGGGCATAGGTGTTCCACCTGGTGAGAGCGGTGTCAGTGAAAGTACTAACAGAGAACTTAACCTTGTCTCCCTCCGCACAGTTGCAGATAAGAAATACAGATTCGACTTTCTCGATCCAGCGTACTAGACCGATAGCTCCCTCAGTACCTGCAAAGTTCAAAGGTTTGCAGTTCTGGAAGTCTTTGTAAGAACAGGGTTTGGGTTGTGGTGCATTGTTAGCTGTATCTTCGCTACCAGGGTTTGAGGTTCGGGTAGCTAAGGCTTGGGCTACACTGCGGGCAATCAGACCTGCTATTTCAGCTTCACTGAGGGTGACTTGTCGGCGAGGAGGCATGATGCTGACAAGAAAAGAACAATGAAAAGAAATAAGATTGTTGTACGAAGTTCATGATATATCACAAGTGTATATGATGAAATACACGATAACAATACGAGGTGATAATCATAATTCATTTAGATAATCAGTTGGACACAAGGTACGAGTTTTCCAAAAGATTACAGAGTAATAGTAGTACAAAAGTACCGGGAATTATTACATCCGGTCAAGTTACATAAGTCCTACTTTGGCAGATAATCGGTTACAAGGTGGAGACTACTCTAGTCTTGACGTAAGTTAACTTGCTCCATTAGCGCAACAAGGCGATCCACCGTGTCCGCAAGTCTGTTGGCTTGCCTGGCGTTGTCTTCAACCAAGGCCAGTCGTTGAACCAGTGCTCGAGAGTACTCCTCGGTCTCCTGTGAACGATGTTCACATTCCTCTAGTCGGTTTCTTATGAGTTCATCCGCACCTAATTCAGCGGTCATTGAATCCTGAATTATGC
Source organism: Helichrysum umbraculigerum (assembly GCA_949592205.1). Lineage (NCBI taxonomy): Eukaryota > Viridiplantae > Streptophyta > Magnoliopsida > Asterales > Asteraceae > Helichrysum > Helichrysum umbraculigerum. The sequence continues at coordinate 118,543,652 of CATIUR010000001.1, forward strand.
TTACAGAGAGGTTGGTATCTTCTTGTTCTCGCTGGAGTTGTGATATATGATCAAGTGCTTGGCGGAGCAGGTAGGTCATTCGGTGTTGTTCCCGTTCGAGATTTTCGAGCCTTTGCTCCTGATGATGGAGTTGGGTAGCCAACACTGGTACCGTGGGGTGTGCCGAGTTCCGAGTGTTGTGAACAGGATAGGGGCTGGTTCGAGGTGACCTAGTGGTCCTCCTGGCTATTCGTGGGTTTCGAGATCCTTGCGGATGAGAGCGTGACGAATTAGGTGGTGTATTTGCCATTCCTGTGGCAGAGTGTAAGTAAGATGAGGCTAATATGTAGGTAAGTACATAATATCCAGCCTAGTGTCTAGCACGTATCAAGTAATGGTCTGGTTCTCTCGTGGTCAGAGTCAACTAACGCATCCCCGTTCAGCATAATCGTTTCAGACCTTACATCATCTTTCCTTAATTGTACATAGTTGATCAGGCTATGTTAAATTAAAGTCGTATGCTGTAATTCCTGAACCAGTCATGCCTAATAAGGAAATACTACCTAACGGTCATAGTCTAGGCCCACTAAATGCAACCTAGTTCACTATAACCTTAGGCTCTGATACCAGTCTGTAACACCCCCAAATTCACTGTTTAGCGGAACCAAGTTTTGGGGTGCTACTAATCAAATATCACAGCACAAAGATAAAGCAAACGACATCTATATGCAACGTTTGTAAATTAGTTACATTCCATAGATATAATGTTTGAAAACTTAGTGTTTTCGTATTCAAAAATGTAGTTTCCTAGAGTTCACGCGTATAGCGGGAGATTCTATTACATAATCGAAATATACAAAAGATAATGCTAAGAATCTCCGTTAATGCAGTTGTGTTGAAATCATGCGACTCTAGCTAAAGTCCTGGAGTAATCCTACTCCGTCCGGGTACCTGAGAAAACATGCTAAAAAGGTCAACACGAATGTTGGTGAATCTAACAGGTTTGTAAGCAATATCAGTTTTGAACACAAGATTTCATTAGTAGTGCCCGTAGGTGTAATATCAGTATTTGCAATCCAACAAATGTAAAACCAGTATTTGCAATCCAGCAAATGTAAGTAAGTAAGTTATACCGTTGCCATGAGGCTCATAATCGAAGCTTAACCAGTAAGTAATAATTTGCTCCCGTGACATGCTCGTAACTGAGCAAGCATATGTAACGAATAATAGTCGCCCGTTTATACAGTACGGTTCGTGGTAGCGCTACTACCCCGGGTGGGGAGGGTCATTTCCCTAATGGATCCATTAACTAGTGTTCGCGCTTAAGTCCATAACTAACGATATATGATGGAGAGACTTCTGTAAATAATAAACAACTCATGCAATTCCGTTTGGTATAGTAAACAGTTTTAGTACTTGTGTTCAAGGAAAAATAGTAGCATGTTTCTCCCCCAATAAGATAAAACAGTAAAAGTGGGGCCGTAAGACTCACCTGAGTCTTGTAGTAATCAGTGGCAAATAGCAAGTAGTAAGTAAAGCAAGTAGGTTCTCCGAACCCGTAACCTTCAAATGCCTAAATATATGAGGTTATGTAAGTATGTGTCTCGCGAGACGTTTCGTTTAGTTGTACACAACTAGTATATCCAATGTTTGTCCGTATGTTTGTAATTGTTTGTTTTGAGAAGACAGGTTTGGCCCGTTGGTGACGGTTTGTAATAAAAAATTTAAAATGTTGACTTTGCTACAGTAACTTTGACTTTTCTATAGTGAAAATCCTTCAAAATTTCCAAGTTTTTCTGTTTTCTGCGACATAATTTGCGATACAAGGATTTGGTATGCGACACAGGCGTTGTGTCGCATAGGGATGCGACACAAGAGCTCTGCGACACAGTGGTTGTGTCGCAAAAGCTTGCGATGCTGATTCAACAACGACATAAGGGTTGTGTCGTATAAGGTTTACGACACAAGGGTACGACACAAGGTACGACATAAGCTACGACACAAAATACGACACAAACGGATTTATGCGACACAACTTGCGACACAAGCGTTGTGTCGCAAAGATGAACACCAGCCCAGAAAGTTGCGACTGACGCGTTTTTCCGATCCAAAACCCAAATCTAACACATTTTTAGGCTGTAAAACCGTGTTCTATTCATACATATGGACAATACTAAGTTGTGTAAACATTATAACATCCAAATATTACACCAAGATTAGTAAATCTAAGTTTTGGAAATTTTCTTACAAATGCAAATCGGAGCTAGAGGAGGCCGAAAATGATGATGTTGCCTTTGTTGATCTTGTTCCTTGTTTGATGGTGATTCCGAAAATGTAACTTTTGTGTGTCGGTTTTGTAATTCCGAAAATTTGAGAGAATTTGGGGAGAGAGTTTTGATGTGTGTGTGTGTTTTGAAATAATGAAAATGAAAGAGATGGAGAGGTGGTGGTGGTGATGTTGGCTGATCCAAAAGAGGAGGGAGGGAAAACACTCCCTAAAACACAGTGTTTGCTCCGTGTCCTAATTGGTTAATCGCTTATTTTTAACATTTGACCAAATGGATATACCTTAAGATTGTTTAGAGTATTTTAACGAATTTATTCTGCGAATATAAATAAAAATATTTGCCGAGGTATTTAATATATTTTTGTTGAATTATGAAACGCCCCGAAAACGTGAACATTTTTTTTTTTATCTGTCATATCCATTTTTAAACTATTACACTACTTAATAGTCTAAATTTAACTATTTTCGGCATAAAGTAAACTCATATCTACTTTAGATTCATTCTGTCTATTTTTGACTAAATTAGACTATTACGCCACTTGATAGTCTAAATTTGACTACTTTCAGCCTAAAATAGTCTCATTTCTACCTTAGACTCCTATACCGGCAACTCAGATTTTTAAGCCAAGTTTGAACGAGTATAACTCTTGACTCGGAAAACATTTGAACCTGAAAATTTACGTGCACCTTCAAATGGACCATATAAAGGTTTCCCTTTTCACCATTTTCCAAAATTCTTGTTTTATCAAAATCTGGACCGTTGACCACTTTTCGTCCATTTTGGACCAAAATCTTGACATGTCATATTTCAAACCACACATACTCTGGCTTTCAAACTTTGACAGTAACATTGGCTATCAAAATGGGACTTAACTCAATTCACACATCATTCGTACCATATCTAGAACCCATTTTGACACGTTGACCCATTTAGTACCCAATTGGGCACCCTTTGACCCATTTCTCATTTCAAGCATACTTTGACCATTATTTCTTACATCTTTCATTTACAATTGACCATTTCAAAGTAGTTGACTACATGTCACTACTCGTTTTAACCAATGACCTCTTTTCACCACTTAACCTCATTTCACTTTTAAGATTTCTTGACTTTCTCATACATATACACTAACAATATTCTTGACCCTTTCTCCTTTGACCTTTCAAAGTCAAAGATACATATCATGACCATTTACAACTTTACATTTTAAAACATTTCTTTGGGCGATTTACACAATGGCTAATCATAACGATCATTCAAGGAAAAGGAGCTAATCTAACCGTAAAGCAAGCTCCATTCCACGCTAACCTCTTGCATCCATCTTCTACCCACTTTAGCCATTTGGTTCAATCAATTCTATCACCTACAACATGAACATCTAACGGGGTAAGCATTAAGCTTAGTGAGTACATAAGCAATTAAATGAATAATTTCATAACCTTTTGACATACAACAATATCAAAGATAATTGTTTACTTTACCACATAACCATTGAGTGAATACAAAGATCACTCTTAATCTGACCTTTACCATATTGCATAAATATAGAAATCATTCTTACATCTTTTCAATTAGTATCATACCTCTCGTGACATGAATACTAATACATATTCTGCACACAGTTAAGGATCCTCAACATCTAACATGCCAATTTATACAATTTGACATCAAACTAAGCTAATGACATAGTCATTACTTAGATACCGCCAAGCCAATGATAACATCATTCCTTGGCTCCACAATCTAACATGCCAATTCATAAGAATTGACACAAAACTAAGCTAGTGACATTGTCACTACTTAGTTACCCAATTATACACGTATATCATACGTGTTCTTCACATACCACGTGCATGGTACGTACTCTTCATATGCCACGTTACCTGTCCACCACTTACTTTCACATATAACATGTGTTATCAATACTTTCCATAGCAACACTTACATAATCGATATTTGACCACATCACAAACATAACAACACTTTATTTGGTTGCATGAACCTTTTGCTCTCGAGCAATCCGGAACATACAACTATTATCCATTTAATCCTCATATAACTCACCTTAGCTTTTTAGGCAATTAGGCGATCTAACACTTGCTTTAGGGCTTCCATATCATTTGATCACCTATCATATAACATAATCACATAACAACACATTTAGCATCAACCGGTGATCAAATCATCTAATCATCATTACTAACTCTTTACTTTCATAAGTTGATCTTTAAATCAACTAATCATAGCTTCACTTTACTTTACATAATCATGTGAGCTATTAACAATATTAACTCACTTTCTAACCATTTCACATCAACAATTTAACTAATTTAAACCTTTAAAGTTAACTAATCCAATTCATATCATTTACATCTTTCCAAGTTATGATCAATATGATCACAACTATACTTTAATCACTTTAACCATCACTAATTAACCATATTTAATCATTAACAAGGTTAATTAACATCAATCACCATGAATCCATCAAAACCCCATATTAGGTTTAGTGAATTCTCATTCAATTTCATTACCTTTACATGAATTAGTGTTAATATTATCATTACTAAGCTTTACTAACACTAATTAACATTACTTTCACTTTAACATCCTTCATGATCACCATGATCATCATGTTCATCATAAACACCTCAAGAACTCTTAATCAAATTAGGGTTCTTCATTTCTATCTTGATATTAGGTTAAGAATCATGATAAATGAACTTAACTAACATCAATTTAACATACCCAAGCCCTAAATTCGTATTTGAACATATCAATTTCTTAAAATCTTACAAAAACCCATTTCTAGGTTTAGAAATTCATGAAGAACACTTACTTATTATTAGGGAGGATTAAAAGAATGATTTACTACTCCTTTCTAGCTTCAATCTCATGTTTCCCTTTTGATTTCTCATGGTTTCTTCCTCCTGTTCTTAATTTTCTTTCTTTCTGTTATTTGATACGTACATAATGAAATAAGATAGATATGTATGACTTTAAACACATAAACCGCCTCTATCAAGTGTATTAAAATACACTCCGTGCTTATCATTGTCTGGAACTTAAAAACCATTCTCAGTTATTACTATTTTATTTTACCTAAAATAATAATAACTTAAAAGAATTACTTTTACTTTTATCATTATAATACTTTTAGATTTTTGGGGTGTTACAAATTATTCAAAATGTCGTCGCGATAATATAAATAATGTCCGTTCGACTGTGTATTTTAGATAGTAAAATACGTTCTTATTATTTAAGTAAGTTTCTGTCACCAACGTCCAAGTAAAATGTATCGGACTCCGTCCAGTTAATCTGTACGATTTATCCAAATCGCGTAAGTACACACATATATATAAATCACCTTATATATACAAATAGAGTCTGTAATTAGTCCTATTACATACTAATTACAACTAGTTACAAATAATTAGGCATAATTAATTATCCTAATTAGGCAGGTGTTACACATGCTTATTAGAAGTATCATTCCTAATGCAAGATACCTTAGCAGCTTAAAGCACTTTATTCTTACCTCAACCATGCGCCTCATATAAAGTTATTGTTCTTATGGAGTATATACAACCTTAAGCGATCACAGATGGATCATTTTCAATGGAGGTCGCCTTCCCAATAAACCGTAAACTACAACAATTAGCTTACATAAGTTGACCTCATCCAGGTTATTGATAAAAAACATACATACCTCTACTTGAATCATGCTTGATTATAGACACGTAAGTACGTAACTTCAGCTGTTTTAACCACATGATTGAACTTGAAGGTGCTAAAAGTTTTTGTGACCACAAAGCTAGAGTAAACGATGAACACTCATATATATATGTGCCTTGCTCTCTTTCCCTCTCTCTCTATCTCAACACACACACACAAATAGAAAACACTCAACATGCCAGAATACCTATCCACCCCCTCCCCTGTCTCAGGTTAACTTGAAAACTTCATCAATTGAGATGAATTTATTCACGCTAGTATTATTGACTATAGTTGACCAGTTCCTTAGTTTTTAAATAGTTCATTTCATCTTTCTGATCTTTATAATCATGCATGGATGTTGATAGATCCTATACAGATTCAAGCTTATAATATAACTCTAATATCGTCTTACACTGCCCTCTAGTATCTTATAGTTATAAGCCTAACACACAGCATGACATACTTTCAATCTCATAAGCAAGTATAATCAAAAGCATACTACATATATACAGCTAACCACATCAGTCAGCAGGTAAATAGTAATTTCAAGCTTCTGGTATAACTCTCAAATCCTATTAAACCTACATACGTACATTCATGTGTGAATTATAAATCAAGCATGTAGTATCATGAAAATTAATCTCAATTATAAACATAACCAAAAGTATACAGTTAATGTTAACTGCAGATGACTATTCAACTGAAAGCAACATTAATTAATTAATTAATATAGAACTTAATTAACACCGAAAATCACCGGATTTGACGAGGAGTCGTATTCCTTGAAACGCCTTCAACGCTCGAACTACTCGAGTCACTGCTAGCCACACCGACGGCAACTGGTCTATTCCTTCTCTTATACTCCTTCCACACCAGAACAGCATGCACCACACACTGCAATGCGTAAACGCATATCCAAACCCTAACCGGCACGTTCGGCTTCTCGCGCTTACTCCAGATCAACATAGCTACTGAAACGATCACAAACACTAGATTCCAAATCGTATCAATAACAACAACCGGAAATGAGTATCCAACAGTCTGACCCAAGCTCTCGAAATGATCCGCAACATTGCCGAGCACTACGAGCGATGCTCCACGACGTCCGGCGAATAGACCTAGAAACAGAGTCCACATGGAGAATGCACCATCAATTTCGCCAGGAATCCGTCGTGGAATGAGTAACGGCTGGTTGACGGAGGAGTTCGACGGCACAGAAACTTGAATTTCCGGCATTTTGAGTAGTGAATTGTTGTGCAAGGGTTCTGTGATAACTAATTTCTGACAATTGGTTGTAATTTTGTTTTAAAATGCAACTGTATACTGGTATTTCAGTAGAGAGGGAAAAACTGAATATATTTACGATTTACCCCCTGCATTTTCAATATTCTGACAACTTATAGCGGAAAGTCAAAATCATTTCCAATAAATGTAAAACATGTTGACTAGTCGACAAAAGGTAATATTAAAATTTACTAATGGTCAAAGTAGTCAACATAAGGTACTTAAAACTGTAAAAATCATATATCATGACTTGTAATTAAACTGAAAAACCTCGTTTCATACTTTAGTCAATAATGAAAAATAATTTCTAAAATTTTGAGTAAACGTATTAGTAATAGTATAACTTAAAGCTTTTTCGTAAAACAAGTATATTAGTTTGGAAAATTGCTAACTATAACACTTATGGTCATGGTTAAAGATACCATAGTTAACTAAATTCCATATTTATAACTCAAAATTACTATAAATAAATACTATAACTAAATTTAAATAAGGAAAGTCGATATTAAAAAGGGAAACTTGATACTTTGTAATTAATTCAACTTAATTTAAAATGCTAAATATATAAATCTTAACTATAGATTGAGCGTTCTCGTATTAGTTTATGCACAAAATGCGTAATTATGTGTTTGGGCATGTTTATACTTTATTAAAATATGCTAATGGTAAAACAATAAGAAATGATAGCACATTAAATAAGTGGGGGAGAATGTTGAGAAGAAGAGATGGTAAAGGTAAAACAATAAAAATGATATTCGAGCAGATATTGAGATGAGCTAGAACGTAAAAGGAAGGAAGTGTGTGAATGTCCGGGTGAGATTGGGATCAATTGGGCAAGCCCATGAACTTGTCATATTTGGGCCAAAGTTAGCCCAAATATGGGATAAATAGACAACTGATTCCTCCTCCTATTTGGATCAAAGTTAGCCCAATAACTTGTCTCACCTACGGACCTACCTATGAAATGCAACTCGGCAACTCACTACCTAACAGCAATCACTAGGTTGCAATCTATGATTTTTAAAAGTGACTCAGTTTTTTTTTTTTTTTTTTTTTTTTACAATCAACAAGACCTGAGGATGATGTCTATAGAGATATTGAGTGATTAATGAAATATAGTCTAATATATAGTCTAATACTTGTTAAGGTAGTTGTATGCATTATATTGGATAGTAACAAAACTGCTATATTATATGTGATGTTTTTCAGTTGACAAGACATGATATATGAGCCAATCTTCCTTCTTTCAGTAATAATTGGGCCAATCTTTGCATATGCTTAATGTTTATACTTTAACCAGTCAGAAATAGGTTATAACACATTTGGTTTATGAGTGTTTATCAGGAAGCTAATTAAACTCTCAAGTGATGATCACTTAAAATCACATATTACATAGAATTGGGCTAAAATTTACTAAATATATCTGATAATGATCAAACAAAGAACATTATGAACCAAATCAAAGCTGTTACTTATCTATAGTTACAATAACAAAGAAATGTATCATTTGTAGATAAAACCTATACGGAACCGAACATACAAGCTCCGTTGTTAGAACAGCAGTATTGTTCTTATTGACCCAATCATGAGAAGTGTACTGTATACAGCTGATCCACACACAGAAAAAATAAATAATAATAAATAAATAAATAAATAAAAATGCCAAAATGACAAAATCATTTGCTACATACAGAGGATTCACTTTACCAAGTTAACTGCTAGGAGGTAATTGTTGATGGCTTAATGACTCGTCTTGTCTTTATTACTTGGTGCCTCATAAGTATTAAGTCAGTCTTACTACTGCGACATTTGTGCTACTTAAAAAAGTTTCTTGCATAATGCTAGAAAATGAAGGGCATACATAATGCTAGAAAATGAAGGGGCTATGCCTATTTAAATTTGAGTCTAAAATTAATAACACCCTGGAAACAAAATTGAAGTAGACATTTCAAGGTGACAAGGTTCATCTATAATGGTTTCCTACCAGTCTAAATTTCTACATCATATATTGAAAGCTAAAATACACTAAAGATGTTGCTTTGGTGGACCAAATACAGAAATTCCACCACTAAGGTATGGTTTCTAAAGTCTTAACATAGTTTCAGAGCTAAACCATACATAGGTTGATCCACTTTGTAGTGACCTGAGGAAAAGATATAGTCTAGAGACACATGACTCATGGTGGTAAAATTGGTAGGATGGGTAGCAGGTCAAACGGGCTCTATTATAAAGTGTAATCATTGGACGGTTGGGTTGACTTAAAGAATTTTTTATTCATTAATATATATATTTTTTTTATAACGGATTATTGCATTAAATATGTAAATATTTATAAAATACTAATGTAATTTTTGATAGACGAAAACAAATAGAAGGTCTTAGGTACTCAAAATACATTTGAGAGATGTTCGATCCGTTTGACCCATTTGACTTGCATCCCATTTAGCTATTTACAGAAAAACAAATGCTACCCGTTTGAGGTGAACATAAGCCGAATTAACTCATTCACAAGTAAATGAGTCGAAAGTATCACCTATACAGTCTACACAAGATGAGAAAGAAATAAGGACCATGATTAAAACCCAATTAATACAAGTTGGTTCAAGATTCTAGTATGGAGATTGGAGAGGTTTTAAACTAGTCAATACGAATCACAAGAGGTACTAACATGGGTGGGTCACATAAGGGGTCAAAACAGACTCGGTTGAAACACTCCATTGTCAAGTGCGGGTCAAAACTCTCCAGATAGGGCTGAAGTGCTGAACCACTAACATTTTATGCATATCCTTTAACAAACTCATAATTAATTTATGCATTAACTATGATTAAAAAGTTTTATTAATCTAAATTATGAAGATTTCATGCATTATATTTGGTGACTTGAAACCCATTTATCCCATTTCCCTTTTAGCTAAACAATTTATTTGACCCATTTGAGATAAAACACGAACCAAATCGACCCATTTCTAAGTAAAATGGTCGAAGTTGCTACGTTTGTGGGGCAGTCATTTTGTATATTTCTACTTGTACAAATGAGCTTTTTTGATCACAAATTGGAGCTTAGAACTACAAGCAATCTACGAAAACTTGAAATATTCTCGGTTGATCCATTATCCATAATCCATATAACCTCTCCTTCCTACCAAATTCTAGTACAGCCAAAACCAAGATAACCATTTGGAAACTAAAATCATGGAGGAACCTTGATATACAAAAGTAACTACAGTAACAATGCTTGACCTGGACAATTTTGCCCTTGATTTTGTTTTTTCGTTATTGTGTAAGTCAATACTACATTTCCCGCTATCATTCTACCTGTATGCTTACTGACACAAAAAGGTGCTCTTCAAACCGCTACATCTGGCACAATTTCGATTCTGTAATTGCAGAGTGGACAAGTTGGGCTTACCATTAGCCATTTCAAGATGCATGCAACATGGAAGTGATGCTTGCAGCGAAGTAAATGGAGTTCTGATCCAACTTCATATGGGCGCAGACATATACAGCAGTCCTAGAAGAAAAAACTTATATATTTTAGAAGCTGTCAACAATGGAAAATACAGTTTAAGAAAGTTGAGCTGCTAAAAGACCAAAATATAGAGCAACTAGGAAAGTGTTCAATCCAGTTATTTTCGCTTGATACGATGATGGCTATTTATTTCTCAAAAGAAACAGAATAAAAAGGATTATGGCCATATCATAGCCATTATCTGTACCTTAGTATAGTCTTTTATTAAATTACCATGGATGAATGCAATCGATTAGAGTAGGAAAAGTGGTGGTTCAGATAACTGATCCAAATAGGGGTGGGTCGAATGGATAACTTTTGAATGAGCCAAGTTGACCCAACATCTTTTTTTCACCCGGAATTTAATAAATACCCAATGCATTAAATGTGATTAGAAAAATTATATTAGTTCAAAATGTTTGAATGTCTGATAATATGATAGACGATGTTTTATGCATTGAAAGTACACTTTCGGTGACTTTGACCCGTACACACCATTTGACCTGTTTCAGAATAATCTATTTGTTTTACTCGTTACAAATTAAACGTAACCTGGACTGAACCACTCATAAGTAAATAGGGCGAAATTGTCATCTCTTCAATAGATTGCTTAACACATAAATGTCACTGAGTTATAACCAAACTGATCAAACTTTAGAGTTACAAGCACAGAATACTGTGATGTGAACATAGTTATACACATGATCAAGTTAAAACTATCGTGTATCAGTTTTTTTTCCTATGGTTTTCCTGGATTTTGAAAGGATGGTTACGTGTATGTATATATGGAACATGATTAGATATGCATATCAACATATGCATAGCTATTTATGTTTGCATCATTGCATGCATAAATAATGTTAACCTGATACTCACTCCGATCTTAATAGGAACTTACCACATCCTTGGTTAGATGTTCATGTTCAACAGAGTGCCCCAGGCCACTTGTTGCCAAAGGTTTCATACTACCTTCAGGTTGCTGTTCATCATTGGAAATTTCATATTTGTATCTGGGAAGATCGTTAATGACATCCTCTGATGCACCATCCTGTGTAATAATAGCACAGTTATCAATATCATTGATAAGTAAAATTACACAGATATTCTAGAAACAATGCTCATATATTTCACCTGGTCACTAATGAAATACATGAAGACAATGACGCAGGGGAAGCCAAAAGAAACAGCGAACACGAGTAAAAACGACATAAGAATATAAACGGCAGCAAAGAACGCGTCAATAGCCAAAAATGCCACAGTCAACCTACCATCATTTAGAAATGTTAGGAAAAAGAAGCATTCTAGAACTAAAAATTTGAGAACATAGTTCATGTTTTATGACTGATATAAATCTACATAGTGCATGAATGACTGATTATACTATTTTCATGTTAACCCTTGACAGCATCACTCCTATATGATCTTTCTAGTTCCAAATTATGACCTTTAACTAAGTAACACATGAGTTATCATTCACATAGAATATTCTTTCCGGATATATAATTATGTGTTACCTAAGCTCCGATTTAATTTGATGGTTGGATTCTAGTAAAATGAAAATGATCTCAAATTAAACTGTCCGTTTTACAATAAGTCTTGCAAAACCAAGACAGAAATATTCAAATATCTATGCTTCATTCAATTTGTTTTCAAGACATACCAGAATAGACGTGGAGCAACATGCAGGAGATTTCTGCCACTGGATACCATCAAAGTGATGCCAATAACCCACCACACACAAGTGATCGTTTTGTTAAGCCATTCCCATCTTTTATTAGGACTGAAATGTCCAACATAACAGAAATCAGTGAAGGGATGCATTCGAACTGCCATAACAAAAGGATCTCGTTTATAGATTGTACTCTCTCCATTCCACATGAAGAACAACATTTATAATTTTTATGTCTAATATGTCAAAGTCCATCATACTTTCAACATCTTTTCAAAAATATTTTCACATTGCATTATAATAGTTACTTACAGATCCACAAGATTGTATTATATGAAGTTATTCTTCTTATGCAGTGTTTATAACCTTAAAGATTACATATGTATCATTTATAAAGAAGTTCCCTTCTCAAAATCTCTAAAAGCATAAAACGCATAGCTTACTCAAGATGAGCTAAACCAGCTTGCTGATCAAAATGTAAAAGACATGATAAAATGACTAAAAACTCTTTTAACCACATAGTTGAACTTAAAGCTGCTAAAAAAATCTCCGGTCTGCACAAGCCTATAGTAAGACACTTCTCAACATCCAAACGTGCCTTGCTCACTCTCGCTCGCTCACACACACACGCGCATAGAAAATAAGTTACATGCCTGAAAACCTTATCCACACCCTCCCTGTCAATGATTAGCATGAACATTTCCATCAATTTAACGCCAAACAGCTTACACTTTAAAACATGATGCTTCAGACATACTGCATATCATTCTCGACTTTCTACTTGCGTACTACATTCAACCGTTGATCTTTGTTAAAGCCTAGCATCTTATACTGTCATGTGAGATTAATAAGCCTTGCATTTAGCATCATACACTTTTAGTCTCATTCATACTTAGGACCTATTTCATACAGTTAATTACAGCAGACATGTATTCCTATTAGATCATTAAGATCTGTATACAATTGAAAGCAACATAAACTTATTAAATAAAACTAACCGCCAATTCAGATTCAAGCTTCTGATACAATTCTCAACATAACATTGTCCATGACCTTTCTCGTTTTCTATCTTATACCTTAATTCACACAACCTGCTCTATAGAATTGATATTATATACCTAGCTAGCATGTATCATGATAAATTAATAAAATCGACATCTAATCGAAAGCAACTTAAACTTAATAATTTCAAAATATACGCAGTTTAAAAAATCACCGAACAGAAGTCTTGTCTGTGTCCAGGAAGTCCGAAATTGTATCATGATAAATTAATAAATTCTATATCTAATAGAACGCAACTTAAACTTTATAATTTCAAAATATACGCAGTTTAAAAAATCACCGAACAGAAGTCTCGTCAGTGTCCAGGAATTCCGAAAGTGTGCGCGTCGAACCCTCAGCTATTGAGATTCTCCGTCTCTCGATTGTCTGATTCCTCCTTTTATACTCCATCCACACCAGAAACACGTGCGTAACACAAAAAGACGAGTAACCACATATCCAAACCCTAACCAGATCATTCGGCTTTTCACGCACAGTCAAAATCATCATAACTACCGAAACGATTACAAGCGCAAGGTTCCAGATGAAGTCGAAAACAACAATCGGCAACAAGTAGCTCCAATCAGCTAGCAAGTACTTCAGCTGTTGTGCCACATTCTGGCGCACTGTCAACGAAGCTCCGTGCCGACCGATGATAAGACCTAGAAACAGTGAGAGTATTGACGAAGTTATGTCTCCATCAGAGGACGGTGCGGTGATGGCGTCCTGCGACGGAAGTACAGTGTCCTGCTGCCGAAGTAACGGCTCGTTGACGGTGTTGAGCTCCGGCACGATTTCCGGCATTTGAAAGTTTGAAGAAGAAAGCTAGTAGTAGTGAATTGTTGTGATAACTGATTTTTGGCAGGTAGTGAGTGTGTTAGTAGTTGTGATTCTGTTATGAAATGTAACCGTTTATATTGGCGTGGGAAACAAAAAAACAGATATATTTACACTTTACTTCCTCCATGTTTTAATACTTGACGATAATGGTGTAAAAGTCAAATTAATTTTCGGTGCAATGCAACTTTGATTTAATACATACAAATAAAAATAATAGATTATTAGTTATAGGCAACATTATGTCCTATTACTTCATAATTTTCTTTTGTATAATATGTTTAATTAATAGTTTTCTTCTTATTAACAAGTAACCTTTGAATAACATATCTGCTCAAACTTTGTACACTTCATTTCATAACATGCCAGACAAATAAACACGTCAACTGATTACAGCTTAAGTTAGTGAGAAATAAATAGCTCAAATATATTGAACATGTCAAAAGTTGTCCCAAATGTATTTTAATACATACAACATCTTAATAATACGTAGTACTTACTAAACAAATAACATCCAATCTAGATCTAAACTATTAAGTATATTTTTATTGTATACAACCAATTTGTCAATCGGCAATTTATTTGTATTAAAAGCAAGGGTAACACACTAATAGTGTAACAATAATTGGATGTAAAATAAAAAATAGATGATGTGACATTTTAATGCAACACTCACCATTAATTAGTACAAATTTCTATTAAGTTAATAGCATTATCAAATCATGTTATGTTATCTTTCGATAAATTATTATTTTCAACAAACTTTTTTTTACTACGCTTTGCATTAGAAAAACTAGCAAAAGGCATGGAAGGATGGATTAAGGTACTTGGGTTACATGAATAATCAACCCACTTTATAATCATTCGTACGTCTACAAGCGATCCAAGAAAGAGAGAAAAGCTTTATATCATAACCGAGAGAATTTCGTCTTCGCCCTTTCACTTTGGACGCCATGTCATACAAATATCAACAAATGGTCCAAAGGGCACGGAGTCATGGACTACCACTTCAAAATACTTGCGGCAACTTGGAGACAATTGCATCACTTGTAATACTGCAACCAGTTGCAAGTCATCTCTGTTTTTGTGATTAGCCATAAAGGACATGAAAAAAACAAAATTGTTTATATTAGAGCCTTAGAGGGCTTACACCTAATCACCTATTTTGGTTGCAAGATGTACTCTTTAAACAAATTAGTTACATACTCCATCCGTCCCAAGATAAGGGTCTTTTTAAAGTTTTCACGGAGTTTAAAAAATTACATTGTCTGGTAGTGAAGACTTTTGGCACAGACTCCCATGTATCAGTTTTGAGAAAAAGGTATATTGACTTATTGAGGATAAAATGGTAAAGTTAATATAGTACTATTTTTGAAAATGGACACTTATTTAGGGACAAACTAAAATGAAAAGGTGGACATTTATTTTGGGACGGAGAGAGTATGTTTTATTATAATTATTACAAGTAATAGGTAATCCGTTAACTATTTATGAAAAACTTTCGTTAGAATGTGACTTAAACTATAGGGTTTGTTTGGTAAATATTAGTTTAATAAGTTTCCTCGTTAGATTGTGATTAGTTATTTGAGTTTGTTTAGTACTCCGTATTAGGTTTACTTAGTTTGCTCTATAGATATAGATCATTAGTTTAGGAGTTTTGTACCTTCGAATTTGATTTGTATTAGTTTTGTTTGGTACGTTTGAATTGAATTTTCAATTTGAATTTGATAGCTTCCGCTTCGTATTCGTTTTTGTTTTGTTCTTCAATTCGTATTTATTCGTTGTTAGATGGTCATGGTCAAAAGAATCGATGGTATGTCAACTTCAACGTGATTCGTATTTAGTTAGAATCAAGTTAGTTTTGTAAGTTACCTACTAAATACTGATAATTTAATAAGTGATTACCGCTGTAAATAAAATTTTTGCCTTCAGACATTTTGTTAAAAAAGAAATTGAGTTATTCACGTACATTGTAGAAGTAAATAAGCTGTCTTCAATTGTAGACCAACGTTATACCCATTTGCTATGAGCCCAATATTGGCCATTTAGTCATCTACTTCGACTGTGAGCCCAATTTTGTATACATTCTAATTAGTTGATATCTTATATATCCAAACAAAATATGCTCGCTAATAAAATCTATTTTATTGACATAGTAAATCACAATAACGGTCTCTATAATTTACACTGATTTACAAAAATCGTTCATATAATTATATTTTCACATGTTTAGTCTAATAAATTTACATTTTACTTAAAAATAATCTCTTCGTCACCTAAAATGATGAAAGTATTCCTATATAAACATATTGAATTTAGTAAATGAACAAGAGAATAAGGGTACTTTATTCATTATAGATGACGGATGAACTATTTTCGAGCAAAACATAAATTTATTAGACTGAAAATGTGAAAATAAATATATAGAACGGTTTTCATAAATCAGTCTAAATCACATGACCATTTGTGAAATGTACACTTGTTGACGCCTCAAACAGTTCGTTAAATGTCGTTTTTGTATTCTGAGGACAAATTATTTACTTCTATTTTTAAAACTTGTACAAAAGTATTTACAGAAATATAAATAAATAGCATAGTACTCACATAGAACCCCCAATGTCTCCGCATTATTAGCTTGGACCATTTGGTCCCATGGTGCTGACCCAAACTAGACTAGTACTTAACAGTTAACCCATCGTGTTGCTTGTTCGCTAGCACCTCGATGACAACTCAAACGTGCCCTAGACAACTGGCATACGTAACACCCAAGGGATTAAGGAGCCCTTTATTGAAAGCTAGGAAAACGATATATGTGTGGTACCTGACATTAAAGGAAAGAGTGCTTAGATTCAAGATTAAAGAGGTCTTTTCTTCCGTTATCTTTGAGGCAAGTCGTATTCTCGTACCGAGACTTTTACAGTTCTATACATATATTTTTTTTGGTGCGAAAAATATATGAATTTGTGGCTGCTGGGATCCGAGCCCAGTTCTATAAGACTCAACGTACACATGTGGGTTTGGGTCCGTAATCGTCCGTGGCAGTGTCCGTTGGAAAAAGTTACCTATACTATGAGCTTTTGCCACATAACATTATAACCTAGTTTCGTGCGAAATGACATTTTCCGATAGATTTCCAGCAGAAATAAATAACTTCTTCAATTCCCCCTTATATATTGTAATTAGCTGACTCATTACAAATAAATGCTAATCTAAATCCACATTATGGCTTGTTTGTTGGTACTTAATTATTTAACTTCTTGTAGTAAGAAATAGCTTTTGTACATTTTTGTATATTATATATATTTTAATTAATAAGATACACACATTTATCTAAAAAGTATTTTCATATCCATATCCATACGCATAATACTCAAATATCAACTAGATGTATAAGTCGTACACCTAACTTGAATACTTGATCCACGTACGATATTTAATAAGCTACCCTAGTCTATCATGACATGTGTTATTTGAGTACGCGCGTATAGTGACCGATATATGAAACAAACGGCAAACCATTAGATCGAGAAGACTCGCCAATAAACAATAGGCGTGGCTTGTTCCCTTAGTATATGTATGGTGCTTAAGGAGTTAAGGTTAAGGAAAGAAATTAAAGCAACAAAACATGTGTAATGTGTTTGTTTGGTGGAACGTACCAACCTTATTATATGCAATATCATTATCATCATCATCAACCAATATGTTTGTAACTAACAATAGACATTGAACTTGTGTAACAATGTGGGTGCCCTTGGAGACTGTCAAATGCTCAAATGGTCATCGGCTTAATTATCTTGATGCCATGATGAGAAAAATATTATACGGAGTATATTTTAGTGTATTGACCGATTAACGAACATGAGGTAGGTGATGTAAAATGCATATCTGATTAAGTTACTAAAGTTGGGCTCAACTAAGATTGTGGGGTCAAGCGGGATGCGTCCCCTTGTGGGTTCCAGCCTTCCAGGGCACCTGGCGGTGCTCAAGGGGCAGAGGCCCTGGCTTCTGGTCTCCTGGCAGTGCAATGAACCCGAAAATTACCGGATTCATTTATGTCTAAATACGATAAATCTATAAAATAGTTTTTGAACAACCATCATCTTGTTGACAGAGATTATATGCATAGTTTCAGACACTTTTACACACACATACGCATACGGATTCTGATTTTGGTGCCCAAAACATCATCAAATTGTGTGTTTTATCACAAAGTAGATTTCGTGAACCCAAATATCGATTAGGGTCGAAAAATTGCTTTTAGAAAGTGATCTCCATACACGACTCGCATAAATATCCGAATTGAAATTATAACTCCGTTTAAGCGTATTCCCCAACAGGAAATTTCGACTTCTTTACCTTTAGCATGAACACCTTGATTAAACTAAGAGACGCAAAAATAAATAGATATGTATTACGCCATTACGGTTTATGTACGTATGTAGGGGGATATGTACATACAACCAGCAAAACGCAAGACGTGGACTGTTAATGTTAGACGATGCAAGTCTTTAGTCTCAATATTATAGTTTCAGAATCACGCATACCATTTTCCTGATATATAATTCATAAACTTTGACATTGAAACTTGGGTAATATTGGGTTAATAATGGTTTAATCCCTAAAGTTTCACTTTTTTTGCGTTTTAACCACTCAACTTTTTTTTTCGTTTTAACCACTCAACTTTTTTTTGAATGTTTTAACCACTCAACTTAGGGTCAATAACGGTTTAATCCCTGAACTTTCAATTTGTTTTCGTTTTAACCACTCAACTTTGTTTTAAACGTTTTAACCACTCAACTTATGAGTTGACCATACTTTAACCACTAAAGTTCATTTACCCATTAAAAAAAACCCTTTCGTTAACTTATAATGAAAGTATAGATCGGGATATATAAACTTTGAACTGATTTTTTTTATCGACTAAGGTTATCAAGAGAGATATCCTACCTAGAATCGTTTTTGTATTCACAAGATCGAAATCGTAAGATCAAATCGGGATCGTAAGATCCTACTAATACATTATGATCTCATAAATGTGTATTATAATGCCTATAAAAGATTAATTGCATGACAAATAATAAACCTATTAACCTTTTATTGGACAAAAATTAACTAATTTATATTTTCTTAACTTATATTCATGTTAAGTAAGATCGGATCGGATCGACATCGTAAGATCCTATGCTCAAATTGAAATCGTAAGATCTTACGATCCCGATTTGATCTTACGATTTCGATCTTGTGAAGACAAAAACGATCCAAGGTAAGATCTCTCTCTTGACAACCTTGGTCGATAAAAACTCAGTTCAAAGTTTATATATCCCGATCTAAACTTTCATTATAAGTTAACGAAAGGGTTTTTTTTAATGGTTGAATGAACTTTAGTGGTTAAAGTATGGTCAACTCATAAGTTGAGTGGTTAAAATGTTTAAAACAAAGTTGAATGGTTAAAACGAAAACAAATTGAAAGTTCAGGGATTAAACCATTATTGACCCTAAGTTGAGTGGTTAAAACATTCAAAAAAAAGTTGAGTGGTTAAAACGAAAAAAAAGTGAAACTTTAGGGATTAAACCATTATTAACCCTTGAAACTTTGTATGAACAAAAAGAATGCGAAGCATTCTTATTGCTTAAAATATGGACATGAATACGCGACACTTCCATATAATATTTCACATATGTATCTTTGTCATTTCTTTATTTTTCTTCGTTCGTGTACCAAACTACCAATAAATTTTTATGTTGTTAGCGACACTCGTAAGCTCTGCGCGCCGATCATTAAGTAAATTTGGGCATTCACAAGTTATAGTACTTTTATCAATATTCTGGTGTAAAAAAAATTAAAGGAAACTTTGAATTTGTTATTATGTTATTAGGGTGAGGTTCAAATGAGACTAAAAATTTGTGTGAGACTAAGGGAACCAATGATATCATGTCACATGTACAAAGAGAATGTTTCATACTACAAAGCTCATTTACCCCAAACATCAATTATCTCACAAACGACAAATCGAAAAATCATGAAACTTGCACCATAATTTTCAGCGTTTTATCCTCTTCGATTTGCCGTCCCTCAAGGCATACTTCTGACGATTTTTTTTTTTTTCATTTTTTGGTGGGTTTCATATGTTACTAACACATGTGTTAGAGTGTTGCGTTTAGGGTTTAGGGTTTAGGGTTTGGGGTTTAGGGGTTAGGGTTTAGGGTTTAAGGTTTGGGTTTTGGGGTTTCTCTCCGAAACCCCAAAACCCAAACCCTAAACCCTAAACCCCAAACCCTAAACCCTAAACGCTTTATAAAACTCTAAACATTAAATCATACTAAACCCTAAACCCTAATAAACCCTAAACCCTCTAAACATAAAATCTAAACCCTAAACCATGAACCCTGCTAAATCCTAACCCTAAACTCTAACCCTAAACCCTAACCATAACCGTAAATAAAATGTACAATCAATCACTAACACATGTGTTACTAATTTATAAAACCCACCAAAAAACCGATTTTTTTTAATCGAAAGTATACCATGAGGGACGGCAAATAAAAGAGGATAAAACGCTGAAAAATATGGTGCAAGTTTCATGATTTTTCGATTTGTCGTTTGTGAGATAATTGATGTTTGGGGTAAATGGGTTTTGTAGTATGAAACATTCTCTTTGTACATGTGGCATGATATCATTGGTTCCCTTAGTCTCACTCAAAAATTATGGACTCATTTGAAACTTACTCTATGTTATTACTAGTACAACGTCCTAGTTGTACATGTTTGATTTGAAAGTTAGGTTCTCATGGCAAACTCAAGAAGTGTCGTTATTATTTTCTTTTTTATGTTTAATCTTTAAATATTATTAGCAATAGCAATAATATTATCCAATAAGATTTTGCATAGATTATTTTATTGGTACTTTATGCTCTATTTCTTGTAGCCTTGCAAAAAATGTATTTTAGTAATAAATCATGTAAGATGATTAAGGTATGAATAATACTATTGTAACACCCAGTCTTCGAGTCTGGTAGTATTTTAATATTTTCTGATTGTGAACTGTTATTAATGTGTCAGAAAATAAGTGTGTTGTGTTAATTTAAAATAAAAGGAGAAAATAGTTGAATAATTTATTGTGACTAATAAATTATTGATTGTTTTAAATTAACTCAGTTGACGGTAAAATAAAATAATATTTCCCCGCAAATGGTTTTTAAGTTCCAGGCAATGATAAGTACGAGGAACGAAATTTAACCAATTATATAATAGACTCATATTTGAGTCGGTTAGTTAAAAATATATTACTGCATACATACATACGCCTTGTACATACATACGTACCATTTCAAAACCCTAAATTCATGAGGAATCATCAAATTGAAGCTTTAGAACTCGAATTCAAGCTTCAAAAACGTGGATTAAGCATCTCTTGATCATCCTAATCATGTTGTAAGTCTCAATTCTTGATTTTCATATAAACCTAGAAATGGATTTTTGGGTATTTGATTGAATTAGTATGATTAACTTGAAATTGAAGGTTGTAATGTTTATATAGTTGTTAGTTGATGATTATATGATGATTATAATCAAAAACCCTAGCTTAGAAATATGAAATTCATGTATGATCATTAACAAAGTTGGTGGGTTTAATTGATTTTGGAAAAATCAATGTTTTAAGTTGATGTTGTAAGTTATATAATTGATAGTTGACAAGTATTGTTAATGATCATATTAGAGTTGAATTATGATCATGGTTAAGTGATATTTAAGGAATTGAATAATTGAGTTAAATATCATGTTGTATCATGTGGTATTATCATTTGGTAATTGCTAAACATGTTGTTGAAAACCATGATATGAATTCATATAAGTATAGCTTGAATATAAATGATCGTGATTGTGTAAACTTATATGAATTGAGTATTTTGGAGAATTATTGGTGTAAATCTATTTGATTGATATTATATAGATTTTGAGACGAGTAATTAACTTGTGTTATTCCATTGTATTCTCAGATGTGGAAAAAGGCTCAGTGACATTAGACTACTGAGTGGACGACTGAGGTAGTCGGTGAGTGGATCTGTAACCTCAGTGTGATTTAGTTGTAATGATTTGGTTACAACAAGTAATTATAGTATTACTTTGATATAATGTTTTCGTTTGTAGATAACTTGCCATGTTAGTTTGGTTGTTTGCTTACTTGGCTGTTTGAGCTAGTATGTAAGATTCTGAGGTCAACTTGAAATGATGGTTGGACTTGATTGTTATTATAGACGACAGGAAATCTTGGAACTTGAAATGTTGGTTCAGAGATTTAGGTCGTGTGTGATTTACAACAGGTTATCGGTAATTCTGTATAGGCCAATACATATGATTGATAAGTGTTCTTTGAGTACCAAACCGGTATAAAAGTATCTCAAGAACCACCGATCCTTATGATGATTGATTGCTTGATTGATTGATTGTTTATTGTTATTTGATGTAAACAGATTGTTGTGCTAAGTTGGACTGTAGATTATAGTTTCATTCACTTAGCGTTATGCTAACCCCACCACAGTTCTTCCTGCAGGTTATAAGTGATGGGACATATTGGGCGGGGCAGGAAGTGTTTGAAATTGATGGAATGTTTGATAGGCTGTTACTCTGATGTTGGTTTAATAACCGAAGAAATGTTTTAAATTATATAACACCTAGTTGTTGAAATGTCATGTATTTAGTTTGGAAAAAGTTTATCTACATTAAAGGGTAATGTAAAGCATGGTTACATGTGTGAAATATACGCTTCCGAATCACAATTATTATTATAATTGTTTTAATAAATGGGGGGTGTTATAACTATAACCCTAACCATCAGTAATCTTTGACAAACCATTCTACGTACGTATTTCAATATTACAACCAATTGGTTTTTCATCTTTGTTCTTATTTGATTCATCAATAGGTTAGATCGATTTCAATTATATATTTAAGAAATACGCCTATACCTCATTATAGTAAGCATATCAAACCTTTTCCTTCCATTACGAGAAAGGGAAAATCAAAAGCTAGTATAATGACAAGAGCATCACGTGTTCGTGTTTAAGTTATGCACGTGACGACACAACCCAGTGACCCACATACTAGATGCAGCTAAAGCCCATTTACCCAAAACCCAAAAACTATATGGGTTGATGGGAAATCCTTTTTTATATGTGCTATACTTTGACTAATCTACCCCTGCCTCGCATAATCGCATGCGAAGCTTAACTCTAACAAGGTATCGTCCAACGGAAAATTGCATGTCACAACTCACAAGTGATAATATTTGGAAACAGAACAACATTCAATTTCTATTGTACCGAAGGCGCACATAATTATGATAAAAAAAAAGTAAGGACCCTCATTTGATTAAAGAATTACTATATGACCACATATTTTAACTTTTAAATTAATACATCCTATCCTAATTAAATTAAAGGTCTAATTATCACACATTTTACTTTTTTCTGTAAAGTTGTCGTATATATAACGGAGTACAAAATTAGATTAGATACCTTTTTATAATTAACTAGTACTAGTATTAGTATCTAATTTTATGTTATATATGTTATATATAGTCGACCTTTTGTAGTTCTTGAAGTTGTTGCTTTGGAAATTTTGTATGGAGAAAGGCATGCAAACTTCATATCCATGGGACATTGGAATAGGACCAAGATCTCCCATTTCCATAAAGTATATATCATCTCAAACAAAGCCATCTAATCTCTTTTTGAATCAGTACATTAACCAGTAATATTTAATTATAAAAATTAAATAACATATAGTATTTGGTGTTTAAGATTTAATAACTTTAAAAAAAGGTAGGCCAACAAAATCTAAATAGACCACTCCCCTTGATATATTTTATATTTTTTTGCAAAGAGGAATTATTGACACAATGCATGGCCAACATCCACTTTTGAAAGCTTGACCTCGAATATGCAGTAGAAATTTGAATACATAAAAAAATAGAATCCGAGGGAAATAAAAACACTTTGACCCCACAAATTACTCAAAGCACTAGCTACACCCGAGGGATATGATTTGATTGATATATATTTTGTTTGCTCTCAAATGTTATCCCTTGACCCTTGTTGCTTGCAACTTTGGAAGCATTATGGGTAATTAATTTTTTCTAGAAAAGTAAGGCATGAAACTAGTTTATTGCTACCGATATCATAATGGAAAATTTTGTAAAAGGGAAACGTGATGTAACAAAATATCTGATAAATAGATAATGAAATGAAGTTGCACATTATTTAAAAGTTTACGATTGTCATTTTGTAGAAAAAGGAAACTATGCAACAGGGATCGTGAAGGTCACGTTTAGTTACAGAAAACTCCCTTGCTTTTCCACGAAACTTTTCTAAGAAAATTACAAAATGTGTTCAAATTCAAGTTTTCTTAAAAACTTTTCTAAGGAAAAACAAAAGTTTAGGGTGCGTTTAGTTACGGAAAACTCCTCCATTTTTCTGGAAAATTTTCTAAGAAAACTAAAAAATTAGAAAATGTGTTCAAATTGTGATTTTCTAAAGAAGTTTTATAAGAAAAATGAATCTAATGATTTATGGTATCCTCCATTTCCTATTTTGAAAAATGAAAACTCCATCCTTTACATTTGAACGCATTTTCTAAGCACCATTAGTTTTTTAAGGGACTCAAAACTCTAGAAAAATGGAAAAGGAAAAATGGAGATAGTTTTCCGTAACTAAACGCGCCCTTAAATTTCCTTTTTATAACTAAAAAGTTGAAAACTACTTTTCATGGTTCTTTAAAGTTTTCATATCTTTTTTGTTTTGCAAAAGGAAAACTCCACCCCTCGCATTTGAACGCATTTTCCAAATTTTCCTTGCTTTTCTATTGTACCAAAGGCGCACATAATTATGATAAAAAAAAAAGTAAGGACCCTCATTTGATTAAAGAATTACTATATGACCACATATTCATGTTTTCTTAAAAACTTTTCTAAGGAAAAACAAAAGTTTAAATTTCCTTTTTATAACTAAAAAGTTGAAAACTACTTTTCATGGTTCTCTGAAGTTTTCATATCTTTTTTGTTTTGCAAAAGGAAAACTCCACCCCTCGCATTTGAACGCATTTTCCAAATTTTCCTTGCTTTTCTAGAGAAGTAAAACACTCCTCACTCCCTAAAAGAATAGAAAAATGAAAACAGAGAAAATTTTCCGTAACTTAACGCACCCGAAATGATGTTTTTTAAAAATCCTTTTATTGATGAATGAGTGTTATAACTTACACCATGTCTAGAGGAAAAGAAGTAGGATAAAGGAAATAAGTAGCCAAAGAAACAAAAGACTCAATTCCCCTAGCTTTCTTCACGATCCTGATTACATTTTTTTTCCTTTTACAAAATGAAAATCCTTTTAAATATGCAACTTCATTTCACTATCCCTTCATCGAATATTTTGGCAAATCATATTCCCTTAAAGTGGCCTATAAAATAGTGTTACAACATATGATACATGATATGTGTAACTAATTAATATAATGGTGTTATGTCTTTAATAGCTATTTAAGCAATTATTGGTTGTTCTTATGTAATAGGTAGCCTATGGTAGTTACTAAACAATTGTAATTTTTTTGGGATAGGTTAGTTATATAGGTATAGGTTAGTTATATAGGTAGATGTTAATTATTTTGGAAATCTATATGTAAAACTTCGATCTCTTTGCTCTTGATTATGTTTCTATTTTGAGCCCCACTTGACATACGTTGTCTTCTATGCGCAAAGTACATGCTATTCCACTTCTATAGGAGGTCATATGTCTATTCTTTTTCTAAAACCAAAAACCATCATCCAAACTAAAACTCATAATGCCAAAAACAGTTTTAACAAGTTATACTTCATGCAATATATAGTTGTATATCATTGTTCATACAAAAACAAATGGACTAATGATTACTATAAATAGGCATGCCTTCCCTCGCTTGATCATCTATCCAACTAACACACCATATTATTGCACAAAAACACTCTTAATTAACATCTCATTTTCCAGGCTTTAGCTTTCATCATCCATTTTGTGCCTAAGTTTCACTTTAACCATGCCTAAAACCATTCCGCCTTTACAAGAAAACAAGAAAGTGTTCCACCGTAGGAACGGTTCAGGCGAGCTTCATATCTTTGAAGCAGCTCGCTACTTTGAAGCCACCAATACCACCCTCACTCATAAGAATTACATGAAAGAAGGTGTCGGAAGATTGAGTCTTGATATCCCAAACAATAGATCAAGAAACTCGATTCCTTTACAAGACATGATGATGGAAAACCGAAATCCGATTCCTTTACAAACTGCCATGATGATGGATCACTACCCCATGTTGATCAAGAATGAAAAGAAGTACAAACAACCAAGCTCACCAGGAGGAAAGTTAGCTCATTTCTTGAATTCCCTTTTCAACCAAGCATCTTCTAAGAAGTCAAAGTCAAAGTCAACAACAGCAACAACACAATCTATGAAACATGAAGATGAGAGTCCAAGCGGTTGGAGACGAAAAAGAAGGAGTAGCATTAGCCTTTTCAGGAGTGGAAGTAGTAATACCAACATTAATGTAAGTGACACAAAGTCTACTTACTCAAAAACATCACCTCCATGTCACATATCACAAGCACCCATAAAGAGTGCAAGTTATAAAGATTACAAGACTGCAAGTGATATTACCAAATTACCTACCAATGAAAACCAAAACAAAACAGGAAACCTCAAGTTCAAAAGTGGGTTGTCTAAGAAAAGTAGTTCAGAAAATGGGTTATTGGAAAAAAGTAGAGTTTGTGATGTAAAAAATGATGATCATCACCAGAAGTATGATGCAACCGTGGCGATTAAAGAATTAAAAAGGTTCGTTCTTGATGATGATGATGATGGTGGATATAGTGATTCAAGTTCCGATCTTTTTGAGTTAACAAATTGTGATTTGGGTTATTATTCAAGTGGTTTGCCAGTTTTTGAAACCACCCATATCGATAACATCAAAAGGGGTGCACCAATCTGTAGCTAACCTAAAGACCACAAAGCTCAAACCTTGATTCTACAAAAGTTCATATGTTTCATGGGCAGGGTTTTCTAGATTCCAATCAAATTTTGTATATTCTTGCTGAATTATTATTGATCTGTAATTATATGTTGGCGATATGCGATGAGAAGAAAATTTGTAAGGGGAAATTTTTGCTTATAACTCTAGCCTCATTATTCAAGGTTGTATGAATTGAATGATCCAACGATAGTCGTGTGTTGAAAGTTTCTTGCAACTATAGCGAAATACACAGGTCTTAAAACATATATTTACTGTTGCAGACCCATTTTTAAGGGTGGATGAGGTGGTCAACTGACCAGAACCTTCAAAATGTATGTGTTTATATGTTGTATCTACTATGATAAATATTGTAGTTGTTGATTATAAAAAAATAGCAATGTTCGTGTTGAAGGTAAGTTAGTCGTACAAAATTTACATGACTACATTTCATATATAATTAGAGAGAGAAAAAAAAAACTAAATCGACACATAAGTTTGATCAAACCATAGGGTCTTACTTTAACGATGAACATTTTGAACGATAAAGCTGGTTTTTTAATCTTTGTTACAAGGCCTCGCATTAGCTATTAACTCTTTTTTTTGCCCGGGACCTTTAAAAATCGGAGATGAGACGGCTTGATGTTGTCATGAAAAAGTGAGATAAAGAGTGTTACATTTTGAACATCTATTCATAGGTTTTAGCTAGCCTCAACAGTTAAAGAAATAAAGAATAATGGAAGGCCTTGAAAATAAGAAATGGAAAGCTTCAATCAAGGAAAAAATATAAGGTCCAGGATGATGATTGAATGTCTTTAAATCTTTTTGAAAGCAACTGTCCTTTTTAAGTATTTTATTTGTGTGTTATAACTTTACATATGAAATAATAAGCATTCCCCTGTTCCAATCAATTTCCATGCTTAATTGGTGTTGCAAACCTATATATCAGTATATTACAAGTCACATTAGTGTGAGCTACTCTATATCCAAGTTTGTTCAAAACCGATTATACATGTTTTGTGATGTTAATAAATGTTTAACAACTTAAAGCTTACAATGTGAAGAGCGTAACTAGAATAGGAGTACATCATGATTTAAATAACACATAAATTTTGGTTTTAAATTTTAAGTCAACAGAAACCAAATGGTTTTTTAAATTTTAACTTGTGAAGGTTCTTTATATATTTTGTAACCGAATTGTTATCAACCAAGTCGTTGTAGTATAGTGGTAAGTATTCCCGCCTGTCACGCGGGTGACCCGGGTTCGATCCCCGGCAACGGCGATATTTGTTTCCTTTCATTTTCTCTGAACATGAACACGTGTCACCATCTCATATTTTGGAGGGAAACACGAGTTCATTTCTTTTTATTTTTTAGTTTAATTCCCGCCACAATTTCACACTCCTTAATTTCTTTCACATCTCCACACAAACACACAGCAATAAACACACAAACACACAGCAATAAATTATAATGACGGAGAAGCTCGTCGCCGACGAGAAATTAGACGGATTAGATATTCTTTCCATCGGAAAATTATACGAAGGTCCATTGGAGAAGAAGTATTGGAGTTCATCTAGGGTTTGTTAATTCCATCTCTTACCGTTTATATTTATGTATATTCATTAGTTTTGCTCGACCTTTATTGACGGTATTATTTGTATTTCAAGTTATCGTTGTATGATTAAGCTGTAGAATGAGTTGGCCTATTGCCCTAAGGTAGAGTCCGATGCCAATTAAATCAGGTTAGGTCAATTTTAGATGCATTACAGATGAATACAGTGCCTGTGAATGAAATAATAACTATATATTGAGTACTGAGCTGATTGTATCTGTAATTATGTAGAAAAATTACAAATGAATCTAATATCCGAGAAGGAAGTTATTTAGTTGCATCATGAGCTATTAATATTTTGAATTTGATTTAATTTAACAATTATTTAAGAAATATAGCTGGATATAATTGGTTTGATACTTTGATACGAACCAATACGTGACGCAGCTTGGAATTGGATCCTATATCTGATAGTGCTTAACGACATGTGTATGGTGTAAGTATATGATCTAGTGTTTTTGTACTGTTAAGTGAATAGTTGTGATTTATGCTTACTATGCTGAATATGATGCGTTGAAATTTGTAAAACTTTGTTATTCAGTGTATGATTTGATTCAAATGAGAATTAGCCGATACATCTGCAGTATAATAATATAAAGCTTTTGTAGTGAAGTTGCCAAGCTAGTACCAATTGTCGTCAGGCTGTTAATATCCGACTTACCTAATATTTAAATATTAAGCTTAGAGAGATGGCCAACTAAGTCAGCAAGGGAATTTGACATAATCAGAGTGAGGTAGCATACTACGAATTATTATTTGGATGTTTTATATTTTTTTGAAGCATTGGAATACATAATTCATAAGAAATTTACCAGATTGTCTAAACCAAGTGTAGTTTAAACCAAAGTACTTAATTTTACTCCTCTACAGGGTACACACTACACAATATTGTAAATATATGAGCGGAGTTTTCTAGAACTTAGTGCATGAGGATTGAGGAGATGAGGTGTGTTTGTCACCACTAATTCAATATATTGATAGACTCTCTTGTACTCTCAGGGTAAAGATCGGCATCCGTATCCAGTTGGATATGCAGCTCTCCGGAATAATAATGGGAATACCTATAAAATGTCAATCCTTGAGGGACTTAAAGGACCTGAATTTACGGTGCGTGGATAACCAAATAATCCTTTGAATCTTCTAAGACTTTTGATTGCACTCACTATTACACAGAAACAAAAGAAAACTATAATCAAGATAACTTTTCAGATTAGTTCGACGGATGGGCAATCTTGTTCTGGTCAAACTCCAGATATTGCATGGGAGGGCTTTCAAAAGAAGACCTGTGCTCGCATAAAAATTATGCGAGGAAAGAGGTTTTCTGGCAAGATAAATGGTGCAGAGGTAGTTATATTGGTTATTCCTAGTGCATGGCATATCAGCCGCTTTCAAGTGTGTTATAATTTGTTTTCTTTTGCTCTATTGCAATGAGGGTTAATGAAATCATGCTCTTACAATATCCTAAGCTCAAGTTACATGTTACTAAAAACTCATGAACTGATCCCTCATGACACTCTTCAGTTTTGAGATAAATTGGATTTACTGTAGAGCTCAAGCTCCATGCAAATTGTGGTCATGCTTACTTAAACTCTCATGATGCTTAAGAATTCCCTATATCCCTTTTCACCTTTATATAATGTCAGCACCAGACTTATCTTTGTATAGTTAGCTTTAGCTGAACATGTCTGCTTTTATGTCTAGCCAAATATCAATGAATTAGTTAAACGTGGCATGGCTTAAGGAAAGCGAGTAAATAGTTCGACATTAGTTTTGTACTTATCACCTTTTCATAGCTTGAAATACTAGCATCATCCTGCTTCTTTTGTGTATATAAATACGTCCTGATGTACCCTCTTTTGCATTCTATCATCCACCACCTCCCATTTTAAAGTTGAATCACATCCCTCCCTTGACTGTTTCACATATATCACTTTCAAGTCTTAGTTACGACATTAAATCTTTTCAGTTTCATCTCAAGATTTGTGCTTCAACTATGATAATTTACATTGCCTAATATGTTAGATACTTGATAGAAGCAAGTTTAAATACACATTGCGATGCTAGTTTGACAGCACAACATCTTTGGGTTTTTTTTCTTTTCTTTTTCATATTACAACCGCAAATAATCTTTAAAAAAAAAGCAAGTCTGTAATAATAAGATACAAGTTCACTTCAGCGATTAGCAATTGATTTTCTAGTAACACCAGACTGTTTTCCATTATCAGTTATCAAATGACATTGTGCTAATTGCAATTCCTTTCTTCCAACAATACAGCTTTTTGGGTTCAAAAACCCACTTGTCATGAGGTTACTGCGAGGGTTAAAGGCAAATGGTAGTCAAATCACAGAACAAAATTTGCCACTTTCTTCCTTTGGCAATGGGAAGTCCAAAGTAACACATGAAAATCATTGTGATTTGGAAGTAAACTTGGTTACAACCCAAGGAAGAGAGAAAAGAAGCAAGAAGCGTAAAGAAAATAATGTGAAACCAGTTAGTGTGGACGAGCATAAAAGAGGGCGATCTCAAGAGCTGGCAGTAAGTGGTGATGGACCATTTCACAGTCAGAGTGAAAACCACACTTTCCTGGAAACTTGCAATGAAAGTGCTAGATCTCATATATTATCAGCAAATGATGGACTGCAGTTTGATTCCTCTATTTCTTCTGAAAAGCTTGAAAAGGAGAAGCTTCTTCCTGTCGAAGAAACAATCAATTTTATCGGTTCTAAAGATCTTATATACATTGAAGAAGGCACCAAGTTTTTAAAAACCGAGGATAATGTGAGTTTTATTCTAATCAGTTATATCTTCTCCTTTAAGTGGAGAACATGCGTCTTTCAGAGTACGCATTTTTAGTCTTTTTTTAGATGCAAGGTCAAATGAGTCTAGTTTTTTTAGAAGGGCAAACCTACAAGGTGAAATGAGTATAGTAATTGCTTATTAAAGGATTAAATTTTTTAAGCGCAGAGTTTTAATATTTTGTTTTGCATTACATTGGTAAATTATATTTCATTTATCTGGTGGTTGATTATGTAGCACAAAATCGCTTTTTTCACAGCTTGACAATTCAATTTTGAATCGCACACCGGGGACCACTTCCTTGAAAACAGTAGATGAAAAGGTAGACCAACCATTTCAAAAGGAGTCACTGATGTTGGATACTGTGGACCTCTATGCACCTGATACTTTGGATCTAACCTTAGGTATTTGATATAATTGCAAGTTTAATCCCATGCGTATCTGTTAGCTTTGTGTAGTAGATAATAACATATTTTCTATGCAGACAATACATGTAATCTGGAGGTGGAGATTCCCATAAAAACTACTTGTACCATAAACGGAAAGTTAGATCCTTCCCAAGTTCTAGTTTCTGAAAAATGTATAACCGAGTCACAATCAAAAGAAGGGATGATTATTGCTGCTGGAAGTGATAATTCTGAAAAGAGTGATTCAGATCCCGTTGGACAGGAGATAGCCAACTCAATGATGACCTTATTGCTTCCACGGGCTCTTCCTCTGCTTAAGACTTTCTCAAGAAATAAAAAGAGCTCCACAAACTGTGGAAAGAAAGATGTTCATGGAATGTCTCAGGTGGAAAGAGAAAGAACTGACCAATGTCGAAAAGATGAACATCCAGGTTTAGTATTACATCTACATGAATTGATTTGATTATTTCGACTGCACAAAAATCGATGGTATGAGTACGCAACATGATATAGTAATTAGTTGTTCAGCTTGGCCATTTTGCTGGTAAAGTTGTATCTCGTACTGTAGTTGTAGTTAATTAAGCCATAAGCCCATAACAAGAATATTATGACCATTATGTTGGTAATATAGAACAACATACGATAAGTGAGCAACATGATTAGTTGGGTAAGAGGTCAAAACATGTATGGGTCAAAGAGGTTCGGGACGGTTTGAGAACACTTTTTTGTCCAATAGCTTTTTTATATAAACAGTTGATGCATTAATAATATACAAAAACTATATTATTACAATGAAGATATATTTTTTTTCTTTTTTTAATATTAATAAAAGTAATAAAAAGGCATAAAATAATCTGGACAACTTCTGGCCTGTTTTCTTGTTAGATATTTTTGTATTTATTTACCCATATGATCAGTTAGAGATTAAGCATAACAGATCTCATTCTCAAGTACATTGGTGTAAATTGCCACCTCTAAAAGAGTACTAAATCGGAATGAAATGACATTAGGGAGAAGATAACATGTGAAAAATGATTATGTTGAATCATCTACTGCAATCCTGGGGTATAGGTGGAACTCCTGATGATATGGGTCATATGGCCAAAAAAACTTATACTTTTATACTAAAAAACTTTTAGTGCCACACATTTATTGTCTGTTTATCAAAGTTCTTATTTATTTATTTATTTATTATTATTATATATATATATATATTTATATATATATATATATATATATATATATATATATATATATATATATATATATATATATTTTGCTTCCTGGAGGTTAGTATCTTATGCTAATCTGTGTGATTTGTTCTATTGAACTGGCAGCCAACTCTTCTGAGAAAATTCAGTTGGAAAAGCTTAGGGGTAAAGTTCAGATTCCAGATAAATGTTTTACGGAATACTTGAATTTTGAGAAGCAGAAAGAAGATCTTATTATCCCAAGTACAGATGTTAGTTCAGCTGTTGCTGGTTTAGATGATTCAACAACTGTTGCACCTGATACCTTTGAGAATGATCAATGTGAAGTTACGGAGTACTCTCAGGCTGGACAACTTCAAGATGCTATTAATGCTGATCAAGATACTAACGGGATGTATTTATGCACCCGTAAAGTGCACCATGTTTTTCCTAACAATCAACCTACTGAAGAAGCAGAGGGAGTTGGTATTGGTATTTTGTCTTCTTTGTTAACTGTTGATCATGTAGTTCAAAAGGGAATTAGTGATGGCAATGTATCTGTTCTGCCGACTTGTAGAGATTCCAGAGGTGATTTTGTCAACGAAAAATGTTCTGCCACTAATGTATCCACCTCAGATTCTCTAGTTGATAAGATGAGACCTGTTGAACAAGCTCACATACTCCAATCGGATAGGATCCCCACAGGGTCTAATGATACATCTTGTCTTATCGCTACAGTTCCAGCACATCAAGATGATGTTTTGTTTCCAAAATACAAAGTTTCTTCAGATGTCTGTGGAGAATCAGTGAAATGTGAAGGACAATCTCAAGCCTTTGGTTACACTGAACTGTTTGAGACCCAGAGTCATCATGAGGTAGATAGTTCGGTTTCAATTTTACAGGCTCAAAGAATAATTCAAGATGAGAAGACTAACTTCGTGCACGTTGATGAGGAAGCCAAAGTGGCACCGAATGATAAGTTAGAGAACATATTTGAGCTTCTAAGTTGCTATGGGCATCCAACACCAATCTCAATGGTAATGTTGAGAACAAATGGGAATGAGGTTTTTGTATGTGTTTTATGTGGATCCTCGATGGAAACAGACATAACATTGTTCTTTTACAAGACATCTATCAAAGGAGAAAGGAAAGGGTGCCCTTCTTTTATTGGTCACACAACAATTGTATCACCAATTTCAGAAAACGCATCTAGAAGAGAAGTACGTTAAGATATTCATATTATGATCCAGATGCATATGTAAGTTAATATAACATTTTTTTTTCTGTTACCAGGTTCCATTGGATAGTTCCAGTTTGCAGTTCACACCTGATGGAGAATGTCTAGTTCTACTAAACAACGTCAAAGTTCCTTACTGCAGGTTTGCTATACAAGTGTGGGTTGTGGTTAGAGGTGGCAATTTAGAGTTAGATACTTATGAGTGGATCGATCAAATGGGTTAAATGGGACGATAAAAATTTTTTAGCTTAAAAGGGAATGGGCGGAACGGCCGAATTGGTTGAAAGACAACCTAGGTAACGTATAATAATAATATGATTAATCTTATTTAATACATTAGGAAAGGAAGTTTCCAGGTCAACCTAAACCGACCTGCACATTGGTTCATTTTGTCCCGAACCCCTTTTAACCCGTTATCCAACCTGACTATCTTGCCACGTTTATTGGCCATTTAAATTTTCAGCTTACTGTTTGAGTGGTAAATGACGAAATACTCCATTCTTACTCTTAGGGAGGGCAGTGTGAATTGTCCGTGTTCAGTGTGTACATCTGATTGCTTTGAGAGAAATGCAGTAAAAGTTGTGCAAGTAAAGCTTGGCTACGTTCAAGTGGTATGCAAACTGACAACAATTAATGACGTATGCTCCATATTAGTTTGTGAACCTAATTATCTTGTTGCTGCTGAAGACGGTGGAAAAATGAACTTGTGGACCATGAACTCACCATGGAGGTTATCATCCACATTGACCTCTTTAGATCTTTGACTGTTGGTTTACCTTGTTTGTTTTATATTGCACAACGGTACTACAGATAAAAAGAATGGCTTCATATTAGTTTCCGCTAAAGGTGGCAAAAGGGGGTGGGTCATGGGTCTGAATGAGTTGGGGTCAAAACATATATATATATATATATATATATATATATATATATATATATATATATATATATATGCGGTTGAAACAGCTGGGACAAATTGACCCATCAACACTATCTGGATTTTATATAGATTTTATGTAATACTATCAGAAAAATGCACTTACAATCTGTTAACAATATATTAAAAAAAAACAAAAAAAAAAACGAGAATACTATCTGAATGATATGGGAAATTACACTTTAGTGGCTTTTGACTTGACCCGACTTACTACATTTATAGCTAAATTTTCTATAGCACCCGTTCGGCCCTCTATAATTAGAATACTACCCAAACTGAGCCATTATTTTATGAATGAGTAATAATTGACACCTCTGTTTACAGTTACCTTGTATTTGATTTGCATTATTGCTGTTCTCTACCAGTGCGCCAACAGACCAGAGCTGTTTACCGCCATCTGATTGCATGCCTAATTGTATAGTTCAGATGAAGAGAATACCAAATTTCCCCGCTCTCGTTGTTGGCCAAAGTGCATTTGGGGATTTTTTCTTGTGGTAAGCAACTTCCTGACTTCCCAAACTGTAACTGTTTGTTGCCTTCTTGAGTCTATCTTATTATGACCTTGTAATGCTAAGTTCTGGTCAAATAATTGGCATAATTCTATTCCTTAAGTTGTACCCTTCGTGGTGAAAATAATAAAGCCGTTTTCTATCATTTGATGAAACTAATTCGAAGCAACTGAGCATTGGAAGTTCTTAAGTAAAGCAGTTTATCCAACATTCTTGGCTCTTGGATGTCTCCGTTGCTTACTTAATACAAGTTAAGAAGTTGGTTAACACTTGGATGGTCTGTTCTACGATTCAAATTATGCAAGATTGGTGTTAAAACCACTCACGCGGGTTCCACGTTGTTTGTGAAACAATTTTTACAAGTTATCTAGTAGATTTTTATGCTGCCTATCAAGCCACCTTATCTGGCTTAACAGTTTCTTTCTTAAGGACATAAGACTAGCAGACTGAGCGCATTTTTTTTAATCTAAATTTCTAAGAAAAAGATGATCTCGAGATAATTATGTTATACCTTTTTCATATTTTAATTTTCACTTTCAGCTATTTAACTAGAGTATTATATATTCTAGTAGCTTTGTTCCTCATCCATGAACTTTTTAATATTGTACAGGGATTTAACGAGAAGAATCCTTGTGTCCAAGTTTTCAGCTCCAATCACTTCGTCTCTCCCCTTCATCCCAATTAATGTATTTAGGTGTCCGAGTCAAGAGTCTTTCACCACAGATGCTTGTAGAAAGAAAGAAGTTGCAGACATCATGGAAGAAACACAAATGTGGTCCTTGGAAGAAGACAAACATGGTTCTCTTCCAGTAAATGAAGATCTGTCCCTGGTTCTTTTTGTCGCGTCTGTTCCAAATCATGATCTTCATGATGATTATTCATATAAAGATTCAGGAGTCACTCCAGGTGGATGCTGGAGCCTAGCATTGCTGGCTAAAAGCAAGCTGGTTTCAGAAAATACATTGGATCCAAGGTACTATATTAGATCTACTCAAATAATAGTATAGTGTTGGTGAAAAACTAAATATGTTTATGTAAAAATTTGACAAGCTAAGTACCAGGTATAAATCTTGAAGAGGTCGAAGTAGACTGTATATATTTATTTATTTATTTATTTATTACTTGTAATAATTTTTCCCTATTGAAGGAGCGTATGCCTCCTCTTTGAAAATTGACAAGAAAATGGATTAAAGAACACCAATAAAGAAATGCTAGATTCGGTTTGCTAAAGTCCAAGCTTTATGCTGGAGGCGGAAATTAAGACTGAAATATAGATGAATTGATCGATTTGGGTTGTGCTCGATCATACAGCTCAAATAATAATTTTAAGCTGCAAAACGAGTCAAATGGGTTGAACTGGTTGAAAGTCACTCAAACTATTTTAATATACACAACTTCCTAAATCATTTTATTCAAAGATTTAGATTTTTATTTAATTAACACATTATCAAACAAAAAGGTGTCTGTGGGCCAATCTGGCCCGTTTCGATTTGAAATAAAACGACCTATTTAAATCCGTTACTTGACCCGCTCATCTTGCCACGGTGCCACATCTACTTTAAACCACAGGCTCCATCCTTCTTGGATGCAGATTGCTCTTTTTGTCTATATAATGGAGATGTAATTGTGTGTTACGCAGTGCCACCGTAGCTGGTGCAGCAGCAGGTTATGGAATCATAGGTACATGTGACGGTTTCCTGTACATCTGGGAATTGTCTACAGGTACTAAGCTCGGTTATCTGAGTCATCACAAAGGTATGCTTATTTTTCTCATATTATATGCAACATATATCATAATGATTTTAAGTTACTATGGATACTACATGTAGTTGTAATGTCTCCTGGAAACTATACTGTCTACTACTTTTTTGATGAATGGATTTCCTCAAAGAATTTATACTTTTCATGTTCTGTTTGTGCAATCAGGAGCCACAGTGTCTTGTTTGGCGGTTGATGACTCAGATTTTGGTGCTTTTGCAGTGGCTGTTAATGATAGCCAGCTGCAGGTATATGTTCCTGGAAAATCACCAAATAAAAACCAAGAGTAGACGAGGTATTTTACACACCACATAAAGCTGTCAATAGTTCTAATTTTAAGTACATCATTTTGTGCTTCTAGATGAGCAAACGAATATAAGTAATCAAAATTTTTGTAGCCTTCTTCTACTACAATCCCCTTACCTGATGTGTCTATACGGCGTTACGAGTAACTTGCTAAAAGAAGATAGGTGGGTCGACTTGCAAAAACCTCGTTTCTCTATTTTTACAATTATAGCTAATAAATATTAAGGGAAAACATTGGTGTTGTTAACTATGGTTCCTCCGACAATATGTTAAATCATCGGTCCTAGTGTGGCTCCGCCAACAATATACTTATAAAATGAACATAGTTGGTTTAGTAAGTTCATTTTTGAGGTCGTAGCTATTTGAATACATTTGAATGACTTTCGAGGAATTTACGGTATTTATCTGTTTATTTCATAAAACTTTACAGTTTATATATTTGATCCACTAGAGGTGGCATTCAAGTATATAACTAACAAATTTATAGCCACAAAATGGGTCAAGCTTGTCAGTTGTATTCGTGTCTTATAGTATAAAAAAGAAGTCCTAAAAAAAGCCTTGTAGGTTGTTGTTCAGTCTTAATTGGTTTGCATCTGGACCAACATTTTTAGCCCGTGTTTACGCTTGATTGGTGCCATATTAGGACCAATATCTTTAGTTTTTGACCTTCAATCTCTATAATTGTAACATTTTTTATTTTGTGCTTTTTTTTTTCAATCATCAATAGAAACAACATTACCAAATTTATGGTTCGAATGCCATACACAAGGCTGATTATTTTTTAATCTTGTGATACTAGAATTTACGATATCTTGCACATATGTAATTTTACAAACTACACAATCAAGATATAAGGAAAAACACTAGAATAGGAATGAAGCTATCTATTTCTTCAAGATTAATCAGAACCTTAGATTAAATGTTTTTTTTTTTTTTTCAATTTTCCCATCATGATGCTCAAGAACATAGATGCCAACATCACCCATCCCATCCCATAATACTGTTAACAGGAACAATCCAATATTAGATGCGTTCAGTTTCTCATGCAAATGGTTTCATTTACTACTAAAAAAACCGTACACTTTGACACCGGGTACCTCACTAAAATCTCATAATTCCCGATCCAAACCACAAAATTATGAAAGCCTTGTGAGCTTTGAAGCAGCCTAATTATCCAAAAACCACACCAATTTCCCTACACTAGGTTGAATCATCCTAGCTGGCAACACCTGGCATTCGGGACCCATATCATCTATTGCCATGTGGGCAGCCTCTGCCTTTCCTTCACCTGTAGCCACCACCATCACGTTAGCCGCATAGTTGATTACGGGCAGCGTGAATGTGATTCTTTCGGGCGGTGGTTTAGGGGAGTTGGTGATGAAGCTCACCCATTCACTTTTTTCTTCAAGAACAGGGTAGTAAGGGAATAGAGATGCCACGTGGCCATCTGGGCCAAGCCCGAGAAGGATCAGGTCAAACTTTGGGCAGTCACTTATGTTACGGGTCTTGACTAGTTGTCGAATGATAAACGTGTACTCATTTGCAGCTTCTTCTGCAGTCAGAGAATCATTGATCGAATATACATGGCCCGGAACAATAGGCAACTGCAAATGCAACTTATAGTATTCTTAAACTGTTTGACTTGACACATAGTTTAATGAAGTTCTTTTATTCCCCTTTTGCATTCTAACAACAAACTAAGTTTTTTCTTTTGATGTTTTTACAATCTGTGCTACCTAATATATAATCTATTCGCAACATGAAAAATGAATAAAACCCAAATTACCTTAGACAAAAGATGATCCTTAGCAAGCTTATAGTTGCTATCAACATGATTCTTGGCCACTACACGCTCATCGACCCAGAATATATACCATTTCGACCAATCCACCGTCTTATTATAAGGCGCTTCACACAATTTCCTGTTTTCGAATCAAATAAAACAAGAAAACATAATAATATTCACAATTCTTTGAAACATTCAATCTTCTTTATACCTCATGAAGCTAATAAGCGAACCACTAGATAAAGCAACAACAAAAACTCCATGCTCTTTAATCGATTTTTTTTTAGAAAGGCAACCCTACAATCTAACACACATGTTATATACAACCACCACGAATATATACACTCACTGCCTCAAGTGAGGCTTGAACGCACAACCTCCCGGTTGAAAGGCTCCTCTCATACCGCTAGGCCAAAGCCCTTTTGTCACGCTCTTTAATCAATGCATCCGATAATTGCTCTATATGGTCAGCTAAGTCAGTACTAAGCTCTTCTAAACTTTCATGAATTATTACCTCCTTTTTGTCTTTGATCAATACTTCAACATTCATATTTCTAAGCCCTGTAAATTTTACGAACACAAGTTAACATAAATTAGAATGTGATCCATCATACAAGTTAGGATGCACCTTTTTCGATTTAAGAATGTTTGTTTTTAACATGTAAGAAACAAAATTTGATGTGTGAAGAAGCTTACAAATATATGAAAGTAGTAGAGGAAAGGAAGGGAAGTTTAGATGGGTAAAAACAAAAATAATGATTAATAAATATAAATATATAGAAATAGAAATAGAAATGTGATCATATAACATAGTTTACATGAATGAACCATGATGTTCAATAGCATGGAGGGCAAATACTCACTGCACAATTACTTGGTGTAGTTGAAAGTATTTTTTTAGATAGAAGTTACATTTTCAACCCTTGAATTTTATTTATATTTACAATATTGATTCTTCAATTTACCCTTGTAGCACGAATGAACCAATGATGTTCAACAACACGGATTATTTTCTCTAAAATCAAATACAAGTACTAAACAAAAGTCTTGTTCAACTTTTAATGGTAAAAGTGTATAAAATAAAATAATAATTAAAAAAAGGCGCTCTTCTATTAAACTAATTAATTAAATTAAAAGAAATAAAATAAAATAATAAATACTGAATTCCGATTGGTTAATTGGATTTCAATTTTAAAATTTAATGGCATAAGTCCGTTTTCTATATTATATTTAAGATAAGATATATTATAACATATAGTATATACTTTTTGTATAAGATACTTTATTCTATCGTTTAGATCTGAGTCCATGTATGATAGTTTTGATCACTCATTGATTGCTTCAAGTTAATCACTATAATCTACACAAATTTACTTATGAGTTTTGATTGAATGTAATTTCAATGATTCTTAATTGAATTTCATATGCTTATATTTATGGTTGGAGGAATGATTTTGTTGTTAAGAACTTAAGATTAAATATGTGAATAATAATGGCATAAGATTCTATGTTGTTTATTTCATGTTTAAATTGAATTCAACCACTCTTGATTAATGTTGGATTCACTTATATTATTTATATTATTACGTGGTAATATTAATTGTATGTTTAAATTACCGTGTATCGCACGGGTTTTCTTCTAGTTACATTATATAAATAATATATATATATATAGGGTTGGGTTCTGGTGAGAACAAGAGGATTCCGTGAGAACGGTGAGAACACATCTTAGCCATCCATTTTTTGATCAAAAATCCTGATTTTGGAGATGAAAATTTTGTAAATACTTTGAAGTTTGATTTTGGAAGGTTCACATCACCTTTGCTCATGTGAAGCTTTTTTTTTTAACTTCACATCATTTTGCTCATGTGAAGTTTTTTTTTTTTTAAGCTTCACATTATTTTGCTCATGTGAATCTTTTTTTTTTTATTTAGCTTCACATCATTTTGCTCATGTGAAGCTTTTTTTTTCTACCTTCACATCATTTTGCTCACGTGAAGCTTCTTTTTTTTTTAGCTTCACGTCATTTTGGTGAGGTTAAGTTTAATATATTTTTTTTAACATAAGGTTACGATGCTATGAATTTTTATTTTTATAAATTCACATAGTTTTAATGAGATTAAGTAAATATTTTTTTGTTAACATTAATTTTTGAAAAGATTAATTTTAATACTTATCAATTCACTACTTCAAATATGTTGATTAACAAAAATTAAATAAAACTTCACCATGTTAAAACTATTATGAAGCAAAAAAAATTAAACTTCACATAGCAATCCTTATGTGAACCCTTCAAAATCAAACTTTAAAGTATTTACAAAAATGCAACCTCCAAAATCAGGTTTTTTGATCAAAAAATGGATGGCTAAGATGTGTTCTCACCGTTCTCACGGAATCTCCTTGTTCTCACAGGATCCCAAGTCTATATATATATATATATATATATATGCATGTTCATCCCTCTATTTATTAATGTTATTTTTTTCTTTGAGTTGCAATAGTAGTTAATGAGTTTGAATATGTTAGGAATGTGGTGAGTTCAATAAATAATGGTAAAAAAGTGAAGAATGAGAGAACCAATAGGATTGCTCCATTTTCCTTAAAACACAACTTTCACTCGAGTTTTTAAAATTAAATACAACGACATGACTAAAAATTATAGAAAATTACATATTCGGAATCAGCATTTTTTCTCTTCAATTAGAGATCCAACAAGCTATACTTTCGATCATTTTTTTTCATTTTTGTCGGGTTCTAGAAAATGCGACTTATATAATCACATGCGATTTTATCATAAAAATCTAACATTGTTACACGATTATTTTTCAATGGTGGATGTTAAGTCACTTATAATTACAACTTATTAGACATTTACATAAATAACCATAATCAAATTTTATATATTGCATTCATCTTGTGCCAAAATCACATGTGATTTGCTTATTTGAGGTTTAATCATATGTGTTTTTTGAAATAAAGTATGTGATAATAATTTATATGTAATTTCACATTTATATTTATTTACATGTATAATTATACTTAATTATTTGAAATTCGTATTTAGTTACACTTAATCCCATGTGATTACTAATTTAATGTTTAATCACAAGCGATTACAACATTTTTTTTCTCTTTGTTGGTTTATTATATTATTAAAAACAAAAAATTTTGCTTGTGATTTTATAGTTGTAATTTGTAAATTTGATTATTCATAAGTTAATACTGCTAGTGATCTAAATCTTAAAATTTGATTGTAAATATAATCACATGTAATCTAAGAATACGAATTTTAAATACCCAATAGAAAATGATAAGGAAAAGGTTTTCGAAAGTATTACATGTAGATCTTTAATTAAAAATAAAAATACTTCGATTCCAATAGTGTAATTTTCATAATTTATCTATACTCCCTTATAAAGTGTGACACCCCGCCAAATTGGATACAATTATGTACTCTAATACTTGCATGTCTTAGGCTAATTCCCTACTTAAGTGAATTCACAAACTATTCTTAATGAGATAAGTCTAGCAAAGCCCGACAATTTAATACGTGAAGTATTACTTATTTTGTAATTATTTGTAATTACGCGCGAAATATTCGGAACGAGACCGACAAAACATATACGTACGTTGGTGATACAAAATGTATAAATAATGTAATACTATTTTTATAGTTGTTATTCACTTGAAATATTATGCTAAACATTAAAGCATAACGATAAAAACATTAAACATTTATACGTTTTACTTAAAACGTAACGAATACGACAAAATACATAAAACGAATCCGACAACCAAACTAGTCAAAAATAATATTTTTGAAACTCACTATTAAGTATTTGAAATAATACTTCAAAATATTCTAACGCGAAAATAACCTTAACGAACTAACCGAATAAAATTCGATTTTACGTATAACGATCGAGTAAACGAACACGAGACTGAGCTTAAATAATTTAGTAGCAAAAAGGCAAGAGGGCCATGCCTCTTTGACCCTCAATCGGCCAAAGGCCATACCAAACACAACTATCCCTTTTTGTTTATTATTGCACACAAATACACCTCACATCCAATCCATTTCTTCACCCACTTTCTCTCCTGTTCTTTCTTTTTCCTTCCTTTCTCCACGACAAGAACCAGCAGCCAAATCATCATCATCATTTACCAAAATCATCTTCAAAGTCTTGCAAGGGAAGTAGCAAAAAACAAGCTACAAAGAACACCACCTCCATCTCTTTTGTTTATCCATTTCAAAGCTTTGTAAGATCCACTTTTCTTCCTCTAATCTTGCTTGTTTCTAACTCATAAACATGTTATATGTTCATTACTTAAAAGATCATAATCAAAAACCTAACCAAAATTAAATAAAACATAACTTTGGAGAATATAGTTTTAGGACAGATTTTTAAGGCTTGGTATAAAAATCATATAAAATCATAGGAGTAAAATAAACACATGAGACTACTTGGAGAATCTTGGTAATTTCGTTAGGAACAACTTTCATGTAGAACACTTTCTCTAGAAATACACCGATTTTGATCTATTAACCGATTTGTGAAGGTAAATCATGAAAAATGTGTTCAGAAATCACCTTTGGTCACGAATTTATTTTGAGAGTTATGGCTATCTAAAATTAATGAAAAAATACTGGA
This sequence comes from Helichrysum umbraculigerum, assembly GCA_949592205.1. Classification (NCBI taxonomy): domain Eukaryota; kingdom Viridiplantae; phylum Streptophyta; class Magnoliopsida; order Asterales; family Asteraceae; genus Helichrysum; species Helichrysum umbraculigerum. The sequence goes on from CATIUR010000001.1 coordinate 118,588,196, forward strand.
AGTATTTAACATATGGTAGAACATCGTGTAAAAATTTCGGAAATGTTCGATAAGTTTTGACCCCCGAAATCGAGCTCGAAAGTGAACCGAAAATCTGGAAAACTGAAAATGAGGACTGATTTGGTACGTTATAATAATGACACTTTTTGGCCAACTATAAAACGCAACGACAATTTTCCCGAGCTCTATAAACATATTTAAGGTATTCCTAAAAGTTTCGGGTCAAACCGAACACGTTTGACCAAAGTCAACAAAACCGACACACAAAACACTAAACGTACGATTTAATAAAACGTTGTAGTTTTGGTCAAGGACGAACTCTATAAATACCATATGGTCAAACTCGAACTAAAATAATGAGAATATGGGAAAACGAAAATTTTATATATACGCGAATAACGAAAACGACACCTTACATATTATATATAAATATATACATACTTTCGAATAAATACATCCATGACAAAACAACGAGTGAAACGTATATATATTTATACACATTTGGTGAACTAATTATATACATGTATATATATACATATATATACACACACACACACACACGATAACTATAACTAGGTATATATATATACAACGAAATAAACTATATAAATATATATATATATATATATATACACACACACACACACACACACACACACACACACACACACACACACACACACTTACGCAACAAACAATATATGAAACGACAATAAGTATTAAATACTTACAACGCAACGAAACATAATAATAATATCATATCATATTTTTATTACTAAATCATCACCAACGGGAACGTACTAACTTTAAACAAACAACGATCTTTCAACGAGTGAACGATTAACATGTTTTGACATTGAGCCAATTACTTATATACTTATCTCGTACGTTTAGGACGTTAGAGACTTTCCTTGGACTTAAGCTTTGCTAGCACTCACTTACCGAACTCACGAGGTGAGTTCACATCCCCTCTTTTTACTATTTTACTGCTTTCAACTAGGGGTGAAAAACATATTTACTGTTTTATTAATTGCCATAACCTATATTGATATTATAATTGTTTCTATGCTTTTATACTTTCCACTATTGATTATATGATTGTATCCATGTTTTACTCGATAGCTACAGTACTTTTGAACTATATTATGAATGATTTCATACTATGTATACTATAACGCCCCTCATTTAATACAACAATATAATATTAAGTTTGGCGGAAGCGACTACTTGAAATACATATTCTATTAAAACCTGCTAGAAATTTTCGCAACCCTTTATACAATATGTTTAACTACTAAACAAACATAGTTAACATGTTTACAAACCCGGGGCATTATATACTATTAAACATTATTTATTACAAACTGGATCAGAGTTGCAAGTTTCAAACATTCCCAGCATCAAAACGTCCCTTCCTGGCTACCCACATAATTAAACATAACTTGCAAGAAGTAAATTGAGGGATTAGCACGAAGCTAAGTGAATGAATAATCAACTACAATTCAATTTAGCTAGCAATCTGTTCACAATCAATAATGCAACAAATATCGTCAAGAGGAACGGTGGTTCCTAAGGACCCTGTTCCGGGTGGCCCCATCAGAACACTTAAATCAACTGTAGGCCAAAACAGTGATTAACCGCTAACTAAATGCTAATCTCTATCAACACATGTACGCAACCCTGTGTTGACCAACATTAGCAATCAAGTCCAACCGACAATCTAGTTGACCTCTGTATTCATCAATCAAGCTCACAGGCAAATCAAACCACCAATCAAATGGCATATCATTTCCAAGTTAACATTCTATCAATAGTAATCCTATAATTACTGATTGAAATCAAACTGACACAACCAAATCAAACTATGAGTTTCAAATCCACTCACCTGATTCGTCTCAGTTACTTACTCAGCAGTCTTATCTCGCTGAGCCCTTGGATTATCTGAGAACATAAAATCAATCATAAGTTAGTAATTTGTTTTCAACTAATGGTACTTATGTAATTAAACACATTACATAAGTAATCACATTGTTAATCAATTCCAAACATAAGTAACAATAATATCTTTCTACAAAAGTGCCACTAAAACATCAATAAAGTGCCACTAAAGGAATATTATATACAATACTCAGTCGACGTTAAACTTCTTTACTAAGTCTCATAACTCATTAGAATTATCCACATTATAATATATATTTTCAATGGATAAGTGCCACTAAAGTACCACCTAAATGCCACTAAAGGAATATGACATAAGAAGTGCCACTAAAAACACCATCTTCCAAACACTTATGCATTTTCAAATTTTGCAAAACTCATCAAATTTATTCATGCAAACGCGATCCGGGAAGTAATGGCTGGATCGCGTTCACCCTTAGAAAAAGTTCTGTCACCGTTTTACACTTGGCAACGCGATCCGGGAACTAGGGCTGGATCGCGTTCACATGAAGAAAACGTTATATAATCAATTTTCACTAGGCAACGCGATCCGGGCAAGAGTTCAGGATCGCGTTCCTACGCGTTTCAGCTCTTATTCTGACCTGCAAACACACAGCTCGAACCAATTTTCTTATATCACCATTTTAACTCAACAATCTCAGTTTTTAAGTTTCTAAACACTCTCATACTACCATATATACATACTAAAGCATACAATAACATGTTTAAAGCTTCAATTCACAATCAATTCATACCAAAACTTCAAATGATCATAACCATGAATTTGAACATACAAAATAACTTACAATCAAGGAATTTCAACTAGGAGATGATGATGATTATGATAACACAAGATCACAGCTCCAATTCCACAAGTTTTCGATTATGATTTGCAAGGGTATTAAGGTTTTAGAGGTTTTAGGTGTTTGTTTCTAAATAAGGAAAGTAAAGAACTTTCCTATTTGGGAAAGTTTATAAGTCGGTTAACTTTTTACACCGACCCGCATCCACTTAAAACTAGTCCCTTTTTCAATCTATTGCCTGGAACCTCAAAACCATTTGCGAGAAACTTATTTTATTTTACCGTTAACTATAGTAAATTACAACAAACAACAATTTACTAAGCACAATAAGTCCTAAGGCTTATTTAACTAAGTTTTGCAATTTAAACATATTTATCAAATAATTTCTAAAGTAATAACATATTCAATTTAAATTAGAAATTACCAGCTCAATTAAGAGGATGTTACAACTCTCCCCCCCTTAAGAAGATTTCGTCCCAAAAATCTCATCACGATCAAACAATCCAGGATATCTGGATCTCATACTATCCTCAGTTTCCCAAGTTAGGTTTGCACCTAAACTATGTTTCCATTTCACTAACACCATGGGAATCTGTTTCTTCCTAAGTTTGGTAATTTTTCTGTCGAGAAGTTCAACTGGTTCTTCAACTAACTTTTGACTCTGATCAACTTTCAAATCTTTCAAAGGAAGAATCTGAGACTGATCCTCAACGTTACATTTCCTCAAATAACAAATGTTAAACGTGTCATGAATACCAGTAAGCTCTGGAGGAAGATCCAATGTAACAGACTGATCATTAACAATCTGACGAATTCTAAACGGTCCAATATATCGAGGAGCCAATTTGCCACGTTTCCCAAACCGTATTACCCCTTTCCAAGGTGAAACTTTCAAGTAAACAAGTTCACCTTCAACAAAAGTAACTGGTCGACGTTTAGGATCAGCATATTGTTTCTGTCTATCACGTGCAGCTTTCAATTTTTCACGAGCCACTGCAACTTTATCAGCTGTCATTTGAACAATATCTGGACCTGCAAACTGTTTCTCACCTGCCTCTAGCCAACAAGTTGGAGTTCTACAACGGCGACCATAAAGCATTTCATATGGAGGCATGCCAATACTAGAATGATAAGAGTTATTATAAGCAAACTCAACCAATGGCAAATGAGAATCCCAAGAACCCCCATACTCCAGAATACAAGCTCTCAACATATCCTCCAATGTCTGAATCGTACGTTCTGACTGACCATCTGTTTGAGGATGATAAGCTGTACTAAGATTCACTCTGGTGCCCAACTCACGCTGCAAACTTTGCCAAAATTGAGATTCAAACCTCGGATCTCTATCAGATACAATCGATAATGGAATACCATGCCGAGTAACAATCTCATTCATATACAACTGTGCAAGCTTACTCAGAGATGCAGTATCACTAGTAGCTAGAAAATGAGCACTCTTGGTCAATCGATCAACAATGACCCAAACCATGTCATTTCCCCGGACAGTTCTAGGCAGTTTGGTAACAAAATCCATAGTCAATTGTTCCCACTTCCATTCGGGAATCTCAAGCTGTTTCAACGATCCATACGGCTTCTGGTGTTCAGCTTTAACTTGAGAACAAATATGACAAGAACTAATAAACCTTGCTACATCCATCTTCATTGTAGGCCACCAATACAAAGGTTTCAAGTCATTATACATTTTAGTGCTTCCTGGATGTACAGACAATCTGGACTTATGGGCTTCATTCAGAATAATATCCCGAAGACCACCAAACAAAGGTATCCAAATACGAGACTGAAAGGTTTTTAATCCTCTCGAATCATCCAATAACAATTCCTTTCGATTCAACATAATTTCAGATTTCAAATTATTATCTAACAAAGCCTTTAACTGTGCAGCTTTTATCTGAGCCACCAAATCAGAAGAAACTTCTAAACGCATAACATAAACTCGATCAGAAGTTACCTTGCGGCTTAAAGCATCAGCAACCACATTGGCTTTCCCTGGATGGTATTTAATTTCACAATCATAATCTTTGATTAATTCTAACCATCGTCTCTGCCGCATATTCAACTCTTGCTGTGAAAATATATACTGAAGACTCTTGTGATCTGTACAAATAACACATTTAGTACCATACAAGTAATGCCTCCAGATTTTTAAAGCAAACACAACTGCTGCAAGCTCTAAATCATGGGTAGGATAATTTCTTTCATGAGGTTTGAGCTGACGAGAAGCATAAGCAATCAAACGATCTCGCTGCATCAAAACACAACCCAAACCAGCAATCGATGCATCACAATAAACAATAAAATCATCGGACCCATCTGGCAATGCTAACACAGGAGCCTGACATAACAACTGTTTCAGAGTCTGAAAAGCTGTTTCCTGTTGTTCAGCCCATATAAACTTTTCATCCTTACGGGTCAATTTAGTCAACGAACCGGCAATTTTAGAAAAATCTTTAATAAACTTCCGGTAATAACCCGCCAAACCAAGAAAACTTTTTATTTCTGAAGCAGACTTTGGAGCTTTCCAATTCATTACAGCTTCAATTTTCGAAGGATCAACTTTAACACCATCATTACAAATAATATGACCCAAAAACTGTACTTCCCGAATCCAAAATTCACATTTAGAAAACTTTGCATACAAATGTTCTCTCTTTAAGGTTTCCAATACCAACCTCAAATGCATTCCATGCTCTGATTCGGATTTAGAATATACCAAAATGTCATCGATAAACACAATCACAAATTTATCAAGAAAAGGTCGACAAACACGGTTCATCAAATCCATAAAAACTGCGGGAGCATTCGTCAAACCAAAAGGCATAACCAGGAATTCAAAATGACCATACCTGGTTCTAAATGCAGTTTTAGGAATATCACAATCCCTAACACGAACTTGATGATAACCTGATCTCAAATCAATCTTGGAATAAAATGAAGATCCCTGCAACTGATCAAATAAATCATCTATCCGAGGCAGAGGATATTTATTCTTTACTGTCCTTTTATTCAATTCCCTATAATCAATGCACATTCTAAAAGACCCATCTTTCTTTTTCACAAACAGAACTGGTGCACCCCAGGGAGAAGAACTAGGTCTAATAAACCCTTTATCCAACAACTCTTGTATCTGATTCATCATTTCACGTATCTCAGACGGAGCTAATCTATAAGGGGCTTTGGCTATAGGTGAAGAGCCAGGAACAAGATCAATCTGGTATTCAACTTCCCTAACCGGTGGTAAACCAGGTAATTCATCAGGGAATACTTCCGGATACTCAGAAACAACCGGTACATCAGAAAGGGACTTCTTTTCTAACTTAGCATCAATCACATAAGCTAGATACGATTCACAGCCCTTGGACAAAGATTTCCTAGCTTTCATCATACTAATCAAAGGTATACAAACATTATCCCGTTCTCCTCGAGCCACGACATATGACTTTTCAGAGATTGGAATTCTAATCAGCTTATTATGGCAATCTATGCTTGCTTTATACTGACTTAACCAATCCATACCAATAATCACATCAAAACTAGCAATTGGCATCAACAGAAAGGAAATTGGGAAAGTCTGGCTATCTATTATAATACTAGCTCCAATTACCGAGGTGGTAACAGGAACCGATTTGCCACTAGCTATTTCTACTTCAACTGGGTTTGTTATCACAGTAGGCATCATTTTCAACTTATCACAGAAGTACATGGATACAAAAGAACAATTTGCACCAGAATCAAATAAAACACGAGCTGGTACAGAATTTACAAGAAAAGTACCCGTGATCACGTCATCTGTATGGACAGCTTCATCAACTGTCATTTGAAAAGCCCTACTAACTGCAGATGGCGGATTCTTCCGCTTCTGACCGGAAGAAGCTGATGAACCAGCAACTGTCCCCGAACCCTGTCTCTTAGCCTCAGAACACTGATTTGCACGATGACCTTCCTTATGGCAATTCCAACACACATAAGTGGGAAAAACACAATCTTTGGCTTCATGCCCAATCACACCACATTTTACACATCTAGTGGTTTGCACAGTACACAGCCCAAAATGTCTAGCTCTACATTTAATACACCAATTGGGACGATCAGAAGTACCACCACGACTTTCTTGTTTCTTACCCTGCTGATTTCCTTGCCACCGTTGCTTACCTTTACCAGAAGATTCACTCTTAGATTTCTGAGAAACCATTTCTTTACTTGATGCCTGTTGAGGTTTTAAATCACTGTCAACAGATCGAGCTAACATGAAAGCTTGAGAAAGAGAGCCAGCTAATCTCACTGAAGTTCGATACTGATTAGGTAAAGTACCCACAAACTGTTCTATCTGAGTTCTCTCATCAGGAACCCACTGCTGAACAAACCTGAGTTTCTCTGTAAACTGATTTATCAAATCATCCATTGACATGTTATCAGTTAATTGCAAATCCATAAACTCCTTTCTAATCCGAGCTATATCATAGTTTGAACAATACTGCTTACAGACTTCATTACGAAAGTCAGACCATCGGATATATGCTTTCTGAAAAGAAGATAATACAGAAGTAATTGAATCCCACCAATTCATAGCTGCTCCTTTTAAAAGTTGAGTTGCATACGGAACTTTTAATTCTTCCTCACATTGACAGACTTCAAATTTCTTTTCAACATCTCTCAACCAATTTAGAGTTACAGAAGGATTTGTACTACCCGAATACACCGACGGATTACTGCTCATAAAGGTTTTAAAGGAACACACCTTTTGCTTTGGCGGTGAAATCGTACCAAACACAGGATGAGATGATTCAGCCTCTTTTTGTTGTTTATACATTCTAAGTGCTTGGTTTTCCTCTTCCAATTGAAGTAAATACTGATCCCTTTCTGCCTCCTCTCTAGCATGGAAAGAAGTACCAGCATTCTCATTCCGGTCATCATGAGTCTCAGCAGCAACTTCAGGCCTTGAGGCATTATTAGGGTTAACAGGTAGTTGCTCGTTATCCGCCATATCTGTAAACACCACAACAGCTTACAAATCATTAGTCGTTAGCACCTATTCTACTAACCGATTCACATTCAGTACATAATCCCTTTCCCAAGAATGTTTGACACAACACAATCAAAGTTTAGGATTGAACATACAATCATATTCAATTGCCCCAAACTATTGCTCTGATACCAACTTATAACGCCCCTCATTTAATACAACAATATAATATTAAGTTTGGCGGAAGCGACTACTTGAAATACATATTCTATTAAAACCTGCTAGAAATTTTCGCAACCCTTTATACAATATGTTTAACTACTAAACAAACATAGTTAACATGTTTACAAACCCGGGGCATTATATACTATAAAACATTATTTATTACAAACTGGATCAGAGTTGCAAGTTTCAAACATTCCCAGCATCAAAACGTCCCTTCCTGGCTACCCACATAATTAAACATAACTTGCAGGAAGTAAATTGAGGGATTAGCACGAAGCTAAGTGAATGAATAAATAACTACAATTCAATTTATCTAGCAATCTGTTCACAATCAATAATGCAACAAATATCGTCAAGAGGAACGGTGGTTCCTAAGGACCCTGTTCCGGGTGGCCCCATCAGAACACTTAAATCAACTGTAGGCCAAAACAGTGATTAACCGCTAACTAAATGCTAATCTCTATCAACACATGTACGCAACCCTGTGTTGACCAACATTAGCAATCAAGTCCAACCGACAATCTAGTTGACCTCTGTATTCATCAATCAAGCTCACAGGCTAATCAAACCACCAATCAAATGGCATATCATTTCCAAGTTAACATTCTATCAATAGTAATCCTATAATTACTGATTGAAATCAAACTGACACAACCAAATCAAACTATGAGTTTCAAATCCACTCACCTGATTCGTCTCAGTTACTTACTCAGCAGTCTTATCTCGCTGAGCCCTTGGATTATCTGAGAACATAAAATCAATCATAAGTTAGTAATTTGTTTTCAACTAATGGTACTTATGTAATTAAACACATTACATAAGTAATCACATTGTTAATCAATTCCAAACATAAGTAACAATAATATCTTTCTACAAAAGTGCCACTAAAACATCAATAAAGTGCCACTAAAGGAATATTATATACAATACTCAGTCGACGTTAAACTTCTTTACTAAGTCTCATAACTCATTAGAATTATCCACATTATAATATATATTTTCAATGGATAAGTGCCACTAAAGTACCACCTAAATGCCACTAAAGGAATATGACATAAGAAGTGCCACTAAAAACACCATCTTCCAAACACTTATGCATTTTCAAATTTTGCAAAACTCATCAAATTTATTCATGCAAACGCGATCCGGGAAGTAATGGCTGGATCGCGTTCACCCTTAGAAAAAGTTCTGTCACCGTTTTACACTTGGCAACGCGATCCGGGAACTAGGGCTGGATCGCGTTCACATGAAGAAAACGTTATATAATCAATTTTCACTAGGCAACGCGATCCGGGCAAGAGTTCAGGATCGCGTTCCTACGCGTTTCAGCTCTTATTCTGACCTGCAAACACACAGCTCGAACCAATTTTCTTATATCACCATTTTAACTTAACAATCTCAGTTTTTAAGTTTCTAAACACTCTCATACTACCATATATACATACTAAAGCATACAATAACATGTTTAAAGCTTCAATTCACAATCAATTCATACCAAAACTTCAAATGATCATAACCATGAATTTGAACATACAAAATAACTTACAATCAAGGAATTTCAACTAGGAGATGATGATGATTATGATAACACAAGATCACAGCTCCAATTCCACAAGTTTTCGATTATGATTTGCAAGGGTATTAAGGTTTTAGAGGTTTTAGGTGTTTGTTTCTAAATAAGGAAAGTAAAGAACTTTCCTATTTGGGAAAGTTTATAAGTCGGTTAACTTTTTACACCGACCCGCATCCACTTAAAACTAGTCCCTTTTTCAATCTATTGCCTGGAACCTCAAAACCATTTGCGAGAAACTTATTTTATTTTACCGTTAACTATAGTAAATTACAACAAACAACAATTTACTAAGCACAATAAGTCCTAAGGCTTATTTAACTAAGTTTTGCAATTTAAACATATTTATCAAATAATTTCTAAAGTAATAACATATTCAATTTAAATTAGAAATTACCAGCTCAATTAAGAGGATGTTACATATACAAACTATTATTTATGAAACAACATTTTCATAAACTATTTTGAAAAGTGATTGTGCCCAACAGACTTGGGTATTGGATCCTACTGACTTAGATCGAGGGACACTTACTCTCCCTACTATTTCGGTTGCCCTACAGACTTAGGTATTGGATCCTACTTACTTGAATCAGATCCTACTGACTTGGATCGAGGGACACTTACTCTCCCTACTATTTCGGTTTGCCCTACAGACTTGGGTGTTAGATCCTACTGACTTGGATCAGATCTTACTGACTTGAATCAGGGATACTTACTTGCCCATAAAACAGATTTTGGATTAGGATACTTACTTTCCTACAAAACATATTTTGGGTTAGGATACTTACTTTCCTATAAACATATTTTGAATAGGATACCTACTTTCCTACAACTAATAAGATACTTCTTTCCTACAATCATATATATACCTACTTTCCTACAACTAATATACCTACTTTCCTACAACTAATAGGATACTTCTTTTGTAACATCCTCAAATTGGGCCTAGAAGTAATAGGTATTTTCTGTAAATTTTAAATGCGATTTAAAATTGTTATATGTGTTTGATTGTATAATTAATAGGTCGATAAGCCTCGGGAAATATTGTGGCTAGTGAAATATTGTTTGGATTTCAATTTATTTAGTTGACGGTAAAATAAAATTGTATTTCCCCGTAAATGGTTTTTAAGTTCCAGACAATAATAAATACGGGGAATAAAAATTACACACTTATATGCTAAAATCTATGGAATAAATCGGTTTTATTCCCACACACACATACATACGTACGTATTCATACATTCATACATACAAACACAAACCCTAACCCAAAATCATGAAGAAATCATCAAAATTGGAGCTTCATAATTCGGATTCAAGCTTCTAACATGAAGATTATCATCTTCTAATCCTTCCTTTCAACTTGTAAATTCTTAATCTTTGAATCATGAACCCTAGAAATTGGGGGTTTTGATGTTCTTGGTGATAATTCGAAATTAAGCTTTGATTATGTGAAATTGATGTTAGTTAAGCTTATAGTTGTTGATATCTAGCAATATTCTAGCTTAAGTTTGTAAATTAATCTTGGTTCTTAAGTTTTTGATGATTTTGATGGGTTATTGATTATAATCCAAAAATTTAGAGATGTAGTGATTAAATTCTCGTTAGTTGATGATTAAATGATGATTATCATGTAAACCCTAAGTTAGAAATGAAGAAGGTGATAAAATGATTTGATGAGTTCATGGGATTTTGATGGGTTTATGGTATTAATCATAAACTAAAGCTTGGTATTAGTTGAAATGGTGTTAATAAGTGTTAATAAGTGTTAATAAGAGGATTAGTAGCTTTAATGTTGAAAGTGTGAATTAATCAAGTTGTGTGATTATAATTCAAGTGGAATTTGTGAAAGTGTGATGATTAGGTGTTAATCACCTTGATTGATAATAACAAAAGGTTGTTATAGTGTTATTAGTGAAAGATGAGTTATTATATGAGTTGTTATTCATTTAAGCTAAGATGAGGTTAATGGTCTAATTATGCTAATTAGCTATAGTTGAGTTGGATTAATATGATAATGTGAATTATGTGACAAGTTGATTATAATTATCATGATTTATTAAGTGAGAGTGAACTAATGAAGTTAATAGTGATCATTCATATTTATGGAATGAATTATGTGAAATTACTACAAGTGATAACTAAATTGATGTATAGTTGAAAAGTGGTTAACATGATATCTAATCATGATTAAGAAACAATTCAAGAAGTATGAACTTGATGTTTATGACGATAGTGATAATACATATGAATTGAGATTGTTGGTATAAATCTATTGGAGTAATGTTATGTAGATTTGATACAAGTAACTGACTTGTGTATTTTGTTGTATTTCCAGATATGGAGAAGACTCAGTGATATTAGACTACTGAGTGGGCGACTATGGTAGTCGGTGAGTGGACTTTGATCTCTCACTATAATTTAGTGATCACTTATGTGGTTACTTCATGTGTTATGTGTTATATTCAAGTGTTAAGTGTATTGTGAATTGTGTTAAAGTGTTAAGTGACCTATTGGTAACTGTGTTAATAGAGGTCAACTATGTTGGACTGTGTTGTTACAGGTTAGTCAACACAAGGGTTGTGAACATTCGTTGTAAGTAAGGCTTGTGTTGACTAAAGGTAACAAACGGTTATCGGTTAACCACTGTATTGGCCTGCAGTTGGTGTAAGTGTCGCTTGGTGGGCCACCGCGGCTGAGGGCGCCACAAGGGCCACCGATCCTCTGGTGATGTTGAGTCAAAGTGTTAAATGTGGTGAACTCATAGTGTTAAACTAAGTTGTATTGTTAGTGATGAGTTAACTCACTTAGCTTCGTGCTAATCCCTCGTTGTTTACTCCTTGCAGGTTAATATCTATTGTTATGGGCGGGTCAAGAAGTAACTGAAGAATGTTTGACTAGGATTACTCTGATTATTAATTAATACAGTTTAAAATGTTTGATTATATAATGTCCAGAATATAGAAGATTGTTTTGTAAACAATAATAATCAATACTTAGAACTTAGGTAATGGAAGATGACGACATGTCATTTTATGTATATATATGTTTTGGGACTTGAGCTTCCGAATTGTTTTAAAAAAAAAAAAAAAAAAAAACAGTTGTAAATTTTGGGGCTTTATAAGTTGGTATCAGAGCATAGGTTTGGACGAATTGAACGATGGTTGGATGTTCAATCCCAAGCCTAGTGATAGTGGTCAAACATTCCGAGGTGTGGGATTAGTGGTTGGATGAGCAAGTTGTTGTTAAATGTGAACTAATCTATAACAAGATGCTAGAATGTTGTTTTGGGTGCAGAGACGGAGGATCATGAGGAACCGATTGGTATTCTCAATCCTCAACACTCGTGGGCCTAGATGTGCCAGGTAATTTCTGATAAACTTGGTGAATTTCAATAAATTTTAATTGTTTTACTTTACTATGTTATGAGTATTAGTAAAGTAAATTGAATTGTTGGTGATTATTACTTGTTAATAAGGTAATAGAGATATTAATAGGTAATTAAGACGGAAATAGTAATTTCAGAAAAGTGTTGAAACTGTGTGTAGATACATGAGTGACTAATGTGTAACTGTGTGTTATGTGGAATTAAGTGTATGTGTAATGTGAAAATGAAGCGTGTGAATATAAGTTGATAAATGCAAGTGTGATTATAGATCCTTGCTAGGGAAATAATTGATAAATGATAAGCTAATTTGATGTGACACACTATGATGAAATCAATGGGTTACGGGTGTATCCATTTATAAGTTTGGAGTTGTATTGTTGTGTGACTTAGAATGTGTCTAGTTGTTGAAATATATGCTATTGACTTGGAAAGGTCAATGTTGAATGTAATTGTGTCAAACTCGATAATTGTCATGCTATGCCATGCTATGAAGTGAGGAATGTGACTAGATGTCTAAATGTTTAGCATTGACCATGATTAGGGTGATAATATGAAACTAATAATGAAAGTGGGTTAGTTTGACTTGGAATAGTCAGAGAAGTGTGGGTTGAGTGTTGGAATGGTGATCATATGGTCGTAAACCCAAACGGGTCATTTAAGTGTCCAAATGGGTCACTTAGTGTTAAAATGTATAGAATTTGATGTGGTATGTGTATGATAACTTTTAAAGTGACTTAAAGTCATAAGCATAGATAAAATGTGGATTGAAAATGTTAATGTTGTCATGTTGAATGAAATTGGTGAAATTGTCCATTTTGACCCCTAAACGGGTCAACGTGTTAAAATAATGTAGAAGGAGTGTTTGTATATGATGAATGTGCCCACACGTCACAAATATATGTAGAAAAATGTTAGCAAAGGGTTGAAGTCAAAAACCTAGCCATTTGGAATATGGCGTGTCAACTAAACGGTCGAAAATGGTCTAAAATGACCCATACGTCCATTTTCTTGTTAAACGTGTAAATTGAAAAAGTGAAAAAATAGAAAGTTGCATTTTGATTATATAAAGGTGCCTGCAAAATTTCAGAGTCTAACTCTTTACGGTTTAGGAGATATGCGCGTTTGAATTTCGTGTTTTTGCACTAAAATTTCTGAGTTGCTGCAGCATGTTGAATCCGGTCGTATTCCCTTGAATACGTACGGATTCCCACGAATACGGCGGATTCATTGGGCGGATTCCTTAAAAATGGTTCTGTCTCGTGAAGTTGGCGGGAATACGGCGGATTCCCCGGAATCCGGGCGGATTCCCATGAATACGGACGTATTCCCTGTAATACGAACGTATTCCCTTGTTTTGAGACTTTTCTTGTGTTATGTGTTATATTAAGTGAGTTTAATATGAAAATTTGTAAATTTCGACGTTCGTCGTAACGTTCTACGTAGAATTTCCGTTAGAAAATTTCTGTGTCCGATTAAGACGAAATTTACATGTCAACTCAAAAACGGGCCAACGGTCAAAGCTCATCGCTTTGCCATGAGCCCTGTCAGTTTTCGGCACTTCGGGGTCGTTTGGGGCCCGAAAATCGCGTTTTATTGTTTTTCGGACATTATTTCGGACTTCTAGCTTATGAATTGTATTGGGCTTTTGTTTCTTTGAGCCCAGAGATCATTCCTGTGACTATATGCAATATTAAAAGTTGTTTTAAGAGGTTTATATGGTTCTTTGTGTAGGAGTTGTTTGTAGGCAGTTTATTTGACTGCAAAGTATACCAGTAAGGGTATTGTTGATTGTTGCTTGTTAGGGTAAATAAATATTGATTATGTAATCATGTTAATTACATTATGTGAAATACTTAATATGATTGAATAAGTATTTGTAAGAGTTGAAGAGTATGGTAGGAGCTTACTCTTGCTTGATAACTAAATATGGAAGGTTATTTATTAATCAACTTAGAAATTATATATTGATGAATATGTGTGAATATTGCAGGGAATATTAATAAAATACTTGGTGTTGAATGTTATATAGAGTATTATACTTGATAATTAAAGTGTTAAGTGATTGATATTGAATCATATAGTATAGGTGTTAATTGACTTAATTATGTTAAAACCTACACATCGTCGATAGTAGTTTCACATTCAAGTGATAAAGGAAAAATAGTAACCAGTTAACACTTGGTCATAAATCTATTTTAAGTGCTATTATATGTGTGATAATTGTTGATTTCAACATTGTGAATTATGTGAGAGTAAAAGTTAATCATTTTAAAGATCAATGGTATGAAGTGGCCTGAGAATAAAGTGTGACTGACATAATATGACGACGTCTGGCCAACGTATTTATATTATGCCATTTCACAGGGAGTATTGAGGCTACCAAGTACCAGAGAAATCAATGAGACTTTAAAATTTGTAGGTTTGCAATGCTGATATAGAGAGAGTCAATGATTGACTAAATCGAAATGGTAGTAAAAGATTAAGTTATTGTATTAATGGGTTACTTATTAATAAAAGAAATATATAAATATATATAGAGAGAGAGCCTTTTTATTGAAACTGTGAAAAATTGATAGTTATATTATCGTTAATTGAGAATTTTGTAAAATTTGATTGTTATTATATGCATAATATCAAAGTGAAATGATAGGTTGCGTAAAGAAATGATGGAAATGTGAAATAATCTTCCGTGGAGATTAAAGAGATATGATTGATTAATGGAATATTGTTGAAAAATGTGTGTGTGGTTAGCACATTTTGTTGGAATGGTACTTGCGCTTGAATGGCAATGTACCCGTTGATGGAAAAACTTGGTAATTATTCAATTTGAATTGGTACTAAGTGACTTGGTGATTAAGTGATAATAGTGTTAAACATGAAGAATTGACTTCTATTTTGATTGTTAACCTGTGGTTAGTGTTACATGATTCCGAGATATTTTAAATAAAAGATTATCATATACATTAGTGATATGTGGTACTAGCACAAATGCTAGTTATGAATTGAAATTTAAATTTCATTGTTGTTGGGTGTAGTGTGATTTTCATAATCATTGTTTTACTATTAAAAGGGGTATAAATCATATATCTATTTTAAAGATTATAACACGTCGCTAGTTTCTAGTGGTAAGAGTATGTTATTGTACATGATTGTTATTCACTTATGTCAAGTGGATACATGTTTAAAGTGATTAATTATGAGTAATTCACTTAAGTGATCATAGTATGCATGAAAATATGATTTAGATACATATCATACGTTAAGGTAAGAAATAGAAACATGTACATGTGGATATGTATATGTAGATAGAATTTAAATTGTGTGCATATAATTAAGAGTTACTCAAAGGAGTAATTATTGTAAGTGATAATATCACGCTTGTTGTTGAATAATGTGAGTAGTATTATACTATATGCAAGTTAAATTGAGTATAAGACACAATGTATGTGTTTGCGTGAATGTAATTGAGATACACACTGGTGGTGTGTAAATTGATAAAATAACATATATCTATATAAATATATGTAGGTACACGGTGTATGTAGTGAAATGTATGTATAAGTATGTCATGCATAGGTGATTTAAGTTGTGTACACACTTTAGGTGGATATAGCGATGAGAAATTTCGTAGTTAGAGTTGTATGAAAGGTGCAATATTAATAAAGTGGAAATATTGTGATATTAGAATCTCACTTAAGGAATGAGAGATGTCACGTGATTGAGTTCTTTAGAATATTTAAGGTTGATTAGATTTCGAGGACGAAATATCTTTAAGGGGGAGATTTGTAACATCCTCAAATTGGGCCTAGAAGTAATAGATATTTTCTGTAAATTTTAAATGCGATTTAAAATTGTTATATGTGTTTGATTGTATAATTAATAGGTCGATAAGCCTCAGGAAATATTGTGGCTAGTGAAATATTGATTGTTTTAAATTTATTTAGTTGACGGTAAAATAAAATTGTATTTCCCCGTAAATGGTTTTTAAGTTCCAGACAATAATAAATACGGGGAATAAAAATTACACACTTATATGCTAAAATCTATGGAATAAATCGGTTTTATTCCCACACACACATACATACGTACGTATTCATACATTCATACATACAAACACAAACCCTAACCCAAAATCATGAAGAAATCATCAAAATTGGAGCTTCATAATTCGGATTCAAGCTTCTAACATGAAGATTCTCATCTTCTAATCCTTCCTTTCAACTTGTAAGTTCTTAATCTTTGAATCATGAACCCTAGAAATTGGAGGTTTTGATGTTCTTGGTGATAATTCGAAATTAAGCTTTGATTATGTGAAATTGATGTTAGTTAAGCTTATAGTTGTTGATATCTAGCAAGATTCTAGCTTAAGTTTGTAAATTAATCTTGGTTCTTAAGTTTTTGATGATTTTGATGGGTTATTGATTATAATCCGAAAATTTAGAGATGTAGTGATTAAATTTTCGTTAGTTGATGATTAAATGATGATTATCATGTAAACCCTAAGTTAGAAATGAAGAAGGTGATAAAATGATTTGATGAGTTCATGGGATTTTGATGGGTTTATGGTATTAATCATAAACTAAAGCTTGGTATTAGTTGAAATGGTGTTAATAAGTGTTAATAAGTGTTAATAAGAGGATTAGTAGCTTTAATGTTGAAAGTGTGAATTAATCAAGTTGTGTGATTATAATTCAAGTGGAATTTGTGAAAGTGTGATGATTAGGTGTTAATCACCTTGATTGATAATAACAAAAGGTTGTTATAGTGTTATTAGTGAAAGATGAGTTATTATATGAGTTGTTATTCATTTAAGCTAAGATGAGGTTAATGGTCTAATTATGCTAATTAGCTATAGTTGAGTTGGATTAATATGATAATGTGAATTATGTGACAAGTTGATTATAATTATCATGATTTATTAAGTGAGAGTGAACTAATGAAGTTAATAGTGATCATTCATATTTATGGAATGAATTATGTGAAATTACTACAAGTGATAACTAAATTGATGTATAGTTGAAAAGTGGTTAACATGATATCTAATCATGATTAAGAAACAATTCAAGAAGTATGAACTTGATGTTTATGACGATAGTGATAATACATATGAATTGAGATTGTTGGTATAAATCTATTGGAGTAATGTTATGTAGATTTGATACAAGTAACTGACTTGTGTATTTTGTTGTATTTCCAGATATGGAGAAGACTCAGTGATATTAGACTACTGAGTGGGCGACTATGGTAGTCGGTGAGTGGACTTTGATCTCTCACTATAATTTAGTGATTACTTATGTGGTTACTTCATGTGTTATGTGTTATATTCAAGTGTTAAGTGTATTGTGAATTGTGTTAAAGTGTTAAGTGACCTATTGGTAACTGTGTTAATAGAGGTCAACTATGTTGGACTGTGTTGTTACAGGTTAGTCAACACAAGGGTTGTGAACATTCGTTGTAAGTAAGGCTTGTGTTGACTAAAGGTAACAAACGGTTATCGGTTAACCACTGTATTGGCCTGCAGTTGGTGTAAGTGTCGCTTGGTGGGCCACCGCGGCTGAGGGCGCCACAAGGGCCACCGATCCTCTGGTGATGTTGAGTCAAAGTGTTAAATGTGGTGAACTCATAGTGTTAAACTAAGTTGTATTGTTAGTGATGAGTTAACTCACTTAGCTTCGTGCTAATCCCTCGTTGTTTACTCCTTGCAGGTTAATATCTATTGTTATGGGCGGGTCAAGGAGTAACTGAAGAATGTTTGACTAGGATTACTCTGATTATTAATTAATACAGTTTAAAATGTTTGATTATATAATGTCCAGAATATAGAAGATTGTTTTGTAAACAATAATAATCAATACTTAGAACTTAGGTAATGGAAGATGACGACATGTCATTTTATGTATATATATGTTTTGGGACTTGAGCTTCCGAATTGTTTAAAAAAAAAAAAAAACAGTTGTAAATTTTGGGGCGTTATAAGTTGGTATCAGAGCATAGGTTTGGGCGAATTGAACGATGGTTGGATGTTCAATCCCAAGCCTAGTGATAGTGGTCAAACATTCCGAGGTGTGGGATTAGTGGTTGGATGAGCAAGTTGTTGTTAAATGTGAACTAATCTATAACAAGATGCTAGAATGTTGTTTTGGGTGCAGAGACGGAGAATCAGATCCTACTGACTTGGATCGAGGGACACTTACTCTCCCTACTATTTCGGTTTGCCCTACACACTTGGGTGTTAGATCCTACTGACTTGGATCAGATCTTACTGACTTGAATCAGGGATACTTACTTGCCCATAAAACAGATTTTGGATTAGGATACTTACTTTCCTACAAAACATATTTTGGGTTAGGATACTTACTTTCCTATAAACATATTTTGAATAGGATACCTACTTTCCTACAACTAATAGGATACTTATTTTATTCACTTTTTTCTTTTATGTCAAACATTTGACTTTATCAAATTGAACAATTGTTAAAACAAATTCTACTATTATTCACACAAAATAAAAAATAAACAATTGAGATATCAAGTCATGCAAAGATATTGTATAAATTCTATGAATTACTCATGATAAAACGTCGCTGTTGTTCATCGATGTAGGTCAACATTGCTAACGACCATCGCCAACAACTATTATTGTCTCTTTCATTAACATTATTCTCAGTTATCATCATCGACCACTACTATATTTTTCTAATTTGTTACCGCTGCATTGCGCGGGTAATTTACTAGTAGATGAGTAAAACTGCATTTTTGTCCCCGCGGTGGCCCAATTTTGCTGATTTTATCCTTAAAATTTTCCCCCCCATTTTTCGTCCTTTTGATTGTCCAATTTTGAATTTTATTGTCCTTCCACTAACTCCAGTTAGTTTTCTCTGTTAAGTGACATAAAATGACCAAAATACCCCACGTTCTTCATCTTCCTCCTCAAACCCTCATTGACTAAAAAAATCCATATTGCTCAATCATTTGATCATTTTTAACTCTCACAATTGATACCTCAATTAACAAAGGTAGACATACACATACATATACTTATCTGCTTCAATTTCAATATCAATATAAATCATTCACCATTTTTATTGCCAAATCAAAACATGATACATAATATACATTGTTCCTGCCATCATATATATAAAATTATAATAAATATACACAGAAATGTACATATACATTACTTAGTGTTAAAATCAAAATGAAAACATTAATTAATAACGAATAAATAAAATCATAAATCAAACCTCTGTTTTTCCAGCAAATAACCACAAAACGTTTACCATCGTTTTTCTAGTGACACAAACAATTTTTGATTAAGGTCCGACAGCCTATATTTCAGCTCTGGTAGGAAGCACAACTGTAAACACACACCTGTACACCTCGATCTGATCGGTGATACTAGCGGTGCGGTGGCGGGGACGAGCAATACCGGCCACAATGGCGTTTCCGGTGGAGAGCAAATTGGCGGATCCATACAGGTTCGAGCAGATCAGCAGCGTCTCCCTATCTGTAAGTTCCGAATCTGCAACAAAACACAAATCGAGGCAAAACACGAGTAGATCTGATGGTGTTTATTTTGCGTATAAAGTTAGGCGTAGTGTTGGCGACGAGCGACGGCAGCTCCAATGAGTAACAGAATAAAGGTTGTGGATTTTTATGAGATTTGGATTTCAAAGGGTTTGTGTATTCGTGGGTGTTAAATTAGTGTCGACCGGAGGATAATATTATGATTTAGGGGTTTGGGTGATGGAAATGGTACATAGAATTGAAGATCGATAGTATTTGGAAGATTACTAGTTTTGGTTTGAGTGATATGGTTACTTTTTGAGTGTCTGTTTGAAGAAAGATGAGAAAAGAATTAAGAATTGGGGGTTAAGGCTTGATGAAGAAGATGGGGTATTTTAGTCATTTTACGTCACTTAGCGGACAAAACTAACTTAAGTTAGTAAAAGGGATAAAAATTGCAAAATTGGACAATCACAGGGACAAAAATGAGGAAAAAAAAACTTTTGAAATTGAACAACCAAAGGGACGAAAAATGCAATTTACCCTTTATAGATTTATGATTTATGCGATAAATAATTTTAAAGAAAAAAAGTGAAAATAAATATTTAAAATCCGTTCTTCAATTTCGTGATTCTTAACAACTACCTTGCTAATTGTATGTGCTAAAATAACAACACATGCCCCGACGTCTACTGTGAAACGCAACCGGCCGGAGGAAAATTTTAGGGTTTGTTCATGTTCGCTTATCTTATTAGTTCAATAAATTGATAACTTAATGCTTGATATATCATGTATATTTGCTATTGTATGTTTGTTAATATATTTTATGTTGTTTGATTTATTGAATAATATATGCTTGCTGGTGTTTGAATGTGTAATCGCGCAAACTGTTAGATTTCTGATATCTAAACTTGTTTTTTTATCAATCAATCGGTAAAAAAACCTTATTTTTTAATCTCGTCAGTCGATTACATCACTGTTATTGATTGATGATATAAGTAATAGATGTTTGTAGAAGAAGAATTAAAAAACCTCCAATTTTATGATGAAATTAATTATCATACACGATATGATTACTTGTTTTTTTATGATGATGATCGTATTCGTTTTGGTTGATCATCTAGGGTTTGGTTCATTGTTATTAATTGATGAATATCGTGATTTAGGCTCTGTAGGAGAAAAGCAGAATCCTGCAGCAAATTAATTCTCGAAGTGTATTCGTTACGTGACGGTGTTGTTGATAGCTCTGTGACGCTGGAAATAAAGGTTAATGCTTGCAAACTCGGTAAAATTGAATTACATTCTAACTGATAAAATACAATACTGTTCTTGTAGAAACTTCTTTTGTCCTGTGACTCTTTTCTCTGGCTGACTGTCCTCGTTCTTTCTTTTCTTTGCATCTAACTAGCTTTTTTTCCCATGTTATAGGATCCTACCAATAAGCTGGAAGGACTGAAAAGTAAATATATAATTTCACATTCTTAATTAATTTCGTAGGAACCTGTAGTTAATTAATATTCCATGAAGTGCATGAAACTGAAGTCAAATGGAACTACTTAAAATTACATTCATAATTTCTTAGGAACCCTATAATTGCCACATTTGAGCCCTAACAGATTAAATTCAAACGGCTCGGACACTACTCATAAAATTGACCATTGACCTATGTATAATGGACGTTTGTTGAGTAACTTTGTATAAATATATGTATGTTTGTTGAGTAATTTTGGATAAAATGATAAGAATTAAAATTTTATTTTTGTAACATTAGTTGTTACACTTTTTGTTATTACTAGGAATATGAAGAAAATCAAGGGAAGAAAGAAGACCAAGAGAAGAAACAAGAATGCATCAACAATGGTAAACGGGGTTAAAATAAACTTTTGCATGCCAATATTGAGTCGTATTTAAGTCAGGTTGAGTTTTCATATTTGCTTTTGTCAAAGGAAAAAATATGTTGGCTATCTTCAACATTAACGTTCATATGTGTACATAGTTTGTGTCAAACCAAAAATCTTACTCCTCATTTTTCTACTAAAGTTTTGACCATATAGTTCAAATAATCCAATTTAATGCGGAACCGTTTTGATTTTAGATACAGCTGTTTTTACTTGAGGATCAAAGTTACATGACTTAGAATCTTAATAACATTTAAATTGTACTCTAAATATCTGTCTCAACCCTATAAAATAATAGCATATAAAAATAACAATAACGCTTGACTACAAGTGGGGGTTGTTTTTATGATTTTATGGTACTTATATGTTTCTTGTTTTTAACTGTTTTTAAGCTACAGTCTATGAACATGGCATTTTCTTGTTCATATGTATATAAATTCACTTATGGCACTTGTTTTGTAATACAGGAGGACAATAGATGGAGTGGCCTTCTTGATGAAATAGCAAAGCTATTTAATGCCTCACTGCTGGATAGTTTCCGTGATTTAGGCGAACGAGCTTTGATTTGTGCTAGCAAGGAAGACAAGCACGGTGATTACATATGGTATAGGAATATACCAAAATATACGTTTAGTTTGGTTTCTGTGTCTTTACGCATGTAACATATACCTTTAACTTTTTTTTTTCCTAAATGTTGACAGCGAAAATGTCTTGACGATATGGCCTCAGTTAAGAAACAACCCTGAAGTCAAAAAATACTATTCAACGATTAAAGTACCAAAAGATGTTGGAGAGGTAATATATTTTTTTTGTCAAATCACTTTTTTTTTTTTTAATTTGTGGCGAAAGACCCTAGAGATTCAAGATGTTTCTCTTAATCAGCATTGATAATCTTTGTCTTGCACAAGTGTTTTTCATGTCTACTATATACATGACAAGGACTTTGCATAACTTAGTGCTGTTGAAAACCTTTTGATTGCTTTATTGCAAAATTTTTATTTACTCTTCAACACAATTTAGTAATTTTTTTGTTTCTAAATTTTGGTTGTTATGGTTTTCATCAGGGATCCACCTAGAAATAGTCGGTTTGAGCTGTTTTCGATTTGTCCTGCTATCAGACCAGATTGTGAGTTTGAAGTAGGTAATCTTTTTGGGCTCATTTCTGTATCGGATAAGTGTGGGTTACTAGCAGATGATGGCTATCACCTATTTGAGCCCGATTTTGCTTATGTTTCTTTATTCGACCTTGGTTGGTGGGAACCCATAGACATGATCGACGGTACGCTTGTATACCTTGGCAATCCCACTTCTCGTCATTCAATTCCATTTTCTTCCTCCATTGAGGTTCTTATGGAAGTCTTTGTTACCACTAAGATGAAGGATGCGTATTTTCAGTTTTGCTATACAAAGTTTGAAATAGACACCTCTGATTTTTGGGACAAGAAATTATATAGCAAGTGTGCTGGTCTAGATATTAAAGGTGTGGATGGGACTACAATGATACATTATGTTTTATTAAAGGATGCAGTAGATACTGCTTTGGAGGTGTGGTTTAATAGGAAGGTTAAACGTGGTAGAGTTTGTGGATGGATATTTGCTTCTTATGGATGTGACTTTCAGTATGAATGTCATCCTACAATGGAAGATCACTTCCAGGCATTAATCTTTGCACCTAACCCTCAATCTGATTTAGAGAATGGCAAACTTTCACTGAAGAGATCTATGCTGGCCGTACCTCCGATGGCTCCCTCGTAATTGAAGCTTACTTAGAGGATGTTGAATCTGGGGAAGTTATTTTGGATGGCTGTTGCGAATTCAAATCGCAACGTGAAGGTAGCAGCGAACAATCTATTAATGGGAGAGAGACAGATTGCTGTTTGAAGCTGAAAATCGATTGGAGATACCAAGCTTACAATTTAGGTTCGATTTAAATTTCATAATTCAGAATCTGATTACATCCACGAGTGTTTTTGTATATATAGCATTATTTGATTGAAATGATAAGTCGTAAGTATATAGCAAACTTATTTTTTTGGGGGGGGGGGGGGATGTATATATAGGGTTTAATTTGAGAGTCTAGGTTATCTTTATTAACTGTCGCGATTAAACGTTCGAAATGTAGGTGAAATGGAGAATCCTACAGCAAATCACTTGCCCGAAGTGGATTCGTTATCTGACGGTTTTGTTGATAGCTTTGCGGAACCTCTAACCTCGTCACCTCTGTCGCCAGAAATAAAGGTTAGTGCTTGCAAACTCAGTAGAATTCTCTTACAGTCTAAATGATAAAAGGTTAATGCTTGCAAACTCGGTAGAATTCTCTTCTATAGTCCAAGGTGTCACAACCTTGGACCATAGAAGAGAAGTTACTACTTGATTACGTTTCAAACTTCAAGCAATTCCAGGTTGGACCCTTGTAACGAATTGCATTTAGTAATAGTTGGTGAATCCGAGGCTAAGCCATGGGCTATCAAGATGTTTGCTCAAGTTGGATATTCATTATCATGTTCATGTATGATGGATGGATGGATGGATAGTTTGTTAACTGCACTCAAGCTCTCTAACAAGTTAAATTTTTGCAGGATGCATTAGGGAATAGCAATGATGTTGAAGAGCCAGAAATTGGAAAGGTAAACACGTTCTCCTTTTGACTGCAATTGGATATACTTATTTGCTTCATGTTTGTTACGACTACTGTATGTGTGTACTTAGATTGAAAAATCGCTGAAGGAACTCACAATGGAAACTACTACCTCTTCAGAGAAGTTTATATCACCCTCAAAAAACTCAAGGAGGTGAGTGCCGATTTTACTTTTTTATGGTAGTCTTGTAGGTATCCTTCAAGGATAAATAGATGAACTGTTATAGAACATGTATCATTTCTTTTACCAATGGTGCATGCCTAATATTGTTTGATTAGTATAACCATATTGAACATACCATGGCAATCAGTTGCATCGATATTAATGAATTAATGTCTTGACTAAGGTAGTTTAATTAGCCAATCAGTTGAAAGAGTCTCATTGTGTATCAAGTACTGGATACATAATTAGTTGGAGGTGTGGCAGATATGATTTTTAAGGTATGCAAGTAAAAGGCAAAAAAACATGAATATCGAGCCGTTGCTTTATATGTTTGCTATGGTTATTCATATGTTTATGGGTTGCAATACCGTAAACCCGTGAGTTGTTTCTCCATTGGCAAAATATTACAGACATAGGTCATCCATAGTTCCATACAGTAAAGATCATGTAAAGAAATCCTTTAAACCAATATAATTGATAGGAGTCCATCTATTTTTGAACAACAACGTACTTTCGAGGACAACTCAATCTGCGGTATGGTCCAGAGTTGAAATTGGCTAAGTGGGTTCGCTTGGACTATGTTGTGTATGAATGATGTTTGGTATTTTATAGGGTTAGCCAGCTTACCATTAAACTACTCTTTAGGTTATGGCCTAAAAACATGGGAAAACACTACTTTGAGCTGGTTTTTGATTTATTCAAATTGTTCGAACTGGGTGGTTGGTTTTTTGAACTTGTATTCTTAATCTGAAAATCGAAGTGAATCATTATTTACTATTATATAATACACACACCGTGTATCGGAGTATGCTATTTATTGTAAGTAGTGACTCAATGATGGTCGTATATGATAATGGCAATTTCACTTCAAAGACCGCTTCCAAATCTAGCATTAAGCGAAAGAGGGGTAACCAACCACCACTGCTAATGGCAGCTGCTGGAGCAGATGACCCAGTGGTGGATGAGTACGTGCTGAAGTCCAAACTCGCTGAACATTTCACGCTTGTTAAACTTACTTAACAGATACGGGAGTTGTGCTAAACATCATTTCATGTGTTGTTTAGGCTTATTAACGAGATTTCAAAGCAAAAACTGAAATCAAGATCGTTGACTGTATTTTACTATTATTATCAAAACAAATATTTGTGCAATGAATAAGTTATACATGTAATTTTTAATATGTTCAAATGAGTACAACAACATTAGATGAGAATGAAGGGATCAACAAGAATGCGTCAAGTGTCAAAAAACTCTCTTTTCCCCACATTTTTTAAATATCTCAAGAATTGCTCATTGAAAAATTATAGGATTTGCACCATAACACATGTTAGACATTTAACAAGGTATACTTTCGACGACTAATTTTTGGGGTCTTTACAAATTGTACAAAATTAGTAACATATGTGGTACCCGCTGGTATCGCATGTGGTACTCGCTGGTATCACATGTGTTACTCGCCGGTATCATATGTGTTAGTTGTTTTCAAAACCTAACAAAAAAACGAAAAAAAAAGTTTGTCGAAAGTATACCTTGTGAGATCTCTAATCGAAGATAAAAAATGCTGATTTTTATGGTGCAATTTATATGATTTTTTGACTTACCGTGATATTTAGTTTTTTAAAAATGTGGGGGGAAAGATTTTGTGACACACATTCTTATTGGTTTCATTATTCTCACCCAATGTTTTTGTACTCATTTGAATCCCACTCTTAGTTTTTGACGTTGAAATGTGTTTAATTGATGGGTGAGGTTCAAATAAGAATGGAAAATTTGGTGAGAATGGATGAACCAATAAGAATGGGTGATGATTCATACACCGCATTTTTTTAGTCGTACACCATCAAATGTGCTTCTGGATGTTGTACTGTACAAAACTGTAAAGCACGTTAGTGATGTATGACTAAAAAAAGGTGGTGTACGAATCACCACCCATAAGAATGTGCCACATGTCATAAAATTCATTTTCCACCACGTTTTTAAAAATCAAATATTTCACAAATGGTAAGTCGGAAAATTATAAAAATTGCACAAAAAAAATCAGCATTTTTTTCTCTTCGATTTGCCATCCTGCAAGGTATACTTTCGACGACTTTTTTTTTTGGTTTTACAAATTGTACAAAATTAGTAACCTAATACTCCCTCCGTCCCATTTGAAATGTCCACGTTACTATTTTGGGATGTCCCATTACAAGTGTCCACTTTGATATTTAACCAATCAAAAAAGACTTTAGTGGGTGGATTTAATATTTGATTGGTGAAAAGTGTAGTTAGTGGAGAATCCTAAAACTACGTGCAAAGTCAAAGTGGACATTTGTAATGGGACGGAGGGAGTATTAAATTTTACTCCCTCCGTCCCATTTGAAATGTCCACGTTACTATTTTGGGATGTCCCATTACAAGTGTCCACTTTGATATTTAACCAATCAAAAAAGACTTTAGTGGGTGGATTTAATATTTGATTGGTGAAAAGTGTAGTTAGTGGAGAATCCTAAAACTACGTGCAAAGTCAAAGTGGACATTTGTAATGGGACGGAGGGAGTAGCTGGTATCACATGTGTTACTTGCTGGTATTACATTTGTTACTAGTTGGTAACACATGTGTCAGTTGTTTTCAAAACCCACCGAAAAATAGAAAAAAAAAAGTTCGTCTAAAGTATATCTTGTCATATCTTTAATCGAAGAGAATAAAAACCTGATTTTTATGGTACAATTTTTGTGATTTTTCAATTTACCGTTTGTGAGATATTTAATTTTTTAAAAAATGGCGGAAAGAGGGTTTATTGACACATAACGCATTTCTATTGGTTCCTTCGTTCCCACAAAAATTTATATACTCATTTAAACAAAAATTTATATACTCATTTAAACCTTACTCTTTAATTGTAAGGTTTTTTATTTTATCCCTTTTCGATCATCAACATAAACAAAATTACCATATCCACGGTTCGAATGCCATACATGAGGTTTATTGTCTTAATCTTGTGATACTATGGTTTACGACATCTTGTTATACACCCTAATAATGTCATCAATGGTGGACCGTAAGGTGATGCAAAATTGAGCGATGTTTCGTCCATAAGTCATTTTACGAACTACTAAAATACGAAAGAAGCATCTATTTCTTCAAGACAAGATTAATCAGAACCTTAGATTAAAATCTTTGTTTAATTGTATTTCCTTTTAATTTTCCCATCATGATGCACAAGGACATACTCCCCATCCCAAAATATTATTAACAGGAACAATCCAATATTAGATGAGTTCAGTTTCTCATGCAAATGGTTTCATCAAGAAGTAAAAAAAACCCTACACATTGACACCTGGTACCTCACTAAAATCTCATTATTTCCAATCAAAACCACAAAATTATGAAAGCCTTGTGAGCTTTGAAGCAGCCTGATTATCCAAAAACCACACCAATTTCCCTACACTAGGTTGAATCATCCTTGCTGGCAACACCGAACATTCAGGACCTATATCGTCAATTGCCATGTGGGCTGCCTCTGCCTTTCCTTCACCTGTAGCCACCACCATCACGTTAGCCGCAGAGTTGATTACGGGCAGCGTGAATGCGATTCTTTCGGGTGGTGGTTTAGGGGAGTTGGTGATGAAGCTCACCCATTCACTTTTTTCTTCGAGAACTGGATGGTTAGGGAATAGAGATGCCACGTGGCCATCTGGGCCAAGCCCGAGAAGGATCAGGTCAAACTTTGGGCAGTCGCTTATGTTAGAAACATTGACTACACGTGTCTTGACTAGTTGTCGAATGATAAACGCGTACTCATTTGCAGCTTCTTCTGCAGTCAGAGAATCATTGATCGAATATACATGGCCCGGAACAATAGGCAACTGCAAATGCAACTTATAGTATTCTTAAACTGTTTGACTTGACACATAGTTTAATGAAGTTCTTTTATTCCCCTTTTGCATTCTAACAACAAACTAAGTTTTTTCTTTTGATGTTTTTACAATCTGTGCTACCTAATATATCGCGACATAAAAAAAAAAAAGAAACCCAAATTACCTTTGACAAAAGATGATCCTTAGCAAGCTTATAGTTGCTATCAACATGATTCTTGGCCACAACACGTTCGTCGACCCAAAATATATACCATTTCGACCAATCCACCGTCTTGTTATAAGGCGCTTCACACAATTTCCTGTTTTCGAATCAAATAAAACAATAAAACATAATAATATTCACAACTCTTTGAAACATTTGATCGTAAACCTTGAAGTTATATAACTTGATCTTCTTATACCTCATGAAGCTAATAAGCGAACCACCGGATAAAGCAACAGCAAAAACTCCACGCTCCTTAATCGATGCATCCGATAATTGCTCTATATGGTCAGCTAAATCAGTACTAAGCTCTTCTAAACTTTCATGAACTCTTACCTCCTTTTTGTCTTTGATCAATACTTCAACATTCATATTTATAAGCCCTGTAAATTATAATAATAAAAGTTATCATAAAGTGGAATGTGATCCATCATACAAGTTAAGAAACAACTTTTAATTGGAAATGTTTTTGTTTTTAATATGTAAGAAACAAAATTTGATGTGTGAAGAAGCTTACAAGGAGATGAAAATAGCAGAGGAAAGAAGGGAGGTTTAGATGGGTAAAAACAAAAATAATGATGTTAGTTCACATATAAATATAAATATAAATAAATAAATAAATAGAAATAGAAATGTGATGATATCACATAGTTAGAAACAGACAAAACAAAATGGTCCCTGGTCCAGAATGAGTTCCCAGTTTTGGACTTTGTTGCTACTTCCGTCCAAAACAACTTGGATTCGTGACAGGTAGTAACGTAGTACTCCGTACCATCTCAAATTTATGAATGTGAAAATCATGATAATTTAAGTAGCAAAAGTTAAATCGTCTAGGATTGTAGACGTACATTATATTAAATTATATTATTATTAGAGATTAAAGGTTTATTTTTGAGATTCTGTAAAAGCACTACAAATTCTTTATGTTCTTTTCTCTGAGTGGTGCAATTTTGTTACAATTAACTAACGATTGTGTAATCTTAAGCTCAAGTAATACGATGATAAATCGGTATGAACGATTACGAACATTGGAGAACGTTTATTGATATTTCAATAATGTGTGTGTTACATCTCATTTAAATGATGATCGAGTCTTGGTATTTATAACCCTAGCCATATGCTTAGGGATTGATACACAAGACTCCCTATCTATTACTAGTAGTACATTATTAAGATACTTTAAATTATAAAGTAATGTTTACGATCATTATTGATCCTAACAAATTGTTTTTTGTTTGTAAACAACTGAATTTAAACAAGGACACAAATTAAAGATCAAAGTGACGTATAGTTAAAGAGTTTTTTTTTTTTTTTTTTTTTTTTTTTTAAGAGAAAATAGAATGTATGAGATGCCTGATCAATCAAAACCTTTTATGTTGTACTATGATGCATCAACCTAACAAAATACATTGTACATCACTTCTTATGTTGTACAAATGGAATCAGCCCCAAAAGGGTTCCCTACCGGTATCATCCGCACGAAGTGATACACCATAAATACGTTTCCGTTCCTATCTACGTCTACGTATATGTTACTTATAAGCAGCCTCTTTCATGTGTATATAAGCTATGTATTTTTAATAATTTTGAGAAACAAATGTGTGGTGAAATCAATATGACATTGAATATCGTAGAGCCTATTAACTCCAGATTTCCAGCTCGTAAGGATGATAAACACCCAACATTAAGGGTCGGTCTTCTAGGTAAATTTAATTCATTAAATAAAGTATTACTCGTATCTCTTTGTTGAAGTTAGAAATATGGATTTACATTTATTTTGTAATTTGTAGAATAAACTTTCTATACGGAATGATGATTCGTACACCACTATTTTTTATCTATCGATCGATGTTAATGCTTTACCATGTTGTATATTTCAAGACCATTATGCATAATCCAGTGGTGGTTAAATAAAATTGATAATGCAAAAATCATCGGTCATACATTAAGTAAAAACATCTAAAACAAATTAACTCAAAATTCAAAAGACTAGATATAGATATATCATTATATATATATCAAAATATCGTAATCAACTAATCATATCATTGAAGTTGTTATTATTAAATCAAATCAAATCAAATCAAAATATAACAGTGAGAATAAAAGCCCGCATCAGACAAATCTAGGCTCCTCTCACATTAATTTTTAGGAATGCATCACTATCACAAAAGGAAGATGAACACGATTAATTAATTAATTAATTAATTAATTAATTAGTCTTTAATGATTTTGCTACTTTTGGGAGGAGTATATATCATCAATCAACCGTTAATTTGTTGACAGTTTTTCCAGTATCATACAAAGTTGCTCCTAATTAAAGTGGGTTGGCCTATGTTTGCAAAAAACTTAAAGTCGTGACAATATTTATTGTTACATATCCTTCCTCTCTTTTATTTAAAATATCTAATCTAGTGTATAAAATATTGATTTCAACATGAGGTAATACTAGTAGTCTACTGAGCAAAAATTTATAGGACTCGAATTTCTTATAAACCGATGCAGGACGAATTGTAACAAGAATTTCTTATAAACCGATGCAGGACGAATTGTAACAATACTTGAGAATCTTATTCTTTTATTTTGAATTGAATTTTACTCAAACAGTGTGCTTTGTGCCTTACTAATGGATGATTTTTTGTTTCGTCATTTTTTTTTTGGCAAAAAAAAAAGTAAATTGACAATTCTTCAACAAAGTCGAAGAAAATTACAAGATTAAAAAAGATCTCGTATCAAAATCGAGTTAAACGAAAGATTAATATTTGAGTTACAACAACGAATGGCCGATCCAGTTAGTTATCGTTACTTGGCCAATATATAAATCTTTAGGTACACCAACGTACGTGTTTAAATGTAGACTTTAAAATCGATACAGAATTACGTCCATATTTTACTGTTAATCTTATCCCAACACGTAACAAACATCTCTGTTGTATATATATATATATATATATATATATATCAAAGAAGAATTAGATGCATATATATTGCTCTCTCTTTCTCTAAAAGGAATCTTTTACACTTGAATATGACATACAAACAATTTTGATAGAAAAAAGTCAAAGTTTCCAAAAGTTGGATAATGTGATGTTGATGATATTTATTGTATTATAACATGTCAAAGATTACAACTTTCATATAAAGAAAAGGAACAAGAAACCCTAAACAAGTGGTTATTGTCAATGCCCATTAAAAGTGGCAAGCAATCATCAATTTTTTGGTATATTCTTATAATTATGTGGCAATTAGACAAGTAGTTAACTTGTAGGTATCTTTATACATCAATGTATGTCATGCTACCAAGCGGATTCAGGATTTTGAGTGACCGGTAGCAATGATATTCTAATTTTTCTAAACCCGTAGCACAAACAAGAAATGCAACTAAAAATGCAATTTTTCAATAGAAATTACACTGTGTACTAAGAATGGATATGTAGCAACTGCTACCCCTACCTTCTACATGGCTCCGCCCCTGGCTACCAATAATTATAAATAAATAAAATATATAACACGAGATTCAATATTTTAACATTTTTATTTAAGTTTATTAGCTTTAAGGTATACCGAGAGGCGGATCTAGAAGGAAGCAGCTGCCCCTTAAAAAATTCAATCAATTTAAAAAAGAATGGTGTTAATGATATTTTATAACTTTCATTCCTCGAAAATGAAAATATAAAATATTAATTTTTTGCCCCCTCAATGTTTTCATCCTAGTCTACTCTTGGATATACGGACTAATAAATGATAATTTTTATTTCTTTTACGGAGTACTTATTAATTAGTTCATTCGTGTTTAGGCTGGGTGATTCCAATCATACACGTAATAAAAATGATGTTTAAGTGCTCAATTTTCTTCATAGAGTAAGGTTCAAATGAGTACACTAATTTTGAGTGAGAATGAGGGAACCAACAGATTTCTGCCATGTGTCACTTTATTCTCTCTCCTCCACACTTTATTCTCTCTCCTCCACATTTTTAAAAATTAAATATCTCACAAACGGTAAGTCGAAAAATCATGAAAATTGCACCATAAAATTCAACTTTTTCTCCTCTTCGATTTGCCGTCCCTCAAGGCATACTTTTGACATCTTTTTTTTTTCTCATTTTTTGGTGGGTTTTACAAATTAGTAACACATGTGTTAGTGATTAGTTGTACATTTAATTTTTGGTTAAGGTTAGGGTTTAGGGTTAGGTTTAGGGTTTAGTAGGGTTTATGGTTTAGGGTTTATAAGGGTTTAGGGTTTAGAAGGGGTTCAAGGTTTAGGGTTTAGAAAGATTTAGGGTTTAGCGTTTTGTAAAGCGTTTAGGGTTTAGGGTTTGGGGTTTAGGGGTTAGGGGTTAGGGTTTAGGGTTTGAGGTTTGGGGTTTCGGGGAGAAACCCCAAACCTCAAACCCTAAACCCTAAACCCTAACCCCTAAACCCCAAACCCTAAACCCTAAACGCAACACTTTAACACATGTGTTAGTAAATGTGAAACCCAACAAAAAAAATGAAAAAAAAAAACTTTTCGAAAGTATGTCTTGAGGGACGGCAAATCGAAGAGGAGAAAACGCTGAATTTAATGGTGCAATTTTCATAATTTTTCGATTTGTCGTTTGTGAGATAATTGATGTTGGGGGTAAATGGGTTTTGTACATGTGGAACATTCTATTTGTACACATGGCTTGATATCATTGGTTCCCTCATTCTCACACAAGTTCCTATTCTCATTTGAACCCTACCCTCTATTCATAATCACAATATCAATATATATAAATGAAAATTTGGACTAATATTAAGCATTCAAATTATTAAAAATTCAAAACTTTATTCAACTTTCATTACATGACAAAATCATCTTTTGAATTACCAAAATCAACAATAATCTGTCTTGAGTAGTTGAGTTGGTATGACTTAATACCGAGGTTAACCCCTTTGTGTAGGATTGTTTATTTCTAAATCAAGCATTCTAATTGTAGTTTTAACTACTTGTCTACTTGCACCAAAACATATCTACATGACCTATTCAATTTCACAATGATAATAAAGTGGAAGTCTTTCCAATTGGCCCATAGGGGCCCATTGGGCCAACCAACAAATAATAGATAGCATATTCATGATTAAAGAATATAGCTTTTCCTATCGTTACCTAACTAATCAAGTTAATTTGACTGTTATTTTATAGAATTCATTCTGTTTTGTCGTTAGTGTAATTAAGTTAGGTAATATATAAATTAATTTTACTACATTCAAACCCTGCACCACATGTGTGAAGCAGGGACTTTTTTTATACTTGATCATACCATTCTTGTATATGCCTTAAATATATATAAAATCTTAATATAAATGTGAGGTTTTATACTCTATTTAAAGGACACATAATTTTTTTTAGCGAGGAGTTAAATTGTATATTAAAAATAAACTAAGAAGATGCTTGGAGATATAAAAGAGCGGAAAAGAACCTCTTGCGAAAGGGAAAAAAATAATCCAAGAAGACTATATAGACGAAAGAAGTCGTTCTGAAACTAAACTAAAAGAAGGCTTTCTGAAACTAAACCATCTATAAGTGTCCTAAAATTACGCATTGATCATGTAATATCAAACTACTTCAATAGAATCTGTCACGGATCGTACACGGACCCGATTCCAATGATATTCTTGCCATCGCCTAACAAGTCGCAAAATGCAACACATTATGGTCAAAAATGCTAGAACTCCCAGAAGTACAATGCCTAATCTTTGCCAAACATGGCTCGCTTGACTTAGGTACCAATAGCACAAAATTGTGTAACCATTGACCAAAATTATACATAAAATCTGTAGGATAAACATAAGCATCCGACTTGAGACTAAGCTAGTTTCATAACTCTCTTTATATTGTTTATTCAACCAGTAAGCAATTATCGCAAGGAAAAAGCCCGCAACACCAATGATTAAAAGTACTAGCCCCAAAAGAAATTCCATGCGTACAAGGACCAAGTCAGAGCTCAAAAAAGCATACTTTATAAAAAAACACGCAAATTCGAGTAATGTGGCTAATGGTATGCGACATTGTTGCAAGATGAACCAAAGTGTGACAAATAAAAGTGCGTTAAGATTGAAGTATAAAACTTGGTGTTCTTTGCCATAGATGAACCATGAGGCCAAGTTCATGCTTGATATTCCGGTGAAGCAGAACACATCAAGGAGTTCATGGTAGTTCATGTGTGACGGTGATGATTGAGGATCATTTACATTATCCATGGTGTATATATGCAGTGTTTGATGAAGTGATCAAATGATCGATGATGCAGTGTTTGATGAAGATTTATATTGATGGATTCATAATGGTTGTTATAACATGAATCATGCATAAGAAATGATATAAACAAACGTACATAAGTGTATTTAGAGTGAATGGCGTGAAAAGAGGCTAGATCTGGTGTGACATGAATTGTGGATGGTCAGGTTTGTAACCAATTTTGACATCTTTATTTGTTAATATGAGGATGTAAGTTATATTTAATCTTGATCAACTTTTTAGCAATCAATAATAATTTCTATTCATTAATTAAAAAATAATTAAATGATGATGTGTCATGGAAATGGTGATGTGGATAATGATATTCAAAAAAGGATCACCGGTTATCTATTGTCTAGGTTACCTTATACACACAATGTTCGAGTTTAATAGTTACGTACATACAATGATGGTCAATATAGTTCTGTACACGCTAAAGAAGTCAACGTATAGTTAAATACATTTATACACACTTAACAGTTAACACTATTGAATATATCACTCTCCCACTTTTTAGAAAAAATAAATAAGTAAAGAATATATGTTCCTATGGGTTTACGTAGAGCAAAAAGAAAAAAAGAAAAAAAAACTCACGGATAGTGAACGATAATAAATAAACGGATAAATTATTAAATTAAGGAATAAAAAATTGTGATTTGACCCATATCAATTGATGACATCGTAAAAGTAAAACCATCTTAAATTTAGTATTTAGTATATGATGTGAAATTAATTTTTTTTAATTATTATTTATGATATCATTATATGCTTAATTTTAACCAATTCTACAAAATTGAATAATCCTATTGATTAATTGAATTCTTGATGACATTGGGTATGTTTGGCGCAAGTAGCTGGAGCTGGTAGCTTGTAGCTGGAGCTGGTAGCTTGTAGCTGGTAGCTTGTAGCAGGTAGCTTGTAGCTGGAGCTTGTAGCTGGAGCTTTTGGTAGTATTTGTGTTTGGCAAAGTAGCTGGAGCTTGTAGCTTATGAATGTAAAATGACATAAAAGGACAAATATATTAATTCTAATAGATAAATATATTTATTTGAAGGGTATTTATGTAATTTCATTTTCCATAAGCTACAAGCTACTTCCAAAAGCTACTTCAAGTAGCTTATGGTTTTCGAGCTTATGGAAACCATAAGCTACTTAAAATTTTATTAGTCAAACGGAGCTTATGAAAATCATAAGCTACAAGCTCCCATAAGCTCAAAAAACGTGGTTGCCATTATCAAGAGTTTTCTAAATTATATTTAAGATTTTGAATAATGTTTTTTAATAATTATGGAATGTATGCTTTCTAAAGCACTCGTTATCAAAACAACGAATTCCACAAATCGTGTTTCTCCAATTTGAGCGGCCTGTCTTTAGCTAACGAAATAACACCGTACGTGCAATTTCATTATTTATAACATGTAATTGACGTCCACTTAATTATTCGTTAGTTTTATCTTCACATAAATAAAGTCATATACAAGAGAATAATTATTTTGTCTTTACAATATTTCCTTTTGGCGTTTTCTAGTAATTATGTCAGATACAACAAACAAATGCGTATCATTTTGTGAGGTTTTACTCCAAGAGCACACGAAGTAGAAGATCAAAACCGTCAGCGTTCAACAAATTCAACACTGAAGACCGGTGTTCACCACTCTGCATCAGTGACCACATTCATCGTTCAGCTTTAATGTTCAGAATAGAATGTTGCGTTCACCAATTTTCTTCTTTTGAACTTTGAGTTGAACATTGAACCACTCCCCTCAAATTGGTATCCGTGTTAAGTTTCAGTGTTCAATTGAACATTGAACTGAACATCGAACACAAGGCCACTCCTTTTACTCTAATATAACGAGATCTACATCATATTAACTTGGACTCTCAAGAACAAATAGTGGCAAAAAAGAAAAAATAAATGTTTGGAGTAAATTTCATGAACCGTCCGTATGATTTACACATGTTTATGAAAATCGTACCTCAATTTGGTATTTTTGCGCTACCAGTTTAAAAGGTTCGGTTTTGTCTCGTAAAATTGGCACACCCACATTTCCAGGCCGTGACTAATACTATAAGCATTTCATAATTAGATACGAAACTAGAGTCTTTACATTACATATTAGCGGAAGTCTCAAAATATTAACATCCGATTACATATTTTATATAGCATAGCAAACATAACCACCAAAATGCACAATCTTCTGAAGTTTCTTAGGCCTTCTCTTTATTCTTGCTAGTTCCCGTCTTATCATACCCTGAAATACATGTTTAAATACTAACAGTAAGCGAAAAG
Organism: Helichrysum umbraculigerum; assembly: GCA_949592205.1. NCBI lineage: Eukaryota > Viridiplantae > Streptophyta > Magnoliopsida > Asterales > Asteraceae > Helichrysum > Helichrysum umbraculigerum. The sequence continues at coordinate 118,625,919 of CATIUR010000001.1, forward strand.
CTTAGTGAGATCACGAGGTCAACATATATATTCTAACACATACTCTTTAATAAAATAATTCACAAAGAAACTAACAATTATATGATGCGCGAAATATTTAAACATATAACTCCAGCATATTACTTTCTGCTTTATACCGTATACAATAGTGTATTAACACTTAGACGGCAATATGAATGATTCTCTATTTTATTTGGTATTTTAGTGTATACACACTTATACCACCGACAGTAATAATAATCTCTAGTCGGTAACCCGACATGTACACATATGCATCACAATTTAGTCCATATAACAATCAACTCATGCGTAAAATTAATCTCTTATCTAGCACACTACAAGTAGCATAAACATCAATCGTATAAACGTAACATGTATCTCAGTTTAAAGGAATCATGAAACTCACCTGAATATCGTTGCTAATATAATCGAGACTAAGTGTTAGAATCACCTATATGTACAAATGATTACAACTATCAATTATTATAGTGTACTAGTAATTCCGTAAATTAAAACTCGTATCTAAAGAATCATTAATTTCTAGTATGTCTAAAAGTCCAATGTATGTCCAAAGCATTTACATTTAATAAAAACTCTGAATTTGAAGGTCTCTTTTATCAATTTTCTAAAATAATTTATTTGGTCTCTAAAAATCTTTCCATAGCCAGATGCCCAGATTTACAAACTTTAATGTAACTAATAATAGTTGGGCTATGTAACTAATAATAGTTGGGCTCTACACTATAAAATTTGGCCCATGCAGCACTATTACTTCAAAAGTTATAGTCCATTATAAAATAATTATTTAGCCCAAAAAGAAGTCATGTAAAATCAATCCAAGACAAAAGTAATTTGGGCCCTAATAATACAGTCAAGGGAATCGGTCCAAATGAGCTTTCATCTTCTTCTTGTTCGTCTACAGAAAACGCAACAGCAGCAGTAATAATTAAAAAAAATGAAAACAATTAAACTTTCTGTTGCTTCATTATCCAAGCAATTCCTATAAAACTAAAACCAACATTTTACAAAGTCTAGTGTACATCTGCTATACTTATAAAAATGAACTTTTAAAATTAATTTCAAACTTTTGGGGCTTGAACTCTTTTACAGTAAATAGATTAAATCTTAACATTTGGACTTTTACTCACATCACTGGACTAACTGATATCACTACTTAGAACAAGAAAAAGAAACTTTCAATATATCCAATTCAAAGAACGAGTAAGATATTATACCCAATTTAGAACATGAAGACAAGCTAAGGGCGTGTTTAGTTACGGAAAATTACTCTGTTTTTTCAGAAAACTTCTCTAACAAACATAGAAAATTATAAAACGTGTTCAATTTCAAATTTTCTAAAAAGTTTTTATACGAAATGAAAATCGTCATTTCCTTTCTATAACTAAAAAGTTGAAAACTATTTTTTATGGTTCTCCAAGTTTCTATATCTATTTTCCCTTAAAAAAAGAAAATTCCATCTCTTAGATTTGAACGCATTTTTCAAATTTTTATTGCTTCCCTGTAAAAGTAAAACATTCCATGCTTCTTAAAAAAACGAAAAATGAAAAATGAAAAAAAAAATTCGTAACTAAACGCACCTTAAGAATTATCCTTCCTCTAAATTTCCTCACTCTAACCGGAACTTGATGAACTTATTTTTTGGCTATTATTGTTTCTTACTCTTAATTCTACATACTTACAAAACTAATTTTGTTTGATACCAAATATATTTCATAATATGGTGACACGTATAAACTGAACTCAACACGTAACCATTTCCATCATATGTTTACAAATAAGTCCCTGAACAATTAATCTTATTTCACTTGTAACCCCTGAACATATAATAGATGTTTAAATAAACTTTTAACTCTAGAAAATAAATCTCTCTTACATTTTTAGTACTTTATTGTATCACATGATACCATAAAAGTACTTGATTTATAGTTTATGTAACACCCCCAAATTTAATGATTTGCGGAAGCATACTTGGGTGTTACTAATCAATATACAAAGCACAAGATATACAGTAAACGACCTCTAAATGAGACGTTGTAAAGCGATTTCATAGAAATATATGTTTGAAAACTTAATGTTTTCGTATACAAAAATAGTTCCCTAGAGTCCACACGTATGGCGGGAGATTCTATTACATAATCATCATGTACAAACGATAATGCTGAGAATCTCCGTTAATGCAGTTTAGTTGAAATCATGCGACTCTGGCTATGTCCTGGAGAAATCCTACTCCATATGAGTACCTGAGAATACATGCTAAAAGGATCAACACGAATGTTGGTGAATCTCACAGGTTTGTAAGTAATATCAGTTTTGAACACAAGGTTTCATCAATAGTGCCCGCAGGCGTAAATCAAGTATTTGCAAATCCAGCAAATGTAAAGTAAATAAGTTATACCGTTGCCATGAGGCTCATAATCGAAGCTTAACCCGCAAGTAATAAGTTGCTCCCGTGACATGCTCGTAACTGAGCAAGCATAAGTAACGAATAATAGTCGCCCGTTTATACAGAACGGTTCGTGGTAGCGCTACTACCCCGGGCGGGGAGGGTCATTTCCCTAATGGATCCATTAACTAGTGTTCGCGCTTAATTTAACACCCCTTCATTTATATATAAACAAACAATATAATAATGGCGACGCGGAAGCTTATATTTTTAAAACATTACAACCAATGTTACATGTTACCCAAAATGTCAATAAACTTTTTCAATTCAAAGTACAAGACATTTCAACGCACTGGGTGTTATTAAAAACATTTCTATAATTATCAAAATAACATCAGAGTTACAGCCTGTCAAACATTCCATCAATTCCAAACACTTCCTGCCCTGCCCAATATGTCCCATCTATTTTAACCTGCAGGAAGAACTGTGGTGGGGTTAGCATAAAGCTAAGTGAATGAAACTATAAGCATCAGTACAACCTAGCATAACAATCTGTTTACATCAAATAACAATAAACAGAAAATCAATCAATCACTCGACATCCAATCAATGTCAAGCTACTCACATCAAACATTATCAATCGTCATGAGGACCGGTGGCTCCTGAGATACCCTAATACCGGTTTGGTACTCAAGGAACCCTTATCAATCATCTGTATTGGCCTATACAGAATTACCGGTAACCAGTTGTTAATCACACACGACCTAGATCTCTAAACCAACATTTCAAGTTTCAAGATCTCCTGTCGTCTACAATAACAACCAAGTCCAACTGTCAAGTCAAGTTGACCTCAGAATCTTACATACTAGCTCAAACAGCCAAGTAAGCAAACCACCTAACTAACATGGCAAGTTATCTCAACAGATGCATCATATCAAAGTAATACTATAAATTACTTATTGTAAATCAAATCATTACAACTAAATCACACTGAGGTTACAGATCTACTCACCGACTACCTCAGGCCTCCACTCAGTAGTCTAATATCACTGAGCCTTCTCCACATCTGAGAATCAATATCAAATATAAGTTAGTAATCCAGATCATCAATACATAACTTATATCAATCTTTGACATTTAGGAACTTAACATAATTAACATTACAATTACTAGTTCCTAATTGTGTATTAATGATTTACAATATAATCATTAACATATATTATCCTATAACATATATCAAGCACATTACTATCGAAGTCAAACAAGTAATGCTGAAACAGCCCTTCAAGCCGCTGGCTTCCTCCTAGAAGCCGCCGGCTTCCTATCCTCACCCGCCGGCTTTACTTCCACAACCGCCGGGTAATTTACCAAATGTGGTAACAGAACCAAAACATGTTTTAAAGCTTCTACCAGCCGCCGGGTCGGGTTTATGCCCGCCGGTTTCCTACCAAGCAACACAAGCCGCCGGCTACCCCTATGAAGCCGCCGGCTTCGGCTAACAAGAACAAGCCGCCGGTTTGGCCAAAGAAGCCGCCGGCTTCTGGCCTCGTCCCAGCCCAGCACGAACAGCAGAAACCCTAACTCACGGGTTTAATCCCCAAAACAACAAAAACTCGTTTTTAAACGGTTATAAACCTCAAATATCATCACATAATCAATATGTAACACTTATAACCTGTTTCTAACATCCAAATCTCTCAAATCATCAATTTACCCAAATTCAATCAAAAATCAAATTCTTAAATACTCAAGAATACTTACTGATTGAAGAATCTAACGATGGTAATCTGATGATTAGGAAGTTTCACGAGAATCACCACTTCCTGCTTTGATTTCTGGATTGATTTGGAGGTTTTCAGAGAGTTTCTGTGAGTTTTGGAATAAAAATGAATAACTTTCCTAAATAGGAAAGGATATATATAAGTCGGCTCATCCAACCGCCTTCAATATACGGGTATAATTTAATACCCCATCTCAATCTATTGTCTGGAACCCGAAAACCATTTGCGAGTCCAAACATCTTATTGCACCGTCAACTATATTAATTTACAACAATTAATAATTTCCTTATCACATTGGAATATTCGACTCCTATTCCAATTATTTCAACTATTTCAAACAATATTATTTCCAAACACATTTAAATCAAGAAATAATATAAAACAACTAGGTCCAATTCGAGGATGTTACAACTCTCCCCCCCTTAAAGAGATTTCGTCCCCGAAATCTAACCTCATTCAATCTGTCTAATGTGAGATAATCACATATATCTTAACATACATTTGTCCTCAATAGCAACTTACAACTATACTTAGACTGTTTGAATTCTTTCCACATGCACATATCCAAATGTACATGCTTCTATCTTTTCCTATGCACACATACAGTGCATCCCTCCAACATCTCATAGGAACCAATCATCTATCTAATTCCTTTATCACCAATCAGATAAAAGTTTAAAGCACCCTATCACACTAACCAACAACAATAAGTGAAACCTAACATCACTTACTAGGTCTACACAACCAGAAATTAGCAACATGCTAAAATCTTTAACCTACTCTCACTGTTCATCCCTGTTATAAATACAACAGCAATCACATTATCACAACAGTGGTTATCAAACCACAATGTTCCTAGCAATATTGAAATGAAATTCAACTCACGACTTACAATCAGTCTAATAACAGATAACAATTTCAAATCTCTACTATCAAAGATTTAAAATTCAAATATAGGTCAACTTTTCATCCAAAAGTTTCATACCTATACTATTGTGAATAACCAATCATATTCACATATCATTACAATCATATGAAATCTTTTACTTAAAAGTAATCCAGATTCATATCACCTTAATAAGCAAAGCAGAGGTCACACTCAGTAGGTAAAACTACAATCAACAAGTACTTTGCTCAATCAACAAAAGTACCACAATCAATCTTACCTACAATCAACCAACCTCTACATTGACTTATTTCCATTTGTAACTCCTTTCATTACAACCTATCAATTGTTAACAACAACAATAACACTTCCAATAATCACAACACTAATGATTATACACTACAGTATACCCATCAATACTTACTATGTATCTCTAAAGTCTAACTAACCATCAAGTTAAAACTCATTTGTTACTTAAACTGGTAAGACATCAATAACATTCTCTTAGCAACCAGTTATTTCAATTCAACTTTACAATCTTAAACTACTAATCACAAGCAATTAGAATTTATACAACTTTAACCACCCAATCATTCAACACTAGATCTCGTCAATCTAGCAACTAAGTCAATCCTAATCAACATTATGATACCACAATTCAAGTATCACAATATCACAATGTGCTACTCTACAATACATTTCAACAAAATCTACATCCAGTTAATCACAATTAACTAACCTCCACATGTCTTATGGCACATTTTAATTCAATCTATTAAAACTTATCATGCCATTTATTATCATGTATACTACACATATATACTTACACAATTTCAGGTACTCTCTTAAATGGACATGTACCTCCCAATTCCATTTAATCCTATACACTAGGCCATTCAGACTGTTAAAATCTTTACCAAGCCTTCTCAGTACTACTAGTCATCACATATCCATACCACAGGACATGGAACAATTACCAATCAGCAATTCTATGTTTCACTTATATACATACCACTTAGTATATAACTTAAACAATTTAGTCCAAACTTACAAGAAAGTTTGGTGAATACAATCATCACCTACCAATTTCAAGGTTTCCCTTACTTCTTAACACTTACAATTATACATACAAAATTTCTTAAAACATGAACAACCTTCAATTCATATTCTCTCATTTTATCCAACAACGATCAACTAAACCTTTAACACAATCCAACTCCAGGTATACTTTCATATCATACCTTACTTGGATCTAATCCCAATTTTCTATTTCATCACTTACTTCATTTGTATAAAATCAACAAATAACTAAAGAATCCATTCAATTCTTTCAATGTCTAAGTAACTCACCATGAGGTACCAATCAACCTAGGCAACTAATAATAATAACCTTCAATTATTCATCATCTCACAGTCTTACCCAATCAAAGCAATCATCACAAGCCTCATACACTGGTAAGACTTTCTTATCACAATCCTAATCAATGTGATTTAACTTACATCATTCAACAATTTATAACTGTCATATCATTCAATGACTTCATATCTGTATAATTTTCTAACACATATTCAGTTCAAATATCATATATTTCCTAACTGAATACTTAATTATACTTAACACTATTTCAATTACTTAATACTAGCTTTAAGTAATTACTCAAGTTTTCACAACTTAATACAATTTAGGAATTCAATCATATTCCACACAATCATAACATTACAATCTATGTTATACTATTTCACACACACAGTTAACTACATGTCAACTCTGGTTTCAATCAACCAATCAATAAAATTCTCTAATTGCTTTTATCAAGCTTGACCCAAACTCAAACAAATCACAAGCAATTAATTTTATACACAATTCTCTATTCATGGTTTGACTTTCAAAGTTAACATACTATCAATATTAACTCATAACAAACCATATCATCTTATATGTTCACTTTCAAACATATATTTCAAATTATTACTTTCAATAATCTTATCAATCCTTCACAAGGACAAAGTCAACCTACATCAATTTTGGCTCCATACAATCCATTTCATATTTTATGTTTACTATCGAACATAAACTTCAAATTATTACATTCAATAATTATTAGTAATTCCTCAAACAAGACAATATCAACCTATTTCAACTTTGGCTTCATACAAGCCAAATACAAAATAGTGACTCATTTAAACACTATCAAATTCGCCTACATGTAATCTATCACAATCAATCACAATTACATATTTAACACAATCAAATTAATCACTTAGGTTTATCATCAAAACCTCTATCAATGACAACTATCATTTACACTCTCACCTTTACAGTCTAAAGGTCACAGTTCTATCAACTGATTATTTTCTTATCAAAACAACTATTAAACAACTTAGCATACTATCATGCTCCATTTCCAAAATCACATTACATTTCTTTTATACCAAGTAGCCTCAACAAGTTCATGTGACCCAACATAATATAACAACGGTGATCAGGCGTTGCAAGATTATGCTCTTCACAATCCATTCTCAGGCTACTCTACATTATAATTATCAATGTGATCTATTCTCACCTCATACGTATTAAATACTTCATGATTTCAAATCAATCATACTTCATTTAATAGTTTCTATCAGCTGATACACACTCAAAATCAGCTTACTACTTACATATTCAACCCTGCATATGCAAGTCATCTCACATACACACAATGTTCTAATTTTCAATAACTGAATTACTCAGTATATCATTTATCTGAAACCTCAAACACATGATAACTTATCATCATAGTTTCAATACTTAACACTAATCAATGTCCCTATTTACCTCAAAATTCAGGACACATCTTAATTAATTATCATCACTTTGACATATGCCATCATATCAAGCATCACTGTCACAACAAGTCTACTTAATCATGTTACTATCAAACATTTCATTTATTAATTTCACAATTGACCAGAAAGATCTATCACTTCCCAATCAATTTCACATTATTACACTCTACATTTCTCTTAAACCTATCAGTCATGGTTTATATCAAGTGTTTAACTATAGTCAACACATATCATACAGTCACATAAACACATATTTTCTCAAATAGCAGTCATTATCAATTCAATGACACAACCTTCCTTAACAAGGATTTAGATCACACCTTGTGATTAATCCATTATCATAATACTATCAATTATCTCGTCTCACCAATAAAGACACTCCTTAGGTTCTAACATCAATCTTGCTAAAACCTTAATCAACTCTCTATCTACTTAAACATATTTCTGCATTTACAATTCAATCAGAAATAACCACAACAATGAACAACAATGAGCATCTCATTCAATACCTCTATCCTCATGTCAACCTATAGCAATCAATAGTTGACTCAAAACTGGGGAATCATATCAGTCTGACTCAATTAACTTCATAACAAGGCTTACTCAACATATCAGAGTAAACAATTCAAGTTAATTTAAATTAACACAGGCTTATCAAAGATTACCTGACAATCTTAAGTCCACGAGCGTTGAGGAAACATGAAATAAACCAATCAGTTACTCATGTTCCTCCGTCTCTGCATCAAATAACACTTTGCAACTTGTTAAGGGTTAGTACATACTCAACTAATCACTTTCTCACACATTCACTAATCAACTAAACCCGCACCCACTGGAATGTTTGACTCAACTCAATCAAAGTTTAGGATTGAACATTCTATCATGCTCAATTCACCCAAACTATTGCTCTGATACCAACTTTTAACACCCCTTCATTTATATATAAACAAACAATATAATAATGGCGACGCGGAAGCTTATATTTTTAAAACATTACAACCAATGTTACATGTTACCCAAAATGTCAATAAACTTTTTCAATTCAAAGTACAAGACATTTCAACGCACTGGGTGTTATTAAAAACATTTCTATAATTATCAAAATAACATCAGAGTTACAGCCTGTCAAACATTCCATCAATTCCAAACACTTCCTGCCCTGCCCAATATGTCCCATCTATTTCAACCTGCAGGAAGAACTGTGGTGGGGTTAGCATAAAGCTAAGTGAATGAAACTATAAGCATCAGTACAACCTAGCATAACAATCTGTTTACATCAAATAACAATAAACAGAAAATCAATCAATCACTCGACATCCAATCAATGTCAAGCTACTCACATCAAACATTATCAATCGTCATGAGGACCGGTGGCTCCTGAGATACCCTAATACCGGTTTGGTACTCAAGGAACCCTTATCAATCATCTGTATTGGCCTATACAGAATTACCGGTAACCAGTTGTTAATCACACACGACCTAGATCTCTAAACCAACATTTCAAGTTTCAAGATCTCCTGTCGTCTACAATAACAACCAAGTCCAACTGTCAAGTCAAGTTGACCTCAGAATCTTACATACTAGCTCAAACAGCCAAGTAAGCAAACCACCTAACTAACATGGCAAGTTATCTCAACAGATGCATCATATCAAAGTAATACTATAAATTACTTATTGTAAATCAAATCATTACAACTAAATCACACTGAGGTTACAGATCTACTCACCGACTACCTCAGGCCTCCACTCAGTAGTCTAATATCACTGAGCCTTCTCCACATCTGAGAATCAATATCAAATATAAGTTAGTAATCCAGATCATCAATACATAACTTATATCAATCTTTGACATTTAGGAACTTAACATAATTAACATTACAATTACTAGTTCCTAATTGTGTATTAATGATTTACAATATAATCATTAACATATATTATCCTATAACATATATCAAGCACATTACTATCGAAGTCAAACAAGTAATGCTGAAACAGCCCTTCAAGCCGCTGGCTTCCTCCTAGAAGCCGCCGGCTTCCTATCCTCACCCGCCGGCTTTACTTCCACAACCGCCGGGTAATTTACCAAATGTGGTAACAGAACCAAAACATGTTTTAAAGCTTCTACCAGCCGCCGGGTCGGGTTTATGCCCGCCGGTTTCCTACCAAGCAACACAAGCCGCCGGCTACCCCTATGAAGCCGCCGGCTTCGGCTAACAAGAACAAGCCGCCGGTTTGGCCAAAGAAGCCGCCGGCTTCTGGCCTCGTCCCAGCCCAGCACGAACAGCAGAAACCCTAACTCACGGGTTTAATCCCCAAAACACCAAAAACTCGTTTTTAAACGGTTATAAACCTCAAATATCATCACATAATCAATATGTAACACTTATAACCTGTTTCTAACATCCAAATCTCTCAAATCATCAATTTACCCAAATTCAATCAAAAATCAAATTCTTAAATACTCAAGAATACTTACTGATTGAAGAATCTAACGATGGTAATCTGATGATTAGGAAGTTTCACGAGAATCACCACTTCCTGCTTTGATTTCTGGATTGATTTGGAGGTTTTCAGAGAGTTTCTGTGAGTTTTGGAATAAAAATGAATAACTTTCCTAAATAGGAAAGGATATATATAAGTCGGCTCATCCAACCGCCTTCAATATACGGGTATAATTTAATACCCCATCTCAATCTATTGTCTGGAACCCGAAAACCATTTGCGAGTCCAAACATCTTATTGCACCGTCAACTATATTAATTTACAACAATTAATAATTTCCTTATCACATTGGAATATTCGACTCCTATTCCAATTATTTCAACTATTTCAAACAATATTATTTCCAAACACATTTAAATCAAGAAATAATATAAAACAACTAGGTCCAATTCGAGGATGTTACACTTAAGTCCATAACTAACGATATATGATGGAGAGACTTCTGTAAGTAGTAAATAACTCATGCAATTCCGTTTGGTATAGTAAGCAGTTTAGTACTTGTGTTCAAGAAAAGTAAGCAATGTATCTCACCCCGTATGTAAAACAGTAAAAGTGGGGCTGCAAGACTCACCTGAGTCGAGTAGTAAGCGGTAGCAAACAGTAAGTAGTATGTAGGTTCTCCGAACCCGTAACCTTTAAATGCCTAAACATATAAAGTTAAGTAAGTAGATGTCTCGCAAGTCCATCTAGGCTAGTTGTCTACACAACTCGTTATGTCCAAGTGTTTGTTTAGTAATCCGTTTGTAGTTTGAAAACAAGTATGGCCCGTTGGTGACGGTTTGTAATAATGGTTCAAAGTGTTATCATTATATGTATCGTTGAATCAGGTTTCGTTATTTGTAAGTGTTCGAAACTTAGTGTGAAAAGTATTTACAACATCTAATGACGGGGGTCCGGGGGCAGCGCCCCTGGTAGCGGGGTTCAAGGGGCGGCAGCCCCTGGCGGGGTCCAAGGGGCAGAGCCCCTGGTTGGGGTCGAGCTGCCAAATCAGCTTGGAAAATTTTTATTCCTACTACTTTCCTTTAGTGAAAACGTATCCGAAATTTGAATTTGGAGTAAAATTAGGTGGTAAAATCTTGGCTCCGACACTTAGTAAAAATGTGAGTTTTCAAGGTTCTGGTTTGTGCGACGTCAGGTGCGACGTCGCATATGATGACCGCGACGTTGGGAATGACGTCGCTAAATATAGTATTCGCAATTTAATGCGACGTTGCGTATTATGTCGCTATATGCGACGTTAGTTCGGTCTGCGACGTTAAGGCCTGCGTCGCTATATGCGACGTTCGCAAGCCAATGCGACGTTGGGGGTGACGTCGCTATATGCGACGTTGTGAGGGTATTGCGACGTTTTTGACTACGTCGCAGAGAGCCCAGCGTCTCTGCGACGTTACGGTCTGATCGGAGGTTGGTGGCCGGAAAATCGGTCGGAAAGCTTCCGTTTGGTCCAAATCTTTTACCCAACCCATTTTTGGACATTTTAAGCATATATAAACCATAAAAACGTAAAAATGGGTAAAAACGGAGAGTTTCGGGTTTTGTCGGAAACTTACAAAATGTCGGATCGAAAATCCGAAAAGATGGAAAGGTAGATCGTGTTGCGGTGAATCTTTTCTTCCAAAGGAGGGGTATGATCCGAGCTCGTTTTGATGTAGTAATTGATGATTTAATGAGTGTGGTGTGTTTTGGTGATTTTTTTGGAAGAAAAGGGAGAGGAAGAAAGAGAGTGAGAGAAAGAAATGAGAAAGAGAAGAGTGGGGAGGTGGGGGTGTAGGTGATCCCCCACTTTTCAGTCCACGCTCCGTGTCTCGTGCAGTGTTCGTTTTCTCCGTCAATTAAGCGTTAAATATTTATTTTGCACGTTAATTATTTATTTAAAAATACGAATTTTGTTAAATAATTAGATTGAATTATTTTGTCAAATCTTTAATACTTTGTTTATACTTGGATTTAAATTGCGCGTTTAATATTTTAATCATGTTGACGTTTATTTGTACGGTATATTACCTACTTGAAATATATTCAAAACAATACTTGAAAATTGATCGCGTTATTAAACAAAATGTTTCACCAACGTCCGTAATTTTTGAATCGAATTACATTCGGTTTAAATTGTGTACGATTAAATACAATCGCGTATTCGTATATATTCAACAATATATATTTCGATACATTTATTAGCCTAACACAGAACTAATTACATGTATTTACAGAGAATTAGGCACTAATTACTAGTCCTAATTTGGCGGTTGTTACATTCTCCCCCTGTTAAAAGAATTTCGTCCCGAAATTTAAGTCGAGGTCGTGTTTGATGTAGAATCAGCGAATAAGTGAGGGTACTTGAGTCGCATTTGGTCTTCCCGTTCCCAAGTGAATTCCGGACCACGCCACGAATTCCACCTGACTTTGACGATGGGAATACGACTTTGTTTCAGTTGTTTGACCTCACGGTCCATAATTTCGGCGGGTTCCTCAACGAAATGAAGTTTGTCATCAATGCGGATCTCGTCAAGGGGTATGATAAGTGTCTCGTCGAACAGACATTTCTTTAAGTTAGAAATGTGAAAGGTAGGGTGCACACTGCTGAGTTCAGAGGGCAGCTGCAGTCGATATGCCACTGGACCTATCCTCTCGAGGATCTCAAAAGGCCCAATGTACCTGGGATTTAACTTCCCGCGTTTGCCGAATCGGATTACGCCTTTCCAAGGCGATACTTTTAAGAGTACCCGATCCCCAACCTGGAACTCGAGTGGTTTGCGTCTCACGTCAGCGTAACTTTTCTGACGATCACGTGCGGCTTTGAGTCGGTTCTGGATTTCAACAATTTTCTCGGTGGTTTCGTGTATGAGTTCAGGACCAGTGAGTTGACTATCTCCCACTTCAGTCCAACAGATCGGTGATCGGCACTTACGACCGTACAGTGCCTCAAAAGGTGCAGCTTTGATGCTGGCGTGATAGCTGTTATTGTACGAAAACTCGCACAACGGTAGATGTCTTTCCCAATTTGTACCGGAATCAACTACGCAGGCTCGTAGCATATCTTCCAGTGTCTGAATAGTTCGTTCGCTCTGGCCATCGGTCTGAGGATGGTACGCGGTACTCATATCGAGACGGGTACCCAATGATTTTTGGAGTGATTGCCAGAAGCGAGATGTGAAACGAGCATCCCTGTCAGAGATGATCGAGATAGGGACACCATGTTGGCAAACGATTTCTTTGATGTAGATTTGTGTGAGGCGTTCCATTTTATCGGTTTCCCTGATTGCCAAGAAACGAGCTGATTTGGTGAGACGATCGACGATCACCCAAATGGTATCGCAACCGCTCGACGACCTAAGGAGTTTGGTTATAAAATCCATGGCAATCTGTTCCCATTTCCATTCAGGAATATCGGGTTGCTGGAGTAAGCCGGAAGGTTTCTGGTATTCGGCTTTGACTTTCGAACAAGTGAGACACTTGCTGACGTACGTGGCGATTTCAGCTTTCATGTTCGGCCACCAATAAAACTCTTTGATCCCGTGATACATTTTATCAGACCCCGGGTGGATAGAATATTTGGACTTGTGAGCTTCATCCATCACCAAGTCCCGCAGGTTCCCGAAACTAGGCAACCAAATTCGGTTAGAGAAGTACCTAACTCCGTTGGGTCTGATTTCGAATTGTTTATCCATGCCTCGCAAGGCCTCGTTTTTGACATTATCGGGTTTGAGAGCTTCGAGTTGAGCGGTGAGAATCTGAATATTCAAATTGTTGTGAATGGTCATACTGAGGGCTCGGACTCGAAGTGGTTTTGTTCGTTCCTTTCGGCTGAGAGCATCGGCAACCACGTTTGCCTTACCCGGATGATATTTGATCTCACAGTCGTAATCGGTGAGCAACTCGATCCATCGACGTTGCCTCATGTTAAGATCTTTTTGGTCGAAGATGTGTTGGAGGCTTTTGTGGTCGGTAAATACAGTACTTCGGGTACCATAAAGGTAGTGTCTCCAGATTTTGAGAGCGAATACCACGGCCCCTAACTCGAGGTCGTGAGTTGTGTAGTTCTTCTCGTGAGCTTTAAGTTGTCGGGAGGCATAAACAATGACCTTGTCTCGTTGCATCAACACGCAACCGAGACCTTGGTGAGAAGCATCGCAGTATACCACGAAGTCATCGGTGCCTTCGGGTAAGGATAGAATGGGTGCACTGCAAAGCTTTAGTTTCAACAGCTGAAATGCTGACTCTTGTTTATCAGTCCAATCGAACTTTTTGTCTTTCTGAGTCAGTGTCGTGAGTGGTATGGCTATTTTTGAGAAGTTTTCAATGAATCGGCGATAATACCCCGCCAATCCCAAGAATTGGCGTACTTCGGTAGGAGTGGTTGGCGCCTGCCAGTTCTTGATGGCCTCGATTTTTGATGGGTCTACATGAATTCCCTGACTATCAATCACATGCCCAAGGAATTGAACGGTTTTTATCCAGAACTCACACTTAGAGAATTTGGCGTAAAGCTCCTCGTGTCTAAGTAGTTCTAGGATGGTTCTGAGGTGTTGTGCATGTTCTTGTTCGTTTCGTGAGTATATGAGGATGTCATCGATGAAGACAATGACAAACTTGTCAAGATAAGGTTTACACACCCGATTCATAAGGTCCATGAATACAGCCGGTGCGTTGGTTAGACCAAAGGGCATCACTTGGAACTCGTAGTGCCCGTAACGGGTTCTGAATGCGGTTTTTGGGATGTCGGCATCACGAACACGCAATTGATGATAACCTGATCGAAGATCAATCTTTGAATAACAGCTTGATCCTTGAAGTTGATCGAACAGATCGTCGATTCGAGGAAGTGGGTATCGGTTCTTGACGGTTAGTTTGTTCAACTCTCGGTAGTCAATACACATTCTGAATGAACCATCTTTCTTTTTAACAAACAAGACCGGAGCTCCCCAAGGTGAAGAACTCGGTCTGATGAATCCTCTATCCAGGAGTTCCTGTAACTGAGTAGACAACTCCGGAAGTTCGGATGGGGCTAGACGGTACGGTGCTCGGGCCACCGGTGCGGCACCCGGCACAAGATCAATCGAGAACTCAACCTGTCTAGGTGGAGGTAAACCAGGTAGTTCTTCTGGAAAGACTTCGGGAAAGTCTCTAACGATTGGCACATCTTCAAGTCGCTTCTCCTCCGACTTTTTCTCCGTGATATGTGCGAGAATTGCTGGGTAACCTTTTCTCAGAAATTTTCGGGTTTTTAAACAGGAGATTATGTTTAGTCTCGATCCACCGGTCTCCCCTTGTATGATCAAGGTTCTACCGACGGCGAGAGGGATGCGGACGATCTTATCATGACAAACAATTTCGGCCCCATGCTTGGACAACCAGTCCATACCCACAATGATGTCGAAACTTCCTAGTTCAACAGGCATAAGATCGATTGAGAAGATTTCGTCGGCTAGGTTTAAAGTGCAATTAGGTATCACACTATCGGTTTCTATGATTTTACCATTTGCAAGTTCTACTTCGTACTTAACATCTAAGGCCACGGGGGTGATGTCAAGTAGTGGGCAAAACTCATCAGAAATATAGCTCTTATCGGCACCAGTATCAAATAGAATAGAAGCAGATAAGTTGTTGAGGAAGAACATACCCGAGACCACATTCGGGTCTTGACGGGCGTCCCCTGAGTTGATCACGAAGTCTCTGCTCCGAGTGTTGTTGCGGTTGTTGTTGTTGTTGTTGTTCTTTAGCTTGGGGCAGTTGTTCTTGAAATGCCCAGAATTTCCGCACCCAAAGCAGGTCTTTGGTGCATTGGTGTTGGGAGTAGGAATGATGGCTCGGCAATCCTTGGCTAGGTGCCCGAACCTTTTGCAGTTGGTGCAAGGGCAGGAACCGTCATGATGGCGGTTGCATTTGGAACAGTAGGGTTTGTTCCCGCCGTATCCTTTCTTTTCAGTAGTCCCTGATGAATAAGCCTTAACAGACTCAGGCTTCTTGTTGGTGAGTTGGTTGGATGAGTTGGGGTTTCCTTCCCATTTGCGTTTGTTATTTGCAGAAGGGGTAGAAGTTGTGCCACGGCGGACAGAATTTGCCGTTAGCTCATGGGCCATAAGGATGGCGCTTTGAATCGTACCCGGTTTGGATGATGTCACCAAGTCTTGTAGTCTGTCGGGAAGTCCATCGACATATTTCTCGATCCTCTTGTATTCAGGATCGACCATGGATGGGCACAGAAGTGCCAGTTGGTGAAAACGGTTGGTGTACCCGGTGATATCATCACCTTGCATCTTGTGGTTCCAAAATTCCAACTCCAGTTGTTTCAGTTCATCCCTGGGGCAGTACTCACCCCTCAACATCTCCTTCAGTTCCTCCCACGAGAGTTTGTAAGCATTAGCAATACCCACAGTCTGGGCATAGGTGTTCCACCAGGTAAGAGCGGTGTCAGTGAAAGTACTAACGGAGAACTTAACCTTGTCTCCCTCCGCACAGTTGCAGATAAGAAACACAGATTCGACTTTCTCGATCCAGCGTACTAGACCGATAGCTCCCTCAGTACCTGCAAAGTTCAGAGGTTTGCAGTTCTGGAAGTCTTTGTAAGAACAGGGTTTGGGTTGTGGTCCATTGTTAGCTGTATCTTCGCTACCAGGAGTTGATGTTCGGGTAGCTAGGGCTTGGGCCACACTACGGGCAATCAGACCCGCAATTTCGGCTTCACTGAGGGTGATTTGCCGGCGAGGAGGCATGATGCTGAACAAGAAAAGAACAAAGAAAGAGGGATAAGATATTATGATATGTCACAAGTGTGAATGATACACGATAACAGTGCGAAGTGACAATCACATTTCATTTAGATAAACAAGTTGGATACAAGGTACGGGTTTTTCCAAAAGATTACAGAGTAATAGTAGTACAAAAGTGCCGGGAATTATTACATCCGGTCGAATTACATAAATCCTACGAAAGCATAAGAAAATACAGATTCAGCCTAAGCTAATTCTGACGCAAGTTTAGTTGTGGCAGCAGTGCGTTGAGGTGGTCTACAGATTCTGCAAGTCTGTTGGCTGTTCGGAGGGCGTCCTCGGTTTCCCTTAGACGTGTCTCGCACTGGTGCAATCTCGATTGTAGGACAGCAATCTCATTTCGGTTGCCAATCACTTGGTTGTGGACAACCTCCATGGTTTCGACTGTTCCTCCCACCTGATTCTGAAGAGTGTTCATGGTGTTAACAGTGTGATCGTGATCTTCGGAGACTTGCTCGATTCGTTCCATTGCTGTAAGTCTCCAGAGTTCGCGTGTTTCTTGTAGTTCGATGTCCATCTCGTGAAGTTGCTGATCGTGGTGTTGTACTTTAGCTGCTAATTCCGGTAGAGTGGAGTAGGTGGGGTACGGGCTAGCTCGTGACAACCTGCTGTCTCTCCTAGCCACCCTCGGGTTTCGTGATCCATGTGAGTGAGAGCGTGACGAACTGGGTGGTGTGTTTGCCATTCTGAGACAAAGCGTGAAAGAAATGAGGCCTATATTCATAATACGTATAACATATAGCCTAGGGTGTCTAACACAGATACATTCAAGTTCGGTCTCTCTCGTGGTCAGAGTCAACTAGTGTATTCCTATTCCAGTATACTCTTTCAGACTTCACATCATATTCGCTTAATTGTACATAGTTGATCAGGCTATGTTAAATTAACTTTGTATGATGTAACTTCTGAACTAATAGTACTAAATGGGAAATACTGCCTAATGGTCATAGTCTAGGCCCACTAAATGCAACCTAGTTCACTATAACCTTAGGCTCTGATACCAATCTGTAACACCCCCAAATTTAATGATTTGCGGAAGCATACTTGGGTGTTACTAATCAATATACAAAGCACAAGATATACAGTAAACGACCTCTAAATGAGACGTTGTAAAGCGATTTCATAGAAATATATGTTTGAAAACTTAATGTTTTCGTATACAAAAATAGTTCCCTAGAGTCCACACGTATGGCGGGAGATTCTATTACATAATCATCATGTACAAACGATAATGCTGAGAATCTCCGTTAATGCAGTTTAGTTGAAATCATGCGACTCTGGCTATGTCCTGGAGAAATCCTACTCCATATGAGTACCTGAGAATACATGCTAAAAGGATCAACACGAATGTTGGTGAATCTCACAGGTTTGTAAGTAATATCAGTTTTGAACACAAGGTTTCATCAATAGTGCCCGCAGGCGTAAATCAAGTATTTGCAAATCCAGCAAATGTAAAGTAAATAAGTTATACCGTTGCCATGAGGCTCATAATCGAAGCTTAACCCGCAAGTAATAAGTTGCTCCCGTGACATGCTCGTAACTGAGCAAGCATAAGTAACGAATAATAGTCGCCCGTTTATACAGAACGGTTCGTGGTAGCGCTACTACCCCGGGCGGGGAGGGTCATTTCCCTAATGGATCCATTAACTAGTGTTCGCGCTTAAGTCCATAACTAACGATATATGATGGAGAGACTTCTGTAAGTAGTAAATAACTCATGCAATTCCGTTTGGTATAGTAAGCAGTTTAGTACTTGTGTTCAAGAAAAGTAAGCAATGTATCTCACCCCGTATGTAAAACAGTAAAAGTGGGGCTGCAAGACTCACCTGAGTCGAGTAGTAAGCGGTAGCAAACAGTAAGTAGTATGTAGGTTCTCCGAACCCGTAACCTTTAAATGCCTAAACATATAAAGTTAAGTAAGTAGATGTCTCGCAAGTCCATCTAGGCTAGTTGTCTACACAACTCGTTATGTCCAAGTGTTTGTTTAGTAATCCGTTTGTAGTTTGAAAACAAGTATGGCCCGTTGGTGACGGTTTGTAATAATGGTTCAAAGTGTTATCATTATATGTATCGTTGAATCAGGTTTCGTTATTTGTAAGTGTTCGAAACTTAGTGTGAAAAGTATTTACAACATCTAATGACGGGGGTCCGGGGGCAGCGCCCCTGGTAGCGGGGTTCAAGGGGCGGCAGCCCCTGGCGGGGTCCAAGGGGCAGAGCCCCTGGTTGGGGTCGAGCTGCCAAGTCAGCTTGGAAAATTTTTATTCCTACTACTTTCCTTTAGTGAAAACGTATCCGAAATTTGAATTTGGAGTAAAATTAGGTGGTAAAATCTTGGCTCCGACACTTAGTAAAAATGTGAGTTTTCAAGGTTCTGGTTTGTGCGACGTCAGGTGCGACGTCGCATATGATGACCGCGACGTTGGGAATGACGTCGCTAAATATATTATTCGCAATTTAATGCAACGTTGCGTATTATGTCGCTATATGCGACGTTAGTTCGGTCTGCGACGTTAAGGCCTGCGTCGCTATATGCGACGTTCGCAAGCCAATGCGACGTTGGGGTGACGTCGCTATATGCGACGTTGTGAGGGTATTGCGACGTTTTTGACTACGTCGCAGAGAGCCCAGCGTCTCTGCGACGTTACGGTCTGATCGGAGGTTGGTGGCCGAAAAATCGGTCGGAAAGCTTCCGTTTGGTCCAAATCTTTTACCCAACCTATTTTTGGACATTTTAAGCATATATAAACCATAAAAACGTAAAAATGGGTAAAAACGGAGAGTTTTGGGTTTTATCGGTGTGACATCCGTCACCAAAGCTCTATCCTTAGGTTCACTTCCTGTAACCATGTAACAACCCCAAAATTAGGATCAATTTAAAAATTTCCTAATTACGTGATTATTACTTGTATATAATATGAAATAGGATTATATACGTTATTTACTTATTATATATATATGGATGGAATATATATATATACGCGTATACGATTCGTACAGATCGTATAAAACAAAAATCGTACAACTTGCGTACATTAATAAAACAACTATTAAATAATGTGAAATTATTTAATTACTTTGATCATTACTTTATATTATGTTTATAATATAACGGAAAACGTATGTTTTAATTAAAACGTCACCGAACTCTCCGAAAACTTGACCAACCGACAAAACGAAACTAAGTTATGTTTTTATAACTTGAAAACTAGTATTTCGATAAAATACTTCAACTTAATAATCGAATATTATTTCGTATTTACAAACGTATATTTAATCGCGTATAAAATTATTTTTACGTTTAAACGACCGGGGAAATGAACACCGCACGGAGCGCAAACACGGAGGAAACAAAGTTTGGTGAGACCACACCTTGGTGGCCCCACCAAAACCGGCCAAGGTGAGGGGGCATTAAGCCCTCACCATCCCTTCCCACTCTCACACTCAAACACACCCATACTCCATCATTTCTCTCCCTCTCTCTCTCTCAATCGGCTCTCTCACTCTCTCTCTCTCTAAAACCGACACTAAACCACCCTAAAAACACCATTAAAACACCTCGAAGCTCTATAACCGTTTGGAGAAAGGCGATCACGAGAACGAGGGCTACAAACCTATCTTTTCGGTTTCTCGATTCGACTACTTTGTAAGTTTTCCGGCGACCTCGAAACTTTTCCGATTACATTTATTTTACTTCCATGTTGTTCCCCTAGCTAAATGATGTCCGAATATGTAATTAAAACTCGTTTTTGAACTCGTTAACGAAAAGGTCGGTTTTGGTCATTTTAAAGAAAACGACACCACCAACATTAAAAACGAATACCAATAGTTACTATGAACTCATTATAACATATTAAAACTAGTATAAAAGTTCTAGACCCAACGGAAACCGGAAAATACGTTTTCGGAAACTAAATTTCCGAACAGACCTCTTGTGTCGCATCGGACCGAAATTTCATGCGACACAACACTATGTCGCATGTTATGTCGCACGTTATGTCGCAATGTATGCGACACAACGCTTATGTCGCACTATATGTCGTATTATCTACGACACAAAGTTTACCTATCGCTTGATTGCGACACAACGACTATGTCGTATCATTGTGTCGTACCCTTGTCTGCGACACAACCATTGTGTCGCATAAACACTAAATCAGAAACAAATCCATACGACACAGACCTTATGTCGCATACGGTCTGCGACACAAGCCTTGTGTCGCAGAAAGCCCAGATCAGAAAACAAAATATATTCTAAGTGTTAGAATCACTTTTCAACTACTAAATCAAATACGATGCTACTTATACCTGAAAATACTATACTTTTGAAAGTATACAACAACACTGGAATACGTACAAGACTATGCTAAACTAACGTGAGATTTCACTCACACACGCACACGAGTTTACACTCGAAATACTTAGGAGATTACACTCCAACGAACTTACACTTGTACATTACACGGGATTGCATCCGATACGAACTTACCAGTTCACTCACTAGTTACGTGCTGGATTACACGTTAACTGATACGAACATACACTCGAATACTTACGAGGTTTCACTCGTACCCTTTGGGGTTTAAGCCCATTGGAACTTACGCAAACGATACACATTGCGATACAAACAAACAGTTATACGCGTACGCTTTACAAAAGTACAACTACTATGAATACATAATAATAATGGATGGAATTATTATTATACACCGATAACAAACGGACCGTATAACTTTTCTACAAACTACAAACGATTACAAACGTACAAACAAACTAATGGACATTAATTAGTTTGGGAACAACTAGCATGGATACTTTACAAGTATTCCATTTACTTACTAAACCTTATGCGTATTAGGACGCTAAGGGTTGCTAGTTCGGGATACTACTTGCTTACTTACTGCATTGTCTGCCAGACTCAGGTGAGTCTTACAGCCCCTACTTTACTGTTTTTACTCAGGGGTGAGATGCATTACTGTTTTACATGAACACACAAAACTTACTTGCTGCCATGATTTACTTACTGTATGAGATTACGAATACGCCAACTGCATGAGTTTACGACTAATCCAATGAAATCCTCCTGAACCATAGTTGTTAGTTATGTGATAAGCGTGAGTTTTAGTATATGGATCCATATGGGACTGACAATCCCCGCCCGGGGTAGCAAGCACTACCACGAACCGTTCCTGT
This sequence comes from Helichrysum umbraculigerum, assembly GCA_949592205.1. Taxonomy (NCBI): domain Eukaryota; kingdom Viridiplantae; phylum Streptophyta; class Magnoliopsida; order Asterales; family Asteraceae; genus Helichrysum; species Helichrysum umbraculigerum. The sequence continues at coordinate 118,648,281 of CATIUR010000001.1, forward strand.
AGAAACGGGCGTTTCTTACTCGTTCCGTATGAATGTTTTGGATTACATTCATGAGGGGGTACCTATATTTACTGTACGTTAAGCTTCAACTATGGTGGCTCATGGCAATTGTATCAAACGGTTAGCATAACCTGCAACCACCCACTTATTAAAACTTAAGTAAACGATGAGCATAACCTGTGATCGTTACTTACTGGCTGGCTATGATTTACAAATACTACTTGTGTGTTCAACTGTTTACTTACTTACAAACCTGTGAGATTCACCAACCTTTTTGGTTGACCGTTTTAGTAATGCTTCTCAGGTACACAGCATCAGTAGGAATGCCCAGCAGGATAAGCTTTCTTAGCTCGAGTCGCATGCATTTACAAGCTTGGAGATTTACATACATTACTTTTGTACTTACTGTTATGTATTAGAATCTCTAGGATTTTACTTGAACTCGAGCTTGTATTTTGAAATTACTTATGTATTAATGTAATAACTTTTCGAACGTCTCATTTAGAGTCGTTCACTGTATCCTTTGTGCTTATGATTATTGATTAGTAACACCCAAAAACGTCGCTTCCGCAAACTGTTAAATTTGGGGGTGTTACAGATTGGTATCAGAGCCTAAGGTTATAGTGAACTAGGTTGCATTTAGTGGGCCTAGACTATGACCGTTAGGCAGTATTCCTCATTAAGTATAACTGGTTCAGGAATTACAGCATACAAGTTTAATTTAACATAGCCTGATCAACTATGTACAATTAAATGAAGATGATGTGAGTTCTGAAAGGGGTTATGTTGAACCGGAATGCATTAGCTGACTCTGACCTCGAGAGAACCGGGACTTTTACGTGATTGTGCTAGACACGAACTAGGCGGTTATGTGATATATATATATATATACATACATAGGCCTCTTTCCCCGATACGATACTCTCTCGACTACTACGAAATTAATATTCCTTAACATTTCATCGAACAAACGACGACTCGATTCTCGTCATTCTGTCTTTATTTAACTTTTATGAATTCACGACTACCGGCTTACGTCCGAAGACTTCCACACCGTTATAACCGACAACCATAGTTACTCGAACATCCTTCGATATGAAGATCGAGACCTCGTTTTCATTTGCTATTCCTATCTAATTCTACGTTTGTAACATTCTACAATGTACACTACTGTACCGTTAGGTGTAACCTAATAAAACCATTTTCAGCTCAATTTTCGTCAGATTTCAAATTATACAACCGACTTTTACTATCAAAATTTTATAACAAATGTATTTTTATCAAACTTGTTACAAAATTTCTCACAAAAATGTTTTATAAAATTTTCAAAAACTTCAAAACCGTATAAACTTATTTATAGTACACAACTTTAAACAACCTTCAAACTTTGGCATATTTTCTCTAAACTTACTAAAACCATCACAATCATAATTCTTGTTCAAACCTTCACATGTTCTTTATTTATTGTTTCAAGGAACATGCCTCCTCGACGACAAATCACTCTTACTGAAGCCGAAGTAGCGGGTATAATTGCCCGTAGTGTGGCTCAAGCTCTAGCTACCCGGACTTCAGCCCCTGGTAGCGAAGATACCGCTAATACTGGACCACAACCCAAAACCTGCACCTACAAGGACTTCCAAAACTGCAAACCTGTAACGCCCATATTTCAATAGATTTTTTTTTTTTTTTTTTTTTTTTTTTTTATAGAAAACTTGTATATTTCAAATTTATAAATTCATAATGCTTAGGAATATAATTCCATCACATTTGGTCCCATTTTATATTCTACAATCTATTCCATTGAAATCCACATTTGATTTTACATATTCAAATAAATACAACCATGACACATTATATCAAATCATAATCTTTTGGGCGATTTATACAATGGTATTACAAAACGACAATTCAATAGAATATGAAACTTGTATTATGACACAACAAGTTTCAATCCACACTTACTTCTTGTAATCACCTTTCATCCAATTGGTTCAACCGAACCAACACCTACAACATAAATCACTGATACGAGTAAGCATAAAGCTTAGTGAGTATACAAGCAACTAATTAAATAATTCACAAACAAGATACAATTTATCAATAACTACTTATTTCTTTTAAATAGAAACTATTGAACAACAATAAAGATTCGACAATATTTCGTATGGATCCATGATCCAATAGATACAAGTAAGCATGGCACTAATCCCATATGGGTACCAAGCTTAATAGATACCAAGTAGTGCCAAGCACTTATTTCGTATATTCAATTTCTACAATACTAAATCCATATATTACAATTAATTCACATAATCCTATTAATTCACATAATTCACATAATTCAATCACCCACATAATACTATACTATTTCCAAATAACTCAACTATTAACAACAATCCACAACTATGGTCAACAACCAATATTTCTTAAGATACGAAACATAATACCACATAGAAGCACACATGAGATACAATTATAAGAAACAAACAATAAGAACTAGAAGAGACAAACAATATTCCAAACGATTGTATGAACCTCTTGCTCGTAAGCAATCCAGAACATACAATCATTATTCAAGTAGTCCTCGTATCACTCACCTTTGCCTTTTTAAGCAATTGCATGATTTCGTACTCGAATCGCCGATCCATTGTTCTTGATCACCTAGCATATAACTTATGAATACAATAATACATTTAACAACTATACTTCAATATAAACAATGCATTAACACTATCAATCCATCACCCTTGATGGATTGATCATGCTACCTCTAATTCTTTATTTCATGATTCTCTTTATTTTTATAACTTCTTAAATTCATTATTCCATAATTTATTCCATAGTCACATACATGACTTTATTACTTGTATATATTTCAATTATTACTAGTGATCATTATGATCATTTAATCATAATCGATTCTCATAAACATAATCAATTCAACTACAAAATTCTTTGAGTTAATACTTCAATTCTTGTAATCATATATCAATAACCTTTTTAAACACCAATTTAGGTGTATTAACACTAATTCATATCCATATGATCAAAACCCACTTTGATCATATATCCCAAATTCAATTAATCCATTTTTAGATCAAATTCATGTTACTCCTCATCATTTTAACACTTATACATTACTAATTCATCATAATATAGCTTAAATTCAACCTAGAAATCATTAGTTATTCAAACCCATCAAAACCCTCAAGAACAAAATTCAAGATTCTTGATCTTTAATTCATTCTAGTGTTAATTCAATCACTAATAAGCTTATCTATCATCAATTCAATGTATTTCATACTTTATTTCATATTAAATTCGTTAATTTCATAAACCCCCATGAAAGTTCAAAGAAACTAAGATTCTAGGTTAAACTAAATCAAGAACAAGGATTACCTTAGGTTGTAGATGATTAATCCTTGTTGAATTCGAGTTCCTAGCTTCGATTTCAGGTTTTTGAATTGATTTCAGTTTAGGGTTTAGGGTTTCACGATTTCTTCCTCTCGTGATATCTCTGGAACTTTTAAATGGAAAGGATAAATGATACGTACATATGTATATTAGATATACATGTGTTTTAATTTTATTCCCCGTGATTATCATTGTCTGGAACTTTAAAACCGACTCACAGTTATTACTATTTTATTTTACCTAGAGTAAAAATAACTTAAAACATTTACTATTACTTTATTCACAATATTACTTTTGGATTTTGGGATGTTACAAAACCCTTAAGCTTTGCAGGTACTGAAGGAGCGATTGGTCTGATTCGTTGGACCGAGAAAATCGAGTCGATATTCCTCATCTGCAACTGCAAGGAAGAGGATAAAGTTAAGTTCGCCACCAGCACTTTTTCTGACACCGCCCTTACCTGGTGGAACACATATGCACAGACAGTGAGCGTTGCCGAGGCTTACAAACTATAGTGGGATGAACTGAAGATCATGCTGAGGGGCGAGTACTGCCCAAGAGATGAGCTGAAGCAATTGGAAGTAGAATTCTGGAATCACAAGATGCAGGGTGATGACATCACCGGCTACACAAACCGTTTTCACCAACTGGCACTTCTGTGCCCATCCATGGTTGATCCTGAGTACAAAAGGTTCGAAAAGTACGTTGACGGATTTCCCGAGCGACTACAAGATTTAGTAACTTCGTCCAAACAGGGAACTATTCAGAGCGCCATTCGTATGGCTCATGAGTTAACGGCTAATTCTGTCCGCCGCGGCTCGACTTCAACCCCGTCTGCGAGTAACAAACGTAAATGGGAAGTGAGTCCCCACTCATCCAACCCGACTTCTGACAAAAAGCTTGCAATTGTCAACGTCAATGACTCAAAGGCTTACAAGGGGAGCAAGCCTTACTGCTCCAAATGTAGCCGCCATCATAACGGCTCCTGTCCCTGCACTAAGTGCAAGAAATTCGGGCACCTGGCCCAAGACTGCCGAACCAACCCCACTGGTACTGATACTTCCGCACCCAAAACCTGCTATGAGTGCAACGGTACCGGGCACTTCAGGAAGGATTGCCCTAAGCTGAAACCCCGAACCAACAATACAAGGAGTAGAGCTTATGTAATCAATGCTAGGGAGGATGACCCAAATCCGAGACTCTGTGATTTACTCAACCCGGGTACGCTTATTCTTTGACTACCCGAATCTGCTTTCTCATAAATCTCTCGCTTAATGACTTATGTATAACTGTATTTTATTCTGTGTGTTTTCTTTGATCCTAAGTACACAATAGGATTAGGTAACTACCGACTACTTAAATCCCGACAACACAATTTGCCTTACACTTTAGATACAGTAACCCAAACTCCTTTCCCAATTATCTCACACTGGTTGAGACCGGGAACTCGTATGCTATTCGTTACTTTAAACAGATAAATTAATATACCTTCACTTACTTGAGGCAAATTCTTAAATAGAACACTTATTTCGTAGGAAATGACAACTCACTCCGTCAACAACCCTACAATGCAAAATGAACTGCTCAGTGAGGAACCAAAGATGTTTCCTTACCTCCTCGAACTCGAGTGTGATACAGAACACTCCGCTGAATCAGCAGCAGCACCTGCCCCTCCTGCTGCTCTAACTGCTGCAAAAGCATCAGTTGATGAAACCTTGACTACTGAATCAGTCAACCACCTTAACCAAACTATTGAATCGCTGCAAAAACAACTTACTGAAGCACGGGAAGACATTGATGACCTACGACGAATTGCTTTCCAAAATGACATACGTATGCGTGAGTACGAGCTACGTTTGATAGCTTTAGAAAACCCTACTTCACCACCAACTTCACAAAGTACTCCTACTGAAGAGGATACCGACACTGACTGTACGTCACCTCCAGCAAAAAGGGTGAAGATTTCTCCCTTCAACTCTGCAGGAAACTACTTGGGAAAGAAACCTTACTGTTCTAAGTGCACTCGGCATCATGAAGGACCGTGTACCTTACCTATCGGTCGATGCAAGTCCTACCCTAAGAATACTAACTCCCCCAAGGCGAAACTCTGCTTCAACTGTGGGAGTGCTGGCCATCTCAAGGCCAAATACCCACTACCTCCCGGCAACAAAATTTAGGGTACGTTACCACTTAACGATTACTTGATTTCAAACACTGTAGGACCTACCCTACAACTGTAGGCTGCTAGTACACATTGTAGCTACCTGACTAGTATAGAACTACCGATTACTACTTCGAACAAATTTCGGGACGAAATTTTATTAACAAGGGGAGAATGTAACAACCCCAAAATTAGGATCAATTTAAAATTTTCCTAATTACGTGATTATTACTTGTATATAATATGAAATAGGATTATATACGTTATTTACTTATTATATATATATGGATGGAATATATATATATACGCGTATACGATTCGTACAGATCGTATAAAACAAAAATCGTACAACTTGCGTACATTAATAAAACAACTATTAAATAATGTGAAATTATTTAATTACTTTGATCATTACTTTATATTATGTTTATAATATAACGGAAAACGTATGTTTTAATTAAAACGTCACCGAACTCTCCGAAAACTTGACCAACCGACAAAACGAAACTAAGTTATGTTTTTATAACTTGAAAACTAGTATTTCGATAAAATACTTCAACTTAATAATCGAATATTATTTCGTATTTACAAACGTATATTTAATCGCGTATAAAATTATTTTTACGTTTAAACGACCGGGGAAACGAACACCGCACGGAGCGCAAACACGGAGGAAACAAAGTTTGGTGAGACCACACCTTGGTGGCCCCACCAAAACCGGCCAAGGTGAGGGGGCATTAAGCCCTCACCATCCCTTCCCACTCTCACACTCAAACACACCCATACTCCATCATTTCTCTCCCTCTCTCTCTCTCAATCGGCTCTCTCACTCTCTCTCTCTAAAACCGACACTAAACCACCCTAAAAACACCATTAAAACACCTCGAAGCTCTATAACCGTTTGGAGAAAGGCGATCACGAGAACGAGGGCTACAAACCTATCTTTTCGGTTTCTCGATTCGACTACTTTGTAAGTTTTCCGGCGACCTCGAAACTTTTCCGATTACATTTATTTTACTTCCATGTTGTTCCCCTAGCTAAATGATGTCCGAATATGTAATTAAAACTCGTTTTTGAACTCGTTAACGAAAAGGTCGGTTTTGGTCATTTTAAAGAAAACGACACCACCAACATTAAAAACGAATACCAATAGTTACTATGAACTCATTATAACATATTAAAACTAGTATAAAAGTTCTAGACCCAACGGAAACCGGAAAATACGTTTTCGGAAACTAAATTTCCGAACAGACCTCTTGTGTCGCATCGGACCGAAATTTCATGCGACACAACACTATGTCGCATGTTATGTCGCACGTTATGTCGCAATGTATGCGACACAACGCTTATGTCGCACTATATGTCGTATTATCTACGACACAAAGTTTACCTATCGCTTGATTGCGACACAACGACTATGTCGTATCATTGTGTCGTACCCTTGTCTGCGACACAACCATTGTGTCGCATAAACACTAAATCAGAAACAAATCCATACGACACAGACCTTATGTCGCATACGGTCTGCGACACAAGCCTTGTGTCGCAGAAAGCCCAGATCAGAAAACAAAATATATTCTAAGTGTTAGAATCACTTTTCAACTACTAAATCAAATACGATGCTACTTATACCTGAAAATACTATACTTTTGAAAGTATACAACAACACTGGAATACGTACAAGACTATGCTAAACTAACGTGAGATTTCACTCACACACGCACACGAGTTTACACTCGAAATACTTAGGAGATTACACTCCAACGAACTTACACTTGTACATTACACGGGATTGCATCCGATACGAACTTACCAGTTCACTCACTAGTTACGTGCTGGATTACACGTTAACTGATACGAACATACTCTCGAATACTTACGAGGTTTCACTCGTACCCTTTGGGGTTTAAGCCCATTGGAACTTACGCAAACGATACACATTGCGATACAAACAAACAGTTATACGCGTACGCTTTACAAAAGTACAACTACTATGAATACATAATAATAATGGATGGAATTATTATTATACACCGATAACAAACGGACCGTATAACTTTTCTACAAACTACAAACGATTACAAACGTACAAACAAACTAATGGACATTAATTAGTTTGGGAACAACTAGCATGGATACTTTACAAGTATTCCATTTACTTACTAAACCTTATGCGTATTAGGACGCTAAGGGTTGCTAGTTCGGGATACTACTTGCTTACTTACTGCATTGTCTGCCAGACTCAGGTGAGTCTTACAGCCCCTACTTTACTGTTTTTACTCAGGGGTGAGATGCATTACTGTTTTACATGAACACACAAAACTTACTTGCTGCCATGATTTACTTACTGTATGAGATTACGAATACGCCAACTGCATGAGTTTACGACTAATCCAATGAAATCCTCCTGAACCATAGTTGTTAGTTATGTGATAAGCGCGAGTTTTAGTATATGGATCCATATGGGACTGACAATCCCCGCCCGGGGTAGCAAGCACTACCACGAACCGTTCCTGTAGAAACGGGCGTTTCTTACTCGTTCCGTATGAATGTTTTGGATTACATTCATGAGGGGGGTACCTATATTTACTGTACGTTAAGCTTCAACTATGGTGGCTCATGGCAATTGTATCAAACGGTTAGCATAACCTGCAACCACCCACTTATTAAAACTTAAGTAAACGATGAGCATAACCTGTGATCGTTACTTACTGGCTGGCTATGATTTACAAATACTACTTGTGTGTTCAACTGTTTACTTACTTACAAACCTGTGAGATTCACCAACCTTTTTGGTTGACCGTTTTAGTAATGCTTCTCAGGTACACAGCATCAGTAGGAATGCCCAGCAGGATAAGCTTTCTTAGCTCGAGTCGCATGCATTTACAAGCTTGGAGATTTACATACATTACTTTTGTACTTACTGTTATGTATTAGAATCTCTAGGATTTTACTTGAACTCGAGCTTGTATTTTGAAATTACTTATGTATTAATGTAATAACTTTTCGAACGTCTCATTTAGAGTCGTTCACTGTATCCTTTGTGCTTGTGATTATTGATTAGTAACACCCAAAAACGTCGCTTCCGCAAACTGTTAAATTTGGGGGTGTTACAAACCATTTCTTATTTTTACAAATGAAATATGGTGAATTAGATTAAGTATACGTATTTTAAGCTATGTGAGAAATTTGATTATCGTATGGTGTTCAAAAACTCGAATCAGTGTTCGTATGCGGTTAGATTAAAGGTTAAGATAATAATAATGAGATTATAATAAAAATTAATAATGATAGTAATATAATAATAATATTCATGATCATCAGATTTCATATAATAATATACTAATAAAAGAATATTATAATAATTATTATGGTCATGTGTAAGTAAATACTAATAATCATGAACGTGGCCTCATGGAACTCGTTGGTAGTTCTTTTGTGTGCCGAGAATGAAAGGAATAAACGGCCCAACCGTAAAGAGATCCAGACCCATTCAACTTAATCACCAAGTCCTAATATATAACCATAGTGTTAACCCTAGACTATTTTATTCAATTAAATAACAAGAGAAACTTTCGTCCCTGGGGTTTGAGTGTCGACCAAAGGAAAAAAAAAAGGGGGGGGGGGGGGGGGGGGGGGGGGGGGAGAAAGAAGAAACCAAAGAAAACCTTACTAAGTCAAATTTGAATCTTGTTTCCGTGTAATCTCGTTCGTATACTCGTATAGGTATAAAATCATAAACCCTAATCTATAAGTTCCTTTATATTTTTCTGCAATAGTTGTATATGTGGGTCGATTAATATGTTTGGGGTATGAATATATTGGATTTAAAGTGTTTATGAGGTCGAAATTTATAAAACCGTAACCTGTCAAAATCTGTCCAGATTTTCGTAACTAGAATCAGAGGCTGTTTTGTCCTATTTGCGTCCGTTTTCAGGCTCCGGTCAAAACACGAAAGTTGTAGATCTCGAAATTTTACATTGATAAGCGAAGTTTCGGCCTCTAAAAAGAAACGTACGATTTTATAAAAATTATTTCGTAAACAGGAGTCAAGAGTGACGAATTTTGAGAAAACTTTTGTTAACTTAGTTCGGTTTGATCAAACTGTTTTCTAATTATTATAGGAATTGTGAATGTAATATAAGGGTTAGATATTTTCAGAAAGAAAAAAAAAAGATATTTTTATATATGTAAGTTGAGCTTATTTATTTTATTTAAAAAGGGTTGTGTTTCGAGTATATTTTATGTGTGTTCGATTACGAGTTTCGAGTGTCTTCAATTGGTATTGACTATGGACAAAAAAAAAAAAAATCATCATTTTATATATGTCAAACATCGATTTTCATTATCAAGTATTATAGTATGACTGTGTCATTTTGATTTACAAGTATTACTTGTTGCAATTAAAACTAAATGAACTAAACATGATCACTAATTGATTATTATGAAATAAGAGGCTAGGATCATAATTATGATAATCAACTAAACTATTATCAATAACGATTCTATGTTAATGTGCAATATATATTTATTGAACTTAACGTGTTTGTAGGGTGATTTGGTTAGACGAGATTTTTGGTTATAGATTTACATACCGGTTTAGTGGACTTAATTGGGAGCGTAATTTGTTTTGCTAATCAAGGTGAGTTTTGCGGCCCCATTTTCTTACTTATTTTCAAATTGGGGGAAAAGTATGCTCGTACGTTTTATTATCATTTTCTGCTGTGAAACGTATTTGTTTTCATTTTTGGACATTTGCATGAAATGTATGACACTATGTGAAGTATGTGCATTTGGATGTTGGATTCATTATCATTGTAAGGCCTTGCTCTTTCGGGAGTGAGTACCTAATGTATACATTATTCTTGGTATACATTAAAGCCATGTCGTTTCACAAGGCCTTAGTACCTAATGTTATACGTTATGTATACATTAAAGCCATTATGGGTAGCTACTGCATTTACAAGGTTTGTTTGGTCATACTTCTTCGTGGGGTGATGACAAGTGTGTTGAGGTGTTTCATTAACATTATTTCACTTATGTGTACATTTTCATTGCATTGTCCTAACTCGTATCTTTATCACAGCAAATGTTTATTTTGTGTCATTTATAAACCTGCGGAACTCACCAACCATTGTGTTGACACTTTTTGAGCATATCTTTTCAGGTAGCACTAGTGGAACTAAGACTGAAGACAAGAAAGCTTAGTGGATTGATTAGGTTGCATTAAGTGTTACTTCAAGACATATGACATTTGAGTTTAGTATTTCGGTGATTTGAGAAAGGCGTGTTTTGCCTTAACATTTATATTGTGGGGTGGTTTGTTTGCTAATTTGTTTCCTTGTTGATATGTACGCGTAGCGTGAACCACTATTCATGTTACAAGTATCATAACACATTGGAGTTTTATTTTCATATAGATTCTTTATAATAATGTGTTGTGATCCTATCGTCGTTATATCCCGTTGTTTCCGCTTTAGACGGGGTGTGACAGATTGGTATCAGAGCCATTGTTTATAGAGATCTAGGTGGATTGACCTAGACTATAAATAAGGAACCCGCATATAGAACATGAATTAGGAACTACATGTGCATGAAACTATATGTGCTTATTCGAAACGATGTGTACTTACATGTCACTCAAGATAGACTTATCCACTAGGATATATACTTATTTGCTACATTGATGATGTGTACTCATTCGCATTCCGATTCTCGAGCAGGACATGCTCCGTTGGTGGTTCCGCACCTGCCCGCACACCCGAGAGGGTTATGTAGGCTAAACGGCGCATGATCATTAATGTCATCTATTGATACTATATTGATCATAGTATCATTTACTTATAAATCCATGCCACTTTTAGATATAAATATGTAGGAACAAGGTCGAATATTGTGATATAGGATCTGGTAATAAGTACATATATGAAAGGATACCCTAACAATTATGGCGGCCGACTTAATTGAGAAGGTATCACGACATATATGTGTTTATATGGCCATATTCGAGTGTCCAATGTGTCACCTTCAAAGTCGCGTGACGATGTCAAAATCTCAACTCTATTTGTTCCAAACTTATGATCTTTGGTCGTTGGTTTAGCGCATACATCTGACACTATCCAAACTGCTCATCTATTCTAAACTCGTATGTACTCGAAATCGTAGTAAACATGCCGCCAAGACGTTCTACTCGAAATGCTAAATGTGATATGTGACGGGAGCGAGACGTGATAAAGATAAAAGTGTAAATCTTGTAGTAAGCAAACGTCATTCTAAGACATGGAATCAGTATCTTATAAAAGTGAATAATAACTCACTAATGAATATACACGTGAAACTTATTAAATCATAATTGACTCATTATCCCTCAAATTCTTGGGAAGAATTTACATCTTAACTTTTCATGGAAACTGGTGGTCATTACCACCTACAGCTACACTTCCTATCATGCGATAATCTTTACATTTCTAGTTAGTGATTCATTCACTTACTTGATCACTTTTACCCCACGAAGCGAAGTTATCGAATCCCCTTCTTGCAATTAGTCCAAGATCTTATATCAGTTGGACATGCATTTAGGTATCCGTATTGGGTGACAATTTCACCCTTATATGACGAAGGCTCTAATGCCTCGTGTTACACAAAAATGTAACTGAATAAGATCATTCTTAACAAGTAATCTAATCTCGTTCTTTTAAACTATTTAACTACAACCCTCGTAAGAATTTAAGTCAATATAAAACATATCTACACCATATTCTCTATCAGTATAACGATTGTTACTTGGGACGATCAAACCTTTTCTTCAGGGTCCTATTAGGAACACCACTCGTTGACGTATTGGTAATCCAAGACACAGTAGTGATTCTTGGACCCAACCAATCCCTATTATCTATACTACTGGACTAACGGGTTTAAATGAATAAAAGAGATAACTCTATTTATTAGACTGTCATCTTAAACTGAAACATTTAGTCATTCATGACCAATTATATTATTAAAGGACCCCACAAAAGACTGTTACTAAAATCTCTAGTACCCAATAATAATTTACATTGTTTTGAAAACTCTCTATGTTTTGGGAACACGTAGTTTCGTAAAATAAACTGCAGTAATAAATAAATGAATAAATATATTAATTTTATTACCATCCTAAAAAAAAGAAATAAAATTAAATGTATAAGCTCATGGATGAGAATATTAATGAACCAGGGAAAATCGTGAGTAAATTTGCTTGTTTGACGTATTAAATAAATTCGAGTTAACCCATTCTATATTGTAATAACATGGGAATGGTTCCCTTAGTAATCCATACGAGTTAAGACGGTGGACCTTAGGTATTGTTTCAAAAACATTCAGCCAAATAACTGGAAACCTAATTAAGCACAATTACAAGGTGAAAATAAAGATATACACGAGACAAAACGATCGATAGGGAGTCAATAACATATTTCACATAAGGCATTGGCCTTAAATGTAAATATGAAATGTATTATGTCTCCGATTAATGTTCTTTTGTTCGATTCACCGTACACTGTATCGTGCGGATATATTGCTAGCATTATCAAATTGATACATATAAGAAGACTACTCCAAACCAAAGAACCAATTCTGTTTTCAAATGGAACCGAACTCTAATTACTTCTCGACATCAAAACCTCACCGAAGCTTGGGTTAAACAATACATTTCTTTCACCAATAGTTATGACAATTTTCGAAACACAACCACGCGAGCCTAAACGGGGGGATAAACTCGGTTGAAAACTTGTTAGAAATAATGCAAAATGACGCGAAGTAACCCATAGACGCGATGAAACACATGGTTTGGCATTAACCTGCCAACACCTAACTTTGTTGAGAACTGAGACACTGTCATATCTGCTCAGAATACAAGTATCATGCCGCTGTTGGTATAAGACTTCAACCACTGTTAGTAGAAGTCAACCACTGTTAGAAGAAGACAACCGCTGTTAGTACATTTGTCTAACAGGGCCACTGTTGGTATATGTAAAGCGTTTTGTATCAAGTACTCAACCACTGTTAATGTTATATGAGTACTACCCCTGTTAGTGATATAGATAACCACTGTTGGTTAGATATAGTCGAATAGAGAGAATTATGGAATAGATAGGATTTCCATAATAGTTTGATTCTGTAAAGGACTCTATGTGTTATAAATAGAGATTCTGTAAATCCTAGAAAGAAAAACATAGGACGAATTTATTCTAGTTATTAGCTTCAAGGTTGTAAACCCTAACACAAATTGTGTGTTCGTATTATTAATAATATTGAAGCTTTTGGTTAGATATTCTGTTATATACAAGTTTGTTCTTCAAGTTATTAATAAACTATTCCGCAAGCTTATTAATAATCAATCAAAGTAATACATACTAAGATCTCTAGCTGGGATCATCAAGTGGTATCAGAGCTTGATATTACTTTGATCTTGAAGAAGGTAATTGAATTTCGCAGCTTTTTCAACAAATAACAAGATGTCTACTGAATCAATGGAAGGTATACAAGCTACAAAGATTCCAATGCTCAAACCTGATGAGTTTGAGCTATGGCAGACTAGGATTAGGCAATACATGTTGCTTACGGATTATATGATGTGGGAGGTGGTTACTAATGGACCAAACTATACTAAGGATGCAGATGGTAAAAAGGAAGAAAGACCACCACCAAAGTCTGATGCAGAGAGAAAAGAAAGAGCAACAGAGTGGAAGGCATTAAGTACTCTACTTTTGTCTATTCCTAATGAGTATCAAAGGAAGTTTGAAAACTGTGAAGATGCTCAGGTTCTTATGCAAGCAATTGTTAAGAGATTTGGTGGTAATGATAACACCAAGAAGAATAAGAGATCTCTTCTCAAACAACAGTTTGAAAACTTTGCAGGTGTAAAGTCTGAAACTCTGACTCAGACTTTTGATAGATTTCAAAAACTTGTGGGTGATTTAGAAAATCACAATGTCAAGATTGATAAAGATGACTTGAACAGGAAGTTTCTAAGATCACTTGGTACAGATTGGAATATGTACACTGTGGGACTTAGACAAAGTCCAGATCTTGAAGAGAAAGAGATTGAAGACCTGTACAATGATCTGAGGAATTTTGAGCCTGAAGTTCTAGCGTTGAAACAGTCCAATGGTAGTTCTAACAATGCTGCTTTTGTTTCTGTTGGTGAATCTGGTAGTTGTAGCACATCTGGTGCTAATGATAATGTATTGGAAGCATTCTTTGCAAGCCATGTGAATTCATCATTAACTACAGAAGATTTGGAGCAGGTTAGTGAAGAGGACCTGGAAGAGATGGATTTAAGATGGCAGATGGCCATGATTACAATCAGGGCAAAGAGGTTTATGCAGAGTTCTGGGAACAGAAATTTTTCTTACAAAAGAGATGGTGTAGCTGGTTTTGACAAGAGCAAGGTGGAGTGTTTCAACTGTCACAAGATGGGACACTTTGCTAGGGAGTGCAAGAGCACACAGGCTGGAGGATCTCAGAATGGTTTTGTAAGAAATAATTCTGGTCCTCAAAGAAGATTGGTACCAGTTCAGAACACCACTTCAGATTCATTGGTTGCTCAAGATGGAATGGGAGGATTTGACTGGAGTGACCAAGAAGAGCTTGTAGTTCAGAATCAAGCTTTGATGGCTGTCACAGAAGAACCAGAGCCTTCAGACATTCCATATGAGGTACAATCTAAATTATGTTCTCCTGCATGTAAGAAAATGGTTAAATTTTATAGGGATCATAATATGGTTGTGTGTAATGAATTAAAAGCTTGTAAGGAAAAGAGTCAACATGCCACTTTAGCTATTGAAAACTTAGAAAATCAGATAAAAGCTTATGAAAAGAATGAATCTCAATTTCACTTAGATATTAAGTATATAAATTGGGAAAAGAAAGCTTTACAAACAAAAGTTGATATGCTAAGTGCTAAGTTGGCTGAGGCAATTTCTGATAAGGAGTCAATAAAATTGAAAGTTGATGAATTGGAAAATGTTTCAAAAGGTGTTCAAAACTTAATCAAGTCTCAAATTCATGATAAATTAAAACTTGGATTAGGTTACAACCTTAATGCTGTTCCTCCACCTTATAATCATACTTATTTCCCACCTAAAAGTGATTTTGTTTTAGAAACACTTAAGGTAGGTGTGTCTGAGGAGGTTAAAAAGGTAGATCCAGTTGTTAATTGTGATGATAATGTGAATTTTGATAAAGTTGAGGTATCTGATTGGACTGAGGAAGATGAGAGTGATAGTGATAGCTCATCTAGTGGTAATTCTGTGGATGATTGTGTTAAGCCTATTACTGGTCTAGTTTCTGAACTAAATAGTACTAAACTAGAAGAGGGTAAAAAGATGTTTGTTGAGAAAGCAAAGGCTCAGTTAGATCAAGTCAGGAAAACCAACAAGGATAGTTCAGGTTTAGGGTATGTACACAAAAAGGTCAATACTGAATCAAAAGACAAGTTGAAATCTGAGTGTGATAAGTGTACATGTAAATCAAAGAAGTCTGAGTTACATGCTGCAAATAATGTGAATAAATCCATTCCCAGGGGTAATCAAAGAAATTGGAACCAATTGGTTTCACAAAGGTTGGGTAATGGGTTTGAATGTGTGAAAAGAAAGTCATGTTTTATTTGTGGTAGATATAATCATCTTCAACAGGACTGTTACTACAATCCTAAAAATAATAGGAACAGTGGTACAGGTCATGTGTTGATAAATAAGCCTAACAGAGGCAAGGCTGCAGCCCCTGTTAATGCTACAGCAGTGCCCCTGTCAACGGCTAACAGAGGCAAGACTCGAACAGGGGAGGGTTTGACCACTGTCAGGCATGGTACCTCTGCTGGTATTAAACATTTCAAAAGAATGTATATACCAAGTAAAGCTACCACTGCCAGGGTAATCAATACAAACTTAAAGGTGACCACTGTCAGACCATTAACCCCTGTCAGGTCTAAAACAGATTGTTTTTGGAGACATACAAATGTATCTACATCTAAAGTTTCCAAAACCAATGCAGCACTGAGATCAATCACTGTTAAAAGGGTTGATGTCAAAGGTGCTCATGGGAAACCCAAAGCCAAATTGGTTTGGGTTCCCAAGAAAAACTAATTGTTTTTCTCATATACGTGCAGGGCAAGCCACCAAGCTTATGGCATATTGATTCTGGCTGTTCAAGACACATGACTGGAGACAAGAAAAAGCTACAGGACTTTAAAACATTTGATGGAGGAGATGTAGCATTTGGAAGCAATCCTAAAGGTGGTAAAATCACAGGTAAAGGTAAGGTAAGAAGCAGTAAGCTCACTTTCAATGATGTTTATTATGTTGAGCAATTGAGATACAATTTGCTTAGTGTGAGTCAAATCACAGATAAGCAAAATCCTGTATATTTCACTGACACAGAATGCCTTATACTTTCTGAAAAACTCAAAATACCTGAAGATAAGATTTTAATGAGAGTTCCAAGAAAGGATAATGTATACTGTAGTGATTTAAACAAGATGGAATCTCAAAATGTTAACTGTCTCATTTCTAAAGCTACTGTATCTGAATCTGAACTATGGCATAGGAGGATGTGTCACTTGAATTTCAAGACCATGAATAAACTTGTTAGGAATAAGCTAGTGAGAGGCTTACCTGAAAAGTTATTTGAATGTAGTGACCACTGTGTAGCATGTCTCAAAGGCAAGCAACACAAGACCTCTTATAAGACCAAGCTTGTAAATACCAATACCACTCCCTTACACCTGTTACATATGGATTTGTTTGGCCCTACCAATGTAGCTAGTCAAGGGAAGAAATCTTACTGTTTGGTAATAACTGATGATTACTCTAGAATGAGTTGGGTGTTCTTTCTTAGGACTAAGGATGAGACAGGTGAAATACTTAGATCATTCATAACTAGGATTGAGAATTCAACTAATCAAAAGGTTAAGATCATCAGGTGTGATAATGGGACAGAATTTAAGAATCATGAGATGAATAAGTTCTGTGAGGATAAAGGTATAGAAAGACAGTATAGTGCACCTAGGACTCCACAACAAAATGGAGTAGCTGAGAGGAGGAATAGGACACTAATTGAGGCTGCTAGAAGCATGCTAGCCGATGCTAAACTTCCAATGTCCTTTTGGGCAGAGGCAGTTAGCACTGCTTGTTATGTTTTGAATAGGATTTTGATTATTAAACCTCATAACAAGACACCCTATGAGTTATTCTTTAAGAGAAAACCTTTGGTTAGCTTTTTAAAACCATTTGGATGTCCTTGTACTGTCTTAAATACCAGAGATCATCTTGGTAAGTTTCAGAGTAAGGTAGATGAGGGTGTATTTGTTGGATACTCTATTCAAAGCAAGGCTTATAGAGTATTTAACAAAAGGACTAGGATCATAGAAGAGACCATGGATGTGACCTTTAATGAACATACATCAAATGTAGAAGGAAAAGGTCCAGAAGTTTTGTTTGATATTGATGCACTAACCCATGCTTTTAGATATCCAGATTTGTCTATTAGTGCAGGTACAGATGCAGGTAATGATGCAGGTAAAGATGGGCATTCAACCTCAAGTCAAACTAAAAAGGATGACTTGAAGTATGTCTTGTTTCCTATTTGGACTCCAGATCCACCAGAAGTATTTCAACAGGAACAGGATCAACCAGAGAAAGATGCTTCTTCTGATGATTCAAATGGTTCACCTGGTAAAACTGGTGCAAGCAAGGGTGCAGATGATTTAACTTCACCAGATCATCAACCATTCACTTCAAAGGAATCTCATACAGATCCAGAGCATGAGTCAGAGGAAGAGCATGATTCTCCAAAATTTGTTGAACAAAGTCCTCCATTTCAAGTTTTGGAAAGGACTTCTTTGTCAGATTCTGAAGCAACTCCAAAGCCATCAAAGGAAAGAGAGGAAAGAGAGTCTTTTTCAGACTCAGAGATAGATAATCTTTTGGGTTCTAATTTGGAAAGAGAACTACTTGATACTTCTACATCTAAGTATTTGGTTCATAAAGATCATTCTTTGGATTTGATTATTGGTGATATTATGACTCCTGTTCAGACAAGACATCAAACCAAGGTAAGAGAAGAAGATGTACATACTTCATTGTATGTATGTTTTCTTTCTCAGATGGAACCAAAGAAAGCAGTGGAGGCTCTCAAAGATCCAAGCTGGATTGAATCTATGCAGGAAGAATTGTTGCAATTCAAACTGCAAGATGTGTGGGATTTGGTTGATCTTCCAAAAGGAAAGAAAGCTATAGGCACAAGATGGATCTTCAAGAACAAGAGAGATGAAAGAGGAATAGTGATCAAGAATAAGGCTCGGTTGGTAGCACAGGGGTACACACAGGAAGAAGGCATAGATTATGATGATGTCTTTGCCCCTGTTGCTAGAATAGAAGCTATTAGATTATTTTTAGCTTATGCATCTTATCAGGATTTCAAAGTCTATCAAATGGATGTGAAGAGTGCTTTTCTTCATGGTCTAATTGATGATGAGGTGTATGTTTGCCAACCACCAGGGTTTGAAGATCCAACATATCCAGATAGAGTGTGCAGATTGAAGAAAGCATTGTATGGATTACATCAAGCTCCAAGAGCTTGGTATGATACTCTATCTGAGTACTTGCTCAAGAATGGATTCAAGAGAGGTACTATTGACAAGACATTGTTTACCAAGAGGGTTCAAAGAGATATATTGCTGGTACAGGTGTATGTTGATGATATTATTTTCGGGTCTACAAGGGATTCATTGTGCAAAGAGTTTGAGGATTTAATGCATAAGAAGTTCAAGATGAGTTCAATGGGTGAACTCACATTCTTTTTAGGATTGCAGGTCAAGCAAAAGTTAGATGGAATCTTTATTAACCAAGGGAAGTATGTGAAAGATATTTTGAATAAATTTGGTTATAAAGATGTGAAGGTAGCTAGCACTCCCATGGAGGCACATAAACATCTTAATTCTGATCCTGAGGGGGAGGAAGTAGATGTGCACTTATACAGGTCAATGATTGGTTCATTGATGTATTTAACTTCATCTAGACCTGATATAATGTTTGCAGTGTGTCTTTGTGCTAGATATCAGACCAATCCAAAGCAGTCACACATGTATGCTGTGAAAAGGATCTTTAGATACTTGAAAGGTCAACCAGACTTGGGCCTTTGGTATGCTAAAGGATCAGATTTTGAGCTAAAGGCCTTCACAGATAGTGACTATGGTGGTGAGAATATGGATAGGAAATCGACTAGTGGAGGTTGTCAATTTCTTGGAAATAGGTTAGTGTCATGGCAATGTAAAAAGCAGACCACAGTTTCCACTTCTACAGCAGAAGCAGAATATGTTGCAGCATCAAGTTGCTGTGCACAGGTTCTTTGGATTCAGAATCAAATGCTGGATTATGGTTTGACTTTCATGAACACTCCTATTTATATTGATAATACTTCTGCTATTAGTATCATTCAGAATCCAGTTAAGCATTCAAAAACCAAACACATTGAAATCAGATATCATTTTATAAGAGATTGTTATGATAAAAGATTGATTCATATTTTTAAAATTCATACTGATAATCAACTTGCAGATCTTTTTACAAAAGCATTTGATGTAGGAAGATTTACATTTTTGATAACTAATATTGGTATGATCAATCTCACGTAGTGTTTTGGTCTGGATTTGATACTAACAGGGGTAAAATATATTGTATGTGACAGGGTCAGGTGTTGCCACTGTTAGCTTCATCATGATAACAGATGGTGCCACTGTTAGTTTATCTTTGCCACTGTCAATGTATTTTAAACCCCTGCTGTATATGTGTGTAATTTAACCCCTGCTAGTTGTTTTTCTTAGTTTAATATTGCAGGTTTCAGCCACTGTCAAGAGACATCACTTGAGCTGGAATTTAATGTTTTATTTGTTTCTTCTTATTCTTTTGGTTAAAAAAAAAAAAAAAAAAAAAAATTAGTTGTCTAACTAAGCTAAGTTTATGCCCCTGTTAGTTCTAAGTTGGAGTTTCCTTGGTCGGATGCCCCTGCTAGACTATCAGCCGCTGCTAGCTTTGTTAGATGGTTAGAAAGGGTTGACTATAAATTGATCAAGTGAGGTACCCCTGTTTATAAATTGTGCCCCTGTTGGGTATAACCAGAAGTGCCACTGCTAGTTCTATTTTTAGGGCTTGGCACTGTCATCAAATAAATACTCAAATACTTCACTTTTTCAATTACGCTTTCAAAAATTTTCAAAACCCTTCAATAATCGCTCTCGCTTTGAGTTGTTTATTGTAATTCATTCTTCGTTCGTTCATCAATTTCTTCAATGGCATCGTCATCTTCGTCTGATTCTGGTACTACTATGCTAAGTGTTCATTCTGAACACAACATGAGGGCTTTCTTGAATAAAGAACTTGCCGATGAGTATTTTCACCCTATCATCGATTTCTTGAGTAATTGTCCAGTTACTTATGCTCTTACTGTCGCTCCACGATTGATTCGATCACATATTCAGGAATTCTGGCAGAATGCAAAGGAAGGGAATGTTAATGGCATTACTCATATTCATTCCACTGTCAAGGGTAAGAAGGTAATGGTTACTGAGATTATCCTAAGAGAGCTTTTACAGTTTGATGATGAAGGTGGAATTATGGAATTATCGAGAGAAGATTTGTTTAAAGGAATTATGGATATGGGGTATGAAGGTTCAGGAAAGACAAGATCAGAATATACTTTCTTGAAGTCATGGTTTTGTCCTCAATGGAAGTTCTACATTCATACTTTTCTGGTATGTTTGTCTCAAAAGAGAACTAGTTTTAATGAATTTAGTTCTACTATTGCATATCCTATTATCTGCTTGGCACAGGGTATCAAATTTAATATGTCTAGATTTATCTTAGATAATATGGTTAGGAATATAAAGGGTATCCGTCATTAGCTTCAAATCAAAAGCTCTGTAAGCTCCTTCAGTAATGATGGTTGTAGATAACTTCAAATCAACCAATCTATTCAGCAGCCCTGTTCCCAGCACATAATGTCGATCATCAAACATGTAGATCACCTGCCCATTGTTAAATACTACCATGTGTACTCTAGCTCTGGCAAAATATCTCCAGGTTATAACCCTTTGATAACAATGAAAGAATAAGTGATACATGCTGGCTGGTTCAAACAAGCTTTGCAACAACTCCATCATTTGTCTTTCAATCACAGCTTCAGAGTTCTTTCTATTCCTGATTCTGCTCACTTGATACAACTCCATAAGATCATCTCTTGTACAAATTCTGAGCAAATCAACCATACTCCCAACATGGTCATCAAATCCTCTTTCCCTTTCAATCTTGATCTCAAGGATCATTTTTCTGAAACCATAATCAATTGCTACTCCTTCCCAATTTATAATTCTAGCCTTTCTTGGTCCTTCAGAAATCTCCTTGCTATCAGTCAGAATCTTGATTCTCTTTTTCAGCTCTGGATCAAATCTTGGAATATCAGGAATAACATTGTCTTTAGAAATCTGATTTTTCCATGAATTTCTTCTGACTTCATTCTGCTTATCCTCTAAGGCTTTCTCTGCTGCCTCAGCAGCTGCCTTTTCTCTTCTTTCTTCTTCTTCTTTCAAAAATTTTATCATTTCCTTATCTGCCTTTTCTTTCTTCTCCTTCATCAATGCATTCAAATGCCTATTCTCTTCCATTTTCTTTGTCCACTCATCATCTCTTCCCATATACCTATCATATGCCTGTTGCAGCTTCTGCATATTCCATCCTTTAACAATTTTAGCTGGAGCATAATTTTCAGACAAAGCATTGATCATATGTCTTCTCCTTTCAGCATATGGTAAAGGTTTACTCCTCTTCTTGGCTAATTCCTCTTGCTTTTTCTTTCTAGCCCTTTCCTCATTTGACCTTTTCATCAACAAAAATCCAGAAGATAACTCTTCCTCTTCATTACCTTTCTTCTTCTTTAAATAATCATGAACTCTCTGAGCAGGAAGCTTTAATCCTTGTGCAGTCTTTTCTTTAACAATCTCTGCAGCTTTCTGTGTAATAGTCACTACACTCAGATCATCCAAAATCATTTTAACATCATCTCCCTCTTCTTCAGCTTTAGCTTCTGCAGCTCTCCTTATCAACCTTTCCCTTTCTTCTACTTGCATCCTCAGCATATCATGAGACTCAATATGAGGTTCTTTAATTTCTTTCACCTTTGATTTTTCTTTTAACTTTCCTTTACCTTTGTCTTTTGGATCAATCACAGGCAATTTAGACTTAGGTTTGAGTGGTGAAGTTGGTTCTCTTATTGTAACAGGTACCTCTCTTGGTCTTGCTGTTGTTGTAGTTGTGGCAGGGGTTGATATGACAGCAGTGGTGATTGGTGTATCAACAGTGGTAGGAGTTGGTGTACTAACAGGGGTAGACATAACAGTGGTTGTTTTAGTGTTGACAGGGGTTGAAATTGTGACAACAGAGGTAGAAGTTTTGACAGGGGATAAATTTTTAGTTGGCTTTCTTCTTGGAATTGATTTCTTTCTTGTAAAAGTCTGCAACTTCTTCTCTTCATCAATTGACTTTGATTGCTCCCCCTTAATTTCAACTTCTCCTTCTTTCATCTCTTTTTCAACATCATCGACCACCTCATACACTGACCTATCACTGAAACTAACTCTTTACTTATCATCCAGGTTAGCACCCATCACATCCCAAACATATAATCTAAGTGCAGCTTTCTCAGGCAACCGTTTATTCAATGGAAATACCTGATAAACTGTTTCATCAGTCTGCTCTGCTCCTGCACCATCAACCACCTCATCATCTAAATTTTCATGTATCACATAATCAGATACATTTAGCTCCTCCTCAGCCTTATCCCTACTCTGCACATAATCATCATCTTTATCATCAAACACTAACTCCACAGTGTCTTCTGATTGTGCCTCATTATGCTCACATATATCCATCTCAACTGTGTTATCATCAAACTCAAGCACCTCTGTAGCTGTATTATCATCAAACACCTCTGTAGCTGCAGAATCATCATTCATCTCATCAATGTTTATCATTTCTCCACTCATATCATCATGAGGTCCATGTGAATCATCATCATCATCATCATCTGCTTTTCTTGAACCATCATCTTCAGGCATAATATCATCATCTGCTTTCTTCTCCCCCTTGCCTGAAGACTCCTTTAACCTATTTGCAGGTAGAAGAATATTGTTGACAGCCTCCTCAAGTACTACCAATCTATTCTTCACATCAAGCAACTCTTCCTTCTGATGATCAATGATCTCCTTCTGCTTAGCAATTAACTCATCCTGAGCTTGAATTTTCTGTTGAGCCTCTTTTCTGTAAGCCCTTTCCCTCTCATATTTGCTCCACAGTTTATTGACATCATGTACAAGATAGGAAATCGTCAATTCATCAGTATCACTAGGCTCATCAACATTAGAGTGTGACCTCTTAGTTGAATCCTTGCCCACATCTGCCACTGCAGATGTCCCTTGGTTATTGGTACTGGGACCTACATTTGAATCATCACCCATAGGTTCATCAAACATAGTTGCCTCTGGTTGGGTCTGATTAATGTTACCACTATCCTGCCCTGCCAGTGGGCTAGAAACAGTAGTGGCAGCCCTTCCAGAATGAACATTTTCATCAAGTATGTTCACCTGTTGTGTTTGGACAATTGACTGAGACTGTGGAGAAACAGGAATCTCCATAGCCTGTGTAGCCTTCTTGGATTTCTTGGCTTTAGATTGGGTAGGCTGTTTGTTCCCTTGTTTTCTTTTGATGCCACCTCTTGATGTGTGTTCAGAACCAACTTGTGTTGTTGGTCTGTCATCATTTGGTCCAGATGATGTTGGTAATACACCACCAGTGGCAGAAGGAGTAACTAGCATTGTAGAAAATAATGCAGTTTCCTTCTTAGAAAAAGCATTCTGATACTTATTCATAGCCTGAATAGTCCTCAAAGATAGAGTAGAACTAACAATCACACTATCCTCTGCTGGCAGATTTGACAATTGATTATTCAACAAAAGCTGAACAAATCTAGGGTACATAACGAATGTATCACCCTTGCTAGAGATCTTAGTATGTATTACTTTGATTGATTATTAATAAGCTTGCGGAATAGTTTATTAATAACTTGAAGAACAAACTTGTATATAACAGAATATCTAATAGTTTATTAATAGTTTATCATTATCACAAATTGAAGCTAATAACTAGAATAAACCTAGATCAATAACTTGAAGAACAAACTTGTATATAACAGAATATCTAACCAAAAGCTTCAATATTATTAATAATACGAACACACATTTTGTGTTAGGGTTTACAACCTTGAAGCTAACCTTGAAGTAAAACTTGTAGATCCTAGATCACGAGCAACCTTGCTCTGATACCAATTGTGAAAACCTAAGATCGTTTAAGCTCGAGACTTTTTAGGTCTTTGATCTAGGATACAACGATAACAATGATAATAATTTGCAGCAGAATAATAATAAGAACAATGTTATCAACCAAATCCCTAATCATATTATTAATAATAATGACGGATACCCTTTAGTATCGGGGTTACAAGAACCTTAGGGATAACAAAGAACTTTAGACGTCTACATCTTTTCTAGGTGCACACCAAAACCTACGTCCCTATGTCTCTTTATATACTAGAGATCATTAGGGTTACAATAAAACCTAACTTGCATAGAAAGTAAACTTAATATTTCACATTAAGTCCTTGTAGTTTCATCATTCTTTATTTATGCATATTTTGTTTTGTAATCATCAAATCTTGAATCCTTACAAACTTTAAGACTTTTCTTTATCTATACTCCTTTAAAAATTAAGTTACTCATTTTCTTTTCAGCCTTATAGGCTTCAAGATGCGAAAATACCCAACTACCCTCACTATATCAAACAGCCATTATCATTCATTCATTCACACCATGGTCAACTATCAATATCAATCACTACTAGATTCTTCTTATTTGCTTACCTTTGCATAGCGCAAGTATGTAACTAGCTCTTAAGCAAATGAATTCCAATGCGAGAGAACGTACACTATGAGATTAGCCCAAAAACCAAGCCACTCAAATTTTTGGATAAAATCTAAGTTCATAGTAAGAAAACTTTTATAACCTCACCAAGAAATATACTTGTACGTATAAACTTTCCTTCCTTTGATGATAGCGTGGATAAATCGACTTTGGCGACAAACCCCCGTATACATGTGTATATTGCTCCCCACTACAAATGTAAAATATATATATATATATATATATATATATATATATATATATATATATATATATATATATATATATATATATATATATATATATATATAGATATATGAAATCAACAATTGAAGCACAATGGATGAAACAATCAACAAACTCACTTAAATCCGTAAAGAATTAAACATTTAATATACAATATAAGTAGGACCAACTTTCAACATTACGAAAGCTTATAAATGTCAAAACTAATTTTATATAATCTAAATCTCAATACGTTAAGTTCTATATAACATTGATTGTTCTACGTTAAAAGTAATTATCGATGTGAAAATTTCATACAAACTTTGGAGAATTAACAAAATGTAAGTTTGTAAAAAAAAGATCAATATTTTTCACTCATTTGGCAAGAACATATCTTAATAGTTTTTTTTTATTCTTCGACACTTATATATATTTCAGCTACAAGTTTAGTATGTAAGTATCGGTTGCGATACAACTCAAATAAACTCGATAAAGCAAGGTCTAGTTCAAAACCATAGAAATAAATCACCCGAAGGGTAGGGAATATATATCTTACGTATTATCATCATGACTTGTAACATCATACTACACTTTGGGAAGAACCCCTTACAATTCCTAACTAACAAAACAACTTTACATCTTAAACCTTGATGTGAAACAAATATAAATTCTCAAGTTAAAGGAAGAACTGATAGATCTAAACTTGAAGATATTCGGATCGTCAACGAATTTTCCTTAAGACTTTCTGAAAAATCTAATCGAATTATCTATCCCTCGATATATAGGAAGCTCATTTTCGATGAGAATCATTAGTTGTTAAAATTCCCATAATGTGCGTACCGTAGCACTGATACCTTATTTCTAGAAACGACGAATTGATAATCAACTTCAAGGTTCGGATAGATGCACATACAATCGATATTCGAGTAAAGTATAAATTCAATTGAGGAATTACGTGGGAGCTATACCAAAGATGAC
Organism: Helichrysum umbraculigerum; assembly: GCA_949592205.1. Lineage (NCBI taxonomy): Eukaryota > Viridiplantae > Streptophyta > Magnoliopsida > Asterales > Asteraceae > Helichrysum > Helichrysum umbraculigerum. Next base: position 118,675,100 of record CATIUR010000001.1, read on the forward strand.
GTGTAGGACTTGATGGGGTTATGCCTTTCGGTCCAACTATGGCGCTTGTCGTATCTGTGGGATTTGTAAAATATAGACTTTTTTTTATATTAAGAACGCACCACTTTACAAACATCAATTTCTTTTTCTTTTTAAACGTATCGAACGAATTCATACAATACCTTTAACAAAGAGGTTCGATAACCTATCAATCGAAGGGACGGATGGAGCAAACAGGAGTTTGCGACACATAAGCAAGTGATGAGTCTCTTATGGTGTCACACAAATTAAAAGTAGTGATGTGTAGGGTGAATAAAAATAGAGAAGAAGTTAAAACACATTTTTTCCCCCATAGAAGCAGTAACACTATCGAATGAGAAATCAAGTAACGGAAACGTAACGTGGTCACAATAGTTAGAATACGATATAACGTTAGGCGAGATTTTAAAATCACTTAGGAACGAGAGGATCATAAGAAACTCAGAATCCCAAGTCTATCCCATAATAACGTTTTCAGTAATAATTTTGTTTGAATTTCGGGACGAAATTTCTTAAACGGGGGGATACTGTGACATCCGTCACCAAAGCTCTATCCTTAGGTTCACTTCCTGTAACCATTTCTTATTTTTACAAATGAAATATGGTGAATTAGATTAAGTATACGTATTTTAAGCTATGTGAGAAATTTGATTCTCGTATGGTGTTCAAAAACTCGAATCAGTGTTCGTATGCGGTTAGATTAAAGGTTAAGATAATAATAATGAGATTATAATAAAAATTAATAATGATAGTAATATAATAATAATATTCATGATCTTCAGATTTCATATAATAATATACTAATAAAAGAATATTATAATAATTATTATGGTCATGTGTAAGTAAATACTAATAATCATGAACGTGGCCTCATGGAACTCGTTGGTAGTTCTTTTGTGTGCCGAGAATGAAAGGAATAAACGGCCCAACCCTAAAGAGATCCAGACCCATTCAACTTAATCACCAAGTCCTAATATATAACCATAGTGTTAACCCTAGACTATTTTATTCAATTAAATAACAAGAGAAACTTTCGTCCCTGGGGTTTGAGTGTCGACCAAAGGAAAAAAAAAAGGGGGGGAGAAAGAAGAAACCAAAGAAAACCCTACTAAGTCAAATTTGAATCTTGTTTCCGTGTAATCTCGTTCGTATACTCGTATAGGTATAAAATCATAAACCCTAATCTATAAGTTCCTTTATATTTTTCTGCAATAGTTGTATATGTGGGTCGATTAATATGTTTGGGGTATGAATATATTGGATTTAAAGTGTTTATGAGGTCGAAATTTATAAAACCGTAACCCGTCAAAATCTGTCCAGATTTTCGTAACTATAATCAGAGGCTGTTTTGTCCTATTTGCGTCCGTTTTCAGGCTCCGGTCAAAACACGAAAGTTGTAGATCTCGAAATTTTACATTGACATGTGAGGTTTCGGCCTCTAAAAAGAAACGTACGATTTTATAAAAATTATTTCGTAAACTGGAGTCAAGAGTGACGAATTTTGAGAAAACTTTTGTTAACTTAGTTCGATTTGATCAAACTGTTTTCTAATTATTATAAGAATTGTGAATGTAATATAAGGGTTAGATATTTTCAGAAAGAAAAAAAAAGATATTTTTATATATGTAAGTTGAGCTTATTTATTTTATTTAAAAAGGGTTGTGTTTCGAGTATATTTTATGTGTGTTCGATTACGAGTTTCGAGTGTCTTCAATTGGTATTGACTATGGACAAAAAAAAAAAAATCATCATTTTATATATGTCAAACATCGATTTTCATTATCAAGTATTATAGTATGACTGTGTCATTTTGATTTACAAGTATTACTTGTTGCAATTAAAACTAAATGAACTAAACATGTTCACTAATTGATTATTATGAAATAAGAGGCTAGGATCATAATTATGATAATCAACTAAACTATTATCAATAACGATTCTATGTTAATGTGCAATATATATTTATTGAACTTAACGTGTTTGTAGGGTGATTTGGTTAGACGAGATTTTTGGTTATAGATTTACATACCGGTTTAGTGGACTTAATTGGGAGCGTAATTTGCTTTGCTAATCAAGGTGAGTTTTGTGGCCCCATTTTCTTACTTATTTTCAAATTGGAGGAAAAGTATGCTCGTACGTTTTATTATCATTTTCTGCTGTGAAACGTATTTGTTTTCATTTTTGGACATTTGCATGAAATGTATGACACTATGTGAAGTATGTGCATTTGGATGTTGGATTCATTATCATTGTAAGGCCTTGCTCTTTCGGGAGTGAGTACCTGATGTATATATTATTCTTGGTATACATTAAAGCCATGTCGTTTCACAAGGCCTTAGTACCTAATGTTATACGTTATGTATACATTAAAGCCATTATGGGTAGCTACTGCATTTACAAGGTTTGTTTGGTCATACTTCTTCGTGGGGTGATGACAAGTGTGTTGAGGTGTTTCATTAACATTATTTCACTTATGTGTACATTTTCATTGCATTGTCCTAACTCGTATCTTTATCACAGCAAATGTTTATTTTGTGTCATTTATAAACCTGCGGAACTCACCAACATTGTGAAGACACTTTTTGAGCATATCTTTTCAGGTAGCACTAGTGGAACTAAGACTGAGGACAAGAAAGCTTAGTGGACTGATTAGGTTGCATTAAGTGTTACTTCAAGACATATGACATTTGAGTTTAGTATTTCGGTGATTTAAGAAAGGCGTGTTTTGCCTTAACATTTATATTGTGGGGTGGTTTGTTTGCTAATTTGTTTCCTTGTTGATATGTACGCGTAGCGTGAACCACTATTCATGTTACAAGTATCATAACACATTGGAGTTTTATTTTCATATAGATTCTTTATAATAATGTGTTGTGATCCTATCGTCGTTATATCCCGTTGTTTCCGCTTTAGACGGGGTGTGACAGATTGGTATCAGAGCCATTGTTTATAGAGATCTAGGTGGATTGACCTAGACTATAAATAAGGAACCCGCATATAGAACATGAATTAGGAACTACATGTGCATGAAACTATATGTGCTTATTGTTGGTACATCTATGTGTGTCTGTCAGTTGGTCTCAGTCTGTAATCGTGTCGAAATTGTAATTACGTTTTGTATAGTTTTAGCTTTAGTTTAATTACAATTTTTGTATCCATGCGACACAAGCATTGTGTCGCAGAAGCATTCTATGCGACACAAGAATTGTGTCGCAGAAACATTCCATGCGACACAAGCATTGTGTCGCAAAAGAGTCTATGCGACACAAGGCTTGTGTCGCATAAAGTTTGGATCAGGCTATAAATAGAAGCTCGCCAGCTTCTGTTTTGGTACCACATTTTACATACACATAACACTCTCATTATCACAGATTACTCTCCAAGTGTTATTTGATCTTTATGTGTTTGTGTCCAAGTGTATGTATTGTTGTTAGTGTTTCATATATATATACATACGCACTTTGTGTTGTGGTTATTTATCGTGTTAATCTAGCTTATATTAGTTTGTTTGATTTCCGCTTTAACAAACTAGTTGAACTACTCGATTTGGTCCATATCATATGGAACCTACAATTGGTATCAGAGCCGCATACTCTTGAGTTGCGGTTTCGAGTTAGTTTTTGCTAGATTTTGGTCTAAAAATATAATTTTCACATTTTATGTTCTTGGTGTTCTTGATGTTCTTGGTTCAAAAAGTTTGTTTTTGAGTATATTGTGGTTATTAATCTTCAAAGTTTGGTGTTGTTGATTTGTTTGGTAAAAAGTGGTAATCATTTTGTTTAAAAGTTTCACCTTTCTGTCTGATGAAGCATGGTGTAGTAGGTTATGATTTGTGTTGAAAATTGAAATTTTTGTGGGCTCAAAATCTGTCTGCACGTGCACTTTTGCGACACAATATTTGTGTCGTATCCACTGTTCATACGACACAACCATACGACATTAAATTGTCTGCGACATAACGTGCGACATAAGCCTACGACACAACTTATTTTGACCTTGACTGGTCTGCGACACAAGTTGCGACATAACCTACGACATAACGGTTGTGTCGCATTTTTGTCTTCTGTCTGATTTACTTCAGTGACACAACATCTGTGTCGTATTGCTTCTCTGCGACACAAAGACTGTGTCGTATTGATACTTTGCGACACAACACTGTGTCGCATAATTCCAGACTTAGACAAAAATCAGTTTGTTTTGTGTGTATTTTTCTGATTTGTTTTGCAGATTTTCATCATGTCTCTTCAAAGCGTTGATGCAGTTTTACAACATAATGCTACGATTGGTAGTGCAAATAAACCTCCTTATTTTGCACCGGGTTTACCATTTCGACCATGGAAACAACGGTTCATGTCGTTTGTTTTATTCACCGATCCTGATATGGAGTTGGCCCTTCTTGAACGATATGTTCCACCTGTTGCTCTTGGAGAACACATGGGTGTTCCTCCACCCAAACCCATTCGCTCATACACTCCCGAAGAATGTAAAGCATGGGAAATTGAGCGGAAGACTCATTCTGCTATTACTATGTCGCTTCCAACTGACGTTTTGGATATGTTTCCACAAACTATTGCTTATGATCTTTGGACTGCAATTGAGAAGAGATTTTGTGGCAACACTGAGTACGTCGAAAGCAAATTGGAATTAGTCAAAACTCAGTTTGATTATTTCTATATCCAGAAGAATGAAACTGTCAGAGACATGCTTTGCAGATTTACTCGCACAGTAAATGAACTGCAAGCTGACGGATATAATCTCAAAAATTCTGAGATTAACAAAAAGGCTTTAGCTGCTCTGCAATCAAGTTGGGAAACACGAGTTTTGTTATTAGAAAGCGATCCAAAGACAAAGCAATTGTCTCTGGATGATCTCATTGGAAAACTTGAAGCTGGGGCATTGGATATTGAAAAGAAGGAAACAAGATCTACTGCTCGTGCATCAGAATCAAGTCATGGTGGAACAGCTTTCATCTCAGCTGAGTCAAATTCTCAGAGATTCTCTTCTTACAGTAATCCTACTGTAGGAACATTTTCAGCCCTGCCAGCTTATAATGCTTCTTCAAGCAGTACATGTTCATCATCATCTGTTCCTACTTCAGCAACCACCGATGAACATGCAGCCATGTTTACTGCTTTCTTGTCATCATATGAAGACTTTCTTTCTAAAAGAGTCAGTACATTGGAACTGACTGATGAAGACTTCAATCAGGTTGATCCCGATGAGTTAGAAAGGATCGACATTAGATGGAATATGGCTATGCTCACTCGTAGAGCCAAAAACTATCTAAGACGAACTGGAAAGAGATCTCTTGAAGATACAGCTGACCGAACACCAACGGGATTCGATAAAAGCAAAATCAAGTGTTATAAGTGTAAGAATCTTGGACACTTTGCCCGCGAATGTGAGAAAGGACGACAGCCTGCTTCGGGTTTCACTAAACCATCTGCTGCTCCAAAACAGATTGAGCATACTACTACTAAGGCTGCATTGTTAATTGAGGATGGAGATGCTTATGATTTTTCTGCTCATGAAACTCAAGAGCAATGCTTCATGGCTATCAACAATGAGGTACCATTTGCTAAATTTACTTGTGATTCATGTATTAGTTTAACTGGTAAAGTAAATGGGCTTATGGAACATAATGACAACTTGAAGTCAGATATCTTGAATTTGATGGAAGCAAACAAAGTTTTAAAAAATAATGAGAAACATTTTGAAAGTAACATTAATCAACTTATTGAAGATAAAAAGGAGCTGAAAGCTCTAATTTTCAGTAATCAAGATAAAATTGACAGTTACTTAAAAATGATTGCTCATTTAAAAAAGGAATTGGCTGACTCTCAAGCCAAAGCTGTTGATTTGCAACGAAAACTCAAGAATATCAACACTTCAGCCTTGGTCTTTACTGATATCCTGTAACACCTGGTCAAAAAGTCAACTTGCGCGTCTAATTTAAACTTTTTATAATTGTATTATTATATACAATTATAACTCAGCGAGCGAAAACTTTACATTTTATATAATGAATAGTGATTATGTAATAATCACAAATAAAACCATTTGAAGTCACATTAGATTTTAAATTGAATAAAACTATTTTTAATTTAATTAATTACTAATCGAAAGAACGGAAATATAAATCTAAAAATATTAAATTTATATATATTATTCGGGTACAAAATACGAGTATTTTACACTGCAAAATAGGAACGAAGTGGGGGAAAACTCCTCCCCACCCCTTTGGATCAGCCACCCAACCCCCCAAACCCCTCCCATTTCATTTCATTTCTTTCTATCTCATTTTCTTTTCACACACAAACACTCTCCACCCAATTACCACAAATTTTCGGAACTACAAATCGACACACAAAATTTACATTTTCGGAATCACCAACAAGAGAGGAGCAACATTAACAAGGCCACACCTTCGTTTTCTTCCTCGTTTGGCCTCGATTCGCAATTGTAAGAAATTTCTAAATCTTTAGATCTAATCATTTTGGTGTAATGTTTGGGTGTAATAATGCTTACACAACTTAGTTATAACCTAAACAACAAAGAAAACATGATTTTACAGCTTGAAAATACGTTAGATTTGCGATTTTGATCGGAAAAACGCGACAGCCGCGAGTTTCTGGGCTGGTGTTCATCCATGCGACACAACGCTTGTGTCGCATGTTGTGTCGCATAATTCCATTTGTGTCGTATCTTATGTCGCATAAACTACCCATGCGACACAACGCTTGTGTCGTACTCTATGTCGCACCTTGTGTCGTATTTCCATACGACACAACCCTTATGTCGCTATTGATTTAGCATCGCAAGCTTTTGCGACACAACCACTGTGTCGCAGAGCTCTTACGTCGCACTCCATGCGACACAACCCTTGTGTCGCATGACACGTTTTTGTGTCGCATGTTATGTCGCAGAAAACAGAAAGTTTAAAAACTCACATTTCCACTAAGTGTCGAGACCCTAAATTTTATCACTTGATTTCACCCAATTTCAAGTCCAGATGCGTTTTTCCTTAAAGCAATATAGTAGAAATAAAAATTTTCCAAGCTGACCTGGCAGCTCGACCCCAGCCAGGGGCTCTGCCCCTTGGACCCCGCCAGGGGCTGCCGCCCCTTGGACCCCGCTAACCAGGGGCGCTGCCCCCGGACCCCCGTACACCATTCCCAGACTTCAACAACAAATGCATACATGAACAACTCGCTTAGACAAACTGATTTGTCTCATACTTATATAACCTCACGTGTTTAGGACACTAGAAGGTTACCATTCGGACGTCGCGCGTATCATCGTATCGCTAACAACTCACAGGTGAGTTTCATAGCCCCACTCTTTCAACTGTTTTACTGTTTTTGGGGTGAAACACATGCACAACAACTGTTTTCGAATTATATTAATAATCTTTTATAATTCACAATCAATTATATTACTGTATGTAATACAAATGTGTAATACTTAGGAATTACACCCAACACGTCGTTTTGGAACAATATCAAGACCTAATCTAGATAGGTCACAATCGTACACTATCAGATTGTTGGAAAACAATTACCTAGACATAACTTGATATAGTTAGTACTATTCATTGGCCATATTGTCGCGGGACAATATTATCCAATACATTAGAACTAGTTAGTTCTACCTACACTAGATGATATAGATACAATTACAGGATTAGTTGCTCTTTTAGGAACTAATATTTTCAATACAATTCAGGAACCTCAATATACTTGCTAGGCTTTAGGCTAGAAGTATACGATAACATAATATGTTAGTATAGATTCTTCATACTAATACAATTCAACTAGGTAATGAGCATTCATACCTAGGACCAACGTACTACTTAATATCTAAATATTTGCTTATACGTATTTAGATAAAATCAATTATTTTCATGCGTGTCATGATTGTTACTTACGTTTGCTCATTCGACAAACATATATATATATTTATATATATATATATATATATATCTACATGTTTAGATATTATCATTAGCACTTGGTGCTAACTTCAATAGTATTTATGTATATTAGTATACATACAATCATACACACATTCAAGCCTGACGCGTCGTTGTACGGTCGGCTCTTATTTGCAATAGCTAGTATGTCGTTGTACTGCTGGCTCTACATTTCAACTATGCTCTCGAGCACTTCATAAACGATGCCGCGGTATTGCAGCGGGCACAAAACGATACCACGGTAAAGTGGGTACAAAACGATGCCACGGTATTGCAGTGGGCACAACTTCAATCAAACAAGTCGTTGTAACTTGTATCAGTATTCAATCAAACAAGTCGTTGTAACTTGTATAACTTCAATCAAACAAGTCGTTGTAACTTGTATAACTTCAATCAAACAAGTCGTTGTAACTTGTATAAATTCAATCAAACAAGTCGTTGTAACTTGTATCAATTTAAGACAAACAAGTCTAAGTAACTTGTAACAGTGCAATCAACCAAAATCGGGGTATTTTGGACATTAAGTTAGACTTTTACACATTGGTGTTATAAACTTCAACGTATTACATATCAAAAATCACTGACTTTGGAAACAACTTTACAAAACATAAATTGTTTTATTACTTTATGCTTTCAACTAACCTTCCTATGAACTCACCAGCTTTATAGCTGACCTGTTTTAGCATGTGTTCTCAGGTTGCCCAGCAGGATTAGGATTGCTTCAAGGCTTAATTAGCCCGAGTCGCATATTTTCAAACCATTGGGACTGCTCTGCATCTACTTTAGCATTTTCAAATTTTGTACTTGGAAATCACTGTTAAACTTATAACGTTGTAAACGTTCTATTTTGGAAATGTATAATTATTTTCAAACGTCTCATTTAGAGTCGTTCATTATGTATCTTATGCTGTGATATTTGATTTAGTGACACCCGACCCGACAGCTTCCGCAAACCGAAATTTGAGGGTGTTACATATCCTGCAGACGGGTAGAACTAGTTCTAAAGATAAGTCCGGTTATGGTTATCATCATCAACCGCCTCCGTCTTTAGATGTGAATTTGTGTAGACCGTCTAAGGATGAAATTAAAGATTTTGTGCCTACTGCGTTAGTAGATGCAAAGCCCATTAAAATATCAGTTAATGAGCCTGTTGTTAAGAAAGTAGTTATGCCTGTATGTGAACCTGTTAGTTTGAATCCTTTTAAGTTGCCTGAATTCTATAAAGCCAACATAGAAGTAAACCATGATAAGAAGAAACCTAAGACAATTAAGGCTGAACCTGTGAAGCCTTTTGAACCTGTTAGGTTTACCCCCTCAGGAACCGTCAAGTTTACCCCCTTTGGTAGTTTTTCGCCTGCTCCCTTAAAAACTATTGAAGAAGAGGTCGAGGTTGAGGATGTTCCCTGTAAGTTTGTGCCTCAATGTGAAAAGAAAAACATTAAGCCTGGACATCACATTCTCACTACTGAAATAGATGATGAAACTTTTCCAATGAATACTAAGGTTAAGGCTGAACATAAAAGGAAAGATTTACAGAATATTAATGACAAATCAATTAAGAATTCTGTTAAACTTTCTGTTTCACATTCTGGGGCATCCACTTCAACATGCTCACATAAGTTACCTGTCTCACCTCAATTTTTAGGCAGTAACGACCGAACCTTTAAGGAAAGACGATCATGTTTCTACTGCAAGAAACAAGGTCATTTGATTAATCAATGCCCGTTGCTTTTGAGAAAGAAGTTTTCAAAAGGTGTTCCCAAAAATTCTGTTTACAAAAATTCATCTGTTAAATCTTTTTCAAAGAAGGGTTCACTTTCTCATACTTCTATCCCGAAAGTTAATGCTGCTAGGCCTAGTAAACCTCTGGTTAAACAGCCTGACAAGGTTAACAAGCAACCCACTATTGTTCCTGTAAAAATTTGGAGACCAAAAGAGTCTTTAAATGACTCATCATCAAGTAATACTGCATCAGGAATTACACCTGATTTATTGAAAAACAAAGTTTTAACTGATGTAGTTATTATTGATGAGGTCTCTGGAGTACCCAAGTCTGTAAAGGCCTGGGTCTCCATTTCTAACTAACTCTCTCTATGTTGTGCTGTAGCAGTCAGATCATATACAAAGAAGCAAGTGGTATGTGGATAGTGGCTGCTCACGGCACATGACTGGTGACATGTCTCTTCTGTCTGATGTGAAACCATATCGCGGAGGACATGTTGCTTTTGCGGGAGATACATGTGGTAACATAACGGGTCAGGGTACTCTTTCAAATGGGCAAGTGAGTTTTGATAAAGTAAACTATGTCGAGGAACTGCAACACAATCTGATCAGTGTTTCTCAAGTCTGCGACAAGAAGTTCACTACCGCATTTACAGATGTTGAATGTTTAATTTTGAAACCGGGATTTGTTATTCCCGAGGAATGGGTGTTACTGAGAGCACCCCGTGTACGCAACTCGTACATTTTGGATATGCAAACTGTGGTTACCAAGGAGCATACTTGTTTGCTATCAAAAGCATCTTCTAAAGATTCACTGCTTTGGCACAGACGAATGGGACATATTCATTTTCGCAGAATGAATTATCTTGTTAATAATGATCTGGTGTTAGGTGTGCCTAAAAAGTCATTTGTAACAGATGATGAATGCGTTTCCTGTCTCAAAGGGAAACAACACAAGAAGTTCCATAAGTCTAAGCAGGTGAACTCTATTGACTCTCCATTGGAGCTGCTTCACATGGATTTGTTTGGTCCTGTGAATAAGAAAAGTATTGGAGGAAAATCATACTGTCTGGTTGTTATTGATGATTACTCAAGGTTTTCTTGGGTGTATTTCTTGGCTGGAAAGGATGAAACGGCTGATACTTTAACTTACTTGTTCGACAGACTGGAAAATCTGTGTAATCTGAAAATCAAGAAACTGCGCAGTGATAATGGAACCGAATTCAAGAACAGAACCTTGGAAATGTATTGTCTTCGAAAGGGAATCTTTCATCAGTTTAGTGCTGCTCGGACTCCTCAGCAAAATGGAGTAGCTGAAAGAAAGAATAGGACAATCATTGAGGCAGCAAGAACCATGTTGTCTGATGCGCATCTGCCAACCACTTTTTGGGCAGAAGCTGTTAACACTGCCTGCTATGTGTTAAATAGGGTTTCGATTGTTAAAAAGCGAAAGAAAACATGTTACGAATTGCTGAATAATCGCAAACCAAATTTGAAGTTTCTTGAGCCTTTCGGGTGTCCTTGCACAATCTTAATCACTAAGGACTCGGTAGGCAAATTTGATGAAAAAGCAGTCGATGGGTTATTTTTGGGATATTCTGTGAACTCGCCGAATAAAAGAGTGTTCAACAAGTCTACTGGGAGAATAGAGGAACATTTTGAAGTAAGGTTTATGAAATATACTGATTCTCCAAAAGGCAAGGGACCTGAGTCCTTGTTTGAGTATGATAAGTTGGTGGACTCTTTCAATCTTCCCAAATTTAGTGAAGAAGAACAGGTGGTGTCTCTACTTCATGGATTTGATCTTACTTCTGACGACTCAATCTCCAATTCTAGAATAGTACCTCCTGAGAATATTGTCAATGATGACGATCCATCCGATGTTGATCAACTGGCTTCTGACTCTAATCCTCAAACTGAAACTGATATTGTCATTCCAATTGACAATGAGAGTACTGCCACTGATAGCTCAGTTGAAATTGAAAATCAAGGAGGTGATCAGTCAAATTTGGATTCGATCATTGTGCCTGATCCGATTCCTCAGCTTAGAATTCATTCTTCTCACCCAACTGAAAATATCATTGGTGAGCTTCAACAAGGTGTTTTAACTAGGCATCAAACTACTGCTAATGAAGTCCGTGAAGAATCCTCGTCTGCCACTTTTGCCTGTGTTGAAGAAGAATTGGAAGAATGCTTCTTGTCTCAGAATGAACCAAAGAAAATTGTTGAAGCTTTGAAAGATCCATACTGGGTTGAGGCTATGCAGGAAGAATTGAATCAATTCAAAAAGCTTGATGTCTGGGAGTTGGTTCCTTTACCGAAAGATGTCGATCTAATTGGAACTCGCTGGGTTTATCGCGTGAAGAAAGATGACAGAGGCGTAGTTATTCGGAATAAGGCTCGGCTAGTTGTTCAAGGTTTTACTCAGATTGAGGGTTTGGTGTCACACCCCCAATTTCATGCTTTGCGGAAGCGACTGTTTTGGGGCATGACTAATCAAATATCAAAACACCAAAGTACAAGCAAACGACTCTAAATGAGACGTTTTAGAAATACATTACATTACATTAGTTTTCCAAAAGAAATACAAAGTTTAAGTCATAAGTTTAAAACATAGTAGTGAGTTCGCAAAATGATTTCAGAAGATTTTAATACATAACCATTATACAAAATATAATGCAAGAAAATCTTCATGTCTAAATGGATGCATGCGACTCGTGATAGCTAGCTTATCCTGTAGGCCATTCCTAATATTGATGAGCACCTGAGAATACAACACTAAAAGGTCAGCTATAAAGCTGGTGAATCTCACAGGTTTAAATAAACATTGATGTGATCAACATGATTATCCGAAGATAATTTAAACAGTGTAAACCGATCAATGAATAACAATGTACCGAACCATGATTTACCCATTAGGGCTACCGACCAGTGATTAAACCAATTAAGGTTTCCGAACAATGATTTACCGATAATGACATTTGTATTGCACTGAGCTATGATTCAAAGCCTAACCCGATCTTTGCCTCCCGATTTGGTGACACACCCATAACAATTACTAAAGTGCCCGTTTTTAACTTGGTTGTAGCTAGCAACCCGGACGGGGACGTCACTCCCATGATAGTACTATCCTTTAGTAACCGCGCCTTATTAAGTTAATGAATCATACACTGTTGAGGACTTTTACCGAATTAAAACACTCGTGCATATACCGAACAATGAAAATCAAGACCGACAATGATAACCGAACCATGTACCAAAATGGTAAACCGAATACAAGTAACAATGCAGTTAATTAAGTTAACAACTAAATTAACTAACCGAATAACAGTGATCACGAAAATAATTTGTGTTGCATCTCCCCCAATTATTAAAACATGTAAACATTGAAAATGGGGCCGTGAGACTCACCTGAGTCAATCCGAGCAAATGAATATATCCGACGTGGAATAGACAATCTTTGAAATCCCTTAGAGTCCTAAACACGCGAGATTCTAATGAGTAAAAGAATTTTCCAATGTATTGTTTAAATGTTTATGTTTGAGTTTACAAAATTTGGTATGAGTCTGAAAACAGTAATCTGCCATTTTCGGCCCCTAAACGACCCCGGATGGCCTAAAACTGACAAGGCTAAGGTACTTAGCTTTGATCATTGGGTTGTTTTTGAATGACCGAGCGAATTTGAGCTCAATCCGTTATAATAAATTTTTCATCGAGAAGCTACCCTGTTTTAACTTGTGAAATCGTCGACGTTTTCGAAAATTTACATGTTCTGTTTTAGCTAGAATTCGCAGGGCTAGTTTATTGATTCGTTGGATCCTGAAATAAAAAGGGGGAATCCGCCGGATTCCCTTGAATCCGCCGGATTGGTGGCATTTGTGGGGAATACGCCGTATTCCCTTGAATACGCCGTATTCCAGAAAAATAGAGGGAATACGCCGGATTCCCAAGAATCCGACCGTATTCATGACAAACCAAGGGAATCCGACCGTATTCCATTGAATACGCCGTGTTCATGTTTTCTGGGCAGGAATCCGCCGGATTCACTCCGCCGGATTCACGTAACTGGTTCGACTCTGTACGTGCAGAAAACATACAAAACCATTTCTAAATCCTATTTCCGCTTACAACAACTTAATACAAAGCTAATACATGCTATATTACGTATTTTAAACATGAAATTAACGAGAATTGATGAATGTTCTTACTTAGTAAAAATTGGAACCGAGAGGTGTTGATGATGATGAAGAACACGATGATGATGATGATCAAGATGAAGGTGTTGATGATGATTATGGTGTTGTGTTGTTGCTTGTGTTTGATGATCCGAAGATCCAAAGAAAAGAGAGCCGAGAGAGATTGAAAATGTGTGAGTGTGTGTGTAAAATAATTGAGGTCGGTTGATATAACCGGCCTCAATTATTGAGGTGGTTGGGTATTTCCGACCCGTGTTCGCATACCCGATCGTTATGTGGTATAATACTTTAAAATGATAATTTTCTAAAAATAGAATCGTATAGGTTTTTAGTTGAAATGTTTTATAAAAATGTTTTTACGGATGTATAAAATTGTAACTTTGTTTTACTTAAAATGTACGGATGGTTTTCTGTATCTAGAATGTATTTAAGTTTCAAACGGAGTATGTAATTATTATTCTCAATAATAATACTTGATTAAAAAAATGTTTTTCACCAAATTCTATTTTGGGTTTATGCGTTTTGTTAGATTCGTGTATTCGCGATTATTTAAATAATCGTTTCGGTTTATATATATACATATATATATATATATATATATATATATATATATATAATACTTGAATGCTTAAGTGTTAACAAGTATGTAATACGTGATTTAAAAGTTTAAATTGGCCCCTAATTTTAGCCCTTTTTGACCGGGTGTCACATTTGGACTATGATGATGTGTTTGCTCCAGTTGCAAGATTGGAGTCCATTCGCATTTTTCTGGCTTATGCGACATTTAAAGGTTTTCGGGTTTATCAACTCGATGTCAAGAGCGCTTTTCTGTATGGAGAGGTTTTGAAGGATGTGTATGTCTTGCAACCTCCTGGTTTTGAAGATCCAAACCATCCTGATTATGTGTGCAAGTTAGGCAAGGCATTATATGGTCTTCATCAAGCTCCAAGAGCTTGGTATGCGAGGTTGGCAAATCATCTCACGAGAAATGGTTTCTCACGAGGCCAAATTGATAGCACTCTCTTCATAAAAAGGGTTGGAAAAGATTTGTTACTTGTGCAGGTTTACGTGGACGACATCATATTTGGTTCAACAAATGATTCTTTGTGCAGAGACTTCTAGAAGATTATGAAGTCCGAGTTTGAAATGAGTGCCATGGGAGAAATTAAGTTCTTTCTAGGTGTACAAGTTGAGCAGTCTGACAAGGGTTTCTACATTCATCAGTCCAAATATGTCAATGACATGTTGACTCGGTATGAGCTCCATGACTGTAAGCCATATGGTACTCCCATTGAAACTGATCACAAACTCGGACCCGCTGAACACGAAGAAGATTGCAAGGAGCGGGACTATCGTTCTATGATAGGATCTCTGATGTATCTCACTGCATCCAGACCAGATATTGTGTTTGCTGTGTCTATCTGTTCCAGATATCAATCAAAGCCCAAGGTTTCTCACATGAAGGCTGTGAAGCGAATTTTTGGTTACCTCAAATATAGACCATCACTTGGTCTATGGTACTCAAATGAAAAAAATTTCGCTCTCACTGCCTATTCTGATTCTGATTATGGCGGCTGCAATTCGGATAAAAAATCAACTACAGGAGGATGTCAATATCTCGGTTCTCAATTGGTGTCTTGGCAGTGTAAAAAGCAAACCACTGTTTCCACATCAACAGCGGAAGCTGAATACATTGCTGCTGCAAGCTGTTGTTCACAGATTTTGTGGATTCAACATCAATTGCGTGACTATGGGTTACTTCTTACTTTGACTCCTATTCATATTGATAATACTGCTGCTATATCTATTATTGGCAATCCCGTTCAACTCTCTAAGACCAAGCACATAGAGATTAGGTTTCACTTCATACGAGATTGCTATGAGAAACATTTAATTGACCTCATTCACATTGATTCCCTTAGGCAAAAAGCCGACTTGTTCACTAAAGCATTTTCGCGTGCTCGTTTCGACGAACTTGTGGATATGATAGGGATGATTTCTCTTGATCTCAAGAAATGATTTGTGACTTAATTTCTGTACAGTTTATTTGCTTTATTGTTTTTGGTTAAAAAAAAAAAAAAAAAAAAAAAAAAAAAAGGGGCAACCGCCACTCTTTATACTCGTTAGTATCAAAGAAATGCAATGGTTGCTACAATTTTAAAATAGACGTTGAGTTGAGTCTGTAAACAACTTGGGATATGATAGTACATCGAGTGACATGCACAAAATGGAATTTTAAGGTTTATCTTTGATGTGTCAGTAGGTTTATCTGACACACTTAAAACTGTTTTTATGAAAATTGTCTTCATCATGCGATGTACTGGTAGGCATGATACACAACGGTCTATGGGTTATTAAGAAGTCATTTAAATACGTGTCTACTATCTTGTGGTAAACTCCGTGTGATGTACGACTCAATGTCTTAATTCCTTAGCATAGCTTAACATATTTCTATCTTTGGAACTTTTATCTGAAATCATTTGGGAGTTTATGCTGGTTGTTGCCTCTGTTGTACAAAAGTACAGAACTGGTAACAGTTAGTATAAACTTGGGGTTAAGCAAATACAGGTCAACGCACTTGCAAATCTTGACTATACTGAACAAGGTCGCTGTTTGGGAAACTCCAAATTCAGTTTGACTGCGATCGGTTTTGCTTAATCCTAAATCACACTAAACAAGGTCGCTGTTTGGGAAAACTCCAACTTCAGTTTGACTGCGATTGGTGTTGATTACACTTGAATCACGTTAGGTTGCTTTGCTGTACTTTCGTACTGACCTGTCAACTCTAGCCTGATTCTTAAAAATGATCTTTCTTTATTCTTTCTAAATATGGAAACTATGTTATTGTCTGGGTTATATGGGTATATCATTAGTGGGGGCCATAGAGAACTATTCATTCTAACAATAAAAAGTTAACTCCACAGACTCGGTTGTAACATGCTTAAGTGGACAAACAATATCGGTAATCGTCTTGAAATAATTTTTATAAAAGGTGTTTTAAATGTGCCACGTAAATTTAAAGTGGACAAATATACTGATAATCGAAATAACACTTTCTATTCCTAATAATTGCATGTTATTTCGGTATGATCCCTAATCAGAATCTCAACTCCGTCACCTAAACGATTTTATAAATTTCTCGCCTTTAGTTGTATTTGTTTCTTATCTTTTATGTTTATATTTAGTTTTATCTCTTTAATATTCTTTATATTGTATTTTTCTTTTTATTTTATTTTTTTTAAGTCACAAATCATCTTTATTGCGAAATCTCTAAAATCAAAATCCGAATCGGCATCGAAATCAAATTTTTAAATCTTCAAAATTTTGCCTTCTGTGTCTTCTGCGACACAACCACTGTGTCGCATTCCAGTTATACGACACAACACTTGTGTCGTATTTGTCCGTTACTTTGTGTCGTATGTTATGTCGTATGCGGGTCAGGGGTTAACTATTCACATCATACGACATAATCATTTACGTTTTCAAAACTTTCACGACACTAAATATACGACATAAGTGCGATTTTGCGACATAAGCGTTTTTCGATCGGATTCGTGTTTTTGAAGGCTTTTCACCGGATTTCATTGCTCGATTCTTATTCCTCATCACTTTGCGCATCCGTAGGTATAATTATTTCATGTTTTTATCTGATATTATGCCTTCGATTGAATCGTCCAGTTTTAAGGGTTTGGGGTTACGGTTTTTCCCAAAATTAATTAGGGTTTAGGGGTTTCTAGGGTTAGATAATTGCATATTATTGATCCCCTGTTGTGTACGAACCCTAGGGTATGACTAGATTTCGACAACCCCGAAATGTTTCATCGATCGAATCTGGGTTTCTTTGATGTTCATCTTTACGACATAACATACGACACAGTCGTTGTGTCGTATAGATTCGTGGTTTTTATGTCGTATTGATCACAGGAGCTTATGTCGTATCTTTATACGACATAAATGTTATGTCGTATCTTTATACGACACAAATGTTATGTCGTATCCATGTTATACGACACAACCATACGACACAGTGCCTATGTCGCATTCGAGATTAATTTCTCAAATAATGCTAAATGCAGGGGAAATGCTGTCCGCGTGACACGTGTCATACGACACAAGGCTTGTGTCGTATTGTACTTATACGACACAGTCCTTATGTCGTATGGTTCTCGTGCGACACAACTGTTGTGTTGCAGAACATTTGTAAAAATAAAACGCAAATTATTTTTGGTACTAACGCTAACGCATTTCGAGTTTTGGCTGTATTACTGTTATTTTTGTAGAAATGGCTGAACAACCTGCTCAAGCTGCTCCAGCTGCTCCAGCACTCCCAGAGATTGATATCTCTAAATACTTCTGGGAGCCACGTCACAACATTGTGGCGTTCATGAATACAACGGTCGAGACTTCCAGCCCGTACCGCCCAATGATAGCCTTTCTTCGACGCTCGCGTATTCACAAAGCTATCACTGCAGATACTCGGATCCTGACAAATCACATTACCGAGTTTTGGGACAATGCGGTGGTCAATTATGATGAAGCAGATACTCGCATCATCTCTTCTGTCAGTGGCTGCCAAGTCATCTTTTCTGAGCAGCTTATTCGAGATTTCTTCGAATTCGGTGATAATTCTGACATGATCACCCAGTTTTCTTCAGCTGCTATTGCTCAGGGCATGCGATCGATTGGTTATCAAGACATTCCAGTTGATCAGTACAAGAAAACCTACATGACAAAGGTTTGGAGGTATCTGGCTCACATCGTCATTGTCTGCTTATCCAGTCGCAAGGCAGGTCTCGAAGGGATGAAATTTTCGACTGCCTCTGCTATTCTTGCCCTGATATACAACAAACCCTTCAACTTCTCCGGTTATATCTTCAGGGGTTTTGTGAACAATGCCTTGGATACTAAAGATAAATGGGCTCTGTATCCTAGGTTCACTCAGTTGCTGCTCAATCATCTTCATCCAGATCTTCCGGTGGTCGCATCTTTCACTTTCAAGCAGACACCGATGAATACAAGGATCTACATTACTTGTACTACTTTTGCGAAGCAGGGTCAACCACCAGCACGTGAGGTTGCTCTTTTTGGTCACATTGTGGATCCTGATTATGTTGCTCCTCCTGGTGAGCAATTCAATGATCCAGCACCTAAACAACCTATCCCTCAGCCTCCAGTGCAGCAGCCTCCGGTTCAACAACCTCCAGCTCAACAACCGCCAGTTCAGCAAGCTGTCGAGGATCCGGAGTTGGTGGATCTCGATCGTGAGATCGATGCTTATCGACCACCTTCTCCACGCCCTGAATCTTCTAACCGAGGAAAAAGGCCTCTAGACTCTTCGGACGTTGCTGATCCGAATCCTTTGGTCAGACGCTCCCGTACTTCCACGTCTACATCTTCTGAGCTCCCGGCGACTGAAACTCCGATCACTCCTCATCCAGCCGTCATTCAGGAGCTCCTGGCAAAAATTGAAAAGATGCAGCAGTCTATGGAAGCTCAAGCATCAGTTTTTGAAGCTCAGGATGCCAGAATCTCTCGCATTGAAAAAGAGAACGAAGAACTGAAGTCAAAGATTCTGCAGCTGGAAACCCAAGCCATTGCTTCGGGGGAGACAGCCCAACCGGCCTTAGAATTAATTCCTAGGGTTTCCGCCGAGGGCGAAGAAAATGTAATTCCTGATGATGTAACAAATTCTGGTATTAATGAAACAACTCTTATTTTGGATTACATTATTGAGCAACCAGGGCAACCAAAACCGTTAGCTGTAGATTACACGTATTGTAATCTGACTTACTTTCAATCTGCGGTTGATGATGACGGTCGTGCGCCTGAAGAACCTTTTGACTTCAACTCCGCTGATAATGACGATGATGTTGATGTTGAACGAGAAGAGCTTAATCCTGGTGAAGAATATACTGATTGTCCAGCTTATCCTCAAGAGGGTGTTGTATTATCTGATTCTTCAGACGATGAGTCAGGACCAGCGTTCAATTACGTACCAGGATCTACTTCTCAAACTGATCCTGCTCAAGAATCGTCTGTACCATCCAGTTCTTCACAAGCACAACCAGTCCCTGTTCGAGAATCGACAAATTATAATGACATTTTTCCTCTCGATACATCCGAATGTGTATCTTTTGACAAGGAAATGCCCATCAAAGAAAGGGATAACTGGTTTCCAAAAGGTAAAAATCCAGAACCTGCTCCAGTTACATGCAAGAAATATCAGGTTGGTGGTGATTATTCAGGCCTGATAAAAAGCTGGAAGGTGAGCAAAGGAAGGTTTATGATTAAAAGACTCGACGGTATCCAGTACTTTCGTCGATCACTGAGGATATTGAGTACATTGCCAAAGCATGACATCGTTCGTCTCTCTCAACTTCAGTTGATAAATCCTTACGAAGACGGAGTAGCTGACGTTATTCAAAAGGTCATGCGTGAGGAAATTAAACGAAAGAAATATCATTATGTTAAACCAGTACTGGGTACAAGGTACACGTTCAAGAAGATTCTCGATCCCAAGACAAAGCAGCCAATTGTAAGGGTTCACTATCCGCCTGCTGAATGTCTGACTAAAATCGCTCTGGAAACAGTCCCATTCAATCTACTGAAACGCTTTCATTACTGGGAACTGGATGCTCACACTGGCGAAGCCGTCTTAGTTTTTGTACCAGATTCAGAGCCTCAGACAGGATCTTTGTGGGGTCTACGAAAAGCCAACTTCAGAATATTTGACCCAATGAGCTTGATTAATCTGTCCAGAAGTGACATGAAGAAGCTATTCGACAATCGGATTCGCTACAATCCAGGAAACGAGTTCAACTCTGTTTTAGCGAAACGATTCCAGAAAATTGTTGATATATGCTTCACCTACGGCATACACGCTGGTGGAAACTTTCCACCTGGATGGGTTTGAAGACCAGATATCTGAAGACTGAAGAAAATCGAAGAATTTTTGAAGACCAAGCTGAAGACACGGGGGAGTTTGTTGGTACATCTATGTGTGTCTGTCAGTTGGTCTCAGTCTGTAATCATGTCGAAATTGTAATTACGTTTTGTATAGTTTTAGCTTTAGTTTAATTACAATTTTTGTATCCATGCGACACAAGCATTGTGTCGCAGAAGCATTCTATGCGACACAAGAATTGTGTCGCAGAAACATTCCATGCGACACAAGCATTGTGTCGCAAAAGAGTCTATGCGACACAAGGCTTGTGTCGCATAAAGTTTGGATCAGGCTATAAATAGAAGCTCGCCAGCTTCTGTTTTGGTACCACATTTTACACACACATAACACTCTCATTATCACAGATTACTCTCCAAGTGTTATTTGATCTTTGTGTGTTTGTGTCCAAGTGTATGTATTGTTGTTAGTGTTTCATATATATATATACATACGCACTTTGTGTTGTGGTTATTTATCGTGTTAATCTAGCTTATATTAGTTTGTTTGATTTTCGCTTTAACAAACTAGTTGAACTACTCGATTTGGTCCGTATCATATGGAACCTACACTTATTCGAAACGATGTGTACTTACATGTCACTCAAGATAGACTTATCCACTAGGATATATACTTATTTGCTACATTGATGACGTGTACTCATTCGCATTTCGATTCTCGAGCAGGACATGCTCCGTTGGTGGTTCCGCACCTGCCCGCACACCCGAGAGGGTTATGTAGGCTAAACAGCGCATGATCATTAATGTCATCTATTGATACTATATTGATCATAGTATCATTTACTTATAAATCCATGCCACTTTTAGATATAAATATGTAGGAACAAGGTCGAATATTGTGATATAGGATCTGGTAATAAGTACATATATGAAAGGATACCCTAACAATTATGGCGGCCGACGTAATTGCGAAGGTATCACGACATATATGTGTTTATATGGCCATATTCGAGTGTCCAATGTGTCACCTTCAAAGTCGCGTGACGATGTCAAAATCTCAACTCTATTTGTTCCAAACTTATGATCTTTGGTCGTTGGTTTAGCGCATACATCTGACACTATCCAAACTGCTCATCTATTCTAAACTCGTATGTACTCGAAATCGTAGTAAACATGCCGCCAAGACGTTCTACTCGAAATGCTAAATGTGATATGTGACGGGAGCGAGACGTGATAAAGATAAAAGTGTAAATCTTGTAGTAAGCAAACGTCATTCTAAGACATGGAATCAGTATCTTATAAAAGTGAATAATAACTCACTAATGAATATACACGTGAAACTTATTAAATCATAATTGACTCATTATCCCTCAAATTCTTGGGAAGAATTTACATCTTAACTTTTCATGGAAACTGGTGGTCATTACCACCTACAGCTACACTTCCTATCATGCGATAATCTTTACATTTCTAGTTAGTGATTCATTCACTTACTTGATCACTTTTACCCCACGAAGCGAAGTTATCGAATCCCCTTCTTGCAATTAGTCCAAGATCTTATATCAGTTGGACATGCATTTAGGTATCCGTATTGGGAGACAATTTCACCCTTATATGACGAAGGCTCTAATGCCTCGTGTTACACAAAAATGTAACTGAATAAGATCATTCTTAACAAGTAATCTAATCTCGTTCTTTTAAACTATTTAACTACAACCCTCGTAAGAATTTAAGTCAATATAAAACATATCTACACCATATTCTCTATCAGTATAACGATTGTTACTTGGGACGATCAAACCTTTTCTTCAGGGTCCTATTAGGAACACCACTCGTTGACGTATTGGTAATCCAAGACACAGTAGTGATTCTTGGACCCAACCAATCCCTATTATCTATACTACTGGACTAACGGGTTTAAATGAATAAAAGAGATAACTCTATTTATTAGACTGTCATCTTAAACTGAAACATTTAGTCATTCATGACCAATTATATTATTAAAGGACCCCACAAAAGACTGTTACTAAAATCTCTAGTACCCAATAATAATTTACATTGTTTTGAAAACTCTCTATGTTTTGGGAACACGTAGTTTCGTAAAATAAACTGCAGTAATAAATAAATGAATAAATATATTAATTTTATTACCATCCTAAAAAAAAGAAATAAAATTAAATGTATAAGCTCATGGATGAGAATATTAATTATAACACCCCCTGTTTCAATATAAACAACTATATAATATTGGCGACTCGGAAGCGTATATTTAAAACTTTTATATCAATGTACTCAAAATGTAAATAAACTTTTTCAAAGCCAAACACATGACATTTCAACAAACTCGGTGTTATATAATTCAAAACACTTTTACGGTTATAAAATTTACATCAGAGTAACAGCCTGTCAAACATTCCATCCAGTCCAACAACCTCCTGCCCAATACGTCCCATTAATATACAACCTGCAGGAAGAACTGTGGTGGGGTTAGCACAACGCTAAGTGAGTGAACCAATAACAACAGTCCAACTCAGCATAACAATCTGTTTACATAAAACACAATAAACAGAATATAAATCACTGATTCAATCAATTACTAGCCGACATTCACACAATGTCATTCAAACTACGTCAAGAGGATCGGTGGTCCCTGAGCAACCATATACCGGTTTGGCACCCACGAACACTTATAGTTCAACTGTATAGGCCCATACAGCACTACCGATAACGTGTTGTTGATCACACACGACCTAGATCTCTAAACCAACAATTCAAGTTTATGAGATCTCCTGTCGTCTACAACAACAACAACAAGCCCAACTATCAAATCAAGTTGACCTCTGAATCTTACATATTAGCACAAATAAGCTAAGTAAGTAACATGCCAGTCTATCATGGCCACATGTTTCACAGATGCATCATATCACAGTAATATAATAAATTACTCGTTGTAAATCAAATCATTACAACTAAATCACACTGAGGTTACAGATCCACTCACCGACTACCTCAGGCCTCCACTCAGTAGTCTAATATCACTGAGCCTTCTCCACATCTGAGAATCAATATCAAATATAAGTTAGTAATCCAGATCATCAATACATAACTTATATCAATCTTTAACATTTAGGAACTTAACATAATTAACATTACAATTACTAGTTCCTAATTGTGTATTAATGATTTACAATATAATCATTATCATATATTATCCTATAACATATATCAAGCACATTACTATCGAAATCAAACAAGTAATGCTGAAACAGCTCTTCAAGCCGCCGGCTTCCTCCTAGAAGCCGCCGGCTTCAATCCATCACCCGCCGGCTCCCCTTCCCAAACCGCCGGGTAATTTACTATTTGTGGTAACAGAACTAAAATGGGTTTTAAAGACTACACCAACCGCTGGGTCGGGTTTATGCCCGCCGGGTTCCTACCACGCAATACAAACCGCCGGCTTCACCTATGAAGCCGCCGGCTTCTATCCAAAGTGCACAAGCCGCCGGCTTCCTCTATAAGCCGCCGGCTTCCCTCGTCGTTCCAGCAGACCTGCGACCTGTTCAAACCCTAAGTCGCGAATTTAATAACCAAACCACTAAAACTCGATTTCTAATAGTTATAAACGCCCAATAACTTCATATAATCATTATACAACAGTTATTACAAGTTTCTAACATCAATTTCTCACAGTTTCTCAATTAACCCAATTTAAATCAAATGGATTAAATCAAACTTACTTCTTATATGAAGAACACAGAATTGATATGATGATTTTGATGAAACGTGAATCACTAGCAGCTCCAAATTCATTTTCAATTTGGTTTCTAAGTTTTTGGTTTGAATTGATTAGGGTTTTGAGAGGTTTTTGAAGTTTCATAATGAAACTTTCCAATTAAGGAAAGTAAATAAATAGTCGGTTCCACTAAACCGCCTTCAATTATACGGGTAAAATTTAATACCCCATCTCAATCTATTGTCTGGAACTCGAAACCCATTTGCGAGTCCAAACATTTTATTGCACCGTCAACTATATTAATTTACAACAATTACTAATTTACTTATCACATTTGAATATTCGGCTCCTATTCCAATTATTTCACTATTTCAAACAATATTATTTCCAAACACATTTAAATACTTATTTAAATCAAGAAATAATATATATACAACTAGGTCCAATTCGAGGATGTTACAACTCTCCCCCCCTTAAAGAGATTTCGTCCCCGAAATCTAACCTCAATCAATCTAACTAATGTGATATAATCACATACCGCTTAGCATACATTTGTCCTCAATAGCAACTTACAACTATACTTAGACTTTTTGAATTCTTTCCAAATGCACATATCCAAATGTACATGCTTCTATCTTTTCCTATGCACACATACAGTGCATCCATCCAACATCTCATAGGGACCAATCATCTATCTAATTTCTTTATCACCAATCAGATAAAAGTTTAAAGCACCCAATCACTTTAACCAATAACAATAAGTGAAACCTAACATCACTTACTAGGTCTACACAACCAGAAATTAGCAACATGCTAAAATCTTTAACCTATTCTCACTGTTCATCACTGTTAACAATAAAACAGCAGCAACAATATCACAACAACAGTGTTTATTAAACCCCAATGTACCTAGCAACATTGAAATATAATTCAACTCACGACCAACAATCAATCTAATATACAGATTACAATCTTAAATCTCCACCATCAAAGATCTGAAATCCAAATCTAGGTCAACTTTTCATCCAAAAGTTTCATACCTACTTTCTTTTGAATACTCTATCATATTCACATATCATTTCAATCATATGAAACCTTTTACTTAAAAGTAATCCAGATTCCTATCACCTTAATAAGTACTGCAGAGGTCAACTCAGTAGGTAAAACCACAATCAACAAGTACTTTGCTCAATCAACAAAAGTACCACAATCAATCTTACCTACAATCAACCAACCTCTACATTGACTTATTTCCATTTGTAACTCCTTTCATTACTACCTATCAATTGTCAACAACATCTAAGTCGACAATAACTATTGCTCAACAATAATCACAACATTAGTGATTATACATTCCAGTACACCTATCAGTACTTAATATTTGTCTTCAAACTCTAACTAACCATCAAGTTAGAATTTATATACTACTTAAACTGGTAAGACATCAAAATCTATTCTTAGCAACCAGTTATTTCAACTCAACCTTAAGCTCTTAAGCTACTAATCACAAACCATTAGCAATTATACAACTTGAATCACTTAATCATTCAACACTAGATTCCATCAATCTAGCAACTAAGTCAATCTTAATCAACATTATGATACCACAATTCAAGTATCACAATATCACAATGTGCTACTTTACAACACATTTCAACAAAATCTACATCAAGTTAATCACAATTAACTAACCTCCACATATCCTATGGCACATTTTAATTCAATCTATTAAAACTTATCATGCCATTTATTATCATGTATACTACACATATATATTTACACAATTTCAAATATTCTCTAAAATGGACACATACACAACCATTTCATTTCATTCTATATACTAGGCCATTCAGACTGTTAAAGTCTTTATCAAGCCTTTTCAATACTACTATTCATCACATATCCATACCACAGGACATGGAACAATCAATAACTCTATGTTTCACTTATATACTTATCAACTAGTATATAACTTCAACGTTTCATTCTAAACTTTCAAGAAAAGTTTGGTGAATACAATCATCACCTATCAATCTCAAGGTTTCTCTTACTCTCCAACACTTTACAATTATACACATCAGGTTTTCAGCCCCAAATGTCAAGCAATCATTATTCTTAAACTATCAAAATAATGATCATTACACTTAATTTCATACCTGATTTCTTAAAATATGAACAACTATTCAATTTATATTTCCTCAATTATCAACAAAAATCAACTAGATCTTTAATACTGCCTATTTACAGATATACTTTCATATCTTTTCTCCTTATTTGGATCTAATCCCAATTTACCACTTTATCACTTACGTCATTTGTATACAATCAACAAATAACTAAAGAATCCATTCAATTCTTTCAATATTTAAGTAACTCACCATGAGGTACCAATCAACCTATACAACTAATAATAATAACCTTCAATTATTCATCATCTCACAGTCTTACCCAATCAAAGCTATCATCACAAGCCTCATACACTGGTAAGACTTTCCTATCACAATTCTAATCAATGTGATTTAATTATTCTAACATATCTTAGCAAATTATAACTGTCATATCAAACAATGACTTCATATCTGTATAATTCTTCAACACCTATTCAGTTCAAATATCAATCATTGCTTAACTGAATACTCAATTATACTTAACACTATTTCAATTACTTAACACTAGCTTTAAGTAATTAGTCAAGTTTCACAACTTAGAAAATTTGGGAATTTAACCACATTCCCCACACAATTATAATATTACAGTCAATATTAGACTTTTTCAACACAAACAGTTGACTATATGTCAACTCTGGTTTCAATCAACCAATCTATAAAATTTTCAAATTGCTCTCCTCAAGTTTGACCCAAACTCAAACCAATCACAAGCAATTAATTTTTATACACAATTTTCTATTCATGGTTTGACTTTCAAAGTTAACATACCATCAAGTTAACTCACAACAAACCATTTTATCTTATATGTTCTTATCAATCCTTCACAAGGACAAAATCAACTTACCTCAACTTTGGCTCCATGCAAGCCATTTCCTTTTATATGTTTATTATCAAACATAAACTTTCAATTATTACATTTAATAATACTTAGAATTCCTCAAGCAAGACAATACCATCATGTCTCAACTTTGGCCTCATACAAGCCAATTATCAAATAGTGATTCATTTAAACACTATCAAATTCATTTACAAGTAATTTATCACAATTACTTATTCAACAAAATTAAATTAATCACTTAGGTTTATCATCAAAACCTATATCAATGACAACTATTACTTACACTGACACTGTTCTATTAACCAATTGTTTTCTTATCAAAACAATTATTAAACACTTTAGCATACTTTCATGCTTAGTTATTCCAAATCACATTACATTTATTTTATACAAAGTAGCCTCAACAAGTTCATGTGACACAACATAATATAACAACGGTGATCAGGCGTTGCAAGATTATGATCTTCACAATCCCTTCTCAGGCTACTCCACTTTATAATTATCAATGTGATCTATTCTCCTTTTATATTAAATACTTTATGATTTTCAAATCAATCATATTCTATTTAATAGTTTATATCAGCTGATACACATTCAAATCAGCTTACTACTTACATTCTCACACAATGTTCTAACTTTCAACAACTGGATTACTCAATGTTTCTACTTGCCCGAAACCTCAAACATATGATAACCTATCATCATAATTTTAATACTAAACACAATTCAATGTCCCTATTTACTACAAAATTCAGGACACATCATAATTAACTAGCATCACTTTGACATATGCTATACTATCAAGCATCAATGTCACCACAAATCTACTCAATCATGTTACTATAAAACATTTCATTTATTAATTCACAATTGACTAGAAAGACCTATCACTTTCTCATTCAATTTAGCTTTATCATAAGTTATTTTCCTCATAAACTTATTCATCTTAGTTTACCTCAAGTGTTTAACTACAATCGAAACATATCATGTAGTCACATAACCACATATTTTCTTAATTAGCTGTCATCCTCAAATCAAATGACACACAGTTCTTAAACAGGATTCAAATCACACCCTGTAACCAATCTACTAATATAATACTATCAATTATATTATTTCACCAATAAAGACACCTCTTAGGTTCTAACATCAATCCAGTTAAAACCTTACGCAACTCTTTTCTACTCATTTAATCATATTTCTGCATTTCAATTTAATCAGAAATACTAGCCACAATGAGCAACTCATTTAATACCTCTATCTGATATCAACATATAACAATCACAGTTAACTCAAAACTGGGGAATCATATCAGTCTGACTCGATTAACTTCACTACAAAGCTTACTCAACATAACAGAGTAAACAATACAAGTTAATTTAAATTAACAAAGGCTTATCAAAGATTACCTGACAAATCTTAAGCCAGCAATGTTGAGGAAACATGAAATAAACCAACCAGTTACTCATGTTCCTCCGTCTCTGCATTCAAACAAGAACTTCACAACTTGTTATGGGTTAGTACACATGCAACTAATCACTTTCTCACACATTCACTAATCAATTAAACCCGCACCCACTGGAATGTTTGACTCAACTCAATCAAAGTTTAGGATTGAACAATCTATCATGTTCAATTCACCCAAACTATTGCTCTGATACCAACTTATAACACCCCCTGTTTCAATATAAACAACTATATAATATTGGCGACTCGGAAGCGTATATTTAAAACTTTTATATCAATGTACTCAAAATGTAAATAAACTTTTTCAAAGCCAAACACATGACATTTCAACAAACTCGGTGTTATATAATTCAAAACACTTTTACAGTTATAAAATTTACATCAGAGTAACAGCCTGTCAAACATTCCATCCAGTCCAACAACCTCCTGCCCAATACGTCCCATTAATATACAACCTGCAGGAAGAACTGTGGTGGGGTTAGCACAACGCTAAGTGAGTGAACCAATAACAACAGTCCAACTCAGCATAACAATCTGTTTACATAAAACACAATAAACAGAATATAAATCACTGATTCAATCAATTACTAGCCGACATTCACACAATGTCATTCAAACTACGTCAAGAGGATCGGTGGTCCCTGAGCAACCATATACCGGTTTGGCACCCACGAACACTTATAGTTCAACTGTATAGGCCCATACAGCACTACCGATAACGTGTTGTTGATCACACATGACCTAGATCTCTAAACCAACAATTCAAGTTTATGAGATCTCCTGTCGTCTACAACAACAACAACAAGCCCAACTATCAAATCAAGTTGACCTCTGAATCTTACATATTAGCACAAATAAGCTAAGTAAGTAACATGCCAGTCTATCATGGCCACATGTTTCACAGATGCATCATATCACAGTAATATAATAAATTACTCGTTGTAAATCAAATCATTACAACTAAATCACACTGAGGTTACAGATCCACTCACCGACTACCTCAGGCCTCCACTCAGTAGTCTAATATCACTGAGCCTTCTCCACATCTGAGAATCAATATCAAATATAAGTTAGTAATCCAGATCATCAATACATAACTTATATCAATCTTTAACATTTAGGAACTTAACATAATTAACATTACAATTACTAGTTCCTAATTGTGTATTAATGATTTACAATATAATCATTATCATATATTATCCTATAACATATATCAAGCACATTACTATCGAAATCAAACAAGTAATGCTGAAACAGCTCTTCAAGCCGCCGGCTTCCTCCTAGAAGCCGCCGGCTTCAATCCATCACCCGCCGGCTCCCCTTCCCAAACCGCCGGGTAATTTACTATTTGTGGTAACAGAACTAAAATGGGTTTTAAAGACTACACCAACCGCTGGGTCGGGTTTATGCCCGCCGGGTTCCTACCACGCAATACAAACCGCCGGCTTCACCTATGAAGCCGCCGGCTTCTATCCAAAGTGCACAAGCCGCCGGCTTCCTCTATAAGCCGCCGGCTTCCCTCGTCGTTCCAGCAGACCTGCGACCTGTTCAAACCCTAAGTCGCGAATTTAATAACCAAACCACTAAAACTCGATTTCTAATAGTTATAAACGCCCAATAACTTCATATAATCATTATACAACAGTTATTACAAGTTTCTAACATCAATTTCTCACAGTTTCTCAATTAACCCAATTTAAATCAAATGGATTAAATCAAACTTACTTCTTATATGAAGAACACAGAATTGATATGATGATTTTGATGAAACGTGAATCACTAGCAGCTCCAAATTCATTTTCAATTTGGTTTCTAAGTTTTTGGTTTGAATTGATTAGGGTTTTGAGAGGTTTTTGAAGTTTCATAATGAAACTTTCCAATTAAGGAAAGTAAATAAATAGTCGGTTCCACTAAACCGCCTTCAATTATACGGGTAAAATTTAATACCCCATCTCAATCTATTGTCTGGAACTCGAAACCCATTTGCGAGTCCAAACATTTTATTGCACCGTCAACTATATTAATTTACAACAATTACTAATTTACTTATCACATTGGAATATTCGGCTCCTATTCCAATTATTTCACTATTTCAAACAATATTATTTCCAAACACATTTAAATACTTATTTAAATCAAGAAATAATATATATACAACTAGGTCCAATTTGTCGCACCCCCAAAACACGTGGCAGCGGAAACATGAGGTGTCATGGGGGCGCCGACCAAATCAAATATCATTACACAAAGATTAAAGCAAACGACCTCTATATGAGACGTTTGAAAATATTACATTCCATAATTCAAATTTGTTTACAATAGTTGTACAAAACATTTGGAGTTCGCATAATATAAGTTGAATTACAAAGTTACTAAATATAGTAAAATGCAATCTAGATCCTGAGATGTTGAAAAATATGCGACTCGAGTTAAGCTATCCATAGCTTCCTACTGCGGCGGGTTACCTGAGAAATACATACTAAAAGGTCAACATAAAGTTGGTGAGTTCATAGAGTTGTTTAAATGTTGGTATAAAACCCAATAGTATGAAACACGAGTTATGAAACACAAGATTTTAATCGTTGTATCATTCAACAATGATAAGTAAATGTATCGTTAACAAACGATAGGTAAATATGTCATGTAAATGTATCGTTAACAAACGATAAGTAAATATGTAGTTGCACGAATGCAAAAATATGTATACCATTTGCCATGAGCTCATAGTCCGAAGCTTAACAATGTGTGCCGTGCCTCTTTCGAGTACACGATCGTGGGTGCCCCAATGCAAGTGTCTAATCCGGTACACTCGTTATGAACAAATATTAATACGTCCGTTTGACTGGTTAGCGCGACTAACCCGGACGGGGATTGTCAGTCCCAAATAGATCTATTTACTAATATTCACGCTTTAGCAAAACTAACAAACTATGATGTGTAGGGCCTTTGTGGATTAGTGTGTAACTCATGCAATCCGTATAGCGTTGTTTATGGTACTTGTGTTCATAAAAGCAGTTGTGTAATTCAAATGTATACAAAGCAGTTGCAAAGCAATTGTATAAAACAGTTGTAGTATGTATTCTCCCCCAAAATAGTTATAAAACTGTAAAAAGAGGGGCTATGAAACTCACCTGAGTTCTAGCAAATAGCAAGCAAGCAATATCAATTAGCAAGCAAAGTGTGATCCAATGTGTAGCCTTTTAACGTCCTAAACGTATAAGGTTGTATGAGTAGATGTCTTAAAAGATCATCTATGTAAGTGGATGGTTAATGTCCACTTAATTCACAATGTAGGTGGAGGGTTAATGTCCACCTAGAGCTAGTTCATCTAACTAGTATGTCCATATAAGTTGTTCAAGTTCGTTTACTAAAAATGTGTACGACCCGTTGGTGAAAGTTTGTAATAATAATTCAAAGTATTATTATTGTTAAGTTCATCGTGTTGTATACTTCTCGAAGCACCTGTGTTTCATATATGAATCTACATCATAAAGGTTTGATCTTTGTAGGTGTTTATTGCTTTTATATATGTCCGAATGTGTTAAGGCTCGGAATTTAGAGTCCAAAATGTGATTTTATGAGAATTAACTAAGGGTTAAAAAGTCAACTCTCAAGGTCAAAAAGTCAACTGAAAAAGGTCAACTCCTAAGTCAAAGTCAACTCGGAAGTCTTCAGTTCGCAAGTCAAACTGAACTCGCAAAGTCAAACTGAACTCGCAAGTCAAACTGAACTCGCAAAGTCAAACTGAACTCGCAAGTCAAACTGAACTCGCAAGTTAAACTGAACTCGCAAGTCAAACTGAACTCGCAAGTCAACTGAACTCGCAAGTCAAACTGAACTCGCAAGTCAACTGAACTCGCAAGTCAAACTGAACTCGCAAGTCAAAGTCAACTCGCAAAGTCAAACTGTTGTGTTTTTGCTTTGTAAACATGGTCAAACGGGCTCGGTTTGACCCGAAATTTTTAGGGAAGCCTTAGATATGTTCAAAGAGTCTCCAGAAATTTTGGTTCGAGTCGGGGTCGTTTCGAGATGTCGGTTTTTAAGTTTACACCTTAAACTTCAAGATTTAATGTTTTCGGTTTATGTCGGGTCATTACGCCAACTGATTTCACCTATCTATAGTCCAAATCAAACTTCCAAATTTTTACCAACTGATTTACTAAGTGTCTTGACTAACATATCAAATTTTCAGCTTCTAACAAGTCCATTAACATAGTTAAATAAAGCCGCGTAACAACCGAACACATTTTATCGAAAAACTTCCTGGTCAGTCTTATAAATCGGATCGTAGAGAAAAATGAGTACGTTTCTGGAAAAAGTGTAAAACATGAAAGTTGTGGATCTTTTCAATACGCAAATTTTAAAAAAAAATGCATCTTCTAACTCTCAGTATTTGATTTTATACGAATATTTTTGTGAACTGTCGATTTCTAGGCAGATTTCATGCATGTTCTTGTTTGCTTTATAAAAACGATTTTCAACACCAAGTTTGGACATAATCATGATAGATGAACACTATAACATCATAATCAGTAGATTAAAAGTAAGATAAGTAAAAGGTTTGATGATTTATACCAAGCAAATGATGAAGAAAAAATGGTGGTGATGAAATGGAGCTTGATTCTTGTTTCTTCTTCTTCCTTGTTCTTGATTAATGGTGGTGATCAATGGTGGTTTATGGAGGTTTGAGGGCTGAGTTTATCTCAGATTTTGAGAGAGAGAGAGAGCTTTGAAAGTTGAGAGAAAAGTGTGAGGTTTGAGTGTGAAGTGAAATGTTTGCATGAGGAGTTTGTGGTTAACTAGGGAATCCTCATGATGGCTTTGCATGGAGTTTTAGTGGAGGTGGAGCACATGGGCCGGCCTAGGGGGCCCCATGGAAGGGTATTTTGGTCATTTTTCATTTCTAGCTTAAATCGTTGCGTTTTACGTTCGTTTACCCGATTGTTTAAACGGTTATTTATACTTTAAACGTTTTATACGCGTTTTTAAGTGACGACTTAAATTTTGATATTTTTGATTGAAGTATTTATCAAAATACTTAAAAACATTTATAGAAATGTTTCGTTAATTCGTCGGCCTCGATTTGCGTGTTTGTTCTACGGAGGTTTAATCGCGTAACGATTTTATTAGACGTTTTTCATTATTAACATCAAATGATATATTTTAAATGAAAGGTTTACTCTAAATGATATATTTTAAATTCTTAAAATATATTTTGGTTTTCGTTCGATTGTCGGGCGCGTTCCGCGCGTTTTTGTCGCGTTTGAGACGTTTTAACCAAAACGCCTAGGTTTTTCGCATATTATTTCAATAAATAATAAATAATGATAATTAACTTCTAAAAATAGTTTAAAGTTATTTATAGAAAGTTTTTCACCAACGTCGTATTTAAACTGTGTCGGAGTCCATCCGATAATAAAATGTACGATTTAAACAAATCGCAAATGTGTGCAAATATAATAACATATATTAATACACATAATGATACACATAATTCACCTTAATTACACGTATTAGCACAATGATTAGGAACTAACACTAGCCCTAAATGGTCGGGTGTCACATTCTCCCCCTGTTAGGAGAATTTCGTCCCGAAATTAGCTTGTTGTTGTCTGTTGGGCATCTAAGAATAGATGTGGATGTTTTAGTCGCATTTGGTCTTCCCGTTCCCAAGTGAATTCAGGACCGCGCCTAGAATTCCACCGGACTTTAACGATGGGAATACGACTCTGTTTCAAGCGTTTGACCTCACGGTCCATGATTTCTATCGGTTCCTCTACAAAGTGGAGTTTATCATCGATGTGGATTTCGTCGAGAGGAATAACGAGTGTCTCATCAGACAGGCATTTCTTTAAGTTAGAAACGTGAAATGTGTTGTGCACGCTACCTAGTTGGGGTGGTAGCTGCAGTCGATATGCCACCGGACCAATTCTTTCAAGAATCTCAAAAGGTCCGATGTACCTAGGGTTTAGTTTGCCTCGTTTGCCAAAACGAATGACACCTTTCCAAGGTGATACTTTCAGAAGTACTCGGTCCCCAACGTGGAACTCGAGCGGTTTGCGTCTCACGTCAGCATAACTTTTCTGACGATCACGGGCGGCTTTCAGCCGGTTTTGAATGGTCACGATTTTCTCGGTCGTTTCATGGATGATTTCAGGACCAGTGAGTTGGCTATCGCCGATTTCGGTCCAACAAATGGGTGATCGGCACTTTCTCCCATAAAGTGCCTCAAAAGGTGCAGCATCAATGCTGGTGTGGTAACTGTTGTTGTAGGAGAACTCACACAAAGGTAGGTGGTTTTCCCAAGAGTTTCCGAAGTCAATAACGCACGCGCGCAGCATATCTTCTAAAGTTTGGATGGTTCGTTCACTTTGACCATCGGTTTGTGGGTGATAAGCGGTACTCATATCCAGACGAGTACCGAGAGCTTTCTGAAGTGTTTGCCAAAATCGAGAGGTGAAGCGGCTATCTCTTTCGGAGATGATCGAGATGGGTATGCCGTGTCGGGCTACAACCTCTTTGATGTAGATGCGAGCCAATCGCTCCATCTTGTAGTTTTCTTTGATAGCTAGGAAATGGGCAGATTTCGTGAGACGATCAACGATCACCCAAATGGTATCGCAACCGCTCGGTGTCTTTGGTAGTTTAGTAATGAAGTCCATAGTTATGTTTTCCCATTTCCATTGAGGTATTTCGGGTTGTTGTAGCAACCCAGAGGGTTTCTGGTACTCGGCCTTAACCTTGGCGCATGTTAAACATTTGCTAACATAGGTGGCGATGTCGGTTTTCATGTTGGGCCACCAATACCGTTGTCTGATGTCATGATACATTTTGTCAGAACCAGGATGTATGGAGTATCGAGATTTGTGAGATTCATCCATCACCAAATCTCGTAGGTTTCCAAAGTTTGGTAACCAGATTCGGTTAGAGAAGTGTCTGGTTCCGTCGGGTTTGATTTCAAATTGTTTTTCCATGCCTCGCAAGGCCTCATTTTTGATGTTTTTCTCGTTGAGTGCTTCGAGTTGAGTGGAATGAATTTGAGCAATAAGATCGTTGTGGATGGTTAAACCAAGGGCTCGAACTCGAAGGGGTTTCACTCGTTCTTTTCGGCTTAGGGCATCGGCAACAACGTTAGCCTTACCCGGGTGGTATCGGATTTCACAGTCGTAGTCACTAAGTAACTCGACCCAGCGACATTGTCTCATGTTTAGGTCCTTCTGATCAAAGATATGTTGAAGGCTTTGGTGGTCGGTAAAGATTGTACATTTGGTACCATACAGGTAATGTCTCCATATTTTGAGCGCAAAGACAACGGCTCCTAATTCGAGATCGTGAGTGGTATAGTTTTTCTCATGGATTTTCAGTTGCCGAGAGGCATAAGCGATGACTTTATCACGTTGCATTAACACACAACCTAGTCCTTGATGTGAGGCGTCGCAGTAAACTACGAAATCATCGGTGCCTTCGGGTAAGGACAGGATTGGTGCACTGCAGAGTTTCTGTTTCAGGATTTGGAAGGCTGACTCTTGTTTATTGGTCCAATCGAATTTCTTGTCTTTCTGAGTCAAGGAGGTTAATGGTTGAGCAATTCGGGAAAAGTTCTCTATGAATCGCCGGTAATATCCAGCGAGACCTAAGAATTGTCGGACCTCGGTTGGAGTAGTTGGTGCTTTCCAGCACTTGATGGCCTCGATTTTTGCTGGATCAACACGTATCCCTTGGCTGTCAATGACATGCCCTAGGAACTGTACTGTTTGCATCCAGAACTCACACTTGGAGAACTTGGCGTATAACTCCTCGTGTCTGAGTAATTCCAAGATAGTTTTGAGGTGTTGGCCATGTTCTGTTTCGTTGCGAGAGTAGATCAAGATGTCATCAATGAACACGATGACAAACTTGTCCAGATAGGGTTTGCACACCCGATTCATAAGGTCCATGAATACAGCCGTTGCGTTGGTTAGGCCAAAAGGCATCACTTGGAATTCGTAATGCCCATAGCGGGTTCGGAAAGCGGTTTTCGGGATGTCGGCGTCTCGAACGCGAAGTTGGTGATAACCAGACCGAAGGTCGATCTTTGAGTAAAAGCTCGAACCTCACAGTTGGTCAAAAAGGTCATCGATTCTAAGAAGTGGGTATCGATTCTCGATGGTTGATTTATTTAGTTCTCGGTCTACCGGTCTCCCCTTGTTTGATCAAAGTTCCACCGGTAATGATGGGAACACTAGCGGTTTTCTAGAGACCATTGCTTTAGGAACAGTGTTTGGACAATCGGTCTATGCTTATGATGATATGGATAATCGATTTTGACGGTTATGAGATCTATGTGGGAAATGTTCGCTTGCGATGGTGTAAAATCAGTCGATAAATTTCTATGATAATAGTTTGCTTGGAACTATTAAGTCCGTTGAAAACTTGAGTAATTCAAAATATGTTGGAAAAATCTGGTTGTCAATAAGACGTTGAAAATTTCTGTATAGCCAATTTAATTGAACGTTAGAAGTTGTAAATAGTTCCGGGTAGTTGTTTGGTGAAAATTCTTTGAAAACTTGAATCGGTAGAAATCTGTTGAAAAATCTCTTGAAAACTCTTGTTATTGTAAAGTGTTGAAAGTTTTAGTTGATTCTTATAGTGGTGTCTCCTTAAACGAAAGGGGGACAAAAGAATGAATTAGATCTTAGTATGAGAGCTAAGATTGTCACATTCATGATTAAGAGCAATATGTGGCTTCATAGTACGACGGTAAGTCAGTACAATGTAATATGATTTGTAACTAATAAGGCGCAAGGTTAATAGGTTGATAGTTTATAGAATTCAAAGTTTACAAAACATGCCGGGCATCGTTACATCCGGACGAATACATAAGTCTTATACAAAATGTGATGGGGTTTTATACACCCATCGATAGATCATCGAGCTAACACTAGCTATATTCACCGTTGTTCGAGTCTACTTCTAATATATTCTAAGTTCAGGTCGTGTGGATAGTAACGTGCTTCGAGCATGTCACTGTATCGCGGGAGTGCAGAGTGGAGTAAGATATTGTCTGTTGAGTGTTGGCACATCCCTTTGATCCACGTTTTTGTTATTTGCTTAAAATGAGTGGCCACTTCCTTCCAGTAGTGAATCCTATCCCTGATTCGGTCGGGAATAGACCTTTTCAGAATCCTCAATTTTTGCTCGTAGGTCTTGCACCTAAGCTTGAGCTCCCAATTGCGGCCATCTAAATCTTCGGCCTGATCTCTCACTCTTTCGTATTCCTCGATGCCAATCATTCCGAAGTTGTGTTGCTCGTTTTCCTCCATAATGATTTCTTCCAAAGGTGCTATTTCCTCATCGAGATATATGTACTGAATCTGTTCTTCACAGATTAGGTCGTCATCTGACGAGTAGTCATTCTTAGGGGAGTTTGCCATCTTTTTCGGGAGGGCGTTCTATTAAGACAATGAATCAACAACAAGAAGGTTTAGTCAATATCGTAGTTTCAAAGAGTAGCCACAAAAATGGCCGGGTAGTGTTCTCAAGGTAGTCAGTCATGACTATATTGTTGTTTCGAAATGAACAATTGCTTGGTGAAGGTGTTTGGTGAAGATAGTTGATAGTTGATAAATTCGTAGTTGCGGGTAGTCCTTGCAGTAGTGATTGGAATATTCAAGTTATAGTTTGAAATAGTTTGAAGTAGTTTATGGATATAGTCGTTGTGAGTATCCCTCGCAATACTAATACAGTGATGTTCGGAACAGACAAAGTCGCGAATCAAGTTATGAGTAAATCGTTTGACAAACGTGTCAAAATGGTGACCAAACATGATCAAGTAGTAAGTCTCGTGTTTGAAAGAATTGTTGACATTCAAGTCAAAGAGTGATCAATCATGATCAAGTAAAGAGTTGAGTGGATTGTTGAAGTTCATTTAATTGTTGGAAAAATCATTTCCGATAAGTAGGTGTGTATGTTCCTCTAGTCGTGTGTAGCACGCATGCCTTATGGGTCTACGATATAAGTGGGAATGATGAGTGCGTACTAACAGGAGTAAGTTCGTTTAGGTGACGGAGTATCGTATGGTCTAAGTTCTATATCGTTTTCCCCGAGTGATTTAGTTGTGAGCGGAAAGAAGAAAGTGAAATAGGTGTCACTTGTTTGGGTGGCGAATCCAAAGGTGGATTCTCCCCAAGTGAGTTCGATTCGATTATATCGTTGCCCGATTCGGTTGAGCGAGTGGTACCGCGAAAGTCTCCAAAGTGGTAAGTAAGGTTTGTGTTTCGTGTTCGATGTCACGCGACATAGTTGTGGGAGTGGTTGCCCTATAGAGTGGCAAGGAGTTTAATATACGGGAAGTTGAGGTCATATATAGCAATATAATAACCTAGCACATAAGCACGTATAAGGTTGGTCCCGTTCTATCCTTGGTTACGTTTTCTACCGTACCCTAGTTTACTACAACCGTTTCAGGTCTTGCATCAGATCTCCTTTAATTATACGTAGTTGATCAGGCTATGTTAAATTAAATTTAATTGATGCAATCGCTGAACCAGTCATACCAAACAAGGAATACTAACCTAACGGTCATAGTCTAGGTCACTAATGCAATCCTAGTTCACTATAACCTTAGGCTCTGATACCAATCTGTCGCACCCCCAAAACACGTGGCAGCGGAAACATGAGGTGTCATGGGGGCGCCGACCAAATCAAATATCATTACACAAAGATTAAAGCAAACGACCTCTATATGAGACGTTTGAAAATATTACATTCCATAATTCAAATTTGTTTACAATAGTTGTACAAAACATTTGGAGTTCGCATAATATAAGTTGAATTACAAAGTTACTAAATATAGTAAAATGCAATCTAGATCCTGAGATGTTGAAAAATATGCGACTCGAGTTAAGCTATCCATAGCTTCCTACTGCGGCGGGTTACCTGAGAAATACATACTAAAAGGTCAACATAAAGTTGGTGAGTTCATAGAGTTGTTTAAATGTTGGTATAAAACCCAATAGTATGAAACACGAGTTATGAAACACAAGATTTTAATCGTTGTATCATTCAACAATGATAAGTAAATGTATCGTTAACAAACGATAGGTAAATATGTCATGTAAATGTATCGTTAACAAACGATAAGTAAATATGTAGTTGCACGAATGCAAAAATATGTATACCATTTGCCATGAGCTCATAGTCCGAAGCTTAACAATGTGTGCCGTGCCTCTTTCGAGTACACGATCGTGGGTGCCCCAATGCAAGTGTCTAATCCGGTACACTCGTTATGAACAAATATTAATACGTCCGTTTGACTGGTTAGCGCGACTAACCCGGACGGGGATTGTCAGTCCCAAATAGATCTATTTACTAATATTCACGCTTTAGCAAAACTAACAAACTATGATGTGTAGGGCCTTTGTGGATTAGTGTGTAACTCATGCAATCCGTATAGCGTTGTTTATGGTACTTGTGTTCATAAAAGCAGTTGTGTAATTCAAATGTATACAAAGCAGTTGCAAAGCAATTGTATAAAACAGTTGTAGTATGTATTCTCCCCCAAAATAGTTATAAAACTGTAAAAAGAGGGGCTATGAAACTCACCTGAGTTCTAGCAAATAGCAAGCAAGCAATATCAATTAGCAAGCAAAGTGTGATCCAATGTGTAGCCTTTTAACGTCCTAAACGTATAAGGTTGTATGAGTAGATGTCTTAAAAGATCATCTATGTAAGTGGATGGTTAATGTCCACTTAATTCACAATGTAGGTGGAGGGTTAATGTCCACCTAGAGCTAGTTCATCTAACTAGTATGTCCATATAAGTTGTTCAAGTTCGTTTACTAAAAATGTGTACGACCCGTTGGTGAAAGTTTGTAATAATAATTCAAAGTATTATTATTGTTAAGTTCATCGTGTTGTATACTTCTCGAAGCACCTGTGTTTCATATATGAATCTACATCATAAAGGTTTGATCTTTGTAGGTGTTTATTGCTTTTATATATGTCCGAATGTGTTAAGGCTCGGAATTTAGAGTCCAAAATGTGATTTTATGAGAATTAACTAAGGGTTAAAAAGTCAACTCTCAAGGTCAAAAAGTCAACTGAAAAAGGTCAACTCCTAAGTCAAAGTCAACTCGGAAGTCTTCAGTTCGCAAGTCAAACTGAACTCGCAAAGTCAAACTGAACTCGCAAGTCAAACTGAACTCGCAAAGTCAAACTGAACTCGCAAGTCAAACTGAACTCGCAAGTTAAACTGAACTCGCAAGTCAAACTGAACTCGCAAGTCAACTGAACTCGCAAGTCAAACTGAACTCGCAAGTCAACTGAACTCGCAAGTCAAACTGAACTCGCAAGTCAAAGTCAACTCGCAAAGTCAAACTGTTGTGTTTTTGCTTTGTAAACATGGTCAAACGGGCTCGGTTTGACCCGAAATTTTTAGGGAAGCCTTAGATATGTTCAAAGAGTCTCCAGAAATTTTGGTTCGAGTCGGGGTCGTTTCGAGATGTCGGTTTTTAAGTTTACACCTTAAACTTCAAGATTTAATGTTTTCGGTTTATGTCGGGTCATTACGCCAACTGATTTCACCTATCTATAGTCCAAATCAAACTTCCAAATTTTTACCAACTGATTTACTAAGTGTCTTGACTAACATATCAAATTTTCAGCTTCTAACAAGTCCATTAACATAGTTAAATAAAGCCGCGTAACAACCGAACACATTTTATCGAAAAACTTCCTGGTCAGTCTTATAAATCGGATCGTAGAGAAAAATGAGTACGTTTCTGGAAAAAGTGTAAAACATGAAAGTTGTGGATCTTTTCAATACGCAAATTTTAAAAAAAAATGCATCTTCTAACTCTCAGTATTTGATTTTATACGAATATTTTTGTGAACTGTCGATTTCTAGGCAGATTTCATGCATGTTCTTGTTTGCTTTATAAAAACGATTTTCAACACCAAGTTTGGACATAATCATGATAGATGAACACTATAACATCATAATCAGTAGATTAAAAGTAAGATAAGTAAAAGGTTTGATGATTTATACCAAGCAAATGATGAAGAAAAAATGGTGGTGATGAAATGGAGCTTGATTCTTGTTTCTTCTTCTTCCTTGTTCTTGATTAATGGTGGTGATCAATGGTGGTTTATGGAGGTTTGAGGGCTGAGTTTATCTCAGATTTTGAGAGAGAGAGAGAGCTTTGAAAGTTGAGAGAAAAGTGTGAGGTTTGAGTGTGAAGTGAAATGTTTGCATGAGGAGTTTGTGGTTAACTAGGGAATCCTCATGATGGCTTTGCATGGAGTTTTAGTGGAGGTGGAGCACATGGGCCGGCCTAGGGGGCCCCATGGAAGGGTATTTTGGTCATTTTTCATTTCTAGCTTAAATCGTTGCGTTTTACGTTCGTTTACCCGATTGTTTAAACGGTTATTTATACTTTAAACGTTTTATACGCGTTTTTAAGTGACGACTTAAATTTTGATATTTTTGATTGAAGTATTTATCAAAATACTTAAAAACATTTATAGAAATGTTTCGTTAATTCGTCGGCCTCGATTTGCGTGTTTGTTCTACGGAGGTTTAATCGCGTAACGATTTTATTAGACGTTTTTCATTATTAACATCAAATGATATATTTTAAATGAAAGGTTTACTCTAAATGATATATTTTAAATTCTTAAAATATATTTTGGTTTTCGTTCGATTGTCGGGCGCGTTCCGCGCGTTTTTGTCGCGTTTGAGACGTTTTAACCAAAACGCCTAGGTTTTTCGCATATTATTTCAATAAATAATAAATAATGATAATTAACTTCTAAAAATAGTTTAAAGTTATTTATAGAAAGTTTTTCACCAACGTCGTATTTAAACTGTGTCGGAGTCCATCCGATAATAAAATGTACGATTTAAACAAATCGCAAATGTGTGCAAATATAATAACATATATTAATACACATAATGATACACATAATTCACCTTAATTACACGTATTAGCACAATGATTAGGAACTAACACTAGCCCTAAATGGTCGGGTGTCACACAATTCGAGGATGTTACATTAATGAACCAGGGAAAATCGTGAGTAAATTTGCTTGTTTGACGTATTAAATAAATTCGAGTTAACCCATTCTATATTGTAATAACATGGGAATGGTTCCCTTAGTAATCCATACGAGTTAAGACTGTGGACCTTAGGTATTGTTTCAAAAACATTCAGCCAAATAACTGGAAACCTAATTAAGCACAATTACAAGGTGAAAATCAAGATATACACGAGACAAAACGATCGATAGGGAGTCAATAACATATTTCACATAAGGCATTGGCCTTAAATGTAAATATGAAATGTATTATGTCTCCGATTAATGTTCTTTTGTTCGATTCACCGTACACTGTATCGTGCGGATATATTGCTAGCATTATCAAATTGATACATATAAGAAGACTACTCCAAACCAAAGAACCAATTCTGTTTTCAAATGGAACCGAACTCTAATTACTTCTCGACATCAAAACCTCACCGAAGCTTGGGTTAAACAATACATTTCTTTCACCAATAGTTATGACAATTTTCGAAACACAACCACGCGAGCCTAAACGGGGGGA
Organism: Helichrysum umbraculigerum; assembly: GCA_949592205.1. Taxonomy (NCBI): domain Eukaryota; kingdom Viridiplantae; phylum Streptophyta; class Magnoliopsida; order Asterales; family Asteraceae; genus Helichrysum; species Helichrysum umbraculigerum. The sequence goes on from CATIUR010000001.1 coordinate 118,718,699, forward strand.
TAAACTCGGTTGAAAACTTGTTAGAAATAATGCAAAATGACGCGAAGTAACCAATAGACGCGATGAAACACATGGTTTGGCATTAACCTGCCAACACCTAACTTTAAGACTTTTCTTTATCTATACTCCTTTAAAAATTAAGTTACTCATTTTCTTTTCAGCCTTATAGGCTTCAAGATGCGAAAATACCCAACTACCCTCACTATATCAAACAGCCATTATCATTCATTCATTCACACCATGGTCAACTATCAATATCAATCACTACTAGATTCTTCTTATTTGCTTACCTTTGCATAGCGCAAGTATGTAACTAGCTCTTAAGCAAATGAATTCCAATGCGAGAGAACGTACACTATGAGATTAGCCCAAAAACCAAGCCACTCAAATTTTTGGATAAAATCTAAGTTCATAGTAAGAAAACTTTTATAACCTCACCAAGAAATATACTTGTACGTATAAACTTTCCTTCCTTTGATGATAGCGTGGATAAATCGACTTTGGCGACAAACCCCCGTATACATGTGTATATTGCTCCCCACTACAAATGTAAAAAATATATATATATATATATATATATATATAGATATATGAAATCAACAATTGAAGCACAATGGATGAAACAATCAACAAACTCACTTAAATCCGTAAAGAATTAAACATTTAATATACAATATAAGTAGGACCAACTTTCAACATTACGAAAGCTTATAAATGTCAAAACTAATTTTATATAATCTAAATCTCAATACGTTAAGTTGTATATAACATTGATTGTTCTACGTTAAAAGTAATTATCGATGTGAAAATTTCATACAAACTTTGGAGAATTAACAAAATGTAAGTTTGTAAAAAAAAGATTAATATTTTTCACTCATTTGGCAAGAACATATCTTAATAGTTTTTTTTTTTATTCTTCGACACTTATATATATTTCAGCTACAAGTTTAGTATGTAAGTATCGGTTGCGATACAACTCAAATAAACTCAATAAAGCAAGGTCTAGTTCAAAACCATAGAAATAAATCACCCGAAGGGTAGGGAATATATATCTTACGTATTATCATCATGACTTGTAACATCATACTACACTTTGGGAAGAACCCCTTACAATTCCTAACTAACAAAACAACTTTACATCTTAAACCTTGATGTGAAACAAATATAAATTCTCAAGTTAAAGGAAGAACTGATAGATCTAAACTTGAAGATATTCGGATCGTCAACGAATTTTCCTTAAGACTTTCTGAAAAATCTAATCGAATTATCTATCCCTCGATATATAGGAAGCTCATTTTCGATGAGAATCATTAGTTGTTAAAATTCCCATAATGTGCGTACCGTAGCACTGATACCTTATTTCTAGAAACGACGAATTGATAATCAACTTCAAGGTTCGGATAGATGCACATACAATCGATATTGGAGCAAAGTATAAATTCAATTGAGGAATTACGTGGGAGCTATACCAAAGATGACGTGTAGGACTTGATGGGGTTATGCCTTTCGGTCCAACTATGGCGCTTGTCGTATCTGTGGGATTTGTAAAATATAGACTTTTTTTATATTAAGAACGCACCACTTTACAAACATCAATTTCTTTTTCTTTTTAAACGTATCGAACGAATTCATACAATACCTTTAACAAAGAGGTTCGATAACCTATCAATCGAAGGGACGGATGGAGCAAACAGGAGTTTGCGACACATAAGCAAGTGATGAGTCTCTTATGGTGTCACATAAATTAAAAGTAGTGATGTGTTGGGTGAATAAAAATAGAGAAGAAGTTAAAACACATTTTTTCCCCCATAGAACCAGTAACACTATCGAATGAGAAATCAAGTAACGGAAACGTAACGTGGTCACAATAGTTAGAATACGATATAACGTTAGGCGAGATTTTAAAATCACTTAGGAACGAGAGGATCATAAGAAACTCAGAATCCCAAGTCTATCCCATAATAACGTTTTCAGTAATAATTTTGTTTGAATTTCGGGACGAAATTTCCTAAACGGGGGGATACTGTGACATCCGTCACCAAAGCTCTATCCTTAGGTTCACTTCCTGTAACCATTTCTTATTTTTACAAATGAAATATGGTGAATTAGATTAAGTATACGTATTTTAAGCTATGTGAGAAATTTGATTCTCGTATGGTGTTCAAAAACTCGGATCAGTGTTCGTATGCGGTTAGATTAAAGGTTAAGATAATAATAATGAGATTATAATAAAAATTAATAATGATAGTAATATAATAATAATATTCATGATCTTCAGATTTCATATAATAATATACTAATAAAAGAATATTATAATAATTATTATGGTCATGTGTAAGTAAATACTAATAATCATGAACGTGGCCTCATGGAACTCGTTGGTAGTTCTTTTGTGTGCCGAGAATGAAAGGAATAAACGGCCCAACCCTAAAGAGATCCAGACCCATTCAACTTAATCACCAAGTCCTAATATATAACCATAGTGTTAACCCTAGACTATTTTATTCAATTAAATAACAAGAGAAACTTTCGTCCCTGGGGTTTGAGTGTCGACCAAAGGAAAAAAAAAAGGGGGGGGAGAAAGAAGAAACCAAAGAAAACCCTACTAAGTCAAATTTGAATCTTGTTTCCGTGTAATCTCGTTCGTATACACGTATAGGTATAAAATCATAAACCCTAATCTATAAGTTCCTTTATATTTTTCTGCAATAGTTGTATATGTGGGTCGATTAATATGTTTGGGGTATGAATATATTGGATTTAAAGTGTTTATGAGGTCGAAATTTATAAAACCGTAACCCGTCAAAATTTTTCCAGATTTTCGTAACTAGAATCAGAGGCTGTTTTGTCCTATTTGCGTCCGTTTTCAGGCTCCGGTCAAAACATGAAAGTTGTAGATCTCGAAATTTTACATTGATACGCGTGGTTTCGGCCTCTAAAAAGAAACGTACGATTTTATAAAAATTATTTCGTAAACTGGAGTCAAGAGTGACGAATTTTGAGAAAACTTTTGTTAACTTAGTTCGATTTGATCAAACTGTTTTCTAATTATTATAGGAATTGTGAATGTAATATAAGGGTTAGATATTTTCAGAAAGAAAAAAAAAAGATATTTTTATATATGTAAGTTGAGCTTATTTATTTTATTTAAAAAGGGTTGTGTTTCGAGTATATTTTATGTGTGTTCGATTACGAGTTTCGAGTGTCTTCAATTGGTATTGACTATGGACAAAAAAAAAAAAATCATCATTTTATATATGTCAAACATCGATTTTCATCATCAAGTATTATAGTATGACTGTGTCATTTTGATTTACAAGTATTACTTGTTGCAATTAAAACTAAATGAACTAAACATGTTCACTAATTGATTATTATGAAATAAGAGGCTAGGATCATAATTATGATAATTAACTAAACTATTATCAATAACGATTCTATGTTAATGTGCAATATATATTTATTGAACTTAACGTGTTTGTAGGGTGATTTGGTTAGACGAGATTTTTGGTTATAGATTTACATACCGGTTTAGTGGACTTAATTGGGAGCGTAATTTGCTTTGCTAATCAAGGTGAGTTTTGCGGCCCCATTTTCTTACTTATTTTCAAATTGGGGGAAAAGTATGCTCGTACGTTTTATTATCATTTTCTGCTGTGAAACGTATTTGTTTTCATTTTTGGACATTTGCATGAAATGTATGACACTATGTGAAGTATGTGCATTTGGATGTTGGATTCATTATCATTGTAAGGCCTTGCTCTTTCGGGAGTGAGTACCTGATGTATACATTATTCTTGGTATACATTAAAGCCATGTCATTTCACAAGGCCTTAGTACCTAATGTTATACGTTATGTATACATTAAAGCCATTATGGGTAGCTACTGCATTTACAGGGTTTGTTTGGTCATACTTCTTCGTGGGGTGATGACAAGTGTGTTGAGGTGTTTCATTAACATTATTTCACTTATGTGTACATTTTCATTGCATTGTCCTAACTCGTATCTTTATCACAACAAATGTTTATTTTGTGTCATTTATAAACCTGCGGAACTCACCAACCATTGTGTTGACACTTTTTGAGCATATCTTTTCAGGTAGCACTAGTGGAACTAAGACTGAGGACAAGAAAGTTTAGTGGACTTATTAGGTTGCATTAAGTGTTACTTCAAGACATATGACATTTGAGTTTAGTATTTCGGTGATTTGAGAAAGGCGTGTTTTGCCTTAACATTTATATTGTGGGGTGGTTTGTTTGCTAATTTGTTTCCTTGTTGATATGTACGCGTAGCGTGAACCACTATTCATGTAACAAGTATCATAACACATTGGAGTTTTATTTTCATATAGATTCTTTATAATAATGTGTTGTGATCCTATCGTCGTTATATCCCGTTGTTTCCGCTTTAGACGGGGTGTGACAGTCGGAAACTTACAAAATGTCGGATCGAAAATCCGAAAAGATGGAAAGGTAGATCGTGTTGCGGTGAATCTTTTCTTCCAAAGGAGGGGTATGATCCGAGCTCGTTTTGATGTAGTAATTGATGATTTAATGAGTGGTGTGTTTTGGTGATTTTTTTGAAAGAAAAGGGAGAGGAAGAAAGAGAGTGAGAGAAAGAAATGATGTAACACCCCCAAATTTAACGATTTGCGGAAGCATACATTGGGTGTTACTAATCAATATACAAAGTAAAAGATTAATAGCAAACGACCTCTAAATGAGACGTTTGTAAAATAGTTACATCTCATAATTAATAATCGTTTGAAAACCGAGGGTTTTCGTATACAAAATGTAATTCCCTAGAGCCCACGCGTAAAGCGGGAGATTCTATTACATAACCATAGTTACAAAAGATAATGCCAAAGAATCTCCGTTAAATGCAGTTTGTAAAATCATGCGACTCTAGCTAGTAATCCTGGAGTGACCCTACTCCGTAAGTGTACCTGAGATACAAAGCTAAAAAGTGTCAACCAAAAAGGTTGGTGAATCTCACAGGTTTAGTAATAAGTAAGTGTTATGAACCACAAGTATGTACCCGTATTGCTATCAAGCAAAGTAAGTAAATCAGTTAATCAGTACAGTGCCATGAGCTCATAAGTTGAAGCTTAACCGTGTAGTGTGAATATATCACGTACCCCCGTGAGTGCTATCCGCACACTCATATGTAACAAATACTAATATGTCTGTTTCTACGTGTAAATCAGTACGTGGTGGCGCTACCACCCCAGACAGGGATTGTCAGTCCCAAATGGATCCATCTATTAGTAATCGCGCTTAATTCCATAACTAACAACTTACGATTAGGAAGCTTTCAGTGGATAAAAGTAACTCATGCGTTTGTTTGTATACAGTAATGTTTTCAGTTCAGTACATTGTGTTCATACGTAAAACAGTTGCTAAGTATCTCACCCCAAAGTATAAAACAGTAAAAGTGGGGCTGTAAGACTCACCTGAGTCTCGTAGTAATCAGTTGCAATTAGCAAGTAGTAAGTAAAGCAAGTAGGTTCTCTGAACCCGTAACCTTCAAATGCCTAATCATATGAAGTTATGTAAGTATGTGTCTCGCAAGACGTTCCGTTTAGTTGTACACAACTAGTTAAGTCCAATGTTCGTTTGTATGTTCGTAGTCGTTTGTTTTGAGAAAACAGTTTTGGCCCATTGGTGACGGTTCGTCAAAATAATTCTAAATTGTTGACTTTGCTACAGTAGATTTGCTACAGTACTGCTACAGTAAAATTTGACTTTTTTGTACAGTAACTTTGACTTTAAAATTCTGGTTTTCTGTGTTTTTGCGACACAATCTGCGACACTAAAGTTTGGTATGCGACACAGTGGTTGTGTCGCATAAAGTGCGACACAAAAGCTCTGCGACACAGTGGTTGTGTCGCAAAAGCTTGCGATGCTAATTTAATAGCGACATAAGGGTTGTGTCGCATAAAAAGTGCGACACAATAGTGCGACATAACGTACGACACAAAATACGACACTAAATGGTTTATGCGACATAGCATGCGACACAAACGTTGTGTCGCAAAGATGAACATCAGTCCAGAAACTTTCGGGTTTCGTGATTTTCCGACCAAAAACGCAAATCTAACCCATTTTTGAGCTATAAAATCGTGTATTCTTCATGTATTAGGTTATATCTAAGTTGTGTACACATCAAAACATCAAAACATTACACCAAATTGAATAGATCTAAGATTTTAGGAATTTCTTACTTTTGCAAATCGAGCTAAATGGAGGATGAAATGGTGAAAACGATCTTGATGTTCTTGCTCCACTCGTGATGGTGATTCTGAATATGTAAATTTCGTGGGTCGGTTTGTAGTCCGAAAATTTGGTAGTATTTTTAGTGAGAGTGTTTTTGGAGGTGTGTGTGTTTTTGGAGATAATGAAAATGAAAGAAGAATGAGGAGGGGGAAGGGGTGTTGGCTGATCCAAGAGACAAGGGAGGGGTAAACGCTCCCTAAAACTCAGTATTTACTCCGTGTCCTAATCGTTTAATCATTTGTTTTTAGTATTTAATCAAACCATTATATTTTTAAAAGTGTAACTGGAATATTTAAATAAAAATACTTTGAAATTAATAATAAAAACATTTGTCGCAATATTTCAATTATTAAGTCGCGTTTATTACGTTTTGTTGCGTTAGTTAAAATGTCGTCACTATAATATATAAATAATGCTCGTTCTGTTGCGTATTTTATATAACAAAATACGTTCTCATTATTTAAGTAAATTTCTGTCACCAACGTCCAAGTAAACTGTGTCGGACTCCGTCCGGTTAATTCGCACGATTTATCCAAATTGCGTAAGTACACACATATATATATAAATCACCTTATATATATACAAATAGAGTCTGCAATTAGTCCTATTACATACTAATTACATCTAGTTACAATTAATTAGGCATAATTAATTATCCTAATTTAGCAGGTGTTACATTCTCCCCTTGTTAAAGAAATTTCGTCCCGAAATTAGCTTGAGTGCACGGACGGTGCGTTATCTGGGAAGAGATGTGGATATTTCTGTCGTATTTGGTCTTCCCGTTCCCAGGTGAACTCAGGGCCGCGCCTAGAATTCCACCTGACCTTTACGATGGGAATACGACTCTGTTTCAATCGCTTGACCTCGCGGTCCATGATTTCCATAGGTTCCTCGACAAAATGAAGTTTATCATCGATTTGAATTTCGTCGAGTGGTATAATCAGCGTCTCGTCAGACAGACATTTCTTTAAGTTAGAAATGTGGAATGTGTTGTGTACGCTGCTAAGTTCAGCAGGAAGTTGCAGGCGGTATGCCACTGGACCAATCTTTTCAAGGATTTCGAATGGTCCGATGTATCTAGGATTTAGTTTGCCTCGTTTTCCGAATCGAATGACACCTTTCCACGGTGCCACTTTGAGAAGTACCTTATCCCCTACTCGGAACTCAAGGTGTTTGCGTCTCACATCAGCATAGCTTTTCTGACGATCACGCGCGGCTTTTAGTCTGTTTTGTATGCCGACGATCTTTTCAGTTGTTTCATGTATGATTTCTGGACCGGTGAGTTGTGTATCCCCCACCTCAGTCCAACAGATAGGTGACCGGCACTTACGACCGTACAGTGCCTCGAAGGGTGCAGCAATTATGCTGGTGTGATAACTGTTGTTGTACGAGAACTCGCACAACGGTAAGTGAATTTCCCAGTTTTTACCGAAGTCAACTACGCAGGCTCGTAGCATGTCTTCCAGTGTTTGTATGGTTCGTTCGCTCTGGCCATCGGTTTGAGGATGGTAAGCCGTACTCATATCCAGACGAGTACCAAGAGATTTTTGCAGTGACTGCCAGAAGCGAGAAGTAAATCGAGCATCTCGGTCGGAGATGATTGAGATAGGCACGCCGTGTCTTGACACGATTTCTTTCAGGTAGATCCGTGTCAAACGTTCCATCTTATCAGTTTCCTTGATGGCTAGGAAATGAGCAGATTTAGTGAGTCGGTCAACTATCACCCAAATGGTATCGCAACCGTTAGAAGTTTTCGGGAGTTTAGTAATGAAATCCATGGTGATCTGCTCCCATTTCCATTGTGGTATTTCGGGTTGTTGTAGCAAACCGGAGGGTTTCTGGTGTTCAGCTTTAACTTTGGAACAAGTAAGACACTTGCCAACATAGGTTGCAATGTCCGATTTCATGTTGGGCCACCAGTACATTTCCTTGATGCCGTGGTACATTTTGTCGGCACCGGGGTGTATAGAGTATTTTGACTTGTGAGCTTCATTCATCACCAAGTCTCGAAGGTTCCCAAAACTTGGTAACCAGATTCGATTCGAGAAGTATTTGGCCCCGTTAGGTTTGGTTTCAAATTGTTTGTCCATGCCTCGCAAGGCCTCGTTTATCAAGTTTTCTGGTTTGAGTGCTTCGAGTTGAGCGGTGAGAGTTTGATTGATAAGGTCGTTGTGAATGGTCATACTGAGAGCTTGAACTCGAAGTGGTTTCACTCGTTCCTTTCGGCTTAAAGCATCGGCGACAACATTCGCCTTGCCTGGATGATAGCGAATTTCGCAATCGTAATCAGTAAGCAACTCGACCCATCGACGTTGCCTCATGTTGAGATCCTTTTGATCGAATATATGTTGGAGACTTTTATGGTCAGTAAAGATTGTACACTTGGTACCGTATAAGTAGTGTCTCCAGATTTTCAGAGCGAATACAACAGCCCCCAACTCTAGGTCATGAGTTGTGTAATTCTTTTCATGGACCTTGAGTTGTCGAGAGGCGTAAGCGATGACTTTGTCTCGTTGCATCAGCACGCAACCAAGACCTTGGTGTGAAGCATCACAGTATACCACGAAGTCATCGTTGCCTTCGGGTAAAGATAAGATAGGTGCACTGCAGAGTTTCTGTTTTAGAAGCTGAAAAGCTGACTCCTGTTTGTCAGTCCAATCGAACTTCTTTTCTTTTTGAGTCAGTGCAGTGAGAGGTAGGGCTATTTTCGAAAAATTCTCAATGAACCGCCTGTAGTATCCGGCGAGTCCTAAGAATTGGCGTACCTCGGTTGGTGTTGTAGGTGCTTGCCAACACTTGATAGCCTCGATTTTTGAAGGATCGACATGAATCCCTTGATTGTCAATGACGTGTCCAAGGAATTGAACGGTTTGCATCCAGAACTCACACTTAGAGAATTTGGCGTATAACTCTTCGTGTTTGAGCAGCTCTAGGATAGTTTTCAGGTGTTGCGCGTGTTCTTGTTCGTTGCGCGAGTAAATCAGAATGTCATCAATGAAAACGATAACAAACTTGTCGAGGTAAGGTTTGCACACTCGATTCATAAGATCCATGAATACTGCCGGTGCGTTGGTTAAGCCGAATGGCATCACTTGGAATTCATAATGCCCGTAGCGAGTTCGGAAAGCTGTTTTAGGAATATCTTCATCACGAACTCGGAGTTGGTGATAACCCGACCGTAGATCGATTTTTGAATAAAAACTCGACCCCTGAAGTTGGTCAAACAGGTCATCGATGCGAGGAAGTGGGTAACGGTTCTTGACAGTTAATTTGTTGAGTTCACGGTAGTCGATGCACATACGGAAAGAACCGTCTTTCTTTTTCACAAACAGGACCGGAGCTCCCCAAGGTGAGGAACTTGGTCGAATAAATCCCTTGTCCAGGAGTTCTTGTAACTGAGTAGACAACTCCTGAAGTTCGGATGGGGCTAGTCGGTAAGGGGCTCGTGCCACGGGTGCTGCGCCGGGCACAAGATCAATAGAGAATTCGACTTGTCTAGTTGGCGGTAGGCCAGGCAAGTCTTCAGGAAAGACTTCTGGGAAGTCTTGAACAATAGGCACATCTTCAAGTCGTTTCTCCACTGACTTTTTCTCAATAACGTGTGCGAGGATTGCCTGGTACCCTTTTCTCAAGTATTTTCGGGTTTTCATGCAAGAAATGATATTTATTCTCGACCCACCGGTCTCCCCTTGTATGCTCAAAGTTCCACCGGTGACGAGAGGAATGCGTACAATTTTCTCAAAACAAACGATTTCGGCTCGGTACTTGGACAACCAATCCATACCGACGATGATGTCAAAACTGCCGATTTCGACAGGTATCAAGTCAATGGAAAAGAGCTCGTTAGCTAGGTTCAATGTGCAATCAGGTATCACACTGTCGGCCTCAATAAGTTTTCTGTTTGCCAATTCTACAGTGTACTTAGAATCTAAGGCAATAGGTGTGGTGTCTAGTAGTGGATAAAACTCATCAGAAATAAAGCTCTTATCAGCTCCAGTATCAAATAATACAGATGCAGTCAAGTTGTTGAGAAGAAACGTACCCGTGACCACATTCGGGTCTTGACGGGCTTCCCCAGATTTCAGTACAAAAGCTCTTCCTCGAGCATTGTTGTTGTTCTTGTTGTTGTTGTTCAGTTTCGGGCAGTCTTTCTTGAAATGCCCCGTACCGTTGCACCCATAACAAGTCTTTGGTGCAGAGGTGTTGGTGTCAGTGGTGTTTGATCTACAGTCCTTAGCCAAGTGTCCAAACCTCTTACACTTGCTACAGGGACACGAACCATAGTGGTGTCGTTGACACTTTGAGCAATAGGGCTTGGTTCCCTTGTACGCCCCCTTGTCATCAGTATTGGCGGTGTAGGCTTTAATGGTCTCGGGTTTCTTGGTTTGGTGGTTGTTGTGGTTGTCGGACCATTTTCTTTTATTGTTGTTGGAGGATGGAGTGGGTGGTTCTGGGTCCTCGTTCATAGCTAGAAGTTCATGGGCCAACCGAATGGCACCGTGAAGAGTGGTTTGGTTTGAGGAGGCGACGTTTCCCCGGACTGGTTCCGGGAGGCCGCGGATGTATTTCTTAATCTTGTCAGGCCCAGTACTTGCCATAGCTGGGCGAAGGACGGTGAGTTGTTGGAATCGAGTGGTGTATCCAACGATATCAGTTCCTTGCACTTTTAAGTTCCAGAACTCTTCGTCCAGCTTGTGAAGTTGTTCGGACGGGCAATACTCATCCGTGAGCATTTTCTTTAGATCCTCCCAAGGGAGTAGGTAAGCGGTGTCAATCCCCACGGACTGGGTATAGGAATTCCACCACGAGAGGGCACCATCTTCGAGGGTGCAGGTGGAGAATTTGACTTTGTCGTCCTCCGCACATTTGCTGATGCGGAAAACGGATTCCATCTTTTCGAACCATCTGATAAGTCCGATGGCTCCTTCGGTCCCCTTGAAGCTCAAGGGTTTGCAGTTTTGAAAATCCTTGTATGAACAAGGTTTAGCAGCAGAGGTTTCAGCGGCATCGCTGTTTCTTGTGGAGTTTGGAGGAGTATTTCGAGCCAAGGCTTCAGTAACAGCCTGGGTTATGAGTGACGTGATCTGAGCATCAGTATAAGGTCTTGACTTTGGCGGCATGACTCTTCAATAAAAGAAATGAAGATACATGAGATTTTGTAAGAAGGTTGTATTTATTTCAGATGTACTTGTATAAAGGTGGTAATACATAACATCATTATGAAGAGAACTATGGCAATTAACATGAGTCGAAACAGCAAGGAATAATTAATAGATGATACTAGTTCAAAGGTTACATCCTACGGATGTGTTACAAAAGATGTCGGGAATTGTTACATCCGATTGAAACATAGAGTAGTGCTTATATAGTTACTAGATTTACAGAATAGTTTACAAAACAAAGACTAAGTTAGTCTTAACGTAGGTTAATCTGCTCCATCATTTCGATGAGACGATCCACAGTATTTGCAAGTCTGCTGGCTTGTCGAGCATTGTCTTCAGCTAATGCTAGTCGCTGTACCAATCCACGGTTATATTCTTCCGTTTCCCGTGAGCGTTGTTCACACTCATCAAGTCTGTGTTTCAAAAGAGTGGTTTCCACGCTTATCTCCACCACTTTGTTGAGAAGAACGTCCACATTATTAACGGTGGTTTCGTGATCCTCAGAGACTTGTTCGATGCGCTCGAGTGCTGTAAGTCTCCAGTTTTCGTTTGTTTCTTGCAACACGACATCCATGGTGCGAAGTCGCTGCTCGTGTTGGTTCACCCTAGCAGCTAAGGCCGGCAAGGTGAAGTGAGTAGAGTACGGGCCAGCTCGAGGCAACCTGTTGTTCCTCCTAGCTACCCTCGGGTTTTGCGACCCGGATTGAGAACGAGATGAATCGGATGGGATGTTTGCCATTTCTGAGACAAAGTGTTAGTAAGATTGAGGCCTATATTCATATAGTCCCTATATAATATAGCCTATTGAGTGTCTAGCATAAACATGTTTAAGTCTCGGTTCTCTCGAAGTCAGAGTCTTCTATTGTACCCTGTTCAGCCATAACCCCTTTCAGATCTTACATCGTCTTTGCTTAATTGTACATAGTTGATCAGGCTATGTTAAATTAAACTCGTATGATGTAATCACTGAACCGGTTATACCTAATAAAGGATACTGCCTAATGGTCATAGTCTAGGCTCACTAAATGCAACCTAGTTCACTATAACCTTAGGCTCTGATACCAATCTGTAACACCCCCAAATTTAACGATTTGCGGAAGCATACATTGGGTGTTACTAATCAATATACAAAGTAAAAGATTAATAGCAAACGACCTCTAAATGAGACGTTTGTAAAATAGTTACATCTCATAATTAATAATCGTTTGAAAACCGAAGGTTTTCGTATACAAAATGTAATTCCCTAGAGCCCACGCGTAAAGCGGGAGATTCTATTACATAACCATAGTTACAAAAGATAATGCCAAAGAATCTCCGTTAAATGCAGTTTGTAAAATCATGCGACTCTAGCTAGTAATCCTGGAGTGACCCTACTCCGTAAGTGTACCTGAGATACAAAGCTAAAAAGTGTCAACCAAAAAGGTTGGTGAATCTCACAGGTTTAGTAATAAGTAAGTGTTATGAACCACAAGTATGTACCCGTATTGCTATCAAGCAAAGTAAGTAAATCAGTTAATCAGTACAGTGCCATGAGCTCATAAGTTGAAGCTTAACCGTGTAGTGTGAATATATCACGTACCCCCGTGAGTGCTATCCGCACACTCATATGTAACAAATACTAATATGTCTGTTTCTACGTGTAAATCAGTACGTGGTGGCGCTACCACCCCAGACAGGGATTGTCAGTCCCAAATGGATCCATCTATTAGTAATCGTGCTTAAGTCCATAACTAACAACTTACGATTAGGAGGCTTTCAGTGGATAAAAGTAACTCATGCGTTTGTTTGTATACAGTAATGTTTTCAGTTCAGTACATTGTGTTCATACGTAAAACAGTTGCTAAGTATCTCACCCCAAAGTATAAAACAGTAAAAGTGGGGCTGTAAGACTCACCTGAGTCTCGTAGTAATCAGTTGCAATTAGCAAGTAGTAAGTAAAGCAAGTAGGTTCTCTGAACCCGTAACCTTCAAATGCCTAATCATATGAAGTTATGTAAGTATGTGTCTCGCAAGACGTTCCGTTTAGTTGTACACAACTAGTTAAGTCCAATGTTCGTTTGTATGTTCGTAGTCGTTTGTTTTGAGAAAACAGTTTTGGCCCATTGGTGACGGTTCGTCAAAATAATTCTAAATTGTTGACTTTGCTACAGTAGATTTGCTACAGTACTGCTACAGTAAAATTTGACTTTTTTGTACAGTAACTTTGACTTTAAAATTCTGGTTTTCTGTGTTTTTGCGACACAATCTGCGACACTAAAGTTTGGTATGCGACACAGTGGTTGTGTCGCATAAAGTGCGACACAAAAGCTCTGCGACACAGTGGTTGTGTCGCAAAAGCTTGCGATGCTAATTTAATAGCGACATAAGGGTTGTGTCGCATAAAAAGTGCGACACAATAGTGCGACATAACGTACGACACAAAATACGACACTAAATGGTTTATGCGACATAGCATGCGACACAAACGTTGTGTCGCAAAGATGAACATCAGTCCAGAAACTTTCGGGTTTCGTGATTTTCCGACCAAAAACGCAAATCTAACCCATTTTTTAGCTATAAAATCGTGTATTCTTCATGTATTAGGTTATATCTAAGTTGTGTACACATCAAAACATCAAAACATTACACCAAATTGAATAGATCTAAGATTTTAGGAATTTCTTACTTTTGCAAATCGAGCTAAATGGAGGATGAAATGGTGAAAACGATCTTGATGTTCTTGCTCCACTCGTGATGGTGATTCTGAATATGTAAATTTCGTGGGTCGGTTTGTAGTCCGAAAATTTGGTAGTATTTTTAGTGAGAGTGTTTTTGGAGGTGTGTGTGTTTTTGGAGATAATGAAAATGAAAGAAGAATGAGGAGGGGGAAGGGGTGTTGGCTGATCCAAGAGACAAGGGAGGGGTAAACGCTCCCTAAAACTCAGTATTTACTCCGTGTCCTAATCGTTTAATCATTTGTTTTTAGTATTTAATCAAACCATTATATTTTTAAAAGTGTAACTGGAATATTTAAATAAAAATACTTTGAAATTAATAATAAAAACATTTGTCGCAATATTTCAATTATTAAGTCGCGTTTATTACGTTTTGTTGCGTTAGTTAAAATGTCGTCACTATAATATATAAATAATGCTCGTTCTGTTGCGTATTTTATATAACAAAATACGTTCTCATTATTTAAGTAAATTTCTGTCACCAACGTCCAAGTAAACTATGTCGGACTCCGTCCGGTTAATTCGCACGATTTATCCAAATTGCGTAAGTACACACATATATATATAAATCACCTTATATATATACAAATAGAGTCTGCAATTAGTCCTATTACATACTAATTACATCTAGTTACAATTAATTAGGCATAATTAATTATCCTAATTTAGCAGGTGTTACAAATGAGAAAGAAAAGAGTGGGGAGGTGGGGGTGTAGGTGATCCCCCACTTTTCAGTCCACGCTCCGTGTCTCGTGCAGTGTTCGTTTTCTCCGTCAATTAAGCGTTAAATATTTATTTTGCACGTTAATTATTTATTTAAAAATATGAATTTTGTTAAATAATTAGATTGAATTATTTTGTCAAATCTTTAATACTTTGTTTATACTTGGATTTAAATTGAGCGTTTAATTTATTAATCGTGTTGACGTTTATTTGTACGGTATATTACCTACTTGAAATATATTCAAAACAATACTTGAAAATTGATCGCGTTATTAAACAAAATGTTTCCCCAACGTCCGTAATTTTTGAATCGAATTACATTCGGTTTAAATTGTGTACGATTAAATCCAATCGCGTATTCGTATATATTCAACAATATATATTTCGATACATTTATTAGCCTAACACAGAACTAATTACATGTATTTACAGAGAATTAGGCACTAATTACTAGTCCTAATTTGGTGGTTGTTACAGTTTATACCATTAATTTTTGGGTGTTACAAATATATTCCCTATACCACTTAAATTGACTAAAATATCCATAATCTCATCATCGTGTTTTTTAAATAACTAGCAGGATACCCGCGCAATGCAGCGATACCAAATTTATAAAAGGATGTTATAATATGAGGACGATAATAGTAGCCACCATGTCAAACCGAAAAGACATATAAACGATAAAAGTTGAATATTTTATGTAAATAATTGTGTTGATTTTGATTTGTTTTCTTTTTATATCTTTGAAAAATGTATGGGTTGATTGTGATTACTTTTGTGATTTGTTTTATTTTGGTATGTTGGAAAAATTGTGTTAGTTGTAGGAATTAAGTATTGGAGGGCAGTTTTGGAACTTTGATTATTTTTAAGAATTTTAAGATTCAACATAAGACATGTTTTATAAGTAATTATAGATTATAGATTATAGATAATAATGAATACAAAGTTGGTTATCCATATTATAGGCATTCAAAGAAATTATATATGAAACAAAAGTGAACTTCAATTCTTACATCGGTATAGCACGAAGAAAAATTTGAATGACATCAATCCGTATAAACTGTATAGATCATTCTTTAAATTTACAGACTGATATTTAAATAACTGAATTTCTACAAGGTTTACTCGATGTAGATGTAGCTATGTATGTGACAACCGACAAATTAGGACAATAATTTATGCCTAACTACAAAATAATTAGAGTTAATTCCCTACTTAACTTTAAACAAAAAAAAAACTTTTGATATGAAATAAGTCTAGCGAGCCCAAAAACGTTTGGACAAAAAGTATCACTAAATTTATAATATTTATAATTATACGAAACATTTTTGGAAGGAATCCGACAAAAACAAATACGATCGTGGGTGATACAAAAAGTTCTGAAAGAACCCGAAACTATTTCAAATAATTATTTATATGAAAACATTATGCGAACAGTCAGAAATGGAGATGTAACAAAAACATTTATATGTTTTATATAAAACGTGTCGCACGCGAACAGAAACAAATATAAAACGTGCCCAAAAGTCAAAAATAACAAAAACTATATTTTTCTCATTCATAATAAAGTATTTTGAAAAATACCTCAAAATAGATTTACATATATTAAATGTAAATTTACACTTTATTTGTGACACCCCCAAATTTAAAGATTTGCGGAAGCTTGATTTGGGTGTCACTAATCAATATACACAGCACATAAGATATAATGAACGACCACTATATGCGTCGTTTTAAACTTGTATAGATAAAGTAAATGTTTACATCAAAATATAGTTGCATTAGCTCGATTCCTGAAATTGAGAGATTACATAGCATAATTACTTTTACAAAATATAATAATGCAGTCCAATCTCTAGTTGTATGTATGCTGACTCGAGCTAATATTTCTTGCTTGTGTAGCCAACCTACTGCTGGGTACCTGTGATAAATACTAAAATGGGTCAGCGAAAACGCTGGTGAGCTCACAGGTTTGTATGTCAATGTATAGTTGTCAGAACTGCAAGATTTATATTGAATTTAAAATGCAATTAAGCAAAATAAAAGTTATACTGTCCATGAGCACATAGTCTGAGCTTAACTGATTTGTCAGGCCCAATTAAGGAAACCTAACTGATTTGCCTCCTACGAGTGCCTAATCAACACTCGTCTTCCCAAATGCTAATACATCCGTTTGACCGGTTAGTGCGTGCTAACCCGGATGAGGATTGTCAATCCCATATGATATCATATACTAACATTCACGCTATAAAATACTAGAGACTATGCTTATGGAGGACTTTAAATTGATTAGCTTGAAACTCATGTAGTATTTGAAGTTTGGCACTTGCGTTCTACTTGTAAAACAAAATCGAGTAGTAATATCACACCCCTAGTTGAAAAGCAGTGAAAATGGGGCTATGAAACTCACCTGAGTCTTGGAATGTTAAGCAATTAAACTTGAAGTAATTAGCAGTGTGTTGGTGTCCAAAGACTTGAAACCTGAATGTGTCCACGACACTTGAATTGTTATTAATTGTATTGGTATCTCGAAAGACTACCATTGAAATTGTTTGTCTAACTTAATGTCCAAATTACCCCGATTTGGTTGATTGTATTGTTACAAGTTACTACGACTTGTTTGATTGAATTGACACAAGTTACAACGACTTGTTTGAATAAATTATCTAAGTTACTATGACTTAGTTGATTCAATTGTGTATTTGAAAATGTGTACGGCCCGTTGGTGATTTAGTTGAAATAATAATAATTCTAAAATGTTGACTTTGCTACAGTACTGCTACAGTACTGCTACAGTAAATTTGACTTTTTTGAACAGTAACTTTGACTTCGAAAATTTTGAGTTTTGAAGATTCTGTTTTGTGCGACGTAGGGCGCTACGTCGCAGATCCGGACTGCGACGTTGGGCATGACGTCGCTATGTGCGACTTTCGCAATTTAATGCGACGTTGTACGTGACGTCGCTATAGGCGACGTAGGTGATTTCTGCGACGTAAGGGTCTACGTCGCTAAATGCGACGTTGGGGTTATAGTGCGACGTAGGTCGCTGCGTCGCTATATGCGACGTTGGGGATATAGTGCGACGTAGGTCGCTACGTCGCTATATGCGACGTTGAGGATATAATGCGACGTAGGTCGCTGCGTCGCATTTGCTCCAGGCCAAATGCGACGTACGGGGTCTGATCGGAGTTTCAACTCCAAAAACGCATTTTCCGGCCATCGATCGGCATAATATTTTTACCCAACCCATTTTAGGACATTACAAGGTTATACAAACAACTAGCAAGTTATAAAACTTAAAAACGAGAGTTTTCGGAGTTGTGTCGGAAACTTACAAATCGCCAAAATGAAATTCCGGAAAGATAGAAGTGTAGATCGTCGCGAGGTGGTCGTTTATTGTAAAGGGGCTTGAAGATCCGAGGTCGTTTGAGGTGTTTATTTTGCGATTTGGATGATTTTTGGTGTTGGTTTAGTTGAGAGAAATAAGAGAGGAGAGAGGTAGAGAAAAAGAGAAATGAAAGAAAGTGGGTGGAAGTGGGGGTTAAATCCCCATTTTCGCCCCGCGTTCCCGCTCCGTGCGGTGTTCGTTTGCTCCGTCGTTTAAACGTTAAATAATTATTTTAAATATTGATTGGAACATTTTAAAATACAATTTTATTACGCCATAATTTATTTAGATATTTTACTAATCACATTATATTTGAATTATAAAAAGGTAAGTTAATTTGTTTGCGCGTTTTACATTTTAAATTGTGTAACTTTCTGATTGTACGGTACGAATGAATAGGAAGTATTATAATAATAATACTTTTGACATAAAATCGTCATTTAATAAAAGTTGGTCACCAACGTCCGTATTTATTGTATCGAAATTCATTCGATTTGAGATTTGTACAATTTAAACAAACCGCATAATTGTAGATATATATTCAACAATATATATATAATAATTGATACATTAATTAGCCTAACACAGAACTAATTACATGTATTAAAACTTTATTAGGCACTAAATTATAGTCCTAAATTGACGGTTGTCACATTCTCCCCCTGTTAGAAGAATTTCGTCCCGAAATTTACGTTGAAGTTGTGTTTGACGTTGAATCAGTGAAGAGTTGAGGATACTTGAGTCGCATTTGGTCCTCCCGTTCCCAGGTAAATTCCGGACCGCGCCGCGAATTCCACTTAACCTTGACAATGGGAATACGACTTTGTTTAAGTTGTTTGACCTCACGGTCCATGATCTCGGCGGGTTCCTCAACAAAGTGAAGTTTCTCGTCAACTCGAATTTCATCGAGTGGAATGATAAGTGTCTCATCTGACAGACACTTTTTCAGATTTGAAACATGAAATGTGGGATGTACGCTGCTGAGTTCAGATGGCAGCTGCAATCGATAAGCCACTGGACCAATCCTTTCGAGGATCTCGAATGGTCCAATGTATCTGGGATTTAACTTCCCTCGTTTACCAAATCGGATTACGCCTTTTCAAGGCGATACTTTGAGTAGAACTCGATCCCCAACTTGGAACTCGAGTGGTTTGCGTCTCACGTCAGCATAACTTTTCTGACGGTCACGCGCGGCTTTGAGTTTGTTTTGAATTTCAACGATTCTCTCGGTCGTCTCGTGAATGATTTCTGGACCTGTGAGTTGGCTATCCCCAACTTCAGTCCAACAGATAGGTGACCGGCACTTACGACCGTACAGTGCCTCGAAGGGTGCAGCTTTGATGCTGGTATGATAACTGTTGTTGTACGAGAACTCGCACAATGGTAGATGTTTTTCCCAGTTTACACCGAAGTCTACTACGCAGGCCCGTAGCATGTCTTCAAGTGTTTGAATGGTTCGTTCACTTTGACCGTCGGTTTGAGGATGGTATGCGGTACTCATATCAAGTCGAGTACCCAGAGATTTTTGAAGTGATTGCCAAAATTGTGAAGTGAAACGACTATCTCTATCGGAGATAATTGAGATTGGAACACCGTGTTTGGTCACGATTTCCTTCAGATAAATGTTGGTGAGGCGTTCCATTTTGTTGGATTCCTTGATTGCCAGGAAGTGAGCAGATTTTGTGAGACGATCCACGATCACCCAAATGGTATCGCAACCGCTCGAGGATCTGGGTAGTTTGGTTATGAAGTCCATGGCAATTTGTTCCCATTTCCATTCCGGAAGACTGGGTTGTTGAAGTAAACCAGAAGGTTTTTGATATTCGATTTTGACCTTGGAGCAAGTAAGGCATCTGCTGACATAGGTGGCGATTTCGGCTTTCATGTTCGGCCACCAGTAGAAGTCCTTGATACCGTGGTACATTTTATCGGATCCCGGATGGATAGAATATTTGGACTTGTGAGCTTCATCCATCACCAAGTCTCGTAGGTTCCCAAATTTAGGCAACCAGATTCGGTTTGAGAAATACCTAATCCCGTTAGGTCTGATTTCGAATTGTTTATCCATGCCCCGTAAGGCTTCATCTTTGACATTTTCGGGTTTTAAAGCTTCGAGTTGAGCAGTGAGGATTTGAATGTTTAAATTGTTGTGAATGGTCATACTGAGGGCTCGAACCCGAAGTGGTTTCACTCGCTCCTTTCGACTGAGGGCATCAGCAACAACATTTGCTTTGCCTGGATGATATTTGAGTTCGCAGTCGTAATCGGTAAGCAACTCGACCCATCGACGTTGCCTCATGTTGAGATCCTTCTGATCGAATATGTGTTGGAGACTTTTGTGGTCTGTAAAGATTGTACATCTGGTACCATAAAGGTAATGTCTCCAGATTTTGAGGGCAAAAACGACAGCTCCTAGCTCGAGGTCGTGGGTGGTGTAATTCTTTTCATGAATCTTGAGCTGTCGGGAAGCATAAGCTATGACTTTGTCTCGTTGCATAAGCACACAACCGAGACCTTGATGTGAAGCATCGCAGTATACCACGAAGTCATCGGTGCCTTCGGGTAATGAGAGGATTGGAGCACTGCAAAGCTTTTGTTTTAAGAGTTGGAATGCCGATTCTTGTTTATCAGTCCAGTCAAACTTTTTGTCTTTCTGGGTTAGAGTCGTGAGTGGTATGGCTATCTTGGAGAAATTTTCAATGAAGCGTCGATAGTACCCGGCAAGTCCCAAAAACTGCCGTACTTCGGTTGGAGTGGTTGGCGATTGCCAATCTTTGATAGCCTCGATTTTTGACGGGTCAACGTGAATCCCCTGACTGTCAATCACGTGGCCAAGGAATTGAACGGTTTTGATCCAGAACTCACACTTAGAGAACTTGGCATAGAGCTCCTCGTGTTTAAGTAGTTCAAGGATGGTTTTGAGGTGTTGCGCATGCTCTTCTTTGCTTCGTGAGTATATGAGGATGTCATCAATGAAGACAATGACAAACTTATCAAGGTAAGGTTTACACACTCGATTCATAAGGTCCATGAATACAGCCGGTGCATTGGTTAGGCCGAATGGCATCACTTGGAATTCGTAATGCCCGTAACGGGTTCTGAAAGCGGTTTTTGGAATATCGGCATCGCGGACACGCAATTGGTGATAACCGGATCGGAGATCAATCTTTGAATAACAACTCGACCCTTGAAGTTGGTCGAACAAATCATCGATTCTAGGAAGTGGATACCGGTTCATGACAGTTAACTTGTTTAACTCTCGATAGTCGATACACATTCGAAAAGAACTATCTTTCTTCTTGACAAATAGGACCGGAGCTCCCCAAGGTGAAGAACTCGGCCTGATGAATCCTCGTTCCAGGAGTTCCTGTAACTGGGTGGACAGCTCCTGAAGTTCGGATGGAGCTAAACGGTATGGTGCTCGGGCCACCGGCGCAGCACCTGGTACAAGATCGATTGAGAACTCAACCTGTCTTGGTGGTGGTAGACCAGGTAGTTCTTCAGGAAAGACTTCTGGAAAGTCTCGAACAATTGGAACATCCTCAAGTCGCTTCTCCTCCGACTTTTTCTCCATGATGTGCGCGAGGATTGCTGGATAACCCTTTCTCAGAAATTTTCGGGTTTTAAGACAAGATATGATGTTAAGCCTCGTCCCTCCGGTCTCCCCCTGTATGACTAGGGTTCTACTGACAGTGAGAGGTATGCGAACAATTTTGTCATGGCAAATGATTTCGGCGCGATGCTTGGATAACCAGTCCATGCCCACAATGACATCGAAACTTCCTATCTCAACAGGCATAAGATCTATGGAGAAGGTTTCGTCGGCTAGATTTAAGGTGCAATTAGGTATCACACTATTGGTTTCTATCAATTTGCCATTTGCTAGCTCTACGGTGTACTTAACGTCTAAAGCAACAGGTGTAATGTCAAGTAGAGGGCAAAATTCATCGGAAATAAAACTCCTATCGGCACCAGTATCAAACAGTATGGAAGCAGTTAAATTGTTGAGGAGGAACATACCCGTGACCACATTCGGGTCCTGACGGGCGTCTCCTGAGTTGATCACGAAGGCGCTACTTTTGGTGTTATTGTTGTTGCGGTGGTTGTTGTTGTTGCCCTTGTTCTTCAATTTTGGACAAGAATCCCTAAAGTGTCCAGGGTTTCCACATTCGTAGCAGGACTTAGGTTGTCGGGCATTTTTGTCAGAAGGGTTGTTGTTGGATTTGGGGGTTCGGCAATCCTTAGTCAAATGCCCGTACCTCCTGCAGTTGTTGCAAGGAGTACCGCACTGACCAAAATGGTGGTAGTTACACTTGGGACAATAAGGCCTGTCCCCGGTGTAGCTGCGGGTGGTTTCAGAGTTGGTGGTGTAGACTTGGATGGCGTTGTTTTTCTTGTTGGAGTTGTGGTGGTGTTCAGTGGATTTGCGTTTGTTGTTGTTAGGGTATGAGGTGTTGGAGGTCTCACGGCTGACAACTAGAGCCATGAGTTCGTGGGCCAATCGAATGGCACTCTCAGTAGTTGTTGGTCTGGATGAGGCGACGTTCCCCTGAATGTTCTCGGGAAGTCCACGAATGTATTTCTTAATGCCCTTACTTTCTGGTTCAACCAAGCCTGGGCATAGTAAAGCAAACTGCTGAAATTTGGTGGTATAATCAGCGACATCATTTCCCTGCACCTCCAGATGCCAGAATTCTTCTTCCAGCCTGTGCAATTCCTCTTCAGGACAGTATTTCTCTGTCAGTTTCTTTTTCAGTTCGGCCCAAGGAAGTCGGTTTGCAACCTCAAGGCCTACGGAGTTTGCGTGGGTTTTCCACCACGTGAGTGCACCTTCCTGAAAGGTGTAAGCAGCGAATTTAACCTTGTTGTTCTCGGTGCAGTCGCAGAGGCTGAAAACAGATTCCATACGCTCAATCCAACGGATCAAGCCAATGGCACCTTCCGTGCCCTTGAAATATAGTGGTTTACAGCTAAGAAAGTCCTTATAGGAGCAGGGTTTGGGTGGTGGAGTATTGGTTGCTGTGTCCTCGCTACCGGGTGGTGTTCGGGTAGCCAAGGCTTCGGTCACACTGCGGGCAATGATTCCCGCGATCTCAGCTTCGCTAAGGGTAATTTGACGACGTGGAGGCATGATGCTGAGTAAGAAAGAACAAGGAAATGAAATAAGATACTAGTCCGAGTATGATGAACTAGTGGTGTGTTTGTCATTTCGAGACAAAACGTTTGAAAGAAAGAGGCCTATATTCATATAATATAATATAGCCTAAAGTTGTAATGAGGTCTATTCATGTATATATGTATATCACATAACAACCTATTGAGTGTCTAGCACAGACGTGTTTTGAGTCCCGTTTCTCTCGAGGTCAGAGTCAACTAATGCATTCCTGTTCAACATAACTCTTTCAGATTTCACATCATCTTTCTTTAATTGTACATAGTTGATCAGGCTATGTTAAATTAAAGTCGTATGATGTAATCCCTGAACTAGTCATAACTAATAAGGAATACTGCCTAACGGTCATAGTCTAGGCCCACTAAATGCAACCTAGTTCACTATAACCTTAGGCTCTGATACCAATCTGTGACACCCCCAAATTTAAAGATTTGCGGAAGCTTGATTTGGGTGTCACTAATCAATATACACAGCACATAAGATATAATGAACGACCACTATATGCGTCGTTTTAAACTTGTATAGATAAAGTAAATGTTTACATCAAAATATAGTTGCATTAGCTCGATTCCTGAAATTGAGAGATTACATAGCATAATTACTTTTACAAAATATAATAATGCAGTCTAATCTCTAGTTGTATGTATGCTGACTCGAGCTAATATTTCTTGCTTGTGTAGCCAACCTACTGCTGGGTACCTGTGATAAATACTAAAATGGGTCAGCGAAAACGCTGGTGAGCTCACAGGTTTGTATGTCAATGTATAGTTGTCAGAACCGCAAGATTTATATTGAATTTAAAATGCAATTAAGCAAAATAAAAGTTATACTGTCCATGAGCACATAGTCTGAGCTTAACTGATTTGTCAGGCCCAATTAAGGAAACCTAACTGATTTGCCTCCTACGAGTGCCTAATCAACACTCGTCTTCCCAAATGCTAATACATCCGTTTGACCGGTTAGTGCGTGCTAACCCGGATGAGGATTGTCAATCCCATATGATATCATATACTAACATTCACGCTATAAAATACTAGAGACTATGCTTATGGAGGACTTTAAATTGATTAGCTTGAAACTCATGTAGTATTTGAAGTTTGGCACTTGCGTTCTACTTGTAAAACAAAATCGAGTAGTAATATCACACCCCTAGTTGAAAAGCAGTGAAAATGGGGCTATGAAACTCACCTGAGTCTTGGAATGTTAAGCAATTAAACTTGAAGTAATTAGCAGTGTGTTGGTGTCCAAAGACTTGAAACCTGAATGTGTCCACGACACTTGAATTGTTATTAATTGTATTGGTATCTCGAAAGACTACCATTGAAATTGTTTGTCTAACTTAATGTCCAAATTACCCCGATTTGGTTGATTGTATTGTTACAAGTTACTACGACTTGTTTGATTGAATTGACACAAGTTACAACGACTTGTTTGAATAAATTATCTAAGTTACTATGACTTAGTTGATTCAATTGTGTATTTGAAAATGTGTACGGCCCGTTGGTGATTTAGTTGAAATAATAATAATTCTAAAATGTTGACTTTGCTACAGTACTGCTACAGTACTGCTACAGTAAATTTGACTTTTTTGAACAGTAACTTTGACTTCGAAAATTTTGAGTTTTGAAGATTCTGTTTTGTGCGACGTAGGGCGCTACGTCGCAGATCCGGACTGCGACGTTGGGCATGACGTCGCTATGTGCGACTTTCGCAATTTAATGCGACGTTGTACGTGACGTCGCTATAGGCGACGTAGGTGATTTCTGCGACGTAAGGGTCTACGTCGCTAAATGCGACGTTGGGGTTATAGTGCGACGTAGGTCGCTGCGTCGCTATATGCGACGTTGGGGATATAGTGCGACGTAGGTCGCTACGTCGCTATATGCGACGTTGAGGATATAATGCGACGTAGGTCGCTGCGTCGCATTTGCTCCAGGCCAAATGCGACGTACGGGGTCTGATCGGAGTTTCAACTCCAAAAACGCATTTTCCGGCCATCGATCGGCATAATATTTTTACCCAACCCATTTTAGGACATTACAAGGTTATACAAACAACTAGCAAGTTATAAAACTTAAAAACGAGAGTTTTCGGAGTTGTGTCGGAAACTTACAAATCGCCAAAATGAAATTCCGGAAAGATAGAAGTGTAGATCGTCGCGAGGTGGTCGTTTATTGTAAAGGGGCTTGAAGATCCGAGGTCGTTTGAGGTGTTTATTTTGCGATTTGGATGATTTTTGGTGTTGGTTTAGTTGAGAGAAATAAGAGAGGAGAGAGGTAGAGAAAAAGAGAAATGAAAGAAAGTGGGTGGAAGTGGGGGTTAAATCCCCATTTTCGCCCCGCGTTCCCGCTCCGTGCGGTGTTCGTTTGCTCCGTCGTTTAAACGTTAAATAATTATTTTAAATATTGATTGGAACATTTTAAAATACAATTTTATTACGCCATAATTTATTTAGATATTTTACTAATCACATTATATTTGAATTATAAAAAGGTAAGTTAATTTGTTTGCGCGTTTTACATTTTAAATTGTGTAACTTTCTGATTGTACGGTACGAATGAATAGGAAGTATTATAATAATAATACTTTTGACATAAAATCGTCATTTAATAAAAGTTGGTCACCAACGTCCGTATTTATTGTATCGAAATTCATTCGATTTGAGATTTGTACAATTTAAACAAACCGCATAATTGTAGATATATATTCAACAATATATATATAATAATTGATACATTAATTAGCCTAACACAGAACTAATTACATGTATTAAAACTTTATTAGGCACTAAATTATAGTCCTAAATTGACGGTTGTCACATTATTGGACCCGTACTCAAAATTAACGGGCTAAATACCTACAATATAACACAACAAAAACATTTCCAGACATTTGTCTGTTGAAACCATACGCACCCTTTGACATTTTAACACCAACATCATATTATATACTCCCTCCCTTCTCACAACTCACACATACACACCCACACCAACTTTCAATTATTTGTGCCCACTGTTCTTCTCCTTCATCATCGACAGTGGCAGCAGCGAGAGTAGAAGTGGAACAACAACAAAACCATCATCTCTTTTGTTCTTCATCATCATCTCCACCTTCATTTGATCATCACCTTCATCATCTTCATCATCGCCGAATCATTATCACCATCGGACCATCATCATCATCATTCACAGCACCATTTTCATTTTCACCATTGTAAGGAACACACAACTTTTATGCTCATTTCTATGTAAATATACTTGTATAAACTTGTTATAACTTGTTTGTGAAAGATTGAAACTAAAACAAAGTAAAAATCAAACCTTGGTGATGATAATTTTTGGAACAAAAATTATACTCTGCACATGAATTGTAGTGTATACAAGGGAGATAAATGGGTAAAAAATTATTGAATGAAGTTATATTTTGTTACCCATAACGTTTGTAAAAGAACATAACTCGAATCATAGCAAAAACATAGTTTGATTTCGGACTGAAAACTGAACCTCGAACAGAGTACAGGTCAAGAACAACCACACCCGATCGGCTAGATAATGATAGCCGATCGGCTAGGATGAGGAAGCTGTACGGATTTGGTATCTCAACCGAACGGCTAAGTGAAGGGAACCGTACGGCTAGCCTAAGTTACTACATACATTTATTAATCTTACCATTTATAGTACTTGCTATTTATAGCTAGGTTCCTAATATTTTATTATTAACAAATATTAATACTATTATTACAATTAATAATATATATATATATATATATATATATATATATATATATATATATATATATATATATATATATATATATACACAACGACAAATAATACGGGTATAAATATATATACATTCGGATAAATAAAACTTATGCATTTGTACATATATATAACACCCCTCATTTTACTATCATTTAGTATACTATATCGGAAGCGTAAGTCCATATAAATCTTTATTGTTTACATTATTTTAACAAACCTAAAATATTCAAACTATTTCAAACCATAGTTTATCAACTCGGGGGTTATATAAAACAACATATTACACTGATTTACACAAATCATTTATCAGAGTATTGCTCATTTGTCAAACATTCCATTCCAGCGCCACTGCCTTGCCCAGCCCTTTATCAAATCATGCCCTGCAAGGAGTATTTAATGTGGGGGATTAGCATAACGCTAAGTGAGACAGAACTATCACCAACAGTCCAACTCAGTAATAACAAATCAGTTTACAGTAAGTAATCGTAAACATAGAAAATCACTGAGTATCTATGGTTCTTGGGGAAACCTTCAGCCAAGAACACACAACATAATATAATATTAAATACACTAGCGTCAAAGAGGACCGATGGTTCTTGAGGTAACACCTTCTCATAGAACACTTTGAAACCAACTGCAGGCCAATACAGCGGTTTAACCGAATACTTGGTGCTATTAACCCAAATAACACAGACTACGACAATAATAATTGTACTAAGACCCTGTGTTATCCAATCCAATAGCAAACCAAGCCCAACTCTAGGCTGGCCTCTGAATATCGTCAAAGCCCAAAGGCTGAATATCACGTGATCACATATTTATCATATCAGACTAAAAGTCTCTCAACAGTATTATTACTAACAACCATAATCATGATGGAATAATAAAACAGTAATAATACGTTACCCGTTGTAACCAAACTTGTTACAACTAAATTACACTGAGGTTACAGATCCACTCACCGAATACCTCAGTAGTCCACTCAGTAGTCTAATGTCACTGAGTCTTTCTCCATATCTGAGAATACGATATAAATAACATAAGTTAGTCACTTGTCTCAATATGTATATAATATCATACGAAATGTAGTTACAATCAAACAACTTAATTAAGTAACTACAACATGGTATTTACTAATCAAGATCATAAATCCATCATTCTCATGGAATTAATCATATTTAACTCCATTATCCAATTTCTTAGATTATCACTTAATCAACTTTCATTATCACTACATAACATGGTTAGTCTTTTAACAAGGTCATTAACCTCAATTATCAAGAATTCATCAAAACCACCATACTAGGTTTATGACTTCTTAAGCAACCATGTTCTAACTTAAATCTTTGATTATCAATTAAGTGTTCTAATTCATAAACAATACCAACTTTATCATACAACACATGATAATCATCATAATCATTATAATTCTCAAGAATACTCAATCACTTTATAACTTTTAATTATCCCAATTTAACAAATTTCATCAATTCAAGTTAGGGCTTAGCTTATAATCACAATTCTAGTATCAACGAATCATTCTAATATGATTACAAGCTTCACTTCATGTATAATCAACTAAACCCATAACTTATTTCATGATCATAATTCCATATATATCAATTCTAGCTTAGGGTTTCAATTATAATCATGAATTTAACATAAGTTAATCATACTAATTCAACCAAATACCCAAAAACCCATTTCTAGGTTTATATAAAAATCAAGAATTAACACTTACAAGTTGATTAGAAGGATTAGAGGATGATAATCAATGTTCTTGAAGTTTGAATTCGAGTTCTAGGGCTTCAATTTGGTGTTAGAGAGTGATTTTGTGAATTGATCTAGGTTTAAAATGTTTCTGTACGTACGTATGTATGTAAATAAAAGGAAATCACAAACCGACTCAATCTGTGAGTATATAACTTAAGTGATTAAATTTCATTCCCCGTACTTATCATTGTCTGGAACTTAAAAACCATTTACGGGGAAACATTATTTTATTTTACCGTCAACTGAATTAAATTAAAACAGTTAACAATTTACTAGTCACAATAAGTTATTTGACTCTTTTCCCAATTATTTTCAAATAACTTAAACAATTTATTTCCTAACACATTAAATATTAATTTAAAGTCAGGAAAATATTATAAAACTAATAGACCCGAGAATAGGGTGTTACAAATCTCTCCCCCTTAAAGAGATTTCGTCCTCGAAATCTGATCATACTTAGTCACTCTAATGTAACATAATCACATATTTATGTAGGTATACTTACACACCACCAGTGTGTATTTCAACTGAAGTCACATAAACATATACGTTGTGTCTTTAGCTCATTTCAGTACCTAGCACCAAATGCTATAACCAGCATAAGGTGTAGTAAAATCAACTATTTAATCATAATATACACATATCATACGTTACTCCCTTGAGCAACTTATATATAGATATACTTTTTCGATTCTTTCCACATGCACATATCCAAATGTACATGATTCTATCTTTTTCCCTGCACATATACCGTGTATATATTCTGTTTCTAAACATTTAACTGATCATTTACATGATCACGTATAACTAGCCATGTATACACACAATCACTTGACATAAGTGAAATACATATTCACATGAATATTCTATTGTTATGTCAATAACACTAGTGGTAATAAATACCACAATATACACATTGACAATAAAAGTTCTACTCAATTCACAACTAGCAATTTAGCTAATAACTATGTATTTCTTTAGCTAACACATTGCTAGAATTTTTTACCTTTGCAACTAGTTCATTACCGATTTACAACTTGTAATTATAATCACCACAAGGTTATATGAGCTCTTTACTCTAATGTAATCCAAAATCATATAACCATAAACACATAAGAGTAAGCAATATGTAGAGGTCAAATTCAATAGGTAAAACTATTATCACATAATCAATTAGCATCCTACCATATCCAGTTGGATGCTAAATCAGCACCAGTTGATACCATGCTGCATTAGCATAAATCTTTCAACAACATAAGGTGCTGTCTTTAGTCACATATTCAACATATTGTTATTCACAATCAACTGACCTCCACTTTGCTTAACTCTTATTTTAATTCATACTAGTTGCAATTAACCACATACACATTTCTTGTACCATAGGTACCATAGTAAAACAACAGATTAGTGGTCTAGTACTCTTTCATTTCAGTCAATCATTGACTATTTCTCCACTACAGGTCAATATATTTTACCTGTTATTTCAAAATCACTTTAATTTCTCTGGTACTTGGTAACCTCAACAATTCCATGTAAAATGGCATAATATTAATACGTTGGCCAGACGTCGTCATATTATGTCAGGTACACTTCATTTTCAGGTCACTTCATACCATCAATCTCCAAAGTGATTAACTTTTACTCCCACATATATCATAACAGTGATATCAACCAATTGCACACATTTAACAACCTTTAACAGCAGGCATAGTTAAATATTAGATTACTGTACTATTTCACTTATCACTTTGAGTGTGCAACTAATCACATAATCAGGTAGATATAACTCTTTTCACTATTTCATTAACACAGATGTAATGTCCGACACCATTACATCAATCAACCTCTTTATTACCTGATTCAATTTAATTCACTGGTATAACAATTAATACTTATAGTACATTTAGTACTAAACACTTTGTCACTACTATGTGTATTATTCAACACATATTCATCAATCTAGACAACTTTAGTTGAATTACAATTGAACATTTCATGTTCAATTATCACATAAGTATGAGCTCAGGTACTTATTTTACAAATTCTTAAAATGCTCAATTTAACACTTTCTAATACTCTACATGATTTAAATACTTCATCATGTTCAACTAATTAACATAATATAGTCAACATAACTCTATAATCAATGTTTACTAATCCTAGTGAGCAGTAATCAACAATATCAGTTGCTACCCGATTTTGCAGTTTAGTAAACAATCGAAAAATAACTAATACCCGATAAGAGTATGTGGACCTCTTAAAACAAGTCTTAATATTGTATTTAGTCATAGGAATGATTCCTGGGCTAAAAGAAACAAAAGCCCAATACAAAACGTAAGCTAAAAGTCTGAAATAAGGTCCGAAAAATAGTAAAATGCCATTTTCGGGCCCCAAACGATCCCGAATGGCCAAAAACCGCCTAGGCTAAGGTACTTAGTTTTGATCATTGGACTATTTTCAAGTGACCGTGTAATTTTCAGCCCAATCCGTGTTTATAGAAAATTTGTCAAATTTTCCGTCGCTAAAAACACTACTAAAGTCTTATGCACTTTTGGAATTTGAAAAAAAAAATGTCAAATTTAGTCTTGCAAACGCGATCCGGGTCAAGATGGCTGGATCGCATTCCCTAGCACAAAACGTTCTGTAACCAATTTCAACATGCTAACGCGATCCGGATACTCATGCTAGGATCGCGTTCCCTAAGCAATTTTCAGACCTACAGCTTTAATGCAATTTTCAGAAATTCAAACGCGCGTATCTCTTAAACCATAAAGAATTAAGGTCTGAAATTTTGCAGGCACGTTCATATGATCAAAATGAAACTTTCCCTTTTCACACTTTTTCAAAATTCACGTTTATCGAGAAAACGGACGTATGACTCATTTTAGGCCATTTTCGACCATTTTGGTTGACACATCCAATTCCAATTGGCTTATTTTCTGGTTTCAACCCTTTGTCAACATGCTTATACATATAGTTGTAACGTGTGGGCACTTTCATCACCCTCATATACTTGTTCTATCATGTTTTAACTAGTCGACCCGTTTAAGGGTCCAAATTGGCACTTTTATCAAATTTAACCAAAATGACTACACTAGCTCTTTCAATGCACTTTCCATTATATTTAGGACTTAAAGTCCCTATTACATTGGTCATAACTAAACCACTACTCATTTTATCCGTTTAACCATCAAGTGACCCATTTGGGCACTTTAATGACCCGTTTGGGTTTTCACATATATGATTACTATTTCTAACACCCAATTTACACTTCTTTGACTATTCCAAGTCAAACAAAATCATTTTCACTATCGGTGTCACATTATAGCTTTGAAACACCAATTTTCACATTAAAATCATTATGTTTAGACCAATTACAACGATTATTCAATAATGACTTTTCCAAAACTTGTCAACACATATAAAGACTCGTTGACCACTTTGACTTTCTACTTTACCACTTTTAATACTTAGATCATAATTCAACCACAATCATGATCAAGGCAAAACACATAAACATCTAGCTACATTTCTCACTTTATAACATGGTCATTACCCAATTTAACTCTACTCACTTCAACTTTGACTTTTCCTAGTCAAAGGCACACATTCCAATCAATGGACACTTTCTAATTCAAGTAACAACATGGCTCCAAAACTATTGATTGCAATATACCAATATCTCATCAATTTCACTATAAGGAGTCCCATTGATTCAATTTATCATGTAGCAATTTACTTTCTAGCAAGGATTCATAACTACTCCTTGCATTTATCAAATCATAATCACACAATGATTTATAATTTATTTTCACTTTGTAGACACACTTAAATCCAATTAATACAACTGTTACACTTTATTCAACAAGGTGTCTACAAAATCCATTTCTAGTTCATTATGAACTACTCATGATGCTAAACATCTCAACTAATATTCCTAGCATCACATTAACAAGTAATAATCACCAATGACTCATAACCGGGGAATCATATCAGTCTGACTCAATCACTTTACTACTAATCATCATTGTAAAG
Source organism: Helichrysum umbraculigerum (assembly GCA_949592205.1). NCBI lineage: Eukaryota > Viridiplantae > Streptophyta > Magnoliopsida > Asterales > Asteraceae > Helichrysum > Helichrysum umbraculigerum. Next base: position 118,751,707 of record CATIUR010000001.1, read on the forward strand.
TAAGCAATTCCAATTAAGGTAAATCCAAGTAAGCTTATCGAGGATTACCTGATATAGCCGAATTGCCGAGAGTACCAGTCAGTACTCATGTGTTACCGTCTCTGTATTCAAAACAACAATCTCACAAGTTGTTAAGCGTTAGTACATATCACACTAACTAATTCTCATACCACAACTAATCCCAAACTCATTGGAATGTTTGACTTAACACAACGATAGATTTGGGATTGAACATTACCAATGTCCAATTCACCCAAACCTGGCTCTGATACCAACTTATAACACCCCTCATTTTACTATCATTTAGTATACTATATCGGAAGCGTAAGTCCATATAAATCTTTATTGTTTACATTATTTTAACAAACCTAAAATATTCAAACTATTTCAAACCATAGTTTATCAACTCGGGGGTTATATAAAACAACATATTACACTGATTTACACAAATCATTTATCAGAGTATTGCTCATTTGTCAAACATTCCATTCCAGCGCCACTGCCTTGCCCAGCCCTTTATCAAATCATGCCCTGCAAGGAGTATTTAATGTGGGGGATTAGCATAACGCTAAGTGAGACAGAACTATCACCAACAGTCCAACTCAGTAATAACAAATCAGTTTACAGTAAGTAATCGTAAACATAGAAAATCACTGAGTATCTATGGTTCTTGGGGAAACCTTCAGCCAAGAACACACAACATAATATAATATTAAATACACTAGCGTCAAAGAGGACCGGTGGTTCTTGAGGTAACACCTTCTCATAGAACACTTTGAAACCAACTGCAGGCCAATACAGCGGTTTAACTGAATACTTGGTGCTATTAACCCAAATAACACAGACTACGACAATAATAATTGTACTAAGACCCTGTGTTATCCAATCCAATAGCAAACCAAGCCCAACTCTAGGTTGGCCTCTGAATATCGTCAAAGCCCAAAGGCTGAATATCACGTGATCACATATTTATCATATCAGACTAAAAGTCTCTCAACAGTATTATTACTAACAACCATAATCATGATGGAATAATAAAACAGTAATAATACGTTACCCGTTATAACCAAACTTGTTACAACTAAATTACACTGAGGTTACAGATCCACTCACCGAATACCTCAGTAGTCCACTCAGTAGTCTAATGTCACTGAGTCTTTCTCCATATCTGAGAATACGATATAAATAACATAAGTTAGTCACTTGTCTCAATATGTATATAATATCATACGAAATGTAGTTACAATCAAACAACTTAATTAAGTAACTACAACATGGTATTTACTAATCAAGATCATAAATCCATCATTCTCATGGAATTAATCATATTTAACTCCATTATCCAATTTCTTAGATTATCACTTAATCAACTTTCATTATCACTACATAACATGGTTAGTCTTTTAACAAGGTCATTAACCTCAATTATCAAGAATTCATCAAAACCACCATACTAGGTTTATGACTTCTTAAGCAACCATGTTCTAACTTAAATCTTTGATTATCAATTAAGTGTTCTAATTCATAAACAATACCAACTTTATCATACAACACATGATAATCATCATAATCATTATAATTCTCAAGAATACTCAATCACTTTATAACTTTTAATTATCCCAATTTAACAAATTTCATCAATTCAAGTTAGGGCTTAGCTTATAATCACAATTCTAGTATCAACTAATCATTCTAACATGATTACAAGCTTCACTTCATGTATAATCAACTAAACCCATAACTTATTTCATGATCATAATTCCATATATATCAATTCTAGCTTAGGGTTTCAATTATAATCATGAATTTAACATTAACTAACAACTATACAATCATAACAAGCTTCAATTTCAAGTTAATCATACTAAAATACCCAAAAACCCATTTCTAGGTTTATATAAAAATCAAGAATTAACACTTACAAGCTGATTAGAAGGATTAGAGGATGATAATCAATGTTCTTGAAGCTTGAATTCGAGTTCTAGGGCTTCAATTTGGTGTTAGAGAGTGATTTTGTGAATTGATCTAGGTTTAAAATGTTTCTGTACGTACGTATGTATGTAAATAAAAGGAAATCACAAACCGACTCAATCTGTGAGTATATAACTTAAGTGATTAAATTTCATTCCCCGTACTTATCATTGTATGGAACTTAAAAACCATTTACGGGGAAACATTATTTTATTTTACCGTCAACTGAATTAAATTAAAACAGTTAACAATTGACTAGTCACAATAAGTTATTTGACTCTTTTCCCAATTATTTTCAAATAACTTAAACAATTTATTTCCTAACACATTAAATATTAATTTAAAGTCAGGAAAATATTATAAAACTACTAGACCCGAGAATAGGGTGTTACAATATACCCGATCCGAATGAAAATATATTATTACGACAACTTTTGGGAACGTTAATATTATACACGAAATACATGACTGCGAGTCAAACGTATAGTCTGGAGACATTATCTTAGCACATACATGTTGTAAACAATCAACTTTAAATATATATATACACGACGAATTTTGAAACGATAACATTTATTTATTTTATAAACGGAAATAAATACGACAAGAAAAATGTAAACGAATTAACATATCGTTTGAAACATTGTTTTATATTTATATATGTATATAAATATAATGAACGACAAACTTTTCATATATATATATATATATATATATATATATATATATATATATATATATACGTACCTACTCATTTGCGTGACTACAAAAATCGAATATTTAGTTATATTCACGAATAGAGATTTTCTTGCCAAAAACTTATATATATTTATACGTAAACAATGTGTTAATATATATATATATATATATATATATATATATATATATATATATATATATATATATATATATATATATATATACGACAATCGTGATTATATTTCCTTATATAACGAATAAAATACACGTTTTACAAACGTACGACGTATAATATACGACAAGTATATTTTTATACATATGTATGTATACCAAATTATACATACGTACAAAGGAAACGAAATGTCATATATATGTTTATATGTGTACACAACTATACATATATACATACTTACGCACAAACAAATATTTGTATAATATTGGCGTACGACATAAACGTACTTGGAAAATATTAAATTATTTTCATATCGTCACCAACAACTTGTACAAATTAAGAAATCAACCAGTTCTTCAAAACAAACGAACTATTAACATAAATTGACAAACAATCAATGTACTTATGTTAATACATATTGTGTGTATAGGTTGACATACCTTGGGCGACGCTGTAACACCCCCAAATTCGTCGATTTTGTTTAGCGGAAGCATTTAGTTTAAGTACGGGGGTGCCACAATAACAAAGTGCATGCATACGTATCAGAGCTTATGATTACAACAGAACATAATATATTAAGATGCCAAAAGTATTAATTACAATGTTTACGATTCATCGAATCGTACAAGTTAAAAGTAATAAGTTTACAAAAGTAGATTTCTGAAATATGACTAAAACATTTCAGTTATACTAAAGAAATCCATGTGTTTCCAAAAAGTTGGCATCCTAAAACTTCACGGGTCGCCTAATTCTCCATGTGTGTTGGCGATTCTTACATGCGCAGCTAATTCCCTGAAAAACATAGTAAAAGTCAACAACTAGGTTGAGTGAATTCACAGGTTTTATGTTTACACAAGTTAAATCAAGTTTGTAGCACAGTTGTTATCCAAATACGTTCACAAATAGTATTGCCATAATAGTCGAGAATAAGTTTAGTGGAATGTTATCCAAATACACGTTTAGTGGGTTGTTCGCCCAAAATACAAGTTTAGTGGGTTGTTCGCCCCAAGTTCAAGTTACGTGGGTTGTTCGCCCAAAAATGTCAGTTTAGAACACGTGCTGGTCGTTCTCCAGCGGTTTACAAACAAACAGTACCGGTCGTTCTCCGGCCAAATACGCACGGGTCGTTCTCCCGTTCAACAAAAACAGTTTACCGGTCGTTCTCCGGTCTAGTTACGCACGGGTCGTTCTCCCGTTCAACAAACGCATGGGTCGTTCTCCCATCCAAGACGCACGGGTCGTTCTCCCGTCCCTTGGCCAGTCTTTCTCTGGCACTAAAATACGTAGCTGGTCGTTCTCCAGCGTTTTCACAAAAGTACCGGTCGTTCTCCGGTATCACAAATAAGTTTAAAAGTTTACAGTCGATCTCAAAACAGTTTACCGGTCGTTCTCCGGTCTAGTTAAAACAGTTTGTCGATTAATTTATCTCATTTGTTCAGTGTGTCAATATGAAAATGTTATTTCATAAACAAAGTTCGCACATCAGTTCAATAGTTCCAAGTACTCTAATAGTTCGAGTAAAACACGTATGATAAACAATCATCTAGGTAAAAGCAGTTATGGCAATAAGTAAAACAGTTGACTATGTTTTCCACCCCTGTTCAAAAGCAGTTAAATCAGTAAAAGTAGTGGCTGTGAACTCACCTGTTGAGTTAAGTAGTTGTGCGAGAGCTAGCAAAGCGTAGTCCGGGTAAGTCACTAACGTCCTAAACGTAGGGAATAGTCGTATAAGTGGTTGGATGATAATCCAAACCATGTTACTCGTTTATCCATGAAAGATCGTTTATTTGTAAATTCGTACGACTCGTTGGTGATGGTTTTGTAAAAGTGTTTTAAAGTATTGTTACAAGGTTCTGAAATTTGCGACGACATGGCGACGACATGGCGACGACATTTGCGAAAGACATGGCGACGACATAGCGACGTCAGGTGCGACGTAGTGTGCGACGTAGTGTGCGACGACATGTGCGACGACATGGCGACGACATAGCGACGTCAGGTGCGACGTCAGGTGCGACGTAGTGTGCGACGACATGGCGATGACATAGCGACGTCAGGTGCGACGTCAGGTGCGACGTAGTGTGCGACGTAATGTGCGACGACATGTGCGACGACATGGCGACGACATGCGACGTTAAGCCTGACGTCGCATTTGGGCCAACCCAGATGCGACGTTACGGGCTGTTTGAACAAAAAACGCGATTTTTAACCCAAAAACGCTTAGATCTTTCATATAATGACTTGTAACATGATTATATACCATAGTAATGAAGTAAAAGTGAAAAGTTTAGTGTTTTCTCACCCAAAAAGTGTTAGATCCGAAATTTTTTTTGAAGTTTGAAGATGGAGATAAAAATGGTGATTCCAAGCTTGATTCTTGATGTAGATGATGATGATGACGATTTTGATGATGTTGTGTGTCCGATTTGTTGTTGTTTTTGTTGATTTTGTGGTTGTTTTTAGTGATTTATAGAGAGAGAAATAGGGTTTTTAGAGAGAGAGATGATAGGTTGTGTGTGTGTTTTTGTTTGGAAAAATGAAAGGGAAATGGGGGTGGGATGGGGGTGTTTGGGCAGATTTTTGGGTACAAAAGGGAGGAGACTCTTTGTCTCAAATGGTGGTATTTTTACCCGCATTTGTTTACCCGATCGTTAAATGTTACTTTATTTTAACTAATATATTTTTAATTACATTTTTCATTATATTTTTAATTAGGATCTTTTTATGAAACTAAATTAATAAGTTTTATAAATTTTAAACCTTGTTTTATTTTAATTATACGAGTTGACGTTTTGCGTTATAAAATGATATGTAAATATTATCGACATAATATTTTATTGTTTACTACATTATTTAATAATTTCGTTTTATTAAATAATTTTGTTCACCAACAGTCGTATATTTTTGTCGCGTTTGTTTTCAGATTGTTTAGTACGTAATTACTACTAATTACGAATACGTAATACTACGCGTATTATCTAGTTGGGCTTTGCTAGACTTACCTCTAAAATATGTTGTGAATTCACTCACGTAGGGAATTAGCCTAATAATGCAAGTGATTAATGTTATTAATCTCGTTTAAATTTGCGGGGTGTTACATTCTCCCCATGTTAGAGAAATCTCGTCCCGAGATTTAAAATCAAGTCGGATCGCCCGCGGCGTATGTTCTTCGAATAAGTCACGTCGTCAATAATAATACCAATTTGCGTGGCGCTCAATTGTTGCCAGAAAGGTTTTAACCAGTTTAGTATACTCGTGGTATAGTTTAAATAGTTATGCGTTCGATAATGGTCGAAGTTTACCAAGCGTTAAGTTTGAATAGACATTCGAATGAAACGTATGTTAAATCGTAGCAACAGCTGTTAAGACATACCGTGTTAGCCGAGGTCTGCAACCGTTTCCGGTGCACGGAGGATGTATGCGCGGCTTGGGGTGTAGCCCTTGTTAATGACGCGGTTGTTGATTGTTGCGGTTGTTGTTCTGATTGTTGTTCCCGGTGTTGTTCTGGTTGTTGTTCAGTTTTGGACATTGGTTTCGAAAGTGTCCGGATTCACCGCACTCGTAGCACGCATTTGATCGAGGAAGAGGGGCTGTTTTACAGTTTTGGGCCAAGTGACCCCAGTGTTTGCAGTCTTGGCAGAAGGCGCAATTGCCGGCATGATGCATCCCGCACTTGTCGCATTTTGGTTTGTTGCCAAGATAGGTTTTGGGTCCAGGGTTGGTGATTGCAGCGTAGGCTCGGGTGTTTCCCGAGTTCCTGTTTTGTTGACCCTGACGGTCGTTACCCTCGTCGTTCCATTTGCGTTTGTGGGTTCCAGAGTCGCCCGCATCAGTACGGGTAAGTTCAGTTTTCTCTGTAGTAGTTTTCAGGGTTCCAATCAAGACCGCGTCGTCGGTCAAGCTTTGAGCCAGATCAACTGCGCTCCTAAAAGTGGCGGGTTTGGAGGACATAACCATGCCTCGGATTTGTGGTGCCAAACCCCTGTTGTAACGCTCAATGCGTTTGCTCTCGGGGGTTACCATGTGAGGCACCAGACGTGCAAGCTCCTGGAATCTAGTTGTGTAACCAGAAATGTCAGCGCCGATCATTTGAATGTTCCAAAACTCGGTCTCAAGTTTCTGCATCTCGTTGGGAGGGCAAAATTCCTCCATCAGCATCTGTTTCAGAGTTCCCCAAGTCATGGAGTAAGCTGCTGGACGTCCCATAATCTGGACCTGAGCGTTCCACCATGTTAACGCTTTGTCAGCTAAGGTACACGTGGCGTACTTCACGATTTTGTCGGTGGCGCAGTCGCTGATGTCGATGACTGATTCCATTTTCTCAATCCAGTGGACCAGGCCGATGGCCCCTTCGGTCCCGGTGAAGGTGCTGGGTTTACAAGACTGGAAGGTTTTGTAGGAACACCCCTGCTGGGTATTGGTTGGTGTTTCGCTGTTAACTGGAGTGGCTCCGCTATTGTTGGTCAGGTTTTCACGATTGCGGCTGGCCTCGTATTGAGCGATGGCTTCAGCCACGCGGCGTTCGATTATTTGCTCGGTTGTTTCGACGACAGGAGGTGTGTTTGTTTGGCGACTGTTGCGGGTCTTTCTTTGTTTAGGCGGCATACTGACGTTCTGCGAGTAATGAAATGCAGAAGTCAATGCCAATGAAAAGATGTGAAGAATAAAGTTTCACATAGTTTTAGTTATTGAATATTTGAGAAGAAAAGACAAGATCCCCATCACATATCTCACGACTATGAAACACCCATATGTACTTAGTAAAATATAATCACGTTGGCCAGGCGTCATTATATGATGCTAAATACATACTTCTTTTCATCAACCGTTTAACACGATCCGGTTCACATGAGATCTGAGTACAATGAACGAGTCGAATGTGGTGAACTGTTCACGCGTATCGAGGTATCGTAACGATATTTTAGATGTATGCAAATGTGTTGTATGCACGTGCGTTCTAGCCAAGGCTATAGTCTAGGTCTCTAGGTCGCTAAGTCACCTAAAGTTTCCTAGTTCGCTATAACCATTGGCTCTGATACCAATCTGTAACACCCCCAAATTCGTCGATTTTGTTTAGCGGAAGCATTTAGTTTAAGTACGGGGGTGCCACAATAACAAAGTGCATGCATACGTATCAGAGCTTATGATTACAACAGAACATAATATATTAAGATGCCAAAAGTATTAATTACAATGTTTACGATTCATCGAATCGTACAAGTTAAAAGTAATAAGTTTACAAAAGTAGATTTCTGAAATATGACTAAAACATTTCAGTTATACTAAAGAAATCCATGTGTTTCCAAAAAGTTGGCATCCTAAAACTTCACGGGTCGCCTAATTCTCCATGTGTGTTGGCGATTCTTACATGCGCAGCTAATTCCCTGAAAAACATAGTAAAAGTCAACAACTAGGTTGAGTGAATTCACAGGTTTTATGTTTACACAAGTTAAATCAAGTTTGTAGCACAGTTGTTATCCAAATACGTTCACAAATAGTATTGCCATAATAGTCGAGAATAAGTTTAGTGGAATGTTATCCAAATACACGTTTAGTGGGTTGTTCGCCCAAAATACAAGTTTAGTGGGTTGTTCGCCCCAAGTTCAAGTTACGTGGGTTGTTCGCCCAAAAATGTCAGTTTAGAACACGTGCTGGTCGTTCTCCAGCGGTTTACAAACAAACAGTACCGGTCGTTCTCCGGCCAAATACGCACGGGTCGTTCTCCCGTTCAACAAAAACAGTTTACCGGTCGTTCTCCGGTCTAGTTACGCACGGGTCGTTCTCCCGTTCAACAAACGCATGGGTCGTTCTCCCATCCAAGACGCACGGGTCGTTCTCCCGTCCCTTGGCCAGTCTTTCTCTGGCACTAAAATACGTAGCTGGTCGTTCTCCAGCGTTTTCACAAAAGTACCGGTCGTTCTCCGGTATCACAAATAAGTTTAAAAGTTTACAGTCGATCTCAAAACAGTTTACCGGTCGTTCTCCGGTCTAGTTAAAACAGTTTGTCGATTAATTTATCTCATTTGTTCAGTGTGTCAATATGAAAATGTTATTTCATAAACAAAGTTCGCACATCAGTTCAATAGTTCCAAGTACTCTAATAGTTCGAGTAAAACACGTATGATAAACAATCATCTAGGTAAAAGCAGTTATGGCAATAAGTAAAACAGTTGACTATGTTTTCCACCCCTGTTCAAAAGCAGTTAAATCAGTAAAAGTAGTGGCTGTGAACTCACCTGTTGAGTTAAGTAGTTGTGCGAGAGCTAGCAAAGCGTAGTCCGGGTAAGTCACTAACGTCCTAAACGTAGGGAATAGTCGTATAAGTGGTTGGATGATAATCCAAACCATGTTACTCGTTTATCCATGAAAGATCGTTTATTTGTAAATTCGTACGACTCGTTGGTGATGGTTTTGTAAAAGTGTTTTAAAGTATTGTTACAAGGTTCTGAAATTTGCGACGACATGGCGACGACATGGCGACGACATTTGCGAAAGACATGGCGACGACATAGCGACGTCAGGTGCGACGTAGTGTGCGACGTAGTGTGCGACGACATGTGCGACGACATGGCGACGACATAGCGACGTCAGGTGCGACGTCAGGTGCGACGTAGTGTGCGACGACATGGCGATGACATAGCGACGTCAGGTGCGACGTCAGGTGCGACGTAGTGTGCGACGTAATGTGCGACGACATGTGCGACGACATGGCGACGACATGCGACGTTAAGCCTGACGTCGCATTTGGGCCAACCCAGATGCGACGTTACGGGCTGTTTGAACAAAAAACGCGATTTTTAACCCAAAAACGCTTAGATCTTTCATATAATGACTTGTAACATGATTATATACCATAGTAATGAAGTAAAAGTGAAAAGTTTAGTGTTTTCTCACCCAAAAAGTGTTAGATCCGAAAAATTTTTTGAAGTTTGAAGATGGAGATAAAAATGGTGATTCCAAGCTTGATTCTTGATGTAGATGATGATGATGACGATTTTGATGATGTTGTGTGTCCGATTTGTTGTTGTTTTTGTTGATTTTGTGGTTGTTTTTAGTGATTTATAGAGAGAGAAATAGGGTTTTTAGAGAGAGAGATGATAGGTTGTGTGTGTGTTTTTGTTTGGAAAAATGAAAGGGAAATGGGGGTGGGATGGGGGTGTTTGGGCAGATTTTTGGGTACAAAAGGGAGGAGACTCTTTGTCTCAAATGGTGGTATTTTTACCCGCATTTGTTTACCCGATCGTTAAATGTTACTTTATTTTAACTAATATATTTTTAATTACATTTTTCATTATATTTTTAATTAGGATCTTTTTATGAAACTAAATTAATAAGTTTTATAAATTTTAAACCTTGTTTTATTTTAATTATACGAGTTGACGTTTTGCGTTATAAAATGATATGTAAATATTATCGACATAATATTTTATTGTTTACTACATTATTTAATAATTTCGTTTTATTAAATAATTTTGTTCACCAACAGTCGTATATTTTTGTCGCGTTTGTTTTCAGATTGTTTAGTACGTAATTACTACTAATTACGAATACGTAATACTACGCGTATTATCTAGTTGGGCTTTGCTAGACTTACCTCTAAAATATGTTGTGAATTCACTCACGTAGGGAATTAGCCTAATAATGCAAGTGATTAATGTTATTAATCTCGTTTAAATTTGCGGGGTGTTACCGACGCTACTTTCATCCGCTAGATATCACCTCCATACATCTACTGTGAGTTCACAGCCCCTCTTTTAAACGTTTTACAGCTTTCAAATAGGGGTGAAAAACATAGCTAATGATTTTTCCATAACATGCAACGACTGTTTATAATTGTTTTGGTTCTTTTAAGCTACTGATTTTATGAATGAGTTCATACTATGACTGCGAATTATTTGCGAATACTTATAGGATTTTGTGCACACAACTCATAGGATACTACTTTCCTACAAACCCTATTATAGGATACAACTTTCCTATAGACTTTATTTTAGGAATACTTACTTTTCTACAGATACTTTTGACTAGGATATTTACTTTCCTACAAACCGTTATGAGTAGAACTTATTTGACTGGCATGTCAACAACTTACAAATAATCTTGGTTAAACAAACCATACTTATAAAAACCTGTGAATTCACTCAACAATTTTGTTGACCTTTTTACTATGTATTTCAGGTTATTTCACAGCACAAGTAAGAACACATACTTACGGAGTTAGGCGACCCATGACGAATTAGGATGCCACCTTTTGAGACAAATCAGGATTTATTTTGTACAATTGATACTATTTCTACGACTTGACGAGTCGTAATTCTTTTGTAAACAAACTATTTTCTTAAATGGCATCTTAATTTATATGTTCTGCAATAATCATACGCTCTGATCTGCATGATGTTCGACGTTAACGTCAGCACCCCCGCACATACTAACGCTTCCGCTAATCGCGTGTTAATCGCGTTGACCGAATTTTGGGGGTGTCACATATTGGTATCAGAGCCATTGGTTATAGCGAACTAGAAGTCTTTAAGTGACATGAAAGCCTTAGAGACCTAGACTATAGCCTTGGCTAGAACACTCATGCACTCATATATTGCATAACTCTATTTCACTACGTAAAAACTATATATATTACAAGTGTGTCTAACGAACATCCTATCCGAGTAATCGACTTCGACGAGGAACCGTCCGAGCACAACTATGCCGACGACGCTACATCCATCAAAGAAAACTTAACAACTATGTCTGCCCCAAAGCCTAACGTGTCACCTGGAGTAGATGAAACAACGAACATGTTTGTGGAACCACTCTAGGATGCTTGAGAGTATTCCTACCACCTTAGAGATCGGGGAGTCTTCTCGTACACCGCCGCCTCTTACTATTACTGGCGAACCTATAGAACTGACTGTCCCCACCTTAGTTGTCGTAATCCACACACTATTCAGGGAACTCCCAGAAACACAAAACGACGTCTTAGAACTACAAAGCGATACCTCCCGACTGGATGGAAACACGATCTCCACATACGAGCGCCTTGAACTGTCGAAGGCCATACGAATTTAGAAAACGAAACTGCCCATGCTACATGTGCCCGATGTAACACCCGCCAAATTAGGACTAGTAATTAGTGCCTAATCATATGTTAATACATGTAATTAGTTCCTGGTTAGGCTAATTAATGTATCGAATTATATATATTGTTGAATATATACAAAAATGCGATTTGGTTAAATCGTACGCAAAATTTAATCGAATGTATTTCGATTCAATTATATACGAACGTTGGTGACAAATTTTATTAAATAACGTTGTTATGTCAAAAATATTATTATAATAATATTTCGTATTCATTCGTATCGTACAACCCAAGACTTACATAATTTAAAATGTAAAACGCGCAAACAAATTAACTTACCTTTTTATAATTCAAATACAAAGTGATTAGTAAAATATTTAAATAAAATATCGCGTAATAAATTGTATTTTAAAATGTACCAATTAATATGTAAAATAATTATTTAACGTTTAAACGACGGAGTAAACGAACACCGCACGGACCGCGATTGCGGAGACTGAAAAGTGGGAGGTTAACCTCCCACCTCCCTCCTTTTTTTCCCCATTTCTATCTTTTCTCTCTCTCTCTTACACTCTCTTTCTTCCTTTTCTCTCTAAAATCACCACACCACCACCAACTCACTAATCTTCAAAATAACAACCTAAAACGCACTCGGATCTTAGCACCGCTTTGGAGAAAAACGACCACGGCATCACGATCTAACATCCTATCTTTTCGGATCTTTGATCCGACACTTTGTAAGTTTCCGACAATTCTCGAAACTCTTCGATTTCCATTATTTTCGACTTGTGGTTGTTTGTATACACTTAAAATGTCCATATATGGGTTGGGTAAAAGTTTTGGACCGAACGGAAACCGAAAAACTCGTTTTCGACACATTTTCCGGCCAACAAACCGCTACGTCGCAGTTGGCCCAGAATTTATGCGACGTCAGCTTCAACGTCGCAAAACCCCTCGTAACGTCGCATAGTGCGACGTCAGTCACAACGTCGCACGAATCCTCGACGTCGCATATAGCGACGCAGCCTATTACGTCGCATTGACTTGCGAACGTCGCATTAGCGACGCAGCACCCTACGTCGCATTAAATTGCGAAACGTCGCCTTTAGCGACGTCATGCTCAACGTCGCAATCCTACCTGCGACGTCGCACCCAACGTCGCACAAATCAGAACCTCAAAAACATAGATTTTCACTAAGTGTCGAGACCCTAAATTTTATCACTCGATTTCACCCAATTTCAAGTCCAGGTGCGTTTTTCCTTAAAGCAATATAGTAGAAATAAAAATTTTCCAAGCTGACCTGGCAGCTCGACCCCAGCCAGGGGCTCTGCCCCTTGGACCCCGCCAGGGGCTGCCGCCCCTTGGACCCCGCTACCAGGGGCGCTGCCCCCGGACCCCCGTACTTAGATTTCGTAACGGCTTCTAAAACACAATCAAAACACATTTTTCAAGTAAAACGACACGAAATCAAAATAATAATAATTGAGATTATTATTACAAATCCGTCACCAACGGGCCGTACACTTTTCAAATACTCAAACTTATCAACCAAATAGTGGAAATTTGGACATTATAGTTGAACGAACAACTACAAGGGTGATCTGTTGAGATACCCAAATCATGATTATAACCACCGCGTGTCGTGGACACCCTCAGGTTACAAGTCTTTGGACTTCATACTCGGCTAATCAACTTACGTTTGTTTAAACGCACTCATACTCAGGTGAGTCTCATAGCCCCTCTTTTACTGTTTTACTCAGGGGTGTGATATATTGCTCAACTTTTAACATGTGAACGCAAGTACCAACTTTTCATATACTACATGAGTTTTTCGAAACTAATCAATTTAAAGTCCTCCGTCAGCATAGTTGTTAATACGTTGTAGCGTGAATATTAGTATATGGTACCATATAGGATTGACCCACCTCGTCCGGGTTAGCAAGCACTAACCGGGTAAACGGACGTACTAATATTTGGGAAGACGAATGTGGATTAGGCATTCGTGGAGGCACCTCGCCCGGAATTCTCTTTAGGGGACCCGGCCCTCGAGTTAAGCTCAACTATGTGCTCATGGCTGTATACACGATGATTATCATTTAATTGCTGGATGCAATTCACTATTTAATTGCTGGATGCAATTCATTATTTAAATCTTGCGGTTCATACGATATTACTTGATTTCAAACCTGTGAGCTCACCAGCTTTATAGCTGACCTTTTAGCATATATCGCAGGTACCAAGCAGTAGGATGTTTCTGCTTCAGGATTTAGCTCGAGTCAGCATACAGAAGATTGAGATTTTCTTGCATTAGTATATTTTGTACAAGTACTTATGTACTGAAATCTCATTTTATTTAAACTCGAGCTATGTAAAGCTTTAAATGTTGTAAACATTTCAATTATCAATATATTTTGTTAAAACGACGCATATAGAGTCGTTTGCTATATATCTTTGTGCTTTGTTATTGATTAGTAACACCCAAATCAAGCTTCCGCAAATCATTAAATTTGGGGGTGTTACAGATTGGTATCAGAGCCTAAGGTTATAGTGAACTAGGTTGCATTTAGTGAGCCTAGACTATGACCATTAGGCAGTATTCCTTATTAGGTATAACTGGTTCAGCGATTTCATCATACGAGTTTAATTTAACATAGCCTGATCAACTATGTACAATTAAGCAAAGATGATGTAAGATCTGAAAGTAGTTATGGCTGAACAGGATACAATAGAAGACTCTGACCTCGAGAGAACCGAGACTCAAACATGTTTATGCTAGACACTCAATAGGCTATATTATATAGGAATTATATGAATATAGGCCTCAATCTTACTAACGCTTTGTCTCAGAAATGGCAAACCTCCCATCAAATTCATCTCGTTCTCAATCCGGGTCGCAGAACCCAAGGGTAGCAAGGAGGAACAACAGGTTGCCTCGAGCTGGCCCGTATCCCACTCACATCGCCTTACCGGCTTTAGCCGCTAGGGTAAACCAACACGAGCAGCGACTTCGCACCATGGATGTCGTGCTGCAGGAAACGAACGAAAACTGGAGGCTTACATCCTTTGAACGCATAGAACAAGTCTCCGACGATCTTGAAACCACAAACAACAACATGGATGTCCTTCGCAACCAAATAATAGAAATAAGGGTGGAAAATGCCCTTCTACAACAAAGGATGGAAGAATGTGAGCAACGCTCACATGAAGCAGAAGAGTATGCGCGCGGACTAACACAACGACTTGCGCTAGCAGAAGACAACGCCCGACAAGCTAGCAGGCTTGCAAACACTGTGGACCGTCTTGTCACGATGATGGAACAAATTAATCTACGTCAAGACTAGTGTAGTCTTTGTCTTGTAATCTATCCTGTAATCTAGTAACTATCTACGTGCTACTCTATAATTCAGTCGGGTGTAACAATTCCCGACATCTTTTGTAATACATCTGTAGGATGTAACCTTTGAACTCGTATTAGCTATCAAATATTTCTTGTTGTTCAACTCATATTAATTGCCATAATTCTTTTTCATATTGATGTTATGTATTACCACCTTTATACATGTACATCTGAAATAAATACAACTTTCTTACAAAATCTCATGTATCTTCATTTCTTTTATTGAAGAATCATGCCGCCAAAGACACGACCTTACACAGATGCTCAGATCACGTCACTCATAACCCAGGCTGTTACTGAAGCCTTGGCTCGGAATACCCCACCCAACTCCACAAGAAACAGCGATACCGCTGGAACCTCTGCCGTCAAACCTTGTTCTTACAAGGACTTCCAAAGCTGCAAACCCTCGAGCTTCAAGGGTTCTGAAGGAGCCATCGGATTGATCAGATGGTTCGAGAAAATGGAAACTGTTTTCCGTGTTAGTAAATGCGCGGAGAATGACAAAGTAAACTTCGCCACCTGCTCTCTTGAAGATGATGCCCACTCTTGGTGGAATTCATATACCCAATCAGTGGGTGCTGACATTGCCTACCAACTCACTTGGGAGGAATTGAAGGCAAAACTCACTGCCAAATACTGCTCTATCGCCAAACTCCAAAAGCTGGATGAGGAGTTCTGGAACTTAAAGGTTCAGGGTGGTGATATCGATGGTTATACCACCAGGTTTCAACAACTAGCTGCCCTCCGCCCAGCTATGGTTAGCACTGAACCTGATAAAATCAGGAAGTACATCCTCGGCCTTCCTGAGCCTGTTCGGGGGCATGTTGCCTCTTCCAACCAAACCACCATTGACGGTGCAATCCTATTGGCCCAAGATCTGATGTCCATGAGCCAAGATTCTGAACCACCCACTTCATCCTCCCAAAACAACAAACGAAAGTGGTCTGATTACCACAACAACCACTCAAACCAACAAAACAAGAAACCCGACACCATCAAAGCCTACAACACCACCACAGACATTACACGGGGCTACACTGGGAACAAACCCTATTGTTCCAAGTGCAGTCGCCACCATGAAGGTTCCTGTGGTCCCTTTTGCAACAACTGCAAGAGGTACGGCCACCTCACCAAAGATTGCAATTCTCCTGCCAACAACAATTCCAACAACAACACCAGACCACCCAAAGTATGCTTTGAGTGTGGGAAACCTGGGCATTTCAGAGACTCGTGCCCAAAACTGAAGAACAACAACAACAACCGCAACAACAGCAACAACAACAACAACACCCGAAGCAGAGCTTTCGTCATCAAATCTGGGGACGCCCGCCAAGACCCGAATGTGGTCTCGGGTATGTTCCTCCTCAACAACTTAAATGCTTCTGTTCTATTTGATAGTGGTGCTGATAGAAGCTTTATCTCTGATGACTTTTGCCCACTACTTGACATCAATCCTGTTGCCTTAGATGTTAAGTACACTGTAGAACTAGCAAATGGCGAACTTATAGAAACCGATAGTGTGATACCTAATTGCACTTTAAACCTAGCTGACGAAACCTTCCCAATCGATCTTGTACTCGTTGAAATCGGAAGTTTCGACGTCATCATTGGAATGGACTGGTTGTCCAAAAACCGAGCTGAAATCGTTTGTTACGATAAGATCGTCCGCATTCCACTCGCTGCCGGTGGAACCTTGATCATACAGGGGGAGACCGGTGGGACGGGACTCAATATCATCTCGTGCTTAAAAACCCGAAAATTTCTGAGAAAGGGTTACCCTGCCATACTCGCACACATCATGGAGAAGAAGTCGGAGGAGAAGCGACTTGAGGATGTGCCAATTGTTAGAGACTTTCCCGAAGTCTTTCCGGAAGAATTACCTGGTCTACCTCCGCCTAGACAGGTTGAGTTCTCGATTGATCTTGTGCCGGGTGCCGCACCGGTGGCCCGCGCACCGTACCGTTTAGCCCCATCCGAACTTCAGGAGTTGTCCTCTCAGTTACAGGAACTTCTGGATCGAGGATTCATTAGACCGAGTTCTTCACCTTGGGGAGCTCCGGTCCTATTTGTTAAAAAGAAGGACGGTTCATTCCGAATGTGCATCGACTACCGAGAGTTGAACAAATTGACCGTCAAGAACCGTTATCCACTTCCTCGCATTGATGATTTATTCGACCAACTTCAGGGTTCAAGTTTCTACTCAAAAATCGACCTGCGATCAGGTTATCATCAGTTACGAGTTCGCGACACCGATATTCCAAAAACTGCTTTCAGAACTCGTTACGGGCACTACGAATTCCAAGTGATGCCCTTTGGTCTAACCAACGCACCGGCTGTATTCATGGATCTCATGAACCGGGTGTGCAAACCTTACCTCGACAAGTTTGTCATTGTCTTTATCGATGACATACTCATTTACTCGCGCAACAAGCAGGAACATGCGCAACACCTTAAGACCATCCTTGAACTACTTAGACACGAGGAGCTTTACGCTAAATTCTCTAAGTGTGAGTTCTGGATCCAAACTGTTCAATTCCTTGGTCACGTGATCGACAGTCAGGGAATTCACGTGGACCCATCAAAGATCGAGGCAATCAAAGACTGGCAAGCACCCACCTCTGCAACTGAAGTACGACAATTCTTGGGTCTTGCTGGGTACTATCGGCGATTTATCGAAAATTTCTCTAAAATAGCTCAACCACTCACGGTACTGACTCAGAAGGACAAAAGGTTCGATTGGACCGAGAAACAAGAGTCAGCGTTCCAGCTTTTGAAACAAAAGCTTTGCAGTGCTCCAATCCTATCCTTACCCGAAGGCACCGATGACTTCGTGGTATACTGCGATGCTTCTCATCAAGGTCTCGGTTGCGTGTTGATGCAACGAGATAAAGTTATTGCTTATGCCTCACGACAGCTGAAAATTCACGAAAAGAACTACACCACTCACGATCTCGAACTTGGAGCTGTCGTTTTTGCGCTCAAAATCTGGAGACATTATCTCTACGGCACTAAGTGCACCATCTTTACCGATCATAAAAGTCTCCAACACATCTTCGATCAGAAGGATCTCAATATGAGGCAACGTCGATGGGTCGAGTTGCTTACCGATTACGATTGCGAGATCAAGTACCATCCAGGGAAGGCTAATGTTGTAGCCGATGCCCTCAGTCGAAAGGAACGACCAAAACCACTTCGAGTCCGAGCCCTCAGTATGACCATTCACAACGATCTTACCATTCAGATTCATACCGCTCAGATCAAAGCCCTGAAACCTGAAAACATAAAAAACGAGGCCTTGCGGGGCATTGACAAACAATTTGAAATCAAAGCTAACGGGATTAGGTATTTCTCAAACCGAATCTGGTTGCCTAATTTCGGAAACCTACGAGACTTGGTGATGGACGAGGCTCACAAGTCTAAATATTCTATCCATCCGGGATCCGATAAGATGTACCATGGCATCAAGGAATTTTATTGGTGGCCAAACATGAAAGCCGAAATCGCCACTTATGTCAACAAGTGTCTTACTTGCTCGAAAGTCAAAACCGAACATCAAAAACCTTCTGGTCTACTCCAACAACCTGAAATCCCTGAATGGAAATGGGATCAAATTGCCATGGATTTCATAACCAAACTACCCAAGTCGTCGAGCGGTTGCGATACCATTTGGGTGATCGTCGATCGTCTCACCAAATCTGCTCACTTCCTGGCAATCAAAGAAAACGATAAAATGGAATGCCTTGCACAAATCTACATCAAAGAAATCGTTTCTCATCACGGCGTTCCAATCTCAATCATCTCTGACAGAGATGCCCGCTTTACCTCTCACTTTTGGCAATCACTTCAAAAAGCATTGGGTACTCGTCTCGATATGAGCACCGCGTACCATCCTCAAACCGATGGCCAAAGTGAACGAACCATTCAGACACTGGAAGATATGCTACGCGCCTGCGTAGTTGATTTCGGTACAAACTGGGAAAGACATCTACCGTTGTGCGAATTCTCGTACAATAACAGCTATCACGCCAGCATTAAGGCTGCACCTTTTGAGGCACTGTACGGTCGTAAGTGCCGATCACCGATCTGTTGGACTGAAGTGGGAGATAGTCAACTCACTGGTCCTGAACTCATACACGCCACCACTGAGAAAATTGTAGAAATCCAAAATCGACTCAAAGCCGCACGTGATCGTCAGAAAAGTTATGCTGACGTGAGACGCAAACCACTCGAGTTCCTAGTTGGGGATCGAGTACTCTTAAAAGTATCGCCTTGGAAGGGCGTCATCCGTTTTGGTAAACGCGGGAAGTTGAACCCCAGGTACATCGGGCCTTTTGAGATCCTCGAACGGATTGGCCCCGTAGCTTATCGATTGCAGCTGCCATCCGAACTCAGCAGCGTGCACCCCACTTTTCACATTTCAAATCTGAAGAAGTGTCTGTCTGATGAGACACTTATTATTCCACTAGATGAAATTCGTGTTGACGATAAACTCCACTTCGTTGAGGAACCCGCTGAAATTATGGACCGTGAGGTCAAACAACTGAAACAAAGTCGTATTCCCATCGTCAAGGTCAGATGGAATTCGCGGCGTGGTCCGGAATTCACCTGGGAACGGGAAGACCAGATGCGACTCAAATATCCTCAACTTTTCACTGATTCTACATCGAACACGACCTCGAACTAAATTTCGGGACGAAATTCTTCTAACAGGGGGAGAATGTAACACCCGCCAAATTAGGACTAGTAATTAGTGCCTAATCATATGTTAATACATGTAATTAGTTCCTGGTTAGGCTAATTAATGTATCGAATTATATATATTGTTGAATATATACAAAAATGCGATTTGGTTAAATCGTACGCAAAATTTAATCGAATGTATTTCGATTCAATTATATACGAACGTTGGTGACAAATTTTATTAAATAACGTTGTTATGTCAAAAATATTATTATAATAATATTTCGTATTCATTCGTATCGTACAACCCAAGACTTACATAATTTAAAATGTAAAACGCGCAAACAAATTAACTTACCTTTTTATAATTCAAATACAAAGTGATTAGTAAAATATTTAAATAAAATATCGCGTAATAAATTGTATTTTAAAATGTACCAATTAATATGTAAAATAATTATTTAACGTTTAAACGACGGAGTAAACGAACACCGCACGGACCGCGATTGCGGAGACTGAAAAGTGGGAGGTTAACCTCCCACCTCCCTCCTTTTTTTCCCCATTTCTATCTTTTCTCTCTCTCTCTTACACTCTCTTTCTTCCTTTTCTCTCTAAAATCACCACACCACCACCAACTCACTAATCTTCAAAATAACAACCTAAAACGCACTCGGATCTTAGCACCGCTTTGGAGAAAAACGACCACGGCATCACGATCTAACATCCTATCTTTTCGGATCTTTGATCCGACACTTTGTAAGTTTCCGACAATTCTCGAAACTCTTCGATTTCCATTATTTTCGACTTGTGGTTGTTTGTATACACTTAAAATGTCCATATATGGGTTGGGTAAAAGTTTTGGACCGAACGGAAACCGAAAAACTCGTTTTCGACACATTTTCCGGCCAACAGACCGCTACGTCGCAGTTGGCCCAGAATTTATGCGACGTCAGCTTCAACGTCGCAAAACCCCTCGTAACGTCGCATAGTGCGACGTCAGTCACAACGTCGCACGAATCCTCGACGTCGCATATAGCGACGCAGCCTATTACGTCGCATTGACTTGCGAACGTCGCATTAGCGACGCAGCACCCTACGTCGCATTAAATTGCGAAACGTCGCCTTTAGCGACGTCATGCTCAACGTCGCAATCCTACCTGCGACGTCGCACCCAACGTCGCACAAATCAGAACCTCAAAAACATAGATTTTCACTAAGTGTCGAGACCCTAAATTTTATCACTCGATTTCACCCAATTTCAAGTCCAGGTGCGTTTTTCCTTAAAGCAATATAGTAGAAATAAAAATTTTCCAAGCTGACCTGGCAGCTCGACCCCAGCCAGGGGCTCTGCCCCTTGGACCCCGCCAGGGGCTGCCGCCCCTTGGACCCCGCTACCAGGGGCGCTGCCCCCGGACCCCCGTACTTAGATTTCGTAACGGCTTCTAAAACACAATCAAAACACATTTTTCAAGTAAAACGACACGAAATCAAAATAATAATAATTGAGATTATTATTACAAATCCGTCACCAACGGGCCGTACACTTTTCAAATACTCAAACTTATCAACCAAATAGTGGAAATTTGGACATTATAGTTGAACGAACAACTACAAGGGTGATCTGTTGAGATACCCAAATCATGATTATAACCACCGCGTGTCGTGGACACCCTCAGGTTACAAGTCTTTGGACTTCATACTCGGCTAATCAACTTACGTTTGTTTAAACGCACTCATACTCAGGTGAGTCTCATAGCCCCTCTTTTACTGTTTTACTCAGGGGTGTGATATATTGCTCAACTTTTAACATGTGAACGCAAGTACCAACTTTTCATATACTACATGAGTTTTTCGAAACTAATCAATTTAAAGTCCTCCGTCAGCATAGTTGTTAATACGTTGTAGCGTGAATATTAGTATATGGTACCATATAGGATTGACCCACCTCGTCCGGGTTAGCAAGCACTAACCGGGTAAACGGACGTACTAATATTTGGGAAGACGAATGTGGATTAGGCATTCGTGGAGGCACCTCGCCCGGAATTCTCTTTAGGGGACCCGGCCCTCGAGTTAAGCTCAACTATGTGCTCATGGCTGTATACACGATGATTATCATTTAATTGCTGGATGCAATTCACTATTTAATTGTTGGATGCAATTCATTATTTAAATCTTGCGGTTCATACGATATTACTTGATTTCAAACCTGTGAGCTCACCAGCTTTATAGCTGACCTTTTAGCATATATCGCAGGTACCAAGCAGTAGGATGTTTCTGCTTCAGGATTTAGCTCGAGTCAGCATACAGAAGATTGAGATTTTCTTGCATTAGTATATTTTGTACAAGTACTTATGTACTGAAATCTCATTTTATTTAAACTCGAGCTATGTAAAGCTTTAAATGTTGTAAACATTTCAATTATCAATATATTTTGTTAAAACGACGCATATAGAGTCGTTTGCTATATATCTTTGTGCTTTGTTATTGATTAGTAACACCCAAATCAAGCTTCCGCAAATCATTAAATTTGGGGGTGTTACAGATTGGTATCAGAGCCTAAGGTTATAGTGAACTAGGTTGCATTTAGTGAGCCTAGACTATGACCATTAGGCAGTATTCCTTATTAGGTATAACTGGTTCAGCGATTTCATCATACGAGTTTAATTTAACATAGCCTGATCAACTATGTACAATTAAGCAAAGATGATGTAAGATCTGAAAGTAGTTATGGCTGAACAGGATACAATAGAAGACTCTGACCTCGAGAGAACCGAGACTCAAACATGTTTATGCTAGACACTCAATAGGCTATATTATATAGGAATTATATGAATATAGGCCTCAATCTTACTAACGCTTTGTCTCAGAAATGGCAAACCTCCCATCAAATTCATCTCGTTCTCAATCCGGGTCGCAGAACCCAAGGGTAGCAAGGAGGAACAACAGGTTGCCTCGAGCTGGCCCGTATCCCACTCACATCGCCTTACCGGCTTTAGCCGCTAGGGTAAACCAACACGAGCAGCGACTTCGCACCATGGATGTCGTGCTGCAGGAAACGAACGAAAACTGGAGGCTTACATCCTTTGAACGCATAGAACAAGTCTCCGACGATCTTGAAACCACAAACAACAACATGGATGTCCTTCGCAACCAAATAATAGAAATAAGGGTGGAAAATGCCCTTCTACAACAAAGGATGGAAGAATGTGAGCAACGCTCACATGAAGCAGAAGAGTATGCGCGCGGACTAACACAACGACTTGCGCTAGCAGAAGACAACGCCCGACAAGCTAGCAGGCTTGCAAACACTGTGGACCGTCTTGTCACGATGATGGAACAAATTAATCTACGTCAAGACTAGTGTAGTCTTTGTCTTGTAATCTATCCTGTAATCTAGTAACTATCTACGTGCTACTCTATAATTCAGTCGGGTGTAACAATTCCCGACATCTTTTGTAATACATCTGTAGGATGTAACCTTTGAACTCGTATTAGCTATCAAATATTTCTTGTTGTTCAACTCATATTAATTGCCATAATTCTTTTTCATATTGATGTTATGTATTACCACCTTTATACATGTACATCTGAAATAAATACAACTTTCTTACAAAATCTCATGTATCTTCATTTCTTTTATTGAAGAATCATGCCGCCAAAGACACGACCTTACACAGATGCTCAGATCACGTCACTCATAACCCAGGCTGTTACTGAAGCCTTGGCTCGGAATACCCCACCCAACTCCACAAGAAACAGCGATACCGCTGGAACCTCTGCCGTCAAACCTTGTTCTTACAAGGACTTCCAAAGCTGCAAACCCTCGAGCTTCAAGGGTTCTGAAGGAGCCATCGGATTGATCAGATGGTTCGAGAAAATGGAAACTGTTTTCCGTGTTAGTAAATGCGCGGAGAATGACAAAGTAAACTTCGCCACCTGCTCTCTTGAAGATGATGCCCACTCTTGGTGGAATTCATATACCCAATCAGTGGGTGCTGACATTGCCTACCAACTCACTTGGGAGGAATTGAAGGCAAAACTCACTGCCAAATACTGCTCTATCGCCAAACTCCAAAAGCTGGATGAGGAGTTCTGGAACTTAAAGGTTCAGGGTGGTGATATCGATGGTTATACCACCAGGTTTCAACAACTAGCTGCCCTCCGCCCAGCTATGGTTAGCACTGAACCTGATAAAATCAGGAAGTACATCCTCGGCCTTCCTGAGCCTGTTCGGGGGCATGTTGCCTCTTCCAACCAAACCACCATTGACGGTGCAATCCTATTGGCCCAAGATCTGATGTCCATGAGCCAAGATTCTGAACCACCCACTTCATCCTCCCAAAACAACAAACGAAAGTGGTCTGATTACCACAACAACCACTCAAACCAACAAAACAAGAAACCCGACACCATCAAAGCCTACAACACCACCACAGACATTACACGGGGCTACACTGGGAACAAACCCTATTGTTCCAAGTGCAGTCGCCACCATGAAGGTTCCTGTGGTCCCTTTTGCAACAACTGCAAGAGGTACGGCCACCTCACCAAAGATTGCAATTCTCCTGCCAACAACAATTCCAACAACAACACCAGACCACCCAAAGTATGCTTTGAGTGTGGGAAACCTGGGCATTTCAGAGACTCGTGCCCAAAACTGAAGAACAACAACAACAACCGCAACAACAGCAACAACAACAACAACACCCGAAGCAGAGCTTTCGTCATCAAATCTGGGGACGCCCGCCAAGACCCGAATGTGGTCTCGGGTATGTTCCTCCTCAACAACTTAAATGCTTCTGTTCTATTTGATACTGGTGCTGATAGAAGCTTTATCTCTGATGACTTTTGCCCACTACTTGACATCAATCCTGTTGCCTTAGATGTTAAGTACACTGTAGAACTAGCAAATGGCGAACTTATAGAAACCGATAGTGTGATACCTAATTGCACTTTAAACCTAGCTGACGAAACCTTCCCAATCGATCTTGTACCCGTTGAAATCGGAAGTTTCGACGTCATCATTGGAATGGACTGGTTGTCCAAAAACCGAGCTGAAATCGTTTGTTACGATAAGATCGTCCGCATTCCACTCGCTGCCGGTGGAACCTTGATCATACAGGGGGAGACCGGTGGGACGGGACTCAATATCATCTCGTGCTTAAAAACCCGAAAATTTCTGAGAAAGGGTTACCCTGCCATACTCGCACACATCATGGAGAAGAAGTCGGAGGAGAAGCGACTTGAGGATGTGCCAATTGTTAGAGACTTTCCCGAAGTCTTTCCGGAAGAATTACCTGGTCTACCTCCGCCTAGACAGGTTGAGTTCTCGATTGATCTTGTGCCGGGTGCCGCACCGGTGGCCCGCGCACCGTACCGTTTAGCCCCATCCGAACTTCAGGAGTTGTCCTCTCAGTTACAGGAACTTCTGGATCGAGGATTCATTAGACCGAGTTCTTCACCTTGGGGAGCTCCGGTCCTATTTGTTAAAAAGAAGGACGGTTCATTCCGAATGTGCATCGACTACCGAGAGTTGAACAAATTGACCGTCAAGAACCGTTATCCACTTCCTCGCATTGATGATTTATTCGACCAACTTCAGGGTTCAAGTTTCTACTCAAAAATCGACCTGCGATCAGGTTATCATCAGTTACGAGTTCGCGACACCGATATTCCAAAAACTGCTTTCAGAACTCGTTACGGGCACTACGAATTCCAAGTGATGCCCTTTGGTCTAACCAACGCACCGGCTGTATTCATGGATCTCATGAACCGGGTGTGCAAACCTTACCTCGACAAGTTTGTCATTGTCTTTATCGATGACATACTCATTTACTCGCGCAACGAGCAGGAACATGCGCAACACCTTAAGACCATCCTTGAACTACTTAGACACGAGGAGCTTTACGCTAAATTCTCTAAGTGTGAGTTCTGGATCCAAACTGTTCAATTCCTTGGTCACGTGATCGACAGTCAGGGAATTCACGTGGACCCATCAAAGATCGAGGCAATCAAAGACTGGCAAGCACCCACCTCTGCAACTGAAGTACGACAATTCTTGGGTCTTGCTGGGTACTATCGGCGATTTATCGAAAATTTCTCTAAAATAGCTCAACCACTCACGGTACTGACTCAGAAGGACAAAAGGTTCGATTGGACCGAGAAACAAGAGTCAGCGTTCCAGCTTTTGAAACAAAAGCTTTGCAGTGCTCCAATCCTATCCTTACCCGAAGGCACCGATGACTTCGTGGTATACTGCGATGCTTCTCATCAAGGTCTCGGTTGCGTGTTGATGCAACGAGATAAAGTTATTGCTTATGCCTCACGACAGCTGAAAATTCACGAAAAGAACTACACCACTCACGATCTCGAACTTGGAGCTGTCGTTTTTGCGCTCAAAATCTGGAGACATTATCTCTACGGCACTAAGTGCACCATCTTTACCGATCATAAAAGTCTCCAACACATCTTCGATCAGAAGGATCTCAATATGAGGCAACGTCGATGGGTCGAGTTGCTTACCGATTACGATTGCGAGATCAAGTACCATCCAGGGAAGGCTAATGTTGTAGCCGATGCCCTCAGTCGAAAGGAACGACCAAAACCACTTCGAGTCCGAGCCCTCAGTATGACCATTCACAACGATCTTACCATTCAGATTCATACCGCTCAGATCGAAGCCCTGAAACCTGAAAACATAAAAAACGAGGCCTTGCGGGGCATTGACAAACAATTTGAAATCAAAGCTAACGGGATTAGGTATTTCTCAAACCGAATCTGGTTGCCTAATTTCGGAAACCTACGAGACTTGGTGATGGACGAGGCTCACAAGTCTAAATATTCTATCCATCCGGGATCCGATAAGATGTACCATGGCATCAAGGAATTTTATTGGTGGCCAAACATGAAAGCCGAAATCGCCACTTATGTCAACAAGTGTCTTACTTGCTCGAAAGTCAAAACCGAACATCAAAAACCTTCTGGTCTACTCCAACAACCTGAAATCCCTGAATGGAAATGGGATCAAATTGCCATGGATTTCATAACCAAACTACCCAAGTCGTCGAGCGGTTGCGATACCATTTGGGTGATCGTCGATCGTCTCACCAAATCTGCTCACTTCCTGGCAATCAAAGAAAACGATAAAATGGAACGCCTTGCACAAATCTACATCAAAGAAATCGTTTCTCATCACGGCGTTCCAATCTCAATCATCTCTGACAGAGATGCCCGCTTTACCTCTCACTTTTGGCAATCACTTCAAAAAGCATTGGGTACTCGTCTCGATATGAGCACCGCGTACCATCCTCAAACCGATGGCCAAAGTGAACGAACCATTCAGACACTGGAAGATATGCTACGCGCCTGCGTAGTTGATTTCGGTACAAACTGGGAAAGACATCTACCGTTGTGCGAATTCTCGTACAATAACAGCTATCACGCCAGCATTAAGGCTGCACCTTTTGAGGCACTGTACGGTCGTAAGTGCCGATCACCGATCTGTTGGACTGAAGTGGGAGATAGTCAACTCACTGGTCCTGAACTCATACACGCCACCACTGAGAAAATTGTGGAAATCCAAAATCGACTCAAAGCCGCACGTGATCGTCAGAAAAGTTATGCTGACGTGAGACGCAAACCACTCGAGTTCCTAGTTGGGGATCGAGTACTCTTAAAAGTATCGCCTTGGAAGGGCGTCATCCGTTTTGGTAAACGCGGGAAGTTGAACCCCAGGTACATCGGGCCTTTTGAGATCCTCGAACGGATTGGCCCCGTAGCTTATCGATTGCAGCTGCCATCCGAACTCAGCAGCGTGCACCCCACTTTTCACATTTCAAATCTGAAGAAGTGTCTGTCTGATGAGACACTTATTATTCCACTAGATGAAATTCGTGTTGACGATAAACTCCACTTCGTTGAGGAACCCGCTGAAATTATGGACCGTGAGGTCAAACAACTGAAACAAAGTCGTATTCCCATCGTCAAGGTCAGATGGAATTCGCGGCGTGGTCCGGAATTCACCTGGGAACGGGAAGACCAGATGCGACTCAAATATCCTCAACTTTTCACTGATTCTACATCGAACACGACCTCGAACTAAATTTCGGGACGAAATTCTTCTAACAGGGGGAGAATGTAACACCCGCCAAATTAGGACTAGTAATTAGTGCCTAATCATATGTTAATACATGTAATTAGTTCCTGGTTAGGCTAATTAATGTATCGAATTATATATATTGTTGAATATATACAAAAATGCGATTTGGTTAAATCGTACGCAAAATTTAATCGAATGTATTTCGATTCAATTATATACGAACGTTGGTGACAAATTTTATTAAATAACGTTGTTATGTCAAAAATATTATTATAATAATATTTCGTATTCATTCGTATCGTACAACCCAAGACTTACATAATTTAAAATGTAAAACGCGCAAACAAATTAACTTACCTTTTTATAATTCAAATACAAAGTGATTAGTAAAATATTTAAATAAAATATCGCGTAATAAATTGTATTTTAAAATGTACCAATTAATATGTAAAATAATTATTTAACGTTTAAACGACGGAGTAAACGAACACCGCACGGACCGCGATTGCGGAGACTGAAAAGTGGGAGGTTAACCTCCCACCTCCCTCCTTTTTTTCCCCATTTCTATCTTTTCTCTCTCTCTCTTACACTCTCTTTCTTCCTTTTCTCTCTAAAATCACCACACCACCACCAACTCACTAATCTTCAAAATAACAACCTAAAACGCACTCGGATCTTAGCACCGCTTTGGAGAAAAACGACCACGGCATCACGATCTAACATCCTATCTTTTCGGATCTTTGATCCGACACTTTGTAAGTTTCCGACAATTCTCGAAACTCTTCGATTTCCATTATTTTCGACTTGTGGTTGTTTGTATACACTTAAAATGTCCATATATGGGTTGGGTAAAAGTTTTGGACCGAACGGAAACCGAAAAACTCGTTTTCGACACATTTTCCGGCCAACAGACCGCTACGTCGCAGTTGGCCCAGAATTTATGCGACGTCAGCTTCAACGTCGCAAAACCCCTCGTAACGTCGCATAGTGCGACGTCAGTCACAACGTCGCACGAATCCTCGACGTCGCATATAGCGACGCAGCCTATTACGTCGCATTGACTTGCGAACGTCGCATTAGCGACGCAGCACCCTACGTCGCATTAAATTGCGAAACGTCGCCTTTAGCGACGTCATGCTCAACGTCGCAATCCTACCTGCGACGTCGCACCCAACGTCGCACAAATCAGAACCTCAAAAACATAGATTTTCACTAAGTGTCGAGACCCTAAATTTTATCACTCGATTTCACCCAATTTCAAGTCCAGGTGCGTTTTTCCTTAAAGCAATATAGTAGAAATAAAAATTTTCCAAGCTGACCTGGCAGCTCGACCCCAGCCAGGGGCTCTGCCCCTTGGACCCCGCCAGGGGCTGCCGCCCCTTGGACCCCGCTACCAGGGGCGCTGCCCCCGGACCCCCGTACTTAGATTTCGTAACGGCTTCTAAAACACAATCAAAACACATTTTTCAAGTAAAACGACACGAAATCAAAATAATAATAATTGAGATTATTATTACAAATCCGTCACCAACGGGCCGTACACTTTTCAAATACTCAAACTTATCAACCAAATAGTGGAAATTTGGACATTATAGTTGAACGAACAACTACAAGGGTGATCTGTTGAGATACCCAAATCATGATTATAACCACCGCGTGTCGTGGACACCCTCAGGTTACAAGTCTTTGGACTTCATACTCGGCTAATCAACTTACGTTTGTTTAAACGCACTCATACTCAGGTGAGTCTCATAGCCCCTCTTTTACTGTTTTACTCAGGGGTGTGATATATTGCTCAACTTTTAACATGTGAACGCAAGTACCAACTTTTCATATACTACATGAGTTTTTCGAAACTAATCAATTTAAAGTCCTCCGTCAGCATAGTTGTTAATACGTTGTAGCGTGAATATTAGTATATGGTACCATATAGGATTGACCCACCTCGTCCGGGTTAGCAAGCACTAACCGGGTAAACGGACGTACTAATATTTGGGAAGACGAATGTGGATTAGGCATTCGTGGAGGCACCTCGCCCGGAATTCTCTTTAGGGGACCCGGCCCTCGAGTTAAGCTCAACTATGTGCTCATGGCTGTATACACGATGATTATCATTTAATTGCTGGATGCAATTCACTATTTAATTGCTGGATGCAATTCATTATTTAAATCTTGCGGTTCATACGATATTACTTGATTTCAAACCTGTGAGCTCACCAGCTTTATAGCTGACCTTTTAGCATATATCGCAGGTACCAAGCAGTAGGATGTTTCTGCTTCAGGATTTAGCTCGAGTCAGCATACAGAAGATTGAGATTTTCTTGCATTAGTATATTTTGTACAAGTACTTATGTACTGAAATCTCATTTTATTTAAACTCGAGCTATGTAAAGCTTTAAATGTTGTAAACATTTCAATTATCAATATATTTTGTTAAAACGACGCATATAGAGTCGTTTGCTATATATCTTTGTGCTTTGTTATTGATTAGTAACACCCAAATCAAGCTTCCGCAAATCATTAAATTTGGGGGTGTTACACCCGAGCACAGATGTAACATCCACTCCTTGGGCCTAGGGGTAAAACGATAAATTTCTTTTAATTTTATATAATTATTTGATATATTATAAATAATTATGTGCAATTATATGTTTTGTGTGAAACTTAGATAATTGACAAATTGACAAATTGTGACTAGTGAAATATTACTTGTTTTAAATAGTTGTAGATGACGGTAAAATAAAATAAGTTTCTTGGAATTTGGTATTTAGCTTCCAGACAATAGATTTAAGACGGGTATAAAATACCCACTTAGTGGAGTCGGTTTTAATAGGAGGCCGACCTTTATTTTTATCACTTTCCCAAATTGAAACTCTATTGAGCTAAACCCTAGTGAATTCAATATAGATCATAAATTCAACAAAAATTCAAGTGAAGGAATTGATTTTGGCTTTGATTTGTGCTTATTTTCATCATCATCTTGCTCATCATATCTTTCTTTTGAAATTGTAAGTGTTAATCTCTTATAGTGTTCATGAACGAATTTTAGTGAAGATTAAGTATACATGAAATTGAGGTTGTAATGATTAATTGATGATTACTTGATGCTTATATGCTGAATTGTTTGTTTGAATCTTCAAGTTTAATTTGGAAAGATTGAATTTATGTTTTTGAATATAAGTTAGGGCTCAACTAAATGAATTAGTGTTTTGATAGGAATTGAAGCATGAAAAGTGTTGGATTTGGTGTTAGTTGATGTCACTATATGTTTGTGGTTCGTTTTTGTTGGTTAAAATCGAAGTTGAGAACTGAGTTTGAAGTTTAAGATGTTAAAAATTCGTGGTTTTGGTTGCTGTTCAGCTTGTGTTGTATCTGATGAACAAGTCGGCGGGTCATCACTCCTAGCCGGCGGGTTCTGTAAAACATCAGGGAACCCGGCGGGTCCTTGTACCCAGCCGGCGGGTTCTAACCCAACCCGGCTGCTCCAGTGCCCAATACGGCGGCTTCTCTAGCCTTTAAAATGAGACTTGTTTCTGGTTATGAAAAACCTGTTGTACCCGGTGGCTAAAGGGTTCCACTCGGTTGCCTTAGGTGGGAACCCGACTGGTAGTAGACCCCAGCCGGCGGGTCCTAGAACTTTTACAGCAAAACCAGATTTTGATCTTGAATTCAGTTTTTAACTATTCTATTACCTGTTATCTGATTTATGAATTAGTAATATGATATGATATGATATGATAACAAATGAAATTAGGAAATGATGTATATATATATATATGTTATTGTATATTCAATTAAATTGTTATAGTCGAATAATTGATGCACTTTTACATCAAGTGTGGACATTTGAAATAAATTACTTATTCGTATTATTCTGTGGTATTTCCAGATAATCCGAAGACTCAATAAAATAAGACTTTTTTGTTGGAGCTTTTGACAGACAGGTGAGTGGATTTAGACTCTCAGTATAAATTGGTTGTAACAATTAAGGTTACGATGGGTAATAGTGGTTTACTGTATTATACTGCTGTCTGACATGATGCCAAATTAATATTGATTCTATGCTATATGGCCATGTGCATATATGTGATTATTGAGAGGTCAATCTGTTTTTGGGGCTTAAGGCTGCTATTAATTGGCCAACATAGATTCTTACAAATGTGTTGTTGTGGAAACTGTGTTGTGTGAGTAAATACTACATTAGCTTATCGGTTTCCTGTATCGGCCAAATACAGTTGGTTATAAGCGTTCTTGGGGGCCACCGCGGCTTGAGGGTTACCTCAAGAACCACCGATCCTCTCTAATATTGTGTTTATCATATTATTTGCCGTAAACTGAATTGTTGTTGCTGAGTTAGACTGTTAGTTATAAGTCTTTTCACTTAGCTTCGTGCTAATCCCACACTTTAACTTCTTGCAGGTTATTAATTTTGTGATGTTAAAATCAAGAAGTTTGGGCTGGAAGAATGTTTGGCAACCTGTTACTCTAATCTGTTTTTTGATTATAAATTAATAGTGAAGTTGTTGTAATATAACACCAAAAATTATGACCTTAGTATTTGGTAAGACTTGGATATGTCTGAAGTTTTAATACAATATCATGTACAGTATTTTATGATATATGATAATATATGACGTATGTTTTAGATGAACGCTTCCGAGTTTATAAAAAATAATAATAATAATATGGGGTGTTATAACATATGCTAGAAAAGCGTGCTCGAGTGGCAAAGAGTGTAGCTGAGGTCAGCATGATGATGAATATATCGTGACAGCTGTGGGAATATACTGATCATATCTTCGTTAAACATACGTACGGCGGGCTCTGCCCATGCGGTACTGTACTAAAATTTATAATTGACAAATACATAAGAATCCCATCATATTTTATAGGAACACTATCATACGAAAGTGATGATTAACAACTACTCGGTCATGGTTGACTACTATGCAAATATACTTTCACTTTCTAAAGGATCGAACAAATCCTCACTAAACATTTAACGATTAGGACTGACAACTCATCAGTCGAATGGACGGAGGGAACAAATGGAAGTTGCGATATGTATCGGAGTAACGAGCCCCTTAAGTACTACACGAACAAAACATAGTAAGGTGTCGTTATACACTAACCGAGACAGAGTCTTAAGCAACCACTACGGTAATCAGACCCAATTCTGCTAAACAAATTTCCTCCCCACAAATAACAAACTTTATATGACAATTTTTATACAAATTGTTTACTAAAATGCTTTACAATATTTTGGATAATATTCCAACTCAAACAATATTTTTGGATAGCATTCTAACGAAAACTATAACCTTGGATAACATTCTTACAAACACTTTGAGTAGGATACTGGAGAACGTATCAGTACACATTTATTGACCGGAGAACGTACCGGTAATGTTTTGATAAACCGGAGAACAACCGGTAGATAAGCTGGAGAACGACCAGTATTTAATACACTGGAGAACGACCAGTACTATGGGTCGTTGGAGAACGACCAGCAGTGTGATAAACCGGAGAACAACTGTAGATAACCTGGAGAACGACCAATATTTAATAAGCCAGAGAACGACCGGTACTATTTTGAAAACGCTGGAGAACGGCTAGCAACGTATTTTCAACATCAACTATATATTTTGGGTAACATCCCAACGTAAACTATATATTTTGGGTAACATCTCAACGTAAACTATATATTTTGGGTAATATCCCAATGTAAACTATATATTTTGGGTAACATCCCACAAAACTATACTTTTGGATGACATTCCAACAAAACGAAACTGATTAAATCCTAACACCGTCTCCGAGATGTTGTAAAAAAAAAAAAAAAAAAAAAACGATGACTCCATTTTTAGAAGTTGACTCCTGTAAACTAGATGACAAATACACCATAGAACTAGCCGATGGTAAGTTGATCGAATCAGGAGAAATAGTACCGAGATGTATCCTAACGTTAGAGGGTCATCTCTTCGAGATAGACTTACCCCCCGGTGGAGTTAGAAAGTTTTGACATCGTAGTCGGTACGGACTGGATGTCGAAGAACTGAGCAGAAAATTATCTGTTTCGAAAAGTTGGTATGCATACCACTACCAATCGGAGAAACCTTGGAGGTGCAAAAGGAAAAAAAAATAACTTAACCCACGATACATACGACCTTTTGAAATCCTTGCGAGGATTGTTCCTGTCGCTTACAAGCTCAAATTACCTCAGGAGCTCAACAACATTTACGACATTTTTCAAATTATTAATTTGAAAAAGTGCCTCTCCGACGAAACATTAATCATTTTGCTCAACGAAGTCCTTGACACAACGATAACAACTATGGGGACAACTACGATAACAACTACAATAACAACTATGGGAACAACTATGATAACAAATATGAGTTCCACTACGATAACAACTACGATTCCATCTATGATTTAAAAGTGACATACTTTGATTTGGTATATGTACAAACTTTGGAAAACCTTGTAAACTTTGGTAACTTAGACAACTTTGAACGCCACGATGGCAACCTCGCATTTTCTCGAAAACTTAACTCACTGATTTTAGTTGACACTAAACGCATGTTACTCATTCCTCGATGCTACTTTTACTGATTTGACATCGAGAGCATCATAGGAATGACCTATCTAAGTCAACGTTAAACTCAGGGTTTGCATTTAGTAGACGAGTCAACTTACTGTTTTGTCAACCGCTTAGTCACGATAGGACTACTTTGTAAATGGTTACCTCGTAGCCACGATATAACTACAATTTGAACCATGAAATAGTCAGGACGCGACTACTATGATACAACTACTATGATGGACTACGACACAGTCATGGACTGATTGCCTTTAAACTCGCTCTAGACATTCTAGGCCCATTCTCAGTTAAACGACATAGTTACAACTGAGTCATGAGGCAAGGTATACTTGCAACAAACTCTTCTTACGTATACTTCTCCCTATACCACAAATGACAGCGACTACAATCGAAATTTCAGGACGAAATTCTTCTAACAAGGGGAGAATGTAACAACCGACAAATTAGAACAATAATTTGAGCCTAACTACAAAATAATTAGAGTTAATTCCCTACTTAACTTTAAACAAAAAAAAAATCTTTTGATATGAAATAAGTCTAGCGAGCCCAAAAACGTTTGGACAAAAAGTATCACTAAATTTATAATTATTTATAATTATACGAAACATTTTCGGAAGGAATCCGACAAAAACAAATACGATCGTGGGTGATACAAAAAGTTCTGAAAGAACCCGAAACTATTTCAAATAAATATTTATATGAAAACATTATGCGAACAGTCAGAAATGGAGATGAAACAAAAACATTTATATGTTTTATATAAAACGTGTCACACGTGAACAGAAACAAATACAAAACGTGCCCAAAAGTAAAAAATAACAAAAACTATATTTTTCTCATTCATAATAAAGTATTTGGAAAAATACCTCAAAATAGATTTACATATATTAAATGTAAATTTACACTTTACTGGACCCGTACTCGAAATTAACGGGCTAAATACTGTTGAGAACTGAGACACTGATAGATTTGCTCAGAATACAAGTATTGTGCCGCTGTTAGAAGTACAGCCACTGTTAGTAGTTGCCACTGCTAGTTAGTAGCTGCCGCTGTCAAGTAGTTTGTCTAACAGTGCCACTGTTAGTGTGTAGTTTGTATTTTGTATCGAGTACTCAACCACTGTTGATAATATACGAGTACTACCTCTGTTAGTGATGTAGATAACCACTGTTGGTTAGATATAGTTGAATAGAGAGAATTATGGAATAGATATGATTCCTTAATAGTTTGATTCTGTAAAGGACTCTATATGTTATAAATAGAGATCCTGTAAAACCCTATAGGAGGACGAATTCATTCTAGTTATTAGCTTCAAGGTTGTAAACCCTAACACAAATTGTGTGTTCGTATTATTGTTAATAATATTGAAGCTTTTGATTAGATATTCTGTTATATACAAGTTTGTTCTTCAAGTTATTAATAAACTATTCCGCAAGCTTATTAATAA
The DNA here is from genome assembly GCA_949592205.1 of Helichrysum umbraculigerum. Classification (NCBI taxonomy): domain Eukaryota; kingdom Viridiplantae; phylum Streptophyta; class Magnoliopsida; order Asterales; family Asteraceae; genus Helichrysum; species Helichrysum umbraculigerum. The sequence continues at coordinate 118,787,852 of CATIUR010000001.1, forward strand.
TTAATCAAAGTAATACATACTAAGATCTCTAGCTGGGATCATCAAGTGGTATCAGAGCTTGGTATTACTTTGATCTTGAAGAAGGTAATTAAATTTTGCAGCTTTTTCAACAAACAACAACATGTCTACTGAAACAATGGAAGGTATTCAAGCTACAAAAATCCCCATGCTCAAACCCGATGAATTTGAGCTATGGCAGACTAGGATTAGACAATACATGTTGCTGACTGATTATATGATGTGGGAGGTGGTTACTAATGGACCAGTTTATACTAAGGATGCAGATGGTAAAAAGGAAGAAAGACCACCACCAAAGACTGATGCAGAGAGAAAAGAAAGAGCAACAGAGTGGAAGGCATTAAGTACTCTACTTTTGTCTATTCCTAATGAGTATCAAAGGAAGTTTGAAAACTGTGAAGATGCTCAGGTTCTTATGCAAGCAATTGTTAAGAGATTTGGTGGTAATGATAACACCAAGAAGAATAAGAGATCTCTTCTCAAACAACAGTTTGAAAACTTTGCAGGTGTAAAGTCTGAAACTCTGACTCAGACTTTTGATAGATTTCAAAAGCTTGTGGGTGATCTTGAGAATCACAATGTCAAGATTGATAAAGATGACTTGAACAGGAAGTTTCTAAGATCACTTGGTACAGATTGGAATATGTACACTGTGGGACTTAGACAAAGTCCAGATCTTGAAGAGAAAGAGATTGAAGACCTGTACAATGATCTGAGGAATTTTGAGCCTGAAGTTCTAGCGTTGAAACAGTCCAATGGTGGCTCTAACAATGCTGCTTTTGTTTCTGTTGGTGAATCTGGTAGTTGTAGCACATCTGGTGCTAATGATAATGTATTGGAAGCATTCTTTGCAAGCCATGTGAATTCATCATTAACTACAGAAGATTTGGAGCAGGTTAGTGAAGAGGACCTGGAAGAGATGGATTTAAGATGGCAGATGGCCATGATTACAATCAGGGCAAAGAGGTTTATGCAGAGTTCTGGGAACAGAAATTTTTCTTACAAGAGAGATGGTGTAGCTGGTTTTGACAAGAGCAAGGTGGAGTGTTTCAACTGTCACAAGATGGGACACTTTGCTAGGGAGTGCAAGAGCACACAGGCTGGAGGATCTCAGAATGGTTTTGTAAGAAATAATTCTGGTCCTCAAAGAAGATTGATACCAGTTCAGAACACCACTTCAGATTCATTGGTTGCTCAAGATGGAATGGGAGGATTTGACTGGAGTGATCAGGAAGAGCTTGTAACCACAAATCAAGCTTTGATGGCTGTCACAGAAGAACCAGAGTCTTCAGACATTCCATATGAGGTACAATCTAAATTATGTTCTCCTACTTGCAAGAAAATGGTTAAATTTTATAGGGATCATAATATGGTTGTGTGTAATGAATTAAAAGCTTGTAAGGAAAAGAGTCAACATGCCACTTTAGCTATTGAAAACTTAGAAAATCAGATAAAAGCTTATGTAAAGAATGAATCTCAATTTCACTTAGATATTAAGTATCTAAATTGGGAAAAGAAAGCTTTACAAACAAAAGTTGATATGCTAAGTGCTAAGTTGGCTGAGGCAATTTCTGATAAGGAGTCAATAAAATTGAAAGTTGATGAATTGGAAAATGTTTCAAAAGGTGTTCAAAACTTAATCAAGTCTCAAATTCATGATAAATTAAAACTTGGATTAGGTTACAACCTTAATGCTGTTCCTCCACCTTATAATCATACTTATTTCCCACCTAAAAGTGATTTTGTTTTAGAAACACTTAAGGTAGGTGTGTCTGAGGAGGTTAAAAAGGTAGATCCAGTTGTTAATTGTGCTGATAATGTGAATTTTGATAAAGTTGAGGTATCTGATTGGACTGAGGAAGATGAGAGTGATAGTGATAGCTCATCAGGTGGTAATTCTGTAGATGGTAGTGTTAAGTCTATTACTGGTCTAGTTTCTGAACTTAATAGTACTAAACTAGAAGAGGGTAAAAAGATGTTTGTTGAGAAAGCAAAAGCTCAAATAGATCAAGTCAGGAAAACCAACAAGGCTAGTTCAGGTTTAGGGTATGTACACAAAAAGGTCAATACTGAATCAAAAGACAAGTTGAAATCTGAGTGTGATAAGTGTACATGTAAATCAAAGAAGTCTGAGTTACATACTGCAAGTAATGTGAATAAATCCATTCCCAGGGGTAATCAAAGAAATTGGAACCAATTGGTTTCACAAAGGTTGGGTAATGGGTTTGAATGTGTGAAAAGAAAGTCATGTTTTATTTGTGGTAGATATAATCATCTTCAACAGGACTGTTACTACAATCCTAAAAATAATAGGAACAGTGGTACAGGTCATGTGTTGATAAATAAGCCTAACAGAGGCAAGGCTGCAGCCCCTATTAATGCTACAGCAGTGCCCCTGTCAACGGCTAACAGAGGCAAGACACGAACAGGGGAGGGTTTGACCACTGTCAGGCATGGTACCTCTGCTGGTATTAAACATTTCAAAAGAATGTATATACCAAGTAAAGCTACCACTGCCAGGGTAATCAATACAAACTTAAAGGTGACCACTGTCAGACCATTAACCCCTGTTAGGTCAAAAATTGATTGTTTTTGGAGACATAAAAATGAGTGTAAATCTGAAGTGTCCAAAACCAATGCAGCACTGAGATCAATCACTGTCAAAAGGGTTGATGTCAAAGGTGCTCATGGGAAACCCAAAGCCAAATTGGTTTGGGTTCCCAAGAAAAACTAATTGTTTTTCTCATATATGTGCAGGGCAAGCCACCAAGCTTATGGCATATTGATTCTGGTTGTTCAAGATACATGACTGGAGACAGGAAAAAGCTACAGGACTTTAAAGCGTTTGATGGAGGAGATGTAGCATTTGGAAGCAATCCTAAAGGAGGTAAAATCACAGGTAAAGGTAAGGTAAAAAGCAGTAAGCTCACTTTCAATGATGTTTATTATGTTGAGCAATTGAGATACAATTTGCTTAGTGTGAGTCAAATCACAGATAAGCAAAATCCTGTATATTTCACTGACACAGAATGCCTTATACTTTCTGAAAAACTCAAAATACCTGAAGATAAGATTTTAATGAGAGTTCCAAGAAAGGATAATGTATACTGTAGTGATTTAAACAAGATGGAATCTCAAAATGTTAACTGTCTCATTTCTAAAGCTACTGTATCTGAATCTGAACTATGGCATAGGAGGATGTGTCACTTGAATTTCAAGACCATGAATAAACTTGTTAGGAATAAGCTAGTGAGAGGCTTACCTGAAAAGTTATTTGAATGCAGTGACCACTGTGTAGCATGTCTCAAAGGCAAGCAACACAAGACCTCTTATAAGACCAAGCTTGTGAATACCAATACCACTCCCTTACACCTGTTACATATGGATTTGTTTGGCCCTACCAATGTAGCTAGTCAAGGGAAGAAATCTTACTGTTTGGTAATAACTGATGATTACTCTAGAATGAGTTGGGTGTTCTTTCTTAGGAATAAGGATGAGACAGGTGAAATACTTAGATCATTCATAACTAGGATTGAGAATTCAACTAATCAAAAGGTTAAGATCATCAGGTGTGATAATGGGACAGAATTTAAGAATCATGAGATGAATAAGTTCTGTGAGGATAAAGGTATAGAAAGACAGTATAGTGCACCTAGGACTCCACAACAAAATGGAGTAGCTGAGAGGAGGAATAGGACACTAATTGAGGCTGCTAGAAGCATGCTAGCAGATGCTAAACTTCCAATGTCCTTTTGGGCAGAGGCAGTTAGCACTGCTTGTTATGTTTTGAATAGGATTTTGATTATTAAACCTCATAACAAGACACCCTATGAGTTATTCTTTAAGAGAAAACCTTTGGTTAGCTTTTTAAAACCATTTGGATGTCCTTGTACTGTCTTAAATACCAGAGATCGTCTTGGTAAGTTTCAGAGTAAGGTAGATGAGGGTGTATTTGTTGGATACTCTATTCAAAGCAAGGCTTATAGAGTATTTAACAAAAGGACTAGGATCATAGATGAGACCATGGATGTGACCTTTAATGAACATACATCAAATGTAGAAGGAAAAGGTCCAGAAGTTTTGTTTGATATTGATGCACTAACCCATGCTTTTAGATATCCAGATTTGTCTATTAGTGCAGATACAGATGCAGGTACAGATGCAGGTAATGATGCAGGTAAAGATGGGAATTCAACCTCAAGTCAAACTAAAAAGGATGACTTGAAGTATGTATTGTTTCCTATTTGGTCTCCAGATCCTCCAGAAGCATTCCAGTTAGAGCAAGATGAACCTTCAGATGATTCAAGTGAGTCAAGTAGCAAAAATGGTTCAAAGGAAGAAGATGGTTCAATTCCAACAGAAAATCAACCATTTACTTCAAAGGGTTCTCATATAGTTTCAGAGCATGATTCAGAAGGAGAGCCCGATTCTCCAAAATTTGTTGAACAAAGTCCTCCATTTCAAGTTTTGGAAAGGACTTCTTTGTCAGATTCTGAAGCAACTCCAAAGCCTTCAAAAGAAAGAGAGGAAAGAGAGTCTTTCTCAGACTCTGAGGTAGATAATCTATTGGGTTCTAATTTGGAAAGAGATTTACTTGATACTTCTACCTCTAAGTATTTGGTTCATAAAGATCATTCTTTGGATTTGATTATTGGTGATATTATGACTCCTGTTCAGACAAGACATCAAACCAAGGTAAGAGAAGAAGATGTACATACTTCATTATATGTATGTTTTCTTTCTCAGATGGAACCAAAGAAGGCAGTGGAGGCTCTCAAAGATCCAAGCTGGATTGAATCTATGCAGGAAGAATTGTTGCAATTCAAACTGCAAGATGTGTGGGATTTGGTTGATCTTCCAAAAGGAAAGAAAGCTATAGGCACAAGATGGATCTTTAAGAACAAGAGAGATGAAAGAGGGATAGTGATCAAGAATAAGGCTCGGTTGGTAGCACAGGGGTACACACAGGAAGAAGGCATAGATTATGATGATGTCTTTGCCCCTGTTGCTAGAATAGAAGCTATTAGATTATTTTTAGCTTATGCATCTTATTAGGATTTCAAAGTCTATCAAATGGATGTGAAGAGTGCTTTTCTTCATGGTCTAATTGATGATGAGGTGTATTTTTGCCAACCACCAGGGTTTGAAGATCCAACATATCCAGAAAGAGTGTGCAGATTGAAGAAAGCATTGTATGGATTACATCAAGCTCCAAGAGCTTGGTATGATACTCTGTCTGAGTACTTGCTCAAGAATGGATTCAAGCGAGGTACTATTGACAAGACATTGTTTACCAAGAGGGTTCAAAGAGATATATTGCTGGTACAGGTGTATGTTGATGATATTATTTTCGGGTCTACAAGGGATTCATTGTGCAAAGAGTTTGAGGATTTAATGCATAAGAAGTTCAAGATGAGTTCAATGGGTGAACTCACATTCTTTTTAGGATTGCAGGTCAAGCAGAAGTTAGATGGAATCTTTATTAACCAAGGGAAGTATGTGAAAGATATTTTGAATAAATTTGGTTATAAAGATGTGAAGGTAGCTAGCACTCCCATGGAGGCACATAAACATCTTAATTCTGATCCTGAGGGGGAGGAAGTAGATGTGCACTTATACAGGTCAATGATTGGTTCATTGATGTATTTAACTTCATCTAGACCTGATATAATGTTTGCAGTGTGTCTTTGTGCTAGATATCAGACCATTCCAAAGCAGTCACACATGTATGCTGTGAAGAGGATCTTTAGATACTTGAAAGGTCAACCAGACTTGGGCCTTTGGTATGCTAAAGGATCAGATTTTGAGCTAAAGGCCTTCACAGATAGTGACTATGGTGGTGAGAATATGGATAGGAAATCGACTAGTGGAGGATGTCAATTTCTTGGAAATAGATTAGTGTCATGGCAATGTAAAAAGCAGACCACGGTTTCCACTTCTACAGCAGAAGCAGAATATGTTGCAGCATCAAGTTGCTGTGCACAGGTTCTTTGGATTCAGAATCAAATGCTGGATTATGGTTTGACTTTCATGAACACTCCTATTTATATTGATAATACTTCTGCTATTAGTATCATTCAGAATCCAGTTAAGCATTCAAAAACCAAACACATTGAGATCAGATATCATTTTATACGAGATTGTTATGATAAAAGATTGATTCATATTTTTAAAATTCATACTGATAATCAACTTGCAGATCTTTTTACAAAAGCATTTGATGTAGGAAGATTTACATTTTTGATAACTAATATTGGTATGATCAATCTCACGTAGTGTTTTGGTCTGGATTTGATACTAACAGGGGTAAAATATATTGTATGTGACAGGGTCAGGTGTTGCCACTGTTAGCTTCATCATGATAACAGATGGTGCCACTGTTAGTTTACCTTTGCCACTGTCAATGTATTTTAAACCCCTGCTGTATATGTGTGTAATTTAACCCCTGCTAGTTGTTTTTCTTAGTTTAATATTGCAGGTTTCAGCCACTGTCAAGAGACATCACTTGAGCTGGAATTTAATGTTTTATTTGTTTCTTCTTATTTTTTTTTTGATTAAAAAAAAAAAAAAAAAAAAAAAAAAAAAAAAATTCGTTGTCTAACTAAGCTAAGTTTATGCCCCTGTTAGTTCTAAGTTGGCGTTTCCTTTGTCGGATGCCCCTGCTAGACTATCAGCCGCTGCTAGCTTTGTTAGATGGTTAGAAAGGGTTGACTATAAATTGACCAAGTGAGGTACCCCTGTTGGATTTGTTTGTAAATTGTGCCCCTGTTGGGTATAACCAGCAGTGCCACTGCTAGTTCTATTTTTAGGGCTTGGCACTGTCATCAATTAAATACTCAAATACTTCACTTTTTCAATTACGCATTCAAAATTTTCAAAACCCTTCAATAATCGCTCTCGCTTTGAGTTGTTTATTGTAATTCACTCTTCGTTCGTTCATCAATTACATCAATGGCATCTTCATCGTCATCTGATTCTGATCATTCTACGCTAAGTGTTCATTCTGAACACAATATGAGGGCTTTCTTGAATAAAGAACTTGCCGATGAGTATTTTCACCCTATTATTGATTTCTTGAGTAATTGTCCAGTTACACATGCTCTTACTGTTTGTCCACGATTAATTCGATCGCATATTCAAGAATTTTGGAAGAATGCAAAGGAAGGGAATGTTAATGGCATTACTCACATTCATTCCACTGTCAAGGGTCAGAAGGTAATGGTTACTGAGATTGTTCTAAGAGAGCTTTTACAGTTTGATGATGAAGGTGGAATTCTGGAATTATCGAGAGAAGATTTGTTTAAAGGCATTATGGATATGGGGTATGAAGGTTCAGGAAAGACAAGATCAGAATATACTTTCTTGAAGTCATGGTTTTGTCCTCAATGGAAGTTCTACATTCATACTTTTCTGGTATGTTTGTCTCAAAAGAGAACTAGTTTTAATGAATTTAGTTCTACTATTGCATATCCTATTATCTGCTTGGCACAGGGTATTAAATTTAATATGTCTAGATTTATCTTAGATAATATGGTTAGGAATGTAAAGGGTGATACATTCGTTATGTACCCTAGATTTGTTCAGCTTTTATTGAATAATCAATTGTCAAATCTGCCAGCAGAGGATAGTGTGATTGTTAGTTCTACTCTATCTTTGAGGACTATTAAGGCTATGAATCAGTATCAGAATGCTTTTTCTAAGAAGGAAACTGCATTATTTTCTACAATGCTAGTTACTCCTTCTGCCACTGGTGGTGTATTACCAACACCATCTGGACCAAATGATGACAGACCAATAACACAAGTTGGTTCTGAACACACATCAGGAGGTGGCATCAAAAGAAAACAAGGGAACAAACAGCCTACCCAATCTAAAGCCAAGAAATCCAAGAAGGCTACACAGGCTATGGAGATTCCTGTTTCTCCACAGTCTCAGTCAACTGTCCCAACACAACAGGTGAACATACTTGATGAAAATGTTCATTCTGGAAGGGCTGCCACTACTGTTTCTAGCCCACTGGCAGGGCAGGATAGTGGTAACATTAATCAGACCCAACCAGAGGCAACTATGTTTGATGAACCTATGGGTGATGATTCAAATGTAGGTCCCAGTACCAATAACCAAGGGACATCTGCAGTGGCAGATGTGGGCAAGGATTTAACTAAGAGGTCACACTCTAATGTTGATGAGCCTAGTGATACTGATGAATTTACGATTTCCTATCTTGTACATGATATCAATAAACTGTGGAGCAAATATGAGAGGGAAAGGGCTTACAGAAAAGAGGCTCAACAGAAAATTCAAGCTCAGGATGAGTTAATTGCTAAGCAGAAGGAGATCATTGATCATCAGAAGGCAGAGTTGCTTGATGTGCAGAATAGATTGTTAATGCTTGAGGAGGCTGTCAACAATATTCTTCTACCTGCGAATAAGTTAAAGGAATCTTCAGGCAAGGGGGAGAAGAAAGCAGATGATGATAATATGCCTGAAGATGATAGTTCAAGAAAAGCTGATGATGATGATGATTCACATGGACCTCATGATGATATGAGTGGAGCAATGATAAATATTGATGAGATGCATGATGATTCTGCAGCTACGGAGGTGATTGAGCTTGATGATAATACAGTTGAGATGGATATATGTGAGCATAATGAGGCACAATCAGAAGACACTGTGGAGTTAGTGTTTGATGATAAAGATGATGATTATGTGCAGAGCAGGGATAAGGCTGAGGAGGAGCTCAATGTCTCTGATTATGTGATACATGAAAGTTTAGATGATGAGATGGTAGATGCTGCAGATGACAGAAGTATGGTGGTATATATTGGTGAAGATTCTTCTGAAAATGTTAATACAAGTGATGGTGCAGGAGCAGAGCAGACTGATGAAACAGTTTATCAGGTATTTCCATTGAATAAAGGGTTGCCTGAGAAAGCTGCACTTAGATTATATTTTTGGGATGTGATGGGTGCTAACCTGGAAAATAAGAAAAGAGTCAGTTTCAGTGATAGGCCAGTGTATGAGGTGGTTGATGATGTTGAAAAAGAGATGAAAGAAGGAGAAGTTGAGGTTAAGGGGGAGCAATCAAAATCAATTGATGAAGAGAAGAAGTTGCAGACCTTTACAAGAAAGAAATCTATTCCCAGAAGAAAGCCAACTAATACTTTATCCCCTGTCAAAACTTCTACCACTGTTGTCACAATTTCAACCACTGTCAACACTAACACTACCACTGTTACATCTACCCCTGTTAGTACACCAACACCTACCACTGTTGATACACCAATCACCACTGCTGTCATATCAACCCCTGTCACAACTACCACAACAACAAGACCAAGAGAGGTACCTGTTACAATAAGAGAACTAACTTCACCACTCAAGCCTGAGTCTAAATTGCCTGTGATTGATCCAAAAGACAAAGGTAAAGGAAAGTTAAAAGAAAAATCAAAAGTGAAAGAAATTAAAGAACCTCATCTTGAGTCTCATGATATGCTAAGGATGCAAGTAGAAGAAAGGGAAAGGTTGATAAGGAGAGCTGCAGAAGCTAAAGCTGAAGATGAGGGTGATGATGTTAAAATGATTTTGGATGATCTGAGTGTAGTGACTATTACACAGAAAGCTGCAGAGATTGTTAAAGAAAAGACTGCACAAGGATTAAAGCTTCCTGCTCAGAGAGTTCATGATTATTTAAAGAAGAGGAAAGGTAATGAAGAGGAAGAGTTATCTTCTGGATTTTTGTTGATGAAAAGGTCAAATGAGGAAAGGGCTAGAAAGAAAAAGCAAGAGGAATTAGCCAAGAAGAGGAGTAAACCTTTACCATATGCTGAAAGGAGAAGACAAATGATCAATGCTCTGTCTGAAAATTATGCCCCAGCTAAAATTGTTAAAGGATGGAATATGCAGAAGCTGCAACAGGCATATGATAGGTATATGGGAAGAGATGATGAGTGGACCAAGAAATTGGAAGAGAATAGGCATTTGAATGCATTGATAAAGGAGAAGAAAGAAAAGGCAGATAGGGAAATGGTAAAGTTTCTGAAAGAAGAAGAAGAAAGAAGAGAAAAAGCAGCTGCTGAGGCAGCAGAGAAAGCCTTAGAGGATAAGCAGAATGAAGTCAGAAGAAATTCATGGAAAAATCAGATTTCTAAAGACAATGTTATTCCTGACATTCCAAGATTTGATCCAGAGTTGAAAAAGAGAATCAAGATTCTGACTGATAGCAAGGAGATTTCTGAAGGACCAAGAAAGGCTAGAATTATAAATTGGGAAGGAGTAGCAATTGATTATGGTTTCATAAAAATGATCCTTGAGATCAAGATTGAAAGGGAAAGAGGATTTGATGACCATGTTGGAAGTATGATTGATTTGCTCAGAATCTGTACAAGAGATGATCTTATGGAGTTGTATCAAGTGAGCAGAATCAGGAATAGAAAGAACTCAGAGGCTGTGATTGAAAGACAAATGATGGAGTTATTGCAAAGCATGTTTGAACCAGCAAGCATGTATCACTTATTCTTTCATTGTCATCAAAGGGTTATAACCTGGAGATATTTTGCCAGAGCTGGAGTACACATGGTAGTATTTAACAATGGGCAAGTGATCTACATGTTTGATGATCGACACTATGTGCTGGGAACAGGGCTGCTGAATAGATTGGTTGATTTGAAGTTATCTACAACCATCATTACTGAAGGAGCTTACAGAGCTTTATACATGGTGTTCAATCAACTGCATAAGAGGCAAACGATGAAGGAGAAAGAAGAAGAAAAGAAGGATTGAAACTTGAATCATTACTTTGAATGATCAAGTTTAGGGGGAGATTGTTGAGAACTGAGACACTGATAGATTTGCTCAGAATACAAGTATTGTGCCGCTGTTAGAAGTACAGCCACTGTTAGTAGTTGCCACTGCTAGTTAGTAGCTGCCGCTGTCAAGTAGTTTGTCTAACAGTGCCACTGTTAGTGTGTAGTTTGTATTTTGTATCGAGTACTCAACCACTGTTGATAATATACGAGTACTACCTCTGTTAGTGATGTAGATAACCACTGTTGGTTAGATATAGTTGAATAGAGAGAATTATGGAATAGATATGATTCCTTAATAGTTTGATTCTGTAAAGGACTCTATATGTTATAAATAGAGATCCTGTAAAACCCTAGAGGAGGACGAATTCATTCTAGTTATTAGCTTCAAGGTTGTAAACCCTAACACAAATTGTGTGTTCGTATTATTGTTAATAATATTGAAGCTTTTGATTAGATATTCTGTTATATACAAGTTTGTTCTTCAAGTTATTAATAAACTATTCCGCAAGCTTATTAATAATTAATCAAAGTAATACATACTAAGATCTCTAGCTGGGATCATCAAATACCTACAATATAACACAATAAAAACATTTCCAGACATTTGTCTGTTGAAACCATACGCACCCTTTGACATTTTAACACCAACATCATATTATATACTCCCTCCCTTCATACAACTCACACATACACACCCACACCAACTTTCAATTATTTGTGCTCACTGTTCTTCTCCTTCATCATCGGCAGTGGCAGCAGCAAGAGTAGAAGTGGAACAACAACAAAACCATCATCTCTTTTGTTCTTCATCATCATCTCCACCTTCATTTGATCATCACATTCATCATCTTCATCATCGCCGAATCATTATCACCATCGGACCATCATCATCATTCACAGCACCATTTTCATTTTCACCATTGTAAGGAACACATAACTTTTATGCTCATTTCTATGTTAATATACTTGTATAAACTTGTTATAACTTGTTTGTGAAAGATTGAAACTAAAACAAAGTAAAAATCAAACCTTGGTGATGATAATTTTTGGAACAAAAATTATACTCTGTACATGAATTGTAGTGTATACAAGGGAGATAAATGGGTAAAAATTTATTAAATGAAGTTATATTTTGTTACCCATAACGTTTGTAAAAGAACATAACTCGAATCATAGCAAAAACATAGTTTGATTTCGGACTGAAAATTGAACATCGAACAGAGTACTGGTCAAGAATAACCACACCCAATCGGCTAGATAATGATAGCCGATCGGCTAGGATGAGGAAGCCGTACGACTTTGGTATCTCAACTGAACGGCTAAGTGAAGGGAACCGTACGGCTAGCCTAAGTTACTACATACATTAATTAATCTTACCATTTATAGTACTTGTTATTTATAGCTAGGTTTCTAATATATATATTTTTGGGTAAAGGTTTCTAATATTTTATTAATTAACAAATATTAATACTATTATTACAATTAATGATATATATATATATATATATATATACACACACACACACACACACACACACACACACACACACACAACGACAAAAATACGGGTATAAATATATATACATTTGGATAAATAAAACTTATGCATTTGTACATATACCCGATCCGAATGAAAATATATTATTATGACAACTTTTGGGAACGTTAATATTATAAACAAAATACATGACTGTGAGTCAAACGTATAGTCTGGAGACATTATCTTAGCACATACATGTTGTAAACAATCAACTTTAAATATATATACACGACGAATTTTGAAACGATAACATTTATTTATTTTATAAACGGAAATAAATACGACAAGAAAAATGTAAACGAATTAACATATCGTTTGAAACATTGTTTTATATTTATATATGTATATAAATATAACGAACGACAAACTTTTCATATATATATATATATATATATATATATATATATATATATATATATATATATATATATATATATATATATACGTACTACTCATTTGCGTGACTACAAAAATCGAATATTTAGTTATATTCACGAATAGAGATTTTCTTGTCAAACGAAAACTTATATATATTTATACGTAAACTGTCACACCCCCAATTTCATGATTTGCGGAAGCGATGATTTTGAGTGCGACTAATCAAATATCAAAACACCAAAGTACAAGCAAACGACTCTACATGATACGTTTATAATTATATTTCAAAATTAGTAAAAAGTTTAATTCATAAGTTTGCAACATAATAGTGGGTTCGCAAATGATTTCTGAAGATTTTAATACATAACGTTTAACAAAATATAATGCAAGAAAATCTTCATATGTTTGTAGATGCATGCGACTCGTAAGTAGATAGCTTATCCTGAGGGCCATCCCACTGTTACTGATCACCTGAGAATACAACACTAAAAGGTCAGCTATAAAGCTGGTGAATCTCACAGGTTTAACATAAAAGATGATGTGATCAACATGATTATCCGAAGATTTAATACCGACAATGATAACCAACTGAGTCAATAAATAAAATAACTAACCAAATAACAGTGATCACGAAAACAAGTAAGTGTTGTATCTCACCCCAAGTTTTAAATCAGTAGAACAATAAAAGTGGGGCTGTGAGACTCACCTGAGTCACCGAGAAATGAATATATCCGATGTGGAATGAACAGTCCGAAACCTTCTAATGCCCTAAGCATATAAGGTCATGTATAAGTGAACGTCTATACAGATCACTACCGTTATGTGTCCATTCTTCCGCTTAATGTTTGGTTTATCCGATTTGATTATGTCCATATGTTAAATTTGTATTCCCGGTTAAAGTTTGTAGAAATGTACGGCTCGTTGGTGGCGACTCGACATTATATTTCAAAAATATAATAATGTTTGTTTCGTATATAAATAGCTCGTTCATTTGTGTACCGTATTATTTATAACTATCCGTACGTATGAGTTCAAAATTTGACAACTCAGTTTCTGTTTTGGACCCTATGATCCGCCGGATCAACTGCAGATCCGCCGGATCCGTGTTATCTTTGAGTAAATCCACCGGATACAGGACTGGTCCGCCGGATCCAAACATGATCCGACGGATCCATGTTATTTTAGGTGGAATCCGCCGGATTCGGGTATTTTGATGGTGATCCGCCGGATCAGATACCTGATCCGTCGGATCCTGGCTTTGTTTCATGGTCTGATCGAAGTTCAATCCACCAACAAGATTCTAACCTTAATTGTTGGGTATAATCAGTTTATATAACGCTAGTATATGATGATATAAGCATTTTAACATAATAATTTTTGAAGAAAAGTGAAGTTTTCTTACTAATTGAAATCGAGACCGAGTGATGATGATGATGAACCGTGATGAAGATGATGATCAAGGATGAAGATGATGATGATGATTATGTTGCTGTGATGATTGTTGTTGTTGTTGATGATTAAACCGAGAGCAAGAGAGGGAGACCGAGAGAAAGAGATGAGAGAGCCGAGAGTTTGAGTTTGTGCGTGTGTGTGTTTGAATTATTGGAGTCGGTTGATATAACCGGCTCCAATAATTGATGTAGGGGTGTATTTTATACCCGTGTTTGTTTACCCGATCATAATGTAGTATAATGTTTTCAAATGACAAATTTCTAAATACTAAATCGTATATATTTTTAATCGAAGTATTTTATAAAAATACTTTTAATGAGAAATAAAATTATATCTTTGTTTCACTTTGGTTTCACGGATATTTTTCAATGTACAAAATGTGTTTAAACTCTCAACCGAGTAAATAATTATTATTCTCAATAATAATACATTATTTAAAAATGTTTTTCACCAACGTCCGTATTTAAGATTTTGCGTTCTTTCAGATTTGTTTGTGAATGATTATTAAATAATCATTTAATATTATATATATATATATATATATATATATATATATATATATATATATATATATATATATATATATATATAATATCCGAATACTTTCGTATTAACACGTACCAAGTACGAATGATTAAAGTTTAAATTGGCCGCTAATTTTGGCCCTTTTGGACCGGGTGTCACATTCTCCCCTTGCTAGGAGAATTACATCCCGAAATTTAACCGCAACCTATGTCCGTGTGTTTCTAAGGCCAACTATGTGATATGTCTAATTCTAAGACATTCGAGTCTTCTCCCCTTGTTAGACTTAAGCCTACCGATCACTAAAGAACTGAGGGAAATTTCGATTTCTATTCGACCGTTGTCTACGTGACAAAGTCAATCCGTATTATCAAGCATTACCATGAATTGGGATTTATAGTCCACCGAACTTTGTAGATCTTACTGTGTTCCTAGAGTTTAACGTAACTACCGATACCGTACAAGATATATGTAACCGTTTTACATTTACATATATAGATTTGCGATACATAAACCGAATTATATCAAAGTGATACCTGAACTAGATCACCGAAACGATAACCGTATTATATCACCTACGTGATACCCGAACTAGATCACCGAGGTAATAACCGTATTATATCACAGAAGTGATACCCGAACTAGATCACCGAAGTGATAACCGTATCAACTAACCCACTATTATAACACACACTACCACTGATTTATCCGTGATTAGGAAAACGATTAGTTTTCTCCGAATGAACGATTCTGACAAAATGGCCGATTTGTCGATGTATATCAATAATGATATCCGAGTTACCGATCTCAACAGAAAGCCTAGCCATAATTTTTTTTTTTTAAATGTAATTACGTATTACACTGCCGGACTCGATTAACCACAGTTTGCTAAACCAATTGTATATTTACCGTCAAGTAATAGAATAGACATTACGCACAAAGTACATACCCGTGTCAGGGTCTGGTTGAGCGTCCCTAGTTTTCAGCACGAAGAACCTTCCTTTAGCAGCGTTGTTGTCCTTCAGCTTAGGACAGTCATTTCGGTAGTGTCCTACGGTGCCACACTCGTAACAAGCTTTCACTCGGCAATCTTTAGTAAGATGCCCATAACGATTGCACTTGTCACAGGGGGTGCCACAAGGCCCGTCATGGTGGCGTTTTCACTTTGAGCAGAAGGGTTTGGTTCTAGTGTACTCCTTCTTGCTTTCAAATCCAGATCCAGAGGCGTAGACCTTGGTGGTTGTAGGCTTCTTGTTGGTTTGGCTCTGGTTGTCAGTGTTTCCATCAGATTTTCTTTTGTTGTCCTTCCCTTCACGGACAACCTGTGCCATGAGGCCGTGAGCCATACGAATGGCACTTTGGATGGTTCCTGGTTTGGAAGCAGTCACCATCCCTCTGATGCTTGCAGGGAGTCCCCAGATGTACCTCTCCACCCTTTTGTACTCAGGATTGACCATAGTTGGACACAAGAGAGCTAGTTGATGAAAACGGGTGGTGTATCAAGCTATGTCGTTGCCATTGATAGTGTGATTCCAGAATTCAGTCTCCAGCTGTTGGATCTCTTCCCTAGGGCAGTACTCTTCAGTCATCATCTTTTTCAGATCATCCCAAGGAAGTTTGTAAGCAACAACAATACCCACAGTCTGGGCATGAGTGTTCCACCAGGTAAGTGCACCTTCCATCAGTGTGCAGATAGAGTACTTGACCTTGCAGTCATCCGGGCAGTTGCAGATGCGAAAGACAGATTCCATCTTCTCAATCCACTACAGTAGGTCGATGGCTCCTTCCGTGCCCTTGAAGTTAAGGGGTTTGCAGTTGAGGAAGTCTTTGTAAGTGCAAGGTTTTTTCGGAGGGGCGTTGTTGTTGACCTCTTCGCTCCCCGGGTTTGGGTCTGATCCGCTGGTGGGAGGAGTTTGTCGAGTAGCCAGAGCTTCAGCCACTCGCTGATTGATTAGTTGTTCCAGTTCAGCTGGAGTGAAAGATTTTCGTTTCGGGGGCATGTTCCTTCAATAACAAGATAAGGGACATGTTAGAGTTTTGAATTGAAGAAAATGATTATCATAATCATATGAACACTGAACAAATGAACCGACGTATGAAATATCAATTGACAATAAAAGATAATAGGATTGTAATCAGTTAACATGCGTGTCCAAAAGATTACAAGAGTTGGAGTTTACAAAGTGCTGAAAATTATCACAACCGGAGGGATATTTATAAATTTGTTTGTTATCCGACGTGTGACCATCCGTTGTGGGGTTTGCCATTTTCGTTCGAGTGAATTTTGATAGGTATGATAGGAAAAGATTTCAGACCGTAGAGGAATACTGATTTCCGAATGTTAAACGTGATGACGAGTCAATGACGAAATTTTCTAACCTTACCGGGATAAGTCTATCTCGAAGACATGACCCTCTAAAGCTAGGGTACATCCCGGTACGATTTTTCCTGATTCGATCAACTTACGACCGGTAAGTCCTATGATGTATCCGAACAGTGGGTATGTTACCGAGTATCTGAGGCCCAATCTGTAACACCTGCATAATTAGGATAATTAATTATGCCTAATTGTTTGTAACTAGTTGTAATTAGTATGTAATAGGACTAATTACAGGCTCTATTTGTATATATATATAAGGTGATTTATATATATGTGTGTGTACTTACGCGATTTGGATAAATCGTGCGAATTAACCGGACGGAGTCCGACACAGTTTACTTGGACGTTGGTGACAAAAATTTACTTAAATAATGAGAATGTATTTTGTTATATAAAATACGCAACCGAACGAGCATTATTTATATATTATCGCGACGACATTTTAACTAACGCAACAAAACGTAATAAACGCGACTTAATAATTTAAATATTGCGACAAATGTAATTATTATTAATTTCAAGATATTTTATTTAAATACTCCAGTTACATTTTAAAACATAACTATTTGGTTAAATACTAAAAACGAACGATTAAACGATTAGGACACGGAATAAACACTGGGTTTTGAGGAGTGTTTTTCCCTCCTTTCCTTTTGGGATCAGCCAACACCCCACCACCTCTCAATCTTCTTCTTTCATTTTCACTTATACAAAACACACACACACATTCTAAACTCTCTCCACCCATTTCTTACAAATTTTCGGAATCATCAAAGCAACCCACAAGATTCACATTTTCGGAATCACCACCAAGAGAGGAACAAGATTTACAAAGGCAACATACTCGTTTTCTTCCTTTTTCGGCCTCGATTTGCAATTGTAAGGATTTCTCTAAAAACTTAGATTTACTCATTTTGAGGTATTATTTTGATGTAATATGGTGTACACAACATAGCTATAACCTAAACAAAGAAGAAAACACGATTTTACAGCTCAAAAATGGGTTAGATTTGCGTTTTTGGTCAGAAAATCTCGACACCCGAAAGTTTCTGGGCTGGTGTTCATACATGCGACACAAGCCTTGTGTCGCATAAACCCGTTTGTGTCGCACCTTGTGTCGTACCAATCCTTTAGTGTCGTAACCTTTGCGACACAATATTGTGTCGCACTCTATGTCGCATATTATGTCGTATTTTTATACGACACAACCCTTATGTCGCTATTGAATTAGCATCGCAAGCTTTTGCGACACAACCACTGTGTCGCAGAGATCTTGTGTCGCATCCCTCATGCGACACAACCCTTGTGTCGCATATAAACCCTTGTGTCGCATATTATGTCGCAGAAAACAGAAAACTTGGAAATTTTAAAGGATTTTCACTATAGAAAAAGTCAAAGTTACTGTACAAAAAAGTCAAATTTTACTGTAGCAGTACTGTAGCAAATCTACTGTAGCAAAGTCAACATTTTAGAATTTTTGCTACAAACCGTCACCAACGGGCCAAACATGTTTTCCAACAAACAAACAATTACAAACATACGGACAAACACTGGATATACTAGTTGTGTACAACTAAACGAAACGTCTCGTGAGACGCATACTTACATAACTTCATATGATTAGGCATTTGAAGGTTACGGGTTCAGAGAACCTACTTGCTTTACTTACTACTTGCTAATTGCAACTGATTACTACAAGACTCGGGTGAGTCTTACAGCCCCACTTTTACTGTTTTACATACGGGGTGAGATACATTGCTTACTTTTCTTGAACACAAGTACTAAAACTGTTTACTATACCAAACGGAATTGCATGAGTTGTTTACCATTTACAGAAGTCTCTCCATCATATATCGTTAGTTATGGACTTAAGCGCGAACACTAGTTAATGGATCCATTAGGGAAATGACCCTCCCCGCCCGGGGCAGTAGCGCTGCCACGTACTGATTTACACGTAGAAACGGGTGACTACTTATTCGTTACTGATGCTTGCTCACTTACGAGCATGTCACGGGAGCAAACATATTATTTACGGGTTAAGCTTCGATTATGAGCCTCATGGCAACGGTATAAACTTACTTATTTACATTTGCTGGACTGCAAATACTGATTTTACGATTGCTGGATTGCAATGGCTGATTTTTACGCCTACGGGCATTACCAATGAAATCTCGTGTTCAAAGCCGATATTACTTACAAACCTGTGAGATTCACCAACCTTTTGGTTGACACTTTTTAGCATGTTTTCTCAGGTACCCGGATGGAGTAGGATTACTCCAGGATTTTAGCTAGAGTCGCATGATTTCAACACAACTGCATTAATGGAGATTCTTAGCATTATCTTTTGTATATTACGATTATGTAATAGAATCTCCCGCTATACGCGTGGACTCTAGGGGAAACTACATTTTGTATACGAAAACACTAAGTTTTCAAACATTATATCTATGGAATGTAACTAATTTACAAACGTTGCATATAGATGTCGTTTGCTTTATCTTTGTGCTGTGATATTTGATTAGTAACACCCCAAACTATGCTTCCGCAAAACAGTGAATTTCGGGGGTGTTACAGATTGGTATCAGAGCCTAAGGTTATAGTGAACTAGGTTGCATTTAGTGGGCCTAGACTATGACCGTTAGGCAGTATTCTCTTATTAGACATGACTGGTTCAGAAATTACAGCATACGACTTTAATTTAACATAGCCTGATCAACTATGTACAATTAAGGGAAGATGATGTAAGGTCTGAAATGATTATGTTGAACGGGGATACGTTAGTTGACTCTGACCACGAGAGAACCGGACCATTACTTGATGAGTGCTAGCCAATAGGCTGGATATGATATATGTATATATATTAGCCTCGTCTTACTTACGTTCTGCCACAGGAATGGCAAACACACCACCTAATCCGTCACACTCTCACTCACATGGGTCACGGAACCCACGAGTAGCCAGGAGGAACACAAGGTCGCCTCGAAACAGCCCTTATCCTGTACATAACTCTCAGAACTCGGCACATCTCACGTTGCCAGTATTGGCTACCCAATTCCGCCTTCAGGAGCAAAGACTCGAAAATCTTGAACTGGAACAACACCGAATGACCTACCTGCTTCGTCAAGCTCTTGACCACATATCACAACTCCAGCGAGAACAAGAAGATACCGGCCTCTCTGTAAGCATAATCCAGGATTCAATGACCGCCGAATTAGGTGCGGATGAACTTGTAAGAAACCGACTAGAGGAATGTGAACAACGTTCACAGGAGACTGAGGATCACTCTCGTGTACTAGCACAACGACTGGCCTTAGTTGAAGACAATGCCAGGCAAACCAACAGGCTGGCAGAAACCGTGGACCGCCTTGTTGCGCTGATGGAACAGATTAATCTACATTAAGACTAGTGTAGTCTTTGTCTCGTAATCTAATGACTATCTAGCGCTATTCTATAAACTAGTCGGATGTAACAATTCCCGACACCTTTTGTAATATCTTTGTAGGATGTAACCTTTGAACTCGCATTATCCATCAAATATTCCTTGATATTTCAACTCATAATAATTGTCATTTTTCCATGTTGATGTTATGTATTACTGCTTTTATACATGTACATCTGTGACAATTACAAATTCCTACAAAATCTCATGTATCTTCATTTCTTTTATTGAAGAATCATGCCGCCAAAGACAAGACCATACACAGATGCCCAGATTACCTCCCTTATAACCCAGGCTGTTACTGAAGCCTTGGCTCGGAATACTCCACCAAATTCCACGAGGAACAGCGATGCCGCTGAAACCACTACTGCTAAACCCTGTTCATACAAAGACTTTCAGAACTGCAAACCTCTAAACTTTGCAGGTACTGAGGGAGCTATCGGTCTAGTACGCTGGATCGAGAAAGTTGAGTCTGTATTTCTTATCTGCAACTGTGCGGAGGGAGATAAGGTTAAGTTCTCCGTTAGTACTTTTACTGACACCGCACTCACCTGGTGGAACACTTATGCCCAGACTGTGAGTGTTGCTACTGCTTACCAACTCCCGTGGGAGGAGTTGAAGAAGATGTTGAGGGGCGAGTATTGCCCCAGGGATGAATTGAAACAACTGGAAATGGAATTCTGGAACCACAAGATGCAGGGTGATGATATCACCGGATACACCAACCGTTTCCACCAACTGGCACTTCTGTGCCCAACCATGGTCGATCCTGAGTACAAGAGGATCGAGAAATTCGTTGATGGACTTCCCGAGAGACTACAGGACCTGGTGACTTCATCCAAACCGGGTACTATTAAGAGCGCCATCCGTATGGCCCATGAGTTAAAGGCAAATTCTGTCCGCCGCGGCACAACTTCAACCCCATCTGCAAACAACAAACGCAAGTGGGAAGGTAACCCCAACTCATCCAACCAAACCTCCAACAAAAAGCCTGAGTACATTAAGGCTTATTCATCGGGGACTTCGGAAAAGAAAGGGTACAGCGGGAACAAGCCTTACTGTTCCAAATGCAGCCGCCATCATGACGGTTCTTGCCCTTGCTCCAACTGCAAACGGTTCGGGCATCTAGCCAAGGATTGCCGAACCAACATTTCTACCCCCAACACCAACGCACCAAAGGCCTGCTTTGGGTGCGGAAATTCAGGACACTTCAAGAAAGATTGCCCAAAGCTGAAAAATAACAACAACCCTGCTCGCGGTAGAGCATTCGTTATCAAGGCTGGGGAAGCCAGACAAGACCCGAATGTCGTGACGGGTTCGTTGCTTCTCAACGACCTTACTGCTTCTGTGTTATTTGATACCGGTGCCGATAGAAGCTTCATTTCTGAGAAATTTAGCCCTTTACTTGATATAACTCCCACTGCCTTAGGTGCTAAATACATTGTAGAATTAGCTAACGGCAAACTGATTGAGACTGATAGCATCATACCCAACTGTACACTTAACCTCACGAACGAAACGTTTCCCATTGATTTAATCCCTGTCGAGATCGGCAGCTTCGACATTATTGTCGGTATGGATTGGTTATCCAAGCACCGAGCTGAAATCATCTGCCATGATAAACTCGTTCGCATACCTCTTGTCTCCGGTGGAACCTTAGTCCTACAAGGGGAGACCGGCAGACGAAATCTGAATATTGTCTCCTGTCTGAAAACTAGAAAATACCTACGAAAAGGGTATCAAGCCATCCTCGCACATGTAACGGAGAAGAAGTCGGAGGAGAAGCGACTTGAGGATGTTCCGATCGTGCGGGATTTCCCGGAAGTCTTTCCTGAAGACTTGCCCGGACTTCCGCCACCTAGACAAGTTGAATTCCAAATCGAACTTGTGCCCGGAGCTGCACCCGTGGCACGAGCCCCTTACCGTTTAGCACCATCCGAAATGCAGGAGTTGTCTAACCAACTACAGGAACTCCTGGACAGAGGATTCATTCGACCAAGTTCCTCACCTTGGGGAGCTCCGGTCTTATTCGTGAAAAAGAAAGATGGATCTTTCCGCATGTGTATCGACTATCGAGAGCTGAATAAGCTAACCATAAAGAATCGGTACCCACTTCCTAGAATCGATGACCTGTTTGACCAACTCCAGGGATCGAGTGTTTACTCAAAGATTGATCTACGGTCGGGTTATCATCAACTCCGAGTCCGTGACAATGATATCCCAAAGACAGCCTTCCGAACTCGTTATGGGCATTACGAATTCCAAGTGATGCCATTCGGGTTGACCAACGCACCGGCTGTATTCATGGACCTTATGAATCGGGTGTGCAAACCATATCTTGACAAATTCGTCATTGTGTTCATCGACGATATACTGATTTACTTGCGCAACGAGCAGGAACATGCTCAACATCTGAAAACCATTCTTGGACTTCTGAAACACGAAGAGTTATATGCCAAATTCTCTAAGTGTGAGTTCTGGATTCGAACCGTTCAATTCCTCGGGCACGTGATTGACAGCCAAGGAATTCATGTTGATCCCGCCAAGATTGAAGCAATCAAGGGCTGGGAGTCACTGACCACTCCAACCGAAGTGAGACAATTCTTAGGTCTTGCTGGTTACTACCGCCGATTCATCGAAAACTTTTCAAGAATAGCTGTTCCCCTAACCACACTGACTCAGAAAGATAAGAAGTTCGATTGGACTGATAAACAAGAGTCAGCCTTCCAGCTATTGAAAAACAAACTTTGCAGTGCACCAATCTTGTCCTTACCCGAGGGCACCGACGACTTCGTAGTTTACTGCGATGCCTCACACCAAGGACTTGGTTGTGTGTTGATGCAACGAGAAAAAGTCATTGCCTATGCCTCACGACAACTAAAAATCCACGAGAAAAACTATACGACCCACGACCTCGAGTTAGGTGCTGTGGTCTTCGCATTGAAAATCTGGAGACATTATCTCTACGGTACGAAAAGCACCATCTTTACCGATCACAAAAGTCTCCAACACATATTCGATCAGAAAGATCTAAACATGAGACAACGTCGCTGGGTTGAGTTACTTAGTGACTACGACTGCGAGATCAAATACCATCCGGGCAAGGCTAACGTAGTTGCCGATGCCTTAAGCCGAAAAGAACGAGTGAAACCCCTTCGAGTCCGAGCACTTTCTATGACAATTCATAACGAGCTTCCTGCTCAAATCCTTACCGCTCAACTTGAAGCACTCAACGATGAAAACTTGAAAAATGAAGCCTTGCGAGGCTTGGATAAACAATTCGAAATCAAACCCGATGGAACTCGATACTTCTCTAACCGGGTGTGGTTACCCAAATTCGGAAACTTGCGAGATTTGGTGATGGCTGAAGCTCACAAATCTCGACACTCTATACATCCTGGTTCTGACAAGATGTATCACGACGTCAAAGGATTGTATTGGTGGCCTAACATGAAAGCTGACATTGCCTTGTACGTCAGTAAATGCCTAACCTGTTCCAAAGTCAAGGCCGAACACCAAAGACCCTCGGGGTTGCTCCAACAACCTGAAATTCCTCAATGGAAATGGGAACAGATTTCCATGGACTTCATTACCAAACTACCGAAAACTTCGAGTGGTTGCGATACCATTTGGGTGATCGTGGACCGTCTCACGAAATCTGCTCATTTTCTGGCCATCAAGGAAACCGACAAGATGGAGCGTCTGACTCGCATCTACATCAAAGAAATCATCTCGCGACACGGTGTACCTATCTCGATCATCTCGGATAGGGACAGCCGTTTTACTTCTAACTTTTGGCAATCATTACAGAAATCTCTTGGTACTCGTCTGGATATGAGTACTGCTTATCACCCGCAAACCGATGGCCAAAGCGAGCGAACTATTCAAACACTGGAGGATATGCTACGAGCCTGCGTAGTTGACTTCGGTACTTCTTGGGAAAATCACTTACCGTTGTGCGAGTTCTCGTACAACAACAGTTACCATACCAGCATAAAGGCTGCACCCTTCGAGGCACTTTACGGGCGTAAATGCCGATCACCGATCTGTTGGACTGAGTTAGGAGATTCCCAACTCACGGGTCCAGATATCATTCAAGAAACTACTGAGAAAATCGTTGGTATTCAAAACCGGCTGAAAGCCGCACGTGATCGTCAGAAAAGCTATGCTGACGTGAGACGTAAACACCTTGAGTTCCAGGTAGGGGACAAGGTACTTCTTAAAGTGGCACCGTGGAAGGGTGTCATTCGATTCGGAAAACGAGGCAAACTAAATCCTAGATACATCGGACCATTCGAAATCCTTGAAAGGATTGGTCCAGTGGCATACCGCCTGCAACTTCCTGCTGAACTTAGCAGCGTACACAACACATTCCACATTTCTAACTTGAAGAAATGTCTGTCTGACGAGACACTGATTATACCGCTCGACGAAATTCAAATCGATGATAAACTTCATTTTGTCGAGGAACCTATGGAAATCATGGACCGTGAGGTCAAACGATTGAAACAGAGTCGTATTCCCATCGTAAAGGTCAGGTGGAATTCTAGGCGCGGCCCTGAGTTCACCTGGGAACGGGAAGACCAAATACGACAGAAATACCCACATCTCTTCCCAGATAACGCACCGTCCGTGCACCCAAGCTAATTTCGGGACGAAATTTCTTTAACAAGGGGAGAATGTAACACCTGCATAATTAGGATAATTAATTATGCCTAATTGTTTGTAACTAGTTGTAATTAGTATGTAATAGGACTAATTACAGGCTCTATTTGTATATATATATAAGGTGATTTATATATATGTGTGTGTACTTACGCGATTTGGATAAATCGTGCGAATTAACCGGACGGAGTCCGACACAGTTTACTTGGACGTTGGTGACAAAAATTTACTTAAATAATGAGAATGTATTTTGTTATATAAAATACGCAACCGAACGAGCATTATTTATATATTATCGCGACGACATTTTAACTAACGCAACAAAACGTAATAAACGCGACTTAATAATTTAAATATTGCGACAAATGTAATTATTATTAATTTCAAGGTATTTTATTTAAATACTCCAGTTACATTTTAAAACATAACTATTTGGTTAAATACTAAAAACGAACGATTAAACGATTAGGACACGGAGTAAACACTGGGTTTTGAGGAGTGTTTTTCCCTCCTTTCCTTTTGGGATCAGCCAACACCCCACCACCTCTCAATCTTCTTCTTTCATTTTCACTTATACAAAACACACACACACATTCTAAACTCTCTCCACCCATTTCTTACAAATTTTCGGAATCATCAAAGCAACCCACAAGATTCACATTTTCGGAATCACCACCAAGAGAGGAACAAGATTTACAAAGGCAACATACTCGTTTTCTTCCTTTTTCGGCCTCGATTTGCAATTGTAAGGATTTCTCTAAAAACTTAGATTTACTCATTTTGAGGTATTATTTTGATGTAATATGGTGTACACAACATAGCTATAACCTAAACAAAGAAGAAAACACGATTTTACAGCTCAAAAATGGGTTAGATTTGCGTTTTTGGTCGGAAAATCTCGACACCCGAAAGTTTCTGGGCTGGTGTTCATACATGCGACACAAGCCTTGTGTCGCATGCTGTGTCGCATAAACCCGTTTGTGTCGCACCTTGTGTCGTAACCTTTGCGACACAATATTGTGTCGCACTCTATGTCGCATATTATGTCGTATTTTTATACGACACAACCCTTATGTCGCTATTGAATTAGCATCGCAAGCTTTTGCGACACAACCACTGTGTCGCAGAGATCTTGTGTCGCATCCCTCATGCGACACAACCCTTGTGTCGCATATAAACCCTTGTGTCGCATATTATGTCGCAGAAAACAGAAAACTTGGAAATTTTAAAGGATTTTCACTATAGAAAAAATCAAAGTTACTGTACAAAAAAGTCAAATTTTACTGTAGCAGTACTGTAGCAAATCTACTGTAGCAAAGTCAACATTTTAGAATTTTTGCTACAAACCGTCACCAACGGACCAAACATGTTTTCCAACAAACAAACAATTACAAACATACGGACAAACACTGGATATACTAGTTGTGTACAACTAAACGAAACGTCTCGTGAGACGCATACTTACATAACTTCATATGATTAGGCATTTGAAGGTTACGGGTTCAGAGAACCTACTTGCTTTACTTACTACTTGCTAATTGCAACTGATTACTACAAGACTCAGGTGAGTCTTACAGCCCCACTTTTACTGTTTTACATACGGGGTGAGATACATTGCTTACTTTTCTTGAACACAAGTACTAAAACTGTTTACTATACCAAACGGAATTGCATGAGTTGTTTACCATTTACAGAAGTCTCTCCATCATATATCGTTAGTTATGGACTTAAGCGCGAACACTAGTTAATGGATCCATTAGGGAAATGACCCTCCCCGCCCGGGGCAGTAGCGCTGCCACGTACTGATTTACACGTAGAAACGGGTGACTACTTATTCGTTACTGATGCTTGCTCACTTACGAGCATGTCACGGGAGCAAACATATTATTTACGGGTTAAGCTTCGATTATGAGCCTCATGGCAACGGTATAAACTTACTTATTTACATTTGCTGGACTGCAAATACTGATTTTACGATTGCTGGATTGCAATGGCTGATTTTTACGCCTACGGGCATTACCAATGAAATCTCGTGTTCAAAGCCGATATTACTTACAAACCTGTGAGATTCACCAACCTTTTGGTTGACACTTTTTAGCATGTTTTCTCAGGTACCCGGATGGAGTAGGATTACTCCAGGATTTTAGCTAGAGTCGCATGATTTCAACACAACTGCATTAACGGAGATTCTTAGCATTATCTTTTGTATATTACGATTATGTAATAGAATCTCCCGCTATACGCGTGGACTCTAGGGGAAACTACATTTTGTATACGAAAACACTAAGTTTTCAAACATTATATCTATGGAATGTAACTAATTTACAAACGTTGCATATAGATGTCGTTTGCTTTATCTTTGTGCTGTGATATTTGATTAGTAACACCCCAAACTATGCTTCCGCAAAACAGTAAATTTCGGGGGTGTTACACAATCATATATATATATATATATATATATATATATATATATATATATATATATATATATATATATATATATATATATATATATATATAATATATAATAGCCTAATTATTATATGTATATACCTTATATACACACTGATGTCGTGTGAATAGAGTACAAAATAACAAGTTTTAAATAAATGGAAATACTAAAATAACTATCACACAAGCCAGGCAAGAATAACCCGTTCGTATAATATAGCTTTTAAAGTAAGTCCGAGTCGAACACTGTGAATGGTGGTTATAATTAAAATAGAATTTATAATTCAATTAAAATATACAATATACAGATAAGGGGGATACATTTTAGTTCCGTATGAACGTATTTAAGAATACTAAATTATAACCAATTCAATAGAAAACAATTAACTAAGGGATAGTAAACAATTAGAGATAAATATGTATTTACTTAGATTATTTATTGTTGGTTATTATTATTGGTGAATTGCTAAAGTAGAAAATCACAAAGATTAAGATAATTTTCATATAGCAACACTCCCAAAGATTAAGTAAAGTATTACTATTTATTAAGATCTATCAGCAGTTTATTAATACAATTCCAAGATTAGGTTGAATTACAATGTTACTTAACATTAATAATTGACAATCATTAATTAATTTATAAAACTCACAAGATTAGTAAAGCTATCTATATAAATCAATTAACTGTTATCAATATTAATATAACACAGACAATTCTTGTATAATAAGCATTCAATAACATAGTTCCAACAATAATATAAATCTAAGCAAATACAATAAATATTAGTTCATAATTAAATTAAGCATAATCATAATCAATATTCAATAATAAAACACATTCAAAATTAAATAAAGAATAAGATACGCAAATCAAAACCGTGAACTACGCTCCGTACGCTTGATCATAGACAAACCCTTGCGAACCCGCGACTCTAAATTGCTCCTAAAACCCCTAGAAAGTGTTTCTAGTTGAATTTGGGGTTAATAATTCGTAACCTGCGAATTATTATGGTTATTGAGGTATATTTCGAAGCTGGAAGGTGTTTTCTATTTATAATAGCTGAAAGTCGGTCCCAAACGGCGGTTGAAAGGTCCAACCGGCGGTTGGGTACTTTATCTCCAAGTACAACTCCTCGTTTCTCGAATATTCCAGATTTTTAATCCAACCGCCGGTTGAAAGGCCCAACCGGCGGTTGAGTTTTTCTCCAAAAAGGCTGAATTTTTGATATGTTGTAGCCCTATGTGTTAGCTAAATTTGGCCGCTTGAATCAACTCATTTGGACTCCGTATGAGGAAGTTATGGCCAAAATACTAACGCATAGCAGGAAATTCAGCATTTACACTTTTCTTCAGTTTTTGATCTAAATTTCGCTCCTTTTCATCCAAGCTTTATTCGAAACACTTATTTAATCTTATCACTCCACTTTTTAGCTATTTTCTTTATAAAATCTTTTCTTGGCCCATTCTTTAAGTCTTTATTCTCTTCGGGTTTTTCTTCATTTCTTCATTTTCTTCAGTTTTGGACTTGTTCTCGTTCCTTTTTCTTCAATCTTTAATTAAAATACATCTCTGCAAATATTAACGAAATAAGTATCTAAAATCATATAAATGTACTAAAATATATATAAATATAGGGATAAATAGTATAAAATATAGTATCTATTTGATGCTTATCAAATATCCCCACACTTAAGTTCTGCTTGTCCTCAAGTAGAGTACTGAATAAAATTAAATAAGCATCAAACTAATATTTAAGAATCAGAATACCAATACTAAAAACCTGTTTTATAAATTATAAATTTAAACAATTTAATTAACATGGATAACTATAATGTACAAATAAAAATTATTATTGTTTATGCAATATATAGTTCATGAACGATTACTAATATATTTGTCCACTTTAAACAATCTATATTTATACTTCTGAATACCCCTTTATTGTTAGTATGCATATTACTTATGATTTCCATATATGATATACTCTTAAACTTAATTATACAATTTCCTCTTATATTCCCATTAAATATATAAAATGCATTTTTAAGAATCAAGACATTGGTGACAGGTCTGCATTTTCATGCAACAGAGCGACATAACTTGATTCAGGTTTAAGCAAAACCATACTTGGTCAAACAATTTTGGCGACCTTGTTAGGTATCTTTTTATTTTAAGACTTTTCAAGTACTTTTGACTTGCGTTTGCTTAATTTTTAAGTATATATTAATAGAGACCAGGTCTATACTTTCGTATAACAGAGGAAACGATCAATATATACCCCCAAATGTTTTCACATAAGTAAAAAGATATAAAAGTATCGTATAATAAATTTAAAATTTAAGACTTTTGTGTCATACATCATATTATGTATCATAAAATAATATACAAGTTATTTTATTAATTTTTTAAAATTCAGAAATCTTCATATAGATTGCCTATTAGTACATCATATCATATAACTATATATCACTTATTATTAAGTAGCTTACGTTATTTATACAAAACAGTTAATCCACATTAAAGTCTAAACTTTAAAATACAAAACAAAACTTTTAACATAAGTATTCTAACTAATAAATACTTAGTTATTCACTTAAAATTTTTAAATTTTTGATAAAATTTAAGAACAATAGAAACTTAAATGTTAATTAAAGAAATTTCTTTTTCTTACGAACCCTATCCCCACACTTAAATTATACAATGTCCTCATTGTATAAAAATGATAAACAAAAGTGAGTAAGGGAAAGAAAAATTAGAACAGAAAAACTCCCCTGACTTAGAAACGATTATCGTTAGCTGATTCGGCATAATGGTTCATCTTCTCATTTTGTAGTATTGATTTTCGCGATCTTTATTCAAAAATATACAACATCCACACTTTCGTAGTTAATCACGATTGCATTTAGCATATGCAATAAGCCTTTAAACCCCTCGGTATCCTGAGTGGACGAGTTATAGTCTCGTGAGGGTTTTCAGGGAACACACCCACAAAGTTCATAATTAATAAGATAAACTTATTAAATTTCCAAAAATTATTATAGCTAAATTGAAAACCAGCTTCTTAAATACTTAATGAATTCTAGCAAAACAAACAAACAAATTAAACGTAACAAATATAAAAATTAAAATGAAAATGAAAAGAACAAATTAAAGATAGTCCAGATACATATAACCATATGTTACTAATTTTTGTCATTTCTTAATGGGCTAGTTGAGCAATAGAAACTTATGAAACTACTGCTATTCATCAATTTATCTCCTAATAATACCAAAAAGCATTCAACCTCTAGTTAGGATCCTACAACCGTTGGTTTCCTAATTCAATTACTGACATGAGTCTTAGATAAAAGTAGATACAATGTAGCTCCAATTTCTCATTTTAAAATTTAAACTTAGATCAAATCTTCTACTGGGGTTAACTAAATTGAAGATCTTAACTTATTATGAAAACTATGCTATCAAATATATTATAAACCATTTATATTAACATTAATAAGTTTTAAGTTAAACCCCCAAAGTTTTACACTTATCACCTAATCTGAATCTCTAAACAAGAATTGAAAATATTAGAATCAATTTTAAGAGAAATTATTTTACTAGAGTGAATCCTAAATAACAAATTTCTCAGAAACTAAATATGACAATTTCTTAATTAGATATTCCAAAATATGAAACCTTAACAAATATTACAATTATTTATTATCATATCAATTTACTTTAAGAATAATTGTATGGTGTTCTTTGGTTTTTGTGAAAAAGTGTAGTAACTATAACTGCTGTTTTTAGTGTTAATCGAAAAAGTGTCCAATCGTCGGTTAACTATGTCAGCCGCCGATTGGTTGCTAGCAGCGATTTTGAAAATAACGACCTTTATCATATTTTATTTAATTAGCCATATTTAATTTAATTTACGTAGCAACGTTTTATAGTGATTATGGTTTCTTATACCTATCCTTAATAACAAACTAAAAGTAAAAACTCAAAATAAAGTAAAATCTACTAAACTAAAACTAAATCTAAATCTAAATCTACCTACGAATTATACAAATTGTACAAGCACGGGTTGCCTCCCGAGAAGCGCTTTTTTTTGTTCGAGTCACTAGCTTGACTCCAACCTTACTTACCTATAAATTTAGTGACTTTCCCCACACTTAAAAGTGAGCATGGATGGTAATATCTATAAATATTTAATAAATGTAAATTTAATAAAAGTAAAGTACTGAGAAACTTATCGTTTATGCCAGGTAAATGTCCTTTCAGAGATGCTTCATGATTTTCCAAAAATTGTGAGAAACTTACTTTCCGATCGAATTGCCAAAAAGGATCTTCATATTGATAAAACAATAAACTTGTGCTTATAGATACTTCAACCGTTGGTTGTGTCAACTCAACCACCGTTTGGATTTCAACTGTTGACTGTGTTTTAATCCATATGTTGTTTGATATCTGATTACCGCAAATTCTGTTTTCTGTTTCGTTTCCGATCCTTACCATTGTTTGATCATTCTTTTCCTGTTCGTCAACTTCCAGATGTGATAACGAAGTTTCACTAATAGCTAGATCCGGAATGGCTATTAATTCTGCTTCTGTCATAACCCCATTATGGTTTTCTAAAACAAGGTTATCCTCTTCATTACAATTAAGTAACGAAAATGATTCATCATCAGAATCATAGTGATCAAATTTTGGCAAAGGCAACCAATCTACCTCCATATCTTCTTCTTGTTTAGTATCACTAAAAATTTCGTTATGAAATAAGGATTCAGAAGATTGAGAGTACTTATCGATTTGATTGTCCATTCCCTCAAGTTGTTGAATGAAATCTCCTTGACTGTGGCCAATAGTTACGGTATCTTCCACTTTTTCGCTTGAAGTCTCCATGGATTGTATAGCTTTCACAATCACTGGTTGAGATAAACTTTTGACAGTATCTTTCTTAATCTTTGGAAAATTTGATCCTTGTACTTCATTATAATCTCTATTCAAAACAGCTGGATAAGGAGGCGGAGGTGTATACTTTTTAATAACTTCTTCCGTTAAGGCGTTTGGGCAAGGAGGTGAAGGCTTAGAATTTTTGAAATTTGATTTTGCATTTGCCTCAAGTCCTACACTCTTAAGTGTGTTAGGATTCTTTTCCTGTTTACCTTCCATGTCTTTTATCATTTTCTCAAGTATTTGAATGGAAGTACTTTGACTTAGATTTTCCACCTTGTCACTTTCCATATCTTTCACAATTGGATCTTTATTCCAAAATGCTATCATCTCCTTTAAATCTCGTTTCATTTCCTTCTTAGGCGTCCTATATATGTTTCTCGATTTTTGAAAATTTACAGGGACATTATCCATGTTCTGATACATACCTGTAAAATAAAAGAAATAGAGTAGAAAAGAAAAGAAAACAAAAACTAACTAAAAAAAATATTCCAATAAAAATTCTTTTACAAAGCTAGTCAAAAGTCCTCGGTAGCTCCAATGATCATACACAGAAGCGGAGAAGTAGGTCAGTGTGAAGCTTATTAAAAACCTACCCCTTTCGGGAAGCAGAACGACCCTCCTTATACCTCTGTTTTTATTAGTAATCACAATGGGTGAGCCGATTTTTCAGTTAACCAACAAAGTATAAAAATTTTTTACAGGGTGAAAATAAAACAAAAACAAAACAAAAAAACTATAAATTCCAAATTAATAATAAACAGCACCGTTCCCCGGCAGCGGCGCTAAAAACTTGATGTCGTGTGAATAGAGTACAAAATAACAAGTTTTAAATAAATGGAAATACTAAAATAACTATCACACAAGCCAGGCAAGAATAACTCGTTCGTATAATATAGCTTTTAAAGTAAGTCCGAGTCGAACACTGTGAATGGTGGTTATAATTAAAATAGAATTTATAATTCAATTAAAATATACAATATACAGATAAGGGGGATACGTTTTAGTTCCGTATGAACGTATTTAAGAATACTAAATTATAACCAATTCAATAGAAAACAATTAACTAAGGGATAGTAAACAATTAGAGATAAATATGTATTTACTTAGATTATTTATTGTTGGTTATTATTATTGGTGAATTGCTAAAGTAGAAAATCACAAAGATTAAGATAATTTTCATATAGCAACACTCCCAAAGAGAAAGTAAAGTATTACTATTTATTAAGATCTATCAGCAGTTTATTAATACAATTCCAAGATTAGGTTGAATTACAATGTTACTTAACATTAATAATTGACAATCATTAATTAATTTATAAAACTCACAAGATTAGTAAAGCTATCTATATAAATCAATTAACTGTTATCAATATTAATATAACACAGACAATTCTTGTATAATAAGCATTCAATAACATAGTTCCAACAATAATATAAATCTAAGCAAATACAATAAATATTAGTTCATAATTAAATTAAGCATAAATATAATCAATATTCAATAATAAAACACATTCAAAATTAAATAAAGAATAAGATACGCAAACCAAAACCGTGAACTACGCTCCGTACGCTTGATCATAGACAAACCCTTGCGAACTCGCGACTCTAAATTGCTCCTAAAACCCCTAGAAAGTGTTTCTAGTCGAATTTGGGGTTAATAATTCGTAACCTGCGAATTATTATGGTTATTGAGGTATATTTCGAAGCTGGAAGGTGTTTTCTATTTATAATAGCTGAAAGTCGGTCCCAAACGGCGGTTGAAAGGTCCAACCGGCGGTTGGGTACTTTATCTCCAAGTACAACTCCTCGTTTCTCGAATATTCCAGATTTTTAATCCAACCGCCGGTTGAAAGGCCCAACCGGCGGTTGAGTTTTTCTCCAAAAAAGCTGAATTTTTGATATGTTGTATCCCTATGTGTTAGCTAAATTTGGCCGCTTGAATCAACTCATTTGGACTCCGTATGAGGAAGTTATGGCCAAAATACTAACGCATAGCAGGAAATTCAGCATTTACACTTTTCTTCAGTTTTTGATCTAAATTTCGCTCCTTTTCATCCAAGCTTTATTCAAAACACTTATTTAATCTTATCACTCCACTTTTGAGCTATTTTCTTTATAAAATCTTTTCTTGGCCCATTCTTTAAGTCTTTATTCTCTTCGGGTTTTTCTTCATTTCTTCAGTTTTGGACTTGTTCTCGTTCCTTTTTCTTCAATCTTTAATTAAAATACATCTCTGCAAATATTAACGAAATAAGTATCTAAAATCATATAAATGTACTAAAATATATATAAATATAGGGATAAATAGTATAAAATATAGTATCTATTTGATGCTTATCACACACATATCCGCCTAGTTGTGTCTAGCACAAAACAAATATGAGTCCTGGTTCCCTCGTGGTCAGAGTCAACTAATGCATTCCTGTTCGACATAACCCCTTTCAGACTTCACATCATCTTTATTTAATTGTACATAGTTAGCTAGGCTATGTTAAATTAAACTCGTATGATGAAATTCCTGAACCAGTTATACCTAATGAGGAATATTGCCTAACGGTCATAGTCTAGGCCCACTACATGCAACCTAGTTCGCTATAACCTTAGGCTCTGATACCAATCTGTCACACCCCCAATTTCATGATTTGCGGAAGCGATGATTTTGGGTGCGACTAATCAAATATCAAAACACCAAAGTACAAGCAAACGACTCTACACGAGACGTTTATAATTATATTTCAAAAGTAGTACAAAGTTTAATTCATAAGTTTGCAACATAATAGTGGGTTCGCAAATGATTTCCGAAGATTTTAATACATAACGTTTAACAAAATATAATGTAAGAAAATCTTCATATGTTTGTAGATGCATGCGACTCGTAAGTAGATAGCTTATCCTGAGGGCCATCCTACTGTTGTTGATCACCTGAGAATACAACACTAAAAGGTCAGCTATAAAGCTGGTGAATCTCACAGGTTTAACATAAAAGATGATGTGATCAACATGATTATCCGACGATTTAATACCGACAATGATAACCAACTGAGTCAATAAATAAATTAACTAACCGAATAACAGTGATCACGAAAACAAGTAAGTGTTGTATCTCACCCCAAGTTTTAAATCAGTACAACAATAAAAGTGGGGCTGTGAGACTCACCTGAGTCACCGAGAAATGAATATATCCGATGTGGAATGGACAGTCCGAAACCTTCTAATGCCCTAAGCATATAAGGTCATGTATAAGTGAACGTCTATACAGATCACTACCATTATGTGTCCATTCGTCCGCTTAATGTTTGGTTTATCCGATTTGATTATGTCCATATGTTAAATTTGTATTCCCGGTTAAAGTTTGTAGAAATGTACGGCTCGTTGGTGGCGACTCGAGATTATATTTCAAAAATATAATAATGTTTGTTTCGTATATAAATAGCTCGTTCATTTGTGTACCGTATTATTTATAACTATCTGTACGTATGAGTTCAAAATTTGACAACTCAGTTTCTGTTTTGGACCCTATGATCCGCCGGATCAACTGCAGATCCGCCGGATCCGTGTTATCTTTGAGTAAATCCACCGGATACAGGCCTGATCCTCCGGATCCAACCATGATCCGCCGGATCCATGTTATTTTAGGTGGAATCCGCCGGATTCGGCCCAATCCGCCGGATTCTGGTATTTTGATGGTGATCCGCCGGATCAGATACCTGATCCGCCGGATCCTGGCTTTGTTTCATGGTCTGATCGAAGTTCAATCCACCAACAAGATTCTAACCTTAATTGTTGGGTATAATCAGTTTATATAACGCTAGTATATGATGATATAAGCATTTTAACATAATAATTTTTGAAGAAAAGTGAAGTTTTCTTACTAATTGAAATCGAGACCGAGTGATGATGATGATGATGATGAACCGTGATGAAGATGATGATCAAGGATGAAGATGATGATGATGATTATGTTACTGTGATGATTGTTGTTGTTGTTGATGATTAAACCGAGAGCAAGAGAGGGAGACAGAGAGAAAGAGATGAGAGAGCCGAGAGTTTGAGTTTGTGCGTGTGTGTGTTTGAATTATTGGAGTCAGTTGATATAATCGGCTCCAATAATTGATGTAAGGGTGTATTTTATACCCGTATTTGTTTACCCGATCGTAATGTAGTATAATATTTTCAAATGACAAATTTCTAAATACTAAATCGTATATATTTTTTATCGAAGTATTTTATAAAAATACTTTTAATGAGATATAAAATTATATCTTTTTTTCACTTTGGTTTCACATATATTTTTCAATGTACAAAATGTGTTTAAACTCTCAATTGAGTAAATAATTATTGTTCTTAATAATAATACATTATTAAAAAATGTTTTTCACCAACGTCCGTATTTAAGATTTTGCGTTCTTTCATATTTGTTTGTGAATGATTATTAAATAATCATTTAATGTTATATGTATATATATATATAGTGGGAGGATCCATGGGGAAGCACTTTTTGGGGGGGAAGGGGGAAGTGTAATATTCATTACGATGCATCTTAACTTCGTTAATACATTTGTCAAAAATTTGAAAGTGAAAATTAATAAATGTTAATCAGAATAGATGTTATGAATGTTAAGCTTCCATGATAAAGTCTTTATGTAGGCTATAACATCAATTGATAAATTTTATATCACACATTGTTAATATTCGTCGTGGTGAATGTTAACTTAACTTTCATCACGATGAATGTTAAAATAAAAGTAATGTTACTTTTTAACATTTATCATGATGAATGTTAAATTAATATTCACCACGATGAATATTAACGTTTTATTAAATAATTATTCATAAACTAATGTTATGAATTAAAAGTGACTTTCATATGTTAATATATTCTTTATAGCATCGATTTTGATTACTATATATGAGTAAAATTAATTCTATCTTTGATATTTGTATTGGTGAATTTAAGATGCTCCGTGATGAATATTACACTTCCCTCCTTCCCCCAAAAAATTGCTTCCCTCTTGATCCCTCCCCTATATATATATATATATATATATATATATATATATATATATATATATATATATATATATATATATATATATAATATCCGAATACTTTCATATTAACACGTACCAAGTACGAATGATTAAAGTTTAAATTGGCCGCTAATTTTGGCCCTTTTTGACCGGGTGTCACATAAACAATGTGTTGAAATATATATATATATATATATATATATATATATATATATATATATATATATATATATATATATATATATATGTATGTATGTATGTACGACAATCGTGATTATATATCCTTATATAACGAATAAAATACACGTTTTACAAACGTACGACGTATAATATACAACAAGTATATTTTTATACATATGTATATATAACAAATTATACATATGTACAAAGGAAACGAAATGTCATATATATGTTTATATGTGTACACAAATATATATATATATATATATATATATATATATATATATATATATATATATATATATATATATATACATACATATATATATATATATATATATATATATATACATACTTACGCACAAACAAATATTTGTATAATATTGGCGTACGACATAAACGTACTTGGAAAATATTAAATTATTTTTATATCGTCACCAACAACTTGTACAAATTAAGAAATCAACCATTTCTTCAAAACAAACGAACTATTAACATAAATTGACAAACAATCAATGTACTTATGTTAATACATATTGTGCGTATAGGTTGACATACCTTGGGCGACGCTACTTTCTTCCGCTAGCTATCACCTCCATACATCTACTGTGAGTTCACAGCCCCTCTTTTAAACGTTTTACAGCTTTCAAATATGGGTGAAAAACATAGCTAATGATTTTGCCATAACATGCAACGACTGTTTATAATTGTTTTGGTGCTTTTAAGCTACTGATTTTATGAATGAGTTCATACTATGACTGCAAATTATTTGCGAATACTTATAGGATTTTGTGCAGACAACTCATAGGATACTACTTTCCTACAAACCCTATTATATGATACAACTTTCTTATAGACTTTATTTTAGGAATACTTACTTTCCTACAGATACTTTTGACTAGGATATTTACTTTCCTACAAACCGTTATGAGTAGAACTTATTTGACTGGCATGTCAACAACCTACAAATAATCTTGGTTAAACAAACCATACTTATAAAAACCTGTGAATTCACTCAACAATTTTGTTGACCTTTTTACTATGTTTTTCAGGTAATTTCACAGCACAAGTAAGAACGCATACTTACGGAGT
Organism: Helichrysum umbraculigerum; assembly: GCA_949592205.1. Taxonomy (NCBI): domain Eukaryota; kingdom Viridiplantae; phylum Streptophyta; class Magnoliopsida; order Asterales; family Asteraceae; genus Helichrysum; species Helichrysum umbraculigerum. Next base: position 118,826,748 of record CATIUR010000001.1, read on the forward strand.
TAGGCGACCCATGACGAATTAGGATGCCACCTTTTGGGACAAATCAGGATTTATTTTGTACAATTGATACTATTTCTACGACTTGACGAGTCGTAGTTCTTTTGTAAACAAACTATTTTCTTAAATGGCATCTTAATTTATATATTCTGCAATAATCATACGCTCTGATCTACATGATGTTCGACGTTAACGTTAGCACCCCCGCACATACTAATGCTTCCGCTAATCACGCGTTAATCGCGTTGACCGAATTTTGGGGGTGTCACAATGTAGGTACCCCATATTCACGTAACCCACACTTAAAATCTACATTATCCATTGACAAACATTATACATAAAGATGTAGGAGCGGAGCAAGAAAATTCAAATGATCGAAAAAGGTGAAAAACAATTATTTTTTATTTCTTTTATAGATTTGTGAGGGCAAAAATTTTAAAATGTCATTAATATTTTTAAAAAATTTCTTTTTTACCTAATTTAGAAATTCTTGTGGGGTGGCTTCCTTTTGCCCCCACTCTTCCTTTTACCCCCACACTCAGCCCCTGATAAGATTTGTTATGTGTAAACCTTTAATTTCACAAAATCACTTCTTTTTAAGGTTTTACACTAATGAATTTACGATCTTCACACATAGTAGCTAATGTATACAAGATAATAAAACTTTACCAGCTAATTAAACTTCTTAAAATCATTGATATAGTTGCAGTATATTACACATAATCTTTGTGAAATCAAGTTACTATACTTACTTTAGTCATCGTCTCCTATAGGATGTACACAGCATCGAATCCTATGATTTTCTTTCAATCGGCTAGCAAGCAGCCTAATGCAGCATATTGTGATCAAAAATCCCAGAACTCCCAAAAGTACGATACCTAAAATTTGCAAACCTCGGCTCGTCTGTTTGATACACCAGTAGCACAAACTTGCGTAACCAATGACAAATCTTATACATGATTTGTTTATGAGAAACAATAACATCCAATTTGAGGCCGAGTTAGTCTCATCCGAATAATCAACTGTCACTAGTAAAATACCCGCAATTACACCAGGGATCACAAACACCAAGCCCGAAGAAAATATTAAGTAGTATAAAAAATCTGTGCTGTTTAAGTGTACTATAACCAGCGTGTAGGCGTAATCTAAGATAACATCAATTTCTGGACCCCAGAATATCCCATTCCCATACATGGGATGATTTATTCGCATGAAACACCACCATAGGTAACAAAAGAAACTAAAGCTGTATATACATAATGTAATGTGTTCTAGTGTCGTAGATACTAAGCAAAGGACCAAGGTTATGCTCGAAACCCCAGCGAAGCAAAACGTGTCAACAACCAGTCGATTGATTGACAAGACTAGTTGAGAAAAAATATCGTCCATGTATTCTAAAGATTGAGCAACGATCACGAAGGTAATTAAGTATACTTTGATCTCTGAGTTCCTTGCAAAAAACCTGTTCTTTTTTCCTAGTTTTTTTTGGGTTTTGGACTTTAGGTTTGTGTGTGATTGTTATATAGATCTATATTTATTTATAAGGTAAGGTATAATGTAAATAGATAGATTCCATATATACGTAAGGGTATTATTTCAATAATATACAAACTTAAGATAGAAATTCGTAGGAGGCTAGGAGTATTATTATCTATGACTTCTTGGAAAATTTGTTGGTTTCGGTATGATCATAATAATCATGAATAACCTGAATAGCATTTTGCCTAGGGTTACACAAAATTCCCAGGTGTATTAAAACACTAGGGTGTGTTTAGTTGTGGAAAATTTTCCACAATTTTCCATTTCCAATTTTCTAAAGAAAATAGTTTTCTAGAAAAGTGTTGAAAATTTAGAAAACGCGTTCAAAATGTTGGAAAAGTGGATTTTGGAAAACTAGTAATATCTTGAAAATTTTGGAAAAGAGGGGGAAAGTTTATAAAGAAAAATTTGAAAAAGTGGGAGGGAGTTGTTTTCCACCTCTAAGTTATATTTTGGAAAAGTGAATTTTCTATTTTCTTGGAAAATTTTCACAAAAAACTTCATTTTGAATGCGTTTTCCACTTTTTCACTTTTCTTGGAAAAATTTTCTGGAAAACTCTCTTTTTTTCTTCAACTAAACGCACATTTAATCCCTTTTATTTTTATACATGTCGAGTTCTTATCTTCCCATTTGAATAATAATTTACATCATCAATCCTTTTATTTAAATTTAAATAGTTTTTTCTGTATTCAACGTCATCTAACAACTACACATTGTTTTTGGTTCTGTTTTACCTGCGAATTATTACCAAAAATAAAAATAAAAAAAATTCTCATCTTTTAGTAACCAGCTGAACACTAAACATAATTTAGATGACCTGCAATTTTAATGTAATAATACGACTCCTATCTAACATAAAAGTTCAGTCAATATCTTTATCATATATTAAAAGAACACAACCAACATACAAAACCAAGGACCAAATTAATGAAATAAGCACACCTATATAAACCTGTATATTCTTAAGAGGGAATGACTAAATGTTATGTACTCACTAGTCTTCCCGATGGCGGACTTTGCGAGTAGTTCGAAAAAACATTTCTCGAACCAGCAATTACTATAGAGCCCACAACAGCAATCGTAACAGGAACCACAAGTCTAGGCAACCAGCTTTTCGTGTGCTCGTGTTTTTGCTTACTAGCAGATGCAAGCTGATGAGGCGGTTTCCGTGTTGATTTCTTCATATAAGATGCATATGATTCTATTTCTTGACTAGTCAATGCCGGCTTTAACGAGCTTTTGACAGTTTCAAAATGGTGGGCGTGTATGATGGTGGCAGTTATGTCTTCCCTGAGAGCTACAATTCCAGCTTCTCTGCATAGGCCTTCTAACTCTGCCCCTGTGAAACGCTCGGTTTCTTCTGCTATTTGTTTGAGATCAACATCGTTGCCAAGTTTCATGCCTCGAGTATGCACACGGAGTATTTCAAATCGAGCTTCTAGGTCTGGTGGGGGAACATATAACACCTGCAAAATTAGAAGTTAATCTTAATTTCACCAAAATAATCTGGATTGAGTTACTCTGTTACATTCACCGTCTTCAGTTGTGGATGTATTGATCGGGGAATAAAATTATTTTCATCGAAATGTTAGTAGGGTGAAGTATTACGAGATCGAATCGTCCAGGTCGCATTAGAGCAGCATCAATTGCATGTGGCCGATTCGTGGCAGCCAAAACAAGTATTCCCTGATAAATGAAAAGAAAAAACTGTCAGTGAAAGATGTTAATCCTGGTTGGATTCATCTCTATAGGGTGTCAAACAGGTGAAAATGTGAATTCCAGAAGAAAAAAAAACTTACTAGAAAATGGGTCAAATCAATCAAAAGGCTTTTACTCTTGTATTTTTAGATGCATTAAAAATCCAACTTCTAAATTGTTTTTCTCTCTTTTCTTTTTTTTTTTTAATAAAAAAAAAAGATTTGTACTGAAATTATACAACTGTTACTAAGAACTTTGAAGCAAAAGTGTCTCGGGCTGACCCAAACCCGTTTTGACCTGTTACAAACCCACCCGCTTGGCCACCTCTACTCTTCATAACATGAAATTGTGACGTACTTTAGCCTCTTCTAAGCCATCCATTTCAGTGAGTAGAGTAGATAGAAGTCTTTCTCCAACTGTTGTACTCCCGCTTGAACCCGTTCCTCTACTTATTTTACAAAAAAGGTCATAGATAAGATCTCTATTACAAAATTAGAAAAAACCTATCTTAAGGGTTCTAAACTGTATTAGATTTACTAATATTTTCTAGACTCCACCTTGCATACTAGCAATAGATGTAAAACTCTTAATGTAATATAAGAAAGAAGAAATCGAATGTTGCAACCAGTAGAAGTCTTTCCTACTTACAGGTTATATCATAAACTAATAAGCTTAGTTGTTTTAAAACATTACCAGCCCCACCCTTTTTGCCACCTCTAACGATTGGTGGATATTTACCGTTTCGCTGCAACGACGTCAGCTTCATCAAAGAAGATTAAGCTTGGTGCAACTAGTCGAGCTCTACGAAATGTATTACGTAATAAAGCTTCGCCCTCTCCAACATACATTGAAAATAATTCTGCACCACTGAAACATAACAAAAAGAACAGCTCATCAACCTTATACGAACTCATAAAAAAAAAGAAAAAAGTAAACACAATTGTAATACAATTTAGTCAAACCTTAAAGAAAAGAAAGAGGCTTGAGCAGCATGAGCTGCTGCTTTAGCAAGAGTAGTTTTTGAGCAACCTGGAGGTCCATGAAGAAGAATTCCACGCATAGGTGATACACCCAACCTCGAAAATGCATCAGAATGTTTTAAAGGCCACTCAACAGCTTGCTTCAGTTTTTTCTGCTCCATGCAATGAGGCATCAATAGCATACAGAAAATATCCAAGGCAGATTATGTAATGGGTCAAAACAGGTTCAGGTTTATATGCGAGTCGAAGGAAGCAGTATAACACAACTCAAATTAACTCATTCATAAATAAATGGGTCAAAACTGTCAATTTTACAAGATACTAATGTTACACACCTTTAAATCGGTTAATCCCCCAATATCATCCCAAGAAACCTTGGGAATTTCTACAGTAACACCTCTTGTTATGCTTGGGCCAACAATAGACCTAGCACTCGTCCAATCATCCATTAGTAAGCTACAAACATCAGCTTCTACATTTGCATTTGAACATCTTTTTACTGCACACATTGTAGCCTCACGACATAAAGCCTCTAAATCTGCTCCAACATAGCCATTGCACAATGCTGCTATCGCTTCCAGGTCAACACTAGGATCCAGTGGAACTTTCTTGGTATATAGCTGAAAATAAGGGATTAAGCGCAGACAAAAGGGGACGAATGTTATTCTTGCAATTGTTAGAGAGAATTGGTTAAGGGCTATGCCATCATTTCCATATTCAATATTTAATGATAGCATTGCTGAAATTTAAAAGAGGTCTTATTTCCAAGACGAAGTTACTCTATCATTAAGAAATTAGAAGCAGAGTCAAGTATTATGCTTCATTTGACTTGAGCACCATACGGAGAGTTGGTTATCTAAGAAGGTTAGCTTATCTCATGAGTCCCGAATGTAGGTGGTATTTGCTCATCTACTTATTTCTTACTGTTCTAGTTTGTTAAATTTTCTCTTCATTATCAATATATTTCCCGTGTCCTATCAATGAAGATTATAAAACAATGCAATCTAGCTTTTAAGCTAGTACAATTTACATGCTCCTAGAACCAAATAAACACCACATAACACGTCTGCCAATAAGCTAACTAAGGAATGTATATTTACCTTGAGAATTTTAAGGCGTTCTTCTTCACTCGGAGTAGTGACTTCAATTTCAGCATCAAATCGGCCAGACCTTCTTAGTGCAGGATCCAGTGCATCTACTCTGGCAAAGAGCAAAAATATGTTACCATTTATTAGAGGTGGCAAAATATGTGAATTTAGAAGGTGTTCTACAACTACTCATGTGAAGAAAGAAGAGCACAAATTACCAACTTTTACAAACTTAGGTGGAACCAGCAAATGGAACACACTGAGTTAATCAAGCCTTTACCTGTTGGTTGAAGCAACCACCACAACTTTCGTTCCTGATGTGGTTGTTGAGCTAGAGTCCATCAGCATGATCAGCTGAGAGGATACACGAATATCTTGCTGTCTTCTGTATTTGGATGACATATGTTAAGCAAATGGGGTTACTTCATATATAAAAAATCAATAATAATGTTGAAATGTAGTAAGAAAACCTTAAGAAACAAGATGTTGAAATTGCTTGTGGACCAATATAAACAGAAGTACTTTGCGATGATTGATATAGAGTGATAAGAGTATTGAATTAACATTTTCCTAAAACATAAAAGAAATAAATAAATAAAGCAGCAATTCTTGAGGGATGGTCACTTATTAATTGTTGGGCTACATAAGGAGAATAAGGTTATTATGTACCTAGAATCACGGCGGGGACAAATAGCATCTATTTCATCAATAAAAATAACAGAAGGCTTTCCCAATTTTATGTGTGCAGATGCTTCAGCAAACGCATCCCGCAAGACTTTCTCGCTTTCACCTGCATGGGCTCTGTGAACAGAGTGTGGACTGCAAGAAAACACAAAACCAAAAGTTATAAAACTATTATCTGCTCATTCAAAAATCAACAAACAGTTAGTACCTCAGAAGTATCAAGTGTGCATCACATTCACGAACAACTGCACGAACCAAGCTAGTCTAATATCAATAACAAACACCATCAATCAATAAAAATAAAAACCTCTACTTCCATTCCAAATTTTCAGTCAAACTTATCATTTTTCAAATTTGCAGTCTCTATTTAATTCTCATATATTACAAAAATTTTGAAAATACCTTTCCAGTGCCAGGTGGACCGTACAACAGCAAACCGCGTGGCCACTACAGATACACAAAATCAAACGATAAATCATAAACATACAATCGCATTGAAGTATTTAAGCATATATGTATACCTTAAGCCCTAGTTTTCTGGCTTCACGAGAGTAGAGAAGAGGATACGTAATGAGTTCACGAAGAGCTTGAAGAGCTTCACAATTTCCAGCAATTGATTCTTCTGCACTCCATTTTTCAACATCGTTTGAGCTACAGCTACTCTCCATTGGTTCACCGGAGACGTACGGTGGCTAATCGACGGTGTGGCGGAGCTAGGGTTTATTGATTGCGGACAGGGTTTTTTAAATTATTTGTATTTAATCCTGTAACTTTTAGAAAGTGACGTAAAATACCCCTAGAGTTTTACTTCTTTTATAATAGTCGACACGAATCCAAATTTCGATGATAGTACTAGTACTAGTACAACTAATGTATTTTCTTTTTCAACTTTCCAAGTTCCCATGGTGGTACAATCGTAACTCAGATTAAAGTTTTAGTTTCATCTAAACAGTATGTTTTTTGATCAATGCAAAATGTGTAAATCACAAATGCAGGCAAGAAAATTAAAGTCGGGTTTTGCGTTTCAATGATGTTCATCTTTACAATGCAAAAGAAAGCATTGATATGTGTTAAGGGAGATGTTGAAAGTGTTTCAATCATATGACTTTATTAATTTCATAATGGGCATTATCCGTGTTGTCAATCGCACAAAACAACTTTGTTGTTTATCATTGGGTATTTAATTAAAATTACATATTTTACATTTTTGGTCTTTCAACTTTTTTATATATACAAATAGTTCCTCCATTAAAATTAACATCACCGTTTAATCCGTACAGTTCAAGAGCGCAGAATAAGTTCCTTAAGTTTATTACTAACCATCTAAATCGGAGTTATATATGAATTATTGAATACCAAGAGAAATTTGGCATCCTGTAGGTCCTAGAGAGGCTTTTTCCATGCAGATGTATCTACAAATTCGATATTGAAAAATATGATTATAAAATCGAAATGATAGGCTCACCCAGAACAAAAAACCAAGTAAAAGGAGCATTTCCTTTGATAGAGTTGAGGAATTATAAACAAGCTTTTATAACTTTGGTTCTATGAATCTATATGATACACTTATCTTACGTGCAACCGAGTACCAACAATGTAAATAAAATCTAACAAAACATGTATGGCATTCGCGAGAAACTGTTTTAAAGTTCCCAAATGCAATATAGTTTCTGGCCATATTGGTACTTAACTGCATATGACACGTATAATACACAAGAGTTACAAACTGTCCCTGAGGTCATGCTCAGATCTTGGATTGAATCAACAAGTTTCAAATCAAGTCATCAAATGAAAGTTACATAAACAAGTTACTGTCCAAACTTTATTTTCGATGTATCCGCGGACCACCAGCATTTTATCTCCAACAGTTCATGGTTGGCTGAACAGTGTGATGAAAGAACCGGTGAAAAAGGAAGAAAAAATGCCGTTAAAATCAGATTGGGTGAATGAATGCACTTCCGGCTGATGCTTGATTTGCAACAGGATTACTTTCTAAACTCTCCCAATTTGATTCCCTAACGATTCTTGAACGAAACTGTAACCATAGCAAATGAAAGTTAGAGTATGATGATGTTGTCGTCATACAAGGGACAATGAAAGTACTAAACTAAAGAAAATGCAATAACTACATATTATATTTTATCATAATCAACCTTTTTGCAACGGATCCTCCAAGCCTCTCTTCCGAGTACCGTCATTGTTCGGGGATCCATAAATAGAATTGCAATACAAAAGAACTCAAAACTTCGTGATAACACAGTAATCTTAAAGCTTGGAAATGATTTGACCAAGCACATTTTAGAGTTTTTTTTTTTACCAGAAATTAAGCATGGTGCTGCATGTGCATATATATTCATCTGTTATTTATACATGCCAAATAAGCCGATTATGGATACCCTTAGCGTTGTAATCTAGTCAGATGCTCTCCATTGCAACTCCACCTCAACACCGCAACTGGCAGGGCCACCGCTATCTTTAACAGCAGCACTTGGCCAACCTTTGTACATGTTGATGGTCCGTTTTTCGTTTATGACATCTTCAAGGCTTATATCAACGCAACCCAAAGATTCCTAATAAAATTAGTTGGACTTCTTTAAATTAATTTCTTATCTATATAAAAAGGAGCAGTCGTTTAAAAAGATTAGTATAAAACTATCAAAGTCATTTAATTACTGTAATATGTGTTCAAATCTCACTTAACATTGCGTACATAAAATATGTAGTTTTTTTTTTTTGGGTAAAGATAAAATATGTAGTTTTACGTAATGGTTGTGATAGAATGTGTGTTTTTGTATTTCATAAATCGAGTTATAACTGAAAAGTGAATTATATTTTTACTTTGGATTTTCTTTAATTATGATTTGAACATGTTTTCGAGTTTTCCTTGAAAACTGTTCTATATAACTAGTTAAACAGCTCTTTAAGGATCAGTCCGTACCTTATTACGAAGTTGTCCGGACCACGAATTGTTAAAAACTTCCAAGTGCAAGCTTTCATTCGTTTTTAGTGGCCTTTCTAACATAATTTTAAACTCGTGATTCCACACCGGATTTAAAGTATTCATCATACACTGCAAATTAGACCCAAATTCAATTTCAAAACATCTAAGAGAATAGTTGAATAACTAATAAAGCTCTAACAACAATGTTATTGTCAAAACTAACTACAATTCAAAAACAAACCACAGTTCTTCTGGTGTTGCCACGAAAATGCAACGAAACAGATGTAGCTACGTAATCCTTTTCTTCATATATTGAGGCTCCATGGATTATAATGAGAAACAATCCTCCACGCGCAAAAGTATCTATAGGAGACTTTTGCACTGGGTTTACTTCTTCAATATTAGTCAGAATTTGGTCATCTATGAACGGTTTGTATACAGCTTCAATCACAAGGTTTATAGTAACGTCATAACTCCCAACACAAATTTTAAAAACGCAGGTGCTTGGAACTTCAGAAGTAAGATCTGACAATGCAATAGAAGCGACCCCTATATTTTGATGCTTACAATCCTAAACATATGACAAAGAACGTACGATTATGTACATAAAATTAACTTCAAGAGTCATACGTACTATGTGACATTTGTAAATATAACCATCATTATACTTTTATACATACGATTATAAGAACACCCCGCCCTACTTTTTCAAATATCTAATTTAGCATTCTGCAAAACAATGATTTACTTTTGTCACATTTTCGTCATGTAGCGTGATCTTTTGACAAATGGACAGGGGCGGAAGAAATTTCAAATTACGTAAAAGAAAGTAAAAAATAAAGGGTATTAATGATTATTTATAATTTTCCCACTCGAAAATGAAAAAACTAACAAAAATAAATTTTCGTGCCTCCTCAACGAGTTTATCCTAGCTCCACCCCTGGATGGAGCTTTCAAAAGTGTATTGTGAAGATTAGTTAGTTGTAAAGTTCATTACTAGTTTGGATTCTTGAATACATACCGATATTTCTTTGTTATAAGATATCTGTATGTAGAAATTCTTCATCACTGTCTATCACACATAGACTGAATTCTTCATTCAATTTAGGATTCAGCTTGTTACGCTTCACAGTAAATTCCTTCAAACTTGAGTTCTTCAAGTATACTATATCAGAACTACTATTAGAACTACTAGTTGCTAACTTGAGTATCAGGTAAGAATCACTGACAATAGCTACTGTTCTTAGAAGTTTCACAGTCAAGATTCCAGCTGTGTGACAACGATCATCTGCCTCTGGGCCCTAAAAAAATACTTATGTAATAGTTTAATATAAATGTAATCCCATTTGCAGTAAACGTCATAGATCTTAAGTTTGTTATTAAATATGATTTTGTTTTGACATAATCAAACATATCTAAGAAATAAAACTTACTTGATGTTCGAGCGCCATTTCAAGTGCTTCTACAATCGTTGTCATCAATGGACGTTCTTTACGCTCACGTTGGATACATTGATAAGCTATATCTGTAAACACTTTCAATGAATCAAGATTTATTTTATCCCTTATATTACCATAAACAATATCAGATATGTTGATTTCTTCATAACACTCTCGCACTAGTCCTATTAAAGGTCGTTGCTTATCGTTTTTGTTACCAATACACAACCTTCCACATAATACCTCAAACAACACAACACCGAAAGAGTAAACATCTGACTCTTTCGTCAACAAACCTGACTCTACATATAGCCGATCACAATACCCAAAAGTGCCTACAGCGTGGGAAATAAGATACGTGAAATGTTTATTTGCAGGAGCAAATTTGGCCAGACCAAAATCTGAGATCTTAGCATTCCAATTTTCATCTAATAGTATATTTGCACTTTTAATATCTCGGTGCAATATTCTAAGTTGGGTCTCATCTGGAGTATGTAGGTATGCTAGTCCACGAGCAGCCCCAATGCATATGTTAAGGCGTTGATTCCAAGTTAGATCATCGTTGTCGAGATAATGGTCTAGGCTTTTATTTGATGCATACTCGTACACGAGGATCTTTTCGCCTAAATCGTCACAATAACCTAAGAGAGAGACGACATTTTCATGTTTATAAATGGAAAGCAACATGATCTCCTTCCAAAATTCGGGATCTCCTTGTCCGAACTCGGGGCTTAAACGCTTTATAGCAACCATGGTCTGCTGGCCCTTGGAATTATGATCAATTTTTCCCTTGTAAACTTTCCCAAATCCGCCTCTTCCGATGCAATTTTCATCAGCAAAGTTGTTGGTTGCTGATTTTATAGCTCCTATTTGTAATTTAAGGTGTTCAAACTGTGCTATGTGAGCCATTTTTTTTATGGTTGAAGAGAAACAGAAAGGAAAAGTAAGCTCCAAAGATTAGCTGTTGAAGACTTTAAAGGAGCAAACGTTTGACTATTGCATTCAGAAATTGTAATCCATATTGACCCAGCTTGCATTGGATCCACGATTACTTATTTTTTATATTTAAATTACTCTTGAATTTCCTAATGATATACTCCGTAAAAGTCAGTCTTAAATATTGTTAATTGTTAGTTTGCTACTTGATCAATTTAAAAAGAACAACTGCACGAACCAAGCTAGTCTTATATCAATAACTAATACCATCAAAAAATCAATATAAATAACAATCTCTACCTACATTCCAAATTTTGCCGTCAAACATATTGTTTTTCGAATTAATAATTGATATCAGTAAACCTCTAATTTAAAATCACAGTGCATCTCTTCTCTGTTTTACTAAAAATAACAATGTAAAATCAATCATTTACAAAAAATTTTAAAATACCTTTCGAGTGCCAAGCGGACCTTACAACAACAAACCGCGAGGCCACCACAGAAATACAAGATCAGAGCTGATCATAAACAGATACAATTGCCTGAAACTCTGAAAGTATCAAGTATGTATATGTATATGTATGTATAGCCGAGTTGTGTGGCTTCGCAAGAGTAGAGAAGTCAGATACGTAATGAGTTCACGGAGAGCTATAAGCTCTTCAGAATTGCCAGCTATGGATTCTTCTGCTTTTTTTTTTTAACATCGTTCGAGCTACAACTACTCTCTATTGGCGAAAGCAGAGATACAGCGCACTAGGGAGTTAAGAGCACAGGGAGGGAGTGATGACACTGTGTTTATAGTGTTCTGGAAGAGCACATGGAGTAGTCTCCCTTCTCTCTTCTTCCTTGCACATCTGCAATATTCAATTCACCTCTTCAACTCACCATCCTAATTTTAGTTTGGTGGCTTTAGAATTATGATACAGAGTGCTGAATCTGAATTTTGATATTTTGCAATGATAAAGGCTCTGAAGGATGGGAACCAAGGTTGGCGGCTATTGTTACTTTTGCATCTTCACTCGACTGTACATCCTCAAAATCAACACTGAAATTACTCTTACCAATTGTAAGAAAATGTATTTTGAGTAACATTGTCTATATATTTTATAAAGTTCGGGGAAATCAACCATGTATAAAAATCCAACACAAGTATTGCAATTGCAAGAAATATTTTGAACTGCAAAATGCATTAAATTATAAAACAGCTGATTACAAATTGTTACAGTGGTTATACTCAAACTATGGATCAAACCCACAAGGTTCAATTCCAGACATCAAATGAAAGTTTCGTAGACAAGTTACTGTCCAAACTTTCTTTTCAATGTATTCACCATCAATTTATCTCCAAAGTTGACCGAACGGTGTCATGAAAGAACTGGTGAAGAAGGGAGTATAGATGCTGGTATGAAAATCATAGTGGGTGAAATAATGCACTTCCAGCTGATGCTTGATTTGCAGCACGGTTACTTCCAAAGTTCTTGCGGTTTGACTCCCTAGCGATTCTTGAACCAAACTGTAAACAGAGCAAATGAAAGTTAGAGTATGATGATGTTGTCGTGATTCCAAGCATTGATAGAAGTAAGGTTAAGGGGTGTTTTGGGAGTGTATCCTGAAAGTGATTTTACGATATTGAATAATCCGAATCTATATAATTAAAAATAAAATGTTTCAGCATTTGACAATTTCAGAATACTCAAGGAATTAAATGATGTAAAGACACCTTTGGGAAAAAAGACTCGTATGGTGAAATAGGAGTAAAAGTATCTCGGAATGGGTTAAAAATAACGGGCAATTAGGTAAGTTCCAATTTTACCCTAGTAATTACTTTGTTGCTGTCGGTATGAAACTAACTACCCATGACTGATTATGTGACTTCTAACTGCCGACTTCTGTAGCAACAATGAACTAACAATCCAAACCCGGCCTAATCATAATAAAGACAAGAAGCACGCTATCAAAATGTTGCAGAATTCGAGAACAAACATGACAGCCAATTTAGATTATTTTTGGTAATCAAGAAAGAGAAAAGGATGCATGCCTGAATAGCTCTTTTAGGTAGCACAGCTGCTTCACGCAAGTGAAGCAATCTTGCAACCTTCAAGAAAAATGACAATGTAGTTAGTACCTAGTTAATCTTGAATGACAATGGGAAGAAAAAGTGCAAATACACCACATGCTCGTCGTGGTGGAAAAATTGACATGATGGGTGGATAATTGGTGTGTCAAAAAGGGTTCAGGTCCAAATGGCTAAGTCTTTGTTACGAGTCTAGTTGAGCAGAAACCTTACTGTCCGAAACTTTAGAGCTTTCTACTTAGTACGTCAAATATGATTATAAAAACTATTATATATCAATAACTTATCCTATTTGTGCATCAAAAATTACACATTTAGTACCCTCAACCCATTCGACCCATTTGAGCACTTTGCTTTTATGCTAACTGCTTTTATACTATACCCGTGACCCATTAGAGATGAAACATAACCCTAATCCACAACATATACCTCTCGCAAGATTTTCTTATCTCCAACCCCACTTGGTTGGCGAAGGTCTGCAATCTCCCAAAGTGGAATACCAAGCAGTAAGCTTATTACATTCTCATCCAGAAAAGGAAATCTAGCCTAAACAAAACCAAGAAAAAAGTAAGAGGTATGTCATTATAGTTGAACAGCCAATTATTATCATTAACAGCAAGCTTACCTCTTTGCCATTATCAGCAATGCATCTATCATCTCTGCCGAGGTTTCTTTTCCATATTCTCTGCATATCTAACTTCATTTCTTCATTTAGCCCACCCCAACTGACAACACGTGTTAAACCATCCATATTGAACATAAATAATGAGCTTTATTAGGGATGTTACTTCAACGGTTTTTTTATTACCATACAATATCACAGCTTTCCACATTGAGATAGGGATAGAAACTAACCTGCTTTGTCTGTATTTAGTTCTATGGCGCCCATAACCAGCACATTGCTCATCTGCACCAGAACCAACCAAGAGGATCCTAGAGTCGGACTTGTACTTGACACGTGCGCGTTCTGAATAAGTAGCATTCCCGCTGATTTCTTCACTCACCCAGCCATCACCACCTGCTGCCAACCACAAGGCAGTTCCAATATTTAGGTCCTGTATCATTCGTAAATATTATTATCATAAGTAGATGTTGAAAATGGGTGCTTGGGTAACCGGTCAAATAGGATACCTTTGAACAGGGCAAAAGGGGTTTGGATTGTTCCAAAACACTTTTTGTCTAAGTTTTTATATATAAAGAGTGGCAGATTAGAACAATATTTATTTCAATAACTCTACGAATAAAACGACTTAAGAGGTTAAAGGTTTTATGTACTGATGATACACTCTGGGTGACGAATCGTTTGACCAGTTTCACTTTTAGATTAACAGAAAAAAAAAAAAGAAAAAAAATTACCCATTTAACCCAATAGAGATAAAGCATAACCTTAACTGACCCATTTATAAGTAGATGGGTCAAAATTGCCACTTCCAATCATTAGGTTTTCTGGGAAGAAATGTGAGACCGTAGTTATATAAGTTTGAAACTATCACCACCAATGCATAAGTATATGACAACATCAACTTAATATGCACAAGAAATGTATCTAAGTACCATGTACGTATTTGAAGGAGTGATAAGTGACATGACATGCTTTGTCTCTAAAGTCAGCTTTGACAATTCTGCATCTATTTCTACCAGATTCCATCTGCATTCAACAGAAAAGTCAAAGAGTTCTAAAGCATGCCTCAATCAAATAAATCTATACTACCACGCAATAAAAAAATACAATGTTCACCCCTAATAGTCTTATTAAAATGTCAAAACTTACCTTCTCAAAGAGGATATTGTTCTCAGCTCATTTACGCCTGCCCTAGCAGAAATTCTATCAGGAGCTAACTGACCATCAAAACTTACATTCAACAGATCAATTTCAACTGCCAACAGAAGTGTAAGAATAAATTTAGAATAAACAAATATGAGGAAAATCCAACATTAAATCTGCAAAAAGATCATGACTGAAGAACTCTTCAGCAAAGCCTTTTAGCATAAGGCTTACGCTTTTTAAACTATTTTTTTTGTTGCCTCTTCGGTTTTTCTTCTATCAGTCGGAAAATATTTGAGTTGAGGTAGCAAGATGGTTATATGGAATGGGTTGGATAACAGGTCAAAATGGGTAGGTTGAAATCCATTGTTTCTGGTAGAGTTGTAGGGATCAAAAAAAAGTGGGGCATGTCAAGGACCCACTTTCTTGTCCATTCTTTAATTTTATGGGTATTTGAATCATTAATTATGATTACAATAACAGTATCAAAATAATAAATCTTTGAATAAAATGATATAAGATAGAACTAGATTAGACAATAGGCACATTTAACCTGGTCTGACCCACTGTTAACTAGATTTTTTGATTTGACACGTTTGAGATATAACACAGCCCAAATAGACTCATTACTGAGTAAATGGGTCGAAATTGTCATCACTAATTTTGAGAAATCAATTTTTTACAAGATAACAGAAAGTGTCTAAAAACTCTTATGATTGTTGGTCCTCAAAACTCACAAAGTGACTTACTTGGCAAGTTTTATTCCTGTAAAGTTTAATTATGTTTATGGGCAAGTCACAGATTTGGTTTGCTCAGGGTATCAGGGACAATAATAGTAGAAGTTTTAGAGTTGATGAATAAGTTCTACGCTTCTTTCTATACAGCGGAAAGAAGATTAATCACCTACATTCAGGGTCTAAGCACTCATCCAACAATGCTGCGAGTATCATAGAATCTAATCCACCAGAGAAAAGCACAGCGACTGGTGCATTACCCTGCAAGTAAGAGACGAGTTGAAGACTATATTATTGTTCTGTTTTTACTAATGCGTTAACAGAAAAAACATTGTTATAGAGTCTCAACTAAGGAGAGTCAGAATACCGTATGGATTCCCGAAAATACTGTGCGCCGTCTCACAGATTCTTTAAGTGCAGCCAGAACTTCATGAGGCAAATGCCCTGTAGAATGAAGACATTAGCTGCATGACTAATTAGATATTAATTGACATAGAAAAACTAAAGGTTGCAAACTGGGTATGTCAAATGGGTTGGTAACTTTTTTGTACACCTGAAACCCTATTTGTCTTACTTTTAAGTGGCACATATTCACACACCCTCAGATACAGTTTGGTCCTTAGTGGGACTCGATCTCACTATCTTTTGATGTGTGTTAACATATGATTACAAGGAAAATTCTTACTGCATCAATAACCTAAGTTTCGAATAAAATTTTAGAGGGAGGTTGACACATTAAAAATACACTATACGTGACTTTCAACCCGTTCCCTTTTTAGCTAACCTTTTTATTCTAGCAGTTGACCCGTTAATGGTAAAACATAACTCGACCCATTCATAATACTTGAGTTTGGAAACATATTATGAAACAAAATCTACTATATACCTCTATACTCACCAGAATCAGAGGATTCAATCAAATCTTCAGGTTTGGGTTCAACAAAAGCTCTCTCCCACTCAATCAGTTCCTCTAGCAAGGGATCAGTCCAATCATGTCTTCTGACTTTGCCCACTAAATATTCTGAAGCACTCATGGACAGGCTGTAGACTCCACATGGGAGCTCTTCCCAAAAGTTCAAGTCATTTTGGCCATGTTCACATCCAAAATCTGTATACATATTAAATTTATGGCATAATATATAATCAACTATTCCACTAAATCATAACACAACAAAACAAATCAAGCCTTTGGCAAGTATGGATACCCGCACTCTCCTCAACATCAGAAGGTGGTGACACAGAAGTAAACATCAGCCGGAAGTCTTCTAAACTTGGCCAGTGAACAAGAAGGCTTCGCCTTCCAAGTGCATCTCGACCAAACCATATTGTCTTTGAGCTCTCCTGCAATATGAAAAAAATCAAGAGTTTTGAAAACCAGAAGACAGAGGTCCGTCAGATTAAAGGCGTATTATATTAATACAGGCACACAGCTACAGGTAGCAAAATGGG
This sequence comes from Helichrysum umbraculigerum, assembly GCA_949592205.1. Classification (NCBI taxonomy): domain Eukaryota; kingdom Viridiplantae; phylum Streptophyta; class Magnoliopsida; order Asterales; family Asteraceae; genus Helichrysum; species Helichrysum umbraculigerum. The sequence goes on from CATIUR010000001.1 coordinate 118,844,073, forward strand.
TAGGTGTCAAATATGATTTACAGCTTTATAATCTCTATGTAATCATAACAATTCATGAATAAAACGATTTAGGTAGTTCTACGCATTAAAAAATCTCTTTGGCCCACTTTCGACCAATTTGGCATATTTCCTTACAAGCTAGTTTATATATTAGAGATACTTTATAACCCAGACAGACCCATTAACACCTTTATACTACAATTTCCAGTACCATTCAGAATGAATGGAACTTACCACTCAAAAGTTACCTGCCAGTAGACTAAAGCCCATGGCCCCTTAATAGTCGAAAGAAGTTCAGGAACCGAGTGTTTCTCATTCCCATGGGAAGAGCATGTGCCTTCATGTTCATGAGATAAGCAATTGCAGCATTTTCTCAGAGACTGCATGAGCACTTCAGTATCATTGCTATCACTACTGAGCTCGATTCCTCCAAATACTTCACCTACAGGGTCATACAAGCAACTTATGAATGACTGTTATTCGTTGAGCAGAACATTTCAATACACTAAGGGTGCTAATATTTCTATTCTCAAAACTCGTGAGCAGATTACTGCAACTTGAAGCTGCAATAATTGGTTCTTAATGTAGGGAAACACATTATGCTTCTGTGTATGTATCAGATAATCAGTTTCACAACATTGCAGCACTACTAATGTAAAATAACTACGACGGAAATAAAAGAAATACTGTATTAACTATGACGGAAATTTTATGGATGCAAATTCATACCGTTGTAAACAAAAATATTCCCAAATTTATCCACCAAAGGTTGTGTAATAGGATAAGTTCCTCGTAATTGCAATGTAGCACCGACAAATAAAACTTTTCCGAATAAACCTTTATTCAAAACAAAACTGTCTGTGAATTGGGATTCTTTAGCCACAACTTCCCCTTCAATAGACGATCGGAGAATTCTTCCTTCATCTGCATGAAGATATATACATTTGCTTCCTAAACTATCAGGTCCTCTTTTCCTCAAAGCTGCTTTAATATCATCTACAGAAAATAAACTCTGGTGCTCCACCAGCTGAACTATATAAGTTCAATTACACAACATAATATGCTACAGCTATGGTAATAATTGCAGACATATATCTCTCTGTGAATGTATGCATATTTTATCAATAAATATAATCAATAATCAATGATGATTTCATTTATTCATAAAATCTCGATTCCAGAATTCATGCAGCTTTCACAACAATTGACTTGATCACTTGAATCGTAAAAAATTATAAATTGATGGTACAAATTGCTTACAGTTTCAGATTGATGAGAAGGAGATGAGTAATTGACTGAATCTGGAAGAAGGGACGATAAATCGATACGAACTCCAGATATGATTAGCGCAATTCCACACATTATGTTGATGTTCTCAGTGTTCTGTGTAAACCCTAGAAAGACGAAGAGTAGGGCTTTGACGTGCAACGATCAAAGCAGAAAAGTTGGGGATATAAAAATTTAGAGTCATTAGTTACACAGTTGCCTCCGTAGCATAGTGGTATTGCGTTCGCTTCGTAAGCGAAAGGCCGCGAGTTCGATCCTCGCCGGGGGCTTATTATTTTTAGCATTTAATCATTTCACCTAGTTTATTTATTTTGAATTTATTTTCTTTGTAAAATTTGATGATTTTCTTCTATTGAGAATCTCAAATCAATTAAATTAATTCGTTGTTTGCTTATTAGTAGTTATTAGTTATGCATAGACTGATATGAGGCTTATTGTAAACTTATCTCAAATCAATTAAAAGGGTATTTGAGAATGCATTTTCACTAGATTTTCTAATTATTGCATTCGCAAAATGCAAATAGTTATAAAAAAAAAGGTGTTTTACAAGAAAATGATTATCATCATGTTGCTAAATAAAAAAAAGTTTTGATAAAAACAGGTTGAAACATGCTTTTCAAAACATCGTTATTAAAACACAAAATCTATTTTATAATCGCAATTCCGAACACCCTCTTAATTTACATTTTTTTAAAGTAAATATTATATTGATCTACCTACATAGACTTAAATCTATACCTAATTATCTTACTAGTTAAATTGTTTCTCTCTCTTAATATCATCCAATTAATTCTTCAAATCTAACAATCACATGTTTATGTCTAATTTCGTCCCAAAATATTATATTTCACGGAATTTAAGAAATTACATTGTTTGGTAGTGAATAATACATTTTTACCTTTGTTTTTTGCACATACTTTCATGTATCAATTTTGAGGAAAAATATATTGATTGTTAAATGGTAAAGTTAATATGTTATTTTTTTGTAGTGAACACTTATTTTGGGACATACACAAATGAGAATTTGAACACTAATTTTGGGACGGAGGGAGTAATTGTTTTGTGGCAAAAGGTTGATAACCCACAAATCAGACCGGCTACAATCGTTATGCCTATCCATAATATGGAGGTAAATTTGATTCGTTTAGGGAATTGTGATTATGAGGATGTCAGAGCTTGAATCCATGACCTTGTACTAATTGTGGCAAAAATGTCTCACCTATTACCAACTTAGTTACACGCAGGGGTGTTCAAAATATACCGAAACTGACAAACCGAGCCGAAAACCGGTAGATTCGAACCGAATTTTGGTTAACCGAACCGACTTTTTTTCGTTTTCCGGTTTCGGTTAACTAGACCGTTTTTTTTTTAGTTTTTCGGTTTCGGTTCATGATTTTGGGATGAACGTGATAAACGGTTAACCGAATAAACCGGAAATGTTATATATAGTTTTAAATATTTGTATATATATTGTACATTTTATATTTATATATAGATATTTACACTTGTATTTTGATAAAATCATTTATATTTCTTTTTCACTAATTTTAATGTAATTTGCTAGCTTAATTTTGGCCTTATATACTACTAAGTTTCTAATTATATTCGGACGATTTATGTACGTATAACTTAAATACACAATTATAAAGAGTAAAATGGTTATCGTTTGATATTTCAATCATCAAAATATTTTAAATATAGTGAACACGAAAAAATAAATATATATTTGTGTGTTATTAATTACTTTTTAAATATGTATCTAAATATTAATAAAAGAAAACTTGTCCTATTGAAATTTTTTGAAAAATTGATACCTATTAACCAATCAAATGCTTCAATTTTACTAAACTTTCAATTAACCAATCAAATGCTATAATTTACCTAAAAAATCTCTTTTAAAAATAAAAACTTAATATATTTAATTTAAAAAATATTAATAAAGTTGTTCACGATTGCTTTCATATTTCGATCAAAACTCTATTTAATTAATTATTGAATATTAATATTAAATATCAACATTTAATTTAATATTAATATGAATATTAAATATATTATATAAATAAATAAAAGAAATTATGCTACTACAAATTTCGATCACTTCTCTATATTAATTAATTTTTAAATATTAATATTATATCAATATTCAATTTAATACTAATATTAATATTATACGAATATAAATAAAATCTAAATATAAATAGTATTAAAAAAATTATGTTATTGAAATGTTGAGAGGGATCACATATTTAAATTATTACACATTAAATGTTACGGATTATATGTCTAATTTAAGCACGTAAGTTGTTTCAAACAAATACAATTAACATATATCTTTCAATGTGGGTGTGTGTGTGTTTTTAAACAAATTATTATACATTTTCATTTACGATCCATTTACATACACGGGTTTAAAAATGATGCATTTTTTATGTTATCATTGTCAAATCTATATTATAATGTCGTTGTCATGTTTATATTTAAATTTAAATATGTGTGTATACAAAGGTTTAAACAATGATGGGATTAGTGCGCGTAAATGTAACGAACTATGCTCTGACATTCATTGTATGTAACCAACTACTCGGGGTTTCATTGTATGTAATAAACTTAGTATTTCGGTTCATTCCATGTAACGTGTAACCTGATTAAAAAGTATCCCTTTATTTCTCATTTTGATTTATTTCATTGATTGTGACATGTAAATGAAGAAGCCAAATGTACCAGCCACGTAATTAGTTGACCTCCACCTATATTTGTTGACTTCCACATCAGTTTCCCGCTCATTTACTTTTGCATCGGGATCATGTATTAGGCATAAATTAGGGATTTTCATCTCATTTATTAAACTTACCCCAAAATCAAAGTCACACAATTTTACACACAACACAAAACTTCTGGCAATTCCGACTGAGATGCCAACGAGGGATGAAGCACGCAGGTGTTATGAAATGGAAGGGTTATACTGTAACACCCTGAATTGGGCCCAGTAGAATCAGGTATTTCTTTAAATTTAAATACGTAAATTTAATTTGTTTAGATAGGTTTGATTGTGAAATTAATAGGTAAATAAGCCTCAGGAGATATTGTGACTAGTAAAATATTGTTTGTTTTAAATAATCCTAGACGACGGTAAAATAAAATACTTTTCTCGCAATGAGTAGTTAGGTTCCAGACAATAGATCAAAAGGTGGTATTATATTGTACTGTAAATAAAGGGGGTCGGTTTTATTAAAATGGGGAGGCCGATCATTTTCCCCCAATTCTCATTATTCTTAGTTTCTAAACCTAACTCAATGTAACTCAAATCTTTTCAAATCAAAAGCTTGTATCAAATCGATTGAAGATTGAAGCTTGAATCCTTGTTAAGATCATCATCCTCATCATCTTATTTTGCTCCCTCATTATTTTGTAAGTTATATTTCATATATATAATGAGTTTTAAGAAAGTATTGATTATTATGATTTGAAGTTTGATGAGTTAAATTAGTGGTTGTATATCGATTTGATGATGATGATTGAACTCCTTTTACTTGATTACATGATCAAAACATGATAGATTTCTTGAGTTTTAGTTTGAATGATAATTTTTAGGTTAGATGTGTTTAGAATGAATTGTGGCGATTTGAGGATATACAATATGTTATATGATGTTACTAGGTGTTATTGTACTCATATATTGGTAAAATTTTGAGTATAAGCTGAGTTTTGGTCGAATTGTGGTTTTTTGGTTCGAGCTGAAATGTGCAGGAAAACCTGCAATTTTCGTGCAGATCTTTAACGGGAATCCGGATGGATTCATGGGAATCCGGACGTATTCCCGGGAATACGGCGGATTCCCTGGCGTATTCGAGAACGGATTGCTTAAAATAAGTTCTGACTTGAAATTTGATCGGGAATACGGCGTATTCATCTGAATCCGGCCGGATTCAAGTGAATACGGACGTATTCAAGGGAATCCGGGCGGATTCCCACTGCAGATCAATGCATTATCTTTTTACTAGTTATGATTATATATCTATGTGTGTATTGTATCTATTATATAATACATGTTTGAGTTGCAAGTTAGGAGTAGGTGAATTGATTGTTTTCTTAACAATGTGCATTTATATTACGTTACTAATTCAAGTGTTTTTAACGTGATTTCAGACAAGGTGAAGACCCAGTGAAATTAGTCACTTGAGTAACTGAAGTTAAAGTGGACAGGTGAGTGGACTTTGATCTCTCACTATGTTTGGGTGATCACTTATGTATTTACTTCAAGTGTTAATTATGCATTCTTGTGTTAAGGCATATTGTGAATTAGAAGTAAGTGTTAAGAAACCTATTGGTGATTGTGTTAAAGAGGTCAATTTTGTTGGACGTTTTGCTACAGGTTAGTCAACACGAGAGTTGTGAACATGTGTTGTGAATGGAGCTTGTGTTGACTAAAGGTAGCAAATCGTTATCGGTTAACCACTGTATTGGCCTGCAGTTGGTGTAAGTGTCGCTTGGTGGGCCACCGCGGCTGAGGGTGCCACAAGGGCCACCGATCCTCTAGTGATGTTGAGTCAATGTGTTAATTGTTGTAAACTCATAGTGTTAAACTAAGTGTAGTGTTTGTGATGAGTTAACTCACTTAGCTTCGTGCTAATCCCTCGTTGTTTACTCCTTGCAGGTTAATATATTTTGTTCAGGGCGGGTCTTGGAGTAAATTGAAGGAATGTTCGACAATGATGAAACTCTGATGACTTTTGTACTAATTCAAATGTTTTGTTAAAGTAACGCCCATTTAATTGTGTAGTTGTATAATGAAATACTTATGTAAAGGATTATGTATATTTGGTTAATCCAGGGTTATATATATATATATATATATATATATATATATATATATATATATATATCTATGGGATATTGCTTCCGCGATGTTTAAAAAAAAAAAAAAAAACATGTGATTGAAATTAGGGGCGTTATAAGTTGGTATCAGAGCTTAGATTTGGGCGAATTGAACAACTTAGAGTGTTTAATCCCAAATCTAGTGTCGAGTTGTCAAACATTCCGGGTTGTGGGATTGGCTATAGTGAGAAATGTGTTAGTATGTTAGTACTAACAATTAACAAGTGTTGAGATGTGTTGTGATACAGATGGCAGAAAATGAGCAACCACCCCGTACTCTCTATAATGTCTCGACTGTTCACTCCGCTCCAGAAGACGAGGATCATAATGGTACTTCGAATCCGGTAAATACAGAAGTTGAAACTAGTCAAGATTATATACTAAGATTAGAGAACAGGGTAGTCGAACTTGAGAGAGAACGTGCAGGGTCATCTCAGAGATCCATTCCTATTTATTCGCATGTTGCTACTACTACTCCTCCCATTACTGCTTCTACTCGGATTCCGGTTACTTTTCCTCATGTTTCGCAACAACAACAGCAGGGTTATGATTTTCAGTCATCAGTGCCGTTTCCTTCTTTTGGATCGACTGGTTATCAGGCACAGTTATTTCCACCCTTTCAGTTGCCGAAGAAAGGATGTTCTCTCAAAACCTTTATGTCTAGTAAACCATCCTCTTACTCTGGAAGCCCTGATCCTACGATTACCTTAGACTGGTTACGTGATGTGGAAAGGAAGTTAGAGGTTTGTCATTGTGATGATGAAGACAAAGTTCCATATGCTATCCAATTGTTGAAAGGTGAAGCTATGTCATGGTGGGATTCGATAACTGCTCATTTCACTCCACAACAAAGGAGTTCTATTAAATGGCAGGATTTTCATGCCGAAGTATGCAAACAATTCTGTTCGGAATATAATCTTGATCGTGTCAGACAGGAATTTATGGATTTACGGAAGACTGATGAGATGTCAATCGATGAGCTTATCCGGCAATTTTCTAAGAAGTTAAGATTTGTACAACAATGGGTCCCGACTGAGAGAAATAAGATTAGTCATTTTGTGAAAACCTTACCTCCAGATTACCGTACCACTGTGAGAATGGCTAATAGTATTTCTCAGGCTTTTGAGTGGGCACGATCCGTGGATAGTGACGTTATGGCTAGGAGGTTGCAAAATAAAGAAAGGTATGCACAGAAACCGAAGAGTGATTCTTCCGGTAAAGGAAAACAAAGATGGCAACCTTCTCAATCAAGCAAGAAAACTAGTTATGGTGGTGTTCCGATGGATAATTCTTATTGTGCAAGATGTCGATCAAAGCATACCGGACCTTGTTCTATTCGGACATCTAGGTGTATGAAATGTGGGGTGTTGGGTCATAATGCGATTGATTGTACTTATCCAAATAATGTGTGTTGGACATGTCATAAAGAAGGACATCGAGCGGGTGATTGTCCTGATGCAAGGAAGCAGGGTACGGGTGCGGTTAGAGGTTCCTCATCTTCTGGCCAGAAAAGGAAGATTCCACCAGCTGCTACGGGTCGAGCTTTCCGAATGACCGTGGATGATGCTGTGCATATTGATGACGTGATTACTGGTACTTTCCTTGTTAACTCTGTACCAGCCCGTGTATTATTTGATTCTGGAGCAAATTGCTCGTTTATATCTGTGCAATTTTGTGATAAACTGAAATTGATGCCCTCTGTGATTTCTAATCCCTTAGAAGTTGAGGTAGCTGATGGTAAGACAGTTCCTGTTACCACATCGGTAACCGGAGCTAGTATACAAATAGAGGATCATGAATTTCCAGTTTCTTTCCTATTGATGCAAATCCCTAGTTTTGATGTGGTTCTTGGTATGGACTGGCTGAGTCAAAACAAAGCCGACATCTCTTGTCATAAAAAGTTGATAAAAATCCCAGTTTCCAATCTATCATATGTGGTGGCGCGTGGGGAACGTGTGAAGGGTAGTATTCCGGTAATATCCATGATGAAGGCTAGGAAGTCTTTAGTTAAGGGTTGTGAATCCTTTGTGGCCTATGTTGTAGATGTCAAAGTAGAAAAGAAATCCATTTCCGATATTCGGGTGGTTTCTGAATATTCGGAAGTATTTCCGGATGAATTGCCTGGTCTTCCCCCTGTAAGAGATGTAGAATACCAAATTGACTTAATTCCTGGTTCGTCTCCAGTAGCAAGGGCTCCTTATAGATTAGCTCCTTCCGAAATCCGTGAAATGATGGATCAAATTCAGGAATTGTTAGATAAGGAATTTATTAGGCCGAGTTCATCGCCGTGGGGTGCTCCCGTGTTGTTTGTGAAGAAGAAAGATGGTACTCTCCGTATGTGCATCGATTATCGGGAATTAAATAAGAGAACGGTGAAGAACAAATACCCGTTGCCCAGAATTGATGAATTGTTTGATCAATTGCAAGGATCCTCATATTTTTCAAAAATTGATTTGAGATCGGGATATCATCAAGTCCGAGTTCGTGAGGAAGATATTCCAAAAACCGCTTTTCGCACGAGGTATGGTCACTATGAGTTTTTGGTTATGCCGTTTGGTTTAACAAATGCTCCTGCAATCTTTATGGATTTAATGAATCGGGTGTGTCGTCCCTATCTTGATCAGTTTGTGATTGTGTTCATCGATGATATTTTAATTTATTCCAAGTCTGAAGCGGATCATGAAATGCATCTGAGACTGATACTTGAAACATTGAAAAGAGAGCAGCTTTATGCAAAGTTTTCGAAATGTGAGTTTTGGTTACGTGAGGTGCAGTTTTTGGGGCATATCATTTGCAAAGACGGGGTTAGAGTGGATCCATCTAAAGTGAAAGCTGTTATGAATTGGAATGCGCCTAAGTCTCCTTCAGAAATTAAGAGTTTCCTTGGATTAGCAGGATACTACAGAAAGTTTATCAAAGATTTTTCCAAAATTGCGAGTTCATTGACTAAGTTAACTCGGAAGGATGTGAAATTTCAGTGGACCGAACAACAAGAGGCAGCTTTTCAGACATTAAAGCAATTATTGTGTCAAGCCCCTGTTTTGGCGTTACCTGATGGGTCGGATGATTTTATTGTTTATTGTGATGCATCGCATACCGGATTAGGTGGTGTTTTAATGCAAAGAGATCGTGCAATTGCGTATGCTTCAAGACAACTTAAACCACATGAAAAGAATTATCCGACACATGATTTGGAGCTTGCGGCTGTAATTTTTGCCTTGAAGATTTGGAGACATTATTTGTATGGTACGAAATGTGTAATTTGCACGGATCATAAAAGCCTTCAGTACATGTTTTCGCAAAAAGAATTGAATATGCGTCAGAGGCGGTGGTTAGAATTGATTAAAGATTATGATTGCGAGATCCGTTATCACCCGGGTAAAGCTAATGTGGTTGCGGACGCGTTGAGTAGAAATATTTCTAGTGACAAGGTTTGTTTCATGCGATTAGAGGTGTCCTCTGATTTGATTTCTCAGCTAAGAGACGCACAGATTGAAGCTTTATTGGATGTAAATTTGAAATCTGAGATCATGTTGAAGCGAAAGGATTTGTTAGTTGATGATTCACGTGGGTTGAAAACTTTTCAGTCTCGGGTTTGGGTTCCGTTAATTGGTGGACTTCGTGAGTTGATTTTGACGGAGGTTCATAAATCGAGATTATCTATTCATCCCGGTAGTACAAAAATGTATAACGATTTGAAACCTCTTTATTGGTGGCCAACAATGAAAACGGATGTAGCAAGATTCGTGGAAGCATGTCATATTTGTTCTCAAGTAAAAGCCGAGCATCAAAAGCCTTATGGTTCGTTGAAACAATTGGAGATACCCGAGTGGAAATGGGAACACATCACTATGGATTTTGTCACCAAGTTACCACGTACACAGAAGGGCAACGATATGATTTGGGTTGTTGTTGATCGTTTAACTAAAAGCGCCCATTTTCTTGCGACCAGTGAAACCGCTTCTTTGACCCGTTTGGCTCAATTGTATATTAATGAGATTGTATCGAGGCACGGAATTCCATTATCTATTGTGTCAGATCGAGATTCCAGATTTGTATCAGGCTTTTGGCAGAATCTTCAGAAAGAGTTAGGTACTCGAGTTAATCTTAGTACTGCATATCATCCTCAGACAGATGGACAGTCAGAAAGAACCATTCAGACTCTCGAGGATATGTTGAGGGCGTGCATATTGGAGTATGGGGGTTCGTGGGACTCTCACTTACCTTTGGTGGAATTTGCGTATAATAATTCGTATCATTCGAGTATTGGTATGCCGCCATATGAAATGCTCTACGGACGTCGTTGTCGAACGCCGACTTGTTGGTTAGAGGCGGGAGAAAAACAGTTTGCGGGTCCCGATATTGTTCAGATTACGGCTGATAAAGTTGCTATAGCTCGCGAGAAATTGAAAGCCGCCAGAGATAGACAAAAACAGTATGCTGATCCGCGTCGTCGACCAGTTAATTTTGTCGAAGGTGAATTGGTTTATTTAAAAGTGTCACCTTGGAAGGGCGTGATTCGTTTTGGTAAGCGTGGGAAATTGGCTCCGAGATTTATAGGTCCCTTCAAAATTCGTCAAGTAGTTAATGACCAAACTGTTGCCTTAGACCTTCCTTCTGAATTAAATGGTAGTCACGACACCTTTAATGTTTGTTATTTGCGGAAATGTAATGTGGAGGATCCAACCCAAATCCTTCCGTTGCAAGACCTTAGAGTTGACCAAGGTCAGAAATTAGTAGAAGAGCCCATTGAGTTAGTTGATAGAAAAGTAACTAAATTGCGCAAGAAGGAGATACCTATGGTTCTAGTGAAATGGAAACATAGTTTGGGAGAAAATCTTACTTGGGAGACCGAGTCAAGTATGAGGGCCCGTTACCCTAGTTTGTTCGAGTCTAGTTAGATTTCGGGGACGAAATCTTCTAAGGAGGGAAGATTTGTAACACCCTGAATTGGGCCCAGTAGAATCAGGTATTTCTTTAAATTTAAATACGTAAATTTAATTTGTTTAGATAGGTTTGATTGTGAAATTAATAGGTAAATAAGCCTCAGGAGATATTATGACTAGTAAAATATTGTTTGTTTTAAATAATCCTAGACGACGGTAAAATAAAATACTTTTCTCGCAATGAGTAGTTAGGTTCCAGACAATAGATCAAAAGGTGGTATTATATTGTACTGTAAATAAAGGGGGACGGTTTTATTAAAATGGGGAGGCCGATCATTTTCCCCCAATTCTCATTATTCTTAGTTTCTAAACCTAACTCAATGTAACTCAAATCTTTTCAAATCAAAAGCTTGTATCAAATCGATTGAAGATTGAAGCTTGAATCCTTGTTAAGATCATCATCCTCATCATCTTATTTTGCTCCCTCATTATTTTGTAAGTTATATTTCATATATATAATGAGTTTTAAGAAAGTATTGATTATTATGATTTGAAGTTTGATGAGTTAAATTAGTGGTTGTATATCGATTTGATGATGATGATTGAACTCCTTTTACTTGATTACATGATCAAAACATGATAGATTTCTTGAGTTTTAGTTTGAATGATAATTTTTAGGTTAGATGTGTTTAGAATGAATTGTGGCGATTTGAGGATATACAATATGTTATATGATGTTACTAGGTGTTATTGTACTCATATATTGGTAAAATTTTGAGTATAAGCTGAGTTTTGGTCGAATTGTGGTTTTTTGGTTCGAGCTGAAATGTGCAGGAAAACCTGCAATTTTCGTGCAGATCTTTAACGGGAATCCGGACGGATTCATGGGAATCCGGACGTATTCCCGGGAATACGGCGGATTCCCTGGCGTATTCGAGAACGGATTGCTTAAAATAAGTTCTGACTTGAAATTTGATCGGGAATACGGCGTATTCATCTGAATCCGGCCGGATTCAAGTGAATACGGACGTATTCAAGGGAATCCGGGCGGATTCCCACTGCAGATCAATGCATTATCTTTTTACTAATTATGATTATATATCTATGTGTGTATTGTATCTATTATATAATACATGTTTGAGTTGCAAGTTAGGAGTATGTGAATTGATTGTTTTCTTAACAATGTGCATTTATATTACGTTACTAATTCAAGTGTTTTTAACGTGATTTCAGACAAGGTGAAGACCCAGTGAAATTAGTCACTTGAGTAACTGAAGTTAAAGTGGACAGGTGAGTGGACTTTGATCTCTCACTATGTTTGGGTGATCACTTATGTATTTACTTCAAGTGTTAATTATGCATTCTTGTGTTAAGGCATATTGTGAATTAGAAGTAAGTGTTAAGAAACCTATTGGTGATTGTGTTAAAGAGGTCAATTTTGTTGGACGTTTTGCTACAGGTTAGTCAACACGAGAGTTGTGAACATGTGTTGTGAATGGAGCTTGTGTTGACTAAAGGTAGCAAATCGTTATCGGTTAACCACTGTATTGGCCTGCAGTTGGTGTAAGTGTCGCTTGGTGGGCCACCGCGGCTGAGGGTGCCACAAGGGCCACCGATCCTCTAGTGATGTTGAGTCAATGTGTTAATTGTTGTAAACTCATAGTGTTAAACTAAGTGTAGTGTTTGTGATGAGTTAACTCACTTAGCTTCGTGCTAATCCCTCGTTGTTTACTCCTTGCAGGTTAATATATTTTGTTCAGGGCGGGTCTTGGAGTAAATTGAAGGAATGTTCGACAATGATGAAACTCTGATGACTTTTGTACTAATTCAAATGTTTTGTTAAAGTAACGCCCATTTAATTGTGTAGTTGTATAATGAAATACTTATGTAAAGGATTATGTATATTTGGTTAATCCAGGGTTATATATATATATATATATATATATATATATATATATATATATATATATACATATATATCTACGGGATATTGCTTCCGCGATGTTTAAAAAAAAAAAAAAAAAAAAACATGTGATTGAAATTAGGGGCGTTATATATACCGCATTACAAATGATCAGGAACTAAGTTGTTTTCTTAATATCTACCGCATTACAAATGATCAGGAACTATGTGATTGCTCTAGATGGTTGTTTTTTGAAAAGTCCATGTACTGGTGAGTTATTGACAGCTGTTGGTAGGGATGGGAATAACCAGGTTTTCCCTATTTGTTGGGCTGTGGTTAATGTTGAGAATAAAGATAATTGGTCTTGGTTTCTGAGATTGTTAAGTAGTGATATTGGGATGGGAGATGGACATGATCTTGTTCTGATATCTGATGCACACAAGGGGCTAATTGAAGCAGTTAAGGATGTATTTCCAAAAGCAGACCATAGGCATTGTGCTAGGCATATCTACGAGAACTTTAGGAAACAATGGAGTGGTGTAGAGTTTAGGGGTCTGTTTTGGAGGGCAGCAAAGGCTAATTATCCTGAACAGTTTAATAAAATAATGTCTAAAATAAAGAAGGCAAACCCAAATGCATACAAACACTTGATGGATAGAGAACCAAAGACAAGGTCAAGAGCTTTCTTTAGCCCCCATTTTGCTTGTGAGGCAGTGGAAAATGGGTTCAGTGAGTGTTTTCAATTCTACTTAAGGTTAGACACAAGCCAATAATCACAATGTTGGAGGCTATTAGACTGATAATCATGATTAGGATGGATACACTACTAGAAAACCTCAAATTAGAGATAGATTTCCGACGGTACAAAAATCGGTCCCAAACTTCAGATGGATTTCCGACAGACTCCGAGCCGTCCCAAATTTTCGACAGCTTTCCGACGGCACCATAGTCGTCCCAAATTTCCGAGGAATTTCCGATTAGTTATTGACGAACGTTTATAGAGAGGGATTAACGAGGATTATGGGACAGATTTCCGACGACCAACTAGCCGTCCCAAATCTGTCGTAAAATTGGGACGGATTTGGGACGGATTTGACTTCGTCATAAATTTGTGACGAATTTGGGAGGACCTTTTATATATTTTGAATTTTTACACCTTACAAGTATAGAAATCAAACTAAACTAAAAAAATAAGTAGTTCTATACATTTAAGTTGATAATTGTAAGATATAAACATTAACGCCTTATATGTTTATTGTTTATGTATGTATGCGTATAAGTATTATAATGCACTAGTAGTATTGTTTGTACGGTTGAGTGTATGTGTGCATTTTGAATGTTTTTATGACCTTACATATTGATATAACAATGGTTAGGAGTATATGTTTTCTTAGTTTTGTTAAAACGATTGAAATGTAAACTTAAAACCGTTTGGTCCGTCCCAAATCCCTTGCAAATTTGGGACGGATTTGGGATGGATCTTTCATTATTTTTGTATTTTTGAAACACATAAGTTAAAGGAATCAAGTTAAACTAACAAATAAGAAGTTTTATACATAGATGTCAATAATTGTGCAACATAAACATTAACGCCTTATATGTTTTTCTTTATGTATGTATATATATATGCGTATAAGTATTATTCGAGTAGTTGTGTTTGTATGTTTGTATTTATGGTTGAGTGTACATTCGCATTTTGAATTTTTTTTTTGTATCCTTACATATTGATATAACAACGTTTAGGAGTGTGCGTTTTATTAGTTTTGTTATAATGATTATAATATAAAATTAAAACCGTTTGGTCCGTCCCAAATCCGTCAGAAATTTAGGATGGATTTGGGATGGACCTTTCTCTATTTTTGTATTTTTGAAACATACAACTAAAATAATTAAACTAAAGTAACAAATAATAAATTTTATACATTAAAGTTAATAATTTTGCAACATAAACATTAACTCTTCATACGGTTATTTTCTATGTATGTATGCGTATAAGTATTATAATGCACGAGTAGTAGTGTTTGTACGTTCATATGTACAGTTGAGTGTATATGTGCATTTTAAATTTTTTTATATTCTTAAAGTTTGATATAACAACGTTTAGGAGTGCATGTTTTCTTAGTTTTGTTAAAATGATTAAAATAAGAAAATGAAATCGTTTGGTCCGTCCCAAATCCGTCGGAAACTTGGGACGGATTTGGGACGGACGTTACATTATTTTGGTATTTTTGAACCTTACAAGTAAAAGTAATCAAATTAAACTAACAAATAAGTAATTTTATATATTTAATTTTACAACTTATAGGAGTGTGTGTTTTTAATTTTTTCATAAAATGTTTAAACGATATTATATATTCCATCCGTCCCACCCTAAGTGTCCACGTCATTATTTTGGGTTGTCTCATATAAGTATCTACTTTCATATTTTAACCAATCGAATGAGACTTTAGTGTTAGATATTTATTTAATTTGTGAAAAGTGTAGTTAGTGGAGAATTATAAAATTGTGTGCAAAGTCAAAGTTTGACTGAGACGAAGATAGTAATTATTTTCTAAAAAGATTTGAATGTTGTGTATATATCTATTTTGACATTTTTAATAATTTAAGGAGCTACAAACAATTAAAAAGTCTGGAAGTATGTAACTTCCATCGTCAATCAATTTTTCATTTAAAAAAAATAAATAAATGACAATCTAATAAAATTAAAACTACTCCTTATCCTAAATTAAACCCTAGCCCATTTCTTTCAAACGCCTCCATCCTCACCAACCTCACCATCTCTGCTAACCTCACCGCCACCACTTGCGCGCTTCTAACCTCACCGCCATCCTCATCACCATCTCCAAGCTACTCTTGCAGCTAGTAAGTTATTCGACTCTATACTTTTTCCTTCTTTATGATTTCGATTCGCCGTCTTGGCGTTATTTAACTGGAATCATATGAAAGCTAGTTTGAACATCATACTTTCATGGGGAACAGGGAAGAAGGAAGTGGACATTACTAATTAATAAGTTGATAGTTGAATTTATTATATTATATAGTCCGTTACGTATTCATCTACTGCTGCTTTGACTGATGAGAGTAAAATAAATTTGTGCTTATTTTAATTGGATTTAATGATATTTGTTGGGTGTATGAATAATTGAATATATGTGGTTTTAGATACTGATATTTGTTGGGTGTTTGAATGTATTTGGTTTTGGATTTATACTATTTTTAGAATCTGTTTCCAGGATGCTCTAATTAAAATACATGTTATGATTAATGTTCTTATATATTCCCTTTTGTGGAATGGGTATCTTATTGTTGATATAAATGGAAATGTAAGATAACATCAACTTAAAGAAATATTCCATTGATCAAGATGTATAGTATAGCATATTCATGATCGATGATAACCCGAACTTCTACTTTTCCAGGTTTGCATATATACACTTTGGGTATCGGATAACCCGATATCCGTATCCAAAATTTCGGATACCCGAACTTCGGATATCCGAAATTTCGGATACGGGTATTGAGTAGTGAAAATCACTATCCGAATGCTTCGGATATCCGAACTTCGGGTATCCGAAAGTCCGGATATCCGAAAATGAACACCCTATTTATCTACACCAAATTCATATTCATATTTAGAGTAAAATTTTACTAAGATCTATAAAAGTTGTATCTCACGTATGGTCTATCTAATTAGAATTTTAAATTCCTATAAATGACTATATTGTGAATGAGCTAGGAAGTTAATTCTCGATTTTCTTATTATATTGAACTAATAATCATATAATATGTTTCAACAAAATTTATATTTTACCTTGGTTTGATGTACATGTAAATGTGTTTATTTAACAACAATTTATATATCTAGTTCCACATTGTCTTCATCCATATATATGTGTTGTACGTGTACATTTAGTTTAGTATATGTTACCATGAATTTGCACTTCAGCTTAGTATATGTTACCATGAATTTGCACTTAAGTTAGCTACATGTAAGTTATTACAGAGGGAATTCGGGTTATTGTAAGGGGCTGATTTTGAAGATTAAGGGCTAATTATGACTATTATTTTTACTATGTTTGGGTGAATGTTACTTCTATGAGACTGATTTTTACTTTGATAGATGATGTCAAGTAGTGACCGAGAGTGGATGTATCGGATGAGAGGTAGTGGTAATTTTCTTAGTATGAATTACTGTGACAAAGTGGACAACTTTTTAGAGTTTGCTTATTCGAATGAAACAATTGTTGAAAGAAAAGAAACACCAAGCGGAGATATAGTACTGCAAATCAAGTGTCCTTGTAGAAAATGTAAAAATACCCCATATAGATCACGAAATGACGTTAGGCATCACTTACTTTCGAAGGGCTTCATGCCAAACTATAAAAGATGGGTTCAACATGGTGAAACGGAAATTCAAGAAGTGGGAGAGTGTTCTAATCCAATGGAAGTTGACGATCAGAATGATGATGGTATGACCCGGATGGTGTGGGAAAACATTCATGCCGCTGGTATTCAATCAACAACCTCGATTGGGCATGCTCCAAATTCCAAGGCAAAGGAATTTTATCACATGTTAGAAACCGAGAAGCAGCCTTTGTATAATGGGTGTGAAGATTGGTCAACATTACAAGCTGGCACGAGCTTGTTGAATTGGAAGTCGGATTTCAATGTGCCCGAGTCAGCCTTTAATCACATACTTCCTATCTTTAAAAGTATGCTACCTGTTAGTAATAATTTACCACCAAACTTCTACAAGACTAAAACAGTTTTGAAGAAACTTAGTCTCCCAACAAAGAGGTATCATGCTTGCAAGAACCATTGCATGCTATTCTATAAGGAAGAAGATTTATTGTTAACCCACTGTCGATACTGTCATGAACCTCGTTACAAAAGAAGCAATGTTCCTTACTTGGTATTGACCTACATGCCCATTGGGGAAAGACTTAAAAGGTTGTATATGTCAGAAAAGACGGCCAAAGAGATGACTTGGCACTCGAATCATACAACAAAGGAGGGTAGCATGTCACATCCAAGAGATGGCAAGGCTTGGAAGCATTTTGACGAAACACATCCATTATTCGCGGAAGAGATTCGAAATGTTCGTCTTGGGTTATGCACGGATGGTTTCAGCCCAAATAATTCAAATTCTAATCCTTATTCTTTATGGCCTGTTTTTCTTACGATCTATAATTTACCTCCTTGGATGTGCTTAAAAGATTCATATGTTATACTTTCTTTGGTTATTCCTGGAAGAAAGAGCCCTGGTCAAAACTTGGATGTGTTTCTTCAACCGTTAATAGACGAGTTGAAAGCGTTATGGTATGATGGTATTGAAGTATACGATGCTTACCGTAAACAGAATTTCACGATGAGGGCTATGCTTTTGTGGACAGTTAGTGACTTCCCCGCGTATGCAATGTTATCGGGTTGGAGCACACATGGTAGATTAGCATGCCCATATTGCATGGGTACCACACATTCGTTTCAGTTGACCGTTGGAGGCAAACCGTGTTGGTTTGATTGCCATCGAAGATTTTTACCGCAAAGACATCCGTTTCGACGCGACAAAAAAGGATTTAAGAAAGGTATTACTCGAACGTCATCTACTATACCACCAGATTTAACGGGTGAAGACATTCTGGACCAAATCGCAGACTTTCCTACTGTTTATGAAGGTCAGCCATACTCACCAAAGAATGTAAAACTTCCAGGTTTTGGGTCAACCCATAACTGGGTAAAGAAAAGCATTTTTTGGGAGCTCCCATATTGGTACACTTTGTTAATTCGGCACAATCTTGATGTGATGCACATAGAGAAGAACGTTTTTGAAAATGTTTTTCAAACAGTCATGGACACTCCCAAATCAAAAGACAATATCAAGGCAAGAAAGGATATTGAAGAGTATTGCAATCGACCGGGTTTGCATATCTCCTTTGGAAACAATAAAAGAGTTATGAAACCAAAAGCATCATATACTTTAACTAAGCAACAACTAAAGAAAGTGTGTGAATGGTTGAAGAAGGTTAAATTCCCAGACGGGTATGCTTCAAACATAGGGGGATGTGTTAACGCTGATGATTGTGCCTTTTATAGCTTTAAAAGTCATGAATGTCATGTGTTTATGCAACGATTGCTACCAATTGCCTTAAGAGGGATGATACCAGATGAAATATGGGATCCAATAACGGAGTTGTGCACATTCTTTCGTGTAATATGTTCAAGGGTGTTACACTTGGAGGACTTGCTAAAAATGGAAAAGAGTATTATTGTAACCATATGCAAGTTGGAAAAAGTCTTCCCACCCGGATTCTTCGACTCAATGGAACACCTTGTTATTCATTTGACGCGCGAAGCTATTCTTGGTGGACCAGTGCAATATAGATGGATGTATCTGTATGAGAGGTTATAACTATCTTCATATACGATTACAATGATCAAAACAATTATAAATATGCTAAAGTCTTTTAGTTTCTAACATGTTTTCAGGAAGTTGGGCAAACTGAAAAGAACAGTAAGAAATAAATCAAGAGTTGAGGGGTCTATTGTTGAGTCGTATCTCGTAAATGAACTATCTACATATTGCTCCTTACATATCAAGCCAACAATACAAACGCGACTGAATCGTGAACCTCGGAATTTTGCCCCTGAAGTTCCTACTTCTTCAACCACCGATTCTCGATTAAGCATATTCAAAGTTCCTTCTAGGAGATTATATGCTAATGGAGGAAAAAGTAGATTTTTGATGGAAACGGAGTGGTACAAGGCTCATACTTATATCTTGCTTAACACGCAAGAGGTTCATGAATCCATTTTTAAGTTTGATGAGTGGATTAGGGAAAGAGAACCTGATCTTGAAGCTAGAGACCTTGATAAGAGAAGAGAGCAATTATTTGCAAAATGGTTCGAAAGTGAAGTGAGCATACCATCTAAAGCATAATTTTTTTTTCTAACGTAATATTATTCAACTTTATAAAGATAACATACAATACTGTTATTTATAGGTTACACAATCCTCAAATGGAATAAATGGACATTTGAATGTCTTAGCATACGGACCGCAAAACACATGTAAATCTCATGACGGTTATTTTATCAATGGTTACAAGTTCCATACAGTTACACATTGTAATGGGCGTGTCACACAAAATAGTGGTGTATGTGTTAAAGGTGCTTGTTATGACCAACATGAAAGTGATTACTATGGATTGTTAGAAGAGATCCTAGAGGTTGAATATCATAGTCCATCAAAAGATTGTGTTGTTGTGTTGTTCAAATGTCACTGGTTCGACCCCGCTCAAGGGGTAAGGGTCGATCATAAACGTAATTTGGTTGATGTCAAAACCAAGTCTAAGGGATGCATTGGTGACCCATTCATTCTTGCATCACAAGCAGAACAGGTGTGTTATATTCCATATCCTTCAATGACAAGAGATTTAAGAGATTGGTCAGCTGTTGTCAAGACGAAGCCAAGGGCAATTTATCAACTAGAAGAATGTGTTAATGAAGTAGTCGATGATGATGATGATGTGGATGAGGAACCTTTCTATCAAGAGACTGAGAGGATAATATGTACAAGTACAAACGAGGATGTTGGCCCCTTGAATCTTGTACAAGGAGAAGTAGAAGAAATTGTGCCAACGACAAATAATCTTGGAAGCAATACTAACGATGATGGTGACAATGAAGAAGAGTATTTATATGAGGATGCACCTGGAGACTCGGATGAGGATATAGATTTCTTATCTCATAATTTTTCTGAGTAATTGGTATGCAAGTGCATAATTGTAAACTAAGTTGTAACACTACTGCATCTGTTGATAATTATGTGTGTTTGTATTATATTTATAACTAATTAAACTTTTATGATTGTTGCTATTCATATATGTAACTTCATTTTGCTGTTTTCACAGATATTATGTCAGGACGTAGTTCGGCTGGAACTCATAGGGGACGCAATGGTAGAGTTCTTCGTGGTGTTAGGAGTTTCAGCACCGGGCGTGGCCATAGGCTTAGTGATTACAGTGCTGATTATGAGCGTGCAGAAGAGGATGAGGAATTAGAAGGCCACAACATTACTGATGATGAGAACGAGCTTGGTTCACCAAGATCCGTGACACATCATGGTTCAAACTCTTCATGCACTGTTCCTACAAATACATCACATAAGTTGTTAACTTCTGTTACTGGTGATAATTCGACGTAAGTATATATTACTAAACTTGAAACAATTTGAAACCTCAATCACTAATATTGCAAAATTGCTTCCATTATGTAGTTTTACTAATCATAAGGCCATCACCACAATCACTAAGAATCTGAAGGGTATGTTTGCCGGAGCTTGGGCAAATTGGACTGACGTTCCGGTTGAGCATAAGGACCGGTTGTTTGCTGAATTTAAGGTTTGGTTTATATACTATTTATTATTTAACAAGTTAAAATAGGTAGGGAGCTGATAAGAATAGTGAATATTGTGACTCAATTGTAGTGGGGGAGCTGACACTTAATAAGCGTTCCAACACGAGTGTTAGTCAGGGTTCCCACAAAGGTCAATGTGTGCATCATCTGCGTATAACTTCCTGGAATCATTATTCATAAAGTTTTAACTTTAAATAACTTCTGGATTTTAGGTGATTTATTAACTGTTGGGTTGTTGGGTCATTGTGACAATTGTGAATAGTAGAATTGTCATTTTACAGGTTGTTTAAATTATATTATGTAATGGGTATGTTTCTTAGTCAACGGTACTTCTTTAAAAAATGGTATAAAACACAGAATAAATAAAAAAGAACAACCTCTTAGAAGAATAAGGTAGGTTTCTTAATGAATGGCCTATTCCTTTCATGTACCAAACATAAACTTTGTTATTATTTAATGTATAAGTAATTAATTGGATGATGTGCAGGGTCAATTTCAATGGGATCCCCGGATTGATGGTCCTATCAAGAGTATCTGGAATGATGTTAATCAAAAACGACTGTCTGATACTTTGAGTACTGAGCGTGGCCGAGCAATTGATAAGGTGTGTGCAATTAAAGGTGTTGAAGTTGAGGAAGTTGAGGATAATATGAAATGGATCATTCCTCATGGCCCACCATGGATAAAACAAGAGTTTTGGAAGAAACTTGTTATAGAAAAATGGGATAACGATTCGTGGAAAAAGAAATCTAAGATCAACAAAGCAAATAGGGGTAAAGCTCGAGGTGGCCTTCATACTGCAGGCTCGGGTGGCTACATCAGGAAACGAGAGTTATTTGTAATATTCATTAACTCCATATTGTTTTGAATAATATGTTTCTTGTTTATTTTTATACATCTAACGATACAACTTTTGCAGGAAGAACAAATGGGTGGCCCACAACCTTCTGCAGAAGTTTTTAAAAACAATCATATAAGGAAAGGGACGGGGGTCAACGGGGTGGAACCAGAGTTTGTTGATGAAAGATCGCGTGTAACTTATGTATGTGCAGTTTCATGCTAGCTCTTATGATTGACTATGCTTTAAGCAGTTTATTATTTAATGTATAGTTAGTAACATACAAATATTAACATACATGATAGGAAGCGCTTACGGGGTCTTTGTTGGACAAGTATGGCCCAAACACTGAACATCACCCAAAGCATGATCCAGAGTTATGGGTGCAGGCTGCAGGAAAGATAACGAAAGGGAGAGGATACGGGTCTAGTAAGTCTTCAGATCCATGCTATGTGCTCACTGGCATACCCTCTACACCAAGCACTGGTAGCTCATCTGCGTTGCATCAGCCAGATGAGGTATGTTTACTGTTTCTCATAAATGAAATATATTATTATTTCTTTATAACTCGTTACAACCCGTATGAAACATTGTGATAATTAGTACCAATTTGAATGAAATTAAGTGGTGGATTAGGAATGTTTTTGTAGGTTTAATGGTCGAGTCTTAGTGCTAGTTTGTTTATGTAGGTTCAACTTAGACCCTATCTGAAACCACAAAGCTTCCTATTTCTGAAACTTGAAAAATATCTTTACATTAATCTGAGTTGTTTAAATAAAAATGAGGTATATGATTTATACCTACTATAATCAAAACTTAGAAGATAATTAGTATATCGACTCTATTTTCTGAAAGCCATGGCTTTAAGATAGACTTGGAAGATAATCAGCATAATTAGGCCAAATGACTATCTGTCAACTGCCATTACACTTACTATCTGTCCACTGCCATTTCACTTATGCTACGATAATTGATGTTTTGAATACTTGATTGTGTTGAATGTTTGTTATTCACTTTTGCCTAACTATACGGGAAATATATTACTTGTAATGAGTTGAATGGGTTGAATTCGAACTGGTTTTGTATTTATGTCTATATGGTTATTATTTGTAGGTACAAAAGCTAACAGAAAAGATAGATGAAATAGAGGCGCAACGTGTAAAAGAAAGGGAGGAGATGATAAAAGAAAAGGAAGAGATGCTTAAAGAAAAGGAGGAGATGCAAGAGCGTGAGGAGCGACTTTTAACACAACTCCGTGATAGTCAACGAGAGATGAAAGAGCGCGAGGAGCGACTTAAAAAAGAGGTCAATGATAGTAAAGCACTTGCGGAATCGGTTAGGAAAGAATTATCCGAGAAGTATGATAATTTGGTTAAGTACATACCAAACTTTCCGGGGAGTAATTAACTTTAACTACTTGAACTTGTTTGCGAAGTATGTTGTAGGACTTGTTATTCCAACATGTTTGCGGATGTATTTTGTAGAATTTGCTAGGTGCTTTTGAATGATGCAAAACATGTTTGTAGCTATCTATGAAAAATTTAGGATGTTTGATACATTTATACCTTCTTTATATGCTTTTTGATGTATTTGTATAGTTATGTATGCTGGGAGATAAATTGAAAAATGCAGGAAAAAACTGGAAAAATACAATATTACAGCAAAACTGAATGTGGGAAAAAGTGGTTTGCGACGGATTAGTGACGGAAACTGGCTGTCGCAAATTCGACCCCAAATATACCTTCGGAAATCCGTCGGAAATCTGTCGCAAAATGGCCCTCGGAAATCGGTCGCAAAATGGCCATCGGAAATCGGTCGGAAAACGGCCGTCGGAATTCGGTCGGAA
This sequence comes from Helichrysum umbraculigerum, assembly GCA_949592205.1. Classification (NCBI taxonomy): domain Eukaryota; kingdom Viridiplantae; phylum Streptophyta; class Magnoliopsida; order Asterales; family Asteraceae; genus Helichrysum; species Helichrysum umbraculigerum. The sequence continues at coordinate 118,868,123 of CATIUR010000001.1, forward strand.
AAAGGCCATCGGAAATCAAGCCGTCGGGAAATCCGTCGGAAATCAAGCCGTCGGAAATTCCGTCGGAAACTTTAGCCGTCGAAAATCCGTCGGAAATGCCTGCCGGAAAGTCGTCGCAACACTTTAACGACGAGCAAATTTCTAACGGCATGGGTTTGTCGGAAATCCGTCGTAAACGTCGGTTTCCGACGGATTTCCGACGGAATATGCCGTCCCAAATCTCATTTTGTGTGGTAGTGATAGTTTGAGAACTCAAGTGAACAAGTGGAAGCATGATATAAGTCCATCTATTTTGAAGAAGCTGGAATGGTCAAAAGATCAACATAGGTACACCTTTACTTTTTCTATTTTGTTATTGTACTTATTTCACATTTACAGGACACTAACAGGTTGTGTGTTTGTCGTAGAAACTGGACTGCTCATCATGCTGGTGGAAATGTATTTGAGGTAAAGGGATATAACCACACATATACTGTGAATGAGCCACACATGAGTTGCAGTTGTAGATTATGGCAAGTATCTGGAGTTACATGCCCTCATGCAGTTGCTGCTATTTTTAAGCTGAACAAGAGGCCAGAGGATTACATTCCTGTTTGGTTTAGACAGGAATGGTACAACAGGGCATATAGTCACTATCTAGTCCCTGTAGATGGCATGGACAAGTGGCCAGAAAACAATGAGACAAAGCCTTTTCCACCTAAGCCCAGGGTTATGCCTGGCAGGCCTAAAAAGAATAGACAAAGGGCAGCTCATGAACCAAGATGTGGCAAGACAAAGGTTTCTAGACATGGAGTTGTTATGCATTGTACAAGGTGTGGAAGTGATGAGCACAACATCAGGTCTTGTACTAATGAAGCAATAGTTATACCTGAAAAGGTGAAACAAAAACCTGGTAGAAAGAAGAAGGTACTAGAAGAGGGTGAAACAAGTGCCGTTGGTGCTGCTAGAAAAAGAAGAGGAAAGGCAAAACCTAAAGCACACTTTGGGCTAATTGATGAAGATGGCTTGGTAGAGATTCCTGTTGAAAGCAATCCTATTGAAAATAATCATGTTGAAAACAATCCTATTGAAAACAATCCTTCTAACCATGTACCTGAAACTACCACATCCCTAAGCAGGAGGTTGTTTACAGCTAGTGATAAAGGTGGAATGTTTTCCACACGATCAACAGGTAACTCATAAGTTTTACTTAATTCTTGTAGTTGGATAATAATCTTTATCTTTATATCACTTATGGATTGTTTTGGTTTCAGTTTCAGCTGCAGGATCAAACGGTAGGGGAAGAGGTTTAAGTGCAACAACTAATGGTGGTAGTCAAAATGGTAGCACACTTGGGACTCAGGAGTCAACTGTTGGAGGTCAACTAGGTAGAGGTATTGGAGGAGGTCAACTTGGTAGAGGAGCTGGAGGTCCATTGGCTATGGGAAAGGGTGTGACTGGAACTGCTACAGGTGTACTTGGTAGAGGAGGTCAACTAGGTAGAGGTGTTGGAGGTCCACTAGGTAGTAGAGGAAGGGGTGTAACTGGAACTGCTAGAGGTGGTAAAGGAGGTCAGCTTGGTAATCTAGCTAGTGGTGTGGGTGCATGGTTTGAGTGTTCCAAAGGTAGCAAAAGTGTGAGAATTTCTAACCAGAAGAGGAAGTTACAGGAAACTTATGTTGGGCCAGGGTGCAACAGTGATGATGCTAATGTCATGGAGTAGAAAGCTGCTAGCAACATGAGCCATCTTTTTGTACACTATGTTTAGTGTAGTTATCTAGCCATATATATAGGGCTGTTAGATCTAAACTATGGTCTTGAACTTGTTTATTTTAGGTTGTAACTATGCATGTGCAGCTACATTTGGTTTGGGTATCTTTTGGTCATGTACAAATATGCATGTGCAGTTCTATTTAGTACATGCTAACAAACTATGTATGTTAACCTTTATGAATGTAATGGTTGGATCTGCAGAAATAGCTGCAGTTTTAGTATTATGTTTGTGATCATTTTTGTTAAGTGCAGTTCTACTATAATATGCAGTGTGTGTGATCCTTTGGGTTTGTGATCATTTATGTTACCTGCAGTATTTGTGATCATTTGTGTATGTGCATTCTAAACAGAAGATGAGTACCAAAACACTTCAATTAACAACATATATGTCTACTTCATTGAAGTCTAAACATCATGATCATACAACTTACATAACCAATAAAACGTACATTCAACTACAATCACTTAGCAACTATAACACCTATGACGATGCATAGCATCACAATTATACTAAACATGATAATCATGAAACGGTCATAAAACTTGAAGGTTGACTCTGGAAAAGTCAACTCTTTCATCTTCACCATTGGACCTTCAACAGCAACATTTGCTTCATCACCAATTGCAGCTTTTCCACTAAAAATCCTTTCTTCCTTCATCTGAAAAAGTAATTTCTTGTAATACACAGAGAGTTCTTCATCAACGAATTGGAATTTCTCACACATCGGGGTGATGGGCTACAAAAAAATAATCAAAATTAACACTCCATAGTACATAAAAACAAAATAACTCGCCAAAAAGTAACGTTGTTAGGTTCATGTAACATAAACCCTATCTCAATTTCACAACAGGAAGAGGATTAATTAGAAAACTTACTTTAGGGCACTTGTAGTATCTACGGCCGGGGTTTTTTTTCAGTCCAAGACGTACGAACGTACATCTTCGCCCCACAAACACATATGTAGTAATCTTAGTTATTTATTGAGCTTGAACTTGTTTGAGATGAGCGAGCCATGATCGAGATGTTTTTTGTGTGAAAAGATCGAGTTGTTTTTTGGTGGGTGTATGTTTCTGCCTTTGATCCCTTTTTAATGAAAAGTAATAAAAGTCTTTGACCACTTTTTAATGAAAACAAATAATTACGTGGAAAATAAATGGTAACTGGGAACACATGTGGCATCAAACTTGGTGTAGCCTGTTTTTTACATGGAATGAACCGAAATACTAAGTTTATTACATACAATGAAACCCCGAGTAGTTGGTTACATACAATGAATGTCAGAGCATAGTTCGTTACATTTGCGCGCACTAATCCCTTAAACAAATAATAAACGAAAACCTTTACTGTTGAAATATTTCGTAAAATAGAGACCTTATAAACAATTGAATAATTTGATTTTATTAAATATATGTTTAATTTATGCACATCAGTTGTTTCAAACAAATACAATTAACTATACCTTTCAATGTGTATGTGTGTGTGTGTTTTTTAAAAAAATATTATACATTTTCATTTGCGATCCATTTACATATACGGGTTTAAAAATAATACATTTTTTTGTTATCATTGTCAAATTTATATTACAATGTTATTGTCATGTTTATATTTAAATATGTGTGTATACACAGGTTTAAACTAATAATAAACGAAAAGCATTGCTATTGAAATATTTCGTAAAATAGAAACCTTATTGAAAATTTTGATTTTATTAAACTTTCGTTTGACCAATCAAATACACTGATTTATCTAAAAATTATGTTTTGAAAAGAATAAAAACTTTATCCCTTTACTATAAAGTTTTTACCTATATATTACTTTATTATTATTATTATTACTAAAGGGTAATTTAGAGGGTACATCTTATCTCCGTATCATATTTCAATAGTATGAGTCCGCCTCACTCAACAGGGGCATCAACACCGGGAAAATCACATGTCCACAAATCAACCACATGTGCTGAGGAACGGAATCGAACCCCTGACCTATAGGTCATGCATGTGGAGTCTGTACGTTTACGTTGACGGTACCACTTGAGCTATGCTCAATTGGTATTATTATTATTACTATTTTACTATTATTAGCATTATTGTATTAGTGTTATTAGTATAGGTAAGAATATTATATTGTTTTATCATATATTGAAAAGGAGCATTTCATATTACTTTGTTGAATCGAGAAAGTTTTTGTTTTTAAAAAATAATATTTTAGAGTGACTGGTTAATTGTTTGTCAATTGCGAATCAAGTGAACATATAAGTTGTACTTAATACTCCATTTTATAAGAAAAAGAAAAAACATCCGATGTTTATAGTTTTTTACTATTAAGTAGTAAAAATTACACTTGAGTTAATATTATGACTAATTGATCAACAAATATAGCTTATCGTAATTATCATTTAGTTTATTCAAATTAATTTTAAGTTATGAGTATCTAATTTCTCATCCTCTAATAACTTTCAATTTAAAGAATGTATTGATAGCTATATAAGCAATATGAAAATGAATTAGTATACAAATTCTCCGTATATATTTTTGGGTAATGGATGTTATAATATATCACTTGAAGAACTACCAAAATGATACACAAATGAGACTTAACATAAATAATATGAAGATAGTTTGCTTATGACATCCCGTGTTTATACACGGGTCTAAAATCTAGTTAATTAATAAACGGTTAATTTGGTTAACCGAACCGAAAAAATGGTTAACCGATTTCCGGTTAACCGAATTTTTCGGTTTCGGTTTAGGTTCAAAAATATTTCGAATCGGGACTCCGGTCCGGTTAACCGAGTCTCCGGTTAACCGTCTACGAACACCCCTAGTTACACGTCATTGACATTTTGCTATTGATGGTTGTATTTTTATAATATGTTTACATTAAACTTTAATAAGTATGTAATAAAAAAAAAAAGTACACTCAAAATCTAGTACGCCTTAGTAACATAGTCGTTATGACGTATCTGGAGGTTAACATTTGTTCTCGTAAATTGACTTACAATTAAGAATTTTTTGGCATTTACGAGGCCAGCTTGTGAAAAGACGTTCATTTTAAAGTTACAAATAATGTATCCCCATGTAATAACAACTATATTTTTTTTGAAAGGCTAATAACAACTATATTACTATTAAATTTTAGAGTTTCAATCATAACAATTTTAAGAGTTGTCATCAACGCTTCTTGTGACCATTTGTAAATGATGCGTTTTAATAATTATCTTTATTTAATCATATTAAAAAAATTATGTCCAAGAAAAAAAAGGGTTCTTAACTACTCCGTAATATATTTCTATTAAAGACTCAAATTTTAAAATAAACGTTTAATATTAAAAAACGATTTGATAATTTTGCTACGATTAAGAACTAGATATAAGACCCGCGACAACGCGGGCAGCTCTATTTGAATATTTTTATGGATTATGTTATATTAATGTGAATTTTCAAATAAAGTCACGATTACACGGGATTACCCATTGAATTTTTGTTCTTTTTGATGATCAAATATTCATATATATAGACTGTAAAGTTATGCTCCATCGTTAGCACAATAATTAAACTATTACTAATATGCGTTGCAATTTTCTTTATACGTAATAAATTGACCCATGACTATACATGTTTGATAAAAAAAATTATACGATCATTATTTGATCTATTTTGAAAGTATGATAAACATAAATATATGGCTGAAGTATAAAATTTTTGTAATCCAAAATCATATTTGTTTTTTTAGAAAGTTTTAAGAGCATCTCTACTATACGGGTTGTGGTTATCATTCTTTCAAAAATTATATTATCGGAGTTAACTAAATTCAATGTATGAAGTAACTGATGATCCGAAACTCACAACAATGTTTACATGTATCTAATTACCGATGATATTTTCTTTGTTTGTTTGTAATTAGTTAATCAAAAGATTATTCATATTTGTTTGTTTGTAATTAGTAGCTACAACAACCTTAACCAATGCATATCACATAAGGAACAAATCAAAACATTAAAAAGAAAAACATATCTAAAAAACATAAATAATAATCAATTAACTACATAACATGCATCAAAATGCTTCTTTTGGTACTTGACGTTTGTCCAATTAAATTTAGTGGCCCAATGCTAATTAAATTTAGTGGCCCAGTGCTGTTAATGTATACAACATTCTCTTTATGTTCCCTCCATTTCTCCTGTCTTTGAAAACTCTTTACAATTAACCCAAATACTTCAAAGTTTAAAAAATGACAAATTGGTTAAACATCTAGTATCCTTACTCCATAGAGAAAAATGTAAAATCGCATATGAAAGTTATCCACATCAGCCATTATGATCCAGGACTACAAATAGCTTAAACAATAGTTTAAGGAGTATGTGCAAATCTGTGATAATCACTTTCGGAACCCTTTAGCTAGGAGGCAAATAGGACTGTATCTTTCAGGAATTGTACACAACGCAAAATCAGTGCACATGCTATCTGCTTTCATAAGCAACCAGTAAAGGGCTTTTAATAGCTTTTAATATATAAAAAAAAGGCTAGGTCATGTCCATAGAATGGATATTAGATAACCAACAAATATACAGGAGAAACTAATTCAGAGCTAATAGATTGTGGGTATGGATTAGAGATAATCACCTTTGCATCATCTAGCTCAATTCTTTGGTGACTCTTCAACCACAAAGTAAAGATTATAAACAAATATGTCATTAGAATACGAATACTACTGAAGCAACAACAAAGATAGTTTAACATGTAAACAACACCAAGATATTGTATCTATAAGACTTATATGTACAAAGAAATCCTAATTAACTTGCATCGACTTTCAAACTAAAATATCCATCCTATGTTTTAAATCTTGATGAATTTTTATTGAGCTAAAACCCATCAAACCGAAAAATCAATTATACAAAAAAAAAAAAAAGAAGCCAGACTTGTTCAATGTATAATCTGACCCAGAAAATGTGAAAGGTTCCAAAGAGCAGCTGCCATGTAATCAGCAATGTCGAAAATTGATGCTTACATGAACTGTTCTTTAATTACAAATCAAATGGGTAAAATGAGCGGGTTGGATACCAGAGGATGATAATGAGATAAGGTTACTTCCACTAAGATGATGGCTCAAGGCGACAAAAGGGCGGGTTTGATACCAGACCTGTTTATACATAAAGTTATTTTTTTTACATATACTACTTATATAGTATAATCATAACGTAACGTTTTGAATGTAATGATTTAGGAGATTTTTTGGATGAGGATATGTTTTGGCCATTTGGGCGAAACGAACATTTTTAAATGTGTAGGAGAATGCAAGACTTAACATCAGTAGCAATACACGAGATGACATCAGACAACATTTAATTAGAGCTGTGCACTGATAAAGATGCACATTATGCATTATGCAGACGTAAGTGTGAAATAAGTGGCATAAAAACATACCTGCAATAAAGCCGCAATAGTTCCATAGTAATGGAGCTAAATCTTCAAACGACTATCTCTCCTATAATAACAAAAATTACAAATAATCAATCGGTCACAATATTAATCTTTAATCTTTTTTGAGAACCAAAATGCAAAAAAAAGGATAAATTTGTTAAACTTTTTTTTATCAAGATTCAGCGAAATGGATTATAGCCTAGCAGTATCGCCTAATCGGGGTAACCAAACATCCAAAAAGTTGTGGGTGTGGGTACAAAAATGTGTAAACAATATGTGTAGTGTGATTAAAGGGTGTGTCTTCACCTTTAAAAAATAAAATAGAAAAGATCACATCCAAAACAGTTATATGAAGTCTAGGATAGGTCATAGGATGGTCCATCAAATCCAAGTTAGGAGCTTCATCATATGCATTAAAGCAAATGAGAAAAACGGGAGAGGTTACGGATTTTCAAATCTTATTGTAGATAAGATTTGATTAGAAAGATGGAGAAGATTTTGTAAATATATTGGAAGATAGATTGTGGATAAAAAGTGTAATTATATGGAGAAAAGCTAAACCGTAGGAGAAACCTATCGAATGGTCTGTTATTGACATAAACAATCAAAGTATCTGTTATCAGCTAATGACCAAAGTTTAATATCCTGAATTGGATATCAAGTTGCAGCATGTTACCCCACACAATGATCACCAACAACCAAAGAGTTGGTGCTAACATGAAGCAATGCTAGATGTCCATCTGTATGCCCCTACATTATTAACATTGACCTATACAGTAAGGCCGAATTTGATCAAACACAGAAAGATATCATGTGGTCATAATTTACGGGAGCAGAAATTATTTCAATATCTCCCACCAATGCAAATCTCCTCTGTTCCAGAAATCGTGGTGTAATCACCAGACCAATAATCTGAATGCAATCAATACAGTTATAGACTATGAATCCAAGTTGTAAGAACTATATACAATAATATCTAAATGGCGTATAGTGGTCTGATGTTTTATTTAAAAGGGTCCTAACCTTTTTTATGCGACCCATGGTGTTTTCGTGGATCAAAAGACAAGCACCAGGATTGGCCTTCAGTACAGTGAAAGGACCTGAAAAGAGACACCAAATAATTAAAAACTTTAGAGATGGTGAATCAAGTCCATGGATAAAAATTCCAGTGATGTTATTCTGGTGTTATTCTGTTATTGCTTACCATCAACATGATCACGATGATGATAATGAGTGATGAAGACAATTAACTTTCGTGGTAAAGATGCAACAATTTATGCAAGCTGGTTGTCACCATTCAAACAACACACAAGTTACCAAACTAAAACAAATGAGGGACGATGAAAGAACGTAGATGAGTACAATAAATGATTACAATACCCAACGTTTGAACATGTGTCTATTAGAACTTAGATGTTGCAGTAATCAAATAACCAGCTATTTGGAGAATTTGTAATATAACTTTTTAAAAGTAAATCAGTTGTGTTGCAGCTACCCTGAACAGATTAGTTGACTTATAACCAGATAATCAAAATAAGTTTCAACATACCTAACCTACAATAGGAAAGCGGAATTATCACATTCAAAACTCAATCTTAAATCCCCATAAACTTAATAAGCTCTTTATAACATAAACTTTATCAAGATTTCCTAAAACCCTAACATAGTTTCCAAAATTCTTATAACAACGTCCATTCTATGACAATTACAATTACCCAATTGCCAAATCACAATTTTAAAAATCATGGTAACAAAAAAATATCACCTTTAAGAAGGAAGAATATATAAGATTTCCAAATACCCTAAATCACAGAAAAATTATTATAAGTCAAAATTTATTAACCAAACCTAAGCTTGTTGGAAAGAGACATTAGCTTGTGAATTAAGGGCGGTGCCGGAAGATGGGGCGGCTTGAAAAGTGGAAACGGTGTCGTTAGTGAGAGTACCATGAAGCCACCAAAGGCGGCGCCCTAGGTGGCGCTGGTGATGTTGACGACGGCAGCTTCAACCGGTAAACATTGTTTAGCAAGCCAACCCAATTTCTAAATTTTTGTATCGTTTGAATTTGTGTGATGGGTTGTTTTCCACAAAATAAATTTGTGTATCAATTACTGATTCGCTTTGCTTTTCTGCCCCCAATTTTGTTGTTGCTTTTAAGATTGAAGATATGATGATGATGATGGAGGTGGCCGTGAGGTTTTAAAATTGGGTTTTCTTTTAGCTTGGAAGTGAAGGTTTATTATATGGAATGCATTTATTCCGAAGATTTTTAATATTTTAGTCAATTTTATATTTAAATACGTATTTATAAATTTAATCCTATTTAATTTAATAATAATTAATGAATATATATAAATATAATAGAGGCTGGCCGATTTTTTTTTTAAAAAAAATAAGTTTCGTATCTAATAAAATTCAATTTAATTATTTAATTTAAATTTAAATAGTTAAATAGTTATAATTAATTTAAATATAAAAGGGGGTTAAGTGTAACACATTAAATTAATCTTGATCGTTGGATGAGGATGGAAAAAAACAATTAAGGGTTGGGATTGCCCCAAGCTATTTTGCTTTAAGTATATTTTATAGATAGATTAACTTAAAAGCTTGTCAAAACTACAAAAGAGTCAATTAAGCAACAATATCTTTTCTCATTAAACCATGTAATAATGGTAAATTTTGTTTTAAATATTTATGATACTTAAAGATTTTATTAACATTTATTGATTTTAATTATTATCATTATTTATTTATTTATTATGAAAAAATATTAAATTAAAGAACAATGTAATATTGCCTTGGTCGTTTAATAAAAAAAATATGATAAGATCTTATATAGTATCTTATATACTAAAAAAATATATTTTCATATATATATTATTTTTATATTATTACTATTACTATATTTATATATTTATTCATAAAATAAATGTTATTTTTGGACCAAAGACTTAAGAGTTAAGACCCCACAATTATTTTATTATTAGTTATCGTTTAAAAAAGTTGACTTCGTTCTACGAGGAAGATCGGCTACACCCTGGAACATGAGCGGTCAATATCATTCCCATTCTCTATATTTTCAACATATAAGTCAAACATGCCTTCGATATCTCACTCAGTCCACGTGTCATCATATCAATTGGCGTCCACAATTCTCCATCCCTACACCTACTGTACACGATCACCCCTTCCCACAACAACCAATCTCATACAACCACGCCACAAAATCCCCCCCTCACAACAACCAATCCCAACCGTCGATCTCATCAATCAAAAATATATCACCACCAAAACATTAACTCCCTCCAAGCTTACTGTAGGCTGCCGATACACGGAATCAAAATCCCTCATTCTATTTTGTGTGAATTTAAGAGAGATTTATAGAGAGAGATACTCGCATAAAAAAATAAAAATAGAAAATCGTGTTTGTGTGAATCACCGCTATCTTTACGGTGGTGCATTTCGCAATTCGATTACAGATACAGTTCGCTGTAAGTGTTTTAATGCAAAATCGATCGTTTTTACTAGTTATAATCGTTGATTGTTTGTTTAATTTTGTTAAAACGTGATGAAGATTGTGTAATTTTGTTGTTTTGGAGATAAAATCATTGAATATAGGGCATGCAATGAGGTTTTATGCTTATTGTGTGTGTATATATGTGTAATTGTTTGTTGTGTATATATATATCGATTGTTTTTGTTTTAAAGTTTAGATTTTTAGGTTATTGTATATAGATTGATCGTTGAAAGGGGCATGCATTGGGGTTTGTTGCTTTGATTATGCATATTGTATGTTTTAAAATGGAGATCGTTGTTAGTATATGGTGATTTGGTGTGTTTGGTTATGGGGATTTTGCTGGTGTTTATGTATAGGTGATTATACAGTTTAGTTTATGTGTTAATTTTAGGGATTTTTAGTGTTGATATAACATGCTTTATGTGGCTAAATTTTATAATTAGGGTTTAGGGAACTTGTTTCATATATGATTATTTTTTTTAATTATTATCATAATATAATTATTTGATTTTGAATTTTTAATGTTTGAGATTGGAGCTTACAGTAAATCGATTTTACTTGCATGTTTTAATATGTGTTTGTTGTGGTTTGTATTTTTTTTCTTTCATTTTTTTTTTTTTTTTTTTTTTTTTTGGGCTTTACATGAAATTAAAAGTTTAGTTTTTACATGATTGATTCATTTTGGAAGGTCTAACAGAAGCCCTCTAAGTTCTAACCAGTGATTTGTGAAACTTCTACGACTGTAAATTACTGAACTTGTGAAAATATAAAAAGCGATAACGTGCAACAGTCTAATGTGATTGTCTATTTACATACACTACAATAAATAAGTGGAGTCTGCGGAATCAATATGGCAGGGTTTTGTTGCTTGAAATGGTTATTATGTAACAACTGCATATCTACTTATGTGTTAGCAAGTTTCATTATCATTATTATTATATATACAACAATGTGTGTATGGATAATGGTAAACGAGGTATAGTCTTATATTTCTAAGTGTTACGGTGTTTCAGTTGAAACAAAGGCGAATGCGTAGCATACTGAATTTGCTTCAATATTATATGTGTCAATTGAAAATGTACATGTTTTGCACATTCTCGGTTCTCTCGATTGTAGTTTATATTTGTTGATGTATGCTTTTAGTGCATTTTATTTTTAAATAATAAATAATGTACTGACGAGATATGTGAAAATGGATTGCCTAAAGGTCAATTGTCATACAATTTAGTTGTGTGTTGCATCAATTAAAATGCAACCGACAGTGACGTATCTTATGATATATGTTGTAGTTTCTAGTACTTGTTCAAGTAGTGTCGCTTTATTAGTAATTACACAATATCTTTTCCATGCATCCTATCTTGTCACAATTTTGTGAAATAAATGTATACATGCATTCAGATCCTAATTCACTCTTCTTTTTTTGCAGCAATGGAGAAAGGGAATGTTAAGGAAGCTCCATCTTTGTCCCCACAAGTTGAGGCGAGTAATTCAGTTAAACACGACTACTCTGCCCAGGATGTTGCAGATGCATTTTTGAAACAGTACTATAACATTCTGCAAGCAACTCCTAAAGAGGCTCATAAGTTCTATCATGACCAAAGCATCCGAGCCCATCCATCTGCTGATGGTTCAATGAAATCAGTAACAACGATGAAGGTAACTTCTTTTAATACATAGTATGATACATATAATGACTGACTGCTTAAGTTATAAGTATGACCATTGTTTGACTTTGGAGCAGGATATCGATCATGAGATCATGGCTTCCAACATTAAGGAGTGGAATCCCGATCTAAGCACTGTTCATGCTCAAGATACTGTAATGCAGTCCGTAATCGTTGGAGTAACCGGCTGCTTGACTGACAATGATAATGTGACAAGAAAGTTTGCTCAAACGTTTTTATTGGCAATACAAGAAGGTGGTGGCTTTTACGTGCACAATGACTTTCTTCAGTTTATTGAAATCAGCACAATCTCGGAAACTTCACCTCCTATTGATGACCCTGCAGCCGCTCTGACCAACATGCAGGTCAATGATACAGGTAGCTTGATTAATTGTTCGTAGGCTAGTTGAATAAAAAGCTACCACACTTGGTCAAATTTGTAGTTTAGGTAACCAACTTTTTTAGGCCTGTTAAAACCAATAAAATTTTAATACAATTTTTAAAATGATAACCGACCAACCAAAATCAAGGTAATCTGTACAGGTTACTTGGCAAAAATGATGACGTTGCAGTGGACGTAAGTATCTTTGTGCATGTTGACTTATTATCATGTGGTGTCTGGAAACTGTAAAATAACTTGACCTTAAATTGGAAGTTTTGAAACTTTTATGGTTATTTGTGGCCTATTTATAATTGGTTAAGTTAAAGATATTTGACCAAACTTCGATGTTCATTTTCGGCCCATATTTGTATGTTTTGGGATTCTCATTGTTTGCATTTTCTGTTTATTAATATTTTTTGTTTGTTTAGAAAAAGCCTCCTCTCTTGAGCCTCCAGCGGCTCCCATAAAGGATCAGATCGAGAAGTCTACATCTGAAGAGGAGGATGGTGATATTGGAAGTAAGGTAGCCGATTCATCAATAGGAAAGAATACACTTAAGGCTGAACCAAAAAAGAAAAGTCAACCCTCAGCTTGGCTGCCAGCTAAAAACATGCAAGAAAATCCAAATAGAATCTCTTACGCATCAATTGTGAGCTCATCTTATAAATAACCTTTTATTTTATGTTCTCTTCTTTATTTTTTTAATTTATCTATTATTTATATATTTATCTTTTGCAAAAGTATTCACCAAATTAGTATTGTTTCTGGCTGTAGGTGGCAAAAGAGGGATCTGTAGCATCAACTCTTCAAGCATCTTCTGATGCTGTTGTCGTTCCGAAACCATCTGTTCTCGGGGTGCCCAAAGCGTCTGTTCATCCTGTGAAACCATCAACATTTTGGACCAACGACCCCCCCGAAAATTTAGATAGTAAGGCCACTTGCACAAATCATCACCAAGTTATTGCATTTCTATCATCTTACTATATAAAAATGGTATTCCTAAACTGAATCCGTTTCCCATATTCTTTGCAGTTAAGGCAATCCGTGTCAAGGATCTACCACCAAAGATGACGCAGGAATCACTACTAGAATATGTGAAAAAATTTGGACCTGTCAAGCAGAAGAACATCCAGATTAAAGAATACTCTGAGGTCTGTTTAGATTTAGTGATTTACATTTTACTAATAATGGAAAATAGGCGAGTTGGGTAATGGGTCATACACTCATACATGTTTGTAGTGATTGAAATGGGTCTGGCGAGTTTGGGTTGACAAACAATGTTTGTCAAATATAATTGAAGAAACCTTACTATTTATATATAATATAATATATAATAGTAATAAACATTTGAATGAAATTATTCAGAAGGTTTTATGCATCAATATACATTTTGAGCACTTTCTATCTTTTTGCCGAATTTAACCAATCTCCTTATTAAATTCTGTTTATTCATTTATATAAAAGGGCGTTGATGTACAATGGTCAACGTGTATAGTAATCTGCTAATTTAGTGCTTTATTTTCAGGATGGCTATCGTTATGCTTTTGTCGAATTTGATAACCCTAAATCAGCCCGCAGCGCGGTAGAGGTACAATAAGCTAGATGTATATCTTCAATATAATATATGTATATATATTCTATAGATGACATAGTTCTATCATTCTATATCGTTGATGACTTAAAGTAGTATATCCTGCATGCACAATAATTACCTACTTTGGTACACTTGTGTTGCCTTGATTGATTCAATGATTTGCAGACTAATATGTGTATTCTTTCTTTCATATGTATACTCTATTTACGCACTTGTTTGATTTAGTAAGAGCATCATAAATCATTGTGTCAAATTGTTTGGCTATAAACAAACTTGGTATAAACTTAACAGTTTTTGTTTATCATACAGAATCAGGTTGTCTTGACATATGTGTAGCATAATAGAAATCTGTTTAATTGAATATTTCACCACATTTTTCCAGGCTCGCTACATTCAGTTCGAAGACAGAGAATCTGAAATTCAGTATAAGAGATCTTCTAATCAAGGTTAGTGTAAGATTACCATTATAACTGGCTTCACTTTATAGAAATTCTTGCTGTATGCATAATCTTTGTTCCTATTATGGTACAAGTGTTCCATTCAAGGTGGAGGTGGCAACCCTTTTACGTATGAATGGGTGGACTCATTTTATGTTTAAAATTATCATAGGTCCAATATGTTAATAGTTTGCCAAAATATTTCTCTTTGCATAAAACCTCCTATATACATTTCTCAAGAGATTTTTATTGAAATAATATAGTTTCTGCAATCGTGTTAGACACTATAGTTATTATTATTAAATTTATAAAAAAAGGAAAAAAACAAAAAAAAACTTGGACAAAAAGGGTTGTGGGTAAAACTCACCCTGACCCTGACCCTGACCCTGACCCTGACCCAGACCCAGACCCAGACCCAGACCCAATTTGTATAAAATATTACAGGATTTAACTTTTAACCCAAACGATTTGACCCATGACCCAACGTGTCTATTTCCATCACTTTGATGGAGGACATCCTTTAGGTGACAGTTGACAACAAATTGTTCACTCAATATCATGTGGGTATGGTATTGATTTTACCTACTTGCCCTCTCAGGACATCATTTCGGTGGGAAGCCACAATATGGGCGTGGAGGGTTTCGTAATGACAATTTCCGGAGTCGTGATGGTGAAGGGCGTAGCAGCAGCAGCTGGGGTCATAGGTACAGTGAGCATGAGAACAGTGGCCAATATTCTGGTCAAAATCGGGACTTCAACTATAATAGGCGCAACCGTAACTTTCAAGATCAAGCTCGCAGTTTCAACCAGTGATTCAACTTCTTAAAAAGTGAAGTGGACTCTCAAAGGTAATTAGGAACCTTCTGTTGTTTTCGTTTTGGTCATATCAAAGAGTCTTTTGAAGAGATATTTCTTTTTTTCGGGTTTTTAAAAGGGTATACAAAAACTACACCCTTGTTTTTGTTTTTGTTAATAGCTTACAATGATACCCAAGAAACTTGGGGGTCTGTGGATCAGTTAAAAGATGTTGGTTTCCGTTGACTTTTATGATGGTAGTCAAACTTGTGACTTTGGTAGTGTTTTGGATATGGGGTCAACATGCCAATGTTTTGATTTATGACAAGGGCTAGATGCACAATAACAACTTACTATTTTATAACATAACTAAAAAAATTTGTTATTTAAATCCAAACTGTGTTGCTATAACAAGTGAATTGGTGAAATTACATTTCATTGAAGTTATTGCATATTGTAATGTGAAAGACAAATGTTGCTTAAAAATACGTTGTTAACTGTATGCATTTTTAACCTTAAGATGTTGCAACTTTCGTCAACAACGTTGTTAAAATGATTTTGGATGTATGAGACTTTCTGTTTTGCCATCTTTAAAAGCTTCACTCCCATCGATGCTCTCGTTTAGAAAATCTTGATGAATCAAACCTCAAAGCCTATTTCTTTAAACTCTTTTCAGTAATTGATCAAGAATTGTAAGTATTTATTTCGAATTTGAAAATTTTCTCTCTTTGCGTTTATTATTCGAATACAGTGTGAAATTTCTTTAAACATGTTAAACCTATGTCTTGCGTGATCGTTACTTCTGATGAATATTTATGTTTATCATCTGATGCTTATGCAATATATAGTACTCCGTATATTTTATGTATAAAGTCTAGGTGGTGAATGTGCCTTGCAAATGGGTCAGGCAACAATTCTAAACTAGTGTGGGTTAATACAAGTAAAATTACTGTTGGTTCAGCTTGTCAACCTCATCAGCTCGTCTAAGTAACGGATCAAAAGTTTTCATCTCTACATGTATAGTGTATGCAATGTGATTCACATGCTATGAAGATGAACGGAAGCTCGAAGTCGACGATACAAACCAACGTGTAAACCTACCTAGCCATTGAAACAAACAAAAAGTTGAGCGTTTATATATTCGGATCACCTAAACTTAATAGGCTAAAATCAAATTGTCAAAAACCCACAATTACAAATGATAATGTCTCAAGTCGATAATTGAAATTTCGTCCAAAAGGATATAGCTTGACTATATCAAGCTCAATTTTGTTTCATCTATCTAGTCATCAACAACGATTGTTATCATCAGAGTAGACTCCAACAACGATTGTAGTCATTACATTAGACAGTACTAGCAATTACCTAACATCAATTTCCATCATCACACACTACAGTATAATGGTCGTCGATCACTGTCATCGCTTCAGTCCTATCAATGATCACCATATCAACTAACTACGACTTTAGTGTTTGTCACTATCCCTTGAGAAATGAGAATTCAATTTCCCTAACCTTGGCTTCATAATCTATACATCAACCATCTGTCGTCGCGGTAATGATGACACTATCTTAATCTCAACCTGAAACGTGAGTCACTATCTCAATCACTTCAACATATATAAAAGCTTGTCTTATTGTACATGACCTAAACATGTAGTCATCAAGTAGGATATGAATGAAGCAATACACAACAAAACCACAATAACATAAAATTAGCGAGTATAATCTATTTATTTGTTTGTTTATTTGAATATTCATCTTTATAAATGTTGCTCCGAAGGTGAAGTAACACATCGGGTGAGGATTGGTTTCTATTTCGGGAGGCAGGACCGAAGGATTACTCGGTGTGCTGTTGATGAGACCTTGAACCGAAAGGGGGAAAATCCCTTTCGGTTGGCGATTCCCTATTGGTAACCCTGACTACCGTTTGGGTAGACACGAGTTATACGCCACGAAAGTCAATGGTCTCTTTCGATATCAGAGCATATTTAATGCCTGTCATCAATGCCCAACAACTGGTGGTTGGAAGGCTATTTATAATGCTTCACATGTCCTTCTTTTACCCATTTCGGTATCCCTCTATTGCCCGCGGGATATAAGTGTTACCGCCGCCACTTGCAGCATTAATTAGATGTGACAACTCATCAGACATTATCCTTCGGTAGGGAGAAGACCTATGACTTGATATTTCCTTATAAGCCTGTTATGCGTTAAAGGTTCTCTTTAGGTACAAGGTCTTTCGGTATCGGCGTACCGATACGGAGGTACGTCATCAGCCCCCCAATCTATCTTGGCAAAAAATCAGTGTTTTATGCCGAAATAGATTCATTAAAGATTTTTTTTTTTTTTTTTTTTTGTGTGTAGAAGGCCGAAGCTAGGTAGGTCTGCGTAGTCGGCCTTGTCGCTAACCTTGCATGCTGACGCGTGTAAAGTCATCATTACGTTGTCATGTCAATCTGTCAGAGGGGCGCGTAGGTCAGCCAGAAGGGCGCGTCGGTACGCATTCCCGTAACGGTCATATTTACCCCTTATAAATATGTGCAAACCGGTTCATTTTCACATCATTTCTTACTCTTAGCTCTGCGACCGAAAGACATTTCTGGCATACCGAAACCCTTTTGCTCCGCCGCCCAAAGTTAAATCTCCCTTCGTTTAAGGTATATTTCTTCATCACACTTTTATGTTATTGTTATTTCCTTTTATAAAGGTCTTCCTGCCATGCTCCCCCTTCGGTCATAGTTGTACGGTACCGGAATTTATATGAGTTGTATGTTGGTTTCTGTTTTTATAGCCTTCCTTTTTCCTTTCGGTATATGTAGTTATATAATCCTTCGACATGGCCGACGGTATGGCTATCGGCAAGTGGGATAAGAGCTTCTCCGTAATGACTCAGACCAGTGTTAATATTTTTTGTGCCACCTTCAATATACCCATGGATCTTAACCCTACCGCTCCGGGACCCAATAAACGTATAGATGAGTTCCCGGAGGGTATGATAGGTGTTTATACCCGCTTTTTTAATTGTTCAAATCTGCGTATACCTTTTTCCCGCTTCTTCCTTACTGTGATGCAATATCACAATTTTCACATATCTCAACTAACTCCCGGGGCCGCACTTAAAATTTCTTGTTTCGAAATTCAATGTCGATCCCTTGATTTCGAACCCACAGTTCCCTTGTTTCGGCGTTTCTATACCCTTAGCCGGAAGGGTAATTGGATTACGGTCAAGGTTCGACCGAAACCAATAGAAAGTTGAATCACCCAATACCCTACCAGTGTGAAAAAAATGGAAAGATCACTTTTTTTTATATCAAAGCTTCCGCCGTGCCCTTTAAGATGGTTTGGAAACCCTTCGGTGCTGTTATAAAGGATGACATGCCAACCGATGCCGAAGCTGGGGCCGACCTTGTTAGGACCTTGACTACGAACAAAAAGCGTGTCCGTAGCTTTTTTGAGCAAGCATTGGTCATTGCTGGCATTAGTCGGGTTTGGGCGGATGCGGATTCGATTCCGACTTTGATGTGCGAAGGGGCAGGTGTGTGTGACCTCGTTGCTTTCTGTTTCGGCTGTCGGTAGATGCTAATCTTTACAGTTTGTTTATTTGAGCTAACCGTTTTTTATCTTTGCGCAGAGATGAGTTTGAGAGCCTTCCTTCAGAAGAAGGACTTGACGGAAGTTATAACACGTACCTAATTTCACTTGAAACATTTTTTTTTTTTTTAAAAAAAAAAAACTCGGAAGCGAAATCCCATTCATATTCACATGGATGACATTATGTCATCTATCAAAATATATTACAAGTTATAAGTATTAACTAGTAGTTTACAAACCATTACTTTATCCTAATTATTATATAACAAAACATGCACCATTGTGTCTATCAAAATCAGAGTAATCCTGGTCAAACAACTCCCAGTCACTCCTTGCCCAGTCCCTAAAACTTCACCTAAACCTGCAAGGGGTAAACAACGGGATTAGCACGAAGCTAAGTGAATAAACCTGTTACAAACAGTTTGACTTAGCTATAACAATATCAATTAACAACAATATCACTTTGACACAACATCACCATGAGGATCGGTGGTCCTTGTGAAGCCCTCTGACCGCGGATGGCCCACCAAGAGACACTTACAATCACTGCAGGCCAATACAGTGATTTTACCGATAACTGATTGCTACCTTTAATCAATATGTGTTCCATTCTCAACACATGATTACAAATCTCACATTGACTAACCTGTAGCAATCAGTCCAACCATTGTTGACCCCCGAATCACCAGAATGCACATAGGCAACACATCACAGATATATATATGTCTCAGCAATATAATCAACAATCACTAATTATATCGTTGTAACCAATAAGTCACAACCAAACCACACTGAAGTTCCAAGTCTATTCACCTGTCAACTTCGGTCCAAATACTCAGCTGACTAACTCACTGAGTCTTCGGCGTGTCTGAAAATACAACAGAATTACAATTAGTAATTCATTTCACAAACGTAATTAAATCAAACGTACATTAACTGAATATCAGTAATTATATCAGTTATCAGGTACCATGTAGTATTACAGTACTCAATTGTACCTATCACATTCATTTCATGATATTAGAATCAATATAATCATCAAATGTTGAAACAACCAAAATTCTGAAAATGACCAAGTACCCGCCGGGTATACCCGTTACCCGCCGGGTAACCCAGACAAGCCACCGGGTAAACCCATTAAACCGCCGGGAACATTTCATTTTGGTGGAATAGAACTAAAATGCGTTTTAAAGCTAGTTTTAGCCGCCGGGTTGCCCTTCTAACCCACCGGTTCTCGGTTTGGCCCACTTACCCGCCGAGTAAGGATAGTACCCACCGGGTACCACCCTTCTTCCAGCGCCCATCGCCTGAACCAAAACCCAGCTCCGAAATTTATTTCCAAAACCTCCAAACTCAATTCCAGGCAGCTTAACATAACAAATAATACTTCCTATAACAGTTTATAACATCATACATCATTACTATCACTACATACCACATGATTTGTTCATTTATCAATTAAAATTAAAACTTACAACTTGAATTCAAAATTAAACTTACCAATTCAAAGATATAAGATGATAATGATGAATTTAAGCAACTCACAATTCTCAGCTCTTCTTTACTAAATCTTGAGTTTGATTATTTCTTAGTTTTTAGGTTTTTGGGTTTTAGTTTCACAAGGTTTTGAAGGAAGCTAGAAACTTTCCCTTTTGGGAAGGTTTTTAAACAAGTCGGCCCAACTTCAAAACCGACTCCGCATTCCCTTAAAACTAGTCCCCTTTTTAATCTATTGTCTGGAACCTAAAAACCATTTTGCGAGAAAACTATTTTATTTTACCGTCAACTATAACTATTTAAAACGGTAAATAATTCACTAGTCACAATTAATCCTTCGATCAAATTTCCTACTTTATGAACCAAAACATATATAAACACAGTATTTGAAATATAACAAATAATAACATCTAAATTTTAAAAGAAATTACCAGATAGTCACAAAAGCGGATGTTACAAATCTCCCCTCCTTAGGAAGATTTCGTCCCCGAAATCTCACTAGACTCAAACAAATGAGGATATCGTGAGCGCATGCTCGACTCAGTCTCCCACGTAAGGTTCGCCCCCAAACTATGTCTCCATTTCACTAAAACCATCGGGATCTCTTTCTTACGTAGTTTAGTCACCTTTCTATCAACTAACTCAATGGGTTCCTCAACTAGTTTCTGACTAGAATCAACTCTAAGGTCCTGTAACGGAAGGATTTGGGATTGATCCTCCACATTACATTTCCTCAAATAACAAACATTAAAAGTGTCATAATACCAGATAACTCAGGAGGAAGATTCAAGGCGACTGTCTGATCATTAACCACCTGCCTGATTCTGAAAGGACCAATATACCTCGGGGCGAGTTTTCCACGCTTTCCAAATCTAATTACACCTTTCCACGGGGAAACCTTTAAATAAACAAGTTCACCCTCAACAAAAGTAACAGGACGACGACGTGGATCAGCATACTGTTTCTGTCGGTCTCTGGCAGCTTTCAATTTCTCACGAGCTATAGTAACTTTATCGGCTGTAATCTGTACAATATCAGGACCTGCAAACTGCTTTTCTCCAGCCTCTAACCAGCAAGTGGGTGTTCTGCAGCGACGTCCGTATAGCATCTCGTACGGTGGCATACCGATACTAGAATGGTAAGAGTTATTATAAGCAAACTCTACCAAAGGCAAATGAGAATCCCAAGAACCACCATACTCTAATACACAAGCCCGCAGCATATCTTCCAGAGTCTGAATGGTACGTTCTGTCTGACCATCTGTCTGTGGGTGATAAGCAGTACTGAGGTTAACTCTGGTACCCAATTCCCGCTGTAAACTCTGCCAAAACCCATAAATAAACCTGGAATCCCTGTCTGACACAATCGATAACGGAATCCCATGCCTCGAAACTATCTCATGAATGTACAACTGGGACAATCGAGTCAAAGAAGCAGTCTCACTGGTAGCCAGAAAATGTGCACTCTTAGTCAATCTATCAACAATCACCCAAATCATATCATTACTTTTCGGCGTTCTGGGAAGTTTGGTGACAAAATCCATAGTAATATGCTCCCATTTCCACTCGGGAATATCTAGTTGTTTCAATGAACCATACGGTTTCTGGTGCTCTGCTTTCACCTGGGAACAAATATGACAAGTTTCTACAACACGTGCAACATCGGTTTTCATTGTAGGCCACCAATACAGAGGTTTCAGGTCATTATACATCTTTGTACTTCCAGGATGAACAGATAATCTAGATTTATGTGCCTCTGATAATATCAAATCCCGAAGTCCCCCAAACAATGGAACCCAAACCCGAGACTGAAAGGTTTTCAAACCTCGAGAATCATCAACCAATAAATCCTTTCGTTTCAGCAAAATTTCAGATTTCAAATTAACATCCAATAAAGCCTCGGACTGTGCAGCTTTTAATTGAGAAATCAAATCAGAATGAATGTCTAAACGCATAAAACATATCCGATCAGAAGGCATCTTTCTGCTCAACGCATCTGCCACCACATTAGCTTATCGGATTTCACAGTCATAATCCTTAATCAGCTCCAACCACCGCCTTTGTCTCATATTTAAATCTTTCTGGGTAAACATATACTGTAAACTTTTGTGGTCAGTACAAATCACACATTTAGTGCCATATAAGTAATGCCGCCAAATCTTTAATGCAAATACCACTGCAGCAAGCTCTAAATCGTGTGTAGGGTAATTCTTTTCATGAGTTTTCAACTGACGAGAAGCATAAGCAATTACCCTATCCCTTTGCATTAAAACACATCCCAACCCAGCATGAGAAGCATAACAATAAACAGTAAAATCATCAGAACCATCTGGCAGAGCTAACACTGGGGCTTGACATAATAAATGTCTCAGAGTCTGAAAAGCTGTTTCTTGCTGATCATCCCACTGAAATCTAACATTCTTACGTGTCAATTTGGTTAACGGGCTTGCAATCTTAGAAAAGTCTTTAATGAACTTTCTGTAATAACCCGCCAACCCCAGAAAACTTTTAATTTCAGAAGGAGATTTAGGTGTATTCCAATTCATCACAGCCTCGACCTTAGAAAGATCGACTTTTATCCCATTATCACAAATCACATGCCCCAAAAACTGCACTTCACGCAACCAGAATTCACATTTTGAAAACTTAGCATACAAATGTTCCCTTTTTAAAGTTTCCAAAACCAGTCTCAAATGCTGTTCATGTTCAAACTCAGACTTTGAATAAATCAGAATATCGTCAATAAATACAATCACAAACTTATCAAGGAACGGTCGGCAAACCCGATTCATTAGATCCATAAACACCACAGGGGCATTAGTCAACCCAAACGGCATAACTAAAAACTCATAATGGCCGTACCTGGTGCGAAAAGCAGTCTTAGAAATATCTTCTTCACGAACCCGCACCTGATGATAACCTGATCTCAAATCAATTTTAGAAAAATACGAGGATCCTTGCAACTGATCAAATAACTCGTCAATTCTGGGTAAAGGATACTTATTCTTCACAGTCCTTTTATTCAGCTCCCTATAATCGATACACATACGAAGAGTGCCGTCTTTCTTTTTCACAAATAAAACAGGAGCGCCACAGGGAGAATGACTAGGTCGTACAAAACCCTTATCTAACAGTTCCTGAATCTGAGTCATCATTTCCCGGATTTCAGAAGGTGCTAATCTATAAGGAGACTTAGCTACAAGGGAAGAACCAGGAATCAAATCAATCTGATACTCAACTTCCCTAACGGGCGGCAAACCGGGCAACTCATCAGGGAAAACCTCTGGGTATTCAGAAACCACCCGGACATCAGACACCGACTTCTTTTCTAACTTGGTATTCATAACATAGGCCAGATAAAATTCACACCCTTTAGCTAGAGATTTTCTAGCTTTCATCACAGAAATCAATGGAATACTGCCTTTTTCCCTTTCTCCTCGAGCCACTACGTATGACTCCTCGGAAATTGGGATTTTAATCAACTTTTTGTGACACTCGATATTGGCTTTGTTTTGACTCAGCCAATTCATACCTAACACCACATCAAAGCTTGGAATAGGCAACAGAAGAAATGAAACTGGAAAGTCATGACTCTCTATCGTAATACTCGCCCCTTTTACCGAAGTGGTAACAGGAACCATTTTGCCATTGGCCACTTCTACTTCAATAGGATTCACAATTAACGAGGGAGTCAACTTTAACTTTTCACAGAAATTCACAGATATAAATGAACAGTTTGCTCCTGAATCAAAAAGTACACGTGCTGGTACAGAATTAACAAGAAAATTACCAGTGATAACGTCATCAGTGACAACAGCCTCATCCACAGTCATCTGAAATGCACGACCAGTAGTAGATGGCGGATTTTTCCGCTTTTGGCTTGAAGAAGAAGAACCACCACCCATACCCGATCCCTGTCTCCTTGCCTCAGGGCAGTCACCAGCTCTATGACCTTCCTTACGACAGTTCCAGCATACCTGATTAGGATAAGTACAATCTCTGGCTGCATGTCCCAATACCCCGCATTTGATGCACCTAGAGGTTTGAGGAGTGCAAGGCCCAGTGTGTCTAGCTTTACACTTAGAGCAATAAGAACTGTCAGAAGTATTATTACCAAAACTAACTCTCCTGCTCGGCTGTGTACTCTGTCCTTTCTGTTTGCCCCGATCAGAAGAATCACTCTTTTGCCTCTGTTGAAACCTTTCTTTATTTCGCAGTCTTTTAGCCTGAATATCACAGAACGAGCTAGATCAAAAGCCTGGGAAAGTGTACCTGCTAATCTCACAGTAGTACGGTAGTCAGGAGGTAAAGCTCTAACAAACTGATCAATTTTGGTCCTGTCAGTCGGGACCCACTCCTGTACAAATCGCAGCTTTTCTGAAAACTGTCTTATAAGCTCATCAATACTCATCTGATCAGTCTTTTCCAAATCAAGAAATTCCTGCCTGATACGAGAAAGATTAAACTCAGAACAAAACTGCTTACAAACCTCAGCATGAAAATATTGCCATCTGATAGCACTAATCTGCTGTGGAGTCAATGGTGCAGTAATCGAGTCCCACCATGTAATAGCCTGTCCCTTTAACAACTGTACTGCATAACGCACCTTATCTTCCTCTTCACAATGACAAACATTCAGTTTCCTCTCAACATCACGTAACCAGTCAAGGGTAACAGTAGGATCAGTACTCCTAGAATATACAGAGGGATTACTAGACATGAATGTTTTAAGTGAACAACTTTTCTTTAACTGCTGAACTGGTGGAAAAATAGATATCGGAAAACCAGCAGATCCATATGTAGAAAATGGTACAGAAGTCTGAAAAGTATACCCCTGAGTTTGCTGCTGAGAAACATACGGAACTGATGTTGGGGCCCGAAAAGTAGATGTAATAGGTGGAACAGTACTCTCAATATGTGGCTGGCTCGGAATTTGACGTTGAGAAAGTTCGGCCAACTGTTTCCGTTAATCTATCACCTCAGCCTCTAATCTCATCATATAGTCACGATCAGATTCCCCACCCACTGAATAAGAAGTGCCCTGATTATCTGGAGTACATCTGTCTCTGAGGCATTATTAAGGGTAGGGTTCGGTTGCTCATTCTCAGCCATCCTGTAATCACAACACATCTCACAACTCGTTAATTGTTAGTACTAATATACTAACCAAATCACAATTCATAACTAATCCCGTAACCTGGAATGTTTGACCAATACCACTAGGTTTGGGATTGAACACTTAATCACTGCTCAATTCGCCCAAACCCAGGCTCTGATACCAATTTATAACACGTACCTAATTTCACTTGAAACATTTTTTTTTAAAAAAAAAAAAAAACTCGGAAGCGAAATCCCATTCATATTCACATGGATGACATTATGTCATCTATCAAAATATATTACAAGTTACAAGTATTAACTAGTAGTTTACAAACCATTACTTTATCCTAATTATTATATAACAAAACATGCACCATTGTGTCTATCAAAATCAGAGTAATCCTGGTCAAACAACTCCCAGTCACTCCTTGCCCAGTCCCTAAAACTTCACCTAAACCTGCAAGGGGTAAACAACGGGATTAGCACGAAGCTAAGTGAATAAACCTGTTACAAACAGTTTGACTTAGCTATAACAATATCAATTAACAACAATATCACTTTGACACAACATCACCAAGAGGATCGGTGGTCCTTGTGAAGCCCTCTGACCGCGGATGGCCAACTAAGAGACACTTACAATCACTGCAGGCCAATACAGTGATTTTACCGATAACTGATTGCTACCTTTAATCAATATGTGTTCCATTCTCAACACATGATTACAAATCTCACATTGACTAACCTGTAGCAATCAGTCCAACCATTGTTGACCCCCGAATCACCAGAATGCACATAGGCAACACATCACAGATATATATATGTCTCAGCAATATAATCAACAATCACTAATTATATCGTTGTAACCAATAAGTCACAACCAAACCACACTGAAGTTCCAAGTCTATTCACCTGTCAACTTCGGTCCAAATACTCAGCTGACTAACTCACTGAGTCTTCGGCGTGTCTGAAAATACAACAGAATTACAATTAGTAATTCATTTCACAAACGTAATTAAATCAAACGTACATTAACTGAATATCAGTAATTATATCAGTTATCAGGTACCATGTAGTATTACAGTACTCAATTGTACCTATCACATTCATTTCATGATATTAGAATCAATATAATCATCAAATGTTGAAACAACCAAAATTCTGAAAATGACCAAGTACCCGCCGGGTATACCCGTTACCCGCCGGGTAACCCAGACAAGCCACCGGGTAAACCCATTAAACCGCCGGGAACATTTCATTTTGGTGGAATAGAACTAAAATGCGTTTTAAAGCTAGTTTTAGCCGCCGGGTTGCCCTTCTAACCCACCGGTTCTCGGTTTGGCCCACTTACCCGCCGAGTAAGGATAGTACCCACCGGGTACCACCCTTCTTCCAGCGCCCATCGCCTGAACCAAAACCCAGCTCCGAAATTTATTTCCAAAACCTCCAAACTCAATTCCAGGCAGCTTAACATAACAAATAATACTTCCTATAACAGTTTATAACATCATACATCATTACTATCACTACATACCACATGATTTGTTCATTTATCAATTAAAATTAAAACTTACAACTTGAATTCAAAATTAAACTTACCAATTCAAAGATATAAGATGATAATGATGAATTTAAGCAACTCACAATTCTCAGCTCTTCTTTACTAAATCTTGAGTTTGATTATTTCTTAGTTTTTAGGTTTTTGGGTTTTAGTTTCACAAGGTTTTGAAGGAAGCTAGAAACTTTCCCTTTTGGGAAGGTTTTTAAACAAGTCGGCCCAACTTCAAAACCGACTCCGCATTCCCTTAAAACTAGTCCCCTTTTTAATCTATTGTCTGGAACCTAAAAACCATTTTGCGAGAAAACTATTTTATTTTACCGTCAACTATAACTATTTAAAACGGTAAATAATTCACTAGTCACAATTAATCCTTCGATCAAATTTCCTACTTTATGAACCAAAACATATATAAACACAGTATTTGAAATATAACAAATAATAACATCTAAATTTTAAAAGAAATTACCAGATAGTCACAAAAGCGGATGTTACAGAAGTTACTGCCAGTTCTCGCCCACGTCGGCCGGAAGAGCCAGTGCACACCTCTGTTCGGCCAGATATCGTTGTTCCCCCTTCGGACGAAACTGTACAGCTTGTTGAACCTGCACCTTTACCTGAGATTTCTACCAAAGTTTCACAGCTGAAAGGGAAAGGGGTTAGCGAAGCTGAAGGTGACAAGCAGCCGAAGAAAAGGCTCAAACGTGCAGCCCAACCTGCTAAATCTCCACCGAAGAAGAAAAAGCAGGCGGTCGAGTCTTCTCAACGTCGGCTAATTGATGAGTCAACAGACACCGATACCGAATGTGATATTTCTGACTTTGATACTTACAACGATTCTTTTCCGGGTGGTACGCCCCCTGCTTCCGGGTGGTCCACCCCCGAAGTTTTTATGAATGATCCAGGCTTCGAGAAGCTGAAAAGTAGTCCATGTGATCGGTGTATTGACCCGCAAGATGTTCTTCGTCTTATAGGTTCGAGACATGGACGGCCATTGTCCACAGGTAACGTTGTCGGTGCCCGACACGAAGAGGTTGTAAATGTGGAAGATACGCCTAGTGATGATCTTGGGTCGGGGGGCAGGAATGACAATAAGTATGACGATGGTGGAGGTAAATTTTTGGGGGAGGGTAGTAATTTACAGAAGTTTGAGGAATTTGCGAGTGGGGTAGATTCTGATGCTCCTAGGTCTCGGTATGCCGAAGTTAGTGCCGAAGAATTGGAGGCGGAATATGGTGAGAAAATCTTTCGTCCCAACTGGGACGTAAAAAATAAAGACGTCATTAATGATCCATACGTCTGCCGAGAACTGATACGCGGCCTGGCCACGCATGGGGAGAAGCGCGCCATGGCTACCAAATCTTCCCTCCAGGTATGAATACTGATAATATTTAGTATATCCGAAGGAATACGAAATGTATATTGAAGTTGTTTTTTTTTTTTTTGTGTAGGTTATGTCTGACTACTACTATCATGAGGCTGCCGCCGTTACTCATGGGAGGGAAGCGGTTCATAGGTGGGAAGTATGTTATGAAGCCCTTCGTCAAGAGAGACAGAAGATGAAGAAAGCCTTTGCCGACCTCCAGGATCGCGATGCTCATATTTCTGATCTTCAAGCAAGGACTGATGAGAGCGTCTTGGATGAGGTTAACTTTTGGGTGGTGACCAAAAGGCTGCGTTTAATGGAGAAGAAAAGGGAAAAAGCTCTAGAGAAGGGAAGTCGTATGCAGCAACAGATTGATGAGCTCTCCGCCTCCATTGCCGATCATGAAAGATCCCTAGCTACCGAAAGGAGCAGTGGCGCCGAAAGGTTTCTAGCAATGGAACGGTCGAAGCAGCAGGTAATTGATGAGCTGACCAAGGAAAATGAAAAATTGCGGGAGGAACGTAGGTGGTTCGCCGCTCATTCTTCCGGTCATGCCTTCGAGACCCTTCGTCAGAGCTATGAATACTTGCAATCTGTTGCTGTTGTTCAGAATGCGGCCATAACCTATGGTCGTCATGAGGGCGTGGTCCTTGGTTACCATAATGCGAGCATGGATGTTCCTATCGAGACGTCGGAGGGTTATTATCCAGAGGCCGAAAGTCGCCTAGACGCTGCTGCTGATGAGTTGGGACAAGTGCAATATCCCTATCTTCAGAAGATTGCCGAAAGTGGTGACGTCTCGATTGATGATTTTAAAGCTATCAAGCCTGCTCCGACTCCTGATACTTAGAAATTTGTAAATTGTAGTTGATACATTCCCGAACAATATTTTGCTGTAATATATTCGTCGGCCTCGTGCAGTTTGTCTATTATCCTTTTTTATTCCGTTTATCATGCGCATGAACTGTTGTGTGTTTGTTGGGCTGTTTTTTATTCGGCATCTGGTTAATTAGGCCGTAATTCTTGTCATGGACCGAAGGCTATTGACAATATGTATTTATATTTCGGCGCTTGATTAGGCCGTAACTCTTGTCATGGGCCGAAGGCTATTGACAATTTGTATTTATATATTGGCACTTGATTAGGCCGTAACTCTTGTCATGGGCCGAAGGCTATTGACAATTTTGTTGGTCAGTGATCGTTAAGCAAAGCGTCCTTTGCAGATTTATGTGACTTTAAGTTGAACATTTGCAACCATTATTTCGGTACACCAATCTATGTCGGTGTGCCGGAGCGGGTTAGAGAGGTAAGCTCAACCCTATGTCTTATATCAAATTGCGAAGTGGTAAACCGCTGCTCACAGCGTAAATATATTAATATTTATCAAAAGTACAATTGGGACTAGTATTTAAAATTAGTCCCCTCATCGGTATATTCAAAAGTAGAATTTTCGGAGGTTCACTCCATTCCAACTTCTTGGCAATGCTTTTCCCTTTTCGTCTATGAGCTCGTAGGAACCGTTGCCGTAAGCCCTGGCTATACGATATGGACCTTCCCATTTTGGGCCCATCTTCCCTAGGCTCTGTTGTCTGCTTGCTTCATTCTTCCGTAGCACATAGTCTCCGACACGGAATGTCGAAAGCCTGACGCGTTGGTTGTAGTATTGCTCTATCTTCTTCTTATGGTTAGCCTCTCTGATGGCGGCTATTTCACGTCTTTCTTCTAACAAGTCCAAGTTTAGCAACAATTCTTTGTCGTTTCCGGCATCCCTTTCGCCTGAGGTTCGGTAAGTCGGGATTCCGATTTCTGTCGGTATAATGGCCTCTGATCCATAGGTTAAGATGAAAGGTGTTTCTCCATGACTTGTTTTTATCATTGTTCTATGTGCCCACAGCACATGTGGCAAGTGGTCCGTCCAATTGGAACCGTCCATGTCTACCCGTGCCTTTAGTCCTTCTACAATGCTTCGGTTTATCCTTTCGACTTGACCATTTCCTTGCGGGTGAGCTACCGACGTGAATATATGTTTCACATTCAATTCTTCGCACCATCCTCTGAAGGGGTTGTCTGCAAACTGCTTCCCGTTATCTGTGACAATTTCCCTAGGCACGCCGAAACGGTAGACAATATTATCCCATACGAATTTCTTCACATTCTTTCCCGTTATCCTTGCTAGTGGTACTGCTTCGATCCACTTTGTAAAATAGTCTACCGCCACTAGGAGAAATTTTAATTTTCCTGAAGCTTGTGGGAAAGGACCAACTATATCCATTCCCCATTTGCGGAAAGGCCAAGCACTTACGACGGGTATCATGTTCTGTTTCGGCAGCTTGGGTATTGGGGCATGAATTTGGAATGTCCTACACTTTCGTATCTCTTGTACCGCATCCTGGTGCATTGTAGGCCAGTAATACCCTGCGTTCATCGCTTTTGCCACCACCGACCTTGGACCAGAGTGTAACCCGCATGAACCCTCATGAATTTCTCTAATGACGTAATTGGCCTGAAGAGGTCCGACACACCGTAACATTGGTCCCAAGTATGATTTTTTGTATAGAATCCCGTCTTCGACTTCGAATCGTAAGGATTTAGCGGCTATCTTTTGTGCTTCCCTGTCGTCCTCCGGAAGAATTCCTTCGGTTAGGTACCTATAAATTGGTGTCATCCAATTTGCTTCATTTTCGGTTACAACCAAGTTTACTTCGTCGCTCATGACCGAAGGCTTGTCCAGTGTTTCCATGAGAACCTTTTTTGTGAGATGCTCGAAGGCCACTGAAGCTAACTTACTCAACGCATCTGATTTGTGGTTCTTGCTTCGTGGTACTTGTTCTATCGTTGCTTTCTCGAAATTATTCATCAATTCTTTCGCTTTGTCTCGGTACCTTTTCATCACGTTACCTCTTGCCTCGTAGTCTCCATTTATTTGATTGGCTACTAGCTTCGAGTCTACGAAAACTTTTAACCTCTCAACCCCCAATCGTGAGGCCAAGCGAAGCCCTGCTAGCAATGCTTCGTACTCTGCCTCATTGTTGGATGCATCGAAACCGAAGCGCAGTGCATACGTGTGCTCTATTCCCATGGGGTCTGTAAGGATAAGTCCTGCGCCAGAACCGAAGCTATTTGATGCCCCATCGGTGAATAAACTCCATTCGTTTTCTTTTGGAACTTGCCCCGTCGGCATTTCTGCAACGAAATCCGCCAATACCTGGCCTTTGATTGCTGTTCGTGATTGATATTCAATGCCGTGTTCGCCAAGCTCAATTGCCCATTTTGCCAATCGGCCTGATACTTCCGGTTTGTGCAGTACCTGTCGGATTGGCTGATCGGTTATCACGATTACTTGATGTGCCTGGAAGTATCGTCTTAGGCGTCTCGAGGCATGAACCAAGGATAAAGCCAACTTTTCTAGGGGAGGATAATTCGTTTCCGGACCGTGTAGTGCCCGGCTAATGAAATATATTGGTAGCTGTTTACCTTCCCTTTCGGCCATTAGTACTGCACTGACTGCTTCATTCGCTGCCGCTAGATATAGGTACAGTGATTCTCCTGTTTTTGGTGCTACAAGCATCGGTAGGGATACGAGGACAAGCTTTATTTCTTCGAAGGCCCTGTCGGCCTCAACCGTCCATTTGAAGTTTCGTTTGTTTACACCGTTTTTCAATGTTTTGAATAACGGAAGTGATCTTTCGGCAGAGCATGACAGATATCTGTTTAATGCTACCAATTTCCCGTTTAGGCTTTGGACCTCCTTTATTGTCTTCGGTGGACGCATGTCGACGATAGCTTTTGTTTTGTCAGGGTTTGCCCTTATACCTCTTTCCGTGATGATATGTCCCAAGAATTTGCCTTCTTCCACCCCAAAAATACATTTTTTTGGGTTTAGCTTCATGTTTATCTTCCGTAGGTTGTCGAAGGTTTCTTGTACGTCGGCAAACATTGCCTGCGGTGCTCTGCTTTTTATCACTATATCATCGACATAAGCTTCCAGGTTTCTCCCAATCTGTTCCTTGAAACTTCGGTCGACCAACCGCTGATATGTCGCGCCCGCATTCTTTAGACCGAACGGCATCTTTCGGTAGCAATATACCCCTTGATCTGTGTGAAAAGCCGTTTTGTCTTCATCTTCTTTTGCCATCTGAATCTGGTGGTATCCCTTGTATGCGTCCAGAAAACATTTATACTTGAAGCCAGAAAGAGCTTCGACCTTCCAATCTATTTCCGGTAAGGGGTAGGGGTCCTTCGGGCAAGCGGCGTTAATATCCTTGAAATCGACGCACATTCTCCATGAACCATCATTCTTCTTTACCATCACCGGGTTGGCGATCCAGGTACGGTACTTTACTTCCCTTACAATTCCGGCATCTACTAGCTTATCCACTGCCTCACATGCCGCTTTACTCCTTTCTGGTGCCAACGACCTCTTTTTCTTCACCACAGGGCTTATACTTCTATCTGCGTTCAGACGGTGTTCGATAATGTCCCTCGGTACACCGGTCATGTCGGACTCTGTCCATGCGAAGACGTCCATGTTCTTTTTTAACAGGAGCAGTAACCCCGTTTTTACATGTTCCGGTATTCTACTACCGATTGATACTGGCTGCTCCGGGTATTGAGGATTAAGAATAACCTTTTCTTCAGTTTCTTCGGGCGTCATATCCTTCGAGCCCCCAGGTTCCAGTGGTTTTTCGGCCGGGGCCTCGTGAGAGCTTTCTTCATATAATTCCCTTTCGGCTTGCAAGCTTTCGCGAACTTCTCTTCTATCTGCTCTGATCGTTGCGATGCCATGTGGAGTTGGGAACTTCATGATTGCATGCATGGTGGATGCCACAGCCCGTAGGGCAGATAGGCCTGGACGCCCTAGTAGAATGTTGTAGGACGAGGGCGCGTCGACCACTAAGAATCGTAGGATTATCGTTCGGCTTAATGGGTATTCACCAAAGGTTACCGGTATAGCTACTTCACCCATCGGCCATACTCTTTCACCTGTGAAGCCTACGAGGGGTCCTCCGGTATTCCGAATCTTTTGCTGAACTTCCGGTTCCAACGCTCGGAAACAATGCGCATACATGATTTCGGACGCGCTACCTCCATCCACGTAAATCCGATGTACCATTTGGTTTCCGACTTCAGCTTTTATGACCAGTGGGTCGCTAGTCGGAGGATTTCCTGGTTCAGTTGGGAAAGTGATTGGCTCCTCCATCCAGTCCTCTGAGCGTTCCTTTCGTTTGGACCGATTCCATTCGGAGTATGTCACCATTATAGATTTTCCGCGCCCCTTCGACCCACTGTCTTTCTGACCAAGAGGTACGATGGCTTTACTTTCATGTTTAACGACTGTCCCACCCCTAACATCCTTTATCAGATGAGTGAGCTGTCCTGACTTCAATGCTTCTTCGATTTGTTTTCGAAGTTGAAAACAGTCGTTTGTATGATGGCCCCGATCATTATGGAATTCGCAGAACCTATCCATATTCCTCCGCTCGGGAGTTCCGGTTAGGGGGCTCGGAGGTTTGAAGATCGAACGAGCTTCTTCAGTGGCCAAGATTTCACTGGGCGTTTTTGTGAGCGCCGTGAAGGGCATATTCCTTCGGTGAGACGTGGCTGGTGGAATAGTAGTTTGAGGAACTTTGCGGTGCTCCGGTCTGCTTGAACCATAAGTCAGGAATGGGCGAGGAGTCACGTTGCCTTTCCAAGTATTCTGCCCTTTGGGCATCACCTTTCGGTTTGTGGAGTCAGGAACCTGCGAGGCCGCTGCCTCCTTTCCTCGTATGAAGGCTTTAGTAATTTCCCACATTTCTTCCGTATGAAGGCTTTAACTTCTCGATTAACTGCTTGTTCGTATCCCATGCATGAAACCAGAGATCTGCATGAGTTCAGTGGTGCCACCTATTTCGATACTCTCCGTTTTGAACCGGTCCATGAACTCTTGAAGTGTTTCGCTCTCTCGCTGCTTTATGTCATGTATTTCCACCGCGTGTCGAGTGTACCTTTTTTGGGAGGTGAAGTGTGTGGAGAAAGCTCTCCTTAGCTCTTCAAAACTATCAATCTTTCCCACTGGAAGACTATCAAACCACATTCGAGCTGACCCGGATAATGTATGTGCGAACATATGGCACCATAGAGGCATGGACCACTGTTCCATTTCAGCCACTCCCGAAAAGAGGCTCAAGTGGTCATCCGGGTCTGTTGTTCCGTCATAGATCCTTACGTGAGAGGACATTCTCATTCGGGAAGGTCTTCGGCAATTAGCTATTCGGGAGGTGAACCTTCTTGCAACCGATGGTTTGTAGGGAGAATTCAGTTCATCCTCCGAACTGTCGGTACTTAAGGAAGTATCGCTTGTGGTTGCGGTGTAGCCACTTGACGTTGTAGCATAATTCTTTTTTGACGACTTGGTCTCGGTTCTCCGCAACCTTTTGGCACGCTTTCCCTTTGACCTAGGTCGTTTCTTTTTGGAGCGTATTTTACGCTCCTCCATCTTCCGGGATTTCTTGGGTGTGTTCCCTGTGCGACTTTTCATTTCATCTTCCGACGTATCGGGGTCTTCGTATGATAGCTTCCGAGGTGCCCCTCTCGGGTCTTCCTTCTCGATGGTATCCATGATTGTTCGTAACTTCTCAAGATTGTTTTTAACAAATATAGGTGTGATCTCGTTTGTTGGCGCACCTGTTTCACCTCCGACATCCTGTCCCGCCGAAGGTGGATCTTCTGGTGCTATGTTTGCCATACTGGTTTATTGGTTTATTGGTGCGTTGTAATCTTTCGGTCCCACGGATGGCGCCAAATGTTGCTCCGAAGGTGAAGTAACACGTCGGGTGAGGATTGGTTTCTATTTCGGGAGGCAGGACCGAAGGATTACTCGGTGTGCTGTTGATGAGACCTTGAACCGAAAGGGGGAAAATCCCTTTCGGTTGGCGATTCCCTATTGGTAACCCTGACTACCGTTTGGGTAGACACGAGTTATACGCCACGAAAGTCAACGGTCTCTTTCGATATCAGAGCATATTTAATGCCTGTCATCAATGCCCAACAACTGGTGGTTGGACGGCTATTTATAATGCTTCACATGTCCTTCTTTTACCCATTTCGGTATCCCTCTATTGCCCGCGGGATATAAGTGTTACCGCCGCCACTTGAAGCATTAATTAGATGTGACAACTCATCAGACATTATCCTTCGGTAGGGAGAAGACCTATGACTTGATATTTCCTTATAAGCCTGTTATGCGTTAAAGGTTCTCTTTATGTACAAGGTCTTTCGGTATCGGCGTACCGATACGGAGGTACGTCATCAATATATTTTATTTAAATTTAAATTATACGTATATTACCTTATTAATTAAGATATCCGTATCAAACTTAATGAGCAATTATACGCTTGAACTTTGATCCATCATAATCATAAATTGCAATCATCCATTTCTTTATCAACATAAAAGGTTTCCAATATTCATGAAACTCAATTTATAAACGTATGTATATTTGGACTATTTGTTTGTCTTGGATATTCCAAACAAATCAAAAGTGAAAACTATGTTGTTTCTAGAAGGCCAACCAAGTATTTAGAAACCATCTTCAAGGTGGTAGAGTGGTAAACCGTAATGTTTTTTCAGCAATAGATTTCATATCCGAACAAAAACATTTGATATGGTCAGAGAAAAGGTCGTAAATAGTTACTTATATTACAGTTAAAAGGTCGTAAATAGTTACTTATATTACAGTTAGATAGTGGACATCTGACTAAAAAGAAAAGAAAAATTAAACTAATCATATCCTTTATGAATAACCTGAAGAGAATTACCTCATCCAGTTGTAATATGAAAAATTCTGATTACATTGATCGAAAAATGAAAGAAGAAAAAATAAAAGATACTTAGAGAACACCAAAGTTTAGGAGGCGTTTAGTTACAGAAAATCTTCCACTTTTCCATAAAAATTCCCTAAGAAAATTAGAAAACGTGTTCAAATTCGGGTTTTCTAAAAAACTTTTCTAAGAAAAGGAAAATTCTTGTTTTCCTTTTTATAACTACAAAGTTGAAAACTACTTTTGATGGTTTTCTGAGTTTTCCATCTCTACTCCTTGAAAAAGGAAATCTCCATCCCTTACAACTAAACACGTTTTCTAATTTTTCCATGCTATTTTAGAGAAGTAAAACACTTCTCATTTTCTAGAGAAACTTTTCTGTAACTAAACACGCCCTTAATATTTCGCGTTTAATACATTTGCTACATTTGTCAAATGGCAAAGTGCAAATTATTCAAAATAACCAACTGTGACGATACTCAATTAGATTCATGATTGCACTAACGAAAATGATTTTTGATCCCCAACCATCGAATTATATCATAAAACTTTCATGTTCAAAAGAATTGTCGTAAAAAAATCGAATTTATGTTCACCAAATTTTTAGGTGAAGTGACGTTAGGTCTAATCTATAACCAGTTATTTAATTCAGTATTGATGTTCCATTATACGGAGTATAAAATAAAATGTATACATACATTAAATAAAATTAAATAAAAAAATAAACTTGGAGTAACTTTTTTTGCAATTATTTAATCAACCAGCAGATCCCACGGGGTTGGTTTGCAACAATGTCCTTGCCGCGTCACGTGTCAGAATATAAATAAAGAGTGCCAGCACAACATTCTAACACGTGGCCAATTTCTATTCCTCGTGTTGTTTTCCGACACGTTGCCTTACCCTACTGTACCTGGACAACTCTTTTTCCTAATTAATTTAAAAAAATAAACATACGTGTCACCACTACCCCTCTTTTGTCGTTGTCACATGTCCTTTCATAGGTACTTTCCTCATTGGTCCCCTACCCTTTTAAAGGGTATTTTCGTCATTTACTCTTTATTTTCCCCATTTCTTTCAAATACTTTGTTGTACCTAGGATTTTTACAAGATTCACCCTTTTACTTTAAGTATCATTACACAATTTGTTACTATATTCAAGTTCGGTTAAAAGCAACACTTTTTAATTTTATCCAAGTACTATTTATTCACCTCGATACTATTACCCCGTCTCATTTAAAATGTCCATTTTGACTTTGCACATAGTTTTAGAATTCTTCACTAACTACACTTTTCACCAATCAAATATTAAATCTACCCACTAAAATCCTTTTTAATTGGTTAAATATCAAAGTGGACACTTATAATGGGAGATCCCAAAATAGCAATGAGAATATTTTTAATACTCCCTCCGTCCCAATTTTATTGTCCCCAGACCAAAAAACACGCAGTTTAAGAAAAATATCACTATCTCTCTTACTTTTTGGTAAGAAGACAGTTTTACCCTTTACTTTTTACCTACATTTTTGTCTTACATATATAAATTAGGGGCATAAATGAACTTTATCTCATTATTCTTTTCTATTTATGGAAGTGGACAATTAATTTGGGACATCCCAAAATGGAATACTGGACAATAAATATGGGACGGAGGGAGTAGGACGGATGGATTGATTTTTAATTTTATCTCACTCTTATACTCCTTTAAGTACTATTTACATTTTAGTTTTATCTCACTACTTTCAAGTATAATACGATCATTCATTAGATTTTATTCATAGTTTTAAAATTTAAACCATGGTTACTTTATCTGAAAGGGTAGAAGAATTAATAGATATCATTTTTCGTTTCATTTTAAAGAATTAATAGATATCAATTACAGTGAATCGAAACCACATAAAAATTAAAGTAGCCTTAGCTACGGAACATTTGTCATGAAGAGTGCAAATTTTTATATAGATATTGATTTTATTATTAGTGTTGCAGGTCCAAACAAGTTGTGTTACTGGTTTGATAAATGATTAACATTTTTAATATGTTGTTGATTCAAAACTTACTAACTAATCGTTATTGTTTTTGAAATCGGTACATGTTCAAAAAAAAAAAATTAATACTATGGAAAAAAAATTGTGCTACGAATCACTTAAACTTCACTTCAACAATTTTTTTTTTTATATCAAGATTCACTTTAACAGCTAGCCAAACTGTAAATTGGCAAGCAACAGTATATAAAAAAGTTAAAAACAATAACAAATAATGAGTTTTATTACAAGCAAATTCTAAGCATAGGTTTGCATCAAGAAAAGCCAGGTGTCAAGTTTGACGACATCATAAAATAATTAAATAATTAAAATATTGTAAACAATAATATGACTCATAACATTTTATTAGAAAACGTTGTCAAATAGATTCCTATCGAATATGAGGAGTTTGATTGCATAAAACAACCAGAATATATTATTATTTATTATATCATCGTAAAACATATTTATAATTAGTGATCCCCACACAATTTTTGACTTTTAATACATGGACAATTTTTTTTTTTTTTTTTTTTTTTTTAATGGATGCTTATGCAATTTACGTACTCAAAACTAGAGTGAAAACTACAAAGTGACATAGTAACGAATTTGTATCACACATGAGAATATTCAAACGCTACTTACCATTTCCACTATATAAAAAACAAATTTTCTAGAACAAGAATCATTTTCGGAAAAATTAGCTGTAATCGAAATTTACAAGCTGTAACTTTTTTTTTTTTTATATGCGTAGTCTATTATTGAAGTTGCAGCTGATATAGAAAAATGTAAAAGGATGTAAACTATACAAAAATAAATGCATAATAAACAAAAAATGGCATTTATACAATTTTATGTTTCAAAATCACAAACTTTTTTGTATAAAAGATACTTTAAGTAAACTTATTTTCGGAAATATATCTTTTTAATAATCTATTAAAAATGTTACAATCAATGTTAAAACTTTAAGCTTTTGAAAAATGTAACTTCAAATTTGTATAATTGAAATAAAATGCATGCCAAACATAGTAATACAATTAGGGCTAATATTCATGGACTAACAAAGCATCTCGCTAGATGAACAATTTTATAATTAATCTAATAATATATCGGTGATAAGTTTTACATGATCGGATTAACTAGGGTACTTGATCATGATGATAAACAAGAAGATCTTGGGATAATATATAGGATATAGAAGTTGGGTGCGACATTTAGCTCAATCAGAGCGAAAACAGTCATACAAGGTTATCGTTAGAGAGCGTAGTGCAAGCAAAGGAGTAACATTTACCATACGAAGAAGACGTATGCAATAGGAGAGAAAGGCGATACGAAGTCCTTTCGTAGAATAGCGTAGGGAGAGTATGAACTGAAACTAGTTAAGTCTCATTGTTC
Source organism: Helichrysum umbraculigerum (assembly GCA_949592205.1). Lineage (NCBI taxonomy): Eukaryota > Viridiplantae > Streptophyta > Magnoliopsida > Asterales > Asteraceae > Helichrysum > Helichrysum umbraculigerum. The sequence goes on from CATIUR010000001.1 coordinate 118,908,015, forward strand.
TCTCGCAATGTAAAAGTCAGTTTATCTAAACAAGCATCATTTCTTTCTTTGTTTAGTGATATCGACCATTATCTTTATCTATACCAGTAGTATAAATAATTACCACATTCACATCTTGCTAATAACACAACATGTCATATCTTCTACCTATTAACAGTTAAACACCGATAATCTATCAAATAGAACTGTCGAAACAAATCGTTCACATATATATGTTACGAGCTTACAATATTATAATGAGAAACGATTTACTATCACACTCAACTACTTTAGTTCATCGTTTTAACTTATAACTACAAGAACACGACATTTGAAATTCATTCATTATTTTTCCTAGATTTCCTCTAAACTTTGAGGAATGTGATAAAATTGTTGAAACTCTTACTACTTCAAAAACTTAAAGGGTGCAACTTGAAATTCATCATATCTATCTCCACTCGTGCCACTGTTTTTTTTTTTTTTTTTCCTTTCATTATTTTCTTGTTTTATTTTTTCACCTTTCAACGATTCTCTTCTTGATTTCCTCCATTACTTCACCCCCCACACCCATATCTCCCAAATCCAATCATACATACAAATCTAAAAAAAACCCAATTCTCCCCTGTTTCCGGCGATTACTTCTTTCACTAAATTCAATCATTTCAATCCACTAATAATCAAAATTTACTATTACTATTTTTAGCCTCGAAATTAAACCAAGATGCATATTCCACCCACCAATTTAAATCCGATTCACTTCAAATCGGATCATGAAGTAGCTCAAATTCTATCTAATAAATAAGAAAAATCGAAACTTTTTGTGTCAGTTAAAAAGCATGGGCGAGAAAACAAACAACGAAATGTGTAATTTATCTTTACAGACAAAAAATTCGCGAGATTTATTACAAAGATTCACCGGGTCAGGTGGTTCGGGTCGGTTAGACCCGGATGACGAAGTGGAGCTGAATCTCGGATTATCGTTAAACGGAAGATTTGGTGTTGATAAAAGTAAGTTAATTAGATCGTCATCGATTGCTGCAATTTTACCTGTTGTTAGAGACGACGACGACGTTTTAGGTGGTGTTAAAAAAACTGGTTCGGGTCCGGGTGGCGGGTCGTATTCGGGTTTGACAAGAACGTCGTCGTTGCCGGTTGAGACGGAAGAAGAGTGGCGTAAAAGGAAGGAGCTCCAGAGTTTACGGCGGCTGGCAGCGAAGCGACGGCGGTCGGAAAAACAGAGGAATTTGACTAAAGTTGAAAGGGAGGAGTATGTAGCAGCTATGGGTCGGGTCGGGTCTTCGGTTGGACCGAGTTTAGGATCCGGTAATTGGGAGTTTGGTGGTGGTGCCACGTCGGATGGAACACCGTCTGTACCCGGATCAGTGGAATCACAAGCTTCAAGTGTGTTGGAATTTGAGAGTAAAGTTTTGCAAGGTAATAATTATTACTTGAATCATCATTATTTTTTAGAAATTTTGTTTTAATTGTGATTTAATTTGTGGGATTTAGTGCATTGTTGGAAACCTGATTTTTGGTTTTAGGAATGTTTGGAAACGCTAATGCCTTGGTTTGTAGTTCAGGCTGGATCGAATTTAGTTCTCAGTTTGATCCAATTTCAAATGGTATAGAATTCAGTTTGTTGTTTGACATGTGATCAATTAGTCATAAAAACCGTCTTCGTGATCTTTATGATGTTTGCTTGCCATTAATCTCCATGCAGACTAGGTTTCTTTATGCTTAACTTAGAAGAACATGTGCGGACCTTGAGGAATATTAATCTTTCCCACTTGGCACACAATATCCATAACTTTGACCAAGTACTGGATACAAGGGATGTTTCTTATTTGTCACATTGATGTGGTGTAAAATCCAGTGACCATGATGTGAATGATAGTACATATGCACATAAACACATACATGGTGTATTAAAGCGACAATATGTTGCCTAAGATTGGTTTGATTGTGTTGGGACCTCCGACCTCCTTTTATGGTCTTATTGGGTTGTGCTGAATTAAGGATGGTAGATTGTTTTTTGTGGTTCCAGGGCTCAACTCATGGTCTTATTGGGTTGTGCTGAATTAAGGATGGTAGATTGTTTTTTGTGGTTCCAGGGCTCAACTCGTGTAATCCAACCCATTTCTTGTCCGATATCTGAAATATCACAGAAATGTTGTCCCTTAAGGAAATCTGATCCTTAAACCATTTCATGAGTTTCATGTGTGGTGCAGCACTAGATAATATGTAAATAGTTCTTTAAAATTTTGCAAGGATACTTATGATTAGAAGTTTCACTGGTATTTGATGTAAGATGGTCTTCTGGAAGGATGATTATGATTATAATAGCCGTCTTCTTAATTTAATAAGAAACAATGGTCTCTCTCAAACGTTTGAAGTACCACTTCCTTCCAAACTTTTGCTTTTGAATTTTTAAGCTTGAAACAACCAGTAAGACCATAAAAGGAACATGTAGGAGTTGTTTGGGTGTTTCTTTGGAGTTTGAATTCAAAGTATGTATCCGAAGGAACATCTAGGGGTCGTTTAGGTTTGCGTTTAGAAGTTCATTATCTGATTACAGCGACTTATAGTTGTGATAATCAGTTTTAATGTTTGGAAAGACAGATTTTGCTTTTTGATTATTTTACTATTTATGGTAGAATGTAATTATCCTTTTTGTTAACCTTCACAAGCTAACTATTTGATTATTATCGCTTTAAACTACGAAAACACATTTAAATATTATATCCTGCTGGTCATTTTATTCTAATCTATTACATTTATTATCTAATAATTCTGATAAAGATTCAAACTCACTTTCATCTTGGTTGGTACTCCTCTAAATTGTTGTGATACTTGCAGGATCCAGTAACGAAGGGGAAGCCAGCCCAGCAAGTGTCCAATCTAGCCAAGAACGAAGCAATCAAGATGGCAGCAGTTCATCTAGATCGAAGGTGGTGGATCCTGCAGTGCGACCTTCAAGACCCAAGACTGAAAATACATCCAGTAATAAGGGAAAGGAGATCCGATCAAACACAGCCGACATGCCATGCGTCTTCACACAAGGAGACGGTCCAGGTGGCAGAAGAATTGACGGGATCCTTTATAAATACGGTAAAGGCGAAGAAGTGAAAATTATGTGCGTTTGTCATGGGAGTTTTCTGTCACCAGCTGAGTTTGTGAAGCATGCTGGTGGTACGGATGTTGTTCATCCTTTGAAGCACATAGTTGTAAACCCTAATTCTTCTTCTTACTTGTAATGGTGGTGTGTGTTTTGTCATCACCCCTTTGAGAAAATTAAGCAAGGGGACAACTTATAAACCTAAACCCATTTTAAGAGAGGAAGTACATTATTTGCTTGGTTGTTTTTCTTAGTATAATATATTATATTCTTACTTCTAGTTGGTCTAGTGATAAGAGATTTGTGTTTATAAAGCACAATACTTTATATCAGGTCTGGTTTAGATGCCAACGTTTTTTTTTGGTTTGGTTTTTATTGAAACTTGGAGCCAGTGGCATTTACTGTAACGTTCCAAAGGTTGAAGTTGGACAAGCGTTTCTAAACTCATGGTTTGTGCTGAATAAAGTGATAGTTGTTCTGGTCAAATAAAGTGATAGTTGTTCTGGTCAAACTTGTTTCATGGGTGTTTGAGTAAGGTTCTACTTATGGGGTAGTTAGAATTTGGGAAGGGTTTTAACTTTAGAAGATAAAAAAAAAAAATGAAGATTTTATTGTGTAGAAAAAAGTTTCTATTTTACTTTTTGGACTAAAAATTTATTAACCTTGAATATTACTGTTTTAAACAAGGTGTACAATATGTGTCTCAACTTAAAAGAACTAAGAGCACAAATATTCACATTGACTTACGAAATTGTAAAAGATCTTTCTTAAATCAATCGAAAGTCTTGGTGAATTAGTGTATATAAGAGAAGTGAAGTGGTATTGATTAGGCACATTAGAAAGATGGCAAATGAACTTACTTTGTATGTTTCAGCATTCATATATATATAGGCTTATATTTTAGAATAACGTGTCAATATCGCGTTCAGAAAGATGGCAAATGAACTTAACGTTGTATAGCAGTTACTAACATCTTTGAACTAGGCCCCAATTGAGTTGACGTGCATATGAAAACAGGTATAGAAGATATCTATATGTGATTCTCATTCTTTTTTATGTGAATAAGGAATGAAAAATTGTTAATGGGTCCTAGCGATGAAACTCGTTATATAAGAAAAATATGTACTACCTGCTACACCATTTTTACATCAATCCTCTATTCTCTTTGTCCAAAACAGCTCCCATGATCAAAACGTAGTTAATCTGCCTGCCATAGAACAATTTCAGACTTTTAAACCAAGGGAAATAGTTGAAGCTTTTACTGCTTGGAAAACAGTAGTTAAAGGTGGCAAATTCGACTTAATCAGGTATCTTTGATCTTTAACGGGTCAGATGGGAAAAAATCTAAATAAATAGCTTACAAGGAAACGTTCCAAATGGGTCAAAATGCACCAGAAGTATTTCAAAAGCATAGAACCTCCGAAAGCATTTTAATCAAAATATTGAAACTGTTATTGAAATAATCAAATAATGTTTAGTACTCAAGTTTAACAGGCTAATTATCTATAAAAATAAAAAATAAAAAATTGTATAATAGATGTGTTGGGTAAACCAACCTGACCCAGTTTGAACCGTGCCAAAAAAATTACCCGTTTGACCCGTTACCGGACTCGCACAATTTCTCAACTCTAACATCAGGTCTCAAAAGAAGAGAAACTGCAAATTTGTGATGTTCAGGTGGATATGCTTCTTCAGCAGCAATGGCAAGGGCATGACCATGAACAAGAGCAGGTAAAACAAGGTCTAAAACAACACATCCTTTTTAAATAAGACACCTTCGAAAGTTCCAAATCCGGCTTCTTTGGTGCGGCACTCGTAGGCAAAACTGCTTCGGTACTGCTAAGAATGAAAGTGAACATATCACTTCATTATTAGCAAGGAGAAAAGAAAACTAGAGGGGGGGAAATGAGTGCATCGAGTATAGGTCGAACCAGGTTCAAATCAGAAAATGATAATTTCAAATGTGAGTCAAAGATTGACCAACCGACATTTTTTATGTTCCTTCTCCCCTAAATATTATAAAACCAAAAAATATACTAAATATAAGTAATAAACTGTATTATAGAAGTAATAATCTTTTTCATCTTTCCAGGACGGTGAATCTGTAATTTACCCCACATACTATATACAATAACACGTATATACACAATGCCTCTCACGAGACTTGAACCCACAACCTTTTGGCTGATGGTTTCTCATATAACGTTAGGCCAAAGACCCTTTATGTTGTTGTAGTCATTAAAATAGACTTTCGGCCACTTTTAACCCGTTTGAACCATTTTTAATCATAAACTAGGAATTTTAAAGAAATAAAAGCACTAAGTAGTTACATAAATCGATATGAATGGGAAACTTACGAATGAGATGAACCAACTTTTTTGGGTTTACAGTTAGAACACCTCATGCATTTCCAGCAATCATTCCAACATGACCACTTTAGCAGGTTGTAGGAGCCACACTCACATAATGACCAACAGAACTTCTTTCTGCCACACAAATTAGAGATAGTATAAGATGGATATTATCAACGCGTCCTATTTAGACTTCTTAAATCATAGCACAAATGATAGCAACGATTGTAAATTTCCTAGCGGTACCAAATGTGCCCCCACTAACCAATGCCTGTGGTAAATTCATTTCGGTACCGTCCCTGCTATAACTATGTGTTTTCTTTGCATCTTCACAATAATAAGACTTGTTTGCAACTAAGAATTTTCGACGAAATGTGATAAGAATCAAATACGTCTCAAGAAATAAACTGTATTAAACTTACTTTGGTTCACAGGAACTGTGATTGGTTATAGGAGACGATTCCCATTGATGACCTTGAGAAGGTACTCCTTCATCTGCAAGACGTTCAACTTGAGTTTTCCACCGAACTACCTTTTGAGGTTCATCCAAACTAGACATGTGATTGTGGACATCTAATTTAGACAAACTATCCACTTTTAAACTATCCACATCACTTTCAGTAGAATGATCCATAGAAATCATCAAATCGTCATATTTGAATGTATCTGCAACCAATAAATGGGAGCTATGTGTAATATGAATACTGAAAAGTGATTCATTGGAAACAGAACTCCACTCTGATGACGATGAGCATCTATTAGAGGAATCTTCAGGTCTTTCCATTACTTGGATTGGAGGAGATTGTGTAGGCGATGACAAACTACGCAAAGTAGATTCATTGGGGTTGTCTGAAACTTGTAACGATATAGCATCCGAAGAACGTCTGTTATGCTCGTCTGATGTAATAGAGGTTTCATCTCTAATGGGTAGTTGAGCAGTACTCTGAATTTTAGGGGAAGCAATAGGGGTGGTAGGCCCCGAGATTGGCTCTGGATCCATTTGGTTTGAATCTACTCAACAAAGATGTGGAAAAGGAGGGATCATAGAACTTCTTGCCCAACAATTGTCATCATTCAAAACAGTGTCCGAAATTCTTCCTTTTCCCACCATACTGCTCAGGAACCAGTAAAAAACCATGAAACATATAAGATACATTTCCCATCTCTACCTTTCTTGCATAATAACGGTGAACAGAATGTATGGCGATATCAAGGAGTATTACACAAAATTTCATCCAGTATACAAAAGTTCACAACCCACATATGAGATCTACTAGCAAAATTTGTTGTCTGTTGTAGTTGATATGTCAAAACAGGTTTGTATGTAGATAAATGTTACTGATTTTTAGAGTGGAAACCTTAAAGGCTCTTCTGGTGTAATTGACAGTCTGTTTGACCAATTTTTCAACATTTTGAAACCAGCAAAGAAAACCAAAATCACATTAAGAACTATGGTTTCTGTATGTTAGAACTAATTCCTATCAGATCCTGTTACACTAGTTACCCTCCAAAATTAAAAAGATAGAAAGATAGAAAGGATTTCAATCATGTTAAGTAATTAGATTTAGACAAGATAGAAAGGATTTCAAGTTAAACTATAATACAGGCAAGGAGATGCTAAATGCACACTCGTAAGAGCCAATTGATTCTGGGCATGATAAACGTTTGGGGTTCGAGAGGGTAGTACACCTTGCGACGGTCCTGCTAGAAGTTATGTTTTTTCCACCAAGAGACACGGCTTTCATGAACGGACACAAACTCTTTGTGCAAGGCACAACTCTCGTTTAATGGTTATAAATCTATCTTTCGGCCTTAGATAAACTACAATGTGAGTTTAAAATATATGTTAGTAGATTTCCGGCCACCATAGGCACATAGTGGGTCAATATACTACTTTCGGAAACTGTTTTCAACATGATTCTAAGTATTATCCTATTTAATCTGTGATTATTGCCAATCTCACTCTCAAATTTGCTAATTCCAACACCAAACATCTTATTTCATGTTAATTAAGGACTTGAATCATTTACACACAACCTAAAAAAACCCTAAATTTCATCAATACCTTAAATATTACAGAAGAGCAGATATGAAAAGTTGTTAGATTCGAACAGCGTACACTCTAATTAGACGTGATGAATTAAATAATATTGTGTAAGTTGGTGAATTACCTCAAGTGGAGCTGCCAATTGAAATAACAATATATTTTCCCCTTTTGTATTGGTGAGAAAAAGGGGAAATGTGAAAATACAATAAGTTAGGGTTTTTTTAGGGTTTGATAGATCGATCGAAAGGCATTGCGATTATTTCGTAGTGTTTATGTTTTTCAGTAACGCCCATCTTCTTCAACTTCCATTCGCGCCATTATCAAAACGCCGCCATTTGTTCCTTAGAGAACGATTTTACAATTACACCCTTGTACTATTAAATAAATTATAAGGTACACACATTTAATCACTATGCTTATGTTTTTTATAGTCTAAGTGAGAATGTTGACTTTGACTATCTATACAGTTTTTGAGTTATCCATTAATCACACATTTCACTAATCAAATAACATATATGCCTACTAAAATCTTTTTTGATTGTTGTAAGACACTTATTTATGATAACATGGACACTTATAATAAGACGGAAGGAGTATTTACATTTATCTAATCTCATTTGTTTAAGTTATTTAATACATTGTATTAGAATTTGACATTAAGAGTGACATCGATATTGTTGCATTTTTTATATATTACTTTTGGTTTGGGATCGGAGGACATTAAGAGTGACATGGATATTGTTGCGTTTTTTATTTATTATTTTCGGTTTGGGATGGGAGGAGCAGACCTCTTAAAGTTGGAGGGAGGGTAGACAATCTTAGGTCTTGATTGTTTTGATATACGGTTCAAAGGCTTGAACTTACCACCTCTTATGTCGGTACTTAAAGACAGTGGCGTAGCTACCAAGGACCTTGGTAGGGCCAAGGCCCACCCTAAATTTTCTTACTTCAGTAACAACTATATATAACTAGTTTTAAGACCCGTGAAAACACAAGTTTTGATGTAACATCCTCAAATTGGGCCTAGGAGTAATAGGTATTTCCTGTAAATTTAAATGCTATTTAAATTTGTTATATGTATTGTGATAATTGAAAATAATAGGTCAAACAGTTATATGACTTTTTGTGAATAATAAAATATTACTCGTTTTAAATTTATTTAGTTGACGGTAAAATAAAATTGTATTTCCCCCCGCAAATGGTTTTTAAGTTCCAGACAATAATAAATACGGGGAATGAAAAATTAGCATTTATATGGTATATTATTTGATGGGTCGGTTTTAACTCTCACATATGCATACGTACATACGATTCACACACACAAACCCTAATCAATCCAAAAACTTGATGAAATCATCAAATTGAAGAACACGAATTCGAATTCAAGCTTCTAGCTTGAAGATTATCATCCTCTAATCCTTCTAACCATCATGTAAGTCTTGATTTCTTGATTTTCATAAATCTAAAATTTGGGGTTTTGTGGGTTATAGATTATAATCCGAAATTAAGGCTTGAAGTTGTTAAATTGATGTTAGTTAAACTCATACATGATGAGATGTAACATGATTCAACTTGTAAGTTGTAAGTTGTAAGTTGGAATTAGGGTTCTTGTGGTTTAGGATGAAATTATAATGATTAACTTGAAGTTAAAGCTTATAATGCTTGTATGGTTGTTAGTTAAGGTTAATTTTATGATTATAGGTGAAACCCTAACCTAAAGTTGGATTAATCATATTATATAAGTTGTGATCAAAATGGGTTTTTGGGTAATTGATGGAATTTGCATGATAAACATGAATTGAGGCTTTTGGTTATGTTATGGTTGTCAATTAGTACTTAATTTATGATTATAACATAAGTACTAACTTGAAATTAGAGAATTTGATTGAGTGATCATGAGGTGTTGTAGAGAATTAATGATTATGATGTGTTATATGATGAAAAGAGGATAATGGTTAATTGGAACACTTGATTGGGAATCTATGAGTAAAGTGGTAACTAAGTGGATTAAATATTCATTAAACCTTGTGTTGGGGTTTTGAATGAATTAGTAATATTTGATGGAAATAATCCGGTTAACGGTTTAATCATGTTAATGGTAATAATGAAAGTTGATTAAATGAGGTTATGAGTATAATGAGCATAAACTTGATAAGTGATTGTAAAGGTGGATATTTGTAATGTTGGAATGATGTTATATAGATTCGATACAAGAGACTGACTTGTGTTATTGTTGTATTCTCAGATGTGGAGAAGACTCAGTGACATTAGACTACTGAGTGGACGACTATGATTGTCGGTGAGTGGATCTTGGACTTTCTGTCTAAGTTAGTTGTAACAACATGGTTACAACGGGTAAACTTGGTTTATTGCAATGATTGCATTAATATTAGATTGGTATGTTGGCTAAACCTTTGATTGATTATTGGCGTCCATTGTGCTATGATAGTTGTGGACTATTTGATTTTGGTGGGGGTCAACTAATGTGTTGGGTTTGGATACTATTACTAGGACTTCGCAAGTGCCTTGTACATGTGTTGGACACTGAAATTGCGTCGTGTGTAGTAATAGTACCAAACTATCGGTTTAACCTCTGATTTGGCCGTCAGTTGGTTTTAAGTGTTACTTGGGGAACCATCCGCGGCATGAGGGTACCTCAAGGACCACCGATCCTTCTATGTTGCTTGTGCATTGCTTGGTTATAGGCATGTGTTAAGCTGAGTTAGATTGATAGCTTGGGATCTATTCACTTAGCTTCGTGCTAACCCCTCATTACTTCTTGCAGGTTTACTTCTGTATGTGGGTGGGCAAGAAGTACATATGGAATGGAATGTTTGACAGGCTCACTCTGAAATGGATAATACGTTAATGATTTAACAACACATTGGGATTTCTATAACACCTAAACTTAATGTGTGTAATGATTAGAATAATCTAGTTTTAAAGGTTTGTATATAAGTGGATTGCTATTTGAAATGTATGTATGCAATCCACTGGTTTCTATTAATCATGCGCTTCCGATATGTTTAAAAAAAAAAATGTCCTCGTATTTAGCGGGTGTTATATTTGATGAATAAATTAAATGTAAATTTAGATCAAGTTGTCGTATGATTTTTATCAGTAATTTTTATTATAAGTAATGTCAAAAATCGAAAACCAAGCCACGAAATTTAAATTATACTAAGAGGAGATACCAAGGGGAACACTACACAACAAAACACATATCCAAAACATCTTTTATTAGAAGCATTATGATCGCTTAACTTTTCTATAATAAGCAAGTTATATATTATTACTAAAACATACTTGCACACATATCGTATTATCGTCAACAACTTTCATTATAAGCATTATGATCGCTTAACTTTTCTATAAAAAGCAAGCTATATATTATTACTAAAACATAGTTACACCGATAGCTGCATATACACATTTACAACCACACCAACTTAACTACAACCGCAATTAAAACTCCTATCACTATATATATTTTTCAGGCATATCACATACATACACATTTTACAGCCTCATATTTGAACTTTTCAAGTAGTCCATGTACAGCCTCTCATTCACTGCAATTCATCCACTTACAGAAGCACTCTATCCGATTCCACTTCAATCAAAATTGTTATGTGACCCGTCTTACACCCTCCTGCAACCGCCACATGTTCCCAGGTTTAATACTACTACCTAACAACTTGCTGCAAAATAAAGATCCAATGCTAAATAGTGTAATATGGAGATTACATAAGAGAGACAAACATCTACAACAATACAAAACTACACAAAAATAATAATACATGACCCCTGACAATGGCTTATGACCATGCCAATAATCTTCAAGTGTGAGACCATATGAAGCATGACCATAGCACATGCATAAACAATATACATCCACACTTTGAAGGAACCTGAGATATGACTTAAAGGAAACAGCATACAACAACTATTTTAGATAAACAAATATATTTTTGAAGTTGAATATCAATGGGATTTTGAAGCCATCATGAAACCTTTGTGTTTTCATATCTTGCTAAAAACTATCTTCGCATTCACATAATTTCTATGGAACACTTGTTAAGTGATTCATCAAAAACGTATTATCATACACATAACGGCTGATACCTTATACTCAAATCATGTTCACCAAGTTGTTGCAACACATCAATCTCTATCATAACAGTCTCTCTCTATATCTTAGTGCCAAGAACAATTTATATGGCAACCATTTGGAAATGGACCATTTCCTTCGTTTCCTTGTCCTTCAAATACTTGGCCACATTTACCTGAATTAAAAAATATAAATGTATCAATTAAATGATTTACTACATTACCAATAACTATGAATAACTGACTAACTGATCAAACTTACCTTCTCCCATTTTTCCATGAATTTTATCTGCAAGTTAAGTACTAACAAACAAAGGGGAAAATAAAAGGGTGATCAGTACCTAGCATTTATGCCCGACTGTATATCTAGAAAAAAGTTAACATTATTTTCACCAACAGTTATAAACAAAAATTTATGTGCGATAAATGATTTTAATGATGCCTGATATGCAATATCATAAACAAATATATGTGTGCTATAATAATATAACCTACAACTAATAATAGAAACTTCTTGACAGTGATTAAAGGTAGTTACATCAAGAAGTTAAATCATCTCCAACAACACACACATGTTGCCGATCTTTATCATGTTGATGCTCACTGGAGAAAGGTTTCAAGCCACACACTTAAGGGGTGAACCAATTGGTCTGATGGTGCCCGAAAAGGTGCAAAGCTTGTAACATTCCCAATCACTTGTCCATAAAACGTTCCTATTCGAGCCTACACACATGATAAATTCATGTTCCTTTCAATATGAATAATCAATTCCTTAGCATTCTGTTATTTTTTTTACAGTAGGAACCACGAATGAAAAGTCAAAATTTCCAATAATTCTCAATATCATATTAGTAAAAGATTTAAAAAGTTACCAGGCAATACAAAGACATCTCATATACTATGTATTCTGTAATTAATTAAGACACTGATTCAAAGCTAATCAAATCATCAAAACACAAATATAGAACTGACAAAAGGATATCTTCAAGACTGTAACAAAGATAATTACACGCAAATTGGATTCGAGGCTTACCTTTTAACCTTTTAACCTTAATAGTATGATCTTTAAGTTACTTTTGGCCCACCCCATATGATAAACTTGAAAATAGATTGGCCCATCGTGATCAAATTAGTAGGATAACTTTAATTAGTAGAAGAATAAGAGGTAATTAATACGGAACAAAATAACTAGTTTAATATTTCTTTATATACGATTCAACTTATCTAATGTTCAAAAATCACGGAAATATTATTAATTTGGTAAATTATCTTTGTTATTAGTAGATCCGAGTATTTTCATGTCATTCTTTTCATGGTTGATTTACAAGGTGCAAGTAATATGTATTAATTTGGTAAATTAGCTTTGTTATGATGTAAATGTCTAAATAGTTTTGCATTATCACATTTTATTGTTGTTCTTGATAGTAGTGCGTAATTTTTGGCCCACCCAGAGTTAAATTTCTGGCTACTTCTTAAAGACAACCTTGCAACAATTTCACATATTATATACAAAACCATATATACATAAATTGTTTTTCATGATGCTTGAACTTAGAGTGTTCCCAACAACACCGTCGCTTCCTCCGTCAGTTTTAGTCGGTTAACCGACTTTGATGGCCCGCCCCGTCACTTTTTGTCCGTCGGTTGCTTTCGTCGCCAAACCGACGCAGTGTCGGTTTTTTTTTCTTTTTTGTTTTTGTGTGTGTATAAGTAAAGGTAAATTGTTAAATGTGGGCCCAAAAATTAAAGTGACGGAGTCACTGATGGCAGGGGTCCGTCAGGTTCAGTCAGATTTGAAAAAAACTGACGTGACGCAGACGTGACGCGTCGGTTTCTATCAGTTTCTGTCACTGTTGAGAATGGTCTTACCACATCATGAGTTTCTCACGTAATAATCAACACTCCAACAGGGCTTACTAAGTAAAAGATTTTAACACATTCAACTACAAGTTATTAACCCTCAAAAAGCCACAAATATATAAAGACCAAATATAAGGAGTTACATTCCTTCATAAGTATAAAAGCGTATTTTGATGTATGTGGCCCCCAACATTTTCTGATGGATCTAGACTTGATAGCACAAACATTTCCTTTTCCTTTTTTCTATTAAAAAAAAAAAAAGTTTGAGAATACAATAACATGTGCGTCGACCCATATAACACCAAACAAAAGTACAAAACATGTTTTAGTATCAAAAATTCAAAATACTCGAAAAGCTATGGACGTGAGAGAGAAAGGGCCCACCAAAAGCGTATAAATTCAATGATTTCTCGCATAATCAAATGGGTTTATGTCACGGATCGTCAACGTATTCTCATTTTTATTCCGAGATCACCAATCAACAGGTTTTATTACTTGGATCACCAACGTACTTGTTAATTTTGTGTTGAGGTCACCAATGTACTTTTACATACGAGTTTGATATCGCCAACATACTTGTTAGTACGGAGTTAAAATCGTCAACAAAATTTACAAAGAAATTCATTTTTTTAAAGTACGTTGGTGATCCTGGTAATAAAACCGGTTGATTGGTGATCTTGGAATAAAAAGGAGAGTACGTTGGCGATCCATGACTTAAACCCTAATAAAATTGTTTTTTTTTTATAATGACTCATAAAATGGTCGGTAGATGGATATGGCCCTTATATTTCTTTGGATTTTGCTAACGGAAGCCTTTAGGGCTTGCGTTAAGACTTTCAAACATGCATTAAAACTTGTACTATAACCATAACCAATTCTTTGTCTACCATTGACTTTATTTGCCCCCCCTGAATTTTAGTGAATGTACAAATTCTTTATGTATGTCTGAAAGTCTTAACGAAAGCCCTTAGGGCTTCAGTTAGCAAAACCCTATTTCTTTTGTATTCACAAATACACATATTTTCGATACATAGTTTCTCTAATAAAACTATTTAGCGGGTTATAAATATTTGGATAAACTTTAAACCATGTCCAACTCGTTCGAACACGTTATATCCTTAATTTGTTAGGTATCTTCAAAGGCCAATGATAAATTTACCATCCAGTTTAACAAATCCACCAAAAATATACTTACGTTCCATTATAAGTGTCTTGTTTGACTTTTCAAAAGTCTCTCTTTTTCAATTAACCTTAAATATTTTTGTTTGTGTTATATAATACATTAATACTTGATGGAAAATATATGAATGAGTTGAGTTTTAAATGTATTTTCATTGGTATAATTTTCATTAAGTATTATATAACATAAACAAGAATACTTAAGGTCAAAGTTGTAAAGGAAAGATTTTAAAAAATCAAAATATGACACTTGTAATGAGACGGAGGGAGTACATTAGTAATTATGAAAGTGAATGATTATTTTCAAACGAAGTAACTTATTTATACACTTTATAAATGGGCATTGATATTTTCACAATAAAAAATGATAGATCCACCATAAAGTACAACTATTTATGCATATAGTACAACTGCTTACTGCACAATTTTAGTGGAACTATCATTTTTGTTGGTGGAAATATCATTGGCCTTTATAAATAAACCAAAAATAGATACATTGAACATGAAACGTGGCAACAAATAGTGGTCGTTGAAACTTGCAAATGGAGAATTATTTTAGCGTCCAGTTCTACTTTTAAGTATTTTTTGTTCTATTTGAATTGAAAATATCAATTAAAATACGGAAAGGTGTCTTGAATCTTGATGCATATATTTTCTGTCATTTTCATTTCGTGTTACTTTCTTTCTTTATCTAAATCTAAATATAAATAGATGATAACAGCCTTAATATTTTATGATCCTATTTGGATAGTTATTCTGTAACATCCTCGAAATGGACCTAGTTGTTTATATATTATTTCTTGATTTAAATGTGTTTGGAAATAATATTGTTTGAAATAGTTGAAATAATTGGAATAGGAGTCGAATATTCCAACGTGATAAGTGAATTATTAATTGTTGTAAATTAATATAGTTGACGGTACATTAAAATGTTTGGACTCGCAAATGGTTTTCGGGTTCCAGACAATAGATTGAGATGGGGTATTAAATTATACCCGTATATTGAAGGCGGTTGGATGAGCCGACTTATATATATTCTTTCCTATTTAGGAAAGTTATTCATTTTATTCTGAAACTCACAGAAACTCTCTGAAAACTTCCAAATCAATCCAGAAATCAAATCAGGAAGTTGTGATTCTCGTGAAACTTCACCATGGACAGACTATCATCAGTATATTCTTCAATCAGTAAGTGTTCTTGAGTATTTAAGAATTTGATTTCGATTGAAATTTGGGAATTTGATGATTTGAGTGAATTTGGTGTTAAAAATCATGTTATAACTAGTACATGATGTTTATGTGATGTTATAAACTGTTTAAAGCTGTTGCAAACTGAGTTTTGAGGATTTGGGTATTAAATCCGTGAGTTAGGGTTTGAACAGTTCGTGCAGGTCTGGAACGAAGGAAGAAGCCGGCGGCTTCTTATTCAAGCCGGCGGCTTGTAGTTAGTCTATGGAAGCCGGCGGCTTCATAGCCGAAGCCGGCGGCTTGTGTGGGGTAGTATGAAACCGGCGGGTTTATACATGGACCCGGCGGTTGGTATAGGCTTTAAAATGTGGTTTTAATTCTGTTACCACATTTAGTAATTTACCCGGTGGTTAGAGTGGTGAAGCCGGCGGGTGGAGTCCAGAAGCCGGCGGCTTCTAGGAGGAAACCGGCGGCTTGAAGGGCTGGTGCAACATTTCTTGTTTGTTTGTTAATAAGTAATGTGATTGCTAATTGATATATATTAATATATGATAATGATTATGTTGTAAATCATTAGTGTATAATTAGGAACTAGTAATCTTGATGTAGATTATGTTAAGTTCTTAATGTAAATGGTTGATATAAGTTCAGTATATTGATATTGATTACTAACTTATATTTGATTGATTGATTCACAGATATGGAGTAGACTCAGTGATATTAGACTACTGAGTGGAGGCCTGAGGTAGTCGGTGAGTGGATCTGTAACCTTAGTGTGATTTAGTTGTAATGATTTGATTTACAACAAGTAATTATAGTATTACTTTGATAGAATGTAATTGTTGAGATATCTTGCCATGATAGTTTGACTAGTTGCTTACTTGCCTGTTTGAGCTAGTATGTAAGATTCTGAGGTCAACTTGACTTGACAGTTGGACTTGGTAGTTATTGTAGACGACAGGAGATCTTGAAACTTGAAATGTTGGTTTGGAGATCTAGGTCGTGTGTGATTAACAACTGGTTATCGGTAATTCTGTATAGGCCAATACAGATGATTGATAAGAGTTCCTTGAGTACCAAACCGGTATTAGAGTATCTCAGGAGCCACCGATCCTCATGACGATTTATAATGTTTGATTGGTGTAGCTTGACATTGATTGGATGTCGAGTGAATGATTGATTTTCTGTTTATTGCTATTTGATGTAAACAGATTGTTATGCTAGGTTGTACTGTTACTTATAGTTTCATTCACTTAGCTTTATGCTAACCCCACCACAGTTCTTCCTGCAGGTTAAATAGATGGGACATATTGGGCAGGAGGTTGTGGGACTGGATGGAATGTTTGACAGGCTGTTACTCTGATTTAATTTTGATAATCAAAGAAATGTTTTGAATTATATAACACCGAGTTTGTTGAAATGTCATGTGTAATAAGTTTGAAAAAGTTTAGTGACATTTTAAGTAATGTAAAACATTGATAGTATGTTTTGAAATATACGCTTCCGAGTCGCAAATATTATATTAAATGTTTATAATTAACGAGAGGTGTTATAAGCTGGTATCAGAGCAATAGTTTGGGTGAATTGGACTTGATAGAATGTTCAATCCTAAACTTTGATTAAGTTGAGTCAAACATTCCAGTGGGTGTGGGTTTAGTTGAGTAGTGAATGCATGTTAAAAAAAAAAAAAAAAGGTGATTAGTTGAATATGTACTAACCCTTAACAAGTTGTGAAGTTGTTATTTGATTGCAGAGACGGAGGGACATGAGTATCTGATTGGTATATTTCATGTTTCCTCAACACTAGTGGGCTTAAGATTGCCAGGTAATCTTCGATAAGCCTGTGTTAAATTTAAATTAACTTGAACTGTTTACTTTGTTATGTTAAGTAAGCATTGTTGCGAAGTTAATTGAGTCAGACTGATATGATTCCCCAGTTTTGAGTCAACTAATGATTGTTATAGGCTGACATGAAGATAGAGGTATTGAATGGGATACTCATTGTGGTGATTATTTCTGATTGAATTGAAAAATGCAGAAATGTGAGTAAATGAGTAGATAAAGAGTTGATTAAGGTTTAACATGATTGATGTTAGAACCTAAGAGTGTCTTTATTGGTGAGACAAAATAATTGATAGTATTATGTTAATGGATTAATCACAAGGTGTGATCTAAATCCTTGTTTAAGGAAGGTTGTGTCATTTGAATTAATAATGACTGCTATTTGAGAAATTATGTGTTTATGTGACTATATGATATGTGTTGACTATAGTTAAACACTTGATCTAAACCGAGATTGATAGGTTTATGAGGAGTGTAGAATAAATAAAGTGAAATTGATTTGGGAAGTGATGGATCTTTCTGGTCAATTGTAAATTAATAGATGAAATGTTTTAATAGTAACATGATTGAGTAGGCTTGTTGTGACAGTGATGCTTGATAGTATAGCATATGTCAAAGTAATGATAATTAATTAAGATGTGTCTTGAATTTTGGAGTAAATAAGGACATTGATTAGTGTTAAGTATTGAAACTATGATGACGAGTTATCATGTGTTTGAGGTTTCAGATAAGTGATATACTGAGTAATTCAGTTGTTGAAAATTAGAACATTGTGTGTATGTGAGATGGCTTACATATGTAAGGTTGAATATGTAAGTAGTAAGCTGATTTTGAGTATGTATCAGCTGATAGGAACTATTAAATAGATTATGATTGATTTGAAATCATGAAGTATTTAATACATACATGAGATGAGAGTAGGTCATATTGATAATTATAATGTAGAGTAGCCTGAGAATGGATTGTGAAGAACATAATCTTGCAACGCCTGATCACCGTTGTTATATTATGTTGTGTCACATGAATTTGTTGAGGCTACTTGGTATAAAAGAAATGTAATGTGATTTAGAAAACTGAGCATGAAAGTATGCTAAGTGGTTTAATAGTTGTTTTGTTGATGAACATAAATGACAAATTGGATTCTGTTAAATAGGTAATTGTGATTGATAATGATAGATTACCTGTAGGTGGATTTGTATAGTGTTTAAATGAATCACTATGTTGTAGCTGGCTTGTATGAAGCTAAAGTTGAGATAGGTTGATATTGTCTTGCTTGAGGAATTTCTAGTATTATTGAATGTAATAATGTGAGGTCTATGTTTGAAAGTAAACATACAATATGAAATAGCTTGTATGGAGCCAAGATTGATGTAGGTTGACCTTGTCCTTGTGAAGGATTGATAAGATTATTGAATGTAATAATTTGAAATATATGTTTGAAAGTGAACATATAAGATGAAATGGTTTGTTGTGAGTTAATATTGATAGTATGTTAACTTTGAAAGTCAAACCATGAATAGTGAGTTGTGTATAAAATTAATTGCTTGTGATTGGTTTGTAAATGAGTCAAACTTGAGAAAAATGATTAGAGAATTTTATTGATTGATTGATTGAAATCAAAGTTGACAAATAGTCAACTATTTGTGTTGAAATAGTTTAACATTGATTGAAATGTTATGACTGTATGGAATGTGATTGAATTTTTAGATTTGTCACATTATGTTGAAACGGGTCATTGAAAATCCAAAGGAGATAGATGAATGATCTAAGTTTGTGAGACTTGAGTTATTACTTAAAGCTAGTATTAAGTAATTGAAATAGTGCTAAGTATAATTGAGTATTCAGTTGGGCGATGTTAGATATTTAAACTGAATACATGTTAAGGAATTATACAGATATGAAGTCATTAAATGATATGATAGTTATAAATTGTTGAATGATGTAAGTTAAATCATATTGATTAGGATTGTGATAAGAAAGTCTTACCAGTGTATGAGGCTTGTGATGATAACTTTGATTGGGTAAGACTGTGAGATGATGAATAATTGAAGGTTATTATTATTAGTTGCATAGGTTGATTGGTACCTCATGGTGAGTTACTTAGATATTGAAAGAATTGAATGAATTCTTTAGTTATTTGTTGATTTTATACAAATGAAGTAAGTGATGAAGTGATAAATTGGGATTAGATCCAAATAAGAAATGATATGAAAGGATATCTGAAAGTTAATTGTGCTAAAGGTTTAGCTTAACCTTGGTTAATAATTGAGGAAATATGAATTGAATAGTTGGTCATATTTTAAGAAATCAGGTATGAAATTAAGTGTAATGATCATTATTTTGATAGTTTAAGAATAATGATTGCTTGACATTTGGGGCTGAAAACCTGATGTGTATAATTGTAAGTGTTAGAAAGTAAGAGAAACCTTGAGATTGATAGGTGATGATTGTATTCACCAAACTTTTCTTGAAAGTTTAGAATGAAATGTTTAAGTTATATACTAGTTGATAAGTACATAAGTGAAACATAGAGTTATTGATTGTTCCATGTCCTATGGTATTGATATGTGATGAATAGTAGTATTGAGAAGGCTTGATAAAGACTTTAACAGTCTGAATGGCCTAGTATATAGAATGAAATAGAATTGTTGTGTATGTGTCCATTTTAGAGAATATCTGAAATTGTGTAAGTATATATGTGTAGTATACATGATAATAAATGGCATGATAAGTTTTAATAGATTGAATTAAAATGTGCCATAAGATATGTGGAGGTTAGTTAATTGTGATTAACTTGATGTAGATTTTGTTGAAATGTGTTGTAAAGTAGCACATTGTGATATTGTGATACTTGAATTGTGGTATCATAATGTTGATTAGGATTGACTTAGTTGCTAGATTGATGGAATTTGGTACTAAGTGATTATGTGATTAAAGTTGTATAACTTCTAATTGCTTGTGATTAGTAGTTTAAGATTGTAAGGTTGAATTAAATTAACTGGTTGCTGAGATAAGATTCTGATGTCTTACCAGTTTAAGTAATATACAAATTCTAACTTGATGGTTAGTTAAACTTTGGAGATATATAGTGAGTATTGATAGATGTACTGAACTGTATAATCATTAGTGTTGTGATTATTGGAAGTGTTATTGTTGTTGTTAACAATTGATAGGTTGTAATGAAAGGAATTACAAGTAGAAATAAGTCAATGTAGAGGTTGGTTGAATGTAGGTAATATTTGATTGTGGTACTATTGTTGATTGAGCAAAGTACTTGTTGATTGTAGTTTTACCTACTGAGTGTGACCTCTGCTGTGCTTATTAAAGTGATATGAATCTGGATTACTTTAAGTAAATGATTTCATATGATTAAAGTGATATGTGAATATGGTAGGTTATTCACAAGAGTAGGTATGAAACTTTTGGATGAAAAGTTAACCTAGATTTGAATTTCAAATCTTTGATGGTAGAGATTTAAGATTGTGATCTGTATATTAGACTGATTGTTGGTCGTGAGCTGAATTATATTTCAGTGTTGCTAGGTACATTGTGGTTTAATAAACACTGTTGTTGTGATATTGTTACTGCTGTTTTATTGTTACCAGTGATGAACAGTGAGAGTAGGTTAAAGATTTTAGCATGTTGCTAATTTCTGGTTGTGTAGACCTAGTAAGTGATGTTAGGTTTCACTTATTGTTGTTGGTTAAAGTGATAGGGTGCTTTAAACTTTTATCTGATTGGTGATAAAGGAATTAGATAGATGATTGGTTCCTATGAGATGTTGGATGGATGCACTGTATGTGTGCATAGGAAAAGATAGAAGCATGTACATTTGAATATGTGCATGTGGAAAGAATTCAAACAGTCTAAGTATAGTTGTAAGTTGCTATTGAGGACAAATGTATATTAAGATATATGTGATTATATCACATTAGTTAGATTGATTGAGGTTAGATTTCGGGGACGAAATCTCTTTAAGGGGGGGAGAGTTGTAACATCCTCGAAATGGACCTAGTTGTTTATATATTATTTCTTGATTTAAATGTGTTTGGAAATAATATTGTTTGAAATAGTTAAAATAATTGGAATAGGAGTCGAATATTCCAACGTGATAAGTGAATTATTAATTGTTGTAAATTAATATAGTTGACGGTACATTAAAATGTTTGGACTCGCAAATGGTTTTCGGGTTCCAGACAATAGATTGAGATGGGGTATTAAATTATACCCGTATATTGAAGGCGGTTGGATGAGCCGACTTATATATATCCTTTCCTATTTAGGAAAGTTATTCATTTTATTCTGAAACTCACAGAAACTCTCTGAAAACTTCCAAATCAATCCAGAAATCAAATCAGGAAGTTGTGATTCTCGTGAAACTTCACCATGGACAGATTATCATCAGTATATTCTTCAATCAGTAAGTGTTCTTGAGTATTTAAGAATTTGATTTCGATTGAAATTTGGGAATTTGATGATTTGAGTGAATTTGGTGTTAAAAATCATGTTATAACTAGTACATGATGTTTATGTGATGTTATAAACTGTTTAAAGCTGTTGCAAACTGAGTTTTGAGGATTTGGGTATTAAATCCGTGAGTTAGGGTTTGAACAGTTCGTGCAGGTCTGGAACGAAGGAAGAAGCCGGCGGCTTCTTATTCAAGCCGGCGGCTTGTAGTTAGTCTATGGAAGCCGGCGGCTTCATAGCCGAAGCCGGCGGCTTGTGTGGGGTAGTATGAAACCGGCGGGTTTATACATGGACCCGGCGGTTGGTATAGGCTTTAAAATGTGGTTTTAATTCTGTTACCACATTTAGTAATTTACCCGGTGGTTAGAGTGGTGAAGCCGGCGGGTGGAGTCCAGAAGCCGGCGGCTTCTAGGAGGAAACCGGCGGCTTGAAGGGCTGGTGCAACATTTCTTGTTTGTTTGTTAATAAGTAATGTGATTGCTAATTGATATATATTAATATATGATAATGATTATGTTGTAAATCATTAGTGTATAATTAGGAACTAGTAATCTTGATGTAGATTATGTTAAGTTCTTAATGTAAATGGTTGATATAAGTTCAGTATATTGATATTGATTACTAACTTATATTTGATTGATTGATTCACAGATATGGAGTAGACTCAGTGATATTAGACTACTGAGTGGAGGCCTGAGGTAGTCGGTGAGTGGATCTGTAACCTCAGTGTGATTTAGTTGTAATGATTTGATTTACAACAAGTAATTATAGTATTACTTTGATAGAATGTAATTGTTGAGATATCTTGCCATGATAGTTTGACTAGTTGCTTACTTGGCTGTTTGAGCTAGTATGTAAGATTCTGAGGTCAACTTGACTTGACAGTTGGACTTGGTTGTTATTGTAGACGACAGGAGATCTTGAAACTTGAAATGTTGGTTTGGAGATCTAGGTCGTGTGTGATTAACAACTGGTTATCGGTAATTCTGTATAGGCCAATACAGATGATTGATAAGAGTTCCTTGAGTACCAAACCGGTATTAGAGTATCTCAGGAGCCACCGATCCTCATGACGATTTATAATGTTTGATTGGTGTAGCTTGACATTGATTGGATGTCGAGTGAATGATTGATTTTCTGTTTATTGCTATTTGATGTAAACAGATTGTTATGCTAGGTTGTACTGTTACTTATAGTTTCATTCACTTAGCTTTATGCTAACCCCACCACAGTTCTTCCTGCAGGTTAAATAGATGGGACATATTGGGCAGGAGGTTGTGGGACTGGATGGAATGTTTGACAGGCTGTTACTCTGATTTAATTTTGATAATCAAAGAAATGTTTTGAATTATATAACACCTTGAAATGTCATGTGTAATAAGTTTGAAAAAGTTTAGTGACATTTTAAGTAATGTAAAACATTGATAGTATGTTTTGAAATATACGCTTCCGAGTCGCAAATAGACATGCACAAGAAAACCGGTTTCCCCGACCCGACCCGATTCCAACCCGAAACCGACCCGGTCAAAACCGGTTTTGACCAAAACCGGTTCGGGTTCTCCCCAAACCGCCGGTTCCAAACCGGTTTCCCATTCCGACCGTTGAACCCGGTTCCACACCGGTTTGGCCGACCCGGTTTGGAAAAACCGGTTTGAAAACCGGTTTTAAACCGGTTTTGAATTTTTGAAAAAATTATATCCGTTATAGCCTTGATCTAGCCGTTTTTTTTGTATTTTTTTTACCATTTTGCCATTGTTTTTCAACTATATAAAGAACCATTGAGTTACTTTCAATCACACACAATTACACACTCATATTTACATACAAAACTAAAAAACGCAAACTATATTCTCATGGCAACTCAATCTTCTTCGGCTTCCCATGGTGTTGGTTCTTCAAATGCTCCAACGATTGTGAAACAATTGCCCAACAAAAGAAATCCGGAGATTTGGAGTGCTTACGACAAAGTGTTGTTGTCGGATGGTTCGATTAAAGCGCATTGTAAACGTTGTAAGTTGTTCTTCAAACCCGACTCCAACACCACCTTGAAAAATCATACCGAGAAGCATTGTGCGGGACTCAAAGGTAATCCGGAAGCAAGTGGGCAATCATCGATGGCACGAGATGGTTCTATATTTACATACGATGTGGAACGGTGTCGACAAGCTTTTGCGGGTTATGTAATTCAAGAAGCTTTGCCTTTCAACCACTTCGACAACCCTCGGCTTACTAGGGTGATTCAAACCACTCTTCAACCGCGATATAACAATGTAAGTCGTACTACTCTTAAACGCGATGCCCTTAAATTGTGGAAAGATGCTAAAAAACAACTAAAAATCGGTTTTGAAAATTTAAATACATGTGTATCATTAACAACCGATGTTTGGTCGGCTCCTCATGGTTTGCCCGGTTCGTACCTTTGTGTAACCGCACATTGGGTTGATCCCGCAACTTGGCAAATGATGAAACGTACCATTGCTTTTGAAGACTTTGAGTATCCTCACACGGGTCAAAACTTATTTTACATGTTACGAAGTGTGATTAAAATGTTTAAATTGGAAGAAAAGGTTTTTTCAATATCTTTTGACAACGCTAGTAATAATACACTTGCCGTTTCAAAATTAATACTAAAATACGCACCACCATTGAAGGGCATTTTTTATCATAGTCGATGTGTTGCACACATCATTAACTTGGTTGTGCAAGCCGGACTAGCGGTTGAAGATGTAGACGAAGTAAAAACGAGATTTAAATCTATGTTGCAAGACGTTTTTCAAAAGGGTAAAGCTAGATACAAATCTTATATGAAATTGTGCAAGGATACGAATTCTATTTTTTTAACCCCTAATTGGGACATGCCCGTTAGATGGAATTTGACCTACCATATGTTTGTATGTGGTTTACGCCAACGCGATACTTTACAAGTTTTCCATGATCATCTTGTTACAAAAGGCCATGCAACACCATTTCCAATCATATATTGGGAGTATATTAAAAAGATTGTCGAATTGCTCAAACTTTTCAAAACCGCGACTACTTTATTATCGGGTGTTTATTATCCAACTAGCCATTTGGTGCTTAATCAAATTTGGTTAATGACTACAAAATTAAACGACTACGTGTATGAAGGTCCTATATTTGAAGAAATGGTGGCTCCCATGAAAGAAAAACTAAAAAAATATTTTCAAGAAATGCCACCGGTAATTACTTGTTCCGCCGCAATGAACCCTTGTTTAAACGTTACCGGGGTAGAAATGCTTATCGATAACATTTGTCACAATTTGGATTTGAATGAGGCCGACCCATTGTTTTCACATAATGCAAAAACGGATTTTAACAAATGTTTGGGAGATTTATTTGGCGTATATTTTCAAAAATATAGTTCAACCACACATGTGTCCGATAGTACGGCTAACCCAATGTTTTCTTCATCTTGTTCTAGCAATCCAATGCTAAACTTTTATAATAGTTTAAGACAAGAAAACAATAAACGGGCAAGGGGTGATGGTAACCAAAATACCACTAACGAATATGGGAGATATACGACCACGGATTTTTTGGCCACTATTCTACCCAATGAGTTCGAACAATTTGATATTTTGGCTTGGTGGAAAGAGAGGGAATCTCAATTTCCCATTCTAGCCATCATGGCCCGAGATTTACTAACCGTCCAAGCTTCTACGGTAGCTTCGGAATCCGCTTTTTCTCTTAGTAGCAGGGTATTATCTATACGAAGAACAAGACTCACACCGGCCTCCTTAGAGATGTGCATTTGCTTGAAGGATCACTTGGACGCCGCGGAACGCATACAAAATGTATCAAGTCTTGAAGGTGAAATGGAATACGAAGAAGACATACACAATATCGAGGTGGAAGAAGGTGTAACAATATCACTTTCCGACGAAGAAATTGCTCTTGATCAAGCTTCGCGCGAGGCTACCTCCGAAGAAGATTTCGACTTTTGAAGATTAATACAAGTTGAAGATTACTACACGATTACATTTTCGGGTGATGGCCATGCCGAAGCTCGAAATGTATTCGTTGGTATATTTTATATTGTTAGTTGTAATTGTATTATGAAGACTTAGAAGACTTTTGTTTAAGTTATTGTTCAATTACGTTTGTATTACTAATGTTCTACCAATTCAATAAAAAAAATTTTGCTCCAAACATTGTTTATCCTTAAAAAGCCTAACGCTAAAACGTGTTTGATAAATGCAAGGAAGTTTTTACTAAACACACGGAAATGTACAACTCTTTATGCATATAGTATCACTTTTTATGCACATGTTTCCTTGCATTTAGTAAAACATTCCTTGAAAGTATCAACTCACTTTGAATTATATAGAATTTTCGGATTCAATAATATTTTTAAGGAGATTTAGAAGCCTTTTGGTTATGTTATTGATCAATTATGTTTCTATTACTAATGTTCTACAAAGTTAATGAAAAAAAATTGGCCCAAACGTTGCTTTTCATTAAAACGCTTAACGCCCTAACGTTTATGAATTATATAGAATTTTCGGATTCAATAATATTTTTAAGGAGATTTAGAAGCCTTTTGGTTATGTTATTGATCAATTATGTTTCCATTACTAATGTTCTACAAAGTTAATGAAAAAAATTTGGCTCAAACATTGCTTTTCATTAAAACGCTTAACGCCCTAACGTTTATGAATTATATAGAATTTTCGGATTCAATAATATTTTTAAGGAGATTTAGAAGCCTTTTGGTTATGTTATTGATCAATTATGTTTCCATTACTAATGTTCTACAAAGTTAAGGAAAAAAATTTGGCCCAAACGTTGCTTTTCATTAAAACGCTTAACGCCCTAACGTTTATGAATTATATAGAATTTTCGGATTCAATAATATTTTTAAGGAGATTTAGAAGCCTTTTGGTTATGTTATTGATCAATTATGTTTCCATTACTAATGTTCTACAAAGTTAATGAAAAAAATTTAGCCCAAACGTTGCTTTTCCTTAAAACGCTTAACGCCCTAACGTTTATGAATTATATAGAATTTTCGGATTCAATAATATTTTTAAGGAGATTTAGAAGCCTTTTGGTTATGTTATTGATCAATTATGTTTCCATTACTAATGTTCTACAAAGTTAATGAAAAAAATTTGGCCCAAACGTTGCTTTTCCTTAAAACGCTTAACGCCCTAACGTTTATGAATTATATAGAATTTTCGGATTCAATAATATTTTTAAGGAGATTTAGAAGCCTTTTGGTTATGTTATTGATCAATTATGTTTCCATTACTAATGTTCTACAAAGTTAATGAAAAAAATTTGGCCCAAACGTTGTTTTTCCTTAAAACGAAGACGTGCGAGCGAAAATACGATTTTTATAAAAAAAACCGGTTTGAAACCGGTTTTGAACCCGAACCGGTTTGGACCCTACCCAAACCGGTTTGGATCGGGTTGGGGTTTTGGGGTGCCCAAATCCGGTTGAACCCGAACCGGTTTTGGGCCAAACCGGTTTTGACCAACTTTGACCAAAACCGGTTTCGGGTCGGGTCGGGTTTTCCAAAAACCGGGTTTTGCGCATCTCTAGTCGCAAATATTATATTAAATGTTTATAATTAACGAGGGGTGTTATATATTCTGTCCACTAAACAGGGGCGGAGTTAGAATTTAGTAGTGGGAGCAAAAAAAAATTTTTAAATTATTTGTTCATATTTTCCAAAACTTATGAAATATAGCAAATATACTTAAAAAAATTTCTTTTTTACATGATTTGAGAATTCTTGGGGGGTCAGCTGCCCCCATGCCCCCCTCTACCTCCGCCCTGCCACTAAAACTTCATGTTAAAAGCAATATGATTTCAATTCTATTTGTACGGACCTAAACATATATATCTAACCATATATTTTTTGACACCTGTACTTCGCTATTCTTTTACACTTAATTTTATCAATCCTCTTTCGCTATGTTCGTCGTCCCACCCAGTGGCGGATCTAGGAATTCAGGGTAGGGTATGCATATACAGTTGAGTTGTCTGAAAAAATCGATTTTCAATTCGGATTTTTTTTGGGTCGGGTTTTTTCGCATTCAAGTTTTCTACCAAATTCTTATTTTTCAATATGTATAATTTTAGAGTTGGGCTCTTGTTGAAGGTATATTAGGAGAGAATTTCCATCTCAATTTACAAAATTTATTTTATATATACTATAAAATAAACCTTACGATGGTTTGTCAATTAGCTCTAATCATAATAGATAGTTGGTAAACATATACGTAGTATATTGTTTTGGTCTTTTCAAATTGTGATACCACAAGCAATATATGTTTAAAATTGGGGTTAAAATGATAAGTTTTAAAATAGAAGGGTTAAAAGGGACTTTTACAATAAATACAGGGTTTAATAATGAAAAAACATAATAAAAGTAATTGAAAAGGGGTCGTCTTCCTCCTAGACACCCTGAAACCTGAAACTGTCCTTTATCTTTAGCATAAAATTTGGCTTTGTTTTCTTATTAAGAGCACAAATCGGATGCCCTTGTTTCTTAATTTTAACAGGGTATGCACCATATTGTTAAGGGTATGCACTCTATGTATTCTTATAATAAACAACTTCAATTTTTTTTTATTTACACTAAGAGGTAGGATTTTAGGGTATGCAAGTGCATACCCTTGCTTGGTCATAGATCCGCCCATGGTCCCACCTTAGATTTAAATTCATTCTATTGATTGGTTCTAGCTCAAAATAACATATACACGTGAGTTTTAGCCATTTTTGCTTTACATATATGTGTTATTCTTCTTATCTTTACTGTGATAAAAGAAGAAATAGATATACATATCGATTAATTAATAATATATCAAAGAAGAAAAAGACACACATGTCGATTGATTAAATGTTAGTAGCAGTATCATACGGTGATAAGGTGATTTGCCACACACCCCAATCAAACAAAAGTACCAACCCAATAAAAGTAGGCTCCAATTATTAGTGGTAACTCATTATGACGTTATATAAAAAAATTGAGTACTACAAAAGCTAGGGCCCTCTTCCTCCACCAACCAAGTAACCATTATATTAGGTTTAATCTCAAAGATGAAAAGTAATTATGTTTGTTCTTCAAATTAGCCCTTTTATTTGTAAAATGTTTAATATATGACTAATTAAAAACCTACATTCCAATATTATGCGCTAACACGATTATAATATTGTATGTTTTACATGTGAGGTGATAGAGTTCTCATGAGATCTCTTGTGCGTACGACCCCGAAACATGTTGTATATGATAAGGATAGGATTTACGTTATGTATAAACTTCAAATCTTCATGTCCACAACCGGCATGAGATTCGTTTAAGGAGTTACATAATCTATTTTCATTAATTAAACAGAATACGGTCATTTTCTAAGTACAAATTAAATAGGATGATCAACATATGACCATATGTTTTTAAAAGCGATAAAACAATAATACTTATTTCAAAACTAGCATAATACGTACTCATGCTATGTAACGGGATCTAATATTATATTGTTAATTAATTGTAATTCAGCGATAGCTATATTTTATCTTTATTATTCACTTATGGGTTGCCTTTGTATTTACGTATATGCCATTTATTTGAATTTTCGAGTTTTATTATTGTGTTTTGAGAAGTCACTTGCCACTTCGATTGACTTTCATCTTATATCTCATTCTTATGCATTGGTTGGTCACAAATTACCTTTAAAATTGATTCAAAAGCTGTGATTGGCATGACATTGTGGCAGTGCTCGCCGAATTCTCTGAAACATTATACCCCAAATCATAAATGAAATTAAGTAATTAACTATATATATTTTATTGATATTGATTATTAATCATAAATGAAATTTCATGTTCAATATTTATATTATTTAACTCGTCCTTGATACATAGAAAACCAAGAAAAGAGAAAAAGGAAAAACAAAGGTAATAAGATATGCTTGGGTTGGGTTAAGTTAACTAGCGTGAGTTAACTTTGATCATAGATATGAGTTTAAAGACGTTATAGGATCCTGCCTGACTGCCACACATTTTGTTTTTCTTCCATTTTTTGTTTCTTTGTTAGTTTTCGATATTGATAATTATTATGCATTTAGAAGAGTAAATTTCATAAATGGTCCCTATGGTTTACATTGATTTACGAAAACAGTCATTGTACTCTTTTTTCAACGTTTTCGGTCCAATAAGTTCGGTTTTGCTCGCAAATGGTCCCTCTTAGGGACCATTTGCGAGCAAATTCAAAGTTAGCCGGAGGGACCATTTGAGAGCAAAAATCCAAAGTTAAGGGACCATTTGCGAGAAAATCCAAAGTTATTGGACCGAAAATGTTGAAAAAAGAGCACAAGGACTGTTTTCGTAAATCAATGTAAACTACAGGGACCATTTATGAAATTTACTCCATTTAGAATAAAAGGTTCCATCACATGTAAGTTTTAAAAAGTAACGTTAAAAAATGTAAATAACAACTAACGTCTTGAAATCAACACAACATCAAATATTTGTCAATTTGTCATTTTGTTTTGAAAATTGGTAACGAGAATAAAAAACTTCCGTAAAAATGTTACGACATATATAAAAATATGTACCTTGAATATAACATATTCTCTGTCCGCAAAAAATTTATTGTCGTCGTCCATTTTAGTTAAGGTTGCGGTTTTCGTGAACAAATTCCGTTTATTTTAGTGACTAAAAATTTACAGTAACAAGACAAAACAAAATAAAAGTGGTGATTCCATTACTCCAAAACCCCATAAAAAAGGTGCCACCGAATGGTCTGTCACCCCCACTCACCACCGTCATTCTCGTATTTTTGTCTATAAATCTGCCTTCACTTCCTTTATACTCGTATTTCTTTCCCTTCACATTTTTCAGATCAAATTTATCACCTTTCTTTTTCTTACTTTATATCATCAACATTATTATAATTTATAACGTACACTTTCGTCACTAAAACTGCTTCAGTTACCTTCAAACTTGGCTTCAACCATGAATCTTCTTGCTCTTCCTGTGCTCATATTTTTAGCCATGGCTGGCTATTCAAGTAAGATTTCACTCACCACTTGTATTTTCTGATATGTGTTTTTGTTCAACATTAATATGAACACTTTATTTATTATTTTCTTAAATTATAGCTTTAGCATTTTGGCTTCAATAATGGCCGTTTTAGCTGTTTTTATGGCCATCTTCAAGTGCAGATTTTTCTTTTTTGATCTCAAATAGGTTTCTGTGTTTTTACTAATTTTTAAATGGGTAGAGGTATTTATGATTTTTTTTTTAACAAGTCTCTGCATTTTTACAAAATCTCATATGGGTCTCTGTTAATTTTCAAATTCTCATATGAGTTTCTGTATATTGTTTGTTCCCAAATGGGTATACATAATTTTATGTTAATATAAAATGGGTTTCTATATTTTTGCTGGTTCTCAAATGGGTTTGTCATACATCTTGATTTGAGACCTTTTCTGATGTGTTTATATCTTTTTTTGGAAAACCAGGTGCAGCTTATTGTGTATGCAACACAGGAGTAAGTGACACTGCGATGCAATCTAACATAGATTACGCTTGTGGAGCTGGAGCTGACTGTCATCAGATCAATCAAAATGGTCCATGTTATAACCCAAATACTTTAAGGGATCATTGCAATTTTGCTGTTAATAGTTATTACCAGAAAAAAGGCCAAACTGCTATGGCCTGTTCATTCTCAGGAACAGCCACTGTTACCTCAACACCCCCATCTGGTAATTTACAATCCTACCCCTCTTACAAGTTTCCATTTTTATGTTTTTTGTCATCAAATCTTGATTTTTTATTAATGGTTTACAGGTGCATCTTCTGCTTGTTTCTCTGGAACTGCAAGGTGTGTTTTTTAAACCATTTTACTAGATATTTGTTTACATACTAGATCTTGTGTTTACCCATTTTACATGTCTTATTATTAAGTTGGATCTTTGTTTATACTTTAATAGTTTCAAATATTGAAATCCTACAAGTCTTTATGTTAAAGTAATTGACTAATTGAAAGAATATGATACCTTTTGATTGGTCTATGAAATGAAAGAAGGGGGCTTTTAAGGGAGTGATTCAAAGCAGCTTAATGCTCTTTGGTGTGTTTTCCTTTAGGGTTGTCAAAGAGGACCATTTATTTTGACTTAAAAATATTTTTTTCTAGTAGGGTTACATTCAACAGGTATTGGTACAATACAATGGTAGCATGTTATTATGTAACTATCAGTTAATCTAGAGAGGAGTATATATTAAGGCAGTATACACTCTCGTGACCAATTGATTTTCGAGCGATAACCATATGTCTTTAGCATTAACATGATCATGGATTAAGTTTAGGACAACAAGCCATTTCAATAGTTATCCGGCCCATTGTTTGTTTACATATCAACTAATTTTGGTTTTGCTATATTGAATCATATAATATGTTGGCTTTATGTTTGTTCAAGTTTGTTCATGAATGTGTCCACGCGTTATTGATCCCTTTACGTTAGGTGTGTGATTAAAAAGCATACTTAACCACATTGATAGGAATAGGATCTTGAGATGATACGTGTCTGTTGATGGGTCCATTTCGGTACAATTATTATATCATGGCTCTCTAAGTGGAAATATGATGTGGCGTTGTAGTTATTCTTTTGACCCTTTGGCATGTTTGGTCACTTTGTGCTTTTTAATTTGATACGATTGATGCTACTCTTATTACCACAAAATAATGTAGTAGTGATAATCATACTTTTTTTAAATCCCAATGTATCGCATCCGAATAGGGTAAGACAGTAAAACGTATATCGTGTGCTCATTAATTTTCTTTTAGTACTTTACCAAACATACTCAAATCCTAAATTCATGCCCATATGTTTTCATGTGCAACTTCTTTTTTTGACTGTTGTGGTGAAATGATCAGAATTGATTCGAAACTAAATATATTCGAGTTCTGTGTCGTTAATCAAGAAGGCAATGTATCATGTGCTTTAATTGTGAACTCATTCCAAAATTCTTTGGATGCTTTTTCATTAATTAATAATTTAAATTTATAATCTGTGACAGTACACAAGATTCCCTTCACTAAATAGTTTTTTAATTAGTTATTTGATTACAACTTTTATTCCTATTATTTCTGCAGTTCTTCAACGACTCCCACAAACCCAACTATAGCGCCACCAACAGGAACCGGAACTGGAACTGGCACAGGAACCGGCACTAGCACAGGCACAGGAACTGGCACTAGCACAGGCACAGGAACCGGCACCAGCACAGGCAGTGGTACAGGAACTGGGATCAACACGAGCCCAACGTTTGGTAGTGGACTTGCCCCCTCAGGAACTGGTATTAATGATAACTCGGGTGCTGTGACCATCTACCAAACCACAAGCGAGTTCATGCTACTAAGCGTTTTGATTCTAGGCTTGGTATGGTCACGATGGATCTAAGTGTTGCGATGATACGATATGATATGTAAGGGATGAGATTTTGCCACGGTTTTGGTTGTAATCTCAAAAGCAACTATTAGTTGTATTTGATGGATTAATATTTGATAGTAGTAGTAGTAGATTCTACATGTTGTATATGTAAGAGAGTCAGCTATTTTACTTAATTCACTTGTAATTTCATCAGCAGTTTATTTGTTTGAATGATTTGGTACTTGTAGTAGTTCACCTTAAAGGGTACAAGTGGTCATTATCAGATCTTTTATTTATCTTATTTTGTTGCATTATTATCTCATAAATTTGTTGAAGAAACGGTTTGCTTTTTTAGCAAAAAGGTACCAAAAACTGGACTAAATTTAAACCATCAAGTATTTGTAGTTGAAGAGCATTTTTTTAGAACAAAATGAATAAATAAAGTAAATTAAAATGGACATACTTGTATCTTTTATTAGTAGATATATTTTACTTTCACCTTCAAAGTCAAACCTCTAGTCAAATATTGATTATATTCTCACTATTTAATCCTGATATACACATACTTATTACTTACCATAATTAAAAAAGTAGTAAAACACAGGTAAAACAAAGTAATCAGTTAAAAAGGAATACAAGTAGAAAGTTAGCACATCGGGCATTTGGTCTAGTGGTATGATTCTCGCTTAGGGTGCGAGAGGTCCCGAGTTCAATTCTCGGAATGCCCCCAATGTTTTTTTTCTTTGTTTTGCTGTTATCATTTTTTTATTATTATTATTTTGGTAATAATTTATATTTGTTAATCCAATGTGAACAAAAGGTAAGTCACCTTTCACATAACCCAAACATAATCTATGACATATGAATTGTTGTTGCGGTTTGTTGATGGAATTGCATTGCGATTTGCGAGTGCTTTTTTGAAGCATCTCCGATCTATCATGAATTATTTGCTCTAAAATCATAGAATATACTTTCATAGTAGAAAACTTTTAAGTCAAGACAAAGATGGGTTCTCACATCCTACATTCTTAGCTAGATATGAAAAGGAAAGAACCATGGTTTTCATATTTCACATGACTATGTTTTTTGTGAGTGACAGCACAATTTCTCCTTGAAAGAAGAACTCTCAATTTCTCCTTAAAAGAAACTTATCTCATAGACAAACGTTGCTAAACTTTTCGATACCCCAACGAGCTAGTAAATGTCAAGACTCAAGAGGGAGGTCACAAAAAGGCTACATTGTCGACCACACGTCCTAAACCGCAACAGGGAAGTTTGAATATATTTTTTCCGATGTCTTTTTTACTATATGGCCTACTTATGGAAGGGCTACAAGCATACTAAATAAGTTAGAGCAATGATAGTTATTTTTTTAGTACATACAAACATCAAATATCTGTTTAAAATAGCAAATAGCAAATAGCATCTAAAGCACACATTATGTTATGTGTAAAGTTTGTTAGGAGTATATGTTAACAGCCTAACAGGCACATTACCAGTAGAGAAAAAAAATGATCAAAACGCTAGAAGGAGGGCTTGAACCTCCGACCTTGTGGTTAACAGCCACACGCTCTAACCAACTGAGCTATTCCAGCTTGTGTTTAAGGTGTCAAGTATTATTAATTTATCTATAATCGTATTTATATACCGTATTCATCATGTATGACTATAAATAAAATGATGTGATTATATAACTGCTATCAAATCGACCCAATATTAATTGAATTGGCGTAACAAATTTGACAATATGATGGGGATTGGAATATACCAGATAAATGATAGTGCATCAATATGCCATAATTACAATGTTAACTACCATTATATATAGTAAAAATTAATTAAACATAAAAAGCTTTGTATCCACATTACTTTCGGTATGAATTTCTCCATTTCAAGCCTGTTGATTTTAATTTCTGAAAACTAAAACAAAGCATAACTTTTTCATAATCTTGACCACTCTTTGTTTCTTACCAACTAAGGAATGAATATTCACATTTTGACTATGCATTATTGTCACCACATATTCATATTTAAGAAATCCATATATCATATTCAAACAATTTCGATCCTTGATTCTTCACAGCTATAAATATGTATAAAGTGTTGGGTAAGGTTCAACGGAGCAACTCCTATATGAGGGGCAGGAGGAGCAATCAACATTGATTTATTTGATCAACGGTCTAAATTCACTGTATTTTAATTCACTGCATTTTAAACGTAAAATAATATGCAGTGGATCCGACGTAAAATGCAGTGAATCTGAACAGTTGATCAAAAAATCAATGGCTGAGATTATTTTTGCTCATCCGACCCCTCATATAGGGGTTGCGCCCTCTGATCTCACGTCTAAAATCTTTGTGACAAAGTAGAACACTTTAGTTGTTGTCTAAAACGATGTTAGCTACCACATAAGTTATTTTACACTTTACACTTTTCATCCTCTAACTATACAAAATATCCATTTTAGTTCTTCAAAGTACACTTACAGAGTTACAGTGTTACAACACCTAACCATAAGTGAAGTTTACAACACGTAAGATTTCTCCAACGTTTTTATCATGCATTCAATTCCAAGAGTTAAATGACTTAATCAGGTAAATTACAGTCATCGAATATATGCGTTTCAGCAGAAGTCCATATGATTCTCCTTGGAGGGTGCAATGTGCATCATCTATCTATCTATTACGAAACTAAAACATAGAGTATATGCTTGCAAAAATGTCTATATTGGTATCCTATCTACGACTTGAGTTAACACTACGATAACAAAAACAGTAGAGTTGCTACAAACCACTTCTTCCATAATCGTCGATACAAGTATGCACGCATCTGTAACAAGCATAAAACATACACAATTATGTAAACATCAAAGTAACACTCCATCTCAAATTTTGATATCTTTCACAACTTAAAAAAAATGGAATTCGTTGTAGCATTTCATATTTATGAATCAATCCTATAACTTTACGAATTCGCGTTATTAGCATTGTAAAACTATATGATGGTGGAAACCACCAAAAGTATAAAAAAAATCATTATAGCTACAGAATTATTTTTTTTTTTTAAAACACTAAAATCGAACATTCTAAACGTTTTGTTTTTTTAAGATAAAACCAAAAAATGAACAAAATATCATTTTTCCTTTTATAAAAAGATAAAACATCTAGCATTAAGATTCATGGATAAATGGAGTGGATATTACTATGTTCTGAGTTATAATTAGTTTCAGACATTGATGTTCCCCATAAATGTAATAATGAAAATGCCGAAATTAAACTGTTGGTATATATATTCATAGTTTTATTATTTTATTCAGTTGATATAATGATATTTTTTCCTTTTTAATGGCATTGTTATAATGAAATGCTTTTGGAAAAAAATTAAATTATATTTAATATGAATACAAAATAGAGACTATTATAAGTATATATATCTATGACGACTATGATTCATGCAAAACTATACAACTTTTTTATTTCTCTCTCATTAAAACTTTCCAATTATGTTGAACAATTTAACACTAAGTACCAAAAAAATGATATTGAGGCTTGACTATTCATGATATCACATTCAAGAACAACAAATGCAGATATCTTGGAAACTAGAAGAAACTTTTTCTTAATTTTCTTCTTTAATCTGGGAATTTTTTGGCCAAGTGGAGCTTATTTTCCTCTTTACTATTTAAGAAAATCATAACACAAAATCGAGAAAAGTGAAGTCGTTTCAAAGAAAAGTGAAAGCTTCAATCCTGCAGAGTTTTCTGCTTAATCTGCCCATAAACATGCAGCTACTATGCCGCCTTTGCCTTCTCCGCGCTCTTCTAAAAAAATACGACACATATTGGCATTTTATTTTCGAGAAGATTAGAGGTGACAAAACGGGTAGTTCTTTTAAGTGCAAATTAGAGGAATGCAGCAAAACATACGTATTTTTAATGGGTTTAATGGGTTCAGGTTTAAAGGGGATCACTTGACCCTTTACTAGTAATCTATGTATTCGGTATGAGGACTACAAATATTTTACTATCAAACTAATAAATTAAACTCACATTATGAAATGAATAATCTTATTTATGTTAAACAAGTCGATGTAGAAGACTGTAACTTGTAAGGCATAAAAATATTTCAAGAAACTATGAACCTGTCTAACCCAAAATACCTTTTAGCTAACTGAAAATGCCACCTCTAACTATAACCCCTAAGTTTAAGCTATGAATATACTTCAAGAAACTATATACCTGTTTTGACCCAAAATACCTTTTAGCTAATGCCACCTCTAACTATAACCCCTAGGTCAACTTGAATAGTATTTTAGTGATTTTTATCTTTTAAGGGTCATATGGTGGACTAAAAACAATCAACTAACAAGAAAATGATTCATGCAAGTTGAATGAGGCAAAGCAGTATCAATGTTTACAACCTTTTACATATCATCATCTAGAAAAAAGAAAAGGAAAATATTGTTGGTCAACTGAACCCATTACGTTTGTTTGGAAATGAACCCGTTATCCAACCCGCCCACCCGTTTTGTTACCTATATCAAAAATATGTAAATGGAGGTACAGATTGATACCTTATTTTGATCTTCAAGGTTAGCTTTGATAACAGAGTACATTGCAACACCAGCAATGGCGATTGCAGTACCAATTCCAGTTTGTGTCGAGATCCTATTACCTGCCATGGTATCATTCTCGAAAATATAAAAAATGAATTAAAAGTCAATGTTTTCACGTAAATTGTGGGTGTTTGTAATGTAGAATTACCGAACACAATGATGGAGAACCCAATAACGAAAACACGCTTCAAAACGTTTCCTACAGCGTGAGTAAGTGGAGCGACTCTCTCTAGAGTGTTGGTTGCAATCTTGACAAACAATAATTCATTAAAACAAACTAAATGAAATAAAAATAATCAAGGTTTCATCAATGAATTTGATGTTTACCTGGTTGTATAGATGGTAAAACATCCCGATCCAAAACAAATCAGACACGAACTTAACCATGCCAACTTTAGCTATCGCATCCTTAAATCCATATTGCATCAATTTGGGTCCTTCAATCTGAAAAAGAACGAGAAATCATGGTTTCAAACTACCCTTTTTCCAGGAAAATGGGCGGGTCAAACGCAAGGGTGATTCTCATTTCACACTTGTTTTAGGTTATGCAAGAAGTGCAATTCACTAGTCAAGCGAGTTGAGTAATTGACCGAACAAGAATTTGGTCTAGAAATTATAACTATTTTACATGTAAAAATGGGTCATACAGGAAAACTATTATTCCAAAAAGTTGAAATTCTTATGAACAGTTAGTGTGTCAAATATGTACAAATTTATATTAGAAATATAATTATTTGAATGAAATCATTTGAGTGGTTTTATGAACTAGAACTATACCTATTTTGGCCATTGGCCCATTTCACTTTTAGCTAATATTTTGATTTCGCGAATAAGAAAAGAAGAAAATAAACGTGACGAAGTTATCTTACAAGTATTGCCGGTGGGAGACAAAACAAGAGGGCGATTATCGAAATGTAAGCATACACATTCGTGCTGTCCATACCTGTCTGTCAAATATCCAAAGAGACCCATTTGAATTGTGTAAAGTTAATACAAAATCATTGTTATAATTGATAAAAGATGATTGATGTTACCATGGCTTTCTTAGAATAGATGCTTCTGTAAGTGAAAGAAATGTTAGAGATCATGGCACTTCCGAACCCAAGCCAGTTAAAAGAAAGTTCAGTCAATGAGGCCATTGATACACCTATTATGTATAACATTCATAAACCATTAAAATCGAAAATATGAGGCTGTAAATTGACTATATTCAGCTTCTATTCATTATTCGATTCTATCAGGATACCCGTTTGATGAAATATATGTGAAAAATGACATATTTGAAGCTTTAACAGATAACGACAAAATCTAGTTACCGCAAATGTTACCATTCTTCGATTTTGGGTTAATAAGTTTTCTAAAGTCAGACTTCAATTCGGAACTGTAACCAACATACTTTTATAGCAAACGACATTATCAGGTTTATATTATTAAAAGCAGGTTAAATATAACATTTATACAATAATGAAATAGACAAAATGGGTTGAATATGCTAAACATAAATTCCAGACATAAACTATTTGAAAACTTTAATATAATAAACCATAAGGTGTTGGCAAGTTAGTCCAAATAAATCCAACCCATTTTGACCCACACATAGAATCTTGACGTTTGACCTATTACCTAACACGTGTGTTTTCCCACCTCTGCACAATATACTTATAAACATACGATATAATGTGTGTGACCTTTCACAATAAATAATAAAACAGAGAGAAAGAAATGATATGTTTGGAGATAATATTGGTGATAGCTAAAAGTTTATAGAAAGAATGATGAGTTGGTTACCAAGAACTACAGGGGCCAATGACAACCATAATGGAAGGGGAATCTGGTGGCCTAAAACAAACTGAGAAGCTGCAGCACTAAAGAATGGCTCCAAAGCTGTTCACATCAACAAAAATTTAGCAAGTTTTATATGAGTCATTTGACTGAGAGTGGATTCAACTTCACTGAGAAAATTTTACCTTTGATGGTATGTGTAAAAGACACAGCGACTGCAGCAAATGAAACATTAGACATGACATGTCCAAGAGCATGACAAGCGGCAACAGGCGTAAGCACTCCTAGGAGATCCCTGTTGATTGGCTGGAACATGTCAAAAGTAAGTTCTTAGAACAAGTGCATTGTGGAAAATAGATTTTACGATGAAAGTCTGGAAGAAACTCACTGCTCGTTTAGGGAGGCCAACAGACCAACTGATGAGACAGTAAGTAACACCAACAAGAAGATGCACAACCGAAACAAAGCTGAAAATTGAAGCAAAATGTGAATCCTTTGATCTTTTTTTTCTTTTCTTTTTAACATCAATGGGCTTTCGTTTCATTAAAGCTCAAATTTAATGAACTTAATACAAACTGGTTTTGTCAATCAATATCACACAAACCATCCTTCTGCCACAATGTTTGACTGTGGGCCACTAACGAGAGTAGATATTCAACCTTATGCCACCTACTTTTAATAACACCATTACTTTGAACACATACCCAAACTGAATCCTTTGATTGTGAGCATGTAATTTCGTATTAGAAATTTATAAGAAGTCAAACATGTATGGTAGCATTTAGCAGTGTTTCCACTTTGACCCATTTACTTAATAACGGGTGAATGAAAGTTTATATGTCATCTCTAACTAGTCAAACAACTGAGACAAACGGGTAAAAAATTACCCAAATATGTTTTTAATGCATATTAGATTATTATTGAGTTTAATAATCTGAATTTTGTAATCACATCTGATACACTTATTAATCATTAGAAGTCTTAAAGTTTTGAACTGACCCGGCCCGTTTTGACCAGAACCTCATTTTGAAATTTGACTTAACTGGAAATGGGTAGATCATAGATGAACTTACTAAGGATATGGGAAGTAATTGTAGACCTTTTTGTTGAGTATGTTGAATATAACATTCAAAAAATACCTGCATACACAAATTTCACATAGAAAGTCAACTTCTATTAAAAATGTTTAGACTTTAATACTATTTTATTTCAAAAACTGATCAAATGCAACATCAATCAATCAATCATCAATCACTCATTTTTAAAGAACTGCAATGATTTTCTTATCTAAAAAATATTGTATTCAATGATTAGCTAGTTTACTTACCAAGTAAAGAAAAAGAAGCCAGTAACTAGAGCTGGAAATCTTTCAGCTAAGCTCTTGGGAGGCTCAGTTATTGTCAACCTGTTTGTAAAATTTACAAATATAACCCTTTGTTACAAACTCTTAACAAATTTTTTTATTCAAAATTTTGAAAGTTGAAGGACACAAAACAAACCCATCAGAAATTTCAATCTCCTGATCAGCATCATCTGCGGATGCAGCTGCAGCGTTTACGACCGGAATTTCAGCAGAACCACAACGTCTCAACAGATGAGAAAATCTCAACCGCTTACCGGAGAATTCAACTTGTATCTTGTCTTGTGAGTTTCTAAGCGAAACGATATTTGTTTGACTTACACGTAAAGCTAAAGACGGTGAAAATTTACTTGAAAAACTGCTTACATTTATCGGTTTTGCAGGGTGGAGAGATAAATGAGACATCAATGAAGCCATGGTTATGTTAAACAAAATTTAATCAAAAGTTTGGTTAATGAAACAGAAGATTAAAGGGGGTTTAGGAAAATGATTTGTTTGTGAATAATTAATGGGACAAAAGAAGATGATTAGTTGTTTGATTAAACGATGGAAACAAGGTTTGTTATGGGAACTAATGGCGGATAAAACAAAGGGATTGAGTTGTTATTTGTTGTTTGTATCAATGGAACAAAATTTTGAATGAATGTAAGAAGAATGCATTAAAATGTGAGGAAGAACAAATTTTATGGGGAGTATTTGTTTGTAGTAAAAACACATTTATTTATTATATAAATAATTAAAAAACTTTTGGATATTGAAAAAAATGTGGCAGAAAAATATATTAATATTTATTATTAAGTCAACGTGTCTTGCATTTTATTTAGAGGAATTGCAATAATGTAAATGATTTTGTTCAATGTAATACGACTTAAGTAAGTTAGTGTTTTATATAAAGTTCGATCTTAGTAATTAATGAAAAGAAAAATTGTTTTTTTTTCTATAAATAAATTATTATAATAATAATAATAATAATAATAATAATAATAATAATAATAATAATAATAATAATAATAATTATTATTATTATTATTATTATTATTATTATTATTATTATTATTATTATATACATCATATAAATATAAATACTAAACCCAACTATGTTCTAGTGACGCTGGATGGCATTAAAATACTCTCATGTTTGATACATGTTTGAAATTTAAGCACTTACTAAATAGTTACACATAAACATCTTCAAGATGACTTAATGGTAAGATGCTCTTAAGGTCAAAAGAAATCCAGGTCCAAACCTCACTTTTAGTAAACATTATATTTTTGGAAGGGTTACCCAAGAAGTCGAAAAAGGTTACGAGAATACAAGTTAAGCCGTATACATTTAAGTCTAAAGACCGGTCTCGGCTTCACCGAGTAGACAGAAGGCCCTAACATGAACCCCTCTCCGTTTACCCGTTTTGATGGTTCACACAATACCGAAACAAAACAAAACTAGTCATCCTACAACTTTCAATCACATGTTGATGAATTTCAAGTTCTTCTAAACGGTGTTAAATGAACTCATATGATTTATATATTTTTTTTATTTTTGTTTGTTAGCTTCTACTCCGACACTCCGTAATAGTTTGAAGAAAGTGGGCATAAATTCAGAAACATGGTTTATACGTGTTTTTTCTATACGTATTTAGCTCTACATCTTTCCTATCTAATAAAAGGGAGTTGCCGCTGATGTCATCAAGCTGATTTGACGAATTCTTAACCTATAAACATGATGATGTGGCGTAATATGGTGCAAGGAATTTTTTGGCTATTTTGAATTTTTCTAATAATTTAAAAATTAGTTTGGTTTAAATTCATTGTTAGTTCCTAAACATACAAAAAGCAGCTTTGGGCCACCCAATTTCTTGAAAATGGTACGCTTTATATCATTAAACTGGCCCGCCTCCCTTTTTCATTGATTCCTCTGCACACAAAAATTCAAATTTCGTCACATCTATTCGAACTCTTCATCTGGTTTTCTCATTCATCCACTAAAAACCTTCCTTTCGTCATCTTCTCCACACCATTGGGTATCTTCATCACTGAGTTCAAGTATACCAATTCATCATTATTTTACCTATTGCTGTGTTTGTACTTTTTATTTAATGATTATAAATTTGATTTATTTAGTTAATGCTTTGATTTTTGTTATTTTAGGGTTATCTGTTTGGTCCATTTTGTTAGTTTAGGGTTTTAATTTATGTGTTTCGATTATGGAAATAATTACTGTAATAATTTTAGCCGTTGCTCTTACCTTCTTCTTCTTTCTGTATCTTCTTCTAATACACATGAGTGTTCATTATTTCATCAAAGTAAATTTCTTTAAGTTCGACTTTTAATCTACTATTTTCTTTTTTTTTGTTTTCTTTAATTCGATATCATCATTGTTATTTTGTGTGACACCCGGTCAAAAATGACCCAAAATTTGGTCCAAATTTAATCTTTCATTTCAAGTATTATATATATATATAACTCAAAACGATTATATAATAATCGCGTATATATGAATCTGACAGAACGCAGAAACTTAAAATGGACGTTAGTGCAAAACATTTTTTTTAAAGTATTATTGTCAAAAATAATATTATCTACTCGAATACAATTTAAGTACATTTTGTCTCATTTGAAAATGTATTTCTATTTAGTTGAGACCACTCAAAAACTAGATTATATTTTTATAACTCAAGTATAGTATTTTCATAAAATACTTCAATTAAAAACATATACAATTTCAAAATTTGAGATTTATCATTTAAAGATATTATACTACATAACGATCGGGTAAACGAACGCGGGTATTTTATACTACAAATTGGGGACAACCTTTACCCATTTTCTTGACAAAGTCAGCCCAACCTTTTCCATGTTTTATGGATCTGGTTTGTGGCCTCTTTGACTTTAAAAGGTCACACAGCCTCATCATTCTCATATCTATCAATCTCTCTCAGTCTCTTCTTCTACAACAACAAAATTCAACAATAGCAATAAGCAACAACACAGAATGCACAACAACATAAATCATCTTCATCCTCATCAATCTTCGATCATCATCATCATTTCACCCTCTTCATCTTAATCACTTTGGCTCACACACCACCGAGCATCATCATCGAAACAACAAACAATCCAATCGGTAACAGCAACAGTAGGATAATAA
This sequence comes from Helichrysum umbraculigerum, assembly GCA_949592205.1. Classification (NCBI taxonomy): domain Eukaryota; kingdom Viridiplantae; phylum Streptophyta; class Magnoliopsida; order Asterales; family Asteraceae; genus Helichrysum; species Helichrysum umbraculigerum. The sequence continues at coordinate 118,952,459 of CATIUR010000001.1, forward strand.
CATCATCATCATCGATTATTATAAACATTCATCATCATCTAAACTCTTCCCCATCTCTCGGCTCACTCACCACCGAGCACCACCACCGCCGGCAATCAACATCATCAACGACAACACGAACAGTAGCACCAACAGCGGACTACCATCATCATCATTGTTTACCTCCTCCTCTCGGCATCACCACCGTACCTCATCACCACCTCCGGTCACCACCTCCACCGTGAGCGACCACTCCTATCTCTTTTATATTTATATGGTTATAGAACTTATATTATTATGATTTAGCGATAAGTTGTTACTCTATCGAGATTAAAAGCGAGAATGTTGTATATGAAATGGTGATGTGAGTAGAAATGGAAAACCCAAACAAACAGTAACAGCCGATGGGCTATGATCATCCACCGATAGGGTATGATCATTAGTCGTTCGGTTATAACATTCCATCCGATCGGGTGGCAAATGGGTTTCTTAAGATTTTATAATATTTAAACTGGTAAAGATTAATGAAATGATTAAAATCTGGGTTTCGAAACAAGAACACTACCTTGACAACAGCCTATCGGGTATGCCCGAACGGGTCACGTATCTTGGGTCTCCAAAGACTGGTCAGTCGTATAAAACTAGAATGTGTATATCGACTACCATGTATTGTGATAAAAGAAACAGGAAGGGTCAATGTGCATGTAATAAGTACGTACCAGTATAAATGTTTCAGGGATTAACTACAAATTTTTACTTAAGTTAACATAACACATAAATATACACACTTGGTAAATTTTAAACAAAGTAGGCGCTAGCTTAGTGGTAAGGGAATTGTTGTTATGGTGAAAGGTCAGGGGTTCGAGCCCCTGTGACCCTTAAATTCTTTTTATTTTTGACCAACCTGTTTTAAACACATGTTGCTGAAATCTGTCACAATCTGTCCAGCTTCGTTTAGTGACCTGTTTGACCTATTTCGAGTCCAAATCACCAAAAAGTTAAAACATGAAAGTTGTAGAAAACATAGGTTTTTACGCAGCTACCAAATTTCAAGTCATTCGGAATTACTTTCTATTTTATACGAATATTTTAGTAATCTGGATTCAGGTTACAAGTTAACCACATAATATCACCAATTCTTCTTTTTATCTACATCAAAATCCTATAACAAAAATCGCATGTTTTACACTACAAAATAGACCATCAAATTTACGAATGGCAAACATATACAATACGATACTCATACATACAAAGTATATTTGTACAAGTTATATTTATACGAAACCAACTAAATTATATTTTTGGAATATAATTTAATTTAGTCACCAATGGATAGTACCTATTTCAACTCAAACGATATGTCAAAACAATCACTTCATTTTGCATGATTTGACAAACCGTCAAATACTCATGTAATATATCTCTTACATTTACATTTAGGACGTTAGAGGATTATGGATGGGATATTACTTGCTGTTAGGAACGCTAGCACCTACAGGTGAGTCTCACTGCCCCTTTTTACTATTTTTACTGTTTTGGGGAGATGCATTACTTGTTTTTCATAAAAAACTAATACTGACAAACTTTTTCACTCGTTGCATAAGTAATATTTTCTGAAGCGCGAATACTAGTAAATGAATCCATTTGGGATCCCCGTCCGGGGTAGTCGCGTTACCACGGATTACACCGTAGAAACGGATGACTAATGTTAATTAGTAAATGGATCCATTTAGGACTAACAATCCCTGTCTGGGGTAGTAGCGCTACCACGGATTTCACCGTAAAAACAGGCATATTAGTATTTGTTTTGTGTTTCTTACTCGTTTCATATGAATAATTTTGGATTAGCATTCACGGGGGCAAATTACTGACGTGTTAAGCTTCGACTATGATGCTCACAGCAAAGTATATCGAACCCTATTGCATTTGTACAATGATTACTTACTACTGTAACGACTTGCTACCCTCTTACTACTATGGGTTACTACCCGATTGCAATGATGCAATGATTGATTATTGGCTTACTACCTGATTACTACCCGATTGCATTTAGGCAATGATTGAATTACCGACTGATTACATACGTACAATTCACACTTACTGCTTTACTTAAATTGTGCAAATACAATTATTACTTTACTGCTTTTGTGAACTGTTATACTAAAAATTGTGTTCAATTGTTTTACTTACTACAAACCTGTGAGATTTACCAACCTTTTGGTTGACGTTTTTAGTAATGCATTCTCAGGTACACAACTTCAATAGGATTGGCCTTCAGGATCCTAGCTCGACGTGCTCACTATATCTTTCTGCGATGATTACCGGATTAGTAACACCCAAAACTCGCTTCCGCAAATCATTAAATTTGGGGGTGTTACATTTTGATTCAAAGGTTGATTTGGTGTTGGTATGTTTGTTTAGTATGAAAAGGATGTATGAACCACACCTGGCTCTTACGTATGAATAAATTAAGTTACCGAGTTGAAAGTGTTTAGTAAGGATTTCTTTGGCATTCAATTTGTTTTGTTGCTTGACTAATTCTAAAATAAATTCAGATACTTTTTTATTCGGATTATATGCAGGTGCTAAAAGTCAGGCTTAAATGGCGATTATGTTGTGCTTGAAAGGTGTTCGATGAAATGTCTGAGACAAAAAAAGTAACACGGTATGATTTCTTTTATACTTATTTATTCTTTCTTATAAACTGATATTTGATTGATAGTTTCTTGAAGGACATGGCAGCTTAGCTTTATTTGGTATCCATCGAGTAGTCACTTTAGTATTTGTAGTGTTTAAGTATTTTTTTTTCAAAGGTTGTGTTTTTTCAAAAATAACTCTATTTTTTAATCGGCATCTATTGTGATGTTACTAAAATGACCACTGTGCAGTCACCTACCTCTTCTACTCCGTATTTCTCAGGTAGCTACTGCAGAGTTATTTCGATCAGAATTATCAGAGGAAGAGTGACAATCACAAGCTCTTAGTCTAAGTGTGAAAAGGTTAAAGCATGCCATTTTCACGACTCTCAAGTGAAGAAGGTAATACTGCTTTTTTCTTTTACATCGCTATTTTATGAATTAACTTTGTATCGAAGACTCTCTTTCTCATTTTTATAATAAATAGTTAAACATAGAGCTATGGCATCCATATGATAGAAATAGTATCTCCAGGAAAAGATACATGCAAAAAATATCTTTTGTTTAACCACAATTCAGTTGGCCTTATTTTGCTATTTTTCTTCTAAGGTTTTCAAAATATATTTGGGCTAATGTGTTGTTAATGTATGTTAGATAGATGGTTGTCGATATAACTAGATTGTAATTTTTTAGCTAATATTAAGGGTTACATTTTCATTTTTGGTGAGGATGCATAGTAATTCTACTGGTGCGCATGACCATAAAGTTTTTTGAAGGAATATGGTATATCTATTTTTAGCCGCATTCTAACATATCTTTCGTATTCGAAAAATATTGTAACAAAAGTTGCTTGGCTGGCCCATGAGTTTGTATGGGTTGGTCTGTAATATGCAGGTAGCTTTAAATATTATACAGTAAGGGAATACCATTGCTTGGTGGTGTATCGATTTTAGGAGGTATAGTATGAACATTAATGACCCAAGGTAATCTGCATGTTAAGTCTTTTTATAAGTTAAGGGGTTAGATTGCTACCCAGAGTACTCTGAAACTAAATATAATCAACTCATAGTGATCATTATCACTTTAATTATATTACTGAGAATGTATGCATTGAGTGTTTGGAGATGTGCAAATGCTTCTCAGCTCAATGTTTCAAAGTATTGCAATATTTGTAACTTTTGTACACACACACACACACACACACACACACACATATATATATATAGCGTACTTGGTCTTTTCTTCTTCTTTGGCTTCATAAACCTGAATTTACCATGCAGCGATTGTGATGGCATTTCGAAATAGAGAAAATGAGGAGTTTGCAAGTATCATCGTTCAAGGGGAAAAATCTGTATAATTTGATCTAAGGAAACAAAAATCCAGGTTAGCATCATTATAGTTTCGTTACTATGCATAACGCTTATAATTGTTATTTACTTTGATTAGTCATTTTGTAGCCTTAAATTCATTTGTAAACCATTCATGAATTAGTATGAGATATTGTTGGTTGTGTTTCTCTTACCATTAAGGTTCAAGAAATACAATTATATTTGTAAATGCAATTCGAGTGTTTGTTAAAATGTCTATGTTAGGATTCAAGAACAACTTTGTTACAGACTTATAGCTTCTTTTTGGTATCTGCTACATTTTAACTTTTGTATGTGTGTTTATGTTAGGACTGATTGATTTCTAAAAGCAGCTTTTATGGTTCTTCTATTGTCTTTCTTACGCGAGGTATGTGTTTCATATTCAAAAAAGAAAATTTATCCTCATGTCTCTACTCAAGATCAGATCGGAAGGACAACCAAATCATATCTTGATAGTATGCTATTAATTAGTTGTCATTAAATACATATGACCCTATAAGTATAATCCAATTTTAATCTGATTATTTGGATTTACAAAGATGTGGTGGTGCTGACTTTGGTATTTTTCCGTGGTTATTCTACTTATGATTTTAAGTAACTTGAATTTAAGATAGATTGTGGCTAAACGGGTAGGTTGGTTGACGGGTCAAAATGGGTAGTTTCATTTGAGGTCACCCATCACCGAACCCGTTCTATTGGCCACCTTTTGGCATGTTGAGTATATTATATATAGAAGAAATATGTTCAAATTACGGTTTCTTTATGTGCATATGACAATGATAGGAGACTATCAAAAGGAGGCGTGATAAAATGTTGATACACTTATGCTCGCTTTGGGGACTATCAAAAGGAGTCGTATATCCACGTTTGTCAATTATTATTACTCAGTTTGTATGTAATTTGAGGCGATCACAATTCGTGTTTGTGATATTTTGTTGTTTCATCTACTTTTTGGGATAATCAAGTTATAAAGTATGCATTGCAACTTGAGATATTGTTAGTCTTGCTGTATCTATTACATGTGTTTAATAATAGCCCAGATGAGACGGCATATTGAACCAACAAAATGTTGCAAATTCTGTTGTAATGGTTCCACCTTCTTTACTTTCTTATGCTTCTAATTCTGGAGCATAACCGGCTCTCTTAGATGCCACCTTCAATGATGGTATATATTTATGGTGAGTTAATGGATAGAAAATGAATAATTAATTAATGTGTAGACGAATAGATTGTAAATTATATGAGTTGTGCTGTCTCAAATTGTCATCTATTTAATATTAAAATATTTTTCTTTCTATTGAAAATAATCAGGTTTTATCTACATGTTTACTACTACAATGAAGAGTCGTTGGCAAGTTCTTGAATCTATAACGTCAGCATCTTGGATTGCTGCAAGTTAAGATGAACCTTCATGTATCTGTCTTTATGTTATATCAAGTTTTATACGAAGTACAACTGAAACTAAATATTGTATGAGAACAAGAATAATAGATTTAATTGATTAAAACTATTAATATATTTCAAACAAGTAGAAAATACAAATAATATTTTTTATTATTATTCTATATCAAACCCGTGTAGTCACGGGTCATTAAACTAGTAAATTCATAAAAGGAACTTTATTTATATATTTTTATTTTGTCCGTGTCTCTGCGATTAATTAACTTCCCTAGACTTCTCTACTTGGCTGTTGCCAAAGAACAATAACGATTACTTAAATAAACGGAAAAGAAATGAATTGAATATTACATTCAATAAATTAACAATATCCCTCCATTATTTAATTTATTTAAGTTAATCTTAAATAAATAAATATAAATAAACCAAAACCCCATGGAGAAATCTGGACCCTTCAATGGGGTTTTAGAATTTGATCCAACGATGTAGAATTAAATTAAATTAAAAATAATAATATAACACTTTACCACCTCTAAATAAAAAATACTATTTTAATAAAATTTCAAAACATAATGATAAGATTTACATCAAATTGTATAAAAATTAAAGATTCATTAAATTATTATTAATTAAATGCCATAAAAAAAACCCACGAACCTTCAATGGGTTATCGGCTAACTTTCAATTCTATTCTCTCCTAATTCAGTTATATTTATAAATAAATTAATATTACTATTTAATTAATTAGATGATTTATAAATAAATTCTAATTATCTTTTAAAACTCTGATTAAAGTCGTAACACATACAATCAAAGAAACAAACGGATCTTTTTATCTCAAAAAAAAAAATAAAAAATTATAAGATAAAATGTTATAGCCCGCGTTGTCGCGGGTCTTCACCTAGTAATAATTGAATGGAAAACAATAATTAATGATAATGTTTGTTGAAAAGACCAAATTAAAGATGCTTTTATTTTTAGTTGATGTCATCTTGTAAGTTGGAGTTTGGGGGAATTATTTTGATTGTTTATTTGTTTAATAAAGCTCAACTGTAAGTGTTTGGATAAGCCTATTTTGTGAAGCTTATTTGCTTATTTCTGGTTATGGTTCTTTGTGAGGGGATTTAAAATAAGCTAGAAATTTCTAGCTTATTTGCTTATAAGCAATAAGCAAATCAAATAAGCTCTCTCAAACACCCCCTAACTGTCTATAGCTTCGTCAATGACTCAATTCCCACAGGCCACAACCTTTATCTTACCACTTTATAAACTTTTGTTTGCATGGTTAAAGCTATAAAGCTATAAATTACTAATGTAATCCTTTTTTTAATCAAAGAGAGTAACGTACCATTTATTACTAATGTGAGTAACTAATTCTTAAGTTTTGTGTCAATGTTAGTAACATGATATTTTAGTCACCGTTTAGTTATTACCGTTACTGACATGTCAATGATATATTTAGTGTAATTAAACTTTATTTCTTAAAGAAATTCATTTGTTTCTTAGCAAGACTTGCGGTGTACTTGTGGTAAAGTGTACAAATTCACGGCTAAAGAATAAGGATGGCTTTGTTAAATAACTAGCCCGTGAAGTTTAACATCAATTTTAAGTGACAGAACAATCACAAATAACAAAATATTATTTCAAAGCAAATATGTACTCACCATTTCAAGTGAGAACTAAATTATGCTATATGCTTCTTTAGAAGTCAAGACTTCCACATGGTTTGCTTTGTATATTCTTCGTGCTAACCTGATGATCATCTTTTTGTCGCTCATTGTTTATCCCTCGAGTTCTCCCAATCCCCAACTTCGGCAAACCACGATTTAGCCCCTCAAGCAAAACACATGCTTTACACCATTTCTGCAATTTTATATCAGATACAAACTTTGAAAAATATTCGTAAGAGTCGAGTTGGATTGACCCACTTACATGTTCTGTACATTTACGATAAATAAATATTGGTTTAACAATGATCAAAACATACGGATATAAGAATTTATTGACCCATATGAACCGTATGAGGTAAGACATAACCCAAATCGACACAATTCTTATATAGTAAAACACTTTTCTCTGATATACGTGTTTAGTCAAATTGTTTGAAGATATCCATATGGAATATAATTCTTCAATAGGTACACAACAAACTTACTTGGCTAGAAATGTAGCCGCAACGTTGACAAGTTCCCTGCTCTGGCATTTTTGTAGAGGCTGCAATCCTAAAATCCTCGCCCGATTTTATGATGTCAAGTATGGCTCGGGGTCTATATCGGTAAACCATTCAGGTTAAACCAAAGTAATGTAAGTATATAATTGAAAGTCAAATATTATAGCTTTTTAGTTAGCAGAAGTGGCCTTCTGTAACCATAGTTGACACTAAATATTTATTAGAGCTGGACAAAAAGTATTCTGGATCAACAACCCGTTTCAACTCAAACCAAAAAAACTACTCCTCTTGACTAGTTACAACCCCGCCAGACCTGCCCATATTGCCACCCACAATAGTTATATCTAGGTTCTTGTCCAATGGGATAAATGTACACTTTTTTTATGTATCTTCACAACAACGTTGATTTGTTTGCCCCAGTAAACGAAATAAGAGAAGATGCACAATCAAGAAAAAACCTTATTCTCTCAAGATCTTTGATGAACTCCCGAGCAAACCCACGATAAGCATTTGGTGAATAGATACCTGCATTTATCAAACAAAGTTCTTAAGAAAAAAAAAAATGAAATTTGTCTGTTTTCATTTTTGATAAATCAAAATTTCTCCATTGAAATATGGTGTAATGAAAATTAAATATTCAAAAACAAAAGCTGTTGCAACTTTATGGACAGATAAATTATCATATTACTTGGGGTCGTATACAAATGGATAACAAACTTACACTCAGTTGAAAAGTAGTCCAGTTTCTTAAAGTATGCATACGTAACAAATAGTTAAGGAATCGCAACAACAATCAATAAATGCTTAAGAATGCATTACCAAAAAAATAAACAAACATTTGATAAAGATAAAGGATATATAACAATTTCCTTCTCGTATGTGTATTTAAATGGCTTGCATCTAGGAATTGGTCCATCTTCACCGGTAATTATAGATGTGCATCTGCTTAATCTATCATTATAACCACAAGTAAATAATCACATGGAGATATAATTATTACAGGAGAATAAAATGAAACAAAATCTGTAATAGGTTACCTAGCAATGTCACCTCTCAAAATATTCAAAAGAACCGTCTCAGCAATATCATCAGCATTATGCCCGGTAGCTAGTTTGTCCACTTTTAACAACGCAGCACCACGATCAAGAGCCTGAATAAAATATTACAATCACTAAACGTATCCGCTTTTAAAGTGGTGCTGGCAATTTGGGCGGGTTGAAAGGACTGAGCAACAGATCAACACGAATACTTATTCGTTGGGCCAAGTTGGGCTGACCCGTTGCTTATCCATAAAGTTTATACTTTTAAGGTATCTCACAAACAATAACATATATCATAGTTGCATCAATATAAACCTGTTAGAAATGAAATGTAACCCAAATCGACCCATCTATATTCAATGGGTTAAACTTGCCTCCTCAAGAAAGGCTTCAATATACATTTGATTTCTAAATATGTCAATTTAATTCAAAACCAATTGTGCCTAGCTGATGAACTGGTTATGCAGATTATATCTCATAAACTGTACTGCTACAAATTGCTAACCTGTCGACGAAAAACACCACAAAATGTGCAATTATTTTTAAGACCGATCATCTTCACAATCTCATCCATTGTCCATCCATACAGATCCTTATATGAAACGACTTTGAGTGGCAGCCCGTACTGTAAATCATAAAATTATACAGAATTTTTCAATCTAAAAATTGAAATCGAGAAAACTACAATGCTGTGGTAGTATTTCGAATCATATCTGCTTTGAAGATAAACGTGGCCTTTTCTTACCTGAACTTCATTTCTTTTAACAGTTTCGAGTGAGTCATCCCTGTAGCCTGTGATCCCTTCATCGACTGACAAGAGGAAAAGATCCAGGCCATAGTTATGTCGTTTGTTTAATTCTGACATTACATATGCAAGAACCGTGGAATCTGCATAAAAATCCAAATACAAATTAAAAATGTACCAACTATATACTTCCACAATGTAACCAAACGAGTTACAAAGATATTGAACCCAGCAAAAATAAAGCACGTTTATGACAAATAAATACATTTTGCAAGTAAAAAATCCACCTTTACCGCCAGAAGCTCCTATAGCAATACGCTCCCCTGGCTTAAAAAGGTTGTTGTCCACAACTACCCTATGTATCTCTTCTTCAAATACCACATAAAAACATTCCCTGCATATCTAAATACCCAATGAAACTTTAGCTATTTTAAACAGCTTTTATGTTTGTAAAATATATAGAGTTCTGTTGTAAATAAAAATAATAATAATAATAATAATAATAATAAAACAATAAGCAAATAAGCACTTAATTAAGCAATCCCAAACACTCCCTACAAGCAAATTCTGGCTTCTCCTAATGTTTTTCGGGTCAACAGAATCATATAATCAGAAAACATAGAAAGTACCTAGCCTGTTGACTGTTGTAAAACATTTAATAGCAATAAAAAGTTTGGATGCAAAATCAATATATTGAATACAAAGTTCAATACTAATGATTAACAGCGTATCACAGAAGTATATATATGAATGATTAACAGAATTAGGGTTTTACTTGTTGAAGGGTTTTAGGTCGTTTAAGAGCAGGTCTTCGTAGGTTACAGACGCAACACATCTTGCCTTTACTCTTCTCTCCGCCTTCCATAGATTCTGAGCACCACAAAACCGCTCTGCTTTTCAAAGGAACCAAAATCTTTATACGGAGTAATAATTATAGGGGGAAAAAAAAATAATGTTACTTTTTGCTTGTGTTTGTATTTTAACGGGCATCTAACTCTAACAAATAAATTTGGAAAGGAGAGCAGAAAACATACCTATACAACGTTCTTTCGAGACTGGTTGGCCGGAGATGGCGTGGTTGGGCCGGCGGCGACTGCAGCTGGAAGGGGTGACCGGTGAGCACCGTCGGTGAAAGTGGCTGGGAATTTGGGGGTAACGATTATACAATTAGGAGGGTAAAAATGGCATTGCATATCAAAAACGTAATGATAGCCCAAACATATATAAATTGGCCCATGGCCCAGTTATGACATCTTGGTTTGTTTAATTGTTTTTACGGGGCATTTCTTTTAGCCAACCCGACCCGACCCAATCCAGTTAGCAAACAAAATTCAATGATTGGATTCGCGTAGCATGCCGACCCTCGTGACCGTTTCCTACCATTTCCCACCATTTCCCTGGTCACACCAAGATATGATGCTACTGAGGTTATACAAATAAGGGTTAAAACTATAAATTAACAATGTACTCACCTTTTTATACCGAAGTGAATAACATACCCATTTTATTACCTAAGTGCTAAATAAAAGCGTAAAGTAATCCTAAACGTGTAGACCCCAAAATACGTATACAACCTAAAAGTGACTTCCCTTCTAAAAATGGGGAAAACACCACCTAAAGACCATATTCAACTATTATAATTCTACATCTTCAACCCGATTAAGCTGCATACATAAGAGTAAAAATGTCCATCCTTCTCGAGTAACCTGAATGGTAAAAACCATCTCCATTTACCCATTTTGTATAAATATACTTTGCTCCATTAAGACATTTTTTATCTATCTATCTATCTATCTTTTTTAAAAAGAATAAAAACGTAACCGTGTTTTGATATTGTTTTTAGCTACATACTTTAGTAACATGACTACTCAATCTTGTTGGTAATTAACGGTTTGAACTAATTTAGTGCCTTCTACAGATGTAGGATAACATTCAGCTTTTGATGTTTCTGGAATTTTCTTGGTGTAATTTCAAATTAGTGGTTCACGGTTTTTAGTTTGTTATCCTGTCCGATGAATAGTTTATAGAATATTGCGATCCGATTTTAGAAATAAAGAGTCGAGATATAACACCTCATAATTTAATAAGTTTGTATAAAAATGAAAAAGATTCACCCCAACATATTTGAAGTACTATAGAGTATTAGGAATTCAGATAATATTAAAGCGTTATACAACCAAGAGTTTCGTGGAAAAACAAGTATTGAACAACTTTTTTTTTTTTGGAGGCCTTTTTGCGATTGCACCACTTCCTATGAACGGTTAGGCTGATTTCTGCTGCAAGATATTTAAGTTTTCATTTTGTTAGGGTCATATATTAAAAAAATAAAAAATAAAAACATCTATGAAGTTAACATGCATGAACATTAACATAAATATATGGTGCTAACCTCTGGTTCAGCTGACTTTGCCTCTTCAGCTTTCTGGTTTTCCTCTCCTGTAATAAAACAATAGCAATTCGGTTATCAAGTCTACTTTCTACATAAAATACTGTATCATTTTGATCCATGATTATTCAAACACTTCCATTAAGCTACTAATCTGTCTACTCGAAATTTGCATGATTTTGGAATGTGGGAGTATAAATACATCTATAGGTACTTAAACATGCACTATAATTTGAAGACAACATTGAGGCGTTCTCTGCTTAAACATTAAAATTACGTTGAATATATGAAATACAATAATAAGGCTATACAATACCTCCATCCTCGGGTAAATCAGAAGTCCAGAGAGTGAGATTATCTCTCAACAGCTGCATGATCAAGGTGCTATCTTTGTACGATTCTTCACTTAAGGTGTCCAGCTCAGCAATCGCCTCATCAAACGCTTGTTTAGCCAAATGGCAGGCCCTGTAATTTGATTGTTATAGAACATACTTTATTAGTCCGTATTATTAACAGTCCATGTGCATGCAAGTCTTGATTAAGAAGGAAAAGGATTGTAGGATTTACTTCTCAGGAGAATTCATAATTTCATAGTAGAACACTGAGAAATTGAGTGCCAGGCCTAGACGGATTGGGTGGGTTGAAGGGAGTTCTGTATTTGCAGAAGCAGAAGCAGCCTACAATGGAAAGATAATAACTAAAATGCTAAGTAAAAGATATTAGCCACTAAGAAAAGGTAATTAATTTCTTCCATTTTGATTGCATATAGATAGATACTGCTATTGAAAGAAAAAACGTTACTCGTCCATCCTGATAGAATACATATATATAGATACTGCTAATGAAGAAAATACATACCTCATATCCCTTCAGGGATTGATCTGCAGCTTCCTTTCTTTCCTCGTCTGTCTTAAACTCAGCAAGATATCGGAAGTAGTCACCTTTCCTATTTCACGATATAAGAATAAATGTTTTTGAGAAACGAAAGTTAAAACAAGGCATAACTCGTAAAGTTTAAAAGAATATACAACAAGATGGTAAGTAAAGAGGCAATGTGAGATTCAATGCTAAATCATGAGACCATAAGTGGAAGCCTGTTACCTGTACATCATCTTCCATGCATTGAGGGTGGTAATCATACTGATGTATATAGTTTCTTACATCAAAGATCTTATATAATGAATAAGAAATGAACTTAAAAGATCTTAATTTTATAATGGACCGGAAGATAGGGACAGACTAAGTTAACAGCAACAAGTTAATCAAATGAAAAACTAAAGAGGGAAACAATATCAGAAAGTCTCAGAAAAACAAAGTATATGGAAAGAAGACTCACATTTTGTAGTAGAAAACAGTAGCTTCTCCTGAGCCTGAAGATGGTATCAGATGCTTCTCTATGATCTCAAGAATGTCATTGCAAATCTTGGCAAGCTCATCCTCAACCTTCTTGCGATAGCCCTTGATCAGATTGACATAACTCTCATTTCCTTTTGATTCCTCTTTTTGTTCAATTGATGACATGATACGCCAAGAGGCCCTTCGTGCTCCAATCACATTCTTGTATCCAACTGAAAGCAGGTTGCGCTCTTCAACAGTAAGTTCAACATCAAGTTTCGCAACATTCTTCATACTCTCAACCATTTCTGCAATATCAAGTGAATCATATATAAACATGATATTATTGATATATTATATCATTACTATACACATTTAGAATTTAAAGTCAGAATATATAACTTGCTAACTGATGTTTCTTTTCCGAAGCTATCACTCAAAATATTGATGGATAAACAAGTTTTGGCTGACAACTTAACAACCAACCATATAATGAGATAATAACGAGATAATGCACATTACCTAAACATATGAAACTGAAAATACATCTATCATTCTTTCAAGTTTCAACCCTTAGGAGCTTTCTTGAATAATCAATAAGATAACAGTACAAACTAAAAAAGATGTATCTTCAGCTGAACATTATACCAGCAGGCGCCAACATATAAGTTATACATACTGTAATGTAAAATATGTATCATGTTGCAGACGCTTAAACTATTTGATGCAAATCAAATGACTTCAGCATATAACCTTCTATAATCACATCTATCCAAATTCGAACTTTTTCGGGGAATATAAGACATAGTATAGTATAATATATATACATACATAATTCATGTATCTAACAAGAATTTGTTCAGTGAGCTATACATGGATATATTTTTTTCAACTGCTTAGATTAGATAAATCGATAAACAATAAGTATACAGTCATGATATATACATACATACAGAATTAATGCATCATACAAAAAAAATCAGAGAGCTATAGCTTTTTTAAACAGTACAATCGACTATGTAAATTAGATAAAGCATATAAACAATGAATCAATCATCATGATTTATCTATCAAATCAAAACAAACATATACGCACATGCATTCACCAATTTTACGTCCAATTCGATTTTAAATATCAGAATACCCTAATTCGAACACGTATCCGGACCAAAACAGAAATAACGACCGATCTAGCAACTATAGATACACATTACACAAATGCATACAAAAAACAAAACAAAAAACGGTTACGAGATATGGTGAGATGAAGTTTATACCGTCGTAACGTTCGGCTTGTTCAGCGAGTTTAGCCAGATAAACATGATTCTCTCTCTCCTTTTCGTTCGACATTGTGATTGATTAACTAACGGAATTGAATCGATCGATTTAGTGGAATTGAATTATGATCAAAAAAATTTGCAGTTTGTGATTATAGGAAAGATTAGAAAGGGGTGAGAAATGGAAGGGGAGGGTTTATATAGGGTGGTTAAACATCGAGCAAGTTAGGGAAAGGTTAGACTAAATCTGGACCGTTGGATTGAAATTTCGAAAAATTAGGCGAATTTGCGCGCACTTCGTACGTGTATATCTACGTAGTATTATTTTTTGTTTTATTTATATTTATATTTACTTATTACTTATAAAAGTTATGATAAAAAATCAAATCAATATACGAGTAATGTTTTGACTGTCCATCAAACAAAAATAACGTACCGAGCATCCCAATGTATAATTTTTCTTTTAAAGCTTTTTTAAAAAAAAAATTTTGCTCCGTCAATAAAAAGTTTTACAAAGCTTTTTATCAATTTTATACAATATATATTGGATGAAAGAGAGTGTAAGATTATCAAGTCATTGTAATATCTATCCTTGTAATTATATTATATAAAATTGATAAAAAGCTTAGTAAAGCTTTTTATTGATGGAACAAAAGCTTTTTTGTAAAAAGCTTTGGAAGATTAGCTTTAGAAAAAACTTTGTAAAATTCTACATTGGGATGCTCTAAATTAAATCAAGTTATTTTAATTATATGATATGATTTTTCTCATAACTAATATCATGTACTAATATTTAATTTTTAAATAAAAGATGGGAAAAATAATTTATCAAACTAAGATAGTTGTTAGATTTAAAAGAAGGATTTATTTAGTGTACATTAAAATATTGAGTTGTAATGTAAAAGTTTATGTGCTTAATGATTGGTAGGCTGCACATAATAATATTTGTTAACACTTAACAGAACCGATGCTATCTTCCTAGAATGTTTGGTTATTTTTTACTCCATATACTGATATACTTAAAAAGTGGTTTTAGTTCACAGAGTATCTACCAAACATTCTATTTGTTATAATTTATGTCGCGAGGACATAAGGTAATGGACCGTTAAAAATCTCTGTAAATCACTAACTGTGTTTTATATAGCATAAAACACAATTAGTAGTGTACAAAAAAAATTAATGGTGTAAGAATCACCACTGTAAAGGTTATATAGCATAAAACACAATTAGTAGTGTACAAAAAAAATTAATGGTGTAAGAATCACCACTGTAAAGGACAACGGCATAAAGTAAGGCTTTTAGTTATACCCATGAATGACACCAAATACAAAAGGAAAAACATAGTGAATTATACACATTTTTTAACACGTATAGACAATTTTAGTGCATTAAACGAAGCTTAACATGTACGACACACGTTAGACAACCCCATTAATATATCTCTCCCTCTATATATATGTGCTTGTATTGATGATAACAACAAAGAGTTGTATGTTCACATTAATGCAAGCACACTAGTAAGCAAGTAATGCGACCCTGTAGAAATCGTCAAGAGACAACAAACTGAAGATTCAAAGATCCCGTTATTATTATCTATTTCACACAGCAGGTAACTAAAGACACCTATTTTTCTTGACATATGATGTTTGGTACAAAATGTAGTTTCAGTTACAAAAAATGAACAAAAAAGACGAAAACATATAGTAACAAATTGCTGCAATTCCTTTGGAATAATTGAATAAGAACTCAAACTACGCGTTAACAAAACTTTCTCTAATCTACAACTTGAAAATGCTCGCGTTTCTTTGTACCTTGAACTCTATGTTATCCACTAATACACAGTGCTCAGATATCAAGTCGGGACTCTGGAGCTTTTCATATATGTGTGTATGCATGCCTGTATGTGTATAGAGGGGATACTATAGTAGTTACAGGGTTTTGAGGAATAGGCTGGTGAGACCTTAGCTTCATTTTCTTACAAATGGTTTTTGGCAGACAAGAAGCCGTTGGTCACTGCCATTTTCTAGATCAATTACTCTAGCTTCCCATCGTATTTGAGTAGCAATCATTCGTGCCGTCTCTATAGGCCCTAACTTATCTGAAAGAACAACCCAACCCTGAAAAAACAAATTTTGAGTCACGGTTCAATAAATTGTATGATATAATGCATTGATGCAACGGGGACTGTGTTTCAAAAGTGGCAATTTCAACCCATTAAAGAATGAAAGAATCAGCGTGGGTTACGTCTCATCTCAAACGGGCCAAACGATAAAAAAGGTTCTCCAGCGTAACTTTAATACTAGAAGTTTTCTATATAAGTATTGTAAAAAGATGGTTTTTATATGTATACTTTTTATGCATTAACTATTTAAACATTAATGTCCAACAACAGGGCAGATAATTGATGTTACGGGATATAATATAAAAGATACCTCAGGACGTAAAATACGATCCATCTCCAATAGTAAGTTTTTCATGCTGCAGCCCTCTGTGATAAGGTTTGAGAGGAGCCCATTTGCATGAACCATGTCATATGTCCGTGGATAAGTGGGAAATGGTTCACACCTATGTTCCGAAACAAAGAATATAGTGAATTAATTACTTCTTAGCCTTTTGTCATATTGAATTACAATCTCCATTTTCAGATGTCACGTCAAAAAAGAAGAGTCTTTTAACAAATTTCTTAAGCTATGAAAGCCAAATTGCACATATTCACCTTTACAACTTATATAAGTATAACCTCTTAAGTTTGTTCAATAATATACCTTCAGTTTTATCCCTATTGGAGCAGTTACAGTAATAAAATAAAACATTATCATAGAAGTTCGTGACCATCAAAAGTTAAACTTCATCCATGCTAACAAGTTACAAGTAGGATTCAAAGAGTTAGATTGATGTTGTTTGTGTAATCATATTTAATGCACTAATTATTCACAAACAAAATAAAATGGGCAAAAGTGTTTGCAGGTAACTCAAAAGGTTTTACCCATTACCTAACCAGCCCCCTATGACCTGTACTGTTGCAACATCTAAGATTCTGTAACAGATTACAATAAATCATGTAATAATCCTTACCAGTCATGCAAAACACCAGCAAAACCCTGATCAAGTATGAACGGGAGTGTATAATGAGTCCCGAGAGGAACCACATTCATCACCCACACCGCCTTTCCTGCTTCTAAAAATGCGGAATTTAAGCCCCCATAACGTGCATTCATGTCCATCACATTCCGTATCATATTATATGGAGGTAACGGATCTTCTTCCCCGGGCCTTTTGGGATGATCAGAAAAAATCAAGGGCGTAAGCAAAGACCAATAATTTCTCAAAGCTAACCGTGAAGACTCAAGGTCCTCATAGAATTCATCCTGCTGAATATCTGTATGAATAAACATATATCAGTTGGTCGATATCTTACGGATGCTAATAATTCACTAAATATGTGCAGGTGATATCAACAGTCAGGTTATATATACAAATTATTATATCCTACATCCGTAAATAAATGCACCATCAGTAGGCATATAGTTTAATGACAGAGCTTCACCTAAAGATGGAAATTTTCACCCATTAACCTAGAAATGAGTTGATTTATTATATATCATACCTCTAATGGATCAATGGGTTGACTCGAAAGTGATGTGAAGCTTTTTAGAATTCTAGAATATCTTAAATTGCTTTATTTAAAATATTATATTAGTATTCTAACATTATAGGTTTGCAGGTCAACCCAGACGACCTGTTTTGACCCCCATGAACATTACCGATTCAACCCATTACCCAACTTGCTATACCCGCTCATTTTCTACCTCGAGTTTCATCTTAAGTCATATATCTAAAGTGCCCCTTAACTAAACAATATAATAGAAGCTTGTGGACCCAAAGTACTGTCTCAATAATATACTGCAACAAGTACTGAAAAGGAAATAATAAGTAGGGTTTAGTGTCTGAAAATGCATCTAACTTATACCCGATGTCTATTGTGTGTACCCAACTTACGTTTGCTATTTTTAATGCATCAAACTTTCAAAAAGAGTGTATTAGTGTATTTTGGTGACGTTTCGATGATGTGTCAAACTCTTCAAATGACACGTGTCACCTTAAACGAGCGACACATCAGCAAAATACATCAAAACACCATTTTTGAAAGTTAGATGCATTAAAAATAGCAAACGTAAGTGTGGTACACACAATAGACATCAGACACAAGTTAGATGCATTCCCAGACACCGACCCCTAATAAGTAATATAGGAATGGATGCTTGTCAATAATGAAACTTTTGCATTTATTTTGGAGTGGGGGAAAATAACATGCATGAGAACAATACTTACCATGAAATTCCAGCTCAGCAGGGCTTATGTGAAAACCGGAAGACCTGTTCTGAATGGGGACCCAACGTCTGCTAGCAGTTCCTTCTATACAAGATGCAAGTGGCTGATAATATGATTGAATATCTTCATGTGCTCCTCCACACGGTGGAATCACACCCTTCTTGCTGCAATTTAAAACCAAATAAATATTACTTAGATGTTCATTGATCTTTACTACGAATCTAGGAGGAGATAATTCTTATAGTTAAACGTTTATTAAGAAATTAAAAGATGATTATTCAGACCTCTACAGATTATGATGGAACTCTTAAACTAGTCATTTTGATAAGTAATTTATCAAAACAGATCTGGTATGAAATTTGTCATTCCCATATATTTACATAATCTAAAAACAATGATATTTTAGATATATAAAATGCAAACCAAGACACATGTTATACACTAATATGCAACTAGCCTCACCCAGATGAGTAGCATTGAGGATCAGTAGTTTTCTGCCATACGAAAGTTTCTTCTTGTTGAGCTATTAGCGTCCAGCAGATCTTCTGAGTGAACTTTTCAATAGGGCTGGTCATGCTTCCCTGCTTTGTACTTAATGAACCTCCATGTAAAACAAAGTAACCTCCAGGCTTCAGGATCCTATCAGCTTCAATAAGAAACATTCCATCTGTTTCATAAAAAAAATCTTTAGAGACGAACGAAGCAACAAAATCTTAAGATCGATGAACATGTAAGTAATATTTATTCGGTTCTAAATTGCAGCAAAGGTGTGATTCCAGCGTTTTGAGGAGCACATGAAGATATTCAATCATACTATAAACCAATAAGTAACACTAGTTAATATTATAATTTTTAAAAAATTTTAACAGCTAGTTTTCATAGTTTATGGGGTATCAGGAAGTGCAATAAAAAAACTACATAACTAGAATTTGATGGTCAGATGTTTGAGTGTTTAACGGTTAACCAACACCAATGTGGGCTAGTGGTAAGGCATCCTGATGTCCTCGCAAGAGGTCTCAGGGAAAATCCTCATCCGTTTACCCATTTTAGATGCTTGAGTGTTGGTTAAATCCTAGTTATTCGAAGAACTTCAAATTGAAAAAGACCAGAAAGGACAGTTATGTCGAAGGAAAAGAGATTTTTTGTGAAATGAGCATAAATTTTCCTTGAATAATGTTAAAAAATGTGTAAACAGCTAATTCCAGTCTACCCTCAGAGAATCAGTTTTTCTCGAAGTACCTTAGAACAATCGATCTAATATCATATGATACAGGTGGAGGCTAGTCTATAGAATATATGTCAATGATTAGATTATATTAAAGAAAACCAGCTCAACTACCTTTTTTGTCCCATAAGATACCACATTGTGCACAGTGAACCATGTCATACGACAATGACGGAAATGGAAGTTTTCTTGATATGAAGTTGCCAATAATTGCTGGAAGACCTCTTTCAAGGGATAACTGAACTTGACTACCCGTTAACTCATATGCAGCCATACATACAGCCATTAGTTTCAGCGACAGTAAATGAGCCCCAAAGCTACCAAACCCACAACCAATATCAAGCACCGTACGTACCTGTATAAATAAAAAGTGAATTAAACACAATGTGCAACTGAACAAATGAAATATTCAAATCGGTACTTACACCAGCTTGAAGGAATTCAGCATCACTACCCAATCCTATCATCTCTGCAACTTGGTGGGAGTATTCTTTAACACCGTCAAAAAGTAACCCGTCATCTGAGTGAAATGAAATTTGATTCTCTTCCAATAGCATTAACCTAAATGACGTGTAAGGGGAAGTATAAATAAAATGCGCATATCAGTTAACATACACATAAAGAAGAACTCCTTCATCTGGAAACAAATGAATTACCTTTTTGTCATACTTCCAGAGGAAAGAAATTGGTCTTTGCTGATCTTGACATTTGCATTCCATATTACATCTCTGCCAACGGGCCAACTCAGAGGAGTTTTATAATCTCTTGGAGGGCGTACTAAACACTCTTCTTGGTCACGTGATAATAGTTCACAATGCCGATCAAACTCCTCGCCATCTTTAAACCCCGTTAACAGATTCGCAGACACATTATAGCAAGGCACATAATGTTCTCTTTCTCTCCCACAAAGACTAAACTCCTTCAAACTACCATCTCCAGAAGATAAACTCGTTAACTCCAAATAATCACTTGCTGTTTGCTCCTTTAACCTTCTATAGTTTGTATAAACGTCCGATTTTATACTAACAGTGACAGACTCAAATGTGGTAAAAGAAGACGAACGCAACAAAACTACAAGTGCAAGAACACTAACAAAACACAGAAGCAACCAACTCCACGGCGGTCTAGGACCGAAAATTACGGAAAGCTTATGAAACAACAACGGTCTTCTCATATCTAAACCGCACAAACTACTTCCACCTATAGGTTTAAACTTAATATGTCAACTGAATTACTACAATATCTATACTTTAATGACAAAGATCAGCACAATGACGTCATCAAGACATCAAGCTACCACAATTGCCATAGATCAGGCAAATAAATGAACAATCACACTCATATTTCTAAATCTAGATACAATATATTTCCAATTATAGTAATCTAAAAATGTCAGCAACAAAATCTTCAGATCAACCTGAAAATATCATCACAATGCACGAATTAAAACTTGAATTCACTCATAAATGCACAATATGCATCAAATTCATCACGGATCTGATCCGTACAACAAATCAAAACTCGGTGAATTGATCACAATTCAGTTGAATATAAATCATACAATAACTATAACAGTTAGGGTTTGAGTGAATTACCAGCTCGTTGAGTGTAGATTGAGCTCAAATCATACAGCTCTAATTCGCAATTAACAACAAAAAAGGTGAGTAACAGCAGTTAATTTGATATATTTATTATTTATAGTAATGTGAGAAGAAATTGAGATTTAATGTTCAGTACAGAATACAGATAGATACAAAGGGGATACATACAGATTAAAAACAAAAAGAGAAATTTTGAGTAATAATGGTGGATTATTATAAAATAAAAATGAAAAAGACAATAAAAATAAAATAAAAATAAAATTTAAATAATAATAGTAATGATATGAAAGTGTTTGGGGGAATGAATAATTGTGGTGCATGACTTTATGGTGTGGTGTTTTATTTGGTAGCTACTACAGTATTTTATTGTTAGGGTATTTTCTGTTCATTCGTAATAAGAAAGTATAAATCTCTTATAAAATTTGCATATTTTGTTGTATTTATTATTTGTGCTACGGATTTATAAAGTTGAGATATACGTGTTGAACGTCACCTCAAAATTCTGGATCCGCCTGATTGGGTATATACCAATATGCCGCAGCTTCGGGCCTGCCGAAGCTCCCGAAGCTCCGCCTAATATTAGTAGCTACGTCCGAGAGAATCTTTGACTGAAATACGGTAACCAAGGATGGGACTCACCACAGGGAATACTTTGGGTTACCAATAAAGTGTGTAAAGGTAAGGTCATGTCAAAAAAGAATAAAGGTAAGCTATCACTAAAAGAGGAAGGTCTGCTGCGCCACGCTGAGCTGCGGAAAGCAGACCAACTATTTATGGAAAGGGAATATTTGCTCTAGATTAGTATAAATATGCAGTATCAGCCCAAGGCAAAGGGACACAACACTTTTACTCACTCATATTACTTACTCTCTCTCTCTAGAATATTTACTCTCACAAGTCCGTAGCTTATTCTCTGACCACCACCTCTTGTCGGAGGTTCTCGGCCTCGTGGCGTACAAACCGTATCTACCTATAACGTAGATACGGGTACCAATTGGGAATCGCCAGCCGATAAGCTCTTAAGCTTCGGCCCGAGCACCTTCGTCCTAACCTATATCTCATGTTTGCAGCAAAGACCAAGCACAGGTGGACGAGACGCAGCTCTTGAGTATCGTCCAGAAGAAGGTTCTTAAGCTTCGTCCTGGGGCTGCTGGTTTTTGTATCAACATTTGGCGCCATCCGTGGGACCGGCGTAAACAAGCCCGTCTCACCCATTTTTCTTTCAGATCCGGTCGAAATCGAAAGTGTTGTCCGAATAACAGGGGCGCTATATGCCGGAATAAGAGGACAACCGGAGGTGGTTACTGACGAAGCTCACATAACGGTCATATTGTGGAGCTTAACATCTCACATCCGAAGCTTAACTTCCGGAGCTAAGTCTCGTCTAGCCGGAGCTCCTTACAGTTAACTCATATATTCAGCCGGAGCTGAACTCCACCTTCGGATCTTCACCTCCATCAGACCCGACCGTAACCGATGGTGGTTTTCGAATAAAAGGTTCTGGATCGATCTCATCTTTATAAGCGTTATTATTGTGTTTACTTTTAACAAATCATCAAGAACGTACACACTAGTGTTAAAGCTCAGTTTCGGTTTGTTTTCTTCAAAAACCGAATAAACACACCCAAGTCTAAGACTTCATAACCATTTTTTAGAAGATTCCTTACAAGGAAAAGATTTAAAATCGTATTTTATGAAAAACGGAGCAACTTTAACTCACTTTTGAGAAATAGATAACATTCGTACTCACCTCCGTCTATCGAATATAATCTTTTTCTTATATACTCAATATAAAAATGTGCTTATTTTGCATAAAAGAGCAAAAAAGAATGGTTAAATGAAGAACGCAGATGACCAATTCAGTAAGTCTTATGTACTAGAATAAACATGTAATGTTGTGAAAGGAGTCTTCTACTTTGCTTCATTATATTTAATCGGAAAAGTACAAGGGACCATGATTTTATCGGATAGAGTTTGTCCCCTTTTCCGATGGACCATGATATAAATATATTGTACAACGCATGAGATACTATTACATGTTTTTACAACCTAGCATGAGGCTTGAGAAAAGTGTCCGTTTCGGATCAGTGTCTTCGGTTCAAAACCTTCGGGTCGAATCACCTCAACGTAACGAGACCATCAGAAAGTCCGGTTCTAAACCTCCGGTTCTAAACCTTTTCAACGCCCAGCACACCACCTTAGGGTATTGACCTTCATCTGCCCCCCTTCGGTGCGCCATTTCCGCCATAATCACATCCAGTCGTTTGACGGAATATGCGTCCCAGCTGACCGGAGTTGCATATTAACCAGGGCTCGTCTTGTCTGAAACTCACTCTAAAAAATCGAAGCTACATGCCTACCGAAGCTTGTCTTGATGGACGTCTATTCCATTCTTCCCTGAGCGCCTAAGCTCATCAGTTAGCCGGAACTCACATCAAGATGCGTCTTAAAAATTTTGGTCATTTCGTAAGCTCCGTGCTAGTTACCGTTATCTGAATGCGAATATGGTCAATTCCCGTCAACCTATACCTTCATATCTTCACTTTTGTCAAGCTTACTCCATGCGTAACTCATTTCGGAGCTACATCTTTATTTGAGCTCGCTTTACATGAAGCTTCATTTAAACAGAGCTCACATCCTCTCCCGGTGTCCGGAGCTTACTTCATCCGGACCTCGTTATTCACAAAATATATCGATTCCAAAGCTCGTTATCGTCGAAGCTCATACATTCCGAAGTTCTTTGTTGTTGGAGCTCATCCCAATTGAAGCTTGTATGACCATTAATTATTTACCAACTTGTCCATTCCGGACCTTCATGGTCGAAGCTTACCTTCTTGGTCGGAACTTACCTACGCGGTCGGAGCTTATTCTATGATAGCAGCTAGTTTTGAAACTCACACTTATCAGTAGTTAAATTATTCCAAAGCCCATATTTTCAAGGCTTGAGCACATTAGACAGAGTATATCCCAAACGATGTCAGGACTCGGCGTTGCTTGTTCGACCGAAGCTTATTGTCTAACATAAGTTTGTTTATCCGAAGCACATCTCCTCCGGAGATGCATCTTAACCGAGTCGCGTTTTAACTACAATGTGTTTTAACCAGAGCTGCGTTTGATCCGAGTAGTGCTTTCAAAGCCGGAGCTCGTCTTACCCATTAGTAGCTCATCGCTGACAACACAATTATGAACCTATACTAACCGAAACTAGTGTTCGAGTACCAGGTTCTGAATCAATCTCATCTTTGAAAGCTTTATAGTTGTGTATATCTTCATCTTTAAAAACACACGCTCGTGTTAAAGCTCAGTTTTTCCTCAAAAACCGATAACACACTAAAGTGTATAAGACTTTACTATAAATTTTTGAGAAAATTCCTTACATAAGAAAGATTACATATTGTTTTTTATGAAAAGCTAGTCAATTATTACTCACATTAAAAACATAATCTTGGGTATAAACAAGGTATACGTGTTTGTGAACTTAGATCCACCATATATCTCCATATTTTGTATACATGGCCAACTGTTAGTCGGTATTTGGACCACAAATAAAACTATGTTCACTTCCCAAATTTTGAAAAGTAATAGTAACCACCTAAGAACACTTATGGGCTAAATAAATCTACACTCCAGTCGCAGCTACGGTTATACCGCCCAGATGCATCTACCCTAAAGTCGCACCTTAAGTCACACATGTGGCTATGCCGTCCAAATAAATCTACACCTTCGTCGCACCTTTGACTATACTCCCCTGATGCATCTATCCTAAAGTCTCATCTGTGGTTATACCGCCCAGATACATCTATGCTTCACTCGCACCTGCGGCAAAGAAGCTCAACCTCACTTTTTCGGGTCTCAAAGAATCGCATGTCACTAGTTACCACAATAACTCAAATCGTTTTCTCTTTCATAAAGGTTTTCTTTTTCATAAACGAGTTCGGTTGGCCTACCGTTTAGTTGTAGCTGAGTCTTAACCAGTCGAAGCTCGTACAAATGACAGATGTATCTCAAAGTTACGATTAACTCCTAAGAATCTCATTTGACGCACCTTCACATCCGAAGCTCATCCCTCTGGAGCTGAGACTCAGGCAACAAGCTCGTCAAAGCTCACTCCCGGCGGAAGGTCTTGAAAATGTCCATAAGTTAAACTTTCGTTGCCTAAAACTGTAATAAACCATTAGATGGAAGTTACTATCCTGAACACACAGTATGAAGCTCCCCACCTCGATCTTGCAATTCGAAGCTCATCTTAATTGGAGCTCGTGTTAAAGTTTATCACGTTTTTATCCGGATCCTAATCCTCACATTCAATCCTAACTTAATAGGATATCGTCTTATAAGAACCAATTCCGACATTTGATTCAATCGGAGCTTGTCTCACTGTGATCAAAGCTAATTTCAACCTTATCCAAAGCTACCTTCCGGAGCATATGATTCAAAGTTTAGCTCATTCAAAGCTTATCGTTTAGCTCGGAGCTCCATCTCGATCAGATCTCGTTTCAATAGGAGACGTTTCTTTCCTATAGCTTATGTTGAACTCCATGTTACCAGGAACTTACTCTGAAACAACATTTAAAACGGTGCCACATCTTAAACAAAGCACGTCTTAATTAAAGCACGTTAACATAAGCTGCAGTTTAAATGACGCTTCATCTTAACAGGAGTTGCACCTTACCGGGAGTTACGTTATTTGAAGCTCGTATTTTAGAAATTTGCTTACCTTAACTAGGGCTTATCCTTTTCGAGGCTTAGTCCGCAACTCATGTTGAACAGGTCTAACTCTGAACGTCGTGCTCTTCCTAGATCAACCTACTTGTATTACAACCTTCGGTTTACAACCTTCTTTCCTGACTTACGGTTTCGAACCTTCCTGGTTCACTTTCCCGATGCTAATATTTTATGGACTTCTATCAATGGACCTCCGTCCGACATTTACCTCTAGATACTGACCTCCGGTGCTACTCAAATCACAGCACATGTTCCTTATACTCATGTTCCATCTAGTAAGGATGGAACTCATGTTTCATCTAACGATGGGCAATATGATGTAACTTATGTTTCATCCAACAACACAACAAAGAATGAAACCCATGTTTCATTTGGCGATGATCCAAAAGGATCGAGCTCGCGTCCCATGACTGACACAATATAATCTAGCATCATATTTATTGAATGCATATCACGCTAGATTGGGGGACAACACTGGTATGATACCGCTTATGAGTAAACTGTTTGCGTTAAAGAAATGTGATATACGCATACAAATACTACTCCATTAAACATCGTGGTTGGGCAACTTCTATACGCAGCTCTGTACGTGCGATGCACACATGATCCTGCTTGGTTCCATTGGTTGAGCAACCTGTCGAATTAGCTCAGTTCCACGGCATACACATATTCTATGGATTGAGCAACTGCTCTGACTAGCTCCATGTTTTAGGCAATGGCCTCGACACTCACGGGTTACATTTAGACCAAGCGTAGGCCAACGGACGATCTCCGATGGTCGGACGTATTACCACAAGCGTACTATACGCACACGATCGACATATTCTCGTAAACACATGGTTCGGGTCACTTTACTAAAAAACGTAGCTTCGGTAGTGATGCTTACCGAAACATATACCCGCGTCCATCTAACGCGGAGGGCACCATTCTCAGAAAGTGTTACATGTAAAACAATATAAAACCTTCTTCTTGTATACGATACGGTACGATGGGTCGTTTGATATTTGTTGATGAATATTTACTGAACACATTTTCACAAGAAGCTAGGTGTTGTTATTACTTTAACATCTTTCAAACTTATCTCGCTGATCACGGGATAATAAGCTGGCGAAGTCGAAAGTTCCTTCGTGCAGTAATATACCTATGGCATAAGCCTAAGTATCAATGGTTGAACAGCCATTCAAAAGAATACGTTCTATACATACGTGTATATACATTCAAGATATCTAAACAAGTAAGTCATGCATGCAAAGGAACAAGCAAAAATGGCATAATGAAAAGAGAGAAAAAGTGAAAGCGTTACGTAACAAAGGTACATCATGAGCACCACGAAAAGTAGCAAATTGTTCACTGCGGATCCAAAAGAAAGATGCAGCTCACACGCTGCACCATCAAAACACACATAAATAAACAGCGGCAAACACCTTCACCTGACCTACGAGATGGAGGTGTGGAGGTCAAAAACATTCATCTATATATAGTCTAGCACACGTACGTTAAAACGAACGTACACTAGACTGGGGGACATGATTGGGTATATACCAATATGCCGCAGCTTCGGGTGACGCCGAAGCTCTATCTTATATAAGTAGCAAGTGTTAGCTTAAGTCTATAATACATGCATCTACAATGCATATACACTAGACTGGGGGACATGATTGGGTATATACCAATATGCCGCAGCTTCGGGCCTGCCGAAGCTCCCGAAGCTCCGCCTAATATTAGTAGCTACGTCCGAGAGAATCTTTGACTGAAATACGGTAACCAAGGATGGGACTCACCACAGGGAATACTTTGGGTTACCAATAAAGTGTGTAAAGGTAAGGTCATGTCAAAAAAGAATAAAGGTAAGCTATCACTAAAAGAGGAAGGTCTGCTGCGCCGCGCTGAGCTGCGGAAAGCAGACCAACTATTTATGGAAAAGGAATCTTTGCTCTAGATTAGTATAAATATGCAGTATCAGCCCAAGGCAAAGGGACACAACACTTTTACTCACTCATATTACTTACTCTCTCTCTCTAGAATATTTACTCTCACAAGTCCGTAGCTTATTCTCTGACCACCACCTCTTGTCGGAGGTTCTCGGCCTCGTGGCGTACAAACCGTATCTACCTATAACGTAGATACGGGTACCAATTGGGAATCGCCAGCCGATAAGCTCTTAAGCTTCGGCCCGAGCACCTTCGTCCTAACCTATATATCATGTTTGCAGCAAAGACCAAGCACAGGTGGACGAGACGCAGCTCTTGAGTATCGTCCAGAAGAAGGTTCTTAAGCTTCGTCCTGGGGCTGCTGGTTTTTGTATCAACACCGCCACTTGCTAGAGTTATAGAGTATGGCTTAAGTTCGAAATTGTGATTGAAGCTGAAGTTGAATTTTTCAAACTACTTAAAAAACTTCTCTAGAAAGAAATCCTTGAGGATTTATTTTTCAATAATCTCGTATATTTTTATTGTCAAACATAGATAACGATTGAGATTAATAAAAACCAGAAGCTCTTAATCCCCCATAAATCTTACGCCAAACATACCCTTATATTTATTTGTGGTGAAATAAGTAAGATTTATCCCTCCTTAGGAACTAACGATGTATACGTATAGTATATGAGATGAGATATATTTAATGAAACGATAACTAAAAAAGAACACATTTTGTCATAATGACATAGCTATCAGCACTAATTATATCATTGGTAAATATGCATCATATATTCCAATGATAATAACGTACTAAATTTGTTAGTTTCGTGAACGTGACAATATGTATAATGTCAGCTTCAACAGATACCGATGATCGTGACATGAGTTTCTAAATTCGTTTTTCCTTGATTTTGTATTAATAGGTTTCTTTTAATTTATTAAATAAAATAAATAAATAATTTATTATGATAAAGACCGCTAACAAATTTTGTGTATATATTATAGTAACGTTTTCGGCCCTGTTAAACACAGGCCGGAAAAATTCGTATCTTTTAAGATGCATATGTGTCGTTTTAATACTAGTGATAGAAAAATTGACACACATTATAATTAAAAATTATATTATTTCTTTGTCACTTTCTTTTACATGTATGTGATTTTTCATTTTTTTAACTTGCTTTTCTCTGAATTCATCACTCACTTTCATTCGGATAGGGCTAACAAGAAAGTCAAAGCGATCTCCTCAATCGGGATCTACATGCGCACTATTCATTGATTCCACTACATTGTTGTTATAACTACTTGTACACCTTTCATTTATACCAACATAGTTTATGACATATGTACGTTTGTTAACTAATTGAAATATAACTAGAATTTCATGCCCTCGCGTTGCGACGGGATGTAAAAATGTTTTTTTTTTTAACTTTGATATGAAATTTTCAATCCTAGATAAATGGCTATATTTGATTTCTACCCTTTTTTATATAAACTAAATGTGAGTTCACATCTTTTGATTATTATACTTATAAAATGTGTGTAATTCGTAAGTCTTGAGGCATTATAATTTATAGTTCAAATTATATTCCAACCCGATCCCCGAGTGAAAATCATGTATTCATAATATAGACTTTAATTTTCTTTAATAATTATAATTTTGTATATTCATAATATAATTGCACTTTGCGACATTTACATTCATGTAAGGAAAAAAGGGAAAAAATATATAGGTTGCATTTATTAACTTAATTTACTTTATGTACGTCTCCCAAAACCGAATAGACTTTCATTACACGATCAATAGATATACATAGTGTTTTAACCAAAGTTGTCAAGATCAAAATGTTACTTAAGATCATTTTTATCTTTGCAAGATCAAGATCATAAAATAAAATCGAGATCGTAAGACCCTACTTTAATAAATAATATATATAATACGTATTTTATACATAGATTTATTATAAAACTAAAATGATCATATAATCTTGGTTACTTTTAACTTCTGAAATGTTTTTTTTTCTAAACAGTGTATTCATTTCTAAACTTTTGAAATGTCTTTTTTCTTTTTTTCGCTAAAATGCGATTGTATTGTAGTCCGTCAAAAAACTAAAATAATATTTTCTTTTTTACTTTGCAACAATAACAATGAACTTGCAAATATAAGATAACGCAAATTGTTAATTTCTTTTTTCAAAATAACAAAATTAGTTCCTAACTCATACTACACGATTTGTAAGAATGATAGAAATTAATTGATATTAGGGGGGGTTTTAAAACATTATATATAAGTATTTGTTTAATGTTAAATGGGAGGGGAACACCCGATTTCTCATTAAAACTTGAACTTGTGATATAATCATGAAAAGTCAATCAAATACTATCTAACATTATTATAATTATTTTGTAAGCAAAGAAAAAAAAATGTATAAGCTATTAGTTAAAAAAAAGGAAAAAAAAATAAAGTTAAAATATAAAGGGTGAAAATGGGAAATGTTAAAACCTAAAGGGTAGAAAATAAAAGTGTGTTAATAGTTGGGACGAAGAAAATGAAAAGTAGTTAAAAGTTAAAGGGTAAAAAGGAAAAATATTCTAAAAGATAAGGGGTACAAATTCAAAAATTAGAGGATAGAAAATAAAAAAGGTTTAAAACTTTAGGGGGTGAAATGAAAAAGGATTAAAAGTTAAAGAGTAGAAAACAAAAAAGGATCGAAAGCTAAATGGTGGAAAATGAAAATTAAGGAACTACTATTCATAGTAGTTCCTTAATTGATATTAGAGGGAAATAATCGTGTAAGGCTATGCTAAATGAAATAAAAAGGGGTTCATGTGAGGCTATTATTGACACATACTATCATCAACTATGTCCATGTTAGATTGATTCTACACCGTTAAAGTGTGCATATTATAAATCCAATATCAATAACGAGCGATACGAAAAATGTATATAAACCGAAAGTTTAGGCTTACAAATAAGTTTAACCAAAACCGGCAATCCTATAAATACACTACAATTATACATTCAAATGTTATATTATATAAATACACTAGATTATAACATGCGGAATTCGCGGGGCTACAACATGAAAATGCATATAAAGAGTTACATTTATTAACTAGACATAGCCAATGGGTTAAGTTAATTGATTTTAAAATTAATTGGATAATTCGGGGATTTTGAATTAGATTTAAACAGGGGGTAATTAGGTAATTTAAGCACATATAATGAGACTTATTACATGAACATTTAAGGGAAATTAGATCAATGGTTATTAAGTAAGTAGGCCAATTAATTGAAAAGGTATGAACAAATTAAGAGGGGTTAATTATAGATTGTCTACATAATTTCAATTTTCTTATAAATATATAAAGAGATTATACATATATTTATGTAAGTAACGGTGTATATATCATTAACTTTAACTTGAACCTTCCAAGCTGAAGTAATCATATAAAGAAAAAATACAAGACATTATGGCAATCACATGTAAAAGGCAAAACAGAATATGTAAAAGCCTGAATGCTCATGATTAATGGCCCAACTCACTTTACGCCTATGTTCCTTATTTGGGTGTTATCGATATCAACAGTTCATTTTCGGAAAAAAGGACATGTGTCTGTCTAAACGTGTGGAATCAAACTCTGTAAAACCACATTTTGACAGACGTCAAGAATTAAGATACTATAAAAATCAGATTCCCATATTAGGTGAATAAGAATGATTCCTCTCTCCCAACGTCTCAATTAAATTCTCCATTTTGACTTTGCACAAAATTTTAAAATTCTTTACTAACTATACTTTTCATCAATCAAATTACAAATCTACCACTAAAGTGTTTTCGATCGGTTGAAACATAAAAGTTGACACTTATTTGGGACAACCCCGAATAGTAAGTTGATACTTGGGGTGGGATGAGAGGTGTTCACGCGGTTGGGTTTCGGTTTAGTAAAGTTATTTGGGTTGGTTTGTTCGGTTTCTAAAAAAATATAAACAGCCCAATACCAAACAAAAACTATACAATCCCAATCCAAACCAACCACATAACAACTGGTTTAATTGATTTGGGGCCCATTTATCCGAACTTGTGATAACAGTTACAAAAAAACAAATAGAACTCTAAGTGAACTCAACTTTGATGCGACATTAACTCAATCTTCTTCGGGAAATGGAAAGGAAGTATAATTATAATATATAGTAAAATGTCATCGATGACAAATATTGAACTCATGAATTATCAGTTCCATGTTACTTTTCTTAAATAGGTTATTGACTCTGAATGAATAACAAGTATAGGGTAACTTGAATTCTTAAACGAATTAAACGGAATGTAATAGTGAAATATGATTAAAATAAATGGAATCTGTTACTATTAACATGGACACAACGAAAAGGGAGAAATCCCATGAAATGGTAAGTCTGTGAAAGATAGATACAACATAATAACATTACTGTAACTATTAGCAACTATTATGAGATTTTGCATACAATTAGCCCTATCAATTCATTAATATGTAGAAAAGGAGTATACTAACACGAGTCCCAAAGGTGGCGTCGGTTTTTCGTCGGTGCAAACCGACGGAACCGACACCGATGGCACGGGCCGTCGGTTTCAGTCCGTCGGTTTGCTCCGTCGGAATTCGGACGGATCGTCGGGTGTGGGCGTGGGTCCGTGCGTGGGGCTGAGTGGAATAAAAAAAATAGTTGTTTAAATTTTGAGCCGTTAGAAAGTTCAAAAAAAAAATAAAAAAAAACGGTAACATGGCAACAGTTACTTTTTTTTTTAATATATATATATTTTTTAAAAAAAAATCTATAAATGCAACACTTATCTATCACATTTTACACACTCAAACATCACCAAATCTCTCATATTTCATCATTTTCTTTCCAAAAAAAATGTCAAACAACAACACCAACAATTCCAAATCCAAATCCAAATCCAAACCCAAATCAAACCAAAATGATCAAGAACAAGTTGGCTACGATATGTGGCAAAAATTGATGAACAACCCGCTACCAAATCCAAATCACTTTCAACCTCCACCGACGAGTTTTGCGCAATTTGCACCTATTGCAAACCCGTATCATATGCCACCCGACGACCCCCGAAGAAATTACCAACATCCCGGGTGGTATCAAAACCCGCAATTCACACCTTCCATGGATTGGTCACCAAACATATACCACGGCACAACCTCATCAAACTCACACGGCTTCCAATCAACACCTTCCCGTCACTCACAACCTCCACCAACTCAAAATTTCATCGTACCCGAAACCCAACATCAACACCTTCTAGAAAGCTCCGACGAAACCGAGCCCGAGTACGAGCCCGAACCCAAACCCGAGGCCCAACCCGAGCCCAAAAAGAAAAGGGGTAAAAAACCAAGAAAAAATCTGGACGCACCAATTCGGGTTCATGTTAGGTGGTCCGACGAGGAAGCGATAATCTTGGCAGAACGGTGGATACATTGTTCCGAAAATGGCGTCATCGGAAACAATCAAACAAATGAGAGTTTTTGGAGAAGTGTCAAATCGGATTACAATTCGATTGTTCCAACGAAACGTAACCTCTACCAACTAACGGGCAAATGGAACAAAATAGCTCACGACGTGCGAACCTTCGAAGGCCATCACAGAAAGTTTAGGAAGGTTTACCCTCAAAGCGGTGCCGGGGAGAAAGACGTGATGGATGCGGCCAAGAAAGGTTTTTTTGGCCAAAAGAGAAGGAAATTTATTTACGAGAGTTGTTGGGAGGTTCTAAGACATTTCCCAAAGTTCTTCACCGAGCAAGGCGTGATGAGCAACAAACGCCCTTTCCTACCCGAAACCGAACCCGAAGCCACTGATCTTGGCTCGAACGACAACCCGACGCCGTCGTCTCTAGAAGCCAACATGAGAACCTTATTCCGCGACGACCCGATACGTCGTCCACCGGGTCGAAAAGCGTCAAAGACTTCTCAATCTTCGGACGCCGGTTCTTCGTCACGAAGTAGTGTAGTGTCCGAAAAACTCGAAGCCATCGAAGCGATTAAAGCACAAGCCCTAAAAGCCACGGACACACTTGAAATAATTAAGAAAAACAACATAAAAAAAACGGCGTTTAAGGCTTTGAGTTTTCTTTGCAAAAGTCTTCCGAAACGGGCCTCCAAAAAGGAATTAAAAATTATCAAGTTGGCACGCAAAGAAATCGTTGAAGAATTTGGAAATGTCTACAAAATGACAAATGAAGATGAAGACGAGAACGAGAATGAGGCCGCGGACCAAGACGAAGAATCGAGCTCGGATTAGGCTTGTTTAAATTTAAATAAATGTACTTTTATTTTTAGTGTAATGTTTTTTTTTCTTTTTAGGAATTTAATATTTTTATTTTTTAGGATTGTAATGTTTTTATTTTTTAGGTTTTAATGTTTTTAATTTTAATGAAATGTGTTTTATTTTAATAATTGTGTATTATTTAATTTGGTTATTTAGTTGTGGGCCCTGAAAAATGAAAGTGACAAAAACTGACAGATGACTGTTGGGAGGGGCCTGTCAGTTTCTGTCAGTTGGGTGAAAAAGCTGACATGGCGCTGACGTGGCGCGTCAGTTTCAGTCACTTTCTGTCACCATTGGGAGAGGTCTAAGGCCACTAACATCGGTGTTGTCGGTCTGCTCGTCACTTGCAACCAACGACCGTCGCTCAAGTGACACGGATGTCAGCGCATCGTCACTTTGTGAAGGTTGGATATCCGACGAAGGTTTGAAGTTTTTTTTTTTTTTTTTTTTGTGTGTGTGTGTAACTAAAGATAAATGGGTAAATGTGGGATCCAAAAATTAAAGTGACGGGTTACTGATGGTAGTGGTCCGTCAATTTCAGTCAGTTTTTAAAAAAGCTGACGTGGCGCTGATGTGGCTCAGTCAGTTTCAGTCAGTTTTAGTCACGGATGGGAGTGGTCTAATATTGTATCAGGTTTCGGGTGGGCCCCAATATGAAATTTTCATACCCAAGGCCGAACCAAAAACCACTTTATAATATCGGTTAAAACCAAATAGTCGAACCAAACCTAAATAACCCAAAATCAGTTAAACTAAACCTATATGGGTCGGGCGGTTTTTCGGTTCAAACCGATTAATGAACACCCCTAGGTCACAGAGGGTGTATATATTTAAAAATGTAACAAATAAAGTGACCTGCGCATGTTTTTAACTCTATATTATTTATTGTTAAATTACATACGCATTCCATCTTTAGCCCTTTTAAGTTTTATCCCAACATTGATCATTATTACTCCATTTGTTTCACTCAAAATGTCTACTTTAAATAAAGTGACCTGCGCATGTTTTTAACTCTATATTATTTATTGTTAAATTACATACGCATTCCATCTTTAGCCCTTTTAAGTTTTATCCCAACATTGATCATTATTACTCCATTTGTTTCACTCAAAATGTCTACTTTAACTATATATACAATTCCAGTAATATTTACTAATTACACTTTTTATCAATACAATAACATGTTAACCCATTATAATAATTTAATGTCCGGTTCATAAGGGCAAAGAATTAAGATACGGATAAAATTATATGATGCACTAAATCTGAACCCTAATCAAAAGTTAAATGCTGAAATTGTCTACTCATCCTTCCCTTTCTAAGCCACCATCCCTCTGATCCCAAACCATTAGTTATTTAATCATAAATGAGAAAATTACACAAACCATCCTTTATGTTTGATCAAATTTCACTGACAGTTATTTAAACTAACGACCGTTAACTATTCGTTAAAAAGGACCACGTGCGATATTTTTTGATTTTTTTTTCCTTTGAGTAAATTATAATTTATAGAATATGTATACATACATTATTAAGTGCACTGAACATTAACTTAGAAAATTCATCACCAAATTCGGTTCATTCTCCGGTTAAACATTACTACCTCCGTCCCAAAATAATTGTCCAGTTTTGACTTTTTGAAGTATTTCATTTTCAACTTTGACCTTAAATATTTTTGTTTTTGTTATATATAATTGATGCAAAATATATGAATGAAATGGGTTTTAAATGTATTTTCATTAGTATACTTTTCATCAAGTATTACATAACATAAACAACAATATTTAAGGTCAAAGTTAAGAAATATTGACTTTAAAAAGTCAAAAGTGGACAATTATTTTGGGACGGAGGGAGTAATATTTAGTCACCACATTTTATCTTTTCCATCAATTTCATACTTAAAAAATATCTCAAACAAAAACCATAATCAAATATGTGAATCGTAAACTTTAAGATACGATTGTATGTTTGGATGGTGAAATATATTGGAGGATTGGATGTTGGTGGAGTTAGGTGTTGGACTATATATGATTTGATATTTCAGTGGAGAAGGAGGTCAAATTTGGAGATGCATTTGCTAAGTGAAATTGGAGTTGAGTATCTATACATATTTTAGATTTTATAATTTATCATTTATAATCTACTTAAAGAATAATAAATTAAAAGAATAAAAATATATCATGTATGGTCCTTTTTAACGAATAGTTAACGATTGTTAGTGTAAAGGACTGTTTGCGTAACAAGTTTCAAAATAAAGGATGATTAGTGTAATTAAAAAAGGTAAAGGACTACCAATGAAATTTGGTGAAAACATAATGGATGGTTTGTGTAATTTTCTCATCATAAATTAATGACGGTGATGTAATTCACATGTTAAATGAAATTCGGTTAACTTTCATCTACACTCATCTAGCATTAAGATTGTTCCAGACTTTCCAGTAACGATATCAATCTTTAAGACAAGATACACAAGTCTTGTGTATGTATGTTTTGCATTATGTAAGATGTTTTTCATTATAAACTGGGATGCTAAACCTAGACAACTAATAATAACATAATCACATCATCGTTAAACAAGATTTCATTTTCGTATGACTCAACTGGATTAACCAAAAAACCTCAATCCTCATTGCGCGACAAACAAGTCACTGAAGTTCAAGACAGTAAACCTTATTGCTCGTAAAGAGATAAAAAGTTGTAAAACAAAATCAACTGATAGAAAGCGAAAGTAGCAAAACTGCATTGCGCATGCATTTTGTTGGTATACAAGTTGTACAGGGAGAGAGAGGCTATACAAAAAGCCCTAGTTTTATTCTCAATTGGAAAGAAACCATGCTTTGTCAAAATCATATGATTTCTCTCTTTACCCACGTACCTTATACCGCGGGTTCTGAGAAATCGATGATGGTTATATAAGATAGTAAATATGATGAAAAACGAAGCTTCTAATAACGGAGCATGTAGGTACGGCGACGGAACCAATTGTAGTCGGGCAATAGTTTCACTGGTCCAGATGCTGCTATTGCAATATCCTGTAAAACATTCTCAGAAACTAAATTAATTTGTCTCAAAAGCGTGTTCTTAACTAATCAAAGAATGTATGTTTAGACAGAAAACTTAACGAATCACTTGATTGATATAAACCACATATAAATTTACTTGCGTAAATACTAATTACGTCTCAGCTCTCCATTTTCATAATCAATAATGGGTGAGCAGAAAGAGGCTTACCTGGTCAAATATGATCTTGTTGGCTACACGTTTAATGGTGGCAGCATCAACTGCGTCAATTCTGGCAAATAATTCAGCAAATGGAATTCTTCGGCCATAAGTAAGTAGCTGCAACAACAGAAGTGTCACGTATAACAGTTATGTCAACCATGAAAACATTATAAATTAGAATTGCAATTCACGTAGTGATTACACAACTTGTTCAGAAACCAGGTTTTTTGTTTTAAAACTGTATAGCAGTTGTCAAATACTGTTCTTCTATCAGTCAAATTCAACACATTTAAAAGCATAAACTAAAAGCCAGTATTAGAAGAGTAAATATTCTGCTTCAGCTGTACCTGGCGCCCAATGTCCTCAGCAGTAGCGCTGGTTCCATCAATATGGAGAAGCAATGAAGATTTCAGCTGCAACACATCATAACATTTGTGAGAGTCATATATAGAGTATGTGACACAAATCACACTATTACACATCATTAATAATTAATGTAGCTTAAAGTACTTCTTGATCAAGTCCAAATGGCATATAAACTCCAGTAGGATAAACAACCGATTCACGACCCAGACCTACTAAACTACACATATAATTTGAGGTGGCAAGATGGGCGGGTTGGGTAATGAGTGAATTAAAGAGAGTTTGGATTTAGTCTGAGTCATTTATAGTATGGGTTAAAACACGATAGATTAGGTTCACTTGCATGTTTCACTTTTAAGTTTAGTTAATGTATTAAGCTTATTTTTACAAAAGCAGATTATATTAACAAACTAAATCTTTAACTAGAACGATTTAGAAGATTGTGTGCAAAATACAAAAGAGCCACTAGGTTACTATTGAACACATTCCCCACTTAATATTTTTTTTTTTTTACCCAATTGAACCATTCATAAGTAAATGGCTCAAAATTGCCACATCCAGATATAATGAACATGCAAATGTAACACCCCGATTACCTGGTTTTGAGCACGAGTAACATCATCAACCCCAACTCGATAACACAATTTAGTCATCTCTTGCATGATTGCAAAAGCCAGATCATCTAAGCAATCCGCCTACAGTGACATCACAAGAAATTGAACAAGGCACCAGGTAATAAGAAAGTATATATGAACTTACATCCTCGGTAACGATCTTCAGATAATGCAACATAAAAGGTAAAACAACAAATGCAATTATGCAATGCTTTAGCATCTGCTAGAGAATGTCAACTCATATATTTTAGTCACACACCTTAGCAACAGCATATACACCAAATAGTCCAGTGTCTTTATAGTTGGTGTTGAAAGCCATCATGCTCTCAGCAAGTTCACTAATGGCCACCATCTGTGAAAGCTGTGATCTGTACGCAGTTTACAAAATGTGTGATTAAGTTCCAGCAACCAGGGTTGAAAAACCATAAATGCACAAATATAATTGTTTGTTATCACAATGGTATATGCTCTTTTGGTAAAAAATAATGGACAGGTCAGGCGAGTTGGGTAACCGGTCAAACACTTTTAGCATCAGTCAAAACGGATCATGCCGGTTGCCCCGCCAGCAGTTTTCATCTAATTTGTCCAATTTAATTTTAATTCTAACAGATAATTAAAGTACCAACTAATATTACAAAAAAAATGTATATATTACAAAAATAAATCCAATTTGTTCGAATAAACATATTTAATAAATTAGAATATTTGACAAAAATTACGGATAACCTTTATCCGACTCAAGTAATTACATGTATAGCTAGAAATTTCAAGTGTGACACGTTACTGTTGCACTATAACCATGTCAACACATTTTCAAGTAAATGGGTTAAAACGGCCACCTATAAAGGGAACAAAAAAAAGCAAAAAGAATACCAACCCCATATGCTTGCCAGCTCCTGTAGATTTGTTCCACGACCCAAGCATAGCTTGCATGACCATCAACGCAACTGAGTCAGGATCAGTCCATGACACTCCATTGAACGCAACCGCAAATTGTGCAAGAGGAGCATCATCATCCCTCATGCGGATCTGATTATTTCATGATTTCCATAAAATTCTAGTTATTATTATCATAGGCATGTTGCTTGAGTCAATGTTATAACCTACAACATACAATCTATAATGCACACCTCTGATCCAGTGAATATTGCTGGTTCCTTTTCTACCAACTGTGAAGTGGTCATGGGATTGGCTGACAGCTTTGTAAACATTTTCTTCACCTGCTCGACAACATCCTCGTGTTTCACAGCTCCAGAAGCAGAAATAACCTGAATCAAACAATCATCAAAGATTTCCGGTGTCAACTCTAATGTCTTACAGTTACTATAATACTTTGACAGAACAATATATCAAACTCATACAAGGTTTATATTTTAGTCAAGTACCATTCTGTGAGCAGCATAGTGGGATGAAATATAATCTTCGATATCCTTCTTTGTTATCTTCGCAATGTTTTCAGCAGGTCCAAGAATAGTTCTACCAAGAGGAGTGTATTGGAACGCAGTAGCATGCAAATGGTCAAAAATAACTTCCTCTGTCTGTGCACCCACCTGAAACAAAACTTGTATATTTATTATAAAGATCTACTATTATCATTATGCAGCAACCTGCGAATGAAATAAAACTGCAGATTTCATGAAGTAAGCTTACAAAATCTAACCTCAAATACTGTAATATATCAATTATCAATTGAAAAAACCCAATCGTTAATCTTAATCTGAGACAAACTAACAATGTAACCCTTACATAGATGATAATCTAATTTACTTTCAGGCTGTTCTAAAGTAAGAACTGCTTCTAAAAAAGAATACCTAGATAATAAAGGACGAAAATCTTCCCAGCTTAAGATTACAGAAATATCACTTATAACTTAAGTGACACAGCCACTTTCCACTAATTTTTCATTTTGGCCAGATAAATTGATCACTTCCAATCATCATACATTCAAGAGATGTCAGTACCCAGAGCTATTCTATATCTGGCTCTATTAAATGAACTCCCACTCTTGTTCTTTTAGTGCCACCACGTACTAATGTGAATTCCATCTAACCATCATCTCTCATGTGGTTAATCATATGAACGCCACCTAGTAATTACTTCTTCGGTAGCGAAAAAAATTAGGATAATAAGCATTCAATTATATTAAAAAACAGAAAACACCATTTAGAGATACTTTTGACATATCCCACAGCATATAAACTCATTTCCAACTTCAGATTAATATTAAGGAAACTCCTGTTTTCTAGTACTCAAGATATTTTAATGCTACCTTCAGTTGCCCTTTACTCTACATACGCTATGGAGTATTATGAGTAAATAAATAATACTAGAATATATGAAATCGCCTCAACCATTCAATGTCTGTTTGTAATAATTACATATTCTTCACAAGTGGCACTAATATCATGTATATTACATGACCATTCAGACAACATTTCTTCAAAATTCACCACCTTAGAAAAACTAGAAACAGTCTATTTTCAAGTTCCATTGGTTTAACCAAGAGTATCCTACACTATGCATATAACAATATACAGCATTCAGTCAGTAATGGTACCATTATACATAATCTATATTATATAAAGAACAATAGTGTTGACAAAATGCATACAAACCTCTTCCATTTCGCGAAGAATGACACCGCGTTCACGATTAATCAAACTCTCATCAAAATTAGAATTCTGCAATATATCAGATAATACATCTAACGCCTTAGGCACATCAGCACTCATACAATTAGCGAAATACGTCGTCTGTTCTCTCGAAGTATACGCATTCAGATGACCACCTATATTCTCAATCTCTTCTTCCAAAGCTCTAACAGACCTTTTACCAGTCCCTTTAAATATCATATGTTCTAAAAAATGAGCCACGCCATTAGTCTCATCAGTCTCAAATCTCGAACCGGCATCAATCCAGACACCAACGGTTGCAGTTTTAACGGCGAGATTAGATTCCGTTGCGACACGTAAACCGTTAGGTAAGGTGGTGACACGTGTCTCCGGGAATGATAAAATTGAGGTGTGATCGGATAAGACTGGATACGGAGAATTGTGTTTGAGAAACCTAGGGTCTGGATTTTCGAGTTTTTTGAGCTTTGATTTGACTTGTTCAGCTACGCGATCGTAGATCATTTGATTTGGATGTGGTGGTGATGGTAATTGAGTGGTGGTTGTGGCTGCGGAGACTGCGGTGGCGGTGGAATTGGATCTGATGGTGGTGGATAGAGTACGGTGAGAACGGCGGGAGAGATTGAGGAGATGGCGAATCGCCATGGTTGGGCTTCAATTTGGGGGTGAAATTAGGGTTCAAAATTAGGGGAAGAAGATGTGATGGGACGGACTATGAATAAAAAATGAAAATTGGGGGATTTTTTTGGCTGAAATTTCTGATAATTTTGTGATGGGAATATGGTTCGGGTGCCTGGTCTTCTGGTTTGACAAAAACGAAATGCATATGGTTACGTATGAAGTGGGTGTTTGGGGAGGTTATTTTAATGGGCTTATTTGCTTATTGTAATACAGTAAGCTTGAGATTTAGTGTTTGGATAAGCTTATTTGGTTAGTTTATTTGGTTGCATGTGGGGAGATAAAAATAAGCCATGATTTTGAGGCTTATTTGCTTATAAGCAAAAAAATAAGCTCCCCAAACACCTATGAAATTTAATTTTACTTTATACTGTTTTTACATTACATATTTAACTTTCCGATTTATTTGTTTGATAAATAATTTGCTTATTTGTCAGGAGAAAGTAGAAACTTGAAAATAAGGTACATAATTTAGGTTTATTTGCTTATAAGCAATAAGTATTGAAAATAAGCTCCTCAAACATCCTCTATGTACTTGTTAAGTTGTTATGACATAGAATTTGTTTGCGAGTATTGCGTGATGGATCGACTGTAAACATAATTGTATTTTTATATGACTATAAATAAGTTGCTTTATTACAAAATAATAATTGGGTCATTAGTCACTGCTCTAACAATATGTGTTAGGAATAATCTTATTTATGTTGTTGTTTACAATCTTAGACAAAGAGAGACGAAATTGTTAGCAGGCCGATTTTCTTGTGGATCTGGGTGGACACGCGAAGCACAAAAGCAAATGATACGCATATAGATTGTGTCAAGAAAGGGGAGTGTAACAATTTAAACGGAAGTCATTTTTTAAAATCAAATACATTTTTATTTTTATACGGATAATTAGTGAATAAAGATAATTATAGAAATTATTAAGTACTCCCTAATAGTATATAATTCCGACTAAAATGATCTACATGGTTCTTACTGTATATCTTAACTACATTTTTCTTTCTTTGAGGTTTTAGTTGTTCTGCTAGTAAAAATGTGCATTACTGTAGTTCTACAATGAAGCACTGCACCTTGAATAGATAATTGTGAATGATCATGTAAAAAGAATTTACATAGTATCACACTTAAGTCTCCTGTAAACATGTAAAAATAAATTATATGATCCAGCGCATTATTGAATATTTTTTTAGAAAGACAAGTATCCTACTACTACTACCACACAAATATATACAATAATCCACGAACATTTTCATTTTGTCCTGCCTCCAGAACTTGAACCTTCAACCTCAGGGTTGGAGAAATACTTGTAAATCATCATGTGATAAGAATTAACACGTACTTCTTTATTTAAACTTTCAATAATAGTAGAAGTATCAAGTATCATAACATAATGAATTTGATTTTATTA
Organism: Helichrysum umbraculigerum; assembly: GCA_949592205.1. Lineage (NCBI taxonomy): Eukaryota > Viridiplantae > Streptophyta > Magnoliopsida > Asterales > Asteraceae > Helichrysum > Helichrysum umbraculigerum. The sequence goes on from CATIUR010000001.1 coordinate 118,995,828, forward strand.
GAATCAACAACTTTCAGTGTTATGATGATAATACTATTTGTCTAATTGTCTAACCATGATTATACTAGATGTTTTTTTTTATAGCATACTCATCAATTCTCATCTTACATAAAAATAGAAATTCCAAAGGCACGCTCCTCATAATTCCGTATAGTCCACCTTTTGAAAGTTTTCAATCTCCATAAAAACATTCAAAAATATACACAAAATGATGACAAACTCATTTTCAATCTTCATGTTATTATCTCATTATCTCATATACTATATATCAACATTAACGACATATTTATAAAATGAAACATACAATAATTGACCACACTATAACTAAGGTTTGCAAATCAAATTATATCAAGTAAAAAAGTAGTAAATTAATTAAATTTATGTTACACAAATTTCCATGTCTAATTTGAGGAGTTTAGTGCACATATTAACATTCAATACTTTGAAGGGACCAATTATGTAAGCAAGCCAAAAAACCCTCACTACTTCCCCTGATTTCTTTATTCTCAACTCTAACAACCGATCTTCGATAAACCGACGTACGATGACGTGATCGTCGGAAAAGTCAAAACAACCGAAAACGTAACAATATTTGTTATTTGTTATATTATATACTTGTATATTTAATATTTAATTTCTGAAGCATTATTATTTGTAGGGTGATGTTAAGCAGTTTGGAATGAAGGGCGAACCTGAATTCTAAGAGGTTTCAATTGCTCCTTTATTTGAGCTGAATAATAATAATAATACGGAATCTACTGAACTGTGGCTCATCCAGTGGCCTAAAGATCGAGTAATACGTCAAACTAATAAGTATTCATCAATTTCGCATATATATTGTAATTGAAATTTGAGCAATGATTGTTTCTTTGATATTGCAGGTTCCTGATTTTGATGGGCAACAGATATCGTTGAATCTTCAAGATGATTCAATACACTCGGGTTCTTTCAAAACTTCATTTGGTGAGAAGCTTTTCGTTATTATGCATTGTAAACGCTAATTATACTCGATATGAAAGAGTTTATGTGTACACGATGAGAATGATAATCAATAAACAATCTGGATGGCTCTGTGAAAACACTTTCAGATTCTAGTATTTTGATCCTTGGGTACATGAAATACGCAATTGGATAATTCAAAGTAGCACTCGATTGTATTCCCCTTTGCTTGTATACAACAGTTTTTGTAGGAATGTTGATAATTTAGCAAGGCTGTTGATTTTTGTTCATATTTTTATATTGGCAGGAAAGTCATATGAGGTTGTCAGCTTTGCAGCACAAGAACCCGCCACAGTGTTTCTATCATCTGCACAAGGTTCATATATTGGTATGTCTTCATAAATTTTGTTAATTATCTACTTATTTAACAATGTGATTTAGATTCTTTAAAAAATTTTATTGCATAATGAGAAGTAAATAAGCGTTGTATCCCGCATCATCTGTGTCAATTAAAGATCTCTCGTACCTTTAGTTTCCAGGTTGTGTCAAGTTGTTACGGGAAAGACCAATATAAGCCATTGGACAAAATTCCCAGACATATAGCAGTCACATTGGGGTTTACTACAATGTTCTCAAGTCGATTGTGGTATGAGATTTGTACTAGCTAACCAACTTAGCTAAGGCTATTAAACTACAAGATATACAAAAATGTTTATTTAAAGTAATTACTAAAGATAATGGGTTTTCAAATGCCACCTCAGAGCCACATCATAAAAAGTCTACATGGCCATGAGTTACTGGCACATCATCTTCAGTGTCATCATTTTGACAGTTAGCGGATCAGATTACTGTAAATCAAAATCTTAAAAGTAGGTTGCCATTAATTATTTTTTAGTAGTTCAATGTTTTCTTTGCAAAAAAAGAAAAAGAAAAAGAAAAAGAAAAAAAGATCAGTTACCTAATTGAAAATTGGACATAAGTTGGTTACCTTTTTATGCAAATAGTCCCAATTTATACGCAATCATTTACACGATGTTTTCTGATGATATTGACAGTTGGTAACATTACAAGGAGAGTTTCATTTGTTCATTATCTGGAGCCTAGGGAAGTTCCAAAAGATGATACCAAGAAGTTGAAACAATGTTATGAAAAGTCTGCTACAACTTCAATAAATAATTCTGCTTATAATCTTGTAACTCCTACAAAAAGTGCAATACCTGCACCATCAAGTGGTCAAACCACTACACACAACAGTGGGCGTAGAAATTCACTTACTATCCGAAGAAAAGGTGAGTTCCAAGGATTCAAAGCCTAGTAGGTTGGGTCGGTACTCAGGCCATGACTCGGAACATTCTGAAGACAAGTCAAAGAAGAGAAAGAAATATGTGGCCATAGATATGTTTATATGTGAGCTTTTATTATTTCTTGCGACTAATTTGCCTAATTTATCAGATATTGAATAGGAAAAATGATTTCATTTACCAGTAATTTACAAATCGTTATTCAAGATTGCTACTGCATCTGTGCGTTTCATTTTAAGTTCTATACTTTGTGTCCAAATTGAGTTGAGTAGTTCGAGCTACAGTGCAGTTTAGAATGTACTATAAGCATAGTGCGAACTGATTAGCTTAAGCTACATGACTTGCGCTAATAACCTCAAGTCTATTCTACCTTAAACTTGACTACGCTAACTCAAGTTTGCTTACATTGCTTTTTGATATGAACATTACTATACTATAAGGACAGAGCTTAGTCCAGCAGTTTGGGTTGACCTTCTAATCTGGACCTTTCATTTTCTTTACCTTTGATCTTGACAATTTGTTAGAATAGGTTTTTATATCCTTCCGATCACTAAATTGAACATTAGTTGTTGATATGAACGGCTAAATAACACCATTACTCACCGTTATTAGAACCGCCTCTTTCATTAAAACCGTCTTCCCATGTTCATCCTCCATTGTGGATTGATACATTTGTTAACCATAAAACTCCACTTCACCTCCACTCTTTCCTTAAAATCGAACTTACCTATGGATGGAGTTGACTTTTTTCAAGGTCCAACATGAAAATTGAATGTATTGTGTTTTGGATTTGAGTGTTGTTTCAGACTTTCAGCGACAGAGATGGTGAATTGTACACATAATTCTCATCGATGAATCGAGCAAACTTATGAAAAGGAAGTGAGTTGTCACATCATCTTCCATATTCGGTTTTTACTCAATTAACTGCATTGTATTGTCCATCTTATCACATATGTTATATGAATTGCATCCCATTTTATTTAATTTTTCATTGTTAATGTGTTGATATCAGGAATGAAGGCTAAAGGCTACTGAAAGATGTTTTAACAACCTCTGGGTTTATTTTGCCAACCAACTGTTTGTGTTTATGTATCAATGACAATTTCTTATGATTTTTAAAGTTTGATTGTTCCATTTTTTTTCTCAGTCGATTCTATATTCTATGTCCCTGCTCTCTAAGTAATGTCGAAATTTGCAGCGATAAAAGTAACGCGTTGTTATGGGTACAACAATTTGACATTCACTACAAAATGTACGTATTCATGCGGAGTCATTTTTGAGGTTGCTAATAATTTGAGTTTTCGGATGAACAACTTATTGTTAAACTCCAAAAGTGTTGTTGCTCAACATGTTGAACCATTGCCCTTAATGAAATTAGCAGCTGGGGAGGGTGGCGACAATGATCTATCATTGACTTTGTATGATTTCATGTTGCTAAGATGCGCCAAGAACATCTTATTGAAAGTATTCCCACATCATTTATCTATTGTAGCTGCAAGTTGGTATTTTAGTGCTAATTACTTCAGATAGTAATTGGCGAGTTATATGTTTATATAGTTGAGTTTTGTGTTACCTCTTAGCTATTGTTGATAGAAGCCTCACTTTAGAAAGTTTGTATTTATAAGTTTCTGGTGGATTAATTGATAATTGCTTCAAGTTTAAAGAAAAAAGGCAACTGACTTTTAATCTGATCCATTCAATGTAGCAGAGGTAACAACGGTTCTAAAATTGATCGGTTCGCAATGAACAACCCTATTATCCCATGCTCCTTCAAACCAGCGCTCACAGTCCAATCACAATTCATTATTCTGGTCATGGACTATAATGGATTCAGGATCGTGTACAAAATCATTTCAACTCAGGTTATATATATGTATAGCTCTATATATGATTTCATATTTTACTCCTCACCAACAATCATATGTGGTAATTTAGTATTCATTTTTATAAATAATAAAAATAAAAAATGATTTTTAAGTTCACATTTTACTGTAACACCCCAAAATCCAAAAGTATTATTTTGGTAAAAGTGAAAATAATTGTTTTAAGTTATTATTGTTTTAAGTAGTATAAAATAATAATAGCTGTAAATGGTTTTTAAGTTCCAGACAATGATAAGTACGGAGTGTAAAATAATACATTTACATAAGTCGGTTTTAGTTCCATACATATCTATTTCATACACACTTACGTATGTATAGAAGAAGGAAAGAAAGAAAACACAGAGGAGAAAGAAGAAAGAAGCAGGAGCAAGAACTTAACCTCAAATCAAATCATACACATTAAATTGAATCTAGAAACATCAAATTGATCACTCTTTGATTCTCCATATCATCAAGTAAGTTATGTTCTTCAATTCCCTAAACCTAGAAAATGGGTTTTGTTGATTAGTAAGTTTTAATCCGAAATTGAGATTAGTAATTGATTAGTTTGATGTTAGTTAGTATTATTATGATCATTAGTAACCCTATTACATGGTGAAAGTGATGAAATAATGATTAGTGTTCTTGAGTGAATTTAGGGGTTTTGCTAAACCCTTGTAAATTCATGTAATAAGCTTTAAAGTGTAATTAGAAGTGTTAATAGAATATGATTATGATGTGGAGCAAGTAATTAAAGTGTTAAGTTGATTATGAGATGTTTGAGTGAAGCTTGATTATGAACATGAAAGATGAAAGTGATTAGTTCATGAAAAGTGATTATGAATTCATGAGTTAGTGATAACTCCAATGATTAGTAGTTGAAAGCTTTGTATAATATGATAAGAATTTTGAAAGTGTAATTAGTTAGCTTAGATAAAGTAAAAGAAAGTTGATTAAGTAAGAAAGAGAGCTCATGTTAGTATTAGTGAAAGTGTGATTAGTGTTATTAATTGTGCTATGTGTTCATGTGCTAGGTGCTAAAGACGTGTCATCTTCAATTGATCGATTAGCTACAAGTTGTTCAATTCATAAAGGTGAGTTATATGAAAGTGATTAGATACTTATTAAGTGAATTGGATTGCTTTCGAGCAAGAGATTCACCTAATTGTATAAAGAGTAAATGATTAGTTTTAAATAATATGAAAAGATTCATGTGATTATAATGGTTAACTCATGTTAGCCATGTGATAATTAGAATGGTTGACCAAGGTTAGCCATGTCTTGATTAGTAGCTAACTTATGTTAGCTAAAATGTGATTAGTCTAGCTAATTAGATAATAGCTAGAATGTGATTAAACTAGCTAGTTAGATATTAGCTAGTATAATCAAGAGATATGTGCACATATGAAAGTGAAAGTGAAAGCTTAAGTGAAAGTGAGGGAAGAAACTTCCATACTTTGCTTATTATATATGTTGTTATTATAATAATGTATTGCTTTTGATTAGTAGTTAAATTGATTAGATAAATATATGCTCACTAAGAAAGAAAGGGAAGAAACTTCCATACTTTGCTTATTATATATGTTGTTATTATAATAATGTATTGCTTTTGATTAGTAGTTAAATTGATTAGATAATCATATGCTCACTAAGCTTTATGCTTAACCCGTTCAGTGTTATGTTGTAGGTACTTGGTTTGGTTGAACCAAATGATAGAAGGAGTAGATTTTGGGTTGTAAGAAGATAGCGTGGATAAGGAGCTTGCTTTATGGTTAGATGAGCTTCTTATTATTTTGAATTATCGTTATGATTAGCCATTGTGTAAATCGCCCAAAAAGAGTTTTGTGACACGTGTTATGTAAGTCTTTGACTTAGTAAAGTCAAAGTGAAAAGAAAAGAAGAAATGATTAGTATCCATAAATGTGTCATAAATTGTAAAGAATTGGAATAGTGTAAAGTATTGAAAATGTGTTTGGGTTGATTTTAGTGTTGAATTGGTCAAATGTGAGTGGAAGATGTAAGTGAAAGAGTTAAAATAGCCTTGAAAGAAGAAACGGGTCAAAAGTGTCTAAATGGGCACATTTTGGGTTAAAGAGTCAAAACAAGCTATAGTATAGATATGACACTTATTGCTATTGGCTTAAGTGTTAAATGTATAGTAGAAAGTGTTGGTAAAGTGTGAAAGTCAGAAACCAAGCGGTTTGTGTTTTGACATGTCAAGAAAAAGTGCCGAAATGGTCTAAAAATGGATTACGGTCCAAATTTTGAATAAACGCGTATTTTGAAAAAGTGTAAAAATAGAAAGTTTCATTTTGGCATAGTATAAGTACCTGTAAAATTTCAGGTCATAACTCTCAACGACTCAAGAGTTATGCGTGTTTAAAGGTCGATAGTTTTGAGAAAATGAGGCAGTTTTGGAAGGCAGTTTTGAGTTAAAGGGGCAGTTTTGGGGGGCAGTTTTGAGGGTCAAGAAGCAGTTTTGAAAGGAAAGTGTAAACACGGAAAACCTTTATCTTGTTATAGGGAAGGTGTCTACAAAATTTGGTTGTCTAATTATTAATGAGTAAGAAGTTATATGTATTTGAAAAAGGTAGTTTTGGGCAAAAAGGGTAGTTTTTGGCAAAAAGGGTAGTTTTGAAAATGGGTAGTTTTACCCATAACGTATGTTGGTCAGTTAACTTGTGTAGCCTTTGGTACGTAATCTCGTATCATAGTTTAGTTGAATGTTGGGACCTAAACAAGAGTAATTGTTGTGCTCACACCGTGTCGTTGTTTTTCAAATGATGATGCGAGCGCAGCAGGGGTTTTAAATTTATATTTTGCGGGGCTTAAATTAACCGTACTACCTACTCTGATTAGTAAGCGGTAAGTATAACCTAATATCATTCTATGAATCCAAACGTGTGGGTGATTAAAATTGACACTTTCGGTAGGGAAGTATTTAGGATGGAACAAAGTAGGTAGGTTTGGGGTTTAAAGACAGATAATTAAATTGCAGGAAAGTAAATTGCAGGAAAATAAAGTACAGGAAAAGCAGATAAAGATAAAGATGTGATTGCTGAGATTTAGATAATTAATATTTCAGGATGACAGAACAAATAGGGTTTATACTTAATGTGGCAGTTAAACTACTAGGTGTAAACTCTAGAACCCTACCAACTCAATTTCCCATTGGCGTGTCACTTGGAACTAGGTTATCGTGATTCTTATCGGAGCAATACGCAAACTTCCAATACTCATCTAGTTGAAAGATGAGCAACCTATTTTGGTTTTGTACCGAGGTGCATGAATCAGTAGCGTATCGTCTCATATGTCCGACCGTTCTTAACTCCAAAGGTAGTTTACTACTTTATTAGCACGCATATTAATAACTTTGTATGTTTGGACTGCCGATTGTGTAAGGCTTAGTGTTTTAAGGATTCTAGGTCACTAGGACTTTAGTCTTATTCCTAAGTCTTGTTTTTGCTCGATTAAGCTCTAATCGCTTCGACTTATGGTTTGAGTTCTTCTTTTCAAACAGTTATACATCTCCAGATTATTCGCAGTTTGTTAAAACATGTTTCATATGAGGACCATGCCTTTCAATAATAGACAACGTAATTTACAGGAGATTTCCACGGCTTCTTATATCCAAAACGCGGTCAAGAGTAATTGACAGTGAAAGTGACACTCTATCTAATTAAATGTAAAGCAGTGCAGAAATGTAAACCTAATATATACAACGGGTGGTTTCATTGTGTCTTACTTATCGCATGTCATGGGCACAGATAACTACTTACCATAATTATGGTTGATCAGGTCCTAATTACTAGGTTGCAGTCACGTGGATAACTGGAAAGGGTGCTCCATAAATTAAACTTAAATTCATAAAGTCCTAACGATACAAGGGTTATTATCTCCTATTTTATCTGAACGTGTTTTACGAATATTATTTTATAATGCATTGATTCTCGCAGGATACACCAGTTAGTTGTGTAGTTGTATTATCCTTCCGGAATTCCAACTTTTAAACCAGAGCTGATTCCAATGATATAACTACCTTCGGTCGTTTACCGGCTTCCGTACGTTTGTACTTTGCATAGAGCATTTCCATCACTATACCGAATAAACAGTTGAATAGGGGCCGTTATATCATTTTACGATTATCGTGCACTGATTATGTAATGACATCCTTACTTATAATTATCTACATCATCAGCAATCACAATAATAAACTATTCGCAATTCATGGCAACAAATAAATCACATACCAGGCAATAATACATATTCAAAATATGAAATGAGACAAGTATAATAAAAGTTTAGATATCACCCGGAATTTAAATGCGTAGCAGCGTATTATTATAATTGACACCTCTTTCGTACGTACAAAGATTGATCTACGAATCCTTAGCGTTCGCCCTAGCTTCTATGTTAGTCCGTAGACTAATTACAATAATCCTAGAATGATAAAGACTAAAAGACTACAAGAGATTTTCTAGTGAGAAAGTAAGAAAGAAAGAGTTTTTCCAAGGTATGGAAGGTGTGTTTGGCAAATGAACTAAAGCCCCATATTTATAGGTGAGTTTTGGCTCACATTAGCATCAAGGGGTGCACATTAACGTAACGTGGGTAAAAAGGTGAACCAGGTACTGTACAACGCGGAAAGGTGGTGCACCGGGTACTGTACAACGCGGAAAGTAGGCGCACCAGGTACGGGAATTAGCCAAAAAAGGAAACCGGGGCGGGGGACGGTAGGCCGGCGCCGCCCACCAGCTGGCCGGCGGCGGCTGGTGGTTGGCCAGCGGCTGGTGGCTGCCACCCGCCCCGTTTCACCGTCTTTTTCTTCGTTTCTTGATTCGTGCATGTTTTCTTCGTTATGCGCCCGTTTGAGTCGATTCTTTTTTTGTTGGATTCATAATTCAAAAACGAAGATTTTGACATAAGATAGCCCCTGAGATGAGGTCCATAACTCCAGATATTGCGTACGAATCATTTGGATCTTTCAGCGGGCATAGAATCTTCATTCTTTATCCGTTTTGGTTGATTCTTCTTCTGTTGGATCCGTATTTTGAAAACGAACATCTTGGATAGAATGGATGTTGGTGAAAGGCACTTTAGTCTTGAAATTTCATTTTTATGCCTTGAATCTTCAAACGTGTGTGGAATCTTCGTTTTTTATCCGTTTTGCTTGATTTTTCTCGTGCAACCTTGTTTTGACCATCTTGGCATAATGTTACTGATTTGTGCTATATTTGAGTTAAAATGCCAAGAATCGTTCCAGAATGAGAGAGATATCGGTAGTAAAAACATGACTTTTTACGCGATATCAAGTATCCCACACTTAGAACTTTGCTTGTCCTCAAGCAAACTCATTCATAGAAAGCTTCTGGAAGGATTCTAATTGCATCAGTTGCTAGAAATATTATTGTTATTAAACGATGGTTATGAAAGAGTTTTTACTAGAAACTAAGGGTTTATAGAACTCGATACCTTCTTCGGGCAACTTATATGGTGATCATGACTAGGCAATCCTCACAAGTGGGTCACTCAAATCACTCAAGTGTTTAGGGTTTCCTACTTACTAGTGTCAATCACTCGGATAGCCAATCATGCAGCATTCTCGTCATAGGCTTGATCGAGAATCAAATCTCCATCACTTTTGATGAGGACGGTACTAACCTTTCGAGATACCTTGGAAGGAATCGGGTTTTTGGTTTGAAGAAGGTAAGTGGTGAGGGGTGTAATGGTTTTCCTTGTATTTTCTTGAAGCTTTTCTTTGAAATTCCTTAGCTTTTGAAAGGACTACATAGCCTTTTTTTTTTTTGGATTCTTCCTTTTTCTTGGCATTTTTCATGATTGTGCCGGCGTGATTCTTTCGATTTCTTTTCTTTTACTCTGCCGATCTTAATAATGTACTTTGTGGCCTGGAAGGTTTCTAATGATTTTGGGTTATGTTGGCTTTTCTTGCAAAGGTCTTAGGAATTTGGGAGTGTCTCCGAAGGTTTGTGAGACTTTTATAGGTTCGGGATAAATGACAAGAGATTTTTTATTGAGTGCAAATAGTGGGTGTTGAGCGGGTGGATGTTTGATGGTGGAAAGGTGTTTTGGATTCCTTGGAAGCTATCAAGATAGGTTGTACCTATGCCACGTGTGGCACTCATCGATGTGATCTCGAAATGCATTACAAGAGCAAGTTCTAATTCAAATGCATACATCGGCACACACATGAAACGAAAGTGAAGCATTAAAGATGAATGCTAATTATGGGCTCAATCCTCACGAATCGAATGTTTTGGTTAGTATGTGCCTAGCCATGTGTTGCCTTTTTCGTCCGTATCTTATTCTAAAACAGTTTTGTTTCTTTGTTAAAACTCGTTTCTCGCTGTAATTCATAGTTTTGAAAGATAGGATTTCTAAAGAGCGATGTTTTTGAATCCGAAAAATTTAAATTTTTTTCATTTTTAGCCTTTTGATGAAAATATTGTTTGGCTTACGGACAAGAGGTAAAACTTGCAGTTGTAGACCGAATATCCCACACTTAGAGGAACATTGTCCCTAATGTTCGAATCTATTTGTTGGACACCTCTTGTCGAAGTATCCCACACTTAGAGATTCTACTTATTTTTGGATTGTTTCATAAGTGTTGTGCGGCATTAAGGATCCCACACTTAGTTTTGGGATATCGGGTGAGATAATTGAAGCTTTAAACGAATGGAGGGTTTTGAAACGGTGTACCACTTTTGCTGTGCGCTTTGTTTGCTAACTGTTAGGAGTTTGCTGGTCTGCGGCTTGTAGCTTATGGCTCCAGAATTCTCCACCGTGGGGCCATTGCTTCTTTTGATCCGGTCTTCGATAAATAGTTGTTTGGGTCAAACATACAATCCACTCAATAGTCAAATAATAGTTGCTAATAAGAAAAATAAAGTGAAAGCATAATAAAGCAGTAAATAGATAGGTGTGATGTCGAGGCATCAATCGTACATCAATACAGACAATAATAAAATAGCAAATATAGTTTTGGTAGAAAGTAGAGAGAAGTCAGAAGGTGGAGCAATTCATTGCTCTGCCGATGATCATACTGCTGCGGTAGATGTGGTAGGCCCAGGAGTAGTCTCGTCTGATGAGGAGTCATCATGCTGATCGTTGGTTCCTTCGTTTAATGCATCATGGACGGCTTCTGCTTCTGGCGTACCGATTGTAAAGGCTCCTTGGTGTACAAGCTGATCGATTAGTGGCCCTGATGGTATTTCGAAGCTGTCGAGCGGGAACATGGCTGATCCTTGGTGTGTGTTGTCTTGGAAGAGGTCTGTCTGTCTATGAGAAGAAACCGGTACAGGTACAGCAGCTGAAGGGATGGTATGTCTGCCAGTCCTGGGACTTTGAATGGTGACAGTCCGTGCAGAGACTCTAGATGTCCTGCTGCCTCTTGATGTGTGTACTCTGAAAGATCCAACAACTGACGGAACAGTCTGTCTTGTGATGGGTATCTGCACTAGGGATGGCTGTGCTCTAGGGATGACAATCCGAGGTGGTATAACATGTCCACGGCCTGGCTGCGGTCGAGGTGCTGGAGTAGGGACTGCTCGTGGATATATGTGTGGCGGTGCTCGGCCCATCCCACATGATAAGTCCGGGAGAGGGCTCACGGGCATCCTAGCTGCCTGCTGTCTGACGGCTGTATAGCACCTAATCTGCATCTGCATCAGCCAATACCAATAATCTGAACCCGGAGGTGTCCCGTAATGGTAGATGTATGCGGGCACTCGTGGTCTGGGGGCAGGAGTAGAGGGTCCTGCCCTAGTATGTGGTGGCATTGCTGGTGGTGGTGGTGGTATGTTATCATCATCATCATCATCACCATCATCATCCTCATCATCATCACCTGTATCCGAATCATTAGGTTCTTGCGGATGCTTCCTTTTCCTTGTTTCATTCGGCAGAACCAGGTCTGGTACCAATGTGTCAACACTGTCAGGATCCACTGCTCGTGCTTTGATATAAACAGCGCCATCTCTTGTGATCTGGAGTATTTCCATACTCTTAAGAAAATAGTAGTCTAATGGCTTAGAACTCCATCCTGATTTAAATTTCTCGATATCCGATGTCCGAAGTAATCCCATTTTTCGGATCAATCTGGTAATCACTGAGCCCAAATACGATCTTTTCTTACCAAAACCTTTTTCTTCCAGAAATCGCTGGGCAACTAGATGGGCGACCTGCATGTTTCTCTTTTCGAGGATACATGCTATAAGAGCGACATCAAATCTAGAAACTCGACCGCTAGTCGTATGCTTCCCGTCAAATGAGCAAGCTATGAGCTTGTGTAGGATTTATAGGACTGGGTCTCTGAGTCGGGTTGCTTTAATACCCGAGAAGTATGGTGTAGGTGACCATGGACTCCATGCTTCAGCGTGTGTTGTCGTGATAGAAACAAAGGTGGCTCCATCAGTGAACAGAGGGGATCGAATTTCTTCTGGTGTGTACAAGTCTAGGTGCTGTGAAAACTGGGCAAGTGACAAGGTGTGCAAGCTGCCCATGTAGTGGAATGAGATGGAACAATCTTCAACTCTCCTCTTTTTCTGAAATTTGTAGGTAGCCATAAACTCGGTAACCATCTCCACGTATACAGGCTCATCAATACTAAACATTCTCTTGAATGACTCGAACTGTCGTCCATCAACCGTGTAGCTAAGTATGCTCTCGAGTCTTTGCTTGAATCCCAATGCTTGCATAATATCCCAATCAATATATCTGAGACGCCCAAATTTCTTATCTCTCCAGATACGTGCCATTTTGTCGTAAGCTGGTGTGGCACTCATACATGCTAAAGATCCTGCAAGGGGTCGTGCTGCGTTTAATTGCTTCTTTGGTGGCATTGTACCTGAGAACATTTAAAGTAATGGATCTTTTAAGAAAGAGAAATTTTAAGCACGCTTCGAAGAATTTCGTAGTGAGGGTTTTAATTTCTAGACAATCTAAAGATAACATTGAACATATAATGTTCTCAAGCAACGAACAATTAAATCTAACAAGGTAATATCATCATTCAGAAAAATATAGTCATGAAATGGCAACTGCTTTATTGTGAAGTATTGCAAAGCTTGGCGTTAACCAAGTTTGAAATGTCACAATTAATGCTAACATCATTACCGAAAGGGGTTTGACTTTGGGAGTACAAGTTGAAGTAAGGTTTTTGAATAAAATGTTTTGTCTTAAAATTTCAATACTTCAAGTTGACTTTTTAGGTCAAACTTCTCTTCAAATGATATTTTCAAATATCTGCATGCCATGATTGTAACCTATACATGATCTAACTTATTTCAAGCATTCCCTATTTGGTAAACAGACTAGGTTGTACATAAAAAGTTATCATGCCCATGTATTTGGTGTGGTCCAAGACTCTATATTCAGAAATGATGGTTCTCTAGTTAAATTGCCTAGTTTGACTAGTCAAGCAAGTACAAGTGTCCTAGTAAGCAAAGATGGTCAAGCAAATTCAACTTATCATCTTTTTTTATGCAAGCTAGCTAACTTGTTGATGACTTTCAAAAGTCAAACTTACTAACCCTAATTTGTTCACATAGAGCAATTAACATAGAGTGATTATACAAAACACCAAAATTACTAAGACACTTAGCATACTAACACTTAGTCAAGCAAAGTTCTAGACTAAATCAATTGATCAAAGTTATTTCTGTTGAAAAAGTCAAACATATGGGAATTCGCATGGGTAAGTGGTAGGAAAATGTAGTACCTAAGCATTTAATCAAGAAAAGCTCTATTTCCTAGCTACTAACTTAGATAACTACAAGAAACAAGTTCTTTCAAATTTGAAGTGGATTTTGTGATCATACCTTGCTGAAATGCAAAAACGAAAGTACAACCGAGAAGTATATGCAACAAGGAGCTCGAAAGGACACATATTTACATGATTTGATGAAGTTTTGATGGTGGATTCATGGTGGTCATGGTGTGGCCGAATTTTTGGAGAGAAAAGGGGAGGAAGAAGATGTTAGTTGGTTGATTTGAATTATGGGAAGTTAAGGAGGCTCATAGTGGTCCTTTAGGGTACATGTACTTACCCTAAGTACTATGGTACTCATATGGTCCCTAAAATAATTCAATTTAGGGGTGTCAAAAAAACCAGAACCCGAATAGATAACCTGAACCCGACCCGACCCAACCCGAATTCGAAGCTTATTTGGCCACCCGAACCCGAATAACTCGAACCCGAATAACCCGCTTCTTATTTGAGTCGGGTTTCGGATAAAAAATTTTCAATTCGGGTAACCCGAATAACCCGAATAAGCTAATAAATTATTTAATTAAAAAAAATATAACTATATATATAAGTTATTTATAGTTTATCCATATATAATATACATATATAAGTTACTCATGATGATTTATATAAGCTATTAGTGTCATTTTGTAAAGTTCAAGTTTTATTTTAATTACGAAAATTTAGAATATCATCTTATTCGAGTTTAAATGAATAACCCGAACTCAACCCGAACCCGAATAACCCGAACCCGAATAACCCAACCTTATTTGAATTGAGTTTCGGGTTAGATTATAAACTTGAAAAACCGAATAACCCGACCCGAATAACCCGAAACCCGAATAACCCGACCCGTTGACACCCCTAATTCAATTGGCAAGTATTAATGTCCTAGGTTAATTTCTAATGTCCCACTAATAATGGTGATGAGTCTTAAATGTATTACCTGTAACTAGTTGCTTGTCAGTTTCTTGTTACGTTATAAACAATTTAAGAAACGCGCAAATTTTTGCGGAACAATTAAAATCAACTTAAAACATTAAACTTAAGCTATTTTTGGTGTTTAAAAGTCTTTGTCTGACGCGGGTTTATGGAATGTACAACTATTTAGGCAAAATGCTTTAAGAGGCGTACGTTCTTTTAGACGTGTGTGTCTTCAGACAATAATTTAAAAACGTTTTCTATTAGGGGAAACTTTCAAAAATTTATTATATATATATATATATATATATATATATATATGTATTAAAATATGCTCATTTAAAGTCGCGAGCTTCGACCTTTTCGGATAGAATGGTTTTATGATTCGTTCCGATTCCTCCAAAGGGAAAGGGTCGAGATTTGCTCCCTTAAGTGAACATGGTTAGGAACAAAATATTTTGAAAGTTCCAAGATGACATTGTAAATTAAATGGAAATGACTGTTCTCTATGTTCCCTAGGACTTCTCGTTCTTCGTATCCTAAATTGACAAGATCGCTAATTAACCTATTATATGCCTTTCTTATCTTTTTAGGGTTTGACAAACCGTCGCGTGGTCCTTGGTCTTTATAATTGAGATTGTGAGTGAGTTTATTGATGACTTCCAGAAATGCTTTCTCTTCCGGCGAATCAGGGTCTCCGGTTGTAGAATCTACCATCTTGAAGAGGTTACTGATTACTGCTTTTTGTGAGGAAGTGAAAGGATATTTGGTGAAGGAGAAGATTTGAACAAGCTTAACGTGAAGGTCTTTTCTCTTGGTGAAGAGGGCTGTGTCGGTTCTTTCCTTGGTGGGGTCAGGAAAAACGTCTCGCAATTTTGAGATCAAGTTGGAAGCGGGGTCAACAAAGAATGGAATTTTACCAGGGATGATGATAGGAATCATCGGGTCCCGTTCTATCCAGAGCTCGAGTTCATTGATCATTGCGGTGACATTGTGATGGATTAATATCATGGATATTGGAAGGAAATCCATGTCGGCAAATGATTCAAAAAGTGGATCTAAATCCGCTATAAACTTTAGCTCTTGGTCTCTGAAATTGGTGAGAGTACTTTCACATTCATGATTTGAGAGGCGAAATAGAAATTCTACTTGTTCGCTAAGATCGGTGATCTTTTCTCGTTGTTCATATGAAAAGGGAAGATCGGAGGAGTTTAATTTCCTAACGAATGTCCTATAAACGTCTATTCTACGAGAAGGATTGAAAGATGTGCCCAGGAGGCGTTCTTCAGAACAGGGGGTTTCTGGTTCGACTGATGGAACTTTGTCCACCACTCGATAAATGGTGTACTTGCGTCCATATGAAAAGAATGGAGAGATGCCGTCATTATGAGAATTTGACAAAGTGTTTTCATACACTGAAGTTTCATGAATGAAGGTAATTAGGTCACACGTTTTCGGAGGTTTTACTTCATGATTTTCTTCGGGAAGATAATCGAAGTGGACAGAATTTGGTAATTAAGGCGATTGCAAGGTTGGAGAGTGATCTTCTGGAGATGATGCTAGGTCAGGTAACTGATCCGTATTATCAAAGTCCAGGCAATGTTTTGGAATAGAAGGTGGAATCCTAAATTCTTCTAGGGTAGCATACAATTCTTCCAGAGGAGTGGGTTTTCGAGTTGTCATTTTTGAACTAATATTATCCTAATTAACTAAATTAACTAAATTACTTAAATTAACTTTCGAAAGATACCCGAAAAGGTTTCGTTCGGAAGGGTCTCCTAAATACGTATTACTTAAGGTGGTTTTAAATCTACGTTTGTGATTCCCCGGCAGCGGCGCCAAAAACTTGTTGTGCTCACACCGTGTCGTTGTTTTTCAAATGATGAAGCGAGCGCAGCAGAGGTTTTAAATTTATATTTTGTGGGGCTTAAATTAACCGTACTACCTACTCTGATTAGTAAGCGGTAAGTATAACCTAAGATCGTTCTATGAATCCAAACATGTGGGTGATTAAAATTGACACTTTCGGTAGGGAAGTATTTAGGATGGAACAAAGTAGGTAGGTTTGGGGTTTAAAGACATATAATTAAATTGCAGGAAAGTAAATTGCAGGAAAATAAAGTACAGGAAAAGCAGATAAAGATAAAGATGTGACTGCTGAGATTCGATAATTAATATTTCAGGATGACAGAATAAATAGGGTTGATACTTAATGTGGCAGTTAAACTACTAGGTGTAAACTCTAGAACCCTACCAACTCAATTTCCCATTGGCGTGTCACTTGGAACTAGGTTATCGTGATTCTGATCGGAACAATACGCAAACTTCCAATACTCATCTAGTTGAAAGATGAGCAACCTATTTTGGTTTTGTACCGAGGTGCATGAATCAGTAGCGTATCGTCTCATATGTCCGACCGTTCTTAACTCCTAAGGTAGTTTACTACTTTATTAGCACGCAGATTAATAACTTTGTATGTTTGGACCGTCGATTGTGTAAGGCTTAATGTTTTAAGGATTCTAGGTCACTAGGACTTTACTCTTATTCCTAAGTCTTGTTTTTGCTCGATTAAGCTCTAATCGCTTCGACTTATGGTTTAAGTTCTCCTTTTCAAACAATTATACATCTCCAGATTATTCGCAGTTTGTTAAAACATATTTCATATGAGGACCATGCCTTTCAATAATAGACAGCGTACTTTACAGGAGATTTCCACGGCTTCTTATATCCAACACGCGGTCAAGAGTAATTGACAGTGAAAGTGACACTCTATCTAATTAAATGTAACTAGAACAAAATTGAGATTTCGTTACACCAAAAAAGTGTGACGATATGCATATAGTCACACTTGTTTTTTAATGTAGGTGTGACGAAAGGTCAAGCGACCATAGGGTACATATGGTTACATTAGATGGTTAGTGGCCGTATCCATTTAAAAAGAGTAACCAAAACCATAAAATGCGTGACCATATGCTCATCAAAATAAAGTAAAAGTGTATTTTGTGTGACTATTGTTCATCTAATGGCCACTTGAATTGTATGTTTGTGTGGCGTTTTGCAACATTTAGTCACACAACGATTGTTTTATTTTAGGATTTGATTACATAAAATTAAGCCGAAAGTGACCAAAAGTGTTAATAAGTGTGACCATATGC
Source organism: Helichrysum umbraculigerum (assembly GCA_949592205.1). Taxonomy (NCBI): domain Eukaryota; kingdom Viridiplantae; phylum Streptophyta; class Magnoliopsida; order Asterales; family Asteraceae; genus Helichrysum; species Helichrysum umbraculigerum. The sequence goes on from CATIUR010000001.1 coordinate 119,013,769, forward strand.
TCTTTAAAGTCAGGTAAACTTGTATTCTGTGTGACCATATGCTCTTTAATGTCAAGTAAACATGTATTTTGTGTGACTATTGTTCATCCAATGGCCACTTGAATTTTATGTTTGTGTGGCGTTTTGTAACATTTAGTCACACAACGAGATTTTATATGCGATTTGGTCACATAAAATTAAGTCAAAAGTGGCCATAGGTGTTAATAAGTGTGACCATATGCTCTTTAAAGTCAAGTAAACGTGTATTTTGTGTGACTAATGTTCATCCAATGGCCACTTGAATATTATGTTTGTGTGGCGTTTTGCAACATTTGGTCACACAATAAATGTTTTATTTTGGGATTTGGTCACATAAACTTATGCCAAAAGTGGCCATAGGTGTTAATAAGTGTGACCATATGCTCTTTAAAGTCAAGTAAACTTGTATATCGTGTGACTATTGTCCATCTAATGGCCACTTGAATTTTATGTTTATGTGGCGTTTTGTAACATTTAGTCACACAACGAGTGTTTTATTTTGGGATTTGGTAACATAAAATTAAGCCAAAAGTGGCCATAGGTGTTAATAAGTGTGACCATATGCTCTTTAAAGTCAAGTAAACGTGTATTTTGTGTGACTATTGTTCATTCAATGGCCACTTGAATTGTATGTTTGTGTGGTGTTTTGCAACATTTAGTCACATAACGATTGTTTTATTTTGCGATTTGGTTACATAAAATTAAGCCAAAAGTGACCAAAAGTGTTAATAATTATGACCATATGCTCTTTAAAGTCAAGTAAATGTGTATTTTGTGTGACCATATGCTCTTTAAAGTCAAGTAAACGTGTAGATTGTGTGACTAATGTTCATCTAATAGCCACTTGAATTTTATATTTGTGTGACATTTTGCAACATTTAGTCACACAACGAGTGTTTTATTTTGGGATTTGGTCACATAAAATCAAGCCAAAAGTGGCCATAGGTGTTAATAAGTGTGACCATATGCTCTTTAAAGTTAACTAAAATTGTATTTTATGTGACTATTATCCATCTAATGGCCACTTGAATTTTACGCTTGTGTGGCGTTTTGTAACATTTAGTCACACAACGAGTGTTTTATTTTGAGATTTTGTCACATAAAATTAAGCCAAAGATCATAGGTGTTAATAAGTGTGACCATATGCTTTTTATTTTAAGAGTTGGTGTGACGTTTTGTAACATTTAGTCACACAACAAATTAATCAAACAGTGACCATAAAGTGTGACCATATTATGAGACTGCATCCTTTAGTCGCATATAACAAATTAATATTTTGTGTCAAATTACATTAACCATTCTATAAATCAAATGAATACAACAATATGAATTCTATATCTAATCAAACGGCTGCAAAGATTAACTAATCAACCATTTCAAATGTTTCCACTATCTGAGCTAAAGCTTCGTCAGCCCCACCGCTACCAGCTTCTTCTTTCTTTACTTTTTGGTTATTAGAAACCGTTTCATCTTTTTCTGTGTTGCTGGGTTGTGAAGAAAAGCTAATAGATGAAGAGCACTTGCATAGAAGTTTAGAGAATTGGTCAGCTATAACAAAAGGATGGTGGTTGGTAGTAATGATTGGTGGGGCGTCGTCATCGATAGACATGTCTGAGCTGTATGAGCACCGGATGGCTTGATCTCCAAATGTAGACTTTGTTGAGTGATTGAACAACTCTGGCTGTTTTTTGTAGAGTGATATGTATTTACTGCAAGCTTCACTGCAGAAAATTTGTATAACCTCAATTAAAATGTTCGAACTGAAGTACTGAACAAGCAAAATATAAATCAATATAGTACCAAAAAAAAACTACTTACTTTTAGGCGATAGGCACCAAACCTCTCGGTAAATAACTGAAGGTCTGCTACAATGTCATGGTTGAAACCAGCAGAACCAGCACGAGTACAAGCACTATTTAAGTCCTGCTTCACTGCAGTAAGCCTTAATTCAATTGCCCTCATAAGTTCCTTCCTATACATAACTGAAAAAGGTTGCAAATTTAGAAGTCACTCAACATACTTTCTGAAAGTACATTTACAGTTACTGTAATCACGAACACACTCATAAGGGAGAGAGTTAGAGTAGTTTACTTTGTTGCATCAGCCCGGGCTGCTGTGCTTGATCTATTATCACCTGGATTACACACCATACAACCAAATTAGCCTAGAATATTACTGGCAACAAGTCCACTTAGGTGATTTCTAATCTTCCGAATCCTATTAGTACAGGTGCCAACTCGGACCCATTCACTTAAAAATAGGTCGATTCGGATTATGTTATATTTCCAACGGGTCAAACGGGCAAAAATATATAAGCCTACTAAAGAGAATATGCGTAGAACGGGTCGAAAGTCATCTAGAGTGCATTTGTTTAAACATAAAACCTCCAAAACAATTTTATATATAGAAGTAAGATTGTAATACAATTGGTACAAATACTTGTAATCATTTTTGACAAGAGTGATGGGTCAACCCGACCTGTCCCAGTCTATCTTGGTACCTACATATAAAAGTTAATCATAAGTTGAGAAGTATATTAATCTATTTGTAGCAATCTATATAGCCCATAAATATTAGCAAACCCAGTGCATCAAATGCTACATTATACATGTCATATATGCAATGTCAAGTAGATGTCATTTTCAAAACTAAGTCTAACAATATTTACCTGATGTACAATCAATATCAATAGCTGGGCTATAAAAAATATCTAAATTTCATATATGGAATCATAACCAATCTCAATATATATGATACAAACATATGACATTTACAATTAATATGGTACAATAATTGTAAACAAACTTAAAAAAAAACTGAAGGTTCAAACATGAAGTAGCTTACCTGAAATTTGAGCTGTTACCACTTGTGGCATGAATAAGCAAGGCAGTGAAATAGACAAGATAAAAATAATACTTAATCTGAGATACTCGATTTTGAAATATATTATGTAAGCTAATAAAAAGAACTTCTATCTCAACGTACTAATTCCAAAAGTTGTTTTTGGCATATAATCTTATACCCACCATACATCAAAAGCAAACCAGATTATTTCAATAAGACCCAATATGTCATGTTAATCTTATATTATCAATAAGCAGAAAAACTAACACCAAAACAACTCAATAAACCAAGCAAATGAGTAAATCGATGTGTATCATGAGCTGCATAAATTTATACCAAGACTACAACAAATATATAAAGAAAGTTACTCTCAAGTCTTACTAGACTTGTCATTGGAATCCACTTTTGATCACCTCTTTGGTAAAACATTAAACAAATTAAGTAAGTTAGTGCCCATTACACAACATTTAAATTTAATATATAGTTCTAATCATTAGGGGATGCAATAATTAATCGAGTAACTAGAGCTAAAGAGGAAAGAGTATATCATCGTCAACTCATGAATAATGACAAAAACCCTAGTTCATCGCCTACATCAAACAACTGGTGGGAGTGATAAATGTCACCGAATTGGGTCATCAGTGACAACCTATTAGACAAAAGATATCGACATAATGAATAAAAACTATTAAACTAAATGAAAAACTCGTCTAGATAACATTTTACGCAAAGTTTTAGATCTGAATGCTACAACACAAAAAACCAAAAAAAATCGTGAAATCATGAAATCAAAATCATCGGGACAAGATTTCCTGAAAGCACAATTTAAATAAAAACATGTATGACAAGGTCGAGGAGAGATACCAGCCACGAGGAGGGATAGACGGTACCGGAGGTGTAGTCGTGAAGGGAAGATCGAGAAGCGAGTCCAAATAGTAGCCATGGGATAAGCAGATAGATTGGGATAGATTGATTGGGATATGGGCATATGGCGGTGGATGCTAGGGTTTTGAATTGGGGGAAAATTAGAGGCGGGAGATTAGAAATGAAATGAAATTTTTGGAGGGGGGAACGGAATCTTTTTGGGGGTAATTTTTTAAGGGTGAGAATATAATAAAAAGTAAATAAACAAAACGTATAAAATTTAATTATAACTTATAAAAAAATATTATTTAAAATCATATCTAATCTTTACGTTTAATTGTAATAACGTTTGATTTGATCAACAAGTTACAAGTGATTTGATATTGGTAATGTAATATATCATATATTCCATTATTAAACTTAGGATAATGTCATATTAACCAAAATGATGAATTAATTTTATCCAAAGTTTAATAGCGGCATATGTGATATTGGTAATGTCATATATCATATATTCCATTATTAAACTTAGGATAATGTCGTATATCATGTATTCCATTATTAAACTTAGGATAATGTCCTATAATGCAAAAGGATGAATTAAATTTATCCTAAGTTTAATGGTGGCATGTGTGATATTGATAATGTCGTATATCATGTATTCCATTATTAAACTTAGGATAATGTCTTATATTCTAAAATGATGAATTAATTTTATCATAAGCTATATAGTGACATATGTGATATTGCTGCTTCAAAGGCTCAAGAAATAAAATAAAAGTGGTTCCGTGTTCGTTATATATGCACATGCTTACATAACTATAAATTAATTTTATCATAAGTTATACCATAATGTTGATATAAATTAATAAATATAGGTAGCAGTATAAAAGTTATGAAATTATTGATATTTTATAATTTATAGCTTAATGAAGATTGAAAAAGGTTACGTTTTAATAGATAGACTTAATTTAATCAATAATAATGTAAATATAATTATTCTTTTAAGGGCCAAGTATTTGAAAATGTATCAAATTTTGACCAAATCTCTAAAGTATGTATCTAACTTACAGAACCTCTATAGTAAGTATCCAACTTTCAAATATCTCTATGGTGTTCAATACATACCATAGAGATATTTGAAAGTTATATACATACTGTAGAGGTTTTGTAGATTGGATACATACTTTAGATATTTGGTCAAAGTTCGATACATTTTTAAATACTTAACCCTTCTTTTAATTGGTATTTTCAATTATTCAATTCATAATAATATAATAATAACTTAAATATAATCATTTATACACGGCTCGAACGGACAAGTACCGTTAAAATATGGTACCAGGTCATAGCCTCGTAGGTACCCTTGAAATTACCATTAAAATCGGTCGATTTGTTTGTTCATAAACGTATATGGGATTGAAAGAATGATGGATTGAAACCGGCACATGGTTTCTTGTAATACGCATGTATAGTTGAATGGTTAGGTGGGTTTTTACTTGAGTGATATGCTTGTTACTTTAGATCATTGGACTGTATGTTTCAGCAAGTCAAGAACAAGGTTATCAATAAAAAAAAAATAAAAAAAAATGAAACCTTTACTCTTAAATTTCAAAAGCACTAGTTAGATTGTTAAAATAATTATATGACGTATTAATTATAAGTTACCGATTCTTATAGTATTGTTCGTGGAGTGGACTCGTTATCAGCGCTCGGCACCTTCCTGGCTGTAAGCGTATACCTTTACGGTACATGTTCAGTTTCTCTAGGTGGCAATGTGCTATTGGGTGGTGGTCCCGCTTATGGGGTATGTAAAAGAGGGTTTCAAATAGACTACGGTTTGCGATAAATATTTTTAAAAACACGAAATATAATGTTTTCTATCATATTTAACAGTAAACTAACATAATTTTGTATCGTTTACACTATGTTCTAATATTAATCATCGTAAACTTTAAGTTTAACTTTCATAATCATATTGTCATTTAAAAGAATTGTATCTTATTGATTTCAAAGTTCAAATATATTAATTAAATTAATTAAAATGGTTAAGAATGCATTAGATATAGTTTTAAAGTGATTTAATCATATATGATTGCCTAAACTTAGCAACCTACCTCCACAGCAAAGCGCGGTTGCTACTACCTTTGTTTGTAACCATATTTCTCTTGTTTCTATATCCATCGATCCATTTTCAAATTCTAAAGTTAAATTTTATAATTATTTCATTAAATTGAGTTAAATTAGATTTAAATATTATTATTATATATAATGCAGGCTAACACATTTGAGTTTTAAAAGTTAACAATTAAATCTAAACGAACATAAATGTACAAAATGTTATATGACAAAAAAAAAATTAACTAATCGATGTAAAAATACTTAGGCTACGTTTGATAAAACTGAATAATTTGACGCTGAATGATTCATATTCTGAATGATTCAAAGACTCCGAATAAAATTGGTTATGAATAAAAATTAACTGTTTGATAGTTATTCTGATTGAACACTCTGAATGATATAAAATTACCATATTGACCTGATGGATGAATAGATAAAAGTATATAATTGTTTAATAAGTGTTCTAAAGTAAAAATGAAACATGATGTTATTAAATTAAATAATTAACTCAAAACGTAATATGATCTTCTTTTAAAAAATAAAATAATAATAAGAAATAAAATAAACAATGGGTAATATTTTGAATAATATTTCATGATCAATCACTTATGATCAATAATCTTAAATTATATATAGAAGCGGATGATGACATCATCAAAATCCTAATTAACCAATTAAATTCTTTAATTTTGTCCAATTAGCTAAAATTTAGGATGAGATGATGTCATAAATACATATTTTGTATTGAAATATATCTATATATTAATTTATCAATATAATTATTAGTATTATTTTAGGTTCCTAATTTTATTAGAAGACTTGCATAAGTAGAATTTTAACTTTAAATAAGTAAAGTAATAAATAAAGATAATCTTAATCTTAATCTTAATTCTTTATATTTTGTTACAATTATTAATTAATATACACAATCAATCTATTATATTACTTTCGTTTAAGATTTTTTGAACATCATTGCATATCCTTTTTAACTTTTACGAAATAGAATTTTATTGTATACATAATTCGCATAATTGTAAAAATCCAATTCACATTCAATGGCCCGTGTGTATACACGGGTTTGATGTCTAGTACTATAGTAAAAGTAAATATATTCTTGCCCGTGGTTATTCTTTTCTTCATTCAAACAAGTACCAGGGTCCAAAAATCATCTTGACGAATTCAAAATCAAAACGAAGAAAAATCAGAAACACACGATCTTCTTGAACGCAATCTTGATTTCCACAATCTTCATCTTACATCAGTGTGCTGATTTCGATTTCAGGTATTTTGATGTTTTGTTGTATTTGATTTCAGAAGGCTTAAGATTTATGGATTAAATAGTTTTCTTAACGCTCAAAGTTAATTATGTGTGTTTGTTTGAAGTTCTAATGTCTGATTTCGTATGCTAAACGATTCAGGAACATACAAGCTTGATCGATTTTGCACATTTAGTTCAATTGAACATAAGTTTCAATTCTTAATTGCTTAATCAATAGGTATTAAGAGGTACTTGTAGTACAATATCATAGAAAGCCAACTATATGCACACCAATTGTTTGATGATATGCTTGAATGAAAAAATAGTGTAAGACATTTATGTTAACTCTCTTTTATTCTTCAACGTATATTAAGTTTTGATGATGTTCAGATATTTGTGTGCTCGCTAACATTGTAGATCAATCTCACACTATGTGTTTGCTAAAATGGTGGAAAAACTAGGATATCATAATATACATAAGCACGTAGGCTAGGCTATCCCACCCAGGCCCCAACATTTAGATGTTAGTTTTAAATTATTAGGTCTAACTCTAACAAAATAAAAGAAAGATGAATTATTAGGTCAAAAGTTGTATATATTATCTTTTTGGAAGCACAGGACTAAAAAAGGATCAAATTAGATCAGATGAACTATTACTTAAGGAAGTGATGGTGGATGTATAATTGCTTGCAATAAACCAAGATTGTTGTCAATGTAGGTAATTAAAATTGTTACTGTATGTTAACTATTTTTTCTTCTTATTATTTTGTATGTATTCTTGCTAAGGTTGGCGAATAAATCTTCTTTCTGAAACAAATATTTCTGATTATCTTAGGCGAAAATTGTAATGGATATAGGAAATTCTGACCAATCCTATTGTGATAGTTTGCTTAGAATTCTAAAAAAAAGATGTTGGTTTTCTTTCAATTTAATGGTGTAAAAGCGTATTAAATATACTTATAATGGTCACCCCTACTTTTTCCCAAGTTTAGAGTCTTATCAAAGAAATGATGACACACATGATGATCTGCAATTGGATTTAATGTCCGGGTAGAATATCCCATAAAATGTACCTACTTAGACTGGGGTAATATACATATTTTAACATTAACTTGCAAATATTAGTGACATTTACTGTTGTATTTGTAAGTGGAAGATCTCATTTGATGATGGAGTAAGTTTTGGATGCTCATTTCAGCTCATAATATCCTAGATGACGGATTCCATGTCTTGATTGATGATTGCTTAATGATTAATGCCATAGAAATAAATACAGCAGAAACAAAGGCATTTACTGTTTTGTGCTGTCAAAGCAAGCACAAAACAGCAGCTAAAGGTGTGTTTCCCTGCTGATTTTTAATGTTTTGCTTAATGGAGTCATTTTTGGATGCTCATTTAAGCTCTTTTTAATGTTTTGTGGTGTCAAAGAAAGCACTTGGAAGAGTGTGTAGAGTGACTAGGCCCGTTATGGCATGTTCAGTTACCAGAAGGCAGCCAACTGAAAACTCAAATACTGCAGCTAACGGTGTGTTTCCCTGCTGATTTTTTATGATTGTTTGTCATAAATATTAGATGACAATCTCATTGACTTGTTAAAAATGAAATCAAATCACAAGGATATCAAAAAGTCTTTATCTTTAAATCATAGTTGCATAGATCGTGGTACGCTCCGGTACGGGAACGAGGATCGGGAACGCGGTTCGCTAATTTCTAAAATTCGGTACAGAGGGGGGTAGGCTCATTCCGGATCACTTCGGTACGATGTACCATATAACATGGTACGGTGTACCCAATAACTCATTAAGTATAATATTATGACATAAATCAAAACTCGTAAGATAGAAATTTTTAGACAAGTAAATCAAATAAGAACTACGTGATCATGTCATAAATACAACTAGTAATTTTGAAAAATGAAATTTTATTTATTTAACCATCAAGAAGAAAATATATATCTCATTCTTTTAAATAAGAAATCTTTATTATTTATATCAATGTAAATATTATATTTGAATTGTTTACGGATCATATATGTCCCATAGTCTTCTACTCTTCTACATCTACGATACCTATATACACACATCGTAAATATTAAGGGTTGGTTTGTAAAAGGTATTACTTTATAAGGGCTAAAAGTTTAGTTTGAAATCATGTGAAACTATCTGACAAAATACGGAGTAATATATACTGTAGGTGCCTATTATGTAAATTTGTCATCTCTCTCATCCATCCACCTAAACTCATCGCCATTTTTCGTCTAGTTATTGTTCTCATCCAGTTCATTCATTTTTTTCGTAAAAATTACTCGAAGTAAATGCAAAAGACACTCCTTGTTTGATGCCCCTTCAAATTCCCACGTTCTACATAATATTGGAACACGTTTTTCAACCATTTAATTCGCCGATTTGGGTATTGTTGGATCGCGATCCGGTGACAAACGGAACGGTATTGAAGACCGATTGGGAACGAAGACTTTCACGATTCAGATCGCGATCCCCATCGATCCGGATCGCAACCGTACCGCGATCTGGTACGCCCGATCCAGATCGAAATTCGCTGCAGGTTTGGCGATCCCTGTGACTATGCTTTAAATCATTTACAAAATTAATTTTATAATAAGTTATCACTTTACATGAATATTAACTACACTGAATTAGTCTCTCATCTATACCATCTACAAAAACTACGGCTAGGAATATATTGCAATGCAGTTCCACTCAATCGGTATATAAGAATGTTGTGTGAATACATTGCAAAGGGAAAAACATACTGTATCTTGAACTTGTTAGCACATAAATGTAAATGATATATTCCAATTTTTGCAGATATGGTTTTTCTACCATTATGATTGGTTGTATTGTGTAATGAACTTTTATATTCATGGTTACTTCCTTGGGAGACTAATTTTATTTTTCCTGCATAAATTACGGCAGGTGTTAAAGCAATCTCTTATTCGACATATGGGTACACATTTGAATTTGAGACTGACACGGAAGTAATCCCCGAGCTAGCGAAATTTGTTTTTGACAAAGCATATGAAGGAGGTACTTGGAAGTTTTTATAAATACACTGTGTTTGACTTAAGTCATTAACCATTAGTTCAAACATTCTTATGAATCTACTTTTTATGCCCTACCGTCTTTATTTGTTGATGTACTGTATTTGTTGATGCTAGAATGTTTCTAGTTACCACTCATTAGTTGTGTAAGGTGAAAATAATAGATTATCATTTCAAGAGTGTAACAATATACTACAGCGGACAATGAAACACTTGATAAAACATCTGGTACTATATGTTATAGTGTATCTAGTTTCCACTCATCAGTTTACAAAGCATGCACCTAGCTCTCATATAGTGTTCCTGTCTTTATAAGAAGCTAATGGATTCTGACATTGACAACATTATCTGAAGTGTATGTTTAGAAGGTTCACCATTTTCTCATTTTGTACGGGAACTAGCTATAATGCCGCTTTAGCTGCCAGACCTATTTTTGAAGAACTTTCTGGTAAGTGCTTTATAATATCTAAAGGTGGCAAACAGGGTGGGCTGGATAATGTGTCAAAAAGGGGAGGGTAGACCCAAAATACATACTTGCAGTTTTTAGTTTGTAGTTACCATGATAAATTTGATTGCTAATTTTAAGATACTTTTTTCTTAAAGTGTTTTAGATGGTTGTTTGCATTTTCGGAACTTTCATCCTGTTTCTTTTCTTTAAAGGTGGAAAATAAGTGGGTTGGGTAATGGATCGAAACGAGCAGTTTTTGTATGATTCAGGTTGGCTTAACACGTAACACTTCTTTTTGTTGTTGAAAACTCAAAACTTTTAGTTATTATTATTTTTTCCAATAAATCAGTGTACCAACTGCAACTACAGAAAACTTTTTTTCCCTTTCAATAATGATATATTTATTGGAATTAAATGACTTTGGAGGTTTTAGAAATATTAAGCGACAAAGCTTTGGATGACTTCGACCCATTTTGCCCATTTTTTTGAATTTATTTCACCTGTTTGTGATAGAACATAAATCAAGTCAACCCATTTTAAGCTTCTTCAAATATATTCATTTAATATTATCTGCTTAACTAGTGTTTTTTTAGGGTCTCATTTGACCCACTAAAGGTGAAAACATAACCCAAATCGAGTTCAAAAGTTAACGAGTCGAAAGTGCCACCTCTAATAACTTTTTACCAAGTACTACGTAGTATATAGTGTGTGTTCACTATCATTGTGGATTAACAGGTATACCTGTTATGATGGAGATTGCAAGTGATCTGCTTGATAGGAAGGCACCTGTGTTACTGTGTACAGAGACGATACAATTATTTTTGTTAGTCAATTTTGGATACTTTGAATGCCCTTAAATATGCATTGGAGAATGGTGCTTTATGTGTCGGCATTACTAACATTGTTGGTAGTGCTATTGCCCGGAATACAAACTGCGGTGTTCATATTAATGCTGGTAGTGAGATTGGTGTTGCAAGCACCAATGTAGGTAAATTGCTTTATAATCGATATGGCAATGTTGACTCTGTCATATTCAAATGGGTCAAATTCAGTTATGTTTAGTTAGGTCCTAAACTCGTCTGATGTGTTTTAAACACATTAGTTATATGTCAATGTGAAACAAAGTATAATTGTTGCTGTGTTGACCCAACTGTACTAAAAAGGTTGCGTGCTTTGCTATTTAGGCATATACAAGTCAAATTGTGGTGATGGCTATGGTGGCTCTAGCAATCGGGGCTGACACAATTTCTACTAAACAACGAAGATAGGGAATTATAGAAAGTCTTCTAAACTTACCAGGTATCAATCAATGCAGGTTATTGTTAATATCAAAAATGTTAAACAAGTGAATTGTATTGTTAATGTGTACGACTTTCTAATTCTTTTTGCTAACTAGGATGTTGTTAGTGTAACCATTCTATTTTTGCAATCACATTTAATGCATCAAATTTGTATTTATTATTCATAAAAATGGACAAAAGTATATGTGGGCCAATCTGACATGACACCCTCTTAAACTTATAATATTGAATTGTACGTATTTTGAACTGTTATTTAATAATTGATCATTTTCATATACAAAAGAGATTGTCTTTGCTCTGAGAATATCATGCTAAGTAGATTTCAAATGTATATTGTCATCTTGCAGGCTAAATTAGGGAAGTGTTGAAGCTTGATGAGGAGATGAAAGATATTGCAAGGTCACTGATTTTGGAGCAGTCACTTCTTATGTTTGGAAGAGGATATAATTATGCAACAGCTCTTGAGGGGGCCTTGAAGGTTAAGGAGGTGGCACTTATGCAAAGTGAAGGGATACTTGCTGGCGAAATGAAACATGGTCCCTTATCTTTAGTTGATGAAAACCTTCCCATTGTTGTCATTGCTACCTGCGATCAATGTTTCAGGTTGGTTAAAATGGCAGTTTTAGTATAGAATATGATTAAGGTTAGAGATGGCGATGACCTGTTTTCCAACAAATGGGTCGGTTTGGGTCATGCAAATGGGCTAAGTTAAAATATTTAGCTTAGGAGGAAGCAGGTTCAATGGTTTATAAATCATCTGAGTTGTATTCAAACTGTACAAGTGAGCCCAACCCGACCCGATCCGACTTGTTTAACCTGCTCTAGTTACCAACGTTGAACTGAACCCTATTTCGCATGTTTTGCAATCCCTTTGACCTGCCCATCTAATCGAGGTAGTTGACTTGCAAGTTGCTTTGCTTTATTGATTGTTATTTTCCTATCAGCAAATAGCAGTCGGTTATTTAACAACTTAAGGCGCGAATGGGTCGGCTGATTGTAATGTGTACAGAAGGTGATGCAGCAGCTGTATGTGGTGGATCTTGCAGGGTAATTGAGGTTCCTCTAGTTGTCGATTGCTTACAGCCTGTTGTCAACATAGTTCCATTGCAGGTAAATGACTTTGTTAAAAACACAAGCCTGTATACATGTTTGTTTACATAAAGTATCTTTTATATCCAAATATAAACTGGGATTTTCTGGTTTTTTAAAGCTGTTAGTAGTAATTTTAATACTGCTAAAGGTATTAGCTATTTTAATGATGTAGCTGGTATGACAAAAGGTTGTTGTTACTGGTTGACTTTTTTCGGTCAATGTATTGAGTCAATCTCTGGACAGCTTAGTTTATTTGATAACCAACTACACTTGACGCTTGCTGTTGAGGTATATGGGATATGGGAAGACTGAAGATGTGAAGATCAGAGGATTGAAGAGAAAAGACTTGAAGACTTTTTGTTTTTTACGTTCTAGGATGAATTGTAAAAATGGTCATATTTGTGGCCATTTTAGATTGTATTTTTGTTTTTCTAGTGTTAGCAATTTTAGATTTTATAGGTATTATTGTAAAAATAGCCGACATAGGAGTTGGATTAGATTAAGGCTAGTAAGAGGAGATTTTGTATGTGTTAGGGATGTTCACTAAAAACGTCCTTCAGGAATACCTGTCGAATACCTGTAATTACTATTTTTTGATCTCATAAAATTTTGCCGGGGTATCGTTCTCTTTACCAAAAAAAAAAACATTTTGTTAACCTCTATCTCTTGTAGTATACCTATCAAATTTTACATTTGTGACATAATCCACAAAAAGAAAAAAGAAAAACTGCATAAAATGTTTCGAACCACTATATAAAAGCTCAAATATGAACTTATATCATCATTATGCAAGTAAAACATACCTAACCTCAGTTGAATAAACTAGAATGTAAAATTTGGTCACATATAATCACCTAAAGTGTCGCCATAAACATCATTTAGATACACATATGTGATATGATGCGGCTATTATAAATCCATATAGTCACATGATCGTGCTAGAAATAAATGTGACTATATACGTTAGCTTTTGGCAAGCTAACACATGCTAAAGTTTAGACACACATAATAGTTATGTGACCATATGTACCAGATTTTGGCTACACTAAAATCAAGTGCGACAAACTCGACTCTATGATTTAGATACATAAACAATTACCTCATGTGACCATATAAAGTCTTATAATTAGACACATAAACACTCAGTGTGACTAATATCAAATTTAATCATAATCGTTTTTGCCCATTTTTGCCCTAAATAATAGCCACATGAATATTTAACGACGTAACTGTTATAAATATATTGGTCACATATAATCATCTAGAGTGTGGCCATAAACATCATTTAAATACACATTTATGATATGGTGTGGCTATTATAAATTCATACAGTCATGATCATGCTAGAAATAAATGTGACTATATATGTTAGCTTTTATCAAGCTAACACACGCTAAAGTTTAGACACACATGATAGTTATGTGACCATATGTGCCGGATTTTGGCTACACTAAAATCATGTGTGATAAACTCGACTCTATGATTTAGACACATAAACAATTACCTCATGTGACCATTTAAAGTCTCATGAATTAGACACACAAACACTCAGTGTGACTAATATCAAATTTAATCATAATCGTGTTTGCCCATTTTTGCCCTAAATAATAGCCACATGAATATTTAACGACGTGACTGTTATAAATATATTGGTCACATATAATCACCTAGAGTGTGGCCATAAACATCATTTAGATACATATTTGTGATATGGTGTGGCTATTATAAATCCATATAGTCACATGATCGTGCTAGAAATAAATGTGACTATACACATTAGCTTTTGGCAAGCTAACACACGCTAAAGTTTAGACACACATAATAGTTATGTGACCATATGTACCGGATTTTGGCTACACTAAAATCATGTGTGACAAACTCGACTATATGATTTAGACACGTAAACAATTACCTCATGTGACCATATATGGCATTTGGTCACAGTGATTCAATTGTGTGACATAGATTTGTCACGTTTTATATATATATCGTGACTAATGCTTCAAACTTACTCTTCATTCGTCACGCGTTCCAATTCATATGTGGCTAAATAATCAGTCAAAAAATAGCTGTGACCGTTAGCCACATAAATGTTTGAAGGTGTGGCAATACTATCCCAAATGGTCACACGATCGGAGTTCATATGTGGCTAACTAATAACTTGAATTTTATTTTGGTACCTTTAGCCACATATATATTCAAATGTGTGGCCTTTTAATTTCGGCTATGTGTGACCAAATCTCATTTTTGTACTAGTACCGTTCTTAACTCCTAAGGTAGTTTACTACTTTATTAGCACGCAGATTAATAACTTTGTATGTTTGGACCGTCGATTGTGTAAGGCTTAATGTTTTAAGGATTCTAGGTCACTAGGACTTTACTCTTATTCCTAAGTCTTGTTTTTGCTCGATTAAGCTCTAATCGCTTCGACTTATGGTTTAAGTTCTCCTTTTCAAACAATTATACATCTCCAGATTATTCGCAGTTTGTTAAAACATATTTCATATGAGGACCATGCCTTTCAATAATAGACAGCGTACTTTACAGGAGATTTCCACGGCTTCTTATATCCAACACGCGGTCAAGAGTAATTGACAGTGAAAGTGACACTCTATCTAATTAAATGTAAAGCAGTGCAGAAATGTAAACCTAATATATACAACGAGTGGTTTCATTGTGTCTTACTTATTGCATGTCATGGGCACAGATAATGTGACATCCGGTCAAAAATGACCCAAATTTTCGTCCGAATTTAAACTTTTTAATTCGAATATTATATATATAAGCATATATATATATAACGTTAAGCGATTACTAAAATCATTCTCGAGCAATCTGAAAATACTCAGAGACTGCGAAACAAAAGTTAGTACAAAACATCCCCAACCGAAATATTATTGACAGATATAATATTTGTGTACTCAGAAAATTATTCAAAATATTTTTGGATATAGAAAACTATCCGTCAACACGAGTTGAAATAAAGATATATTTTTATATCTAGCTAAAAGTATTGTTACAAAATACTTCGATTAAAAATATTAACGCTTATATATTTAGAAATTTATCATTTTAAAACATTATACTACATTACGATCTGGTACGCAAACACGGGGCGAAAAATACTACCAACCCTCAATTATTGGAGGCCGGTTATATCAACCGACCCCCAATAATGCAATACACACACAAACACATCGATCTATCTATCTCTTTCTCTGATCTCTCTCGGTTTCCCTTCCAAGAACAACAACAACTAACACATCAGCAACATCATCACTTCATCTTCTTCTTCATAATCGGATCATCATCATCAACGTGTTCATCATCATCAATCTCACGGCCCAATTTTAATAATTGTAAGGAAAAACTTTAACTTTCTTTAATTTCGTGTTTTACAAACATATATCATCATTTATTGTTGTTATATAAGCGATTATGTCCAATAATTTGTTTCCCCATAGTTATCCTGTGTTTTTGATACAAACAGAGCCTGAAAAATGCCCAGATCCGGCGGATCAAGCCATGATCCGGCGGATCAGTCCAAAACCTGCAAAAACTCATGATCCGGCCATGATCCGGCGGATCAAGGCCATGATCCGGTGGATCACTTCCAAACCAGCATTCCATATTTTGTAGATTTGTAGTCCTCTGAGTCACGGTCGTTTGGGCAGCTTTAAATCCGAGTTCGTATGAGAGAGATATAGCCAAAACGGTGCGGCCTCGCCGAATTAGTTTAACAACGAACTTTTATGTATATATACATGTGAGCAACAAACGAAACTTTTGAAAGGTAAATATACTAGTTATATTTGTAAAAACAAACATATCTCATGTTTTGGAACATTATATATATATATACACGATGAATATTCTTACGAAAACAAACCAAATTGTATTTTTGGAATGTGAATTCAAATTGCCACCAACGGACCGTACATTTTACAAAACTTCAAACGTAAATACGAGGCGAATACTTTGGACTCAATTAATCAAACAAGCAACTATACGAACGATTAATTAAAGTATTCACTTACACTTATACAATCTAGCTTGTTTAGGACACTAGGAGATTACGTTGGTTCACGGGTGCACTTTAGGATTGCTTGCTCTACAGGTGAGTCTCACGGCCCCATTTTACTGTTTTACTATTTTGGGGGAGATGCATTACCTGTTTACTGAACTTACTTGTTTTGCCTGAATACATGTAAAAATGTATTGTTTACCAACTGGTACTTACTGTAGTACAAACTTATAAACAAAACGTTTTGCTGAGTTGCAAACTTGTTGATTACTACTTTACAGACTTACAGTCTACAGACTCATCGTCTTACAGACTTACTACTTTACCAACTTGTGCTTACGGTCTTACCGACTTATAAACGTACTGTTTGACAGACTCACGAACTTAGTGTTGTACAGACTTGACAGACTTACAGACTTACAAACTTACAGACTTGACGGACTTACAGACTTACAAACTTACAGACTTGACGGACTTACAGACTTACAAACTTACAGACTTTACAGACTTACAGACATACATGAGTTACGATTAATCCAATGAAGTCCTCTGAATCATAGTCGTCAGTTATCGGATAAGCGCGAGTTTTAGTATATGGATCCATATGGGACTGACAATCCCCGCCTAGGGTGGTAGCGCCCCCACGAACCGTTACTCGTATAAACAGGTGTTTTCTACTCGTTACATATGAGTGTTTTTGGATTAGCACTCACGGGGGCACAATTACAGACATGTTAAGCTTCGACTATGATGGCTCATGGCAGAACAAACTTACCTAATTATTGTTGTGTAATTGATGTTACTTACTTAATTACCGGTGTGTAATTGAACTTGCTTACTTAATCACCGGTGTGTGATTGATACGAACTTACTTAATCACCGGTGTGTGATTGATACGAACTTACTTAATTACCGGTGTGTAATTAAACTTGCTTACTTAATCACCGGTGTGTGATTGATACGAACTTACTTAATTACCGGTGTGTAATTGAACTTGCTTACTTAATCAACGGTGTGTGATTGATACGAACTTACTTAATTACTCGTGCGTAATTGATACTTACTTACTTAATTACATTGTGTAATTGTTACTATTGTTACAAACCTGTGAGATTCACCAACCTTTTGGTTGACGTTTTTAGTAATGCATTCTCAGGTACACAGCAACAGTAGGGTTGCTCAGTAAGGATGCCCAGCAGGACTGCTTGATAGCTTGAGTCGCATGCATACATACTTGGAGATTTTATTACATTACTTTTGTACTAACCGTTATGTTTTAAAATCTCTAGATACTACTAGCTGAACTCCAAGCTATGTAAACCTTTTGAAACTTATGTAATGTACTGTGTTGCAATGTATTTTCCAAAATGTCTCATTTAGATTCGTTTGCTTATACTTTGGTGTTTTGATATTTGATTAGTGGCACCCCAAAACTCGCTTCCGCAAACCATGAAATTGGGGGTGTCACAGATAACTACTTACCATAATTAAGGTTGATCAGGTCCTAATTACTAGGTTGCAGTCACGTGGATAACTGGAAAGGGTGCTCCATAAATTAAACTTAAATTCATAAAGTCCTAACAGTACAAGGGTTATTATCTCCTATTTTATCTGAACGTGTTTTACGAACATTATTTTATAATGCATTGATTCTCGCAGGATACACCAGTTAGTTGTGTAGTTGTATTATCCTTCCGGAATTCCAACTTTTAAACCAGAGCTGATTCCAATGATATAACTACCTTCGGTCGTTTACCGGCTTCCGTACGTTTGTACTTTGCATAGAGCATTTCCAGCACTATACCGAATAAACAGTTGAATAGGGGCCGTTATATCATTTTACGATTATCGTGCACTGATTATGTAATGACATCCTTACTTATAATTATCTACATCATCAGCAATCACAATAATAAACTACTCTCAATTCATGGCAACAAATAAATCACATACCAGGCAATAATACATATTCAAAATATGAAATGAGACAAGTATAATAAAAGTTTAGATATCACCCGGAATTTAAATGCGTAGCAGCGTATTATTATAATTGACACCTCTTTCGTACGTACAAAGATTGATCACCGAATCCTTAGCGTTCGCCCTAGCTTCTATGTTAGTCCGTAGACTAATTACAATAATCCTAGAATGAGAAAGACTAAAAGACTACAAGAGATTTTCTAGTAAGAAAGAAAGAGTTTTTCCAAGGTATGGAAGGTGTGTTTTGCAAATGAACTAAAGCCCCATATTTATAGGTGAGTTTTGGCTCACATTAGCATCAAGGGGTGCACATTAGCGTAACGTGGGTAAAAAGGTGCATCAGGTACTGTACAACGCGGAAAGGTGGTGCACCGGGTACTGTACAACGCGGAAAGTAGACGCACCAGGTACGGGAATTAGCCAAAAAAGGAAACCGGGGCGGGGGACGGCAGGCCGGCGCTGCCCACCAGCTGGCCGGCGGCGGCTGGTGGTTGGCCCGTGGCTGCCACCCGCCCCGTTTCACCGTCTTTTTCTTCGTTTCTTGATTCGTGCGTGTTTTCTTCGTTATGCGTCCGTTTGAGTCGATTCTTTTTTTTTTGGATTCGTAATTCAAAAAAGAAGATTTTGACATAAGATAGCCCCTGAGATGAGGTCCCTAACTCTAGATATTGCGTACGAATCATTTGGATCTTCCGGCGGGCGTAGAATCTTCATTCTTTATCCGTTTTGGTTGATTCTTCTTCTGTTGGATCCGTATTTTGAAAACGAATATCTTGGATAGAATGGATATTGGTGAAGGGCATTTTTTCTTGAAATTTCGTTTTTATGCCTTGAATCTTCGAACGTGTGTGGAATCTTCGTTTTTTATCCGTTTTGCTTGATTTTTCTCGTGCAACCTTGTTTTGACCATCTTGGCATAATGTTACTGATTTGTGCTATATTTGAGTTAAAATGCCAAGAATCGTTCTAGAATGAGAGAGATATCGGTAGTAAAAACATGACTTTTTACGCGATATCAGTAATTCAGTTGAAAAAAAAAAAGTTCAGATTTTCAGGGCGTTTCAAGTTGGTATCAGAGCGATGGTTTAAGAGATTTATGTAATCCACAATAGGATTGCCTAAACTTAAACCACTATGAAATGTTTAGTTTTCAATGATCAGTATGCGTAGTAGTAAAGCAGATTTGATTAGATTGATATGCTACCTTGTTATCAGTTGTGATTAGTTTATATGTGTTAAATTAGTAGATGGAAATAGTAGATGAGATGCTAGCATCCTGAATGGTTTTGTTTGAGCTTAACAGTGTTGATAGAAAGTATAAAATTAGCAGGGCAAGTGTTAGTAGATTATTTACAAGGTATAGTTTAAATTCATTGTTGATAATTATTTGATATGTGATCAGAAAATGAATTGCTCCTGAGGGAGAATATGTGAGAACACAGCCATATGAATAGATGACATAAATGAAAGTATTATATGATTAGATAAGTAAACGTGATTAGATATTTGTGAATAGACACGTGTAGTAATCAGGCATGTGTGGTGAATATACACATAATATGAATAGATGTATATATGTTTAGCTATGTACTTACAAGTAGATATTTGTTCAGATAAATGTGTAGATAGCTGTACAGATATATGTTCAAGTGTTTAAAAATGCGCAAAGATTCAGTAATGATTAGATGTTTAGTTATGTTTAGATGTTCAGTTATGTGAAAGAGTTCAGTTATGATTAAAAGTTCAGATGTTCAGATACTCTAACTTATGTTAGCTGCATGTTCAGATAATTGCTTAATTATATTGGCAATACAATTATAAGTACAGATAAATTGAAATGTGATAGTAGATTAATTATGTGTTTAGAGTTTCAGGTAATCAGAAGTATTGACCGATGTCAGTTATTATGTTAAGAATGTTCTGTGAATAGATTCACGAAGGTATGTGTTAGCTTCAGTTTTATGTGTTTAGTTGAAATCTTCATGATTTCTTAATTGTGCAGACTAAAGTGTTTTATAATTGTTCAGTTTATGTGATATCAAAGTTTAGCCACACTCAACCCAGTATATAATTGACAGTGATGAATAGAAGTGTGATACTGGTATAATGAACGACGTCTGGCCAACGTAGTTTTATTATATTAAGACACACGGGTGATTCATATATGTTAAGTATAGAATGTGATTAGTGATGGTTAACTTTGGTGAGAATAGAAGTGGAATAGTAAATGGATAGTTTTATAAAAAGTCATTGTGAGTTAGAGTGTTTAGACTAGACTTAGTTGTTATGTGATTACTATTGTAGTCAAATGAAAGATGAAGGTTGACAAAGTGTTAATCAATTATAATGAATAGAATTTTAATTTGAAAGAAAGATCAGAAAGTGAAATTAGAAAAGGGAGTCATGAGGTACGAAGTCAGGTACCATATGATAACTTTTATACCTGCCCATGTTCTTTGGCTCCAGAATTGTTAAATACGAGGTATTTATACCTTGTGAGTAGTTTAATATAATCATTACAGATTTAGTTGTGATGTAAATATGATTACAACATCAAGACTAGAAGCAGAATGTTTAGAATGTATATGATCCCCATGTGAATAGGAGAAGTAATTGTAATTGTAAGAGTAAAAGTGATAAGAAAGTAACAAAAGAATAGTATATGGTTACAGAAAGTGTTTAAACTCCTAAGTGTGGGAGGAAATTTCAAGATGTACAAAGTAATGTATATTGAAAGAATGATAGTAGTGATAAAAGAATGATTAGTTAATTGAAAGATTAGTTTAATTAACCCAAATGGATTATTGAATTGATTAGTTGATTATGATGATTAGTAGTTGCTAAAAGAGTTGAAAGTAGTTGTTTAGTGATAAATAGAATGTGATTAGATTAGCTGACTCATGTTAGCTAATGCGATTAGACTAGCTGACTTATATTAGTAAGTGTGATTAGAATAACTAATTCAATTTAGCTACAATTGTAATTAGATGATCAGATGTTGCAGTACAGTTGTTTAGTGGAAAGATGAAAGCAGATTAGATTAGTGAAAGATTTAGTTTCAGGATTTCTCAGTAGTTAGTTGGTTATGTAAAGATGTATTATTGATATTTGCTATATGTTGATTAGTTTGTGAATTAGTCATTTAATCATGTAAAAGTATTAGCAATTGAGCTAATTTGATTAGTTATGATAATAATGATTAGTAGTGGAAGATATGAAAGAATCATGAAAGAAGCTTAATTGATTAGTATGGCTAACCAAGTATAGCTATGTTCATGATTAGTTAGCTAAGTTATATTGACTAAGTGTGCATGTGGAAGGAATTGAAAGTATGTACTTATATCCATAAGTTGTTTGAATGGTATAATGAATGTTAAGTACCCCAGTTGTTAAATTAAAAGATTTATTTAGTAGTAATTGAATAGTAGTTGGTAATACACTTCATGCCAGAAAATAGTGAATAGTGAATAGTAAGCAGTAAATAGTGAACAGTGATTAGTAGATAGAATGAATTAAGCAAGCTGAATGCATACTAAGTGTAAGTAAGTTGATAAAGCCATATGCACATTGGTGCATAAGTTGTTTCAGCATTATGAGTATAGTTATGTGTAATAGTTGATTAGATTGTTGAGTGAAAGTTAACTAGTTGTTTATGTAAAAATGTTAGTTACATTATATGTATAGCTGAAAAGTTATAAGATTGAACAGATAATTATGTATAGTTGCGATAAATGTGAAAGGTTAAATTTGAATAGTATATGTTTATGTCTGGAACTACTAAGTAAAGAAGCATAGAGAAAGTGATAAAATTGAGTAGATAAGAATGACATTCGTGAGGACACGAATAAGATAAGTGGGGGAGAGTTATAACACCCCAAAATCCAAAAGTATTATTTTGGTAAAAGTGAAAATAATTGTTTTAAGTTATTATTGTTTTAAGTAGTATAAAATAATAATAGCTGTAAATGGTTTTTAAGTTCCAAACAATGATAAGTACGGAGTGTAAAATAATACATTTACATAAGTCGGTTTTAGTTCCATACATATCTATTTCATACACACTTACGTATGTATAGAAGAAGGAAAGAAAGAAAACACAGAGGAGAAAGAAGAAAGAAGCAGGAGCAAGAACTTAACCTCAAATCAAATCATACACATTAAATTGAAGCTAGAAACATCAAATTAATCACTCTTTGATTCTCCATATCATCAAGTAAGTTATGTTCTTCAATTCCCTAAACCTAGAAAATGGGTTTTGTTGATTAGTAAGTTTTAATCCGAAATTGAGATTAGTAATTGATTAGTTTGATGTTAGTTAGTATTATTATGATCATACATGGTGAAAGTGATGAAATCATGATTAGTGTTCTTGAGTGAATTTAGGGGTTTTGCTAAATCCTTGTAAATTCATGTAATAAGCTTCAAAGTGTAATTAGAAGTGTTAATAGAATATGATTATGATGTGGAGCAAGTAATTAAAGTGTTAAGTTGATTATGAGATGTTTGAGTGAAGCTTGATTATGAACATGAAAGATGAAAGTGATTAGTTCATGAAAAGTGATTATGAATTCATGAGTTAGTGATAACTCCAATGATTAGTAGTTGAAAGCTTTGTATAATATGATAAGAATTTTGAAAGTGTAATTAGTTAGCTTAGATAAAGTAAAAGAAAGTTGATTAAGTAAGAAAGAGAGCTCATGTTAGTATTAGTGAAAGTGTGATTAGTGTTATTAATTGTGCTATGTGTTCATGTGCTAGGTGCTAAAGACGTGTCATCTTCAATTGATCGATTAGCTACAAGTTGTTCAATTCATAAAGGTGAGTTATATGAAAGTGATTAGATACTTATTAAGTGAATTGGATTGCTTTCGAGCAAGAGATTCACCTAATTGTATAAAGAGTAAATGATTAGTTTTAAATAATATGAAAAGATTCATGTGATTAGAATGGTTAACTCATGTTAGCCATGTGATGATTAGAATGGTTGACCAAGGTTAGCCATGTCTTGATTAGTAGCTAACTTATGTTAGCTAAAATGTGATTAGTCTAGCTAATTAGATAATAGCTAGAATGTGATTAAACTAGCTAGTTAGATATTAGCTAGTATAATCAAGAGATATGTGCACATATGAAAGTGAAAGTGAAAGTGAAAGTGAAAGTGAATCCAAGAAAGGGAAGAAACTTCCATACTTTGCTTATTATATATGTTGTTATTATAATAATGTATTGCTTTTGATTAGTAGTTAAATTGATTAGATAATCATATGTTCACTAAGCTTTATGCTTAACCCGTTCAGTGTTATGTTGTAGGTACTTGGTTTGGTTGAACCAAATGATAGAAGGAGTAGATTTTGGGTTGCAAGAAGATAGCGTGGATAAGGAGCTTGCTTTATGGTTAGATGAGCTTCTTATTCTTTTGAATTATCATTATGATTAGCCATTGTGTAAATCGCCCAAAAAGAGTTTTGTGACACGTGTTATGTAAGTCTTTGACTTAGTAAAGTCAAAGTGAAAAGAAAAGAAGACATGATTAGTATCCATAAATGTGTCATAAATTGTAAAGAATTGGAATAGTATAAAGTATTGAAAATGTGTTTGGGTTGATTTTAGTGTTGACCCATAGTCAACTATGTTGAATTGGTCAAATGTGAGTGGAAGATGTAAGTGAAAGAGTTAAAATAGCCTTGAAAGAAGAAACGGGTCAAAAATGTCTAAATGGGCACATTTTAGATCAAAGAGTCAAAACAAGCTATATTATAGATATGACACTTGTTGCTATTGGCTTAAGTGTTAAATGTATAGTAGAAAGTGTTGGTAAAGTGTGAAAGTCAGAAACCAAGCGGTTTGTGTTTTGACATGTCAAGAAAAAGTGCCGAAATGGTCTAAAAATGGATTACGGTCCAAATTTTGAATAAACGCGTATTTTGAAAAAGTGTAAAAATAGAAAGTTTCATTTTGGCATAGTATAAGTGCCTGTAAAATTTCAGGTCATAACTCTCAACGAGTCAAGAGTTATGCGTGTTTAAAGGTCGATAGTTTTGAGAAAATGAGGCAGTTTTGGAAGGCAGTTTTGAGTTAAAGGGGCAGTTTTGAGGGTCAAGAAGCAGTTTTGAAAGGAAAGTGTAAACACGGAAAACCTTTATCTTGTTATAGGGAAGGTGTCTACAAAATTTGGTTGTCTAATTATTAATGAGTAAGAAGTTATATGTATTTGAAAAAGGTAGTTTTGGGAAAAAAGGGTAGTTCTGAAAATGGGTAGTTTTACCCATAACGTATGTTGGTCAGTTAACTTGTGTAGCATTTGGTACGTAATCTCGTATCATAGTTTAGTTGAATGTTGGGACCTAAACAAGAGTAATTCAGTTGAAAAAAAAAAAGTTCAGATTTTCAGGGCGTTTCATTTACTGTCCACATAAACATTTAAGTGATTTCCGCAGAGGACTCGAGTTTTTGTCCATATTTTCTATGCTTATTATTTATAAAAATCACTTGGCATGTACCCATTTGACTTTAAAGTTAAATATTAAAGGGCAAATGACCCGAAAAGGTAACCATGTTGTCAAAATTTGACAATAAAGGGAATATGACTTTTGTCGATACCTAAAAAGGATTCGCATTTTAAAATTGTGCCGTAAAAGGATTTAAGTTGTCAAAAAAGTTCAATTAAAGGTGTATTTATTTTCACATTTATTCTCTTTCAATTTTTGATCGGTTTTAGGTAATGCGGAGCTTAAATCTCAAATATTCAATTATTATGTGACATTTTTAACCTTGAAAACATACAATATAAACAATAATTTTACTTTTTGAGTGTTTTTAAACCCGAATTTTATTTTTAGTGTTAAATCCTTTTATCACACGATTTCAAAAACTTTAATCCTTTTATTCAATGATTTCAATATACTAAATCCTTTTATGACACGTTTTTAAAATAAAACGGTAGTTTTTACCCTTAATTGATTTTTTTGACAATTCAAATCCTTTTTATGGCACAATTTTTTAATGTAAGTCCTTTTTGGGCATCGACAAATTTCATATTCCCTTTATTGTCAAATTTTGACAACTTAGTTACCTTTTCGGGCCATTTGCTCAATATTAAAAAATGAAAGGTTGTAGTGTGCATATAATGATTACAAGTTTCTTGAATTCTTCTCACATTTTACTGCTCGTTTTTCCATGTGCTTCAAATTATCGACCACGATAAATAACTATGAGTAGACAGATTGTACAACCCTTTATTTTCTTCTCCCGGTATTATCGCATTCTACACATGGCTCTATAACCCCTTCGTTTTGAACTCTACTATTTATGTCAGTCAACATCAGAAATGTAACCTACTATGAGTGTTTCCACAAAAGATACATCTCAAAGCATATAGAAACGACTTTTAACCTATGCTTCAGAATCTGATAGATACCTAGCGCACACCAGATCATGTAACTTGTTGCCATCCATTTTATATAGTGACACACCTTCCATCTAGTTATAGTGTTCCCGTGCTTCTCTTCTCAGACTCTTAAAACTTACTAGGCCGGCATAACTTCCCA
Source organism: Helichrysum umbraculigerum (assembly GCA_949592205.1). Classification (NCBI taxonomy): domain Eukaryota; kingdom Viridiplantae; phylum Streptophyta; class Magnoliopsida; order Asterales; family Asteraceae; genus Helichrysum; species Helichrysum umbraculigerum. The sequence goes on from CATIUR010000001.1 coordinate 119,040,324, forward strand.
TTTACTGTAATTTGAATTTCTCCTTGTTACTCATATCTCTAGACCCGGACACTGGCCCACTAACGTAGGGACCTGCATTGACCCACACATTACAGTTGCTAAATTGTCCTACTTTATCATATTCACCCTCTTGACTACTCTTTAGTCGTATTGCAGCTCCATGAGCTCTGCCTATCTTCTCACGACTCGGCACATCAGACTAATCTTGCACCCCGTTCTAATATAAGAAATGTTATGTATGCCTGAGTGGACAAGGTACATGTATAAGTATCTACTCCCCACACCAGGCAATAAGTGCAACTAACAGATTTAATTAACATATCTACTCGATACTAATTGTATTTTTTTATTAGATAATCCAGCATGGAGAAGGGAGTGATCTTTTCCGCGTCTTTCAAACATTTAGAAGTGATCGGGTATATGCTATTAGCCGCAGCTAATGGCACCCGACGAACTAAAAGTGACACGAAGAAGGTCCGGAGAGGAGAATCTTGGACCAACGCGGTTTCCTAGGATTAGACATCTGGTAGAAGATGCTTAAGAATATCGAGGAGGCGCGTTAAGGTATTGTCACATCAAATCATAATTAGAACATCATGTCCCCAAGTGGACGAAGGTACACACAACCGAAAGTAGCAAGTGTTAGCTTAAGTCTATAATACATGCATCTACAATGCATATACACTAGACTGGGGGACATGATTGGGTATATACCAATATGCCGCAGCTTCGGGCCTGCCGAAGGTCCCGAAGCTCCGCCTAATATTAGTAGCTACGTCCGAGAGAATCTTTGACTATAGGCATTCCCAATAAAGAACAGTTGGCAATCCAATCCGTGTCGGGTGCGGAATATCGAGAGAACAAGGATTGACTCTATTGTCCAGCGTACCTCTAGGCGCACCTTCAAAGACGCACCTTATTACCCGAAGCGAGTCCTGTAAAAGGACGCACCCTATTGTCCAACGGAACTCCAGGTACACCTTCAAGGATGCACCTTATTACCCAAAGTGAGCCCTATATATGGGACTCACCTCTTCACTCCTAAAGACCAGATGATATGGTCTCTCTCCTTTACTATACACAACACTTTCATTTACTCACATTACTTACTCTCTCTCTCTAGAATATTTACTCTCACAAGTCCGTAGCTTATTCTCTTACCATCACCTCTTGTCGGAGGTTCTCGGCCTCGTGGCGTACAAACCGTATCTACCTATAACGTAGATACGGGTACCAATTGGGAATCGCCAGCCGATAAGCTCTTAAGCTTCGGCCCGAACACCTTCGTCCTAACCTATATCTGATGTTTGCAGCAAAGACCAAGCACGGGTGGACGAGACGCAGCTCTTGAGTATCGTCCAGAAGAAGGTTCTTCAGCGTCGTCCTGGGGCTGCTGGTTTTTGTATCAACATTTGGCGCCATCCGTGGGACTCGCAACAATATGTCTCACGTTCTTACCTTCAAACGGCAAAACGAGTCAGATCTGACTCGTTTTTGTAAGTTTTCGTTTATTTCATTATCCTACAAATCTAGGAAACGCACTGAACCTAGATTCATATCGTTATATAAAGAGTGGGTGAAACGCATTATCAACAGATTCTGTATCGTTTTCTTAATAAACAATGGGTTTTAATTTATATTTGAATATGTGATTGAAAGCATGTAAACGCCACTGTTAAGATCTCATGTATAAATGTTGAAGTTTACTTCAAAGAAAAACCACTCTCTCTTTTAATTCCATCACAACCTCAAAGGAAATGATTTTAAAATGCTTGAAAAGCGACCATTTTAACGCTTTAGTTTTCTGGTATATGGATGTTCAGTAGCTACAAACAAATTAATCAACCATTTTACCATTGATCGATTATATGCAAATAAATCATGGTCATGTAATAGTTAATTCCTTTAAAAGTAGATGCACATAATCATGTGCGTGGTGTATAAATGCACGGCACCAATTTTACTAATGTTTACAAACTTTCTGCTTTCACCCCTATTTCCATTTGTTTATTAACAAGAAAGATGGAAAAGGTACAAGTACTAAAAGCGTGAGTACAACCTTCATTTACATGTATAATTTTACTAAACTAATTTGGTTTCATTGTGTACAAATGTTACTGAAATCTGATAAAAATTGTTATGCCCACCAAGTGTTTGAGAAAATGCCTCAACCAATTGTACAAGTTTATATGCATATTGTACAAACCCACTTTTTGTTGGGATTACTCTATTATTGTCACATCCAGTCGTTTGACGGAACATGCGTCCCAGCTGACCGGAGTTGCATATTAACCAGGGCTCGTCTTGTCCGAAACTCACTCTAAAAAACCGAAGCTACAGGCCGACCGAAGCTTGTCTTGATGGCCGTCTATTCCTTTCTTCCCTAAGCGGCTAAGCTTATCAGTTAGCCGGAACTCGCATCAAGATGCGTCTTAAAAATTTTGGTCATTTCGTAAGCTCCGCACTAGTTACCGTTATCTAATTACGAATATGGTCAATTCCCGTCAACCTATACCTTCATATCTTCACTTTTGTCAAGCTTGCTCCATGCGTAACTCATTTCGGAGCTACATCTTTATTTGAGCTCGCTTTACATGAAGCTTCATTTAAACAGAGCTCACATCCTCTCACGGTGTCCGGAGCTTACTTCATCCGGACCTCGTTATTCATGAAATATATCGATTCCAAAGCTCGTTATCGTCGAAGCTCATACATTCCGAAGTTCCTTGTTGTTGGAGCTCATCCCAATTGAAACTTGTATGACCATTAATTATTTACCAACTTGTCCATTCCGGACCTTCAGGGTCGAAGCTTACCTTCTTGGTCGAAACTTACCTACGCGGTCGGAGCTTATTCTTAGTCGGAGCTTATTCTATGATAGCAGTTAGTTTTGAAACTCACACTTATCAGTAGTTAAATTATTCCAAAGTCCATATTTTCAAGACTTGAGCACCTTAGCCATAGTCTATCCCAAACGATGTCAGGACTCGGCGTTGCTTGTTCGACCGAAGCTTATTGTCTAACATAAGTTTGTTTATCCGAAGCACATCTCCTCCGGAGCTGCATCTTAACCGAGTCGCGTTTTAACCGCAAAGTGTTTTAACCAGAGCTGTGTTTGATCTGAGTAGTGCTTTCAAAGCCGGAGCTCGCCTTACCCATTAGTAGCTCATCGCTGACAACACAATTATGAACCTATCTCTTATATACTAACCGAAACTAGTGTTCAAGTATCAGGTTCTGAATCAATCTCATCTTTGAAAGCTTTATAGTTGTGTATATCTTCATCTTTAAAAACACACGCTTGTGTTAAAGCTCAGTTTTTCCTCAAAAACCAATAACACACTAAAGTGTATAAGACTTTACTATAAATTTTTGAGAAAATTCCTTACAAGGGAAAGATTACATATTGTTTTTTATGAAAAGATAATCAATTATTACTCACATTAAAAACATAATCTTGGGTATAAACAAGGTATACATGTTTGTGAACTTAGATCTACCATATATCTCCATATTTTGTATACGTGGCCAACTGTCAGTCGGTATTTGGACCACAAATAAAACTATGTTCACTTCCCAAATTTTGAAAAGTAATAGTTTTGTAACCACCTAAGAACACTTATGGGCTAGATGAATCTACACTTCAGTCACAGCTGAGGTTATACCGCCCAGATGCATCCACCTTAAAGTCGCACCTTAAGTCACATACGTGGCTATGCCGTCCAAATGAATCTACACCTCCGTCGCAGCTTTGACTATACTCCCCTGATGCATCTATCCTAAAGTCTCATATGTGGTTATACCGCCCAGATACATTTATGCTTCACTCGCACCTGCGGCAAAGAAGCTCAACCTCACTTCTTCGGGTCTCAAAGAATCACATGTCACTAGTTACTACAATAACTCAAATTGTTTTCTCTTTCACAAAGATTTTCTTTTTCATAAACGAGTTCGGTTGGCCTACCGTTTAGCTGTAGCCGAGTCTTAACCAGCCGAAGCTCGTACAATGACAGATGTATCTTAAAGTTACGATTAACGCATAAGAAGCTCATATAAAATCGAAGCTTACTCTGAAGCTTGTCTTGGCCAGAGGCCGAAGCTATCACAAAGACCGTCCTTACCGGAACTCACTTCGAATTGCCGAAGTTGCACGAATGTCTGAAGCTGGACGCACCTTTACATCCGAAATTCATCCCTCCGGAGCTGAGGCTTAGGCAACCAGCTCGCCGAAGCTCACTCCCCGCAGAAGGTCTTGCAAATGTTCATAAGTTAAACTTTCGTTGCCTAAAACTGTAATAAACCATTAGATGGAAGTTACTATCCTGAACACATAGTATGAAGCTCCCCACCTCGATCTTGCAATCCGAAGCTCATCTTAATTGGAGCTCATTTTAAAGTTTATCACGTTTTTATCCGGATCTTAATCCTCACATTCAATCCTAACTTAGTAGGATATCGTCTTATAAGAACCAATTCCGACATTTGATTCAATCGGAGCTTGTCTCACTGTGATCAGAGCTAATTTCAACCTTATCCAAAGCTACCTTCCGGGGCATATGATTCAAAGTTTAGCTCATTCGAAGCTTATCGTTTAGCTCGGAGTTCCATCTCGATCAGATCTCGTTTCAATAGGAGACGCTTCTTTCCTATAGCTTATGTTGAACTCCATGTTACCAGGAACTTACTCTGAAACAACATTTAAAACGGTGCCACATCTTAAACAAAGCACGTTAACATAAGCTGCAGTTTAAAAGACGCTTCATCTCAACAGCAGTTGCACCTTACCGGGAGTTACGTTATTTGAAGCTCTTATTTTAGAAATTTGCTTACCTTAACTAGGGCTTATCCTTTTCGAGGCTTAGTCCGCAGCTCGTGTTGAACAGATCTAACTCTGAACGTCGTGCTTTTCCTAGATCAACCTACTTGTATTACAACCTTCGGTTTACAACTTTCTTTCCTGACTTACGGTCTCGAACCTTCCTGGTTCACTTTCCCGATGCTAATATTTTATGGACTTCTATCAAGGGACCTCCGTCCGACATTTACCTCCGGATACTGACCTCCGGTGCTACTCAAATCACAGCACATGTTTCTTATACTCATGTTCCATCTAGTAAGGATGGAACTCATGTTTCATCTATCGATTGGCAATAGGATGTAACTTATGTTTCATCCAACAACACAACAAAGAATGAAACCCATGTTTCATTTGGTGATGATCCAAAAGGATCGAGCTCGCGTCCCATGACTGACACAATATAATCTAGCATCATATTTATTGAATGCATATCACGCTAGATTGGGGGACAACACTGGTATGATACCGCTTATGAGTAAACTGTTTGCGTTAAAGAAATGTGATATACGCATACAAATACTACTCCATTAAACATCGTGGTTGAGCAACTTCTATACGCAGCTCTGTACATGCGATGTACACATGATCCTGCTTGGTTCCATTGGTTGAGCAACCCCTCGAATTAGCTCAGTTCCACGGTATACACATATTCTATGGATTGAGCAACTGCTCTAACTAGCTCCATGTTTTGGGCAATGGCCTCGACACTCACGGGTTACATTTATCGCCCTAATTAGACCAAGCGTAGGCCAACGGACGATCTCCGATGGTCGGACGTATTACCACAAGCGTACTATACAACACATTTAACAGCTTTAGGAGTCGAAATATTCCTCCATAAAGTAATGTACTTTAGGCAACGACCTCTGTACCGATGGTTGATCACCCATCTAAAATATTACGATCCATGGACAAAAATATTATGATCCATTGTAAAGATGAACAACAATCAAAGAGGAGGAACAAAGCCAGCGGATATGTAAAGTTTAGCATTATTTGGTCGAGACCATATTATACTAAACGGGGGGACATGATGAGGTATATATGTCCCGGAACTATGAACCGAAAGGATTGGATTGTACCATGTAAGTTTAGCATTATATGGTCGAGACCGTATGAACTTGCTAAAACTGACGGAACTAGTTTACCACGTTCGTGGAACGTTGCTAATCTTCGTAAGTGTTATTTGTAGACTAATGAACTCTCATGTAAGCAATACAACGATGTAGTGGTTTGATATTCAGTGGTTTGATATTCTTTTGGCAATCTAATATATCAAACACAATTCCATGAGAAAACGTTCGGTATCATTGCAAGTAACTTACAACTTACAACTTATCTCACTGATCATGAGATAATAAGCTGGCGAAGTCGAAAGTTCCTTCGTGCAGTAATATACCTATGGCATAAGCCTAAGTATCAATGGTTGAACACCCATTCAAAAGATTACGTTCTATACATACGTGTATATACATTCAAGATATCTAAACAAGTAAGTCATGCATGCAAAGGAACAAGCAAAAATGGCATAATAAAAAGAGAAAAAAAGTGAAAGCGCGGCATAACAAAGGTGCATCATGAGCACCTCAAAAGGTAGCAAATTGTTCATTGCGGATCCAAAAGAAAGGTGCAGCTCACATGCCGCACCATCAAAACACACATAAAAAAACAGTGACAAACACCTTCACCTGACCTACGAGATGGAAGTGTGGAGGTAAAAAACATTCATCTATATATAGTCTAGCACACGTACGTTAAAACGAACGTACACTAGACTGGGGGACATGATCGGGTATATGCTATTAGCCGCAGCTAATGGCACCCGACGAACTAAAAGTGACACGAAGAAGGTCCGGAGAGGAGAATCTTGGACCAACGCGGTTTCCTAGGATTAGACATCTGGTAGAAGATGCTTAAGAATATCGAGGAGGCGAGTTAAGGTATTGTCACATCAAATCATAATTAGAACATCATGTCCCCAAGTGGACGAAGGTACACACAACCGAAAGTAGCAAGTGTTAGCTTAAGTCTATAATACATGCATCTACAATGCATATACACTAGACTGGGGGACATGATTGAGTATATACCAATATGCCGCAGCTTCGGGCCTGCCGAAGGTCCCGAAGCTCCGCCTAATATTAGTAGCTACGTCCGAGAGAATCTTTGACTATAGGCATTCCCAATAAAGAACAGTTGGCAATCCAATCCGTGTCGGGTGCGGAATATCGAGAGAACAAGGATTGACTCTATTGTCCAGCGTACCTCTAGGCGCACCTTCAAAGACGCACCTTATTACCCGAAGCGAGTCCTGTAAAAGGACGCACCCTATTGTCCAACGGAACTCCAGGTACACCTTCAAGGATGCACCTTATTACCCAAAGTGAGCCCTATATATGGGACTCACCTCTTCACTCCTAAAGACCAGATGATATGGTCTCTCTCCTTTACTATACACAACACTTTCATTTACTCACATTACTTACTCTCTCTCTCTAGAATATTTACTCTCACAAGTCCGTAGCTTATTCTCTTACCATCACCTCTTGTCGGAGGTTCTCGGCCTCGTGGCGTACAAACCGTATCTACCTATAACGTAGATACGGGTACCAATTGGGAATCGCCAGCCGATAAGCTCTTAAGCTTCGGCCCGAACACCTTCGTCCTAACCTATATCTGATGTTTGCAGCAAAGACCAAGCACGGGTGGACGAGACGCAGCTCTTGAGTATCATCCAGAAGAAGGTTCTTCAGCTTCGTCCTGAGGCTGCTGGTTTTTGTATCAACAAGAAGTTCAAAAATTAAAAGAGTTTGTGGACTCCCAAGTTACAATGGGTCAATTTGGGTTGTGTTTTTATTTCAAAGGCCAAAAAAAGATATTATTGGTTAAAATGAAAATGAGTCTAAATCACACGAAATTTATTTCTAATGCATACAGCCTGCTGATCCATTGTGTGTTAGTGCGACTTGCGGACACGAATGAAACTCTGAAATTCTCAAGCTTGTGCACGCCACTGTTTGCACCAGCTCGCAATATTTTTCGAAAGCTTAAGAGATTTTTATCTATGGAATAGGTTATAATAAAGTTATTTTTCAAATCCTTTTTAGTCTCAAAATGATTTACAAAATCGTTTCTGATTTACTCATAAATTTTTCTTGGTGATAAGTCGGTATTACGATATAAATACCTAAATAAGTAAATATCGATCCTTGGTTTGAATTGAAATACAAAAAAAGAACTACTTTTATGTTTGTCTCGTTCAGCAACATCAAATCATTACGCATTTGATTTCACTTCGTACTTTGTTATCATGAAGATTAAAATTCACTTGCATGTTTAAGTTTTTCTACTAGAACTTAATTGGGATGTTGTAAATACATTAATCTTTGATGAGTACCTATATGTAATATATATGTTAAAAATAGGGCAAGGTTCAAATGGGAATATGAATTTGTGTGAGAATGAGGGAACCAATGATATCAAGCCATGTGTACAAAGAGAATGTTCCACATGTACAAAACTCATTTACCCCCAACATCAATTATCTCACAAACGACAAATCCAAAAATTATGAAAATTGCACCATTAAATTCAACGTTTTCTCCTCTTCGATTTGCCCTCCCTCAAGGCATACTTTCGACGAAATTTTTTTTTTTTCATTTTTTTGGTGAGTTTCACATTTACTAACACATGTGTTACAGTGTTGCGTTTAGGGTTTTGGGGTTAGGGTTTGAGGTTTGGGGTTTCTCCCCGAAACTCCAGACCTCAAACCCTAAAACCTAACCCCTAAACCCCAAACCCTAAACCATAAACGCTTTACAAAACTCTAAACCCTAAATCATACTAAACACTAAACCTTAAACCCTACTAAACCCTAAACCCTAAACCCTAATAAACCCTAAACCTTAAACCCTACTAAACCCTAACCCTAAACCCTAACCTTAACCACAAATTAAATGTATAACCAATCACTAACACATGTGTTACTAATTTGTAAAACCCACCAAAAAATAGAAGAAAAAAAAGTTGTCGAAAGTATGCCTTGAGGGACGGCAAATCGAAGAGAAGAAAACGTTGAATTTTATGGTGCAATTTTCATGATTTTTCGACTTACCGTTTGTGAGATATTTAATTTTAAAAAATGTGAAGGAGAGAGGATAAAGTGACACATGACATAAATCTATTGGTTCCCTCATTCTCACTCAAAATTGATGTACTCATTTAAACGTTACTCGTTAAAAATAATAACAAAAGAACTACTTTTTAAAAGCAATTTCACATTGTATTCTTTTTATTAATGAATATTTATGAAAGTTTCAACGCATCATGTCAAGTCAACAACATTAAATTGTAATTTTGGTAGCATCTACCCTTTTTATTTTACCATGGTCAAACTGTCAAACCTTGATCACTCGTATTGTATGCAACATTTTTTTTCTTGCAATATTTTCATTCTCTTTACTACTACTAGTTTAGTACAAAACCTTCTAAGATAAATAATCAAATAGAATAAATCATCTTAAATGCCATTAATTATACAAATTAATAAATAAAATACGAATGACCAAAATCAATTTCATCATTAATTACATCAAACAATAAATAGCATTATGCCAAAATTGCGTAAAAAATTAATACCATTGCCTTCATCTAATTCAAGTTACAACAATTCACTTTCTACCAACATATCATAAAAGCAACGATATCCGATTTTCCCAATTGCATCGTCTTATTGACTTTTGCACATTTTTTTTTTACTCTTTCACTCTGTTCACACTTAAAATCTCGCCATTGCTTCCCCCTAAACCCTTCCCCCTTCCCCTCTCGATGTGCTAGTTATCAACACAAAAACTACGACCGTGTTTACTGATCCGTACAGTTTTAGGTACACTACTTATCTCGAGACGAAAGTGACTCTCACACATATTATATAACTTCAGGTATGTCCGTTATCTAAAATCAACTTGACTAAACTTTATGGAGTACAGATAACACCATCTAAAAGTTTACAATTTTTATTGTAAACTTTTTGCAAAACTCCGCTAACTTGTGATATAACTCTACATTTAATTCGTTGCACTTTACAAAAATACTACCCTTTTCATCCCACAAAAATTGTCCCAAACAATCTTTGTATGAATTAACATATGTTTGGTAAATGTCAGTTTTACCTTTATATTCACGGCAATTTGACTAAATTTTTTTTAAAACTAAATGATAAATGGTAATAAATGAGGTAAAATTGAGAGTTTAATAGTTATTTTTTATAACTGAACAATTATTTTACGACATATATGATACCAATGTGAAAATTTATTTTTGGTATTGAGGGAGTATAATTATATTCCATAGTCCATACTAAATATAGATATACATTAGTATGTTAGTTTCTACTTTAAAGGTCAACTTACCGCTAAGTACAACCTCTTAATTGGTAGGTTCACCCATAAGTTAAATGGACTTTTGGTTATACTATATTTTTTATTATAATATAATTATTATAATATTTATATGCTACGGTTATACTCCGTATATTTTATGTTATTGTGTTTTATTAACGGCAGATATGTTATTACTATTATCAAATTGATAATCGAATTTCAGTTTTAATTATTTTTTATTTATATATCTGTCTCTCCGTGTAGAAAGTAGAAACCTTTGGATCATTCAGAATTGGATCCAACAAAAAAAATGTTGACCGTGAGATCACAACAACGAATTTGACTCTTTTGATAACACATATACATGCCACCCCCCCTTATTTTAGTTAGTACCCTTTCTTTACTTCCATTCCATTCCATGCATGTAATTCTCATCCGACTACAACTCAACAAGAAACAGTCATGGAGAGTTTGTTTTTTCTATCTTTGATTTTTTCCATCACTTTGATCCACTTTAATTTCCCCTAATTCAAATCACACCCTTTGCTTTAATTTCCCTAAAGTTTCTTGCTTTTACTCATCTTCATGTGATTTTTGTGCCCTAGCTAAACATGTTTGCTGTTTTGCTTTAGAGAAATACACATACAATTATTATAAGTAAATTTTACTGCTTGATCAATTGGGTAGTGTTTAATTCTTGCTATTTCAATTGGGTGTTTATTAGATTTTGAGTTTGTGATGAATATGATGGAGGAAGATCAGGATGAACTGAGATTTGTGTGTAAGCTCTGTGATAAAAGGTACCCAAGTGGAAAGTCATTAGGTGGACATATGAGGTCTCATGTGATTGCTGCTGCTACTGCTGCAAATTCATCTGAATCAGATGAAAAGTTTGCAGCTTTGATGATTAATGGGAATGGGAATGGGAATGAGAATGGGAATGCGAGTTCATACGGGTTAAGAGAGAATCCTAAGAAGACTTGGAGGGCAGTTGGTTCAGCGAATTTTCCGTTCCCAAATGAGAGATATTGTAAGCAATGTGGAAAAGGGTTCCAGTCTTTGAAAGCTTTGTGTGGTCATATGGCTTGTCATTCTGAAAAAGATAGGAACTTGAAGGATTATGATCACTCATGGACAAGTGATCAGAATCTTGATCTTGATGATGAGAAAGTAGTAACTGATAGCTATTCGGATACTGAGGAGCCCGAGTTTGAAGATCCGACCCGCTTGACAAGATCCAAGTCCAAGAGGTACAAGAAAGTTATAGTTAAACCATACTCTTTTAATTTCTCATTGACTAATAATAATGCTAGTAATAATAGTAACTGCAATTATTATGGGTCATCTTCTGTTTCTGAGATTGATGAGTTTGAACAAGAAGAAGTTGCAATGTGTTTGATGATGTTGTCTAAAGATTCTGCCAATTGGGGTGGTGTTAATTCAGTGGTGGAATCTTCTGATAATAATTCTGCTGTGGAGACTAAATCGTCTTCAATTGAGATGAAATTAAGTAAAAAGTCTAGTAGTGTTGTAGATGGGGATAGTTTTCAGTTAGAGAATTCAAATTCAGGGTACAACAAGAGGAATGGGGGTTACGAAACTAAGAAAGTGGAATCAGACATTTCGGTTGAGGAATTGCTTAGAAATGGTAGTGATAGAAACAAGTCAAAGGGAACTCGAGAGTTATCATATGAAGAGAAACTTGAAATTAGAAGAAATTTGTTTAGAGAATTTGGGTATCGTGATCCCTTGAGAAAAAGAATCCGAGGTGATGATGATGATTCGTATAGTCCTGAATTAGAACGTGTGGAAACGAATAAAAAAAAGAACAAGTATGAATGTTTAACTTGCAACAAGGTTTTTAGCTCATTCCAAGGGCTTGGAGGGCATAGACCATGTAACAGAAGGAATATTGCTTTCGGGCCACCCAGAAACGATAGTGGTGAGAACAGTTTAGAAGCTGGTGAATTTCGAAAACCCAAATATGATAAGAAAATACGGGCCAAAAAGAGCAAAGGGCATGAATGCCCGATTTGTTTCAGAATGTTCAAGTCAGGGCAAGCTTTAGGAGGTCACAAAAGGTCTCACTTTTTAAACGGGTCAATAGATCACTTTGCAGCTATAGAACGTGAGGCTCCATCATCTTCTGATTTGATCGATCTCAATCTCCCTGCTCCTGAAGAGGACTAGAATCAAATATTGGTAATGTTGGTTTTTGGATAATGTTCATCAAAAGAATTAAAATTGCACTTTTCTTGTTATATTGATCAAATTCTTGGGTTGTTTCTTGAAAACATGTTCAATTTTCAAGATTTTGAGTTATATCTCTAAAAAATTTAGTTAGTTCTTGATCTTGTGATGTTTTTGCTTTACTGTTGGCTTGAGTTGAGTTTTGTGTGTGGTGGTAGGGAGCCAATAGGAAAAGGTCTCTTGAAGTTAATTTGCAGAAAGTTCCCAATCAAATGATTTTTCTTGAACTGCAATGGACTATGATATTCATACTAATGATGTTGGAAAAGAAGTAAATATAAATCATTACTCATACACAAAGTACAATTTGAAATATGCAAGAAGGGTCCACAAAAGGGGGATTTGATGTTGACTTCTTAACCTTTGATCCTTGCATTGCACTTGAAGTTAGTGTTATAAGAGTTACTGATTTAACATTTTGAAATCAGTAATTTTGTTCAAGATAGATTTTTTTTTTTTAATTGTGAATATTAAGAAAGTATAACAATAATAGTCTTTCCAATTGCCTATAGAATAAGACACAACTTAGCATAAGCAGTAAGAGCTTCTCAAGTTCAGATCTCGTAAGCTGCAACTCCATGTGGCCACCCGTCCCAAACTCCCAGCCTATTCCATAATCGTGAAGGGTTGGTGGTTTGGTCGGTTCCTTGATGAAACTACACTTTTGAACCGCACGAGCTAAGAAACAACCATACACTTTAGAACTACATGAGCTAAGAAACAACCACAAGCTGATAGGGCCAAAATGTGTGTCGCATTTGGTACCAGTTTTTAGTTTTGACACACAAATGAATACCAGTAACAGATATTTATCTTAGTTATCTTGTATCTAACATATACCAAACACTTCTTTAGTTATGTTATATCATCACAAGTAAATGATTTTGGTCAAGTTGTATGCTGTGATCAGTTGATGTATTTTAATACAGTAAGCTATTGATTTGTTTTAGGAGAAAATGTTTTGTTATGGAATTGTAACTTTGATTAAGGGACCATTAGTAACACTATATCCAAGTATAATGTCGGCTGGCATAAATTTATTTTATGTATTTATTTTTATTTTTATTTTTATTATTATTATTATTATTATTATTATTATTTTATTTTTTTTATTTTATTTATTTTTTTTAAGCAAACATATTAATCCAGGTGTTGATAAATACAACATCAAATTTATTTCATACAACATAATTATGCTTCTGCATATTTGTACCAGTAAGCTATAACTATTATACAGTGTGTTGTATAAAACAATTTTGGTGTTGTATTTATCAACTCCCTATCAATCCACTTTATATAGGTGCAGCCGTGTAGTAACAAGTAGAGGTGAACAAAACCGGGTTTTTTGAATACCCGACCCGAATACCCGAACCGGGTATTGGTCAAAGACCAAAAACCGGGTTTTGACCAACCCGACCCGAAACCGACCCGGTTTTGGGTGGGGGAAAACCCAACCCTATACTAACCGGTTTGTACCAGGTTGGAACCGGTTCGGGTCGAAAACCCGGTTTCAAACCGGGTACAGACGTACAGCGTACCCGCTGGGTATCTATTGTTCCCGCCGGGTATACTGGGTTCCCACCGGGTAGACAGTGTTCCCGCCGGGTACTTTGGCTTGATACATTTCTGTCAACATTTTCCACACATTACCCGCCGGGTACAACTGTACAGGCCGGGTACTAAAGGCATGATCCAGCTTTATTGACCATTTTCCGCTGAAATTTCACCTAAATTCAAATGGTGAAAGTGTTTTGGGATGTCGTTGTACAAAAACGCACCCAAAGGCCATCCACAGTCAAGCATTCCAAAATATCCAAACATAAAATTAAAAGTACTTAAATAAACCGTAATCAAATTGTCTAGAAAAGTGTCTGAATCACATGAGGCACGCAAGCACTCAAAATGGGGAATAGTCATAGGGGAATCCACGCTCCTCTTGCTCTCTCTCCTGCTGCCTTCGATACTCTTCCTGCAGCTCTGCCAAGGCGGCACCCTCGTCATAAACCGGTGGTGGATAGCTTGCTCCAGAATGACCCCACATGGGTGGGTAGTGGTAGGATGTAGGTCGGTAGTTGGGTACCACTTCAGAAAGTCTTTGTGTGTTGTGTGCCGACCAAGCGTTGTGGTAGCGCTGTGCTCCAAGCTCATACCTGACTTCCTGCGAAAAATCATTATGGCTAACCTGAAGGCCCTGAATACCATGCATAATATTCAGCATGGATGGTAGTGCTGCGCCTTGCTGCTGGAAACCTCCCTGCTCATATGCAGCTTCTTCCTCTTGATGTTGTTCTTGTTCCACCTGCTGTTGTCTTCTTCTTCTTCTCGGTGGTTGAGCCGCTTGCTCCTCTGGTGGTGGTTCCTGGTAGGGCACGAACCGGTTATTGACAACTGAGACAGCCTGTGCCCCCTGAAACTGAACTAGCCCTACTGTTTTTGGCCTAGTCGTCACTCGCTCTAAATTCTCAAAACTGATGTTGAAGGACTTGGCAATCCTAGTCACAAATTGTCCCCCACAGATAGGGGATGCCCCTCTAATCCCGCTAGCATTATGATGTAAATACCAGGAAACAGCGTATGGAACATTGATATTCTCCTCCGCTACAAACTTCCTCATATACCATAAGTCGGCGAAACCGACTCTTTCTGTGTTCTCCCTTCTATGAGAAATGGTGTGCGCAAGACATCGTTGGATAACCCGCAACTGCATGTCCTCTATATATTTGTATGAATTTCCACCTCTAGCGTAAGGTTTTTGTGAAAATTCGTGCCACACATCCTTGGGAAAAAATTCCGTCTCGATCATCTCACTAGCCATCAAATAATCATCAAAATGAGTTGCATCCAGCTGCTCTCGAGAATAAATGCCCAAACAGGCAGCAAGTTCCACCATACTCATTTTCCTTGGTTGACCTCCCAGTCGGAAAGTCATGAAATTTTTATCAGTCGCCGACTCAACATCCTCTTTCATTTCATATGTGCAGTGGAATTCCACTCATAGCTCTTTGTATACCTGCTCATTAATCTTGAATATGCCTTCCCATTCTTCATATTCGAATGGTATGTGATCCACGAAATAACGTTGCCTAATCATTTCCTTAATTCCGGCGGCTACCCCTGCTTGTTCTAGTGGTTCCCAATCGACCACCCGAGATAAATCACATTCTTTCACCCTCAATAAGTTCAGTTTCTGACAGTATATATTGTACTTTGTTAACCTGTTACTAAATTTAAGCCATGGGTGAATTGTCTCGGGAATAAGTAGAGCATCAATGCTCATCGGCTGAGGGCGGTCACCCTCTTCATCGTTAGCAGTACCAGAGGTGCTGCCTTTTTGTTTCTTTCTTCTTCCCTGCAAAACACAACACAAATGAGAGAATTGCCTTGACCAATTCATCCATGACCTAAGGTAATTGCACAATTATTTCCACATTTTATTTACAAAGCTCAAACTCATCCTCTTTCACAAATGCCCTAACACAAAGGTACGAACCGGGCAAACCATGAGGAGCCGACCAAACATCGGTTGTTAGTGATACACTTGTAGTTAAGTTTTCAAAACCGGTTATTAGTTGAATTTTAGCATTTTTCCACAATTTAAGTGCATCACGTCTAAGAGTAAGACGTGATACATGATTATATCGGGGTTGAAGAGTATTTTGAATAACCTTAGTAAGCCGAGGGTTGTCGAAGTGGTTGAACGACAAAGCTTCTTGAATCACAAAGCCGGCAAATGCTTCTCGACAACGATCCGCTTGGTATATGAAATTACCTCCATCCCGTGACATGGTTGCTTGACCCTCCTCCGGATTAGTTTTGTTTGCACTACAATACTTTAAAGTATGTTTGCTCAACGTTGAGTTGGAGTCGGCTTTTAAAAAACTCCCACATCGTTTACAATGTGCTTTAGTCGAACCATCCGACAACAACACTTTGTCAAAGTTACACCAAATCTCCGGATTACGTTTTGTTGTAAAGACTTGAACAATGGTTGGTGCATTTGACGCATTTGACGAACCAACAAAATCGTTAGTTGAGGAACTTTGAGTTGCCATTATGAGAGCGTTTTAAGAGGATGAGAGTAATGTTTTGAGAGTTTCGTATGTAAATCGTAAGCGTTTTGAGTGTTTTTTCACTAGAATGAGTGAGTTTGAGTGTTGTAACTAACTCAAACCCAAGGTATCTATTTATACTAGTTTTAGGATGGTAAAATGGTAAAAAAAAGCAAAAAAAACGGATATAAAACGGCTAGGAGCTCAAACACAACGGCTAGTGTAAAAACCGGGTACAAACCGGGTATTAAAACCGGTTTTTGGAACCGGTTCGGGTACAACCCGAATTGAAACGTATGGGGGCGTACCCGGTTTGGTACCCGGCGGGTACTAGTAAAACCCGAATCGGGTAGAGTCTACCCGATTCTTGACCGGGTCGGGTTTCCGGGTATTGACCGGGTCGGTTTCCCAACCCGGTTTTTTTGGTCACGCCTAGTAATAAGTAGCATTGAAAATTGCAGTCAAATTACCCATTAATCTTAAGCCCATATTTCCAGTCCATTAGTATTTAATCATTTTAATTTCAGCCCATTAGATTTAGCCCAGTACATATCTATTTCAGCATTGAATGAAAATATGAAATTGTACAAATTCTTTTGAAGGATGATTTAGCCCATTAGATTTAATCCTTACTCTCTCCTTCGTCTTCTTGTAATGTTGTGGATGGAATTATTAAACGCAAATCACTTGTTTTTCAAAAGATTAAGGGCATGTAAAATTTGTTTAAAACAAATGTTTAGTTAAATGTTTGTCTGCTTGACACATTACTGTGTACCAATAAAATTGTTAGAATCGGGTTTAATAATTAGGCATATATTTTTAGGCACGTGATGACGTGAATAAACTTTCAAATAGTAAACCTATATAACCTTTTAATACAAATATTTGAGGATTATAATATAATGATCCCTAATGAATTTTAAAGATTAAACCTATATACTATTAACGATTGGTAATGATAACAACACTTCAATGTGTAGTTTGGAAATGATACGTCATTAGTTATTATATATATAATAACATATGTACATGATTAAGGCCTGCATACAAATATCTATAACCTTGAGATCCATGGAAACACAGTTTAACATTTATTTACTTAATTGTAACTTTTCAAAACAAAAGAACAAATAACATCGTTTGATTAACGCATACATTTATTGATCACAATCAGGACACACGAGATATCAATTTTGTACCAATGTATATAGTATTTTTCAATATATGCAACGACCTTTCACCCTGCTACAAGTTACCGAGACGAACAGGCAAATCATATGATATAAATACAACATATACATAAGTCTTGAGATTTAATGATCTCAAAGTCAAAAGTGATCAAGAATCGGCAATGGAACAAAATTATGATAAGATACCTAAAAGCAAGTTAATCATAAAATCATGTCAGGAAGCTAGTGCAATATCTCCATCAAAAGTTTCATGTGTTTCATGTGTCTTGTTTGGTGGGTTAACTTTGATCAAGTGCAATATCCTGCAACCACCAACCTGAGGTTAACAATAGTATACCCTTTTAATTTGTGGAGTGTAATCCATATAATCATCATATATTGAGCTTGATTATAACGTGACTCGCATCTTATATTATATTTAAGATTTAAGATTTAAGATTAATTAATTACTACGGAGTAATAATTACCTTATGAGGCCCTGAACTTGGTTTTTTTGTATTCTGGTTTGTTGATACTATTACAAAAGAAAAGTTGCAGCCTGTAAATCAACTTGCAAATTATATATCACTGTTGGATATGCAAAAAATCTTAAAAATAGGAAAATAAATCATCCAAACTTTCTCACTTCAATTTCATTGGTTGTCAAGTAGATCCAGAAATGCCAATTTTAAATTGGAAGGTTTGGACATCTAACCCAAGTTCATTCCAGCCTGATTCTAATTGATTGTTTCTTTTAGCTCTAACTTCTTGCTAGTAACCCTTTCTAATAATATTGTCTTTCTATATAAAAAGTTGGTTAAGCTCTTATATATACGCTTGAAACTCTTATCCTGTATAATGAAAACATGATCACTATTTGAACTCTTACATAAATAAAAAACACTCCATATTAAACTCCTATTAAACTAGGAGTGTAAACGAGATGAGACAAAACAATTTTCATGACCTACTTGAGATTGATTCAAAGACATACTCGAAATCGAGTAGAGTTCGAGCTACTCAAGTATACTAACAAGTCGAGCTTGAGTATTAAAGTACTCAGCTCGCGAGCCTAATCGAACTTACGTCATTTTATATATTTAACCTCTAATTATTTGTATAATTACACGTTTGCCGTAGTTTTTTACTGAACTTCGAGTCAAGTCGAGCATGAAAGTATATAGTCAATTAATATTAATTCTAAATTATTATTATTATTATTATTATTATTATTATTATTATTATTATTATTATTATTATTATTTCTAATAATCGAGTTGAGTCGAGCAGAACTTAAAAGTATTGGGTACTTAGTCGTCGACTCAAGTTTGAGCTTGAAAATATAAGCTAGATCAAGTTCGAGTAGAGTTTCGGGCTTCAATTTTTCTAGTTGAGTCGAACTCGAGTTTAGCACTGTATCGTCTCGACTTGAATTAGTTAAACCCCTACATAAAGCATACATACACAAACAGTCATTCTATTATGACTCTTTAATCAAACAATTGCCATTAGCATCACCTCTTAGCGACATCGACCCGCTACACCGTGCGTAGGACTCATGCTAGTAACTATAAGTCTATAACTATTAGCTAATTATAGGCAACCTCAAATGATGAAGATCGGCTAGTTTAGTTGCTTATTTTAAGGCATCTCACCCTAAAGTTTAATAGAGACTATGGTGGCATATAAAACTTATACAAGCTACAACAAACTTATTCTGTATTCTAGAGTTCTTAATTAAATACATATGTTAGCTATACACATGTTTCCGTAAAATTCTGACCTATACTAGCTAGCAACTATTACAATTTACAAAAAGTAAAAGTAAAAAGATGATAGTTTTTATTTATGAGTCTGAATGCTGATAAATACAGCATGAAGTTTGATTTATACAACAAATTTTCACACAGTTAATGCATACTGTACAACTTATTAATGTACAGTTTTGTTGTATGAATCAAAACCCATATTGTATTTATCACTTTCCTTTATTTATAACGTAGTAGTTAACTATGTTCATCTAAATAATTAGTCATGATCATAGATGATGTTTTTAAACTATGATGCATAATCAAACAACATTAAATGAACCACAAGCTATTAGTAAATCCATGCTTAATTAGTTTGATCATTAATTTATCTTTATAAAAATTGTAAATCCAGTTAAACCAACCAAACATTTTATTAATAAATTAACTTTAATTTTCAAGCTAACAGATAAAAAGTCATACTAATACTATTGTGTCATGTCAGTTTCATGAATTATATACAGGATAGGCTTACCAAACCTAATGATAGACTATATTGCTCACATATATTGATTATTATTATGAGGGAGTTAATGTACGGCTTACAACACATTAATTGGATGATTAAACGTACTGTTCTTGTTTAAGAGCAGACGGAGTGCCACCCAATTCCTCACCGTTTTCACGACGAGAACGCCGGGAACCGGCGTTCGGCGTTCCGGACCGGCGTTCTCGTCCGGCGTTCCCCACCAAGGTCGAGCCCAAAACGCTGGCTTCCAACGGCTTTTTTGCTTTTTTAATTTTTTTTAATTTTTTAACTAATTAAATAATATTAAAATAATAACGAGAACACTGACGAGAACACTGAAGCTCAGTGTTAAGCACTACCTCACTTTTCTGCTTCAGTGTTCTCGTTCAGTGTTCTCGAAAACACTGACGAGAACACCAAAACAATGTCAAGCACTCCTTGTGCTCTAATTCTCAGGGCATCTAGCTAATTGTAGGTTAAAATGTCTTAATTTTCCATGGTTTAGTCATAGCTATTAGCTAGTAGATATAAGCTCAATGATTTTTTTTCAACACATACACTTTCAAACTTCATTATGAAAAGTACTTCACAAAACCAGACATCTTTAACGCAGGTATCACATAAATTTAAGACCAGGTATAGTTAAAACTACGTAGGTATATAGTTGTCTTTCGGTCATGTCATCGATTCGGCCCCTCAAGCTCTTCCCCTTTCTTTCAAATATATGTAGTTCTCAATGTAATATCGTGATTAGGTTCTCTCATATTGTATCCTTCATGTATCATGATCGATACATACATATCTACATACATGCATGCATGATAATCAATCAAAGTGGGACGTGGGGAACTTTAAACCTTTTGATTAATTAAGTGCACGAGTGACCAATCTAAAATAAAAAGCTGGGGTAGCAAATAAGTGATAGAAAAGTGGCATTCTACAATGAGCTTTCTAATCATTCTAATGAACATTGGCCAACAATATCAAAGATTTTGTTCTAAATATATATTATTTTCTGACTCAAAGCTAGCTAGCTATACCATCATCTGCATGCTTTCTAGAGAAATTTAATATCAGGTATCAAATACAGAATCTGTTCTCATTAAAAAAAAGGAAATACTAATATCACCTAATCATATTAATCATATTAAAAAAATTATGGGCAAGGTTCAAGTAAGAACACTTATTATGGTGGGAACAGTAGGAACACACATTTTTACTTTTAACTTTAAAATTATATAATGTTTTTGATGAAAACTTTATATCAAAATTCTTAGAATTGTGTGCTCTTTACTATGAAATTTTTTTTTAAAAAAAATGTGATACACATCATAATTTTTTTGTTGTGTATCACAGTATCACACATAAAAGGTTGTGATACACAACTTTAATTTGTGTATCATATTTTTTTTTAGTTAATCTAATATTAAAGAGGATAAAATTTTAATAATTTTGGCATAACTTTTTTTGCAAAACGTGTACATATATTGAATTTAAAAGTGAAAAAACCTCATTCCTATGGTTCCTACGATAATAAGTGATCCTACGATAACCTTCCCCTATTAATTATAATAAGTACCTATATATATATATATATATATATATATATATATATATATATATATATATATAAGGGGTGAAGATAAAAAAAACCCGGTGAAAACACTTTTGATTCACAATTTTTTTAAGTTGTGAACTTTTATTTTTTTTGCTTCACATATGAACATTTTTGTGAACCCATATTTTTTTTTCACATAAAATTTTCGTCATGATTTTTTTTTTGCTTCACACAAAGTTTTTAACCTTTTTAATTGTGAACCTTATTTTTTTCACATAATTTTTTTCACGAAATTTTTTAAGTTTTTTTGGGTTCACGAAAAGTTTTTAACCTTTTCAACTGTGAACCTTAATTTTTTTTTGAGTTCACGGAAAGTTTTTAACTTTTTCAACTGTGAACCTTTTTTTTTCAACTGTGAACCTTAATTTTTTTTAGGTTCACGGAAAGTTTTAAAAAATTTCAATTGTGAACCTTTTTTTTTTCAACTACAAACCTTAATTTTTTTTGAGTTCACGGAAAGTTTTTTACTTTTTCAATTGTAAACCTTAATTTTTTTTGTTCACGGAAAGTTTTTAACTTTTTTAATTGTGAACCTTTTTTTTTCAACTGTGAACCCTATTTTTTTTTTTTGGGTTCACAGCAAGTTTTTAACCTTTTCAATTGTGAACCTTATTTTTATGTTTTGGGTTCACAGAAAGTTTTTAAGTTTTTCAATTGTGAACCTTAATTTTTTTGTTTTGGTTTTCGAATTTGACTTTATTTTATTTTTTTTCTCACAAAAATATTTTTTTTTGTGTAAACCTTAATTTTTTATGGTTTTTTTTTTAAAAAAAAGTTCACACCTTAAAAAAATTGTGAAGGAAAACGTGTTTTCACCATTTTTTTTATCTCCACCCCTTATATATATATATATATATATATATATATATATATATATATGAATGGGATTATGTGAAAACAAGGAGTTAAAAAAAAACAGTGAAAACACATCCCCACCCTCCATCTAATCTAACATATATATATATATATATATATAAATGGTGGGGATAAAAAAAAAACGGTGAAAACACTTTTTCCTTCACAATTTTTTTAAGGTGTGAACCTTTTTTTTTTTTTTTTTTTTTGAAGTAAACCAAAAAAATTAAGGTTCACACAAAAAAATATTTTTTATAAAAAACAATAAAATAAAGTCAAATTCGAAAACCAAAACAAAAAATTAAGGTTCGCAATTAAAAAACTTAAAAACTTTTTGTGAACCCAAAACAAAAAAATAAGATTCACAATTGAAAAAGTTAAAAACTTGGTGTGAATCTAAAAAAAATTAAGGTTCACAGTTGAAAAAAAAATGTTCACAATTAAAAAAGTTAAAAACTTTCCGTGAACCAAAAAAAGTTAAGGTTCACAATTGAAAAAGTAAAAAATTTTCCGTGAACCAAAAAAAATTAAGGTTCACAAATGAAAAAGTAAAAAAGTTTCCGTGAACTCAAAAAAAAAATTAAGGTTCACAGTTGAAATAAAAAGGTTCACAATTGAAAATTTTTAAAACTTTCCGTGAACCTAAAAAAAATAAGGTTCATAGTTGAAAAAAAAAAGGTCCACAATTGAAAAAGTTAAAACTTTTCGTGAACTCAAAAAAAATATTAAGGTTCACAGTTGAAAAAGTTAAAAACTTTTGCCATATTTTATCATCTCATAAATTTGATCCGTTGTACCCAAAAATGATACATTGGAAGAATCCGTTGGGTCTTCGACCCAAAGAAAATTTAAAGTTCAAAATAAAAAAACTTTAAAATTTTCGTGAAATTTTTTTTTAAAAAAAATTATGTGAAAAAAAATAAGGTTCACATTTGAAAATGTTAAAAGCTTTGTGTGAAGCAAAAAAAAATTTAAAGGTTCATGACGAAAATTTTATGTGAAACAAAAAAAAAAATAGAAGGGTTCACAAAAAAATTCATATGTGAAACAAAAAAAATGAAAGTTCACAACTTAAAAGAATTGTGAATCAAAAAGTGTTTTCACCGTTTTTTTTTATCTCCACCCCTTTTATATATATATATATATATATATATATATATATATATATATATATATATATATATAAGATGGAGCGTGGGGATGTGTTTTCACTTTTTTTTATCTCCTTGTTTTCACCAGAACCCATCCCTATATATATATAACTTAGATTAGATGGAGGGTGGGGATGCGTTTTCACTGTTTTTTTATCTCCTTATTTTCACAGGATCCCATTCTTATATATATATATATATATATATATATATAGGGTTTGGATCAAATAGAATAAAACTTATGGTAGAATAAATAGAATAACACACTAAGAGCACACGGAGTGGTGACGGTCTAAACACAGTGTTCTGAGTGAGAATTTTGTGGTGAGGATTTTGTGGAGTGGTAACAATGTTTTGGATAGTGTTCTGGACAGTGTTTTGGACTTTTATATTATTTATTTTATTTGATTTTAAGTAAGAAAAAAAAAAGAAATAAAAAACGTTGCAAATTAAGCCGTCGAGGATGAGACGCTGAGCCCTGAACGCTGTCGAGAACGCCGTCCAAAACGCTGTCACGGAGTGGCAGAACGCCGTTCCACAGTGTTCTGGAGGCAAAACGCAGACGGGAACACTTGCACTCCGTGTGCTCTAATTATTATGGGTCAAGGGGTATTGTAGACAATTTACTTTGACATTTAATACCCCTATTAAAATTCTCCCTCCCATACTTTTCACCAGCCGTCACTTTCTTCTCCTCCAACCAAAACCCTAATCCCCTCTCCCCTCATCTCAAACAAATCTTTGTTGTTTTCTTTAACAAGAATATATAACCGCATATGATGTGATCGGATTGGCTAAGGGCTTAGGGCAGTACTGTTCGACAACTCTAGGCTCCGTTTGACGATCGTATTCTGGTTTGATGGATGTAGGGAGAGGTCACTTGCTTTAGAGCTTTTTCCTTCAGTTTCAGACTTAAACCTTCATCATTTTTCGTTTACTATGTGGTTCATGATGCGTTTGTGAATATGTTCCATAGAGATTTGTGGTGGTATGTGAATCAAAGATGGAGATATGTGAATCACGATATGGATTAGAAAATGATATGTGCATCATGATGGAGATATGTGAATCGTGTAGCTACGCTCATCATATAATTATTGGTTTTGTAAATTAGTTTGTTTTTTAGATTTTTATTTTTATTTCTTTTCTTTTTTGTTGTATCAAATTATGATTGATATCAAGTTTGTAAATCATGTGCATCAAGGGTATTATATCGGTTGTAATAAGAGTTGATTCACCTAATTTTGCTATTATTATCATTTGTATAAATGTGCATCAATTTGTGTACGAGATTTTTTTAGGGAGCAGATTTCATGTGATCATTGGAATATAATTTTATTTTCATATCTCTATAATTTTGTTTTCTTTTTGTTAATGGACATTACTGTGAATCAAGAATTCATGATTTGCATCACCAAAAGTAACAGATCGTATTTTTTGGAGGAGGAGCAAAATGACCCTTTTACCCATAAAGCATGTTTAATGAGCATTTGACTAATTTTTAAAAACTGATAAGGTTAAATGTGATCCAATGGTTGAAATTTTATTCTATTTATTCTATTTTATACTTTGTTTCACAATAACGAACCTCTATATTATATATATATATATATATATATATATAAAAGTTCCTGAAAGTGCACCCTAGCTATTGGGAGAGAATATAATATATATTTTTGAGTTTACCATTAAAGCAACAATTTATATAATACACACAGGCCGGATATATATATCATCAGTTAGTTTAAGCAATTGATGATTATGGGGCATATAAAAATGTATTTTTTTTTAATAGATTGCTCATAAGTATATTAAATATTTAGTAGTACGTAACTAATAATTAGATGCAAGAAGGATACAAGCAAACACATTTAAGAAAGCTTGCGTGAATGAATGAACAGATTTACAACGACAACACCTGGAACTCCACTAAACCAAATGATAATAATAGAACATATACTATAGAGTTGTACGTGTTAACTAGTAGACCGATTACTTGTATTATATGTTAATGAAAAAATCTAGACGTACGGGTGTCTATAGATACAGAGAATGATGCAAGCAATGATGTAAGTGTGTTGAAATCTAACGAAATTTGAAGTTTTGTGTTCATCAATCCCATGCCGTATGATGTATTTTATATAAATTCTGTCGTTAAAAAAAAGGTACTGTTCTCGTGTCTTCTAGGATGTGATTGGTCTTTAGGATAGGTCTTTCTTTTTATGTATCTCCTAGCGTCTCTCGCTAGTTTTTCTTTATTATAATTTATGCCGTTAAAAAAAAAAAAAACAAACCAAAAACATATTTCCTCTATTACGTACAATTACATAAGTCACATGCACAGTTTTTTAAACGAGAGTTGTGCTAACATCTTATCTGATGGGCTTCTCCATATTGATAGGCCATATAATCTGTTTAAAGTAAATATATGATTTATCTTTTTATATTAATTAGGACTTAATTTCTTCTTATGGTTATATATGTTACTTCCCTGCTACCTTTTTCATTTGGTTTGATTAAGATTTGATTACATGTTAGATTAATGAATATTTAATTATCTAGGTATACTTGATTTAAATTCATTAATTCCTGTACGTGCTAGCTATTAATTAATCATATTGATCCGTCATTGCTTACTTCCAGGGCCGTCTTCGAGGGTGGGCGAGGTGGTCGACCGCCCAGAGCCTCCGAATTATAGGGGCCTCAAAATATGTGTGTATTTGTGTATATGTATGTATGTATATGTGTAACACCCCCAAATTTGATGATTTGCGGAAGCTTGATTTGGGTGTTACTAATCAATAACAAAGCACAAAGATAAATAGCAAACGACTCTATATGCGTCGTTTTTACAAAATATATTGATAACTGAAATGTTTACAACATTTAAAGCTTTACATAGCTCGAGTTAAATAAAATGAGATTTCAGTACATAAGTACTTGTACAAAATATACTAATGCAAGAAAATCTCAATCGTCTGTATGCTGACTCGAGCTAACTCCTGAAGCAGAAACATCCTACTGCTGGGTACCTGCGATATATGCTAAAAGGTCAGCTATAAAGCTGGTGAGCTCACAGGTTTGAAATCAAGTAATATCGTATGAACCGCAAGATTTAATTAATGAATTGCATCCAGCAATTAAATAGTGAATTGCATCCAGCAATTAAATGATAATCATCGTGTATACAGCCATGAGCACATAGTTGAGCTTAACTCGAGGGCCGGGTCCCCTATAGAGAATTCCGGGCGAGGTGCCTCCACGAATGCCTAATCAACATTCGTCTTCCCAAATATTAGTACGTCCGTTTACCCGGTTAGTGCTTGCTAACCCGGACGAGGTGGGTCAATCCTATATGGTACCATATACTAATATTCACGCTACTACGTATTAACAACTATGCTGACGGAGGACTTTAAATGATTAGTTTCGAAAAACTCATGTAGTATATGAAAAGTTGGTACTTGCGTTCACATGTTAAAAGTTTGAGCAGTATATCACACCCCTGAGTAAAATAGTAAAAGAGGGGCCATGAGACTCACCTGAGTCTGAGTGCGTTTAAACAAACGTAAGTTGATTAGTCGAGTATGAAGTCCAAAGACTTGTAACCTGAGGGTGTCCACGACACGCGATGGTTATAATCATGATTTGGGTATCTCAACAGATCACCCTTGTAGTTGTTCGTTCAACTATAATGTCCAACTTTCCACTATTTGGTTGATAAGTTTGAGTATTTGAAAAGTGTACGGCCCGTTGGTGACGGATTTGTGATAATAATCTCAATTATTATTATTTTGATTACGTGTCGTTTTACTTGAAAAATGTGTTTTGATTGTGTTTTAGAAGCCGTTACGAAATCTAAGTACGGGGGTCCGGGGGCAGCGCCCCTGGTAGCGGGGTCCAAGGGGCGGCAGCCCCTGGCGGGGTCCAAGGGGCAGAGCCCCTGGCTGGGGTCGAGCTGCCAGGTCAGCTTGGAAAATTTTTATTTCTACTATATTGCTTTGACGAAAAACGCATCTGGGATCTGAATTTGGGTAAATCGAGTGATAAATTTCGAGTCTCGACACTTAGTAAAAATCTATGTTTTTGAGGTTCTGATTTGTGCGACGTTGGGTGCGACGTCGCAGGTAGGGTTGCGACGTTGAGCATGACGTCGCTAAAGGCGACGTTTCGCAATTTAATGCGACGTAGGGTGCTGCGTCGCTAATGCGACGTAGGGTGCTGCGTCGCTAATGCGACGTAATAGGCTGCGTCGCTATATGCGACGTCGAGGATTCGTGCGACGTTGTGACTGACGTCGCACTATGCGACGTTACGAGGGGTTTTGCGACGTCGCAGCTGACGTCGCATAAATTTCTGGGCCAACTGCGACGTAGCGGTCTGTTGGCCGGAAAATGTGTCGAAAACGAGTTTTTCGGTTTCCGTTCGGTCCAAAACTTTTACCCAACCCATATTTGGACGTTTTAAGTGTATACAAACAACCACAAGTCGAAAATAATGGAAATCGAAGAGTTTCGTGAATTGTCGGAAACTTACAAAGTGTCGGATCAAAAATCCGAAAAGATAGGATGATAGATCGTGATGCCGTGGTCGTTTTTCTCCAAAGCGGTGCTAAGATCCGAGTGCGTTTTAGGTTGTTATTTTGAAGATTAGTGAGTTGGTGGTGGTGTGGTGATTTTAGAGAGAAAAGGAAGAAAGAGAGTGTAAGAGAGAGAGAGAAAAGATAGAAATGGGGAAAAAGGAGGGAGGTGGGAGGTTAACCTCCCACTTTTCAGTCTCCGCAATCGCGGTCCGTGCGGTGTTCGTTTACTCCGTCGTTTAAACGTTAAATAATTATTTTACATATTAATTGGTACATTTTAAAATACAATTTATTACGCGATATTTTATTTAAATATTTTACTAATCACTTTGTATTTGAATTATAAAAAGTAAGTTAATTTGTTTGCGCGTTTTACATTTTAAATTATGTAAGTCTTGGGTTGTACGATACGAATGAATACGAAAT
Source organism: Helichrysum umbraculigerum (assembly GCA_949592205.1). NCBI lineage: Eukaryota > Viridiplantae > Streptophyta > Magnoliopsida > Asterales > Asteraceae > Helichrysum > Helichrysum umbraculigerum. The sequence continues at coordinate 119,068,940 of CATIUR010000001.1, forward strand.
ATTATTATAATAATATTTTTGACATAACAACGTTATTTAATAAAATTGGTCACCAACGTTCGTATATAATTGAATCGAAATACATCCGATTTAAATTGCGTACGATTTAATCAAATCGCATTTTCGTATATATTCAACAATATATATAATTCGATACATTAATTAGCCTAACCAGGAACTAATTACATGTATTAACATATGATTAGGCACTAATTACTAGTCCTAATTTGGCGGGTGTTACAATATGCGTAAAAAATAATATGATTGCTAATTGAAGAAGAAAAATATGTTCTAATTGTTTCAAAGTTAATTGAGTCGCAACAACAAGAACATATGAAAAACATTTTATAGCTCGATATAGAGTCTCATTTCGGCACTCATTCATGTTTCTGCCCAGGACCTCCGAAAACTCAGAGACGGCCCTGCTTACTTCATCTGCCCAAACTTTAAGGATCGAAAGAGAGAGAGTTGTAAAGCGCAGGATTTAAAGAATGGACAAGAATAGGTAGTTGTTATGGAGCTGTTCAACACATTGAGAAAAGATTTTGGATAGCAAACATATCATAATGTGGGCTAATACATGCATGATACAATGTATATAATCATTACAAATGAAGCTGTTTAGGACCACATATGGACCATAGATGTTGCCTTTCTAACACCACTTGTGTACAACTAGTAAACTATATACAAGAACCATTCATTTTAACTTGCTTGTAAAGGTGCATCTACCAAAGTACATACGCCCTCGTCTACATTATCATCATAGTGTAGGTGTGAAAAGCTTATTAGAGAGACAAATTCGTTGTGTGCAATCACGCGATATATTCTTAATCATGTGCCACTAGCCAAACATATGCCAATTTATGAGTCCTACTTGAAGTTATGAAAGACTATCTATATTTTACTAGCTAGTCGAAGACCCTCACATTAATCATTGTCTTTAAGATGGTCAAAACTTATTCAAATGATCAAAATGCTAATATAATACTAGTAGCTATAGCAGTATGATCAACTATATGAAGAAAACCAATACATCTAAACACAGGCCAAATTAAGATTAGTAATTGACCTTTGAATTGGTTTTTCTTACTCACTCGTATATCATATGCATTAGATAGATTTAACGTGCTTTCCTAATGTCAAGCATGGAGTGTTTAACTAGCAAATATAGAGTATTTCGCTATACACTAATTGATCTTAACGTGAATAGTAGATGTGTCTGTAATCTTGATTTTGTTAGAATTGTGAAGTTTAATGAACCGAAAACAAGAAATTTTGGACAGGGGATGTTTCGCCTGGCAATAGAATGTTTCACCTGGCGAGAGTAAAGTCAGATTTATTATTTCTTGTTCTCTAAGTTAAGTTTATCCTATAAAGATAACCCATATGTATATCTAAACCCTTGGTACGAAAATTATAATGAAAACTCTCTAGTTTGGCATCGTGGACTAAACCAATATCCTAGTTGAAGATTGGACATAACCACGTTAAATCTTTGTGTTCGTATTGTTTGTTTATCTTGTTAGCTTGTTTTGATTGCTCGGTTTGCAATTTTCTATTTGTTTATTATATATGGGTGTAACGCAATTACACGAACGTTTGTTGGGTTTGTTTTTTGCTAACAATAGGTATTGTTAGTTGGATATTTCCGTTGCAAATTCCTAACAACTGGTATTAGAGCAGGTTGAGCGATTGGAAACGATAGCGGATGAAAGCATGATCAAGATTGCTTATTGATGATTAGGGTTTTATGTTTTTTTAGAAGATGGAGAGCTGGGGTTATTGTGGCCAAATAATCATAGTGGATCTAGGTTCGGTTGAAGATAATTATCAGGGGGAACTATTGGAACGACACGATTTTAGGATTTTTTTGCAACATGTTATCGAGGTCGATAAAGACTTTTTTTGATTGATCGCGACGAACTCGTCGAGTTTTTTTTCCGGATTTAACTGGTTTGGGGTTTTGTCTGGTAGGTTGTGACGTGACGGCATAACGGGAGGCCAGTTGCGTTGTGACGGTGATTGTTCGCTGTGGTAATGGAGTTGGTGATCGGGGTTTCGATTGTTGGTTTGTTGCGGAGAGAGTTTTGAGATCCACGTTATGGATTCGGGTTCATTATTCTTTGCGATCTCGTCCAAAAGAATAGATGAATTATCAGAGTAGGGTATTGGTTGATGTTTGGTTGTAGAAGATGTCGGATAGAACGTGTTCGACTGGGCTCGGGTATCGATTGATGTTTGGTTCAACGGTTGGCCGGATAATCTGGAAGAACCGATTGTGAATTTTCAAGTGGGTCAGAGGCGGATAATCTTGTAAGTCCTAAAAAGGTTTCAAGATATTGTTGAGTGTGTCGGGAACTCTTGAGAGTTTGGTAACCGAGGGAAGTGTCGAAGCTAGTGACAGTTTGACAACTAGTAGGAGTCTTGAGACGATTATGCGATTGATGGATCTCAAGTTTCTACGGGTTTAGTGTGCGAATTCCGACAACACTAAAGCATTCAGACTAGGGATGTTCATCGGTTTGGTTTACAGTTTTCTCGGTGTATTCGGTTTTGAAATTTTTTGAAGCAAAACCAAAAACTGAACCGAAAACCGAATTCAAATTGAAAACCGAACCTAAACTGAACCGAAAACCGAATTCGAATTCGGTTCGATTTCTGTTAAAACCGAAAATCAATTTTTTTTCATTTTTTCAAAAACACACTTCAACATACAAAACTAAGAAATATGCATGATTATACGATACTAATTATATATACATAACTATTAATAAATGTTATGAGTTAGCCAAATTCGAGTTTAGAAAGTGTAAAACTGTCAATGTACGTGAATTTTAGTATCCAAACAAAACACTTATCTTTCACAAACACATGATAGTTAAAAAATTCAAGTTTTCAAAATGTTAAACTCTTCTAGTTTTCAGTCGAATTCGAAAACACACGCACACACACACACACACACACACACACACACACACACACACACACATATATATATATATATATATATATATATATATATATATATATATATATATATATTAATATATAAATAATAATATATTTATTAAATTGAATTCGGTTTTCGGTTTAACCGAATTCAAAAAATTCAAAACCGAAAACCGAATTCGAATTCGGTTTTTGGTTTAACCGAAGTCGAAAAATAAGAAATCAAAAATCGAACCGAAAACCGAATTTAAATTCGGTTCGGTTTTCGGATTAAACGTCTTTAAACCAAATATTGAACACCCCTAATTCAGACCCTTGTTTTACTCTCCAATGTCAATGTAATTTGCGGCTAACAAGGTGTTATGAACATGAGTCTTCTCAGAGAGCCGCGGTTGTCATTTTGAGTCGTATAGTGGAGCGGGCTGAGTTGGAGAAGACGATTCATAGAAATTGTACGTACGTTTTTTGGGTCGGTGTACCAGCGGGAAAGCAAAAGTTGGTAATGTAGGTTTCAAGTTTGTGATTGCGTTCTCACGGATAATCTACGTGTTAGCTCTATCGGCAATTTTCTGATTGCTGGGAAGGTTTATCAGATATACGAAATTTTGTACGGATGGTTCTTTGGGTTAATCGGGTATTGTTCACGGGATAGTGAGTCAACCCGAGTCGAAATTGATTTGCTGCACGTGAAGAAGTTATACCGTTGGAATTAGTACATGTCCATTATTAGTAATCATATATGCATACTTAAATTGGTTTGCTAATAAGCCTCATGCATAAATTTAGGAATCTAAAACGGTCACGTAGTCCTCTAGTTGATTTCACCCCATGTTCCCATTTACTCCTTAAGTTTAGGATATGCATTTTCTTATTTAAGTTGTAATTTTGTATTGAGAATATGTGAGTAAAAATCATAAGAAAATTGCTATAAACGTTTTCTTTCTTCATTTTCACGTAAATATATAAAACTAAACCAACACTTGGTATCAGAGCTCGATTAAAGGGGGTGTAAGTCCGTTTTGATAGTGGGTCAGAAAGGTGTAGCCTCCATCCTTGATCGATATGTTTCATGGTAAAGGGAGCCTAGCTAACCGGAAGCGGGGAAGGCAATCAGTAAAAATTCAGAACAGGTGGTTTTGGTTTGGCTTGCTCGCAGGTAAAAGAAAAAGGAAGAATGAGGGGCTTGGTTTTCTTGACCGGTGGAAGAGGACTCTCGGAACAAGATGGATCGGAAAAGGTTGAAGTTGTCACAAGGAAGAAAAGAATAGCAAGAGACTAAACGGAGGTGCGTGACAAACGGACAGGAAGACATCAAAGCAGGTGGCTTTGATTCGGTTTGATTTTGCGGGTGACGGAAGACGGTAAAGGTGGTGATGACCTTATTTTCTTGATCGGTGGAATAGTGCTCTTGGAACAAGCTTGATTAAAGAGGTAGGGGCTATAATAAGGGAGGAGGAATGACGATGGTACCGGTAAAAGAAGGTGGTTCAATGGCAAATCAAGTTCCGGTGGTGCTGTCACACTGAAGACAAAAATCGCATGGTTGTAAACATTATGGCTGTGGAAGTTCAAATCGAGTGGCTTTGGATGTGGCCGAAGAAGAGGTCGTAGATCCGGAAAAAGTCGTGATGTTAATGAACGTGTCCAACGGTAAGCCATGTTAGATGTTATAAGTGTGGTGAACAAACTGATTAAGGGGGTGATTATTGGGTTAATCGGGTATTATTCACGGGATAATGAGTCAACCCGAATCGAAACTAATCTGGTGCACGTGAAGAAGTTCTACCGTTGGAATTAGTCCATTATTAGTTATAATATATGCATGTTGGATTTGGTTTGCTAATAGTCTTATGCATAAATTTAGGAATTTAAAATGGTAGCGACGTGTCGCGAATAGTATTTTGGCAGTATGAAGTTTGAATGCGTGACATTGGTGAAGGGCGTTGGAGATTGTGAAGGGTTACTGGTTTTGGGGTTTGTTAATATTCAAGTGGAATATTGTTAGGATGGTGAAGCTTAACGAACCGAAAACAAGAAATTTTGGGCAGGGGATGTTTCGCCTGGCGACATGGTGTTTCACCAGGCGAGATCCCTCTTCGCCTGGCGAAATTTAGGTCGGCTAGATTTGTTATTTTTTTTGTTCTCTAAATTAAGTTTATCCTATAAATATAACCCCTATGTATTTGTAAATCCTTGGTACGAATATTATAATGAAAACTCTTTGGTTTTGTGGCCCCGTGGATCAAACCAATCTCCTAGTTGAAGATTGGACATAACCACGTTAAATCCTTGTGTTCGTATTGTCCGTTTATCTTGTTTGCTTGTTTTGATTGCTAGGTTTGCAATTATCTATATGTTTATTGTTTGTGGGTGTAACGCAATTACACGAGTGTTTGTTGGATTTTTTTTTTTTTTTGCTAACAATAGGTATTGTTAGTTGGATATTTCCGTCGCAAATTCCTGACAGTTTCATCTAAACAATTAAGCTATGGTCAATCTTATATATCTACGATATAATTATGTAGCTAGAAAGCCTTATTTCTTTATTAGCTACCTTTTGTATCTCCCTTAAACATAGGTAGCAATATGATCCGGTTGTGTAAGTGTGACATTGGGTTTGGGTTGAAACAAGTCATTTTCTTGTACTAGCTAGTAATGTGATGGTCACAACAAACACTTCGTCATTATTTTTTTTTATTGAAAACTGTTGTTTTATATGGTATACTTCAAGCATATTAATTTAATCATATATTTATTTAACAATATATAGTAATAGTAATCTAAATGTTTGTATATAAATTAGTTAAGCAACATTGTGTATTCTTTAAGGAACTGATTATATATAAACTAAGGCTTGAGAATACAATGAGAAAGTATTATATAAACTAGAGCTTGAGCATATGTAGAAGATTCAAACAAACATATTCAATGTACAGGTAAAAGTTATAAAATGATGTATACATGTACCTTTGTTTATTATCATTGTTTGCGCATTCGTGGAGGAACAATATCACCAAGTAATCCTTGATCTACATGCGAACTTTGAGAGGATGCTTGAGGAAGTTTTTGAAATAAACGATCTCTTGATGATTGACTTGATACTAATTGTGGCTGGGATTGTGTGGAACCAACATCACGCACTAATTGATCACGAAACTGTGCTCTAGTATAGTTAAATGGCTGATGTAGGGCTAAGGAATTAGAGGCAAATTGTCTTGAATATGCAGATTCATGATGATGACTTGCAAGTGATCTAGGGAACCCTACTGTGTGGTGACAATGTTGGCCTTCGTATGTTGTGATTACAGTTGTGGGGTCCTCTGATGATCGCTCAACTCGTTTCTTGACGGTGCATTTGCTGTTCGTGCAGCGGTAATAGCTCCTTCATAAGAATAGTTAAACAAATGGAAAATTTAGAAAAACAAATATAAAGAATGTATGCACTTTAATGACAAGTCTACAACATTAACTTTCAACAAGAAGTTGTGTTTCTATACAAGGGTTTTCTTCATATGCTATTAGGCCACTGCCATCGGTATATCACTTCAAAATCAGTTGGGAAGTGATTAGTGATTTGGTGTCATCCGTTGCATCACTTCCTAATCACTTTCCCATCCAATCGGTTAACCGATTACAAATCGGTTGGAAAAAGTGGAGCCGCGTTATTTTATTATTATTATTATTATTTTTGTTTAGTGTATAGAAATGGTGGTATATTGGTAAAATGTGGGGTCCAGAAAAATGAAGTGATTAGTCATTGATGACAGTGGGTAATAAGTTGTGAATCAGTTAGTGAAAAGCTGACGTGGCACTGATGTGACAGAAGTGATTTGAAAGTGATTAGGAAACGGAAGGGAGTGGTCTTAGCATCACCCCATGCATGTAAATATAAGCTAAAAAAGTTACCTAAATGTAAACATTACACATTACACATATAGCCATATGATGCTAATAAAAGACATGATATGTATGTGCTGTGAAATATCTGAGTGATTATCTTCTTTACCGAAAAATCATATGATATACGAGTCCAACTATATAGATGAGCAATTAATGATGTTAAACATTCCTACAACGCAGGCATAAAATGAGCCTAATTGATACAATGTTTGACATTTGGATTCGACACACTTTCGATCTCTCTCCGTGTGCATTTCAATATCATATTCAATTTGACACATCATATCGTTAAGCATACATTTTAGGTCTGTTATAGTTTTTTCTAGATTGTTGTACTTCGTGCGTTTGTAGCTATAAGATTAATTACATCTCTTCTTAAATGCATTTAGCCAATTGTGCGCATTTACATCTTCTTTGGGATAGTCATATCTACATTAAATAAGTTATATCAACTTCAATGACACACTTTTGGTACAAACAGTGGGGGCTGGGAGCTAACATTGATATCAGTACAAAAGTTAATAAAACTGAGATATTAGGTTCCCTTTAACTGCATAAATGGGGTTGATACTTGATATATATATGTGCATTAAATCTGAGTATTATTATTATGTATGATATATGATGATTGATTTTTAGTAATATAGGTATGTGTTTTTATAAGTGATGAAATACAACCTAGGAAAAGGGCTATTTTTAACTGCTTTCTGTCCATATTTTCTCCATCTGTAACCATCTTCGAGATGATCGATTTCACTCTTGGTCATGAACGCGAAACGTGGCTGACGGATCTTTTTCAGTCCCTTCTTTTTAACCTTGCCCCTGTAAATTATTTCAACTAACTTCTTTTAGTAAGTAAATGATGAACATTAAGTACCACATAAAAAGCCTGATATGTTTTCATAATGGATTAGTATTTGTAAATGTATGCAACTTTACTTAGAAATTTATAGTATGTATTCAACTTAGAACGCTTCTATTGTGTGTATCGAACTTGCAATAATCTTTATTGTATGTATTGGATTGCACTTTTGATGACGTGTCGTTCATATAATATGACACGTGTCATCATCCATCTAATGTGATACATCATCAAAAGGCACATCCAATACATACAATTAAGATTATTAAAAAGTTCAATACATACGATTGAAGCGTTCTAAATTGGATACATACTATAAATTTTGGAGTAAAGTTGAATATATTTACAGATATTAATCTCTTTACACAACGTACTAAAAGTCTTCACTATTACTACTTTTAGTAAGTAAATGATGAACAGAATTACAAGAAAGCACCACATGAGGTAGGTAAATACGAAAATGGCAAGTTAGAAGGTTGTTGCATAAGGACGAGAGGCATTTAAACTTTTAAGACTAATTTCAATATTAAGAGTCATTTATTAGAAGTTAAGATCAATAAGGCTCCTCCCTATGGTTCTTCAGTTTGAACATCAGTTAGCAACTGACGAAGCAAAAGAAACTGACGCCATAGGCAGTAAAACATCAGTTGAGCGTCGGTTTTGGAGGCGTCGCTTTGGCGACGAGCTTCGGTGGTTTTGTGTGGGACTAGCAGTTTTTTTTTGTTTGTTTGTTTAGTGTATAATAATAAAGGTATATTGGTAAATGTGGGTCCATAAAAAAGAGAAGTGATGTTTACTGTAGGCAGTGAAGCGTCAGTTTGTGTCAGTTTTGAAAAAAGCTGATGTGACACAAACTGAGGCGTCAGTTTGTGTCACCTATTGGGAGAAGCCTAACAATTCATTGATCTAATTTAGTCATTTGTAAAGAAGAACGTACACTTCCTCATTTATAAGAGGTTTTTTTTTTTAAATACAAAATAAAAGAAGCAAATGTTCACTACTACATAAACAGGCAACAGCGATAGAAATTTGCGACGAAAATAAAACCGTAGCAAATTAATTGCATTTGCGTCGCATTTGCCACCGCCTTGTGACGATATATTGAAAGATAAAAAGTCAAACATTTGACCAAATATTGCGACGGATTAGTGTCAAAAGTGCGACAAAAACCGAAATTCAAATAGTTGACTAAATTTTCAAAGCTTTGACTAATTTTTGCGACAGATTTGCATCAGATTTGCGACGGCTAGGCAAAATAAGTAATAACTTAAGAAATTAAAAATCTACAATGATAATACTCGTGGCAGATCTGTCGCAAAAGTGAACTAAAACAAGAATATAATAAATATTAATAAAGGAAGCCGCCGCAAATCGGTCGCACAATTTAATCTTTGATAATTAAATAAAATAGGCAAAATAGGTTGTAGCAAATCCGTCATGAAATATCTAGAATTGTTACAGATCTGCTACAAAATATTTTTCCGTTTTGCATTTGCTTGCTTATACAAGCACAATTAGATACGTAGAAGCATCAACTATGTCTTTATATGAGTGTAACACACCAAGGACACAATATTTGTATATGTCAATATGTTTGTTGGCATGTATGTCGAAACTATCAATTGATAGATATACTTCTTATACCTCGAAGTTGATATACACACGTAATAATAGATATGTATATTCATTCAATTTTATTTTTCTAAGTAATTATTGAACCTGTAGCAATATATGTATAAACATGCATACATATGCGTTTTTTTTATTTAGAATTTTTTTTAAAAAATTAAATACAAAATAGGTTGTAGCAAATCAGTTACAAAATATCTGGAATTGCTACAGATTTGCTACCGAACATTTTTCCGTTTTGCTTTTGCTTGCTTATACAAACACAATTAGATACATAGGAGCATCAACTATGTCTTTTTATAAGTGTAACATATCAAAGACACAATATTTGTATATGTCGATATGTTTGTTGGCATGTACGTCGAAACTATCAACAGATAGATACATACCTCTAAAACCTGGAAGTTGATATACACACATAATTAATAATAAATATGTATATTCATTCAATTTTATTTTTCTAAGTAATTATTAAACCGTTTAGTAATATATGTATAAACATACATATGCATTTTTTTTTTATCTAGAACTATTTTTAAATAATTAAATACAAAATAGGTTGTAGCAGATCAGTCACAAAATATCTGGAATTGCTACAGATTTGCTATATAACATTTGTTCGTTTTGCGTTTGCTTAATTAAATACATAGGAGCATAAACTATGTCTTTATATAAGTGTAACACATTAAAGACAGAATATTTGTATATGTCGATGTGTATGTTGGCATGTATGTTGAAACTATCAATAGATAGATAGATATATACCTCTTATACTTGGAAGTTGATATACACACATAATTAATAATAGATATGTATATTCATTCAATTTTTAAATTTCTAAGTAATTATCAAACTGTTTAGTAATATGTGTATAAACATACATATGCGTTTTTGATCTAGAACTATTTTTAAATAATTAAATACAAAATAGGTTGTAGCAAATCGGTCACAAAATATCTGGAATTGCTATAGATTTGCTACAGAACTTTTTTCCATTTTATGTTTGCTTGCTTATATAAGTACAATTAGATACATAGGAGCATCAACTATTTCTAAATACTTATTTAACCATATAGTAATATATATGTATAAAAATAAACATGTGCGTTTTGGGTTAACCTGTATTGTTTTGTAACGATTTCTCTAATAATTGTCAAAAAGAAGAGAATTTGTTGTGGTGATAATAAATTTAGAACGTACTACGCATTGACAATTTGCTGTGGTCATATAATTGACATAAAAAGATACTACTTTCGTCCCACTATAAGTATTCACGTTACAATTTTGAGTTGTTTTAAATAAGTGCCGACTTCCATTTTTTAACCAATCGAAAGAGACTTTAGTGGGTAGATATGTTATTTGATTAGCTAAAAGTGTAGTTAGTGAGGGAGGATAAATAAATATTACGATGCACGAACGATATGTTAAATTTTTAGCTTTTAATCAAACATTCTTATAGGCAAAGTTTTTAATAAATTTATTTATCACAAATCACTTTGACAGATAGCCGTAAAAAAGTTTTACCAAAGAAAAATACATAAAAAGAAAAAAGAAATTAAACCCTTACACCCTTATCCTAATTTGCCCTGATTAACATTATCAACTTCACGGCTTCACCTCCTGTCGTTTTTCTTTGAGCCGCCACACACCCCCAACCTACTACAATCCAATTTTTTCATTTCCCCCCAAATTATTTTGTTTTCCCCCCTAAATGACCAAAGCCTTCTTTCACTCTCTGAAAACCCAAGCCCCATTTGTTTCTTTCAAGTTTTAAATCCCAACACCATCACCATTTACCCTTTCTCTGTGAAACACTAGCCCCACTTTCTTCCCTTTAAGTCTTTAACTGTAACTTTTATAACTATTTGTATGTCTTCAAAAGAATATATGTTTGTGTCTTGTTAATTTTGTTTTTTTAAGACAAAAAAACAATTAACGAAAAATGCAAGAAATTACTATCACCATGGAAGTGGGTTTGATGGTGTTGCTTTGATCTCTAATCTCCCGTTGATGCCCAAGTAAGCTTATTATTTATATAATTCAAAATTTGTTTTTGTTTTATCTTTTTTTGTAGATTTAACAAAATGCTTTATTCTTGTTTATATTATATGGGGTTTTATTGTTTTATGGGTTTTTGATTTGATTCAACTGGGTTTTATAAAAATCAAAGTTTTGATTCTTATCTTTTATTTTTATGTGATTTTGTTGGATATCGTTATTGATTTGAATTAATTGGGGGTTTTTTGTTTAAATTTATATACTCCACTTGGATCTCAGGATAAAAAATTAGTTATATGAAAGTTGGGACTTTTAGTTGTTATCTTATGTTAATTTGTTATTTTCAGTAAGTTTCTTGTTAGGTTGAAGGAGAAATTTATTGAGGCTCTGAGAAGATTGGTAATTATTTCTTGAACCTAATTTTTACATTTATTGACTTGGGTTCAATTACATTTACTTAGGTGTTTATGATGCTTGTACATTGTCAATTTGTCATCATCATTTTTTATTTTTATTTTGTGTATGTTCTAGAAATGCTATTGATCTTTATACGTAGTTAGTTCTCTTATGGTAAACCACTTATGTTTTCTTGAATAATAGGTGGCAAAATTGGAACGATCATAGTGGGATTAAAGTGCTAATGGATCTTCAAGCTATGAAGACGAAGTTTGTTGGATCGTGTATATACATTTCATTATCTTGAATTCATTGACATTTTGTATTAGTAGAGAATTAATATATAAACATGTATATACAGAGTTTATTATAAAATACTTTAATTAGTGTATTTCTAGTTAATTTAATAAATATATTATATATTAATTTTTAATATTTAATATTTTTTTTTTCATTTTTTCCAATAAAAATAGTGACTGACTTGCGACAGTCATTTTAGTCGCTAAAGTAAGCGGTCGCAATTTTGACGATTAGAGCATCGGTCGCAATTTTGTACGGTTTTTCTTTGTATTGAACTTCAAATTAATGACTGACTTGCGACAGTGTATATCCGTAGCTATACTCACCGTCCGTAGCAATATTATGTCGCAAATGACAATTGCCACGCGTTTTTTAGCGACGGTCAATATTTGTCGCAAATCTGTCGCAACAGAGCTATTGCGACGGATTTGTGACGAATTTGTCCGTCGCGATAGCTCCTTCCTGTTGTAGTGGTTATTGATGAAAAACACACACATGAACTAAACGAAATGAAATAATGAAAAAAGTAAATAAAAAAATAAGGATTTTTCTAAACATATATAGCTCTTAGAGATATGGTTAAGATGTAGCGTTAATTGCCCCTTATAAATAAGTAAGGGTAAGACTGTCATTTCTTTATAACACAATGTATTGATCATATCTTTTCTCAAACTTTGTATAATTTAATGATGGACAATTATTTTGAGATAGATGGAGTAACTAACTATCATGTACGACTCTTTTATGTGTTAACCACAAATATAATGTCTATGTTTAGAAAAATTAAAAAATAAAGGCTACTAATTTTTCAAGAAGCAAGCTAAAACTAAAAAGATTGATGCATGCAATCATGCATGCAAGAGTGAAAGTTGATGTAAACCGTTACAGTCTCATTAAACAAGGACCACAAAATTAAAAAATTAACTTAATGAATACTTTGATTAGATGCTATATATGTTTAAATGTTTAGTAACCTAATTATATGCAAGTTTCACATATAGTCACGTGCGTTGTATCAAAAAAGCAAATATCTAAATGTAACGAATTTAAATGTTCCTGAAACACAGACAATATGTATCACATGCAAATTTTTATTTATTTTACGTAACATATTTAATCTAGTTCTATTTTACGTAACATATTTAATCTAGTTCTTTAATTTTTTTATGCAACCAACATTTAAGAAAACAAGATGATGTCATGCCTCACTATTTATGTACGTACCTGCTATGCAGAATCATTGAGACGATATAATAATGCAAATATTACACCTTTTGCAGATATAATAATGAAAATACCCCGTACAAGTTTTTTAAAATAAAAATATGACTTTTGTGAAAGTTGGTTGCAATTTGTTGCAATAAACCACACTACACATGTATACATTATACTCCGTACATGGGTTAATAAACAAATTAGATAGTCTACTTTACCAAAATGTTTAATTTCATTACCGAACTTTTATTTTGTTCAATTGAATTACTCAACTTACGAAACCGGGTTACAAGTGTGATATCCTCGTTATAACTAAATCGATGTTGAATTATCAAATCGATGGTATCAAGAAAGAATGTAATATATCTATTTGTATTTGAGGAATGTTCAAGAGAAGATGATTTATATAATGGAATATATTCAATATGATATTACTCTATAAAAATTAAAGTTCAGTAACGAAAGTGAACATTTTCGTAAACTGCAGTAACTAATATATGTATTTACATATTACGTGGTATAACTTGGACGAATGATTAGAAACTTAAGTTACAATCTAATCAGTTATTTAAACGTTCAGTAATTCAATTGAACAAAATGAAAGTTCGGTAACGAAATTGAACATTTTGATAAAGTATAGTAACCAATCTGTGTATTAACCCTTATACATGTGTACGTCTACGTACATATTAGCATATGTCTACATATATGTACATGTATTAACGTGTATATATTCACAAAACTCAAAGATGTCATCTTATGAGAAAGTAGGCCTAATGTATTGCTTAGTTGATACAGTTTCGTTTTCTAATCTTATTAGGTGAATTTAATACATGTCAATATCACATTTTTAAACCTACTTTATGTCTATCTAAATAGTTATAAGGCGATATACCGGTAAATATAATATCGATGCTTTCTAGCTAGCTAAAATATGAAAAAAAAAATAATAAAAAAAATAGCCCTTCATATATTAAATAATTCACAAAAATGCCATCACAAGTTGCGTGAACAGCTTTCCGTTGCTCTCTAGAAGAAAAATCACGAGAAAATGATTCTATAAACTTTTTCTCAAATAAATAAATAAATAATTAGTTTTCAGCTTAATGAAATTTCAACGTTTATATAAATAAATTAATAAATATATGCACTTTTTTTTTCCTTAACAAAACTTATCACGTACTCAATCTTTTGATCAGAAAATACTAAAAATGATTGCAACAGTACAAATAAATCTCCGTTTGTAAATTTGACAAAGTGTCAATTACTTAGTTAATAAAATAAACTGTTATTATATGGCTTATGCTGTTATTTATATATTATTAATTATTATTATAGATAGATAGATAGATAGATAGATAGATAGATATTACTAATACTAACTTACGGTCTATCGGACGACGGAGGTTTACCACCGGACGTCGTCGTAGATGACTCCGGTCGATCTTCGGAAGAGCTCGATGAAAGGAACGGATTCGACGACATCGATATATCCCCTGCGTCATCAACAGATCCAGCAGTAGCTTGCACTTCACTAGCAACAGTATGTGCACCTACTTCCGGTAAGGTGACGGAGGAGGTAGCGACGGATTTCGAATTGATCCGATCAAAAATAGGTGGTGGCGGAGGTTGATAATTCCATCCGAAATCATTTAATACGTTGCTTTCTCTAACATCGTCGTTTCCGAAGAAACTGTAATCGCCGGAGAACATCCGGATAGGATCTCCGGTGATTTGATTAACTTTATCGTTATCATCCATGTACGAAATCTCCGGTGCAGATGAGAGAAATTGATTAAGTTTATATATGTGAGGTAGAAAAATGGTGTGTGTCTAGGGTTTTAGGTTTAAAAGAGAGAAAGAGAACGCGTGAAGTTCTGTTGAGGTTATACTGTTCACGATTGATTGGTTTTTTCTTTTAGTACTTTTATATATATATTTTTTTAATAGAGTAATATTTAATTTAATTAAATTTAATTTAATGGGTTTCTCTATATTTTTAAGTTTTATTTTCGTTAATTTTGTGTTAGGTGATTTATACACGTTAATGGTGTATTTGATAAGGGATTTTAAAGGATTCTAAGCATATAGAGGAGTAAAGTTATAGTTCTAATATCTTCGTATATATATTTTGCATTCTTTTTTTTCCCTCCTTTTGGCACTCATTCACGCACCACATCTATGCAAAACGCTTCCTCTCCATATATCGTCAATTGCACAAGTCTCACTTAAAAAATATCATGTATTATATACTTGGGCTCCCTAGCCCATGAGCTTCCCTATTGGGCCTTTTCTTTCTCCCTTTATAAGGAGAGAAACCTTAGCTAACAAAGAACAGCCAATATTACAATACACATTCAAACATTAAAATACACCTACAAGAAGAGTAGCCTCCATGCTCTCTCCAACACCTTCATCCATGGTGAGCAAGAACTCATCTTTTTAGATGGTTTAACCCCGATTCTTACCGCCCTTCACCGCGTTCGATACGGGTCTTTAGGGTTACCCATGTAATTCACGGAGTGTGACGAATCGGTCCAATCCAACTCGCACTCAAGTGTAGAAATATGCTTGATCAAAAAACAAATGTGATTAACATAGGATTAATACACGACAAGAGTATCAAACTATAACAAAATGTTCAATTTATGAAATGATCAAAAATTATATACCTTAAATCAACTTTAACTATACGTAATGTGTTTAAGGGTAACTAAAGTTTATTAAAATGTGTACAAAGATAACTAAAGTTCATTAAAATGTGTATAGGGATAACTAAGGTTTATAAAATTTTTCAAAATAATGAATACTTATCAGCTCATTTTTCACTAGGCGAAAGTTTTAAAAGTTAGATTATGCTGTTGTTAAAGATATTAGATTATTCCTTAAATTGAACATTATGTAAAAGTTTGATTCCCTACATGTTTGTTAACCCATTAAGATACTCTACCCGTGAGAATCGAACTAACGACCTCATTTATACAAAGTCAAGTTCCCAAACTACTTTGATTATCTTTATCAATTTTTCTTATCTCAAACATTTTTTTTTTTTACATTAATAAATATCGAGAATTTCTTCTTCTTCTTTTTTTTTCTTTTCTTTTTATTACAAGTTACAACAGCTTGGGGTTCTTTTTAAAAAAAAAAAAAAATTAAAACAATGAATATCAACCAAAAAAAATCCAGTAACTTTTACAAAACAATGGAGTTTCTAATGAGCAAAATTAGTGGAGTTCCCTTCAATATTCACATTCTTTTCTATTGTATTTAATCTTCTGCTTTTTTTAAAAAATTCACTTGTTGTATATCATTTCACTTTCTTGATCGAGTTTCTTCTCATCTTCTTCAATTCACATGCACTACATCTCATTTTTCAATCGTTTTAATTCAACTAAAGCTTCAAGTGAATTGCACGGTTATATTTAATTATTTTCGCAGAGCATACTTTTTTAGATGCAGAAAATGGTAAAAGATAAAAAAAGAGTAAAAACGTTAGTATTAAATATTTGCTCATAATACTGTTTCTTATTAAAATGTATATATATATATATTCACAGGTCTTGGAGAAAATCATTATTTAATTTTGCTTCTAGTGAAAGGTTTGGCCGAGGAAGGAATTGAATAGGTAAACGATAATATAAAATAATAATCAGGGTCAACATTTAAATAGTACGTAAAAGAAGTGAAGATAGCCAGCCAATTAACGAGGATAAGGTTGATCGTTATTTCGTTACCACGCGCGTAAAATTTAGTCGCGTTAAGTTGTTATAAGAAAGACAATGTCAAATTATAAATCAAATCATTAATTAATCCTAATTAACCACTTTTAGTTTGTTTCCAACTAATCGGGTTACGTTGTTGTCGTTGAAGTTTGCTTAAATTGTCGAAACTAGCAACATAAAAAAAAAGAGAGCAGGTTTTATTTACGGTTAGCTATTTCTTGCCAACAAAAGCATCTCCAATGTATACACTAAAAAATTACATTAAGATAGTGCAAAATAAGAATCTTTTAAGCATATTCATACAATAACTATTTTTCACTCCAATGTGTGCACTAAATATTCACACTAAATCTTATTAAAATATATAAAGTACATCACATAAAGATGGTGGTGACAAATTCATGATATATAATGCATTTGTATTGGTTTTTAGGGTAGGGTTCAAATGAGAATAGGAATTTGTGTGAGAATGAATGAACCAATAATATCAACCCATGTGTACAAAGAGAATATTCCACATCTACAAAACCCATTTACCCCCAACATCAATTATCTCACAAACGACAACTCCAAAAATTATGAAAATTGCACCATTAAATTCAGCGTTTTCTCCTCTTCGATTTTTCGTCCCTCAAGACATATTTTCGACGAGTTTTTTTTTCCATTATTTTGGTGGGTTTCAATTTACTAACACATGTGTTAAATTGTTGCGTTTAGGGTTTAGGGTTTGGGGTTTAGGGGTTAGGGTTTAGGGTTTGAGGTTTGGGGTTTCTCCGAGAAACCCCAAACCTCAAGCCCTAAACCCTAACCCCAAAACCCTAAACGCTTTACAAAACTCTAAACCCTAAATCATACTAAACCCTAAACCCTAAACCTTAAACCATACTAAACCCTAAACCCTACTAAACCCTAAACCCTACTAAACCCTAGCCCTAACCCTAAACCCTAACCTTAACCACAAATTAAATGTACAACCAATCACTAACATATGTGTTACTAATTTGTAAAACCCACTAAAAATGGAAGAAAAAAAAGTTGTCAAAAGTATGCCTTGAGAGACGGCAAATCGAAGAGGAGAAAACGCTGAATTGTATGGTGCAATTTTCATGATTTTTTGACTTACAATTTGTGAGATATTTAATTTTTAAAAATGTGGATGAGAGAGAATAAAGTGACACATGGTAGAAATCTGTTGGTTCTCTCATTCTCACTCAAAGTTGATGTACTCCTTTGAACCATACTCTTGGTTTTTATTATTATAAAATAGTGAATAGTGTTTAGTGTAAGGTTTAATGCGTTGGGTTTTCTATTCCCTAACTAGATTAATATGCATGCAGCGGAATTATAACAAAACAATTTATCTAGAGCTATTAGGAAACTAAACCCTAAGGATCTTAACTTAAATAAATAAAAGTAATAAAATAAACAAATAAGATAAATAAGAAATTACTAACCTTTGAGAAAACAATTTCTCACGCGTAGACAAACTAGCAGAACCTTCTTGCTTAGTGGCGAGTGCCCAAACTAGAACACCTCTAATGGCTCACACCCACGAACAAAGAGAAATTCCCAAGTCTCCTATGGTCACGACTATTGGTCGTAAAACTCTTATAAGGAGCAGGAGTAAGAAAGAGAGAAAGAGAATTGAAAACTATTCAATTCAAAGGTGCATGGAAAACTAAGGGTTAGGTCCCTATTTGTAGGGAAGAGGAATGGCATAGGTTTCATATCCCAGCCGATGTGGGACAACATCATTTTCAATCCATACGGCGTATGAAATTCCATACGGCGTATGGATGATGTTTACAGAACTTTCTGACCGCCGTTCCACCGCCTTGTAAACCCTAGCATCCATACGGCGTATGGATCTTCCATCCGCCGTATGGATGGAGATTCCAGAATATTCCTTTTGGTTTCTTATTAATATTCAATTAACAAACCAACTAAACATTCTTTATCGTTTCTATTAATTTCCTTTAGCTTCTAATTAATTTATCAACTTTGATAAATTAACAAACCAAATAATTAACTTATAATATTAATTCCAATTAATATTATCTCTCATTTATTTCTCTTAACTGTTCATTGAGGACGACCCAAAAAGGACTCTACTTTTAATGATAGTCTTACCAATTTAGTTATGACCTTGGACACTATTCCAACAGTCTCCCACTTGGACAAGTCATCAACTATTATTGGTCTAAGCTTTATCCCATTAACTAAGCAGAGAGTGTCATCCAATGCAACTGCCGAACTCTGATTCATATCTAGAGATAGCCCTTTAGACAAGTGATCATATATTCCTTTGTTTCTGATATCGTATGAAACTGTGACATGGATTTTAATCAATCTCCAGATTCAAGATTGTGTTTTCTGATTTCCGATCAATTTGACAATATAGGACTACAAAATTGTATACATCAATTTAGTCCTGGCTTGGCCAAGCGCTTTATTAGTCAACATTTAATCATCAGAGGGCCCATGATATCGCTTTTCCCATTAGCGAAAAGGAACAAATAAATTTCGACTACATAGCACTAGTCAACTCATTATGTCATACCTAGCATACCCTTTATAACTGGCATTTACGCACAGCGTTTGAGTAGACTAAAGTATAACATACTTGAAAAACTAGAAACTCAATGTATCTCTATTTTAAGAATATAAGATATTATCATCTCAGAGTTACTTGTGATTTCAATCCATGAAGTAACTTCCATGAGTGCGGGTCTCTCCTATACTTAAATCCCCATTAAGTACTCATGAGTGTTGCAGCAATCTCCATGCAATGTCTAATCTCCATAGACAAAC